>JAPDEJ010000009.1:0-1259107 GCA_027569045.1 Aspergillus biplanus | reverse complement strand
TTGTCCCTGGCGGGTCTTCCTTGTGTTTCTTTTTTTTTTACATGCCCCGGGTTTTTTTTTTCCAATGTTTTTTTTTTTTTTTTTATATGTGTTTTTTATTCTGTTAAGATTTTTTTCGCCTTGTGCCCCCCCCCCCCCCCCCCCCCCCTTTGAAAGTTTTATGCGTTACTAGATGAAGAAAAAGAAGAGGAGGGCTAATGTTTAAAAAAGGTTCTTCCCCCTCCTCTCCAAAAGAGCAACAGTGGACGACCCATCCCGAGTCATCATTACTGGCTCCGTCGCCGGAATCACTCTGGGCGCTCTAGGCGACAACGGTTCATTCAGTTACTCTGCCTCCAAGGCGGCAGTGCTACATCTGGCCCGCAACTTAGCCGTTGAATTGGGTCCGCGACATGTCCTGTGCAATGCCATTGCACCCGGATTCTACCCATCCAAGATGGCCAACGGACTTATTGAGATCCAGGGTGGATTGAAGCAGCTAGAGGAGGAATGCCCGAACAAGCGTCTGGGAAGAGCGGAGGATATTGCTGGCCTTGTGGTCTTCCTGGCTAGTCGGGCGGGTGGGCATTTGAATGGGTCAGTTATTACAACTGATGGGGGCAGTCACTTGAAGGGGAAGATGTAGAGTGGGTTTCTTCTTCTTTTTATTTCGTTTTGTTTCATTTTTTTTCTCGGTCTCCTAGTATACTAGATTCTCAGGAGTTGTACTATCTATAGATTTAGATTGTATGTGGAGTGAAATAGGGCAGTTTACAACTTGGGCGTTCGCTCGGGAGTTTTGATGGCTTGGTCAATCAATGCCATCGCCTGGTAGAGCTCGAAATCGTGTAGTTTGGGTGTTACGACCTGGATGCTTAGAGGTGAATCCAGGTAGACCCGTCGGTTGACGGTTTTTTCGTTCCCTAATATTGTTAGTATCTCCTCAGATGGGGGAGGGAAGTCAACATACACAACTCCCGATTGGCCTTATCCCAACTTCCCTTGGCCGGTTTAACCATATCCTTCCCAAGCTCCAAATCTTCCTCATTGAACATTCGCACAGGGATCGTTCCCGCCGGGTAATCCAGCAGGACAAAACTCGAAGTATACCCAACAGCATTATACCGATCTAGCTCTGGGACCGGATGGGGGGCAATCGGGAGAATGATGGCGTCAACCTTCTGCTCATTCCCGCTATCCAGTGTCCATAGCTGGCGATTGATTTCCTTCTCGATAACACGTCGCTGCGCCTGCAATTCCGCCAACTGGGCAAGAGTCAGGGGACGGCCGCGTTTAGTGCGCCCCTGGAGCCAGGGGATGAGGGGTTCACCGGTGCTTTCGAGGAGGTCCATCATCCTGTTTCCGCCGTCGACGCCCATGAGACGCCCAGCGAGGGCCTGGCATTTGGCGAGGGCCGGGGGGATGGGGATCTCAACGACTTTTACTCCGGGGGTGCGTCGGAGAGCGTTGGCCACTTCGTTCAAGATCTTGGTGATGGGAGGTAAGGGTTCGACGAGTCCATCGGAGGCGAGGACTCCGATGGTCGTCTGCTTCTTCCAGGTGAGAGGCGAAGAAGAGGTGGATGACCAGGCTCCGGGAATACAGTCTTCTCCGAACCACTGGGCGCGGGGGATGAGGTGGGTCATGACGGCGTCGATGTCGGCGACGGAGCGGGCGATGGGGCCTGCCACCGGCTGGATTGAGATCCGGCCTTTGGCTGCGGGTTGGCCATCTGTTTGGCCGCCATAGGGGACGCGTCCGTTGCTGGGTTTGAATCCGTAGAGGGCGTTGCACATGGCGGGGATACGGACGGAGCCGCCGATGTCGGTGCCGAATCCGACCATTGAGCCGCGGAGGGCGATGAGGGCACCCTCGCCGCCCGTGGAGCCACCGGCGGTCAGCTGGCGGTTGCGTGGATTGAGAACTCGGCCGAACAGGTGGTTACATGAGTCAAGGGCACCCATCGTCTGGGGGATGTTGGTTTTGGTGATGAGGATTGCACCCAGGGATTCGAGGAGAGCCACGAGGGGTGCGTTGGCATCGGCCGGCTGGAACGCCAGAGCGGCAATGCCGACGCTGGAGTCGACGCCGCGCACATGGAAGGAGTCCTTGACGGAGACGGGGAGGCCGTGCAAAGGGCCAACGAGCTCACCGGTGCGATACAGGTGGTCGTCGAGTTCCTGGGCTCGTTGGATAGCGGACTCGAAGAGGGGCTCAGTCAAGCAGCGTGTAAGCTGGTGAGCAATAGCGGCTCTCTGTGGTATCGTTAGTATCTAGCGTTGAATTCCGAATCTCTTGTACGGGTATTTGTAACGGGAGAGGGGAGGGGTACCTTGCAGAAGGCTTGGATGACTTCTTTGCTGGAAAGATTTTGGGATCGGATTTGGCCCAATAAGCCCCGGATATCGTATTCCTCGGTGATCTCGAGCTCCTTTGGACTTAGGAGCCCGCAGGAGCGAGGAATGGCCATCACGTTGACCGGATCATATTGGACGTTGGTGACGGACTCGGCCGCGGAATGCATTCCGGGGGGGATTTGGGAGGGGGAGAGACGCCATTGCGAGGGGATTCGTTCCTCGAGTTGGGCGAGTTTGCGCTGAGCGACAGAGGTATAGGCCATGGTGCAGTGTATATTTTTACCCACAGCTCAAATTTAGATTGGAAATAAAAAAGAAAGAGGGAAGATGGAGGTGAAGATATTCAGGTCTCCAAAAATAAATGAGGAGAACCTCGGCT
This sequence comes from Aspergillus biplanus, assembly GCA_027569045.1. NCBI lineage: Eukaryota > Fungi > Ascomycota > Eurotiomycetes > Eurotiales > Aspergillaceae > Aspergillus > Aspergillus biplanus. Next base: position 1,256,392 of record JAPDEJ010000009.1, on the reverse strand, counting down.
TAGGTATCATTAGTCATCAGATCTATACAAATTGGGTATCTAAAGTATCACGCTGCAACGTTATTATTCCACCTCTGCATCATCAAATACCTCACAGCTGCTTTTCTCGCATCGGCAACAGCGTCTGTTCCCGTTCCTGCTTGATTCTTTCTATTTTTTTTATCTCCCTGCCCCTCTCTTTTTTCCTGATCCACCCCCGAAGCCGCCGGATGCCCTCCTGGGTGACATCTCCGATGTCGTCCAGTACCAGGGCCAGGAGCACCAGTGGAATCGAGATCCCAAATCCGATCCCAAATGTGTATTTGGCCACGTACCCCAGTGACAGCGCGTTGTCGAATTCAGGCATGTTGATCGTGAAGATGGACGTGATGAACGACAGTGGCAGGAATACGATAGTCACGATGGTGAACACCATGAGGATTTTGCCTTGACGGGTGGTGCCCGCCGCCTGGTCCCGCGCGAATCGGGCCTCAAACGCGTTGGCATGTTTCTGCTTCAAATCGAGGAGGTCTGTTATGGACGAGTAGATGCGCTCTGCTTGCTTGTCCATGCGGTCAATGTCTTTCAGATGCATGTCGATCGTGCGCTGTTGCTCCTTGAATCGCTTCTTGATTTCATGCTGCGATCGCTGCTGCCCGTGGTAGATCTCGCAGACCACCTCCTGGAAATCGAGCAACACGTGTTGCTGGTGTTGCAGCACCGTGCGGATCATATTCAGCTCGTCGCGAATGTCTTTAGCTTCCGAGAGTAGGTCGGTTTCCTGTCCAATATCGAGCAGGTTGTCGACGAACAGCGGTTCTTCTTCTTGCTCGTATTTATCGGTTTTTTTCTTCTCGTCGTTGGGGTTGTCATCAATCTTGGCGTTGGGATTTTTCTTTTCAATCCGCTGCCGCGCAAACCGACTAAGCTTACGGTGGTTCTTTAACCAGTCCGAAGCTTGCGCCGACGCCCGGTTGAATTGGTTGAAGAGCAGGCTCTCGCGGTCTGTTGCTATACCAATAGATGACTCGAACATGTCTAGAAATTGATACTCGTCGTCGCCCAGCCGGTGCCGGTCAAACACGCCCGAGCAGCGGTTGGTGATGATGATGGCCAAATCGTATAAGGATCGAACAGGCTCGCGGGTTTTGGAGTTGATATCCTCGATAATTCCGTCCAGCACATTCAGCGGGTCGTTTTTGGGCTGCTCCCAGCGTTGTGCGAAACTAGTGACGATCAGGTTTGGTCCCAGAATCCACATCCACAGTTGGTCAACCATGAAGATTTTTGGCTCTTCTGACCGCGACCGTTTGGTCTGGTACCGGTAGACGACCTGGTCTGCGTCGCGCGACTGAGTATCAATATTGGGGTAGAAGAACTGGTCGAGCGTGCGTCGGATATGTAAAGAAGTCGTGGACGAGGCTAAATGCGCACGCAGGAGCATCGCATCCCGCGTGGGCTGTCGAGTAAGGCCCGGGCGAGTCATCTCCGCCTCCTGGATCGCCTCAAGCATCTTTTGTCGTCGCTCGGCCGTCTCGAAATGCAGGTACGGCATGAACACGCACACGTTGCATGCAGTCGACGCCCATGGGTCCTTGCATAGACTCAGCGGTGGGCGCGGTGACTTGTCCCGGCGGGATGAGGGTGGTTTCGACGAGCCTGAACCCTTTGGTGTCCCTGATGCCCCGCCGCGCTTCCCTTTCTTTCCATGCGAGCTACTCGGACCATCGTCCTGCGAGTACGAATCCACCCGTTCGGGTTTACCGCCACTAGGCTTCTGCTTTTTTGTCTTGCTCGCGTTCCAATTCCCCTCTGAACCTAATTTTGGCGAGGGCGAAGCCGGGATGGGAGGTGTGAGTGGCTCCTTCGACATCCCATTGATCAAAATCCGCGGCGATTGAATCTCTTCTGCCTTCTCGTCCAAACTGTCATCAAGACTGTCCTCGCGCAGCCTCGCAGCCCGAGGTGTGCTCTGACATAAAGGCCGCATGAAGTTGGAATGGATTCTCTGGCCACGATGTTGGTAATTAAATGACCGCTCTAGTCCTTTAAAGCTCTCGACATCATGCGCCCCCTCCTCGATGAAAGACTTGGTTAGGAGTGCTTCAACCCACGCCATGTTATTTGCCGGCAGATGGATCCATCGGAAATCCGTCGACTTACTGTTCGCCGGCAGAGCACTAAAAGCCTGCTTCCGCGGATTGCCTGTATCACGGCCGTACAGCAGGTTAAATACCGAAGTGCGCTTGACCCGATTCTCGTTGTGAAAGTTCCCGAAATCCACTACCGTCGCCTCGAAACCCTCGCATGCACCGCGTGCATCCTCTGATAGCGCGTCAACGTTATTAAACGGGGCTAGGAGTGCCACTATGTCTTTCCTTTTGAATTGTGCTGCCCGAAGAAACGGCGTGCTGCCAAAGTTATCCCGCAGCCGCTGTTTCAACTCACTCCGCTCCAGCAGACACTCGACAACTTCGCGATGTCCCGCCTGCGCAGCCAAATGTAGCGGAGAAATCCCATTCAATAGTTGCGAGTTGATTTTCCCCCCCGCGCGGATTAGTCTTCGCACGATCGTCTCGCTGCCCCTGTCGCAGGCATTATGCAATGGCGTCCACCCGCCGTCACTGCGGGCGTTCACATCCGCCCCATGACGCAGCAACAACTGCACGATATCTTCCTGCCCATGCGCAACTGCTAAATGCAGCGCCGTCTTGTTCCTCGACTCGATCGAATCCACCAGTGCTCCACTCAGCCCCCTCCCTTCCCTCGTGGTAACAACCAACGGCCGCGTCAGCAGCATCTCCGCAAAGCGATACTTCCCCGTCGCACAGGCCCAATGCAACGGCGTCCTGCCCAGCTCATCTCGCGCATCCACATCACAGACTGTCCCCAACAACATTCGAATCACATCCTCCCCCCAGTCACACACCTTATCCGCCGCCAAATTATGTAGTACGTTCCTTTTCCGCGCATCAACGGCATTCACATCCGCGCCCCGCATAATCATTGTCTGCAACACATGCCAATGATTCTTCCACGCCGCAGTCATCAACCCCGTCCGGCCCTTCTTATCCTTAGCCTCCTTCTCCGCCCCGTAATCCAACAGCAATTGCACAATCCGCACATGGTTCCGCTCTACCGCCTTTAATAGCGGAGACACCTGGGCCTGTCGATTCGTCAACGGGAGATCCGCCTTCGCACCGAGTGCGAGTAGATATTGCGTCGCGTTTATGGAACCCCGTTCGCAGCTGCGCATCAGGCCGACCCGAAGGAATGTATCGTTAATCTGACCCGTTTCGCGGGCCGTCGCGATCACATCGCGCAGGTCCTCGATCCGGTCGTTTGCGGCGGATTTTAGGAGTCGTGGCTCGAGGCGATCGTGGCCATCGCTCGCCATACTGGAGCGAGATCGTGACATTTTTTTCTCCTTTCTTTTTTTTTTCTCTCCTTTGTGGTTCGGATTAAAGAGACCGGAGAGACGGGTAAGTCTCAGGGGGCTGGGTGTTATTCAGATTTCATAGTATTTTTCAACAGAATATTTGAAGATACATCGGGAGGTATGTATGAATTTTCCTATTTCTCCTTATGAGACAATCGGATAAGGAGGTGAAGTCTCTGGAATGAATTTTTGTTGCACTCAGCTCGGAGGGGAGGATGGTGTCAACGGACAAAAAAATAAGCCAACCACGATAAGAGGCTTCCCCCGTCATTTAAATACACTCGAATCAAGAATCGGTTAGTCGCAGAACCCTTACATGGAATAATTATCCCCCTCGTCCAGTCGAAAGCGTGCGCTAATTTAGCCCCAAGTTAGTGGCATGCAAGATGTAGTCTCGGGAGTCGGGACATTATTTGGCCCTTTTTGATGAGCAAAGCAGCTGGTACCACCACCACACAGGACGAATTAATATTATTATTATCTTGCTGTCTCTGTCTTTACTAAGTAACTTCGGGAACCAGCTGGCTCTCCACATGAATCAAGGAAGGTAGGACAATGTAAAAGATAGGGAGGGGTGGATGCAAAGGGAGAGTCGCAGAGCGTTATGCCAGAAACAGTATTCCAAAAAAAGAAAAGAACAGCCACAAATTCCCGGAATTAATCAGACGCTCTGCTGTGGATGAGAAAAAAAAAAAAGAAAAGAAAAGAAAAATTAAAGAAACGAAAATTGGGCTCTTTTCTGCCACGTTTACGCCAGCCCACCCTTCTCTTCTTTGCGCCATTTACGATGACCAAACATTATATAGGAACAACAGCGGACAACAGGGGAGAAATGCAAGATAGGGAAAAAAAAGAAAAGACGAAAAACCACTCGGCTGAAGTCATGACACGGAAAGCCTTCCCACAAAAACAGTATAAAAACGGAAGTATGTTGCAACTCATAAGCAATTACTTCTTCCCCTTCTGGTTGGGAACCTGTTTCAAAATATCATCGAAACTCATGTTTGGATTGAACTTGCTAGCAGGTCGGGCCGGAGGATCAATCGGCGCAACGCCAGCAGGTAAGGGTAGCGCCTCAAGTCCCGGGTTAATCGAGTGTCGATGTTCGTGTCTTCCCCTTATTGCCGGGGAATTTGTGCGAGGAATGGCAGGTGGTGCGAGGCCACTCGGCGCCAGGAGAGGTGTACCCGGTTGCGGTGGGTAATACGGGGATTGTGGTTGTACTGGCGTTTGTTGCGAATGATGATGCTCTGAGGAGGAGCCAGTAGATGACTGGTGGGCGGGGTAGGGTGATGAGATTGAGGACTCATTATCGTACGGGTCATCCGTTGGCGGGGGGCCAAGGATGGCGTCCTTCTCTGCCCACTGCTCCGCAACTTGCCAACAGTGACTGCGCCTGTAAATGCCCTCCACTCCGTTGACGACTACATCCGAAGGCAGACTAACAAGGCCAGTCCCTCCAGCTACCCCGAACCAGCTTCGTGCAGTTTTGCCGTCAGTCTGAGCCCAAGGTGCTCCCCCGCGGGGAGCAATGCAGAGGAAGTATTCCACATCGTCGACAAATCGGACATTTAGCACGTCCACAACGACCAATGGAAGCGATTGGATGATGCAGTACAGGAGGATCCATTGGCCGCACCTCAAATCAATCAGGTCATTGACAGTCTTCCCATGAGCAGATCGCCGCTCAAACTGCATGAAAGCTTCAATAAATGGAGTTGGTCGCATGCTCTCGCGTGTGTAAGAGCCCATAAGGACCGCATTGATGTCCGAGTCTTTGAGCTTTTTGGCCATTTGTTTGGCTTCTTTTTTCGCGTCTAGAGGTTTCCGTAAGATTGGCTGTAGCGAGGGAAATTGCGGAATATCGAATGGAACTGGTGGTTGGACCGGCGGGGTGCTTCGATCATACTCGCTCATGATAATCCGCAACGCCCGGCTCATTAACTCGACGGGGTCGGATGACTCAGTCGCATCAGGTGTCATGTCAATGGTCCTCGTAGTGAGAGCGGTCCGGTCGACCAGCATGTCGTAGAGGTTGCAGCAGTCTTCGTATAATTCCCTCACCACCCGACGGTTAAGACCGCTCTCTTCGAACTGGTTCTTTTTGGACCGTGCCTTCGGGGGCCATGCACCATGCTTTTGCCGATAGTATTGCATAAGGAACCGACGGAACTCCATAAACGATGTCTTCCAGGCTTTGAAACGTACACTCTTGCTTTCGATGGCCGTGGCCGAGTTGGCAATACCGGAGAATACCGAGGGAAAGTCAAAATCGTTGAGCTTGCTATGGAGAACTCGGAGGCGGTTATCGAGATCGATGAAGCTTCGTTCAAGACGTTTTTGCGTAACAGCACTTATAAGGCTAAATTTAGGGCTGCGTAGCATCTTCAGCTCATCTAGTTTGCCAACTCCGTGTACGAAGCCTTCGAGATAAAGCGGGAAAAAGCGCAGGCGCTCTCCTAAGATAATAGCTTCGATGGTCTTCTCTCGGCTCTTACGGACGTCGGCCAAGCACAATTCATCGCAGTAGTTACTGAAACTCGAGGTTGCAATTTCGCCAAAGTTTGACCCATCAAAATTGGTGAACTCAAAACGGGACAGTAACGTGGCGATGTCCATGAAAATGGTGAAGAGCGAGGGTGAACGGGGGGTCGCAATAAGGGACTGGCCTAGCAAGAAGGCGAATAAATTGCGGAATAGAAGAAGGCTCTCCAGGTCCTCCTGCGAAACGCTCGAAGTCGAGGCTGAAACGTCGCTATTCAGCGGGATGGGCAAGTAGAGATGGAGTTCCTGAGGCTCTTCGAGACCATCATCGTCAAAAGACATCCGCCTGCTACCAGAACTGTCATTATCGTTATCGGCCCAGTGATTGGGAGTCAGGGGAGGGGAGGCAGGAGCGCCGTCTGGGTTTAAGGAGAGGTTGCGGGTCTGACGCTCCAGGGGGGATCTAGGGTCAGTACCGCGGGCCAGGTAATTCAGGGATGAGGAATCGGTGAAAGCGGTAGAATGTATTTTGAAGGATGCAGGTCGGCCGGTGGTCTGAGGGAATAGGTATACGTAGGTATCGCCGTTTTCGTTCCACAATTCTGGGACCTATACAGCCTTGGGTTTAGTTACAGCAGAATACGGCTGGTTGGGGCGCCAATGGGATGGAGGGGGTCTTAGAATGGGGTACAGGGGGTATATTTATGGTGCAATCGATTTCAGCTCGGACGTAGCAAAAAAAAAAAAACATAACATACCTGTTCCCCCCTGCGCAGAGGGTCCAGATCGTAGTTAATCTTATGTTCTAACCCAGCAATCCAGGCGCCCGGAACCTGGGGAGGGCTTGAACTGGAAACTCTAGCATCTACAGAGCTTGCACGCTGTCGGCCGGGCATCCAACTGCGTCTTTTCGAGGGGGTGCCGGGTCTTGAATCTGGACCTGACCCTGGAATGAATAGACCACCGGAACTCGATGGTCTACTATTACTGGATCTGCGACCCCGGCTCTGAGGTCGACCATCGGGCGAGTTGGGGGCGCTATCGGCAAGGTCCTGGTTCACTGCGAGAAGGGATGGAGGCGGTGGAAGTGGGGAGTCTAGGTCGAAACTATCCATGGGGCCGGGAGTCATGACGGTCCGGGGTTCGTAGTCGGGATGGGGATTGGAAACTAGTCGAGCCGGCCGGGAACTGCTTCGACGTCGTCTATCCTGGGGCATCTGGTCCGGAGAAGGCCTCGGGAGGCTGGGGGATCGTGGTGAGGAGGGAATCGATCCATCTTTGTTGGAGCCCAGGGAGAAAAGGGAGGAGATGCGCTTTGCGGATTTGACCGGAGCAGAGAGCATTTTGGGAAGGGCTAAAACGTCGAAGAGAGAAAAAAAAAAAAAAAAAGGAGAAACAGTTATAAGAACGGGTGACAGTCGAAGTTGAATCGCAGACAAGGAGGGGGAGCGGAAAAAGAGGAAGGACCCAGAGGCAGGAAAAGAAAGGCAAGGAAGCCACGGGGGGGAGGGGAGAGGTGGAGCGAAGTGAGGCAAGGAAGAATTCCGGGTGATGGGGAATGGAGAACAGCAACCAACGATGCGCGCACAAGAACTCTGTTAGGCCAAGGATTATTAAGAGTGATCCGACAGGTTCTAAATTTCGACTTGCTTGTCTTTTCCCTGCCTCCTGGTCTGGTGGACGTCGCTCTCGAGCGCTACCCGACGTGGATCGTGGAATGGATCTGCAGGAGGGATTGGAAGAGGAATGAAGAGGAAAAGAGCAGTGAGACGATGGGATCAAACCAGTCTCTCTCTGTAGGGGAAATTAGAGAGAAAATGAATGAGTGATGATCAAACGAGAGAGAGTATTCTGAAAAAGGAAAAAGGGAAGGGAAAGAGGAAGTCAAATAGCTAATAATAATAAGAGGAAGAATAATTATTGTCGGAGGAGGAAGAATAAATATTGATCTCAAGTTTGGAACCCGAACCAATGGATGACTTATTTTTAAACCACGGGATTCTTCAGTTCCTCAGAGCTCCGTGGCCCGACTCAACCAGGCACTAGGGAACGATGCGTCTAAGTCAATTGAATTGCAGAGCTTCCATGGGTGGGAGGAATAAATATACCCAAAGGCGGGGATTCTTATAAGCTAATCACAGTGGAAAAATTTATTGAAGAAGTTGGATACTTGGTTATTCTTAATACAAAAGAAAAGAAGGAGAAACTGATGTGAAAAGTTTCTGGCTGTCTTTCTGATGCAAATACTGATGAATAATAATAAGAAGAAGAAGAATAACTAATAATGACAGTGAAAGGACTTCCTTGCAAACACGATTCCAGTATTTTGCTTTTTTCCATTTTCTTGATTGTTGACCTGGTCAGTGGATGGTGGGGATCTTTTTTTTTTTTTTTTTACCTTTTTTAGTTTGGTGTCTGGCGTAATTCGTATTCATCCTGTTTCTCCATAGTGGAGGCAGCGAAGAGGCAGTGTCTTCTGGAATGATTTCCTTTGAGCCTACGTCTGTCGCTGGTTCTATCTGAATATAGAGAGGGGATTATGACGGGGATTATGACGAGTATAATGAGATGAAGTTTTCTTAATGCAAATCCGCCTCTCCATCAGAAGTAACAGTGGTGGTTGCTAATGGAAGTTGTGGTAATGGCCTATCAAAACCCATTTATTATTTTATGCAGGCTTCAGCGTTCTGGAATCAGCGGAAGCCGTCGGGATCTACCAGGATCAGAATCATAATTTATTATTATCACTATTACCTACATAGTTCCTGTCCAGTGTCAGTACCCAGAAGATGGAAAAATAATTAAGTATTTCTGACCCCATCACGACATCGCTTGGTCGGATGATACGAATCAAATACAAATCGATGCATTTTTCAACTCCAAGTAAGAAAAGGTCGCTGACTCGATGCGTAATTTCAATACGAGGCGACAAAAATAAAAATAAAATCGATGAGCGAGTAAAAATCCGTGAAACATTATCTCATGATGATTGCCCAAAGGATGCGAACCCTCCTCAAGTGTGGACGTCAGCACCTTCAGACACCAAGAGTCCAGATTTTTTCCCCTTGGCAAGCGGAGCCAGATCTGATCCAGGGGTAAATTTGACCATCCCGAGTCAAACGTCTCCTGAACTCCGCGCCGATAGTGACCATTCCGAATTCGAATAGCTTGGTTTGCCTGTGAGTCAAAAAAAGAAAAGAGAGAGAGAAAAAAGTATTGTTTTCTGCCAAAAGAGAAGAACTCTCGTCATATACCCCTTCACATTTTCTCTCACTCACTTCTTGCGAAATATCCAGCTGAAGAAAAGGTGGCGCATTAAGAATAGCAACAACGCCTGCCTAGGTAAGGTATATGCGTATTTTCTGCACTAAGAAAAAGTTCCAGCCCAAAATGCATGTACGTATGATCCCACGTATGGTCCACGAATCCAATTCGAATTTGCAGCCACCCAGACTCGACTTAACTTTTGGGGAGACGAGGATGGATATTATTTCCAAGGTACCCAGTATCCAGTCCCTCAACTGCGACTCCTCAGCTCTCTCAGCCTCCAGGCCACCGTTCGTGTTCTGTGGAGCCGCATCGGATCACAGTCATCGCACAGAGGACGTAAAGAGCGCTAACAGCTCCAGAGAGAGGAAAAACGAGCGCACAGAGGATGGGATACGAGATGGAGCAATCTCCGGGCACTGGTTGAATCCTCACGATCAAACTTCCATATATGTGAGGGAGGCTAAGCAGCAAAAAGGTCGTTGGTTCAGGTTCTGACGTGTCACTGCCCTAATGGATTCGGAGGCTCCAACACAATAATATATTTTCTCGCAGCTGTCAACCACCCTCACAAAATATTCCAGGATGATGCACCTTGACATTTACATGCCCGATGACGGCTATTCGGAAATCCAGAGGCGAGAATCAACGACCGGGAATGTAAAAGGAGATTTGCAATAACCCTACTCATTATTATTGCGATTATTATTTCTGATTTGGAAAACCTTGTTATTATTACTCTCCCTTGGCTTTGGCTTCTGGAGGGTGCTCAATTTATATTTCCGTGCCACTTTTGGGCTGCCGAAATCCGACCTTGGCGTTACGGATTTACCCACTCCTTCCCCCTAGAGAAAACTCAGCTCCATTGCCATACGATATACCGGGTCAGAGTAAATATGATAATCACAAACGAGGTCATTCAATCGAGCGCTTTGATATCGATTAACCTTCAAGCTAAAGGGTGTTGGGCGTACTGTCCTCCTTCCCACTTTACCCCACCGCCCTCAGGTACCGACAGCCGGGTAAACTACTCGACCCTGGAGAGGCTAATGAGATTAGATTGCCTGATTATCTTCACTGATCGCCCGGAAAATATTCCTGACGCGACAGGAAAGGGAAACGCAAAAAAGCAAAAGAGGAAAATAATTATAGAATTAGCAAATCGATAATAATGGATGACCAGGAAGAGATCGATCTCTTCTGTGGCTGGCCCAACTGTGACCTTTTGCCCACAAAGGCACTCAGCGATGCCTTTGCCACAGTCATGGCCACACCATCTATTCGCAACCCCGCCTTACAGTATGGACCCGACGAAGGCTATGGACCATTGCGGGAGCATATCGCCCAATGGTTGACTTCCTGCTATCAGCCGTGCGCGCCTGTGACGTCCAGCCGCGTCTGCATCACAGGCGGTGCCAGTCAGAACCTGGCATGCATCTTGCAGGTCTTCACAGACCCAATCTACACCCGGAATGTCTGGATGGTCGCCCCAACCTACTATCTCGCCTGCCGGATTATGGATGACGCTGGCTTCGCCGGCCGTCTAAGAGCCGTCCCACAAGATGCAAAGGGCCTTGATATGGATTTCCTCCGACAGGAGCTGGCTGCAGCCGAGGACCATGCGAAGACAGTACGGAACTTCCAACCGGTATGACTGCTGCGCTCAACCCGCTCTTCTTTCATTTCTCTATCTATCCTTATCCCATGAGCGGCCCCTCGCCTAGGCTAACCTTGGGAAAGAACTCCAAGCCCGAGCGACCGTGGGGTAAGATATACAAACATATCATCTATGCCACCCCAACCTTTTCAAACCCATCCACATTGACGATGACGCGCGTGGAGCGTGAGGAGCTCGTCCGCCTGGCCCGGGAATTCGACGCCCTTATCGTGACAGACGACGTCTACGATTTCCTCCAGTGGTCACCTGATCCCAACGTACCTCTGGCCTTGCACGCGACCGCTCCTTTCCCCCGCCTAGTGGACGTAGATCGCTATTTAGACGGTGGCCCGGTCGACGAATGGGGTAACGTAGTAAGTAACGGCAGTTTCAGCAAGCTAATTGGGCCTGGGATTCGGACGGGCTGGGCTGAGGGCACAGAGAAGCTAGCCTATGGCATCTCACAAGCGTACGTGACATGACACCGAGTTACCTACTACGTAGCTAGTCTCCCCTATTTTCTTTTTCCAAAGAGAGCTCACAGTGAAACATAAACAGGGGCTCCTCGCGATCAGGCGGTGCACCTTCCCAATTCTCATCTGCCATGGTCGACCAGCTCTTCCCCTCCGGGTTCATCCAGGAATACATCGACTCGGTTCTCCGACCAGCGTACGCAGAACGGTACTACCGCATGATGACTGCGATCCACGAGCACCTTCTACCCCTTGGTGTAACGCTTCCCTTTCCCGCTACGGCTGTTGCGGGGGGGTTCTTTATCTGGATCCAATTACCCCCGCCGCTACAGGCGAGTGACCTGGCATCCGTTGCATCACGGGAGCACCGCGTGAGAGTAGCCCCTGGGGATTCATTCCGAGTCCATCGCGACCCAGCGGAAGATAAGAATGACTTTGGGCAGTATCTGCGGTTGTGCTATGCCTGGGCGGCAGTAGATAGGTTGGGGGAGGGGGTGCGCCGACTGGGGAATGCGATTCGGCAGGTGACTGGAGTTACTGGGGAAGCCAAGGATCAAAAGTGATTTAAGCCGACTCATATGGAAACCAACTAACTATTCATAATCCAGTAGAGGCATAAATAATAGTATAATAAAGGTTGTAGTTTAGCCCATTGGGAGAACTCCGAATCATCTGAAGATGATCAAGAATCAGGAGACTAAGTTAGGCAAGTAATCCACTAGTTCTACAACTAGCGCAAAACCTTCCCCCCTCCCCAAAAAGTGATCTGCTCGCGCTACACGAAAGAATCGAGACTCGAACTTTCGGAGGAAACACTGAAATTGTCCGACTCCCTAGCTTAGTGCCAGCGGTAAGTTACGCTCGCCCACTCGAGTTAAGTAAATAGTTCTGAAGATCACTACAGATAGGGTTGTAGGGTTACAACCGAGCAGTGAGCAGTGAGCACATGCATCGAGTCAAACCTCAGGATTACCTTAAAATTCTTTGAATAAGATGCGGGTGATACAGACAGATGACCAGAGTGTCGATCGTGGATACGGCCGGATCGCCAACCATAAAAATCCTGCCCATGCTCACACTCTCAGCCCCCGGAGGGGTGAAAGGACGGTAATTCTCCGAGTGGGAACATCAGCGCAAGCGCATAGTGCACAGGATACAGCAGGACACGGTCTTCAGACTTGGCAAGAGTCAAACACGTCGAAGAGCTTCGCATGACCTGAGCGACATGGGAAATAATAAGAAGAAAGTTAAAAAGAAGGGGAGAAGCAAAGGGAGAGGAAATAATAAAAATACCCACAGTGAATAATCTAGCATTCATACCTTTGGCGGGAGGGAGCATTTTCCGTTAAGACATTGGCACACACGACACAGTCAGCTCGCTTTTTTAACTGTACTTATGTCGTGACTCGCGTAACCTGGAAACTTCAGCAAAAAAAAAAAGGAAAAAGGAAAGAGGGCATTCTAGATTCTAGAATCATTGCCATATCATGATCGAGAAGGGTGATTTGATCAGACTAGAACCAACTAGTGATATTAGTGGTTTCAAGTGGTCCAAATGGCAGAAGCAAAGCACAAACTCTAAGCGGGTGATCTGATCTCTTTGGTGGATTTGGGGCGTCGGGAGGAAATGACGGCAAAAGCTTGGCTGGGGGGTCCATTGGCTCAGCTGGAACAAGGAGACTTAGTACCGTGGACTAAATTTCACTAATGAACAAATTATTTATATCGGCGGGTTACAGGAGGGATCGAGTCCGCCTTGGTTCTGGTGCTGTGGATGCCGAACTCCTTTAAATTTAAATGTAAAATAAGGTATGCGATCGAGGAGACTTAGAAGAACCGTTGAAGGTATAATGCCGTTACCCGGGTCGAGACAAATCTACAAGGACAACGATAATGGCAAGGTACACAGCATTGCTGCCCAGACAGAAAGAATAAGAGACAGCGGGGAATAATGGACAGAAAACAAGAAAGATGGAATGTGAAAATTCAAGAGAGAGAGAAAAAAACTTGATGTTGCCTGCATATTTTCTCCCGTTCATATAGTTAATCAGCGCCCGCCTCCACCAAAATCCAATCCAATTCCCGAGGGTTGCTCGCGACACGCGTTGCAGGGCCTATTGAAGTTATCTCGGCAAGTTTTCCTCATTTCTTTCCTTTTTTGCGCTTGACCAATGGCCTGAGATAATTCCATACCAGCTATGAATCCTTTTGCCAGACACTTTCTGAAATTCCCAACATTATTTACTCTGACGAGTGTGGCTGGTTTGAATGCACGTCGTTATTCGCACACTGGAGATACTACTGAAGTTTTAACTAATAATAATTCGTGATCGAGCGTTGACAGAGGAGCATTGAAGGGAAATTGACTCAGGACTGGCTATTGGCGGCTGAGGCGTTGTCCCCATCCATTCCATCTTGTTATTGACACCAGGAATCTGGCCACACATCGAGGGCTCCGGAGTATGTCGATCCAATCTTTGAGTCTTTGCCTAGGGCGACGGATTGTGAGTCTATATAGCCTATTGCCTCCACGGACGGACGGAAATGATCTATTGATTCCCTTTTCCTTCTCCCTTTTTTCCTCTCCCTCTCTCTCCTCTTCTTGTGCTGCTCCTTTGGGTCAGGAACAGTTTTATTTCCTCTCTCTGTCTCTCGCTCTCTAGATTGGAGGTGGCTTTCTCCTCTAATTCCATTCTCTTCCTCTCCAATAAGATTGTCGTCGCTCCTTCTAGCCCTATTTTCGAATATTTATTTCTATTTTCAAGTATCAAGACGGGGTAAAGTGCTTACTTCGTTTCAGTAGGCACTGCTAATTATACCACCCTGGATACTTGTTGGATATAACATCCCGGGCTACGTTTCAAACTTAAATCTCCTAAGATCGGGCATTTGTCCAGAGCAGATTGTTTGTCGCCCCTCCCTCAGGAGAGCGCATCGTCACGAGTGTCTCCTACAAGCGACATTGAACACGCGCTGCGATCCAATCATCCGCAGTGACCGTCGCTTTAGTCTGTTGTTGATCGTTTCATCCCTGAACCAGCAGTTTCAAGCCTTGGCCCGGTCCCCTCTGGTGCGTCTTCTGATTGGTGCCGTGTTGTGGAGTGGTGTATTTGATTGGCCTGAGTGAAGTGGACCCGGTCATTCTGCTCCTGGCGGTACGCGGTAATTTCACATCCACCCTTCTTCACTCAGCGCCCATTGAGAATATACTCTCATACTACCTGGGAGAAGTAGCTTTCTTCAGGTCCCTCCTACCTCTCGTCCCTGCCACCGAGTGAAGGTAAGGTACCTGGTAGTGTCCCGGGGTTAGGCACCTGAAGAACTTAGCCGGTCCGTCCGTCGATAATACTCTTTCTCCCTCTTTGTCTCTCTTTCTTTCTCCTCATTCTTCTTGTCATTCCCTGGTGTGTTGGTTTTTTGGTCTGGCTTTCTGTGAGGGTGTTCATTGTTCATTGTTCTTGCATTCATTCATTCCTTTGTTTCTTCACTCATTCTTCATTCACTCTTTGAGGATTGTACCGTTGTCTGGGGTCCCTTCTTAGAGCCCCTCCTCATTGACTTTCCTTTTGGGTCATTTGGGTGTTTCCCCTTCCCTGGCCCTCGCAGTGCTTCTGACCTTGTCGTGTGACGGAGGCCTTCTTTCTTCCCTCATCCACACCAAGGTGCTCTGGGAGATCATCCGATCCTTTTCGACTGACAGTTATTCTGGTATATTACTGTCTGCATCGTTTGCTTTTGCTCTCTTTGATTTCGCTGCTGGCTCAGTGAGATCCCTACAGTCATCTAGATGATGGCGTCTCAAAAGTTACTGATCATGCTCATTGCACACTTCCTTCTCCTCGCGGGCTGGGCCAGCGCCGGCCCGATCCTGCCGTCTGTGGAAGACGGCCTTGAAGATGTGGTGTCCGGGGTGGCCGATGCTCTTACCCCAGGCTATTGGGTCGGTAGTATCAAACGCCAAGGAGTGGTAGCCTTTGGCAATGACTCTAGCTATCAAGTATACCGCAATGTGAAGGATTTCGGTGCCAAAGGTATGTGATCTCTATCTGCTCTATGTTTGATCTGATGCGGTGGGCTAACCTGACGTAGGTGACGGGTCGACCGATGACACCGAGGCTATTAATCAGGCCATCTCAACTGGTGAACGCTGCGGACTGGGCTGTGACTCGTCCACGACAACACCGGCCATCGTGTACTTCCCAGCAGGTACCTATGTTGTCTCAAAGCCAATCATTCAGTACTATTACACTCAGATGATCGGTGATGCGGTCGACCTCCCCGTGCTCAAGGCCGCAGCAAGTTTCGCCGGTATGGCCGTCATCGATGCCGACCCTTACACGGATGACGGTTCAAACTGGTACACGAACCAAAATAACTTCTTCCGTGCTATTCGCAATTTCGTGATCGACCTGACCGCCATGCCCCAGTCGTCTGGGGCCGGTATCCACTGGCAGGTCGGCCAGGCCACCAGCTTGCAAAACATACGTTTCGAGATGGTCAAGGGTGGAGGCGATGCTAATAAGCAGCAGGGTATCTTCATGGATAATGGTTCCGGCGGCTTCATGACCGACCTCACCTTCAATGGGGGTAACTATGGCATGTTCGTCGGTAACCAACAGTTCACCACCCGCAACTTGACCTTCAACAACTGCAACACCGCGGTGTTCATGAACTGGAATTGGGCATGGACCTTCAAATCCATCAACATCAACAACTGCGGAGTTGGCCTGAATATGTCCAACTCGCCCTCCAATCAGACTGTGGGCTCCGTTCTGATCCTCGACAGCCACTTGACCAATACTCCTACCGGTGTCGTTACCGCTTGGACCAAGAATAGCATCCCAATCGGAGGTGGTACATTAGTTCTGGATAACGTCGACTTTGGCGGATCCAAAGTGGCTGTCGCGGGTATTGACGGTAGCGCGATTCTCCAAGGTGGCCGCGTTGTCGACCACTGGATCCAGGGCAACGCCTACCGTCCATCTCAAGCCTCCCAGAAGAAGCAAAAGCGGGCCTCGCCAACGGTAGAGATTGTTATTGAAACGATTGTTGAAACTGTCTATGACTGCGGGGAGTCTTCCACCGACACGCCCCTTCCATTGCCAACCTCGGCAAGCACCGAGCTGCGCTCCGGTGAGACAGAGGCTGCTGGTCAGCTCCTGCCTTTGCCCTCGATCCAATTTCCCGATCTTGGCAGCTTGTTGTCTCTACCTGGCTTCGAACAGCCATCAACCGTGGATTCGGGTGAACCTTCAACGCAAGCTGTCCCTACGGAGACTCCTGCTCCGGAAGAGCCATCCACTCCATCGGTTCCACCATCATCCCCAGCGTCTTCGTCGTCGAGCGTTGTTCATGCCCCAGCCGCTCAATGCTCCGGCAAAGCCATCACAAAAACCCGCATCCAAACCGCTGTGCCGCGACCTGCCAAACCCAGCGCACTCCTAGGCGCGAACGGTAAAGTCTTTGAACGGTCGAAGCCTCTTTATAGCAGCCAGGCTGCCTCCTCTTTCGTCAGCGTCAAATCTGCTGGAGCTAAGGGAGATGGCTCCACCGATGATACCGCGGCTATCCAAAAGGTTCTGAACAGTGCGACCGCTGATCAGATCATATACTTTGATCACGGCGCATACGTCCTTACCGACACCATCAAGGTGCCAAAGAACATCAAGATTGTTGGAGAAATCTGGCCAGTCCTGATGGCGCACGGGGCCAAGTTTTCAGATGAACAGAACCCCATCCCCTTGCTACAGGTTGGTGAGCCCGGTGACAAGGGCTCCGTTGAGATTAGCGACCTAGCAATCCAAACCAAGGGTCCAGCCCCCGGAGCAATCCTGATGCAGTGGAACGTGGCCGAAGCTTCCCTTGGCTCCGTGGGAATGTGGGATGTTCACTTCCGTGTCGGTGGCTCCGCTGGCACCGGGTTACAAAGTGACAAGTGCTCCAAGACCCCCAAGCAGACGACCGACCCCAACCCCGAATGTGTTGGAGCCTTCATGCTGTTGCATATCACAGAGAAAGCGACGGCGTACATGGAGAATGTGTGGTCGTGGACTGCGGATCACGAACTCGATCTTGGCGACCACAACCAGATCAATGTGTACAACGGACGAGGCGTGTTGGTCGAGAGCCAAGGCCCGGTATGGATGTACGGAACAGCCTCTGAACACAACCAGCTATACAACTACCAGGTCAACAATGCGAAGAACCTGTTCATGGGGCTAATCCAGACGGAAACACCTTACTATCAAGCCAACCCCAACGCATTAGTCCCCTTCGCGCCACAAGCCAAGTTCAGTGACCCAGACTTCTCGCAGTGCACGACCGATGCGTGCCGCAAGGCGTGGGGTCTCCGGGTACTCAACAGCTCCAACGTGTACGTGTACGGGGCGGGCCTGTATAGTTTCTTCGAGAACTACAAACAGGAGTGTATCGGTGAGGATGCTTGCCAGGAGAACATGGTGGAGGTGGATTGCTCAGACGTACACATCTATGCGCTGAGCACGATTGCGAGTGTGAACATGATCACCTCGTCAAATGGGCAGAGTCTTGTACCCCAGGAAGGAAACGAGAGTACATTCTGTTCTACGATTGCTCTATTTGAGCAGAGCTGATGTGGGTTTCGGGCGCGTAAAGTTGATGGAATCCACTAGTTCAGAGGGTGGAAGATAGGAAGATATGTCGATACCACTTTTATTAGACTGTTTATCACAATCATGATATTACATTATTTCGCCCCCCTTCTTTACCATAATTAACAGCGAAGTTCTGTCCCATCACCGCGATCCCCCACGAAAGTCAATTGTCCAAGTCATACAACCATATGATAAGTATAGGAGGAACAGAATTAGGAGTCTTCATTACTCTCCTAATAATAAACTCTATAGCGTAATTTTTATAGACCAGTTGTCAGCTTACCAAGACTGGCCATCCACAATTCCGGCTTATAGGACTAGACAAAAAACACGAGTAGATTCAAGGACCGATCCGCAAAGAGGTATCTCATCAGATATATATACAAATCATCATAACGAAGATCAAAAGAACGATAGAGAAAAAAAATTTGAAGAAATATAACAAGCTAGGTTGACCCGGTTCAAACCTACGTTTGACGAACGGGCTGCTGATGGGACTCATTCCAGCGATCCCGATCCCGCTCCCCAATACGCTCATGCTCATGCTCATGCTCACTCTCCGCAAGCCCTGGTGTATTCGTGATACTGTAATTATCCGCAAAAGGGTTTTGCACCTGGAATTCCTCTGAACGGTACTCGTAACGACCGTTGTTACTAGCTGCTGATACGTCCGAGCGGGTGGTTCTGGTCGTTGCGGAGCGGGTGGCTGTCATCACGGGCGAGACAGGAGATGGTGGGGTCTGTGTTCGTTGCGGGAGGGGAGGGGCGGGGATTGGACGTACGGCGCCGGAGAGGGAGGAGAGATCGGCTACGGCGCTCTGGGGGCTCACGGGGGAACCGATGACGGGGGAACCGGTGTGTTCTAGAACTATTTGTCGATGTTGTGGGAGTTGGGGGAGTTGTGGGTGTTGTGGCGACGGTGATTCCGACTGCAATGGCGACTGATCCTGTTGGTCTTGTTGGGTACCCTGGGCTTTGCGGGCTTGGAGCATGAGGCGCTGGTGTTTGGAGAGAGCTACAGAAAGTTCGTCGTTCGTTTCGATGAGGGTGAGGAGGGTGTCCTCGTCCGGGCCGGGGTTTGTCGCGTGGATGTAATTCTGGATGGCGCGCGAGGCTCTTCGGCATCGACCCGAGAATTCCCCGATCAGGTCGTTGTTGATCATCTCGGACGGCGGGGTTGACTGCACGAACTGGATGAGGAGCTTGGCCGTCATCTTGGCTTCTGAGATCCGGGCAGCTAGCTCATCTGGGCCGGGTAGCTGGTCTGAATTGTCGGAGTGGTTGAAGTAGTTTGGTCCGCGTTGCGCGCCCATCGGTGCCGACCATGTATTCTGTATTTCCGCCGGGGGAAATTATTAGCTTTGCCACGAAGACAGGGAGGGAAGAAATGCATACACTGCGAACAAGTTTCTCCATTTTGCCCTTCTCCTTCTTCCACATTTGTAGGAGCAGCGCGAGATCTTCATCCCACGCCCGCTGGATCTCCAGTGCATCCAACGTCTCGCGAAGAAACCGCTGGACGTGCAAATCCCTCCCCTCCCTCAGGAGCTCCTTGACCGTTGACACGAACTTAGAGTCTATGTTTCGGGAAAAGGTATGGCCCGGGTTGTCGATGAGGATACGCATCAACATGATGGCATTGTATTGGACGTTCCCATACGCGGTCGCGGGGTGTGAAAGCAATTTGCGAAGGAGGTTGGCGGCTTCGCGCGCAGCCACGGGACTGGACTCGGCACTCTCGACGATACTGGGGAGATGGACATATTCGTCGCCTTGCTATGATACCGAAAACATCAGTATCCTAGTTATAAACGGGGGGTCAAAAAAATCACAAGAAAAGAAATAGAATACGAACGTTATTAGGGCCATGTCCCTCGTTGCAAAAAGCATTCTTGGTAAACAAAAGCAGATCAGCATTTCTGGTCTCATTAAAGTTCCCCGCACAGGAGATCATCGCCCGTTCCACTCACCACTTCTCGCAGCACAATGTTTTCCGGAGAGTCCTCGGCATAATTGGCCGGGCCGTCAAGCGAAGGGCCTGTTTGACGAATGTAAGCAATGGGGGTTTGAAGGTAGAGACGCGACCGGATACACTTACTTGAGCGCTTGTTGATGGAACTAAGGATACGTTTCATGATTTCCACGGGACGATCAGGAACGGGATGAAAGATTTGAGGGACGACGAGAGGTCACAGCCGGAAGGAGGAAAAGAAGGGTTTTTTTAAAAAAAAAACAGGGGAAGGAAAAGAGGGAAAAGGAAGATGGAACCAATAATAAATAGGCAGCGTGACACACTGGCTTAGGCGATGCGGAAGGCAGAAAGGGAAAGCGGCGATCCCAAGCGAGGGTGATTTGATGTTAGTCCAGGAGATTAAATAGAGACGAAGATAGGAAAAGAGGAGAAAGGGTGGCACAGGCGGCGCTTGGTTGGCGACACGCAAGACGACGAAACAACTCCTTGAGTCTTGAGCTGCTTTAGCACCGTGATCGATCAACCTCTAAGCCTCTGTCACTGCACTAAGATTCGGGGAGAAGGTCAAGCAGGCTCCATCCTGGCAACAAAGAGGATTATTCATAGATTAATGATGATGCCTGGGAGGGGATGGCCTGAGTCACCTTCCCCTCCATCTTTATCGACAAGAAATTGATAAAAATGAGAAGCCCAGACTCCAGACACACGTATGCATCTGCGAATAAAAAAGATGCCACTCTACAAGGATTGGCTGAGTTTCCGGGTGGATTGAATTTATTCGTTCCCTTGCACGGTTAAGCTCCGAGAGCCAATGCGTGCGGATGCCAGCACCGCCACCCTTGGCTTCATCCAAGCCATCACCTTAATTTTTGTCCACCTCTCGTTTCCTCGCAAACACCGTGGTGGTGACGCGGTTGGTCATCGGAGATACCACAGACTACAAAGTACGTCAAGGCCATCAAGGTCATCAAGGTCATCCATGGCTTCTTACGTCCGCTCAATTCTCCGACGAGTCAGGTGGATCATCGTTATCATGTTATCGAACTTTAATCGCTAGAGTAAAGAAGTTGGAGATCCTAGAGGCGTGGAAAAGAATCCCTCTATCATAAGGATCAAGAGGCAAACTGTTTGCCTATCGCCAGATCCAGTGTTCTCTGCCGGGATAAAAATACACTGAGGAAAGAGGAAATTCGAAGCCACAGAAAACCAGACATAACCAGGCAGGAAAAAGATGGTATACTTTAATTAGGGGCCCGACTAATCATGCCCATTTTTTTCATTCCACATGTCCCTTTTTGTCTTCCGGGTTTCGTGCAAAAAAAGAGAAGAAAAAAAGTAGTTAAAATAAATTTCTTTTGTATTTCTTTCCGTGACCAGGTATTTGTTCCGTACAACAGTAAACTCCGGCTGTTCCCATTCAAATTCTGACCACTCTCTCCTTCACTCCCTCCCCGACACCCACAGAGCCACCTATGCCTCAGTGATGGCACGGTGGATCTGGGCACCACGCTGCCGAGAGCTGAGACGGGCCTCACTCTTGGCAACAGCCTTCTGGACGACCTCCTCACCCTCAGTAAGGATCAGCTCGATGTGGCAGGGGTTGGTCATGTAGGGGTTGATCTAGGTCTTTGTTAGACTTCATTCTCTGGGTATTATTTAGTAGTAAGAAAGCAAAAACATACACGACCGTGAGCACGGTAGGTGCGTCGGCGTCCCTTGGGGGCCTGGTTGACCTGAATGTGCTTGACAACGAGGTTACCGGTGTCGAGACCCTTGGTATCGGCGTTGGACTCAGCGTTCTTCAGCAGATCGATGAGGAACTGGGCGGACTTGACGGGCCAGCGGGCCTTGGAAACACCGAACTGCTTGCCTG
Organism: Aspergillus biplanus; assembly: GCA_027569045.1. Classification (NCBI taxonomy): domain Eukaryota; kingdom Fungi; phylum Ascomycota; class Eurotiomycetes; order Eurotiales; family Aspergillaceae; genus Aspergillus; species Aspergillus biplanus. Next base: position 1,234,616 of record JAPDEJ010000009.1, on the reverse strand, counting down.
AACAGATGAAGCTGGTTAGTTGTGTTTTTCAAGTTTTTCTCCTTTCCCTTTTCGATTCCCAAGATCCGTATGTAACAAGCAAAAAAAAAAAAACCATAAAACAGCATTCATCCCTCTTCAACCTCCTCTCCACAAATCGAACTCCAGAGGGGTAAAACCAATGGCCGACAATCGCATTCCACTAGCTCTAGGAAAGGAAAAGGGCTCCAGTATTCACTCACCCTGAGCGCAGCGGCCAGTGCTGCCAGCGTACCTCCGGAAGGGGACGGCCTCGGCCTTGTTGGTGACATTGTCGAGGAAAGTAAGGGCGCGCTGCAGCTTCATGCCGTTGATAGCCTGGGCGGTCTCGCGGGTGTTCTTGAAGCTGACACGCAGGTAAGAGCCCCGGGCGCGGGCACTCTTTGCGGCCGGAATGTCCTGAGCAGCGTAACGGACCTGACCAAAAGAAAGACCGAATATCAGCAAAACCCGAAATCAAATATTTCTCCTCCCTTCCCATTCTTTTTTTCCATCCGCAAAAACATTTCCCAGACAGAATTGATGAATATGGCATGGACGTTTGAATTCGAAATATCGAGAGAGGACATCCCCTCCAGTAGGAGTTTTGGATCGAGTTGGCAACGAAAAGGAAAAGACACTTGGGGTTTTGCGTCGAGAGTCCTCCTTAGGTTGAGCCCATCACCCTCCTCTCTTCTCATTTTCTTTTCTCATTTGTCCCCCATATTCCCATCCGATCCATGTATTCGAAAAAAGAAGAAAAAGGATCACTCACCATCTTGATGTGGTTGCCGAGCGGGTGGTCCTGATGTCGGGTGAGAAGTTTGTCGCTTTTCTTTCGTCGGCCGCTGGAACTTTGAGATCGCGAGAGGTCGCTCGTTGTGGTGCGTCGTTCGCTCTTGGCATCCGCATGCCCTAAGCGAGCCCTAGCGCTAGCTGGAATTAGAAGACTAGGCACATTCACCGCCCGGGCAGTATTCCGGTCATTACATAACTTAGTCTGTACTAGCATTCGTACATGATTACTAATAAGGATTTATTTGTGCAAGTTTTTCCTTTTCTTTTCTACTTCCAGGCCAACACTCACTATCTTGTGCAGACCTAGCAGGTATTCGCCTTAATAAAAATAATAAATATTGAATAATTCGCTTTCTATGCTCTATAATTTATTATTTGAATCAATGATAAATAATAATGTATGCTTGTCATGCCCAACAACAAAGATTCAAGTTAAAGCCTAAATATGGAACACATCTACTTCTACGGAGGTCATAATGCAGTATCCCGTATTCTGTAAATAACCAAGGAAGAGCCTTCCAAGTCTAATGTGTTTTTCTACTTCATTTCAAACCCCCAGCTAGCAACAGACTCTGGCCCGTCATGTACCCAGTCGTCACAAGCATGGTGACCACGTTAGCAACCTCCTCTGGCACCCCCAGCCGCCCAAGTGGGATCCCTGCTGCCACATCCGGAATTGCCTGGGCATTCGGAATCATACCCGTGTCCCCAATCATGGCGGGAGCCACGTCATTGACGCTGATGTTGAATTCGGCGAGCCGTGTAGAGAGATTCCTCATCATACCGGTCATACCACCCTTAGATGAGGCATAGTCTGTAGAGTTTTTGTTAGAAATCATCATAAACCAATTAGGCTAAGGACAAAAAGATGGTTTGGAGAGAAAAGTGAGATAAAAAAAAAAGAGAGATGAGATTGTGTCAACATACGACATCCATTGATTCCACCTCCATAGCCCGCGATAGACGACATGAATACGATCCGACCCCATCGCTGGTCCTTCATGTGATCAACCACTCCCTTTGCCAGGACGAATGAGGCGCGCAGGTTGACGTTAATCGTGTAATCAAACTCCTCCAGTGTGATATCCCAGATCTGGGGAACACGCTTACCGTACCCGGCATTGGAAACGAGAATATCCGGGCGCTGGCCATGTTCCTTATCAATCTGCAGGAACATATCCTGGATCTGTTCGGCGGACGCGACGTCGACCCGATGAACCGAGATGCGAAGGCTGGGGTTCTTCGACTTGAGGTCGTCCACCAGTGTGTTCATCGCATTCACATTTGTAGAGTATGTCAGAGCCAAGTGAACCTCTTTTTCCGCCAGCTGGCGTGCACAGGCTGCCCCGATCCTGGTCAAGAAGGCATTATTAATGCGGCACCCCTAAGACAGGAGAGGGAGCGAATTGGTCTTCTCCAACTTACCCTCCAGAAGCTCCTGTGACCAGGGCGAGGCGACCACGGATATCGTTTAGGTGTGCCATTGCGTTTGAATAGAGAAGATTAACTACAATCAACTCTGGAGAAAGATTATTCTAGGAATCGAGCTCTGGATGGAAATTCAAAAGCCACAGGTAGGACTACTCTGGAGTAGATGGGGAGAAGTAGTTTCCCCTCGGATCGGAGCAACTCCCGACACTATTTTCGCTTTTCGGTTGCCCCGCATCAACATAGTGTGGGGGTTTGAAAGCAAAACCATCACCAAAAAGTAAGTACCGTTACCACTATTGGTACCATACTGGACCTTTTTCTGGTCAAAAAAAGGTGTTCCAAACTGTAGAAGTCATCACTCGCGCAGCCCCCAAATTCACATGGAGCATCTCGACAAATGCTAACTAAAAAAGAAGGGTACTCATATCGCCGGACCATGTGGGCATCTGCCATACCTGGGAATTCGTGTCATATAAAGCCGAGTTCTGGAAGGCGTCTACCGTCAATGTACCGGCGCCCGGGATCTGATCACCCGAGACGTAATCCCCAACTGCTTCGAGGTCCAGCCAAGAAAAGTCATTTGCGGGGCTGAAGTGGACATAGCCGTTCTGCTCGGGTATCCGGTGGGCCACAGGGCTGGCATTCTGTATCAAGATATCATTGCTTTGGTGGGTTCCCGTGGGGGACTTCATAGGGACTGGCTTGGGACGCCATAAGAGCTCTAAAAGTCGAGAATAACGCGAGCCAATGTCGTCTGGCCCGGCACTCGCTCGCTTCAAAACCTCCGTGGTGCGAGTAACGAGATCACGAACCCGCATCTCCTCATGAGGCGGCATCACCCCAAACGACCGTGCCTATGGACCTTATCAGCTTTCCCCTTTCTTTTTTGCATGTGGAAAAGCATAATTTTCTGTCCTACCTTATACAAGAAAACGGCCGCGTAGATTCCATACAGGTAGAACCTGAGCGGCATAAAATGGAGATGCTTCTCGGGGTCGGTCGTGTCAACGAGAATAGTCAGATAAGCTTTAGCAGCATCCAGAGATTCATATATAAACCGAGCATCTTGCATCGAAGCCACGTTATTGAACGTTGCTCGCAAATGCTCTCTCTGCGAGTGTTTGTCGTTCGTTTGCTTGGTAAGCGATTGAGAAATCGCCGCCTGGAACGCAAAAGCGTTAGTATAAAGTCTAAGGTATTCGTATGACAGTTGTAGCGTGGCCTGCATGGCTGGGGAGCCTGAGACAAAATTAGCAAACTCCAATCATTATGGTTGGGAGATGGTCTCAATCGCGGGACATACATTGGAGTGAGCCCCAGCGCGACTTCCACCGCAAAATGGCCAGACGGAAATCATCAACATATTTCACATAGTCTCCCATAAGCATCATCTGGTTGCTTGTTCGCATCCCAGAGTAAAGAACGTCATGGACGTTATTATAGAGCTGGGTAAGATCCAGCGTTGCCTGAAAGATTTTCGCGTAATCCTCATCCCCATCCCTGACGGGTTGCAGTGATGGGAAATCTTGACTGACAAGGCCAGTCATTGGACCCGGCCCTCGCGACCAGAAGGCACGCCCGATTCTCACCGATATCAGCCGGTCGGATATATAGCAGCTCGTCCATGCCAGTCGCCTCCGTGCCTCCGTCTCTGAGTCTCCTGTCGAATCTCCCCTAAATGACGTCCTGTCCAAGCCCAAAAAATAGCCAGAGCGTAGAGCAAGTCCAACATGCATCCAGGCAGCTCGATCTTCTTCTCCACGGCCTACCTGTTCGACGCGAGGTCGGAGACCCTGCGGCTCCCACTCAGCAAGCAGCAGAAGGGCCTCCACGGCTTCCACGCCGCAATCAACCCCCGCAGCAATGCCGGAGATCAGCTCATGCATATACTTCGAGCAATACTCGTGGATCTCGGGCCGCTCAACCAGGTCTTTCGACGCGATCGTGAGCACCGCAGTCAGCAAATGCTTTTCGTTGGTCGCAAACGAGTTGAGTGCGGTGCGGTGAAAGTATTTCCGGGGAACCAAAGGTAGATATGGGTGGAAGTGTTCAGCGTACCGAGCAACCAGCTGCCATACAGTTCCCGGATCTAAAGAGCGGGTTTGCACCAAACGGTACGCTTTGATCCCACTGGTTTTTTGAAAGCCGCTCACATCGCCATTCTGGAGCACGTTGAACGAAGAAGAATAGCCACCAGGGCCAGGAAGTAGAGAGTCGGCGATCGCTTCGGGACTAGGATCATCTGTCCCCCGCTTTGCAATTCCAGTTAAACACTGCCAGGCATCGGATGGGTTCCGTGGCACAGAGGCGATCGAAGCCGAATCTTCTTCGTCCACAGAAGTCGATGTTGTGGTAGGTGGGTTGGGGGGCAGAAATACAACCGGGCCAGGGTAGGAATTTGTAGTGGGCTGGGTGTCCTCGACCTGGGAGGGACCGGTCAAGTCCAATGCTGGGCTTTTCTGCGCCGATCGGTTTGTTGTATCCGGAGTGAAGTTCTTGATCTTATTCTTGCGGATTCGACGGCCTCCACGATTTGACCCACCCAGGACGCACTCACGACGGTCTCGAACGCACCGCTGACATGGTGGAACTCCCGGGCTCCCATTACCGTCCCTGCGTCAAACTGGTTAGAAGAAGGAAACGCGATCGGTTTTATCGGCCAGGATTATCTTTTCTGGCCTCCGTTTATATAGCAAAACAGAAGTATTATCTCATTGATCCATCTTCAGAAGTGGGCCTGTCGAACAATAGCAAACAGGGGCGGGGACTTACAAATCACATTTCGATTTGCGCTGTCTGCAATGCAGGCAAGCTCTGGACACTCGCTTCATCAAATAATCTGATCGAGCTTTTGACTTCGCTGGTGGAGCTACTTCCACTTGCGGAGATTGTTCCTGTTCATCTTGCTCCGTTGCTTCCATTGCTGCTTGAGGTTGACCCCCCAACTTTGATTACAGTCGGCAGAGAGCGTGAAGCAAAACCAACATTTTCCGCTCCTCACACTAACCGTCCCTCGAGGGGAGAAATGGGCTCTTGAAGAATAATGGGAGCTATAACCTGCGAATTACCTCAGGCATTTGAATTTTCAAGAGAGAGAAAATAAAGGTCGTTATGTAGTGTGGGTAGGTGAAGAAGAAAGAAGGCAAACACAGGAACAGCTTTTTTTTTTATTTTCTTGGTTGTTGATCGTCAACTCTACCACCTCCGCATAAACTGCTCTTAGGTCCCCATAGTTTTCCCCGCACAAATATCTCTCCTAGCAAATAGACTGTCACGAAGTACTAATTCGAAGCCTTGAAATTTAATAGCCAATTCAGCTGGCGTGAGAGGAATCGGCCCCTGTTTGCACATTCAAGAATCCTAAAACTAGCTTTCTGTCGCTGAAAAAAATGAGTTGGTATTACTGATGCCATACATACCGGGAAAACGATTGATGACAGTGTGGGGTGGGATGAGGTATGCAAGCACGAGATATACTTGAAGATTGAAGAATGGTAATGTAGTAGCGGAATTTAGGATTCTTCAAGGTTGAATTAGTTTGAAGTAGTAAGTAGTAGTTATATGTAGTTAGGAGATGATTTGTCACCTTGTCGGTGGAGTTGCGTGTGCTAATAGATGGTATAAAATATATCACTGGTTAGCCGTAGATCTTGTTCAATCATCAATCATCCATAGACTTAGCCTCTCATAGTTCGTCAATGGGGGTCGAAAACGAGGAAGATCGGAGTTTAATCTATATTCTTAATCAAAATCTATATTCTTAATCAAGATGACAGATCTCTCCAATGCAAAGGGCATCTCCCCAATTCGCGGCTTTCAAGCATCTCCTTCTTGTCCCGCTCTCGGGCAGTCAGTCTGTCACTGGTGGTAGGGATATAGGTTTCCGATACGCCTACCTGGCGATGAAATCACCCAATCTTGTGGTTCTCCAAAAGACGGAAGGAGTAATGCAGGCATAGTGATTTGACAGTGATTATATATTTCCAACGGTACGTATACCCTTTGGCTTAGATGGAGGGTAGGTTTCTCCATCTGAAATCTGGTATGGCTGTAGATGAGGTATGGTAACGCGGTGTCAAAAAGCTTCTCGATACGGTAACTTTACCGGAACCAAGCTGGTCGGATAGCCACCGATCCGTTCAGTTGCCGACTGCGGGGGATTTCGGCTTTTGACCCCCATGTCGGCAACTGAGCCAGCCTTTTTGAGTTAAAGCACCTCCACTTTGGAAGTGCCATAACAGAATGACTGGCGATATATAAAAACCGTTAGGTGTGATGTGAATAGGGCGAGTGGATGCAACAAAGTACTCGTCCGTGGGATTTGCAGCAGACTGAATGCTGGGGTGCCGGGAAGAAAAAGACGAAAAGGTCAGAGCATCAATGGTCCGCGTACGGTATACCCCCTGGCATCCATCATGCTCGCAACATCTTCCCCAGTTTCTATGAAATGTTTACCCTATGGGGCAGAATCAAACTGCGACTCAATGGATTCCTCTTTGTCTTTCGGGGATCTGCCGGAGCTGCTGCTCGTGTTCCTTGGTGACAAAAATGTAACCCAAGATCATGCGACAGACTTTCTTGATGCGGAGGACCTGACCTTCCATGGGCAGAGAAAGCCCGGAGCGAGACGAAAATAAGTTTCCCGATTCGTCAAGGCGCCATCAGATAACCAGTGAAAGCAACGAAACGATCTGAAGTCATATGGATTAATCTAACCAAATGGCCTTTTGATCAAGGGTGCCATGCCAGGTTTTTATTCAGTCACCGATGGCAAGCCAACGATGCTTAATTGTGCCCGACTATAGAGACCCTGCCGTAGAGGATTTCTTCAACACCACCAGGTTTGGGTAAATGCACCCCAGTGCCACTCCCAACGAAGTTTTTACCGAACGTCCCGTCTCGCACAGACGGAGAGTTTATTCCATTATGTGGGCTCTTCAGGAGCGGCTGCGCTGACCTGACCTAAATGAATTGGATTCTGGATCATAATGGAACGAGTTGTCCTCTGTTGGTGCTGGTGGAATGAAATTGGAAAAGATCTTCGCCCTGCAGTTTCTGGCTGCTCAGCTTCCTCGGAAGCCACCCTCAAACTTTCCTGATCCCCAATTTATTTCTGCCACTATTTCGATCGTCCATTCGTCCTGGTCCCGAAATCTCCGGATTTACGACATTTAGAGTTATGATGAGCCGTCTGAGCCACAGCTTAACCCCCCTCCAGACCAGGTGCGGTGTTTTTACGGGGTAAAAGCGGAGTTGTTCCTTGTCCGTCAAGTGTATAACATACGGGTGATATCGCTCTCCCATCCAATTTTGACCATACCACACCGCGATTACCCGTGGTTAAAGCTGATTTGGAACTAGCTCTTCTTATTCCAGGGCCCAAGAGAATTTGTGCACCGTATGACCAGTGTTATCTGTCATGTTGGACACTAAAAGGCTCGGTAGCGGGCAAAGAGGCGGATGAAATCCTTTCAAGTGTTGGCAGAGTAGGCAAAGGGAGTGCGGTGTACCTCTAATTTCGTTAATTTCGCCGGGGAGATTCGACGGAGAAGCAAGGCCGACAGCCAGAACCCAGAAAGAATATTAACGAACAAAGAAAATGGTAAGCCTCACTCTGGGCGCCGATGATGCCATGACGGCGAAAAGACTAGGGATTGGGATAGATTAATACGGGGCCCAGCGGGAGCAAAACCGGTGACCGCCATGTGGTTTCTGTGGGCGGATTTAAACTCCCCTCCACCACCTGTTTGTCTTTCCATCCACGATTCAGAGAAGTAATTAATACTGAACGCCCGAGCTTTTATTATTAATTTATTGATATTTCTGGCTCCTGGTTTTTCTTCTCGGCGGGTCCCACAAAATAATATCCTCCAGCCAGGATGCTAATTATTACCAATACAGCCTTTCCTCGCAAGTTCAGTGAGCGCCTGTGCTTGCGAGTGGCAGAATTGGAAACAGCCTGTTTCAGGGCGAATTCCAAAAGTGGCGGGCTCTGAAACACAAACACGTTGTTCCTGAACCAATACTTTTCCCAGCAACTATCAGAGGACGGATTCTGGCGTTCTCAGATTTCGGACAGGTTTGAGGTGACTGGGTCGATTGGCTAATAGGAGAGCAGCAAAGCCAAGCAGGTTGAGCTGAGAATCCACCCGGCTGGGGCTGGGCGCTTGACTCGGCGTGATTTGGTGAGATTAACGAGTTTTTTTTATTGCCGCCAGTATTTCGCCGTTGCATGTTCGGGCGGGGGCCTTATTAGGGACAATAAGATGACAAGAATGGGATTATGGTTGGGTGTCTCTGATGGGAGACAACAATAATAGGTGCGACAATGGGAAACGAGTCAAACAACCGTCAATGCGGACAAAACGGGCCATAGCCAGAATCAGAATCGTGTGAATCATAATAATATCCAGATACATGGAAAGCCGGGCCGTCTGCTTCAAGGGACAACACGCCCCTGTTGACCACTGGCTCGCAGCTGCGGTCTGCCTGGATCCTATCGGGAGACCTCCTGGGTGGATGCCCGCCTTGGCGCCTAAGATGAACTCCCCCCCTAAGACCACGCCATGGCTGATAGTTGGAAACTTAACGGGCTCAATCATTGGCCTTGGGTGACTGAAGAGTAGATCTGCGGTGGCGCCCTCCCTGTTCGTCTTTAAGATTTCCACGATTCGCATCTTGATGTCAGGCAACATCCTCCGCGAATCCCCCGTATCCTGCATTCGTTTTTCTGTCTCCTTTCCCCCTCTGGCGGAGTACAATATTCACTCGTTCTATTATTATTCACTCAACTTATTGTATCAGCTGGATCTGGCTGTTGAGTGCACTGGTCTCCTCATTCCTTGTCCAAGGTTCTATCATTTGAAGTAATTTTTTGTCAATCAAACCTCCCACCCCTTCTCGGTCCTTCTCTCTTTCTCAGCCTTTTGCATCCTGCCCCTCTTTTGGGCTGGTTTTGTTGATTGTTGGCATACTTCTCGCGTGCCTATATTACGTATAGAAATATTTGTCTTTGAGCAATCGCTTTCCTTTTCCTACTACCCGACAGCGCTGGCGCCTCCCCGACACCCCTTGCTCCTCGCCAAACCCCTGTGTATATACGACTATGCATAAAGAAAAGCGGAGGTGAGTGAAAACACAGGCTGGCATACCTCTGGCGATTCTTGAGCGTGGGAACGTTTACAGAACCTGCTGCCCTTCGCAACGCTGTTTGACAATCCCTGATTGATCTGGATACAGGTACTTTTACTAAGCTTTGCTATTTTCGTCCCCTTGCGATCGTCGGTCGCGGGGTCTCCAAACAACACAAAATCGATCGAGCGCGGTAACACCACAAAAATTGTAGGCCAGGAGACATCCTTGTCGTCTGTGTTTGAAAGTGGTTTCTCGTGTACAAGTGCCGTCACAGGGCCCTTGTTGCCGCCACCCGGCTTTGGGCTTCAAACGAGGTCTCGGCATAGCAGTCTCCGCATTCCTCTCGTTCCCCTGTCATCCGGTATTTTGCGTCATCGCCATACCTACAAAGCTTTTACCGGATTAAATTGGATTGCCTGTCCTTGATTGCCCTGGTAAAAATTTGTCGCCTGCCCCTCAAACGCATTTTCGATTCTGGCTCGCGATAGTCTCCCACGATACGCTTCGGGTTGAGTGCATAGGTGCTCTCGACTTCAATGGATGACCTCCAGAAGCGTGTTGTCCCACGAGGCCATTTCGACACAAATGCCACTTATGTTTACGCTTACTCGAGGGGACTGAATGGCGTCAACATCCCCCGAGATGTTTTATTTACACGGATTATCCTCACCTCCGTCATTTGCGTGGCTTTCGCTGTTTTCTGCGGTCGAGTTGCCCAACTCAGCCATGCATACCTCCGTCATATCTCTTCCCTGGCGGCAAGCAAAAGGCAACAAGCGTTCTGGAGCATTGAGGAGTCCCACCTTTGGGCTAGAATCAAAAAGCACGTCCTATACGCACCCTTAGGGAGGAAACGACACAACCGTGAGATCCAACTTTCGACAGCTCTCAATGTCGGAACATTGCCATCTAGGTTCCAAACCATCCTTATTACGCTGTACGCTCTGAGCCAGATCGCCTACTGTACCCTATTGGACTACGATGAGAATGTCAAAGCAGCTCTTGTTGCTGAGCTTCGAGGCCGATCCGGAACGCTGGCTGTTCTAAACATGGTGCCACTGTTCATCCTTGCGGGCCGCAATAATCCCTTGATCCCGCTGCTCCGGGTGAGCTTCGATACGTACAATCTTCTCCACCGGTGGCTCGGCCGCATCGTTGTGATTGAAGCTATTGTTCACACTAGCGCGTGGGCCGTTAATGCAGTGGATGAGGGTAGCTTCTCTGACATGTTGCTGCGTCTTCGGACTGAGCCCTTCTTTATCTGGGGCTTGGTTGGAGCAGTGTCCATGGTCACGCTCATCCTACATTCCCCTTCTCCAATCAGGCACGCATTCTATGAAACATTCCTTCATATTCACCAGCTTGCAGCCTTTCTAGCCTTCCTTGGAGTCTATGTGCATATCAACTTGGATAGTCTCCCTCAGAAGCCGTGGATCACCGCCATTGGCGTTATCTGGCTCCTTGAGCGGGCGAGTCGTCTCTTCCGGCTCGTGTACTTGAACTTCTCCCTCAAGAAGGGTTATACCAACATCGTTGTGGAGGCTCTTCCAGGAGAAGCCTGCAAGGTAACCTTCCACTTACCTAAACGAGTGCGAGTCAGCCCAGGGAGTCATGTATATGCCTACATACCTAGTGTGTCATTGTGGATGTCCCATCCATTTTCTGTAGCTTGGGTTGAGCCAAATAGCTGCGTGACAGCTTCAGGGTTCACAGAAGGCCGACCCTCCCCCGGAGCTCCTTCTAAACCGTTAAGCCCGTCCCGTCTGGAGAAGCAAGCCCTAGCAGATCTCGACGAATACGTGAGGGAAGACCAACACCCCACCTCCATATCCCTCATCATGAGTGCTCGCGAAGGCATGACCCGCAAGCTGCTCAACAAAGCCCTTGCATCCCCAAAGAACACATTTTTCACGTCGGGGTTCGTCGAGGGGCCATATGCCTCTCACGCCTCAAACGCAGGAACCTACGGTACCGTGGTACTTTTCTCAGCTGGTGCGGGCATCACACACCACATGCTATTCGTGCGCGACCTCCTTATCCGCGCCTCGGAGGGTCGAGTTGCGATGCAAAAGATCTACCTCATTTGGTCTGTTCGAAGTACAGAGCATCTCGCGTGGGTGCGAGACTGGATGGACCAAATATTACGACTTCCTGGTCGTCGCGAGCTCCTCACCATTCAATTATTCGTCTCCAAACCCAAGAGTAGTCGGGAGATTGTATCGCCCAGTGCTACGGTTCAGATGTTCCCAGGGCGATGCCGTCCAGATGTCGTTTTGGACGAGGTGATACCCCGGCGTGTTGGGGCAACCTTAGTCTCAGTCTGCGGGCCTGGGGCCTTCGCAGACGAGGTGCGAGCCGCCACCCGCAACAAGATCGGACGGGGGGCAGTTGTGGACTTTGTCGAAGAAGCATTCACATGGTAGACAACTTAGACTAATTTTCTCTTGTGTTCTATCTATTGATGGCATATTGATGGCATATTGATGGCATATTGGACTGACGATTCTGATTCACACATCCTTTTTTTTTCTCCTGTTGATTTCTTTGATTATCTTTTGCATTTTATGTACATACATTTTTCTTCCCCCCCCCTTTCCTCTTTTTAATCTCTTGGTTTCATGGCGAAAGAACTTTGCATGATGTGTCTGTCCATGTGGCCTCAACACTGTCAAGTCTACCAAGGAATGATAATACAATCTAGAAGCTACACGCCCATTATCGTTCCCACTATTATTTTTTTCGCTGGTATATATCATGCTGTCACCTGTCATGCGCCCATTCTCAGACCACCACCGGCAAAGCGGAACTTTTGTTCAAAGTAATAATAATCATGAATAAATAATGAAGTGAATAATAACCCCGGGAGAAAAATAAATGAAACCAAGGCAATGACCCTCTCCGCCACCCCAGACCGAGGAATAGTAAACCGTCAGACTAGGATTCCCCATCCCAAAACAACAAAAGTCAAGGGACCGGGGAAACCCGAAAAAAGAAATAAATAATCCTGACCCTGATCCTGATTTCAGATTTCTGGAAAATGTGCATCTCACATCTGCCTAGGCAATAATAATAATCCAATTATAAACTCCGTCCCAATAATCGTGGCAATCGTAATCATGGATGAGAATGCTTGTCATGCGAAGTGTTTCAGGGATTCCCAACTACGCCTTAATCTTATATTACCCCGTCGCATAAGTCCAAAACGGGCACGGACGGGAATCCCCGGAACTTTTACTCCTCTTCATCTCCTCTCTTTATCTCTTTATCTCGGTACTATCGATAGGTGGTAGCACTTCGTCATAGAGGGTAACTTTACTGGGGTAGAGTAGCTATAAGAACAATGTCATGCCATTGTTGTAGTTGCTTGTAGCATCTCGACTATCAGGATGGGCCAGAGATAAGGAATTATATCAGAGGATGATGCCATCTGTTTCTGGGCATTTATTTTCGTCGGGTCATCCAGCCGATATTCCTCCCTTTGCTTTTATCCTGCATTTTCCGAGCGAGAGAGGGGCATCTCGGCCGTATCTAGAGAGTTTCTCGGGCGAGAGAGGAGTAGAATAGATATTTGAGAGGTAGAAAAAAAGAAAGAAGAAAAGAGGGGGAGTATGATATAGAATATCCCTGTTGTTGGTGTTGTGGTGTGATTGTTGCGGTGGTGGGTGTAATGTAGAATGTGGATGGAGGAAGATGAAGACGGAGATGGAGAGATAGATGGGAAAGGAGGGAGAGAGTGGAAGTGTGAGATTTAATTAAAGATTCAAAGAAGAGATATAGAGATCCCCCGCTAGATTCTGGGTGCTTGGTATACGTAGGGCTATTATACCAAGGCGCTGGGTTTAAATACCCGAACAAGGTGACGAGATTCCGATTAAATAAGTAGATCCATAGACTCATATGAGTAAACGAGCACTCCAAGTTCCTTATTTTTATAATTAATCGAGATCCCTAGTCGATTGATGGTTGCATTGCGACCGTACTACAGTCTCTGAAACGGGCTCTTCAACCCAGGAGGCTTTACAATGCCCAACTCGAATTTTGTGGAAACATGGGAATGTCTGCCGTACAACTCCCGCATAACTATCATAGATCAGTAGCGAGCATTCAAACCGCAAGCCAACCATGCTTATAAACTTGAAAACTTTCCGAGTGGTTGAGCAATGTATTTGTTTTTAACCGGAACAAGTGAAACCCGAGCCAAAAACAGTTACAAGCCTTCAATTCAGTCAAGGAATCTAATCTCCCAAACGGAGCCAAGGCGTCAAGTACATCATCGTAACTCGCTCAATTTTGCGTGCATTCGTATGCACATGGTATGTTTGCCACCTCATAAGTACATTATAGGCTTCAGTCCATGAACCTTCTAGTACAAGCTAATCAAGGGCTTGCATTTCTCAGGGAAAGTGTCGAATGAAAATACCGTCGGCTTTAGCGCTGATACAACTACTTTGTTGTGGCATGAAAGTGCTCTGTGTGTGTGTGTGCAAGGAAGTCTCCTGGGCGATTGGCGATATGGAGTCGACAAGCGCCGCCTACTCAATGAGGAATACCTCGCCTGAACGAGTCGACAAAACACAGCTTCTACAATATTGGCACAGGTTTATCGTACGGCGTGGCCCCAAGCCCAGATCCCCCTAAGTCGTAGTAACCGTTGTAACATGCAATCCACAGGACACCCATGCTGCCCTGGGGCTCAATGGGTAACGAGTTGGGATCCATCAATATATAGTAGGAAGAAGTGATGATAGCTCAGCACTTCTTTCATGCTTTGACGGAAATTGAGAAGCATTAAAAAAAACAAAAGATATCTGATTTATAATAGAAAATGAGGAATTATTGCTTTTGATCATTCTTCTATTCTGTCTTGTCCTGTCTGTCTAATACCATCTAGGTATGCATCAAATAGGGAATCCAATGGTATAAGCAAAAGAAAATGAAATAAGAAAGAAATCAGTGAGATGAGAGAATAAAGGTCAGGAAAATTGATGAGGGTGGGCGTCAAGAAAAAGAATCCAAGGTTTGCTTATTAAAAAAAGCAGTGTATCAGGATGAAAAAATTGAAGGAAAAGTAAAATCTATTATGTAGACAACAGCCAAACCCATATTACTCGTAATATTGTGCAAAAGAAATTAGAAAAGGGAAAGAAAAAAATCGCCTTTTATGACGAGCCCTTGGTCTTGTTACCCTTAGGTACGCGAGCAAGCCAGTAAATGAACACGGCAGCAAAGATGTTGAAGATAATGTATGCCCACATGATACCAAAGTTGCGCCACGCGTCTTCGTATCTACTCGAGACAGCATTCAGGAAAACATCAGTACTGGAGATCTGGCAGAATTGACAGTTGGAGGTGGCGTTTTCATCGCTCAGGTAGCCAGTCTGTAAATCTTCGATGTAACTCTGCATATACTGCATGCAGGTAGAGTTGGCTGGTGGTTGGATCGTCAAAAATTCAACCTTTTCGCATATGGCATCGGCGCCGGCGACACCGGTTGAAAGCATGGCGGACACTAGATACGTGAACGGCGAGACGCGGTACATAAAAATCCAGAACCCAGGGAGCTGCTCAGGGGTGGCAAGGACACCACAAAAGACCAAGCACAGGGAAAAGAGCAAGTTGGCAAGGTTGCCACCAGTTTCTGCAAGCTCGATACCAGCAATAATCATATGGGCGAAGGTTGATGTGAAGAGGAGGAATGAGAGCAGGAGCAGGAACATGAGTGCTCCACGTTCAGAAACAGCATCTGTCTGTTCAGCGTTCCGGTAGAGACCAACAGGGTAGTACCAGCAGACAAAGATAAGTACAGCCATCAAGGTATTCCAGGGGAGCTCAACAATAATATTAGCCGTCATAAATGCCTTCCATGAGTAGGTCTTAGATGGCCTCTCGCGAGCCTCGTACAAAGCACGCTGGGTGCAAAAGTTGGGCATAATTTGCTGAACAAGGTTACCAAAGATAGTCATCAGCATAAAAATACTGAACATTTGGTTCTGGAGGCCTTGTCGGCTATTCTGTGCCTGGAAGAACGAGAAACCGATGTAGATAGAGGTGAGGATACTTAAGGCAGCCTTGGAGTAGATGTAGACAGGAGTACGCCAGTACTGGGAGAACACCCGGATCAAACATTCCCAGAGCTGAACTGCGAAGGGGGCGGCGAATTCATTGAAACTGGATGGGTCGCTATCAACGGTCTTGACAGGCTGCAATGACAGGTTGTCCTTCAGCTCAGCAAGATGAGCGTGCACTGCCTGGCGCTCAGGGCTGTCACGCCAAGTAGCAGGCCAATCAATATCACTGTGGGAACCAGGAGCAGCACCGATAACCTCAAGCATCCATTCGGCAGGGTTGGCTTCAACAGGAAGCTTGGGGGCACCATTCCTCTCAAAGTAGCTAGCAAGGGTCGAAGACTTTTCACCAATCTCACCGAAATACACAGTTTTACCACCCTTGGCAAGAAAGAGCAGGCGATCAAAGCGTTGGAAAAGCATAGCAGAAGGTTGGTGGATCGTGCAAAGAATTGCTTGGCCATGCTTCGTCAAGGTATCAATGAGATCAAGAATAGACCAGGAGGTTTGACTATCAAGACCGGAGGTGGGTTCATCAAGGAACAGGAGCAACTGAGGCTTTGCCGCCAGTTCGACTCCGATAGTAAGACGCTTTCGCTGTTCGACATTGAGACCTTGAAAAAGTTAATTAGCAATTGTTTTTCCCCAGTTGGCGGGACTCTGGAAAGTAGGGATTACCTTCGCCAGGAACTCCGACAACAGCGTCCGCATAGCCTTCCATTCCAAGTAGCTTTATGACTTCTTCAACGTAATCGAGCTTCTCCTGACGGCTGACGTGGGCGGGCTGGCGAAGAATAGCACTGAAGCGCAACGCCTCTCGAACAGTACTGGTGTGAAGATGAAGATCCTGTTGCTGAACGTACCCGGTCTTGCGCTGGAAGGACTGGTCTCGGGGGCGGCCATCAACCAGCATCTCACCTGTCACAACACCCATAGTAACACGTGTAGCAAGCACGTCCAAAAGCGTGGTTTTACCAGCACCAGAAACACCCTAGCAATGATATTAGTCAGGGCAATAACTCAATACGAGAAGGGGGTTTATTTTACCATAAGAGCGGTGCAAGTGCCCGGTTTCACCCAGCCATCAACATGATCCAGAATGCGACGAGGTTCGTTCTTGATTTTAATGTCATAGCACACATCCTGCCAGTGGAAAATGGCCTCCTGCCTCTGAATGTTGGCACCATCTTGACTGGACTGATCCACCTTCTCTCCTGCAGTCGCTGGCCTGTGCGTCTCGACATCCTCAGTGGCGGGAGGGGCTTGGCCACGGCGGAAAAGCAGAACTTCGCCCTTGGACTTGGCCTCCGAGATGTACTCGGTAGCTGTCAGGTAGGTGAACAGGAAAAATGCCATGAACGCAAACATGATACCCAGGTTCCTCCACTTGTGGCTTTCAAAGTATTGGAAGCTTTCGTGGAGATAGTCACTTCCGAGGACAGTACTGCTGCCAGCGACTGCACCGACCACTTGGCAGACCTTGTTTTCAAGCGGGAAAGAGCTGTAATTTGGACCATTGGGGACGAATTCTTGAAGAGAGCACTCGAAGCTCCTGCCCTCAAACTCGTTAACCATCAGGCTCTCAAATCCATAAGCAATAGGGTTGATGTAGTTCATCCATCGTGACCAGCCCAGCATATTCCTCGTGGGAATAGTAAAGCCAGTGTAAATGACTAGACCGAGAATAAGGATAGCAGCCGGCACCAGTGCCTGTGAGAGGGTCCTGGAAGTAGCGGCGATCGTACGGAAAAGCATAGACATGGTCAACGTCGTCACGAAGGAGAAAAGCAGGAAAACAAAGAATGGGCCTGGCTCGCGACGGAGATTAGTCATAAAATAAAGCGTGATGTTGAAGATAATGGCGTTCAGGATCTTGTATGGCATGTCACAAAGCATGGACGCAATCGCTTCGGCGAACGGATGGTACATTGCATAACGAGATTGTTTCTCAACAATCGGTCGTTGAGAATACAGGGTCAGAATCTAGATGTGGGTGTTAGTAACGAAGTATTACAATAAATGTGGGTGGATTCGGGAACCTACCTCAAGCGCACTGGAAAACGCATTGAGCAGAACGGCAAAGAACAGCAATGCTCCACGAGAGTAAAAGCTGCTGGTCTCCTGGTTCAAATTGAAGAAGACACTTCCGATGATCAAAGCCATAATGAAGTTTCCAATCAGTTGGGTCAGCGTCAAACTGGCATCACCCTTAAGACGCTGGAAACCGCGGATCATGCAGAGCCTGACTTGCTCATAGACGGAAACAGTGTAGGGGGACTTGACACGCCTGTAAACATCAAGGTCAGTAAAGCGGATCGAAAGGGGTAAGGGGTGGTAAATTCACGTACTGGTTCTTTGCCTGCATAGCCTTGCGGCCCTCAATGAATTTGGCGACCGACGCTCCACCAAGAGGGAACTCCTGGTAGTACTCGTCGATCTCCTGCATCAACTTCGCACAAGCATTGCTACTCTTCCAAGCAGCAGCAAACTCATCAGGAGTCTGAGGCACCCGGCCCTCGAAGCCCTTCCTTACAATACGCTCAGAGGGGCTGGTCAAGGAAGTCAAGAAATCGGCAGTTGTCTGGCGCTCAGGGCATTCGAATCCCATATTAACAAAGAAATCCCTGGCTTCGTCGGTAGGTCCAAAGTAAATCTGTCTACCTTCGTACAAAACTGTCACCTTGTCGAAGACCTGGAAGAGCATGGTCATTAGCGTGAATCTAACGCACGGTGGCGAAAGGATAACTTACATCATAAGCGCTCTGAGAGGCCTGGTAGATAGCAACTGCGACAGTCGCTCCGGCGTATTTAGTCATCAGGTTCAGGGTCTTGCAGAATTCCAGGGCGTTGGCACTGTCCAATCCACGAGTACTATTATCCCAGCACTGAAGAGGGCTTGCGCTGAGGGTGGCTTCAGCAATAGAGACACGCTTACGCTCACCACCACTGACACCACGGACAAAGTCATTTCCAACCCTCGTGTTGATGGTATGAGTGAGGCCAAGCATGGCCATAACAACGTCGCGCATGTGAACAGCGTATTGTTCTCTGGTCACGCCTGGCAGGCGATTGCGTGGGCAACGAGCCAGCGCGGCGAACTTGAGTGTATCACCAACAGAAAGCTGGGGGAAATGGACATCAGTCTCGGCAGTGTAGATGGCTTCACCTCGGAATTGGTTCCGCATCTGCTTCGCTGGGATACCCTGGTAGTTCAGCTCAGACTTAGCATCCATGTGAATACCATTCATTTCACCAGCAAGCGTCTTAAGGAAAGTCGAGCATCCACTATAGAAGTGGTATTAGCATTGTTTCAAGGATTCACCAGAGTGTAAACATTGAGGGTTGATTCTTACCTTCCGGGACGACCCAGCACAACAAGCATCTCGCCACTCTTGACAAGACCGTCAAAATCACGCAGAATCTGAATCTTCTGCTTTCCAGTGCCGGTGATGGCACGGGCCAAAGCACCAACCTGCAGAACCGAATTGAACACATCCTTCTGGTAATCCGTTGGGCTCCCGAAGCCATGAATACTAAGGTTGCGGAACGCCACTCCGGTCTCACGCTTGGGATATCTCTCCGGGTCGCGCGAGGACAAGGCCAGAAGGTTCTTCATCCAGTTCTTGGCCTTGAAGTTCGGGCTGCTGGGGTTCAGGGTTGAATCTTCCTTGGCTTCAAGGAAAGGGTTTTCGATGTTGTGGGTGGAGAATCTAGTAGACTGGTGGGTTAATTGCTGCGCTAGGCGAGTGACTTCTTCCTCAGCGTCGGCCGCAAGGTCATCGCTGCTCGCACCCTTTTCATTGGCGGTTTCAGCAGTACTCAGTACGCTGCTTGAGCTCCTAGCCAATTTCTCTCGAGGCGTGAGGTTATTCGCGGCATCGTTCACTTGTTCGATCGACTCGCTGCCGCCATTTTCCGTGCCACGCGCGGCGACGTCGCGTGAAGGATTAAGATTGGGATTGATCGTTCCAATAAACGACATGGCTGCTGCGGTTTTGAGACAACCAGTCTCAGGTGGAATTGTTGAAAGAAAGAATGCCCGCAGGCTCAATGTGGGGAAGGAGGGGCGTTATCGTAAAAAGGTGAAGTATATCGCCTCGTTGACAAGTAGTGATATGAAGTCGTAAAGAGCGGCAACTGTAGGATGGAGGAGGAGGAGGAGGAGAAAAGAAGGTGAAATATATGGAGGGGAGAACGCAGTATAAGAAAGACCAAACGGATTGTCTGCCCCTGGTACCCCAGTATCTTAATACCTCTCGACTGGGCCCCCGTGATAATTCTAGCTTCAGGCAAAAAGAAAAAAAAAAGAAAAAAGGGAAAAACAAAAAATAGTAAAAAGTCTGGGCTCTGACCCAGTTTAAACCCTTTCTAGTGAAAGAATATAGTTTTTGACGAATCGGGTGCAAGAATCGCCAGTCTCCGGACCCAGACGTGGGCAACGGGTCCGCTCGAACTTGGCCTCCCGAGCGTATAGCAATACGGGACTGCGCGCGGCCGGACATAAGCGACCCAGAGTCAGAGTGAATCATGAATGACTGTTCGTCTGACAGCCCAACTGGTTATGGGTCCCGCCAGTCACACTGTGGTAATCATAAGAATACAGTCGTCTCGCAGACCGTCCCTCAGATCTGCGCAAAGTCCGCTGGCGGCCGCACGCACATCCGAATCTCACTTGGGAGGTTCAGGGGATAATCCTTGCCACAGAGTCTCTCCAATCCTGTTTCTTCTACGTAGTCAATTCATAGGAAGCTGGGAATCCTGGGACTCGACAGATATTCCAGCACAATGTATTTTAAGGTGCCCCAATGGTCTCGTGCCGATCCCCAGTTGGCGGGGTCAACAACAAGAGATAATTGACGAAAATTACGAGAGGGTACCAATTTAACAACAACTTGAACTTGAACAAATCGTGCAAGGAAATTATAAAACCATTCGATTGCTCTCCACAAATGCATCAAAGAGAAACATGAGAGTACGTAGCCGAAGTAAGACGTGTTCAGACATGTTGAGGGATGAAGTTTCGTCTGTCCTGGGCTGAATTAGGGTTGTCGTTATCCGGAGAGTTGATAAGGCAAGGGAGATTATTGCTGACGTGCTTCAGATGCGTGGCAACCATCGAAAACTCTTATTTGTTATTGTTGTGATGAAAGGAGAAGCTCTCCGTCCTATTGTTTGAAACGGGCATAGTGAATGGCAGCTGGTGGGGCGGGATTCAAGCCTTCCGATGGCCGGTCAGAAATCTCCTTGAGCCCCTTTTTACGGTACTGTATCGGAGACGCCCAGATCCGAGATCCCACCCTCACAAATTCCCAAGAACCTTATTAATGCTGGCTGACTCAGCTATGTACAGGGCTCCTGACAACCATAATCGTATCTGATGATTCTGATCCAGATGGAAAAGAAACCCGAGTCGGATGCCACCCAAACCCCTATTGAATCATTGATGGAATTCTTAATCCCGATTTTTCTCGGGAGTTATTTCACTTCGACTAAAACCTTGTCCGTTTCTGAATATTGGGACATGGCCAACCGTTAAGCTTCGACATACACTTGTTGAAGATCATCACGGACCAGGTGCCTCGGGTCGCTACCTAGTCTCGGTCTCTCTGTGATCATTCTCCTCAACTTCCACCCAGTTTTTAGTACATCTATAGGCATGCTCTACAGACTACAAAGGTACACTCCTGGCGTAATCGTTGGTTGTTGAAAGTCCATTCTTCATAGCACATGGCGAGGAGCCCTTACAGTCTACATTTTTTTATTTGTTAATGCTAAATTATCAATAATACACTCTCGGGAAGACAAATAAATACCATCCGGTAACAGTGCCTGCCTAATATTTGCTTAGTTCTCACTTCTCCCTTTGCATTAATTACTCCTGCGCGATGGGCCATAATGATGTCTCTCCTTTTTCCCCCTTGGCATTTCTCGGCAAGCCTCGACTCATCACTCAAACACCAAGAAGTTAAAACTGCCATAAGCCAACCGGATGAAAATAAAATGACTTTATGTCTGAGACCAGAACGAATTTATTAAATGACCACTAAAAGAAACAAGTCGTTCAATAATCGCGACTGAAACCTGCGAAGGACCATTCTTATTTTTTTTTTTTTTGCGGAGTAGGGTATTGATATCCGCACCTGTGCCTCAACAAACGCCGCTCCATATCTTGATATCCTGGTCGGGCACGGGTCCAAGCCGTTCCGACCAGCCATAAATTATTTAATTATTGTGGAGATAAGCCTGACTCCAGTGAAAGATGAAAAAGAAAACATGACTCGCTCAGTCACAGGACACAATAATACAGAATAACCAGACTCAGTCTTGAACCTTATTTTACCTTCCAACTCGAAATCTCGCTCTCATACGTTTTGGATTATTATTGGTAGATCATATTTTTCGCGTCCATGTGCCTCAAGAACGTATGTATGACACTCTTGAATGTCGTGGGCCCCAGGTCTATCAGCACTCCTCTTTCTTTCCCTTCAAAACCTATTCAGTAAACCCAGTGCCATGCAGATATCCTCCTACCTTGCCTCGTACTCTTGGAATGGCCCTATTTGACTTCAACCAGCTATCAGTTTCTTTAGATTGACCTTGTAGCCTTCGTATCCATCGTCAGCTTACCGCTCCTTTGCGACTTTGATATACACACCAAAAACTATATTTAATTGACACTACCCAAAATACTTATTCAGTATCCATCTATCGCTCCAGTCCAGGTGGGGTACTCCAGATCGGATATACAACAACCCAAATGAATGAAATCCAAAATACCCAAAACTAGTCATAACCCCGCGCTGAGTGTAACAGTGATACAAATTATTTACTATGACTTACTCGGGGTAATACTACCTCGCAATATTGCATTATCATCATCATCATGGTCTTTTCTTGATCGGTTGTGGGACAATGCAATTCACCTTTTGTTTAGGGGCGAGGGAAGGGTTGTTGTTTCATCTCGTCTCACTGGGGGAAAAGGAGTGCATAAGCAAAAGAGTATAGCGTTTAGCTAAAATGGTTGTTTAATGTCTGTGTTCAAGGAGTTTTATAGTATTTTCGATCCTTTGCTTCGGTCAGAGGTGTATAACTGCGGTGTATGTTTTTGGGTTAAATTTTGTGGTTTATATTGCGAAGGATTTTTATAGAGAGGGGAAGAAGTGCGGTTACGAAGTGTTGTAGTAAAGTAACATACTTTAACCTAAGATAAAACCAATGCCGCTAACACCTACTCCAGAATCCGAGTTGAACTGTGCAAATAATACTTCACAATTTGATATTAGAAGGGAAAAAAGACCACATAGTATAGGGCCTTTGCTGGCATCACTCCGTTATTATTCCATGGGTAAGGTAGGTAAGAAAAAAAAGTACATGCCAACATCTATGACTCTGCTTCCTCTTCCTCATCACTGCCATCGTCAATAGGCTCAACAAGGAGATTGCCTCCCCGGCCAACCTTCTCTCGAATGGAGCCACCAGCGTCAACCTCATACACGACCCTTGGCATTGGGGAAACCAGCCGGAACCCATATTTATGCTCAAAACCCGCTGGTTCCTCGACGCTCGGAACTTCTTTCTCCGACGACTCTGCCTCTTTCAAGACTTCGTAGCACTCGACAAAGGCATAGAGTTCGTCCATGTCAGCCTCAGGCTGGAATCGGCGAATAGCGCGTTCACCTGAAGGCAACCGGATGCTAACACGAACAGCGTCCTTCACATCTATCTCCGGCTCGTCGGGGATCGACTGCGCGCGCCATTGTTTCCATTGCTGGAGGTCACGTTGTCGTTTCTCTTCCGCTGCTCGGCGTTCAGCCGCTTCTTGCTCCTCCCGCTGCCTCGCTGCCTCCGCCTCCCGTCGTTGCCGGGCTCGTTCCCTATCAATCGCCAGTGAGCGCTCGTATGCCGAGTCTTGTTGCTCCCGTATGTTGCGTGACGCTTGTTGTTCGGCCCTTTGGGCCCGGATCCGCTCGAGCGGCTCTTTGTTCTGCGTAATCGCGGACCGCAGTTTCTCCACAAACTCTGATGGCGATGTAATCCCTGATATTCTAGAGACGACAGACATTGCGGTTGACGACACGTTGGGGGTGTGGACTATAGCTGCCGCGAAGGGAAACTTGGTACATCGAAGAGAGTTGGACACTTGATAGGCCTCCGAGTCTTGCACATTGCCACCCCAAACAATCAGGTTATTCTGGGGGTCATTGACAAACTCCGCAACCTCCCTCGACAGCAGTGTATCCCTAACCCAACCGTCTGTATGATCATGCTCAGGGGCAAGAAGGACAACGAGGAGAAATTTCAGGTCCCGATGGGCTTTCTCCAACGCCATATTATATCCGTTTTCCATGAATTGAAGGGAGTTGGCGCCATACTGCTCCTCGAACTCCCGGATGAACCTTGCCGCGGTGTCTTTTGGGCCCAACGCTCGACGTCCAGTAGTATTTCGCCGAGCGCCTCGAAGAGCAGGGCTTGCGGTCGTATTAAATAACCGAGGAAGAAAGGGAAATAAAGTGCCAAATAAGCGGAAGGAGCTGTAGAGGAATCGGTAAAGGATGTTGAGGGGGGAGAATATAAGGGCTAGCAGGAAAGGTGGACGGAAGACCGGCTGATCACCCGGTTGGGTCGTGATCCGCGGCGCTGGTTCGGCAGCTGGAGAAACTGGAGACAACCGAGCAGCGAGATCATCGCTCATCAAGTTCTGGGTTTGGCGAGCTGCCCGGGGAGGAGGTGTATTATTGAGGGCAGCGCGAGCTTCTTCCACCGGATCTGGCCCTTCCCCGTCGAAGAACTTAGCAATCGCAATCTTCGAGGCGACAAATCAGCAAATTTAACTCGTCAAATGGTTGCAATATTCTAGCTCCCTGTGTGTGTCTGTGATTCGTACCTGCACATTCCATTGTGACCGACTCAGCAAGGCAATAGCCTCGGCGGGTTCCTGGCCCGTCACTGTGGTATACGTCTCAAGAGCAGACCGCTGGCTATCGGAGAGTTGGGAAATATCAGGCCCAGAGGAGGACATGTTCAATGCAAGTTGTGATCCATATAATAGAAAACAGCAAGGTGGCTATTATCCGGGTAAAATGGCTTGTGGGCTAGGGATCGTTCTATCAGCGTGCCTGCTGCGACCTGGAGCTACCACTTGTTCAATCGTAGTCATTCGTTAGCTAGTTAATGGTCACAGCTCCGTCATCGTTGGTCGGAGCCACGTTAGCCGCGCGCCTGAGGCCCGACTCGGGCGCCCACCGCCTGCGGTTTACGTCCACCACTAATGCCTCCAAGTCCCCCTCCCCGCGGCCGACCTTACCTGGACTCGTGGTCGGTCCTCCCTGTCGCCTCGCGGCCTCTTGCTGCTGCCCTTCTCATCGTCCTGAAGCCCCCCATCCTCATCTGTGGCATGCAGCCGCCATCGGTTGTCCTTTCTTTTGAATGCTATTTCATTGGCTGATATCTTTGGATTTACTTTAACTCGATGCCTTGAAATATAGCCCCACTGGATCTCCTCGCCATCGCTGGCTCCCTCAACGATCGCTCCAACTAGTTATCTTTATCCAAGCAGGGCTCTTTCGCACAAGCGCCTCCGAATTTATTCTTGGAATCGTCCCCAGTTTCTCTTCGGGAGAGGAATGTGGTTTTCCTCCAAATACACCCCGTCGTCCGGTATTTCTTTGTTTGGATTCAATGGAGAGCCGCCTGCGTTAACCCGCGCCCAATTGAGGATAGAAGTATCATGGCTTCCGCTGGGAGGCCTGGCCTGGATGACTCCCGCCGTGGGATGGGCTCCCCAAAGATGAAAACCCGAGGTGTGTTTGTTCGACTCAAATTACGTCCCGTCCGATCTAGCAAATTATTTCCCCAGTTCCAACCTCTCGACATCTCCCTGGTGGATATGCCAAATTGCTGACCTTTGTGCCCATTCTCTCCGCGTAGAAAATGCGAAAGATACTCTATGTCGTAATGTGACCATCTACGGTCGGTGTCGTTATGAAGATAAAGGTGCTGCGCTAGTCCCAGATCTGTATACGTGTTTTGACTCCACACCGAGTTCTATCTGACTGTGGCATATGTTTGTGAAGGATGCGCCTTCAACCACGACCCGCACAAAACCAACCAAGCAAATCAAATGGACAGGTTAGTACTTCAAACAGAAGGCCCCATCTCTATCTCGAGCGTGTATTGCGGGCAATGGCTTACACGTACTTCTCGACAACAGCAAACAAAAGCATCTCAATGTCGACTCCCCGAGCTTTACACCTTCTCTGTTGCCCTCAAATGGCTCATCCCCAACAACGACCGCCTCAACAATGAAAAAGTCTACCACTATATCACCTAAGGCTGCAAACGCGGCCCCATTTCAGCCTAGGAGTATATCTTCAAGTATGGTACACATATTCCCTAGGGTTCAAGACTCCCTGCTGACAATATAAAGGGTCCAACACCAGTACCCCAACAGCCCGACAGGATGCCCTGGCTCCTGACTGGTCGGTAGCCGAAATACAAGAATTCATACCCCAAGGATTTGAGTCTGCACATATGGTAAGATCAGTACTTTCCTCATCCTCCTATCCACCAACGCTCCTGCCCCCTTGTGGGTCCTACAAGTTACTTGCCCACCCATCTACCCCTCCCATGGTGTTTGAAGCATGGGTTGGATATGTTTGCTACCGCCTTCATACCGAAGTGAAGGCCGCCTCCTCTCGTAATGCCTTCGTCTCCCCCGAAACGAAAGAAACCCACTCCATGGAAGTCGCGCCGTGATGGGTTGAGGCTCGGGTATTCGAGCCCTACGTGTCAACTAAACCCTCTTCACCCACCTTTTCACCCACCTTTTTACCCACCTTT
This sequence comes from Aspergillus biplanus, assembly GCA_027569045.1. Classification (NCBI taxonomy): domain Eukaryota; kingdom Fungi; phylum Ascomycota; class Eurotiomycetes; order Eurotiales; family Aspergillaceae; genus Aspergillus; species Aspergillus biplanus. Next base: position 1,208,352 of record JAPDEJ010000009.1, on the reverse strand, counting down.
TCGCTCCACGCTAACAGATAGGTATCGCCGATACCAACAGACAACTCTGCACGGAAATGGAAGTTCTAGCATCCCGTCAACAAACGCGTACGACCCTTTCGTCACTACCCCAAACCCCCTCGCTGCAGCCGGTGCCGTTGGGCCGGTTCAAGCAAACCCCTTCTCGCATGATACCACCGCCGCGCTAGGCGGTGCTGCATTTTACACTAATCAGTCTGGCTACCAGCAACCAGTAAATATCCATACACCTTCCAGTCCCCAGTTGTGTTGTAGCAACTAACGGCTTGCTTATAGGTTCAATATCATCTCTACGCCCCGATAGGCCCCCACAACCAGAATACCTTGGCGTATCAACGGAATGTTCATGACCTGTTTCTTCCGAACGACTTCCGGGAAGAGCTGCAGAAGAAAGCAGCCGCTACCTTACAGACCTTGCCCAGTACGTAGGAACGAACCCGCTCACGGTTCGAGAAGTTAACAAGCAGAAAGATACCCAGCTACCAACCCAAGTCGATTATTTCCACTCTCTGGTACCGTTGGATCTGAACCATCAAAAAAATGCAGCCATCTTTGGCTTTCCCAGCTGGGTTTATAAAGCGCAGTCTAGTAAAGACGGGAATTTCTATGTTCTCCGGAGGCTTGAAGGTATTTGCGACACTTAATTCAAGTAGAAGACCGGTTTCCCTAATTCTAATGGACTGCAGGCTATCGATTGACTAACGAGAAAGCCATTCGTTCAGTTCAAGCTTGGAAGCGTGTGTGTAATGGCAGTATGGTAACCGTTCACGATGCCTTCACCAGCAGAAGTTTTCAGGACAGTTCCTTGATATTCGTTACCGACTACCATCCACTCTCGAAGACGCTCGCAGACCAACATCTAAACGTTGGACCTAGATTCCAAGGCCGCCACAACCCTCACATTCCTGAGCAGGTCCTATGGGGATACATGACGCAGATTGCCAACTCTCTGAAGGCTATCCATAGCAGTGGACTTGCCGCTAGGATAATTGAGCCCAGTAAGATCTTACTGACCGGCAGGAACCGACTCCGTCTGAACGCCTGCGCAATCTTGGATGTGGTTCAATTCGACTCTCAACGCTCAATTACCGATCTTCAACGTCAAGATCTAGTGAACTTCGGGCAGCTCATAGTAACCCTCGGTGCCAATTCGCCTAGTGTCATGCATAATGCCACCAAGTCTATGGAGCACTTCACACGCGCCTACAGCCCCCAGCTCAAAAATTCTGTTTTCTGGTTACTGAATGGAATGCAAAAGGATCAGGATCGAAATATTGACATCTTTATTACCGGAATTTCCTCCCAACTAATGTCTACATTCGACTCAGCGCTACATCTAGACGATCAGATCACTTCGGACCTAAGTCGAGAGCTTGAAAACGGGCGTCTTGTGCGACTTTTAACAAAATTGAATTTCGTAAACGAGCGTCCGGAATATGAGCATGACCGGCAGTGGTCGGAGAACGGAGAGCGGTATTTCCTGAAGATCTTCCGAGACTACGTCTTCCACCAAGTGGATTCGTCGGGCGACCCCGTTGTTGATTTGGGCCACGTGCTTTCATGTTTGAACAAACTGGATGCGGGTACAGATGAGAAGATCACACTAGTGAGCCGGGATGAACAAAGTTGCTTTATTGTCAGTTATAAAGAGCTTAAGAAAGCTCTTGAGTCGTCCTTCCAGGCGCTCCTCAAGCCTACCCGGAGGCTTCATTAACGATATTATTAATCCTATTTGAGGGACTTATATATTTTGGAGAACTTGAGGGCTACAAAGTCCGCGGAATTGGCGGCTACCACAGTTGGCCTTCCGATTAGAAGGAGAGGATTTTGGTATCTCTTTTTCTTTTTTTCCCTTTCTTGTCTTGGAGGGCAAGAGACCACTTGATTCAGGGCAGACCCCCCCTTCCCCTTTAAACGTGTTGTATGAGACACAACCTGAGATCGGATATGTTTGCGTGTGTTTTCCCAGATATGACTTTATTGTTACTCGTATGAGAATACAGCCGCAGGTTTATTAGAAATTATATTTTTGTATTGATTCTTGTCATTTAGTCCAGTAATGCTCGTATAACTGATGAACAACCAATTTCGCAAGTGTAAAAAAAACAAATAAAGTCATCTCTTATCATTCTCCCATCATACATCAGTCAATCCCAACAAACTTTTGCTATAAATCCAGTGCACGCGCCATAGTCACCCCTTCATCATACTCATCATCGTCGACCCAAGTGCGAAGCCTCTCTTTCAAATCCTCCACGGTCAACTCGTCCTCCTCCCCGGTCCAATCCTGTGCCGTATCCCCTACCTTCTTTGGCGGGATCAAGACGTGATCCAAAATATGCAAGTTCCCATCCCTTGCCAACGCATCCGCAAAGGCCACGCGGTGATATCCATTTATCTTAAACGATGCATAGGGTCCGAACCTAGCCACATCCACCGCCACGCTCCTGTCCCGTAACGACGTCGGCAGATCCAGATGCGTGAAGCCCTTTACCCCGAACGGCCGGATCCTGCCGTCGTGCGTGTACAGTACATCGGAGTATAGGGTGCGGTCGGGGACGATGTGGTATTCTAGGAGGGCGCGGAGGTATTTCTGGCCTGGCGGGGAGAAGAGGAAGGCGTTGATACGGAGACCGAGTTTTTGGAAGGCGGAGTTGGAGGGGACGAAGATTGTTCGACCACTAGAGTTTTCAGATGTAGAATTTAGGAGGGGGATGAGGTCGGTTTTATAGAGGGCTAGGGTGAAGGTGGAGAATTTGGAGGGGATGACGTCGAGGAGGAGGAGGGATTTGGGGGGTGGGAAAAGGAGGGAGTCGAGGGCGTGGATGAGGCCGTTTGAGGCGCCCTATTTTTTATTATTAGCTTTCAATTTCTATACGGAGATATATGCTAGGTTGGGAGGGGAAGACGTACAATATCAATGGCGACGATGCGACTGTAGAAATTCAGGACGAGGCCCTTTAATCCAGCACGGACGGTGAGACGTTGCGGGAGATCGTTCCCTAGAAGGTCCCCGTTAAGGCCGGATGGGAGGGTATGGCTATGGAAAATTTGGGCGGCGGAATAGACATCTGGGGAGGAATGGTATTTAATCAGGCTGCGGATGAATTCCTTGGATGGACGGTGGTGCCTGTGGTCGTTGTCGTCACGGTCGTTGTCACCATCATCGTGGTGGCGGTGATGACGATGGAGTTTGGAAAAGGCATGGTCGGTAGGGGCGAAGAAGGTAATATTTCCGGTGTCGGTGGAGTTGAAGTAGTCGACTAGCTCAGGGTCGTCCTTGATGATCTTTGCGAGGATGGTGGTGTACTTGCTTTCGGCGATGAGTTGGTAGATGGTTTTGTTGGAGGTGCGTGGGTGGTGAGGGGGAAGGTTGTCGTTGGTGAAGCTGAGGTCGGAAAGGACCTTGGGGAGGTTTTTGATATCGTCGATGGGATGATTGAGAAAATTCTTGATCCAGGTTGAAGGGTCGAGGACATACTCGCTGTGGATTTTGGATGCGATGGTGGTGGCGGTGGTAGAGGGCAATGGGGAGGTGTCAAGGGAGAAGAGGGCGGAGTCGAGCGGGTTAGGGTCTTCTTCGACGACAAGCCGGGAGTCTTTAACGTCGCTCAGGATGTCTTGGAACTGGTTGAGGAAATGTTTGGGAGTCGCGATCGCAGCAGTTGTTGCCGCGAAGGTGATGACCAGTGGCCAGAAGTGGGGTTTCATGGTGGGATATATATAACTATTGTACCCGGTAATTGCGTGGTTCTAAAGTTGATGGATAGGTGAAGGGAAATAAGTAGAGAAGGATGGGCGAGAGTAAAGACCGGATGAGAGGGAAGCAAGGAAGTCGAGGAGAATCCCACTGTATTTATTTATTGTGTTTTTCTTCATGCAGATAGTCCAAACTATCTAGGCCGATGCGTTGACTTGTCGCACTTCATTAATCCTGGTCCCTCTTGAGCAATAAGCATCCAGAACGCCTTCCATGAGCATTCGGCAACGGCTCCCACAAATGATGGCTCATGCGGGGAGAGACAAGACAAGAGGCACGTCAAAGAAAGTCGGGAAAGTAAACGTACGAAAAATGACGCCAATTGTTGGGATGATGTCATGGACCGGATAATGGCACTGGAGATGCAAAAGATTGGATCGTGATTTTCATTCATTTCTCTGTCTAATTGTTCTTTTTGTTCTTTCTTTCTTTTTTTTTTTTTGAACCAAGAGGCATGCAGGAATAGGGCACAAATCTTCAACATGCCGCAATACATGTATTATTAATGTAGAATGATGGAGAGAGGCCCTTTCCATTCGACATTCCCCATCACTTCCACATGATACAAGGAAACCGAGGAAATCGTAATCCCGTCCCTATGCCGCTCTCACCTTAAACCCATTTCACGCATTTTTCAAGCTTTTGCGTGACAAGGGCGCCTGAAGTTGAAAAGCCAAACTTCTTAAATTTTTTTTTGGCTTTTTTCTTCTTCCGTTCCCTTTCGGCAAGTGGCAAGATGGCAAGACAGATGGGAGGGGAAGAGGTGTAATGTAAAATTGGGGAATAGGAATGAAAACCAGTCATTTGAGCTGGGTCAAGAACCAAATGGTCAAATTGAAGGCCGTAAATCATGCTATATTCGGTAGGGTAGGCGATTTTGTAATTCTTTAATTCCACTCAAAAGAATTCGATTTCCGGGAGGAAAGAATCCATTTTCCATGGTCGAATTAGGACATATGCGCGTGCATCTCGACATCAAGGTAAGCGTAATTTAGTTTCTTTTCTATTTTTGCTTATTCCTCTGGTTGGACGAAAGGATTGGCAATCTGCTCGCTCCCATCGGCCGGGGAGATCAAGACAATCAAGGTGCCACGGGCAACAATGAGGCCTAGAGAACGAGTATTCTCGTTCCCCTCATCATCTATATGATTGAGGTTAGGGGAGAGCAGCTCAATAACCCACGGATCCACTCACCACGCATAGACTCCTTTACATCATCCAAGACCAGATTCATAAGCTGGTCGTAGCCCTTTAGCAATCCAGATACTATATCCAATTTATTAGTTGAACTTGTCGCTTACGTCATTTTTTATCCTGCACCTTCTGTCGTAGATGGAGAAAATACTGAAAATGAGAGAGGATGGGAGGGGGAAATGAAAATTGTACCTTCTCGCCCACCATTGAACTTCACCCGCACTTCCTTGTCCATGTACTTAGACAGATCCAGGATATTTTCCTTTTTGGGTTTCTCCTGCTGCTGGTGCTGAGCACCGCCACCAGCACCGCCACTTCTAGAATGGGCGCCACGGCCGCCGGAGCGATCGTATCCTCCACCGCGGCCGCGGCCACCTCGGAATGAGCCTCGTTCGGACATGGCTTGGCTCAACCAATTGCCTGTGGCTTTATCTTTCCCTTTTTTCTTACTAAAAAAATATTAATTAAATAAACAAGATAATTAACAAAAATGGGGTCGGAGATCAATGGCGGGTTATGTAATCAGGAGGGGATAACGAGAGTAAAAAAATCATCAAAAAATTAAAGAGGGGAAGAGGAGGGGGACGGGGGGCGTGGAGGAAGAGAAGAGAAGGGGGGTAAAACGGTGAAGAAAGACGGAGCTCCCACATTTCTTTTCTTGTTTCTTGCCAAAAAAAAAGGCTATTTCCTTTCGCCTCTGCTGATGGCCCTGGCGGATTGGGGGGAGGAATCAGACCAACAGAAGTCACCAATTAGCGTAGCGTGTGTCGGGATGACGCGAAAGGGGGTGGAAAGGAAGGGAGAAAGAAAAACGAGGAATTGGTTGTATGAGGGATTTTCCCAAATTCCAGGAGGGGTCTGAATCCACGCAGCACAGTAGCACCACTGGAAGAAAGAGGGAAAAAAAAAAAAAACCAATAATTCCCCCAAAGAAAGGTGACGGGAAATAATTTCAACCTGGTGCAGAGAGGGAGTTTCGGATGTCCAGTCGGATTGAGAGCTTCCAGCTGCTGCCCAGTTCTGGTGGTGGAAGGGAAGTCAACTTTTAGTGGTGGTGGGAAGTCACGGGAATCAGGTCCAAAAATCCATGCCGCCCACTTGGAGTGAAAAAACTTTTTTGCGGTTGATTGAGTGCCGTCACACCGAGGACGGTGACAATACGTGACATCCACGACCACCAATGGATTGCTGGGCTGGCGTCCAAGATCGTTGATACCTTACGCGCTAGCTGGTCCGCATGGATGAGCGAGAGGGGGGCTGGAACCCAGTGGAGTGGACGGACGGATTTAGGCAACAAACAACAAATCCATCCACATGCGACCGGAATCAAGTCACCGTCCCTCTGCGGGCGGAGCGCAAATTGGACGCCATTCATTAGGTACAGACAACTCCAGGCCCCTCGAACGCCGACATGCGGTGCAATCAATGCCCATTATTGCTAATCAAAGAATAATAATAAAATAATAATAATAATTGGTATTATTATTCTTGTCACTGTTATTTCCTCGAGCTGCCCAACTCATCGAGATTCTTCTTGTGTCTCGACGGAGCCTGAGAACGATACCTCAAAATAATTCCTGCTGGTATCACGTCTTCTCCCTTGACGCCCTGCGAGGAAGTAATTTATACTTTTTTCAACATGGTTAGACCGGTTAGCTCCCATGGGCAATTATCCGGATGTGACTCTGTTGCATCATGCATTCCCCCCCCCTATACTCAAGCTAGAAGGCTGATAACCACACTTGAAGGTACGAGAGATAAATATTAGTCGTAGCTAATGAGGACGAAGCGGTTCACCTCAGCCTGAAGGGTTTTGGTGTTTAATGCCCATGCATGTTAGATTCCTTACATAAGCGCAGGGCGTTGTTGTCCTGTCAGGTTGGACTTCAAGTATCACCACATGTCTGGGATGAAGGCAGAGGAGATCAATGCTCCAGTCTCAAATGGGCGCTTGGGATCCAGAGCCCTCACCTTAATAATTTGATGCCTGGAAGAGTATCCATAAGGCTAGAAAAAAAAACCCCCTTGGTCACATGGCCTCCTTCAAGTCTTGTCATCGAGCTGCCAATCGCTACTCCGAATTGGAATTGAGAAACGGAAGAAAAGAATGGTGAGGCAATTATTCAGGCAGCGAAAGAGTGTGGGAGGTCCTTCTGCATTTCCGTTATCTTCACTCCGCAGGGACAACGTGTCTTCAAACAATGGGACCTGATGACCCTGTCTGTAAGGGAAGAAAACAGAGGACAGGCTTACAAAAATATTAATTAAAAAAAGGATGGCTTCGGGGGTGTGATAAACCGCCCTCGCCTCGAGACCTGAGGTCAGGAACATCCCGAACAAGGGCATTCTCTCGTGATAACCAGAATATTCCAGACCAGCGGCACAAGGATTTGATCATTCGGACATCGAAAAGGATCTCCATCGTGAGGCAAGCGGGCCAGGACTCGACATGCCGTAAGAAAAACAGTGCGTGTACCGGTCATGTCTGGTCACAGAAATACTGAATCCCGGGCCACACCGAGTGGCCAGCGGAAGAGGCCGGCGGGACTCCTCCGCCCCTGCCTTAGGTAATCGCTCACCACCGCTCAGCTACGCCGTATTTGACTCGATGGAGAAAGAAAGATAGATATCCATACCTGGAATCGAAGAAAGGAAGATAGAAAATACTGCGATACGAACCAGTAGTTATTGGGATATGAGTACATTGGGAGCTGACCTGAAAAAAAAAAGTCGCTGGGGTGAGGAGAGATATCAAATCTAGAAAACCGTGATGTTGATTTTTCCATGATAAAAATTTTCATTAGTCGAGCCGGGAAGGTATTCGATATCGCCCAATGTTTGGGCCCACGTTCACCACCGCCGCTGGGTACTAAGGTATCTTGTCTCCTTCTTGGAGTACGAAAAGAGTAGGGAGTACGTATCCTCATTGGCGATCTCTCTGACTGGAGGGGAGGAACGCCTTACTCTGAGCCCCCGTTCCGCCATCCGCATTGTCACTGGCATCGTCATATCCTTCTCCTCCCATTATTGGGCAACCTTTCCCACAGTTCCCGTCCATCACTTCCCTTTGTGCCAACCCGCTCGACATAATTCCCGGTTAGGATCCGTGTCCAACCTCGTGGTGGAGGCGACAGTTACCTGTGTACTCCGTACCACTTTTACCTCCGACCTCTCCCTTCGTTCGGGGGATGGTGATTGGAAGAAGCTGAAATTCAAGGAGGACGTTGATCCTGCTAGGTTGCTGGCCTAGTGCCCTTCCAGGCCAGGAGGCTCCGGCGAAAGAGAAAATTAAGCAACAATAAAGTCGCCGTAGTCAGAAAGTAGCATGGCCGTTCTACTGATGGGAAGTTGTTATCTGACAGGCGATGAAGGCACAAAACCAGACCAAACCATACCATACCAAACCAAACCAAACCAAAGCCCAAGTAAAAACGCCCTGCCCACCGGCCGTCGCTCCGTCCGCCTGCCCTCTTGTTGCTGCTTCTTTTCCTCTCTGTAAGAAAAGCGTCGTCACCTTCACCCACCCTCTGCTTCCTCCCACTCCCACTCCCACTCCCTCTCCTCAGCCTTTCCCCCCTTCCTCTTCTCCTCCTCCCAAATTTCTCTCCAATCTCCCCTCCTCCGTCTCCCGAATTCTCACTCCCCCTCTCTCGAAAGAAAAAAACTCATTCCTATGAGTTTGGACTCTTCCTTGTTGGGGCTTCCGATTACCTAACTAGAACAGCAAGGCGCGTGGCCCAGTGGCTGAACCTGAACCCGCATTCTGGAGCCTTACCCTCCGCCATCGGTAGCACATCCTCTGCCAGCGTTCCCATTACTCAATCACACCCCCCTCTCAGCTCTTCACTCTATAGCCAACTTCCTTTTTTTCGTTTCTCATTTGAATTTTATTGCTTCATAACTCATAACCTCCTGCCCTCCTAATTCCTATCACTCCGTCGTTTTCCAACTTCGGTTCCTTTTATCGACTCCAGATTTCATCCCGCGATTGGTTTTTTACAGCCGTCGCGATCACTTTTCAGATCCCCGATCCTGAGTGTCCCAACCTTCTCCCTCCCCTGCCTGGCATAGCCATGGATTCGAGAGCAACCCCTGTAGAGCCGTCTGGCAAACGGCCCCGGTCCGCATCTGGGGATTTTCCTCCGATCGCTTCCAAAGTCCCCAAAACGCACTCGAACCATCTGCAGATCAATTACCTTGCCCGACAGTATCCCGACAACCTCCCCTTGGTCTCCGTCGATGATACAATGCCCGCCATAATCCATCTTATTGGTGAATACGATGGTGTTCTTCATCGCCATGAGAGCATCGCGGGCAACCTGGGTGCATGTCCCCTCGGCCCAATCTTGATCAAGCGCTTTGAGCGCCTTTTCGATGGGCCGCCGCGGGTGCTGAAGTCACACGGAAAGGATGGTCCCAACATCACATGGCTTGATGTGGTGGAGTTCGCTAGGAACAAGCCCGAGCAATTCAACTTGGAAAAGTCCCGCAACGGTGTGCGAGTTTGTCAATTTTACACCAAACAGTGCCGAGTGGAGATCAGTGAAGAAGATTTTGTGTTGATCCACTCCGGAATGCCCCAGAAAATGATTCCGCCCCAACCCATCATCGAGGACGAAGAGAAAGAGTTGGGCGCCCTTGAAATCCTGGAGAAAAACCTCCAACAGATCATTCAAGTTGCGGATCAAGGTTAGTTTACTCCCCGAATGTGTTTCGTGTAAACCCAATATTAATCTGCCATGTCCCACCCAGTATCCGCTAGAGCAAGGCAGCTCAACCACCGTTTGAAAAATCGTAGGACTGCAATTGTGACTCGCCGGGAAAATGACGCATCCCTGCAACCCCACCAACGACAGCAGCAGCAACAGCAACAGCAACATTCGCAGCAGCAGCAACCGCAGCCGCAGCCGCAGCCGCAGCCGCGCCAACGGTCTATTAGTCCACCGTGGCGCGACACCAATGGAGCTCCTTCAAACCCGCTCAACGGGAACGGTTCGGGCTCCAACGCTCACTCCCCTTCCGGATTTGTCGCCGTCAATACTGGACGATCTGTACCGGGAGAAGCCACGGCTGAGGAGAATCCTTTGTCATCTCAGTTCATGTTTTCTCACTCAAACACTGACAACATCACCATCATCAACGGCACATCTATCAAAGGCGCATCTCCGACAACCCGTGCTGAGTTGATGAAGAAATTTTTCACGACACAGGACCGGCAAGTGCGCGGATACGAAGAAACACAGGGATCGACCAACCGACAGTCCTCGCGCCCAAGGCCAAGGGCATCCGATGCCGCTGACTACAACATGTACACCCCCGCGCCCGCGACTGTCGCCATCCCCAATACCCCTACCTCATTGCTCCCTCCACCCAAGTCCCACCATCACGAGAAAGATGACGGTGGCCCATTCAAAATCGAAATGGTAGCCCGCATGGAGGAGTTACAGCGAGGTGATCGCATCATGCCTCCATGTGACCGATGCCGTCGCCTCCATATGGATTGTTTAAAGAACCTTACCGCATGCATGGGATGCACGAAGAAACATGCCAAGTGTTCATGGAGGGATGTGAAGGAGGAAGAATTACGGGAATCCCAGCGGGCTGAACGGGAGTCAGCCGAAGATTCACACTCGAAAGACACATCATCGACCCCTAATGTGCCCCTTCCCGAACAGATCCCTACGTCGACCGCTCTTACACCTGCATCAACTTCGGTAGTCTCAATGTCGGAGCCAGAGCGCCCCCGCGAGCCACACATCCGTGAGGGGCCCCTAGAATTTGGTGTCCGGAGAGAATCTGCGCCCATTACGGCCCCGATAGCCCGGACACCATTAGGGCGGGAATTGTCCCCTCGACGAGCGGCCAGTGAGATCCAGGGCAGCGGCGGCGGTCCGTTCAGTCACGACCGACATGACCGACGACTTACCTTGAACCGTCACACGGAGCCAGTTGCGGACGACGACGATCCGGACGCCAACCAAAGGTTGATGCAGGCGATTCTAGATACTGTTGACCACCACCGGCTGGCTGCTGGGATGAAGGAGAGCAAACATGAGCTCAGTAATGAGCGTGAGCGGGACCGCGATAGGGACCGCGAGAGAGAACGTGAGAGAGAACGTGAGAGAGAACGCGAGAGAGAGCGCGAGAGAGAGCGTGAGAGGGAACGTGAAAGGGAACATGAAAGGGAACGTGAGCAAGAACGAAAGATGCTGAAAACCTAAGTGTCCTTATTCCTTTGCTGCTTTCCCAGTTTTTCGTCTCGATCTATATGTCTATTTTCTTTTTCCTTTTTACCTTCTGTCATGGTAGGATTTGGGCTATGCGGACGGGTTTTTTTGTATATTTTGAGCGGCTTAGCGGATATCCCTGGAAGTTAACATCTTTTTTTCTGACTTTTTTTCTTCCCATTATTATTATTATTGTTTGTCTTTCTTCGGAGTGGGAGGTGCATATATATCTATATATATATTCCATAGGTACCAGAGACGTTATAGACATGGCTTCACAAAAATCCTGATCACTGAAAGTATGTATACTTGCTCTGATAACGGATCGGTAGAAGACTTAGCCGACCGGATGGCGGATGGTGGGGTGGTCTGGAATGCGACGCTCACCCCACACGCTCTCTTTGTCTGGTGCGGAATCCATTCCTTGCCGGTGGGGAGAGTAGCCTTAGTGCTCAGGGATTTGATTCTGCGTTTCTCATCGAATCCGGATATTGGTTATGAGACATGGCTACACAGGAAGGAAATATTACACGCATATCATAAGCCCGAGATCGTCGTGGGCCGTCTCGAGCATTGTGGACCCCAATAATAAGAAGCAACTTCAACCTCACCTTTCCGTCGGATTATCCGACAAAATGGCCGATCCAGCACCGGTCAGGCCCAACTCTGGTTCGCACTGGAGTCCACCAAAGCCTAAGCCAATGTGATCCGCGGGGGATTTCCGGGGCTACAGACCAAATCAGCCAATGCCAGCCAGCGACAAAGCCGGGATTGATAATGCGAATTTGCGGTTGCTTATTGATCCATTATGCATCCGGTCCGATGGGAGATTGCGGGGTGTCGACGGAGCTGTATATATCCGTGATATCTTTCCTCTTTTCCCCCATTTCTTTCTATTATTGTTCTTCCAATTTCTCAACCCCCAAAGCATTTGAAGAGAAAAAGAAAGAAGAAAGAAGAAAGGAAAATGGATCCCTCCAAGGTCAAGATCCCCCCCATGAAAAACCTGACAGTGGAAAACATCACCGAGAATGTCATCCGTATCAACTCGCTCTGCGAGGACGAACGCATGAAATATGTCCTCGAAAGACTGGTTACTCATCTACACGACTTCGCGCGCGAAACCCGCCTGAGTTCGGCGGAGTGGATGACTGGTTTACAATTTCTCACTGAAGTCGGTCAAATCTGTACCGATGTTCGACAGGTAGTCCCCTCTTCACATCCTTTTCTGCATATTATAGTTGCTTAAGTATTTGATAAGGAATACATCCTCCTCTCCGACGTCCTCGGCCTCTCCATCCTAGTCGACTCAATCGACCACCCCAAAACCTCCGGTTCCACCGAAGGCACCGTACTCGGCCCCTTCCACACACACGAAGCCCACGAACTCACCGCAGGAAGCCTCATGTCCCAAGATCCCGCCGGCGAACCCCTCCTCGTCCTCTGCACCTTAAAAGACACATCCGGTAATCCCATCGAGAATGTGAAGATCGACATCTGGGAAACCGATTCCACGGGCCACTACGACGTCCAGCACGCAGACCGCACGGGCCCTGACGGCCGATGTGTGATGCGCTCCGACAAAGATGGGAATTTCTGGTTCCAGGCGATCACACCAGTGCCATACCCGATTCCGCATGATGGGCCTGTGGGGAAGTTGTTGAGGAAGTTACATCGGCATCCGTATCGGCCGTCACATATGCATTTTATGTTTGAGAAGGAGGGGTATGATCATTTGATCACGGCATTGTATTTGAGGGATGACCCATATGAGACGAGTGATGCGGTGTTTGGGGTGAAGGATTCGCTGGTGGTCGATTTGGGGACAGTGGATGCGGGTCTTGCGAAGGAGTATGGGGTGGTAGAGGGGGGGAGGTTGTTGAGGTATGATTTTGTGCTAGTGTCCGAGGAGGAGACAAGTGCGCTGAGGGAGAAGAACTCGAAGGAGGCGTTGGATAAGCTGGGGAGGAAAGTGAGGATTGTGAATGGGTTGCCAATTCCGGATTTGGATTGATGTTACCTAAGCTCCTCATTTTTGCTTTGAGAAGATGTATATACGACACGGTTATTTATGTATTGTCATTACTATTTACCTGATTTTTGAAACTGGATTAGTCGCGAGCTTCGACCATCTCTCCAAAATCGCTTTCGGTATCAACAGTGACGAGCGGAAGCCCGTTGCTATTCCCATCTCGGAGCCGTCTCAGCCCGGCCTCGTCCTCGACCCATCCACCGACCTTCTCCAACCCGGAGATATACTCCGCTTCAACTCGCAAATTCAGGCCGGCACTGAGAGCCCGCTCGATGCGTGCCTCGCGCGTCTCCGAGACTAGTACCCGGAACACATGCGCCAAGAACCCCCCGAGGATATCCACGCTCCAATCATCCGGGATGACGCTCAGCACCTCCCCGACGTCGAACCATGATGCAAACCGCGCAAGGAGATCGCTAGTCCGCTCGATGCGCTCTGAGATGTCCTGGATCTGGAGGAACTCTTCGAGGAGATACCGGAAAAGCTCGCATTGACGGGCTCGTTCAGCGAGCTCGAGTGGAGCGCCGGTGGGGCCCGTGCTGCGCGGCCCGCCGAATAGACAGTAGCGTGCGGCGGCGTCATAGTCGCCCAGGCCGTGGGTGAGGAGGCGGAGGGCCTCGCGGTGACGGCCCTGGAGTCCGTCGAGGATGACTGATTCCGACACGAGCTCGTTTTGGAAGGGTTCGATGCGGGCGAGCACCGCGGGGATCGAGTAGGTGAGGTTCGGGGTCGGGATGGAGGTGAACTGACTGGTGCTGCTGCCCCCGAGGAGTTGGAGGAGGCGTAGTCGGGACTGCCACCACGACTCCGCGGGGGTGTTTTCCGTGATGAAGTTGACGTACGTGGGTTTGGGAGGCCGTAGAGCGCGGTAGGTCGAGTATGACTCCGAAAGGGATGCCCTAGCTTCAGGGGAGGACTCGAGAACGGAGATTACGGTGTCCAGATAGTAGGTTAAGAGATCGTCGGCGTATTGAGTGTACTGTGGTCAAACGTTAGCACCCGGCCGCAGGCAGAAGAACCTCAAATCCTTGTGCTAGGGTGGAAGGGCGCGGATGGAGAAGGGAGCAAGAACATACATTTTTTGAGAAGACAAGGTGCTCGAGGTATTCCTGCACCGCATTAGGGGCTCGCTCTTTGAGCAAGGATACAACATCGGCGGGGTCCAACTTGACCCGACTCGAATTGTCGGCAAAAACCTGGATTCCAAGGTGTGGATTGCGTTGGGCCAGCCACGACGCATACTCCTCCACCAGCTGCACATCTTTGATCTTCACCAAGTATCGGCGCATCTGCGCCTCAACGCCGACAGCGGTAACCTCCCCACTAGCATCTTCTTCTCCCTCGATGATTCGACGCCAGGCCTTGAGAACATTCCCAGACATCTTGCGGCTTTGATATAAGCGGCTCAAGACGAAGAGAAGACGATAATTTTCCAAAAGTGCTACTGCTCGATCAAAGTTGCCTTTCCAGTTGTCAACTAGCCTGTTCAGCTCAGTGCGAACCGACGAGGACATCCGCTCCTCGCTTGCCAGTCCCGAGTACTGTTCTAAGAGGAGGTGAAGAAGGGCTGCGTCAACACTGTCGAAGACGTACGTCTCGTCCGCGATGCTCCCATACCCTCGCTTTTGTTGCCACGAAAGCAAAAAGCGCTTCATCATATTCAACACTCCGCCACTGAGCAGTCCTGTCCGTGATGACTTCTCTGCCTTTTCCGCTAACTGCAGATAATCCTCCATGGTCTGTGCTAATCCTGCGTGGATCCAAATTCCTTGTGGACCCTGCAAAGCTTCACTACGTAACAGGGGAATCAATATCATGGCCAACCGTGGATCCAGGTCTCCAATTATAAGTGCCCTTTCCGTCGCATCAATGATTGCATCGCTTCGAGATTTGGTATCCATGAAAAGAAGGTCTCCTAGAAGAAGCAAGCTAGACTTCTGCTTCAAGTAGTTCAGGCCCAAAAATTCGGCTTCCGACCGAGGCTCTGCTTGCTGAACCATCTCAATTATTTCCGCGATAACGGTTCTTTTAAGAGTTCTGTGGCCAACGTCATCTATCTCTTGGGCTTGTTGCAGAGCGTCGTTGAGCTGCATCGTCAACGGATTCCTCACGATACGCCATATTTGGTTTCCGGTCCACATAACAAGGCTGCTCTGAGTCTTTCCCAACTCTCGTGCAATCTTCGCTTCTTCAGCGTTTCGCCGGGATTCCCAGCTGGGTTCCGAAGCCTTCTTTGGTCCATCCGTGTCAATTGATTCTTGGGAGTCGAACAGCTTCTTCTCCTTTTGTAGCTGCTCTATGGACGCCTGGGTTCTTGGGTCCACTGTAGATACATGAGGGGATAACGACGGAGTTTTCAGATGTATCATTCGCAGGAGTCTCCCTAGATCTTGTACCTCCAGCTGGCTAGGGCTCATAGTATGGCCAATGCCGACGTATAGCGACTCCTGATCCTGAATCATCGGAATATCCACCCAGCTTTTATGTTCCTCAGCTTCTGCGGGATCAACGTCCCACGGCTGTACCTCCAGGAACTTGCGCCTTGTTCCGTTCTGGTCCGATTCGATGACTGCAAGAATAAGCTCCTCCTTCGTATTTTCGGGCGATTGAATCAAGTTATTCTCATCCCCTTTGTCGATGACAATTGATTCGGGGAATCTGTGAAAAGTGATTGTCCCCCGCACCACATCGCCATCCACGTTGACAAACATGCCAACACCAGGTTCTGTTTCATCCGTCCCCCTGACCAATAGAAATTCCGACGAGGTTGGAGAGAGAATGTACGGCTTTAATGACGTTGAGGACTGCTTTGGTAGGGCAGGTAGTGGCTTCCTTTCTTCCAAAGCACTGGGCTGGGCGTCGCGCGTCGGGAGGTCGGCTGATAGCCGCGGCGAAATACTGTCACCTCGCTCATTGGAGATCGATCTTCGTGGCGTCCCCGTGTCAGAAGCAGCTTCCGGTGTTAATGAACGTGATCGATCCACGGATGGGGACTGCGGGTTCGGCTGAAGCATGCTAGCAAGAGTGTTCAGACTGGAACTGCGACCATGAGTGCGATCCTCCGAAGAAGGAGAGCTGCTTAAAGGCGAAGAGGGTGACTTTTTGGAAGGAACAGGAGGCGCGGGTATGTCTTCCACTCGGCCCGACTCGAAAGCCTCACTGGAGAAGGATATAGGGAAGAGAGGGATCTTCTGCTGATGCTCTACATCAAGCAATGAGTACGTGTGAGCGTCCGCAACACAGGATATTGTGCCTCTCCGCGACGAGGCTAGGCACCCGGGAAACTCGATATATTTTACCCGGCGGGCTCCATCTCCAATCCTCACCAGCATGATCTTAGTCTGGGTTGTGATCATCATCACCGGGTCTTCGGGTTCATCCGGCCCCATGTTCAAGTCGAGCCCCCCAATCCAGTGACAGTTCGGAACTTTGATATTGCTGAATGCTGGGCTGAGCTCCGGAAGCATGTAGAAGGTAGCGGTTCCATTGCACAGGACGCATGCTTTGTTCACACTCGGGAGTAGTAGGATCTGCTGGATGCCCGGGTGCTTTGAAGGTAACATGTTGCTCTGGGAGAACGGGATAGGGAGCCTCGAGGCGAGGATGAAGGACGGTTCATTCGATTTGTCCAAGGGGTCCGGCGGCAGGCAGACGAAATGCAGGATCTCCGCCGCGGATGTTCCGATATAAAGGTTGTCATCTGGGATGAGATGATTAACACACCTTCCTTTTAGATTCGATAGCTCGGAATAAAGTGTAGGCGTGGACTCACTCCAGTACTCAACCCATGTGATATGCACGTCGTGTTCCTCGTCATCCGCGCTCAAGGGTATCTGATCGAACAACGGCCGGAAAGTGTAGGGATCGGCCTGGGGAGGGCCGATCTTCCGCCTCTTGCGCGGGCTGATACCCTCCTCTTCCGACACCATGATGAGGCCAGCTCCTGGAGTGCCAATCGGGGACAGGAACCTCGCAGTCGTCAGGCGAGAAGTGAGGGGGAGATGATGAGGAGCTTTGGAAGCTTGTCTGGCGCATGCCGGAGTGGGCCACCGCTGGGGCTCAGGCTTGCTGACTCAGGAGCGGAGTGGAGCCTGTTGGCTAAGGTACCAGAAAAACGTGTCTGGAAGTGTATACACTCCTCCAATTGCTTGACAGCTGATCGAGTTCATAAAGATAGTTATACGTATATTAATACGGGATCCATCACTTTACTGTACATTGAATATAGAATCCTTAGTTTTTAAACAGTATGGGGGGTTAATAGAAGGACAACTACTAGTACTAAACGCAGGGGCAATTCATCAATCTACTCAATACAGCGTATGTTCGATCTTAACCTCCCTCCTCACCGATATTAAACCCCAAGAGACCTACCAATTCCCCAGGCCTCGGGTGACACATTTCCACATAAATTGCCAACTTTCTTGCTAAAGATAGACGGATTATTGACCTTGCACCCACTGATCCTAAACAGCTTACGCGTTCGGAAGATCATCGGGCCGGGCGTGTGTTCTGCTTCCTTGAACTGGAGGCTGCCTCCGCATTGCGATCTGTCCGTCTCGCTCTCTATTAGTTGTCTTCAATTCGCCTGAAAGGTAGCGGTGTTGACCGTTTTAGTGTCTGATGGGGGTGCTTCTGTCCTAACATTTCCTACAAAGTTATACCAAATTAGGTGAAACAAAGGGCGTGGGCTTCATTGCCAAAACCACCACCCCTGGTCGATATAGACAACATGGACACTTTCGCCATCTCGGAGAGCATCGTCCCTCAGTCCAACAACCAGGACTCCACAACGGCCACTGACGGAACACTTTCAGAGGGAGCAAACAAGTTTCAGCGCGCCATTGCGGCTTGGAGAGGTACACACCAGCGACCAGGACCCCTGCTAAGTTTTGTTTTCTATTTGGGTGGTACTAATAATATTCTTGGGCACTTAGGCATCGACTTGTCCAGCACGATCGCAAAGTTAGACGGGACTGCCTCGGATATCGTATCGCAGCAGCGGGATGCGCTGGTGCAGAGAAAGGATCTTGCGCAGAAGACAAAGGACTTCCGAAAACTTGATGATGCCTCCAAACTCGGGGAGTATAAGGGCCTCCTGAAGGGTTAGTCTAACTTCTTTCGCCCCTGCACCTACCGAATCTACACTAGCTAACCTACTTTGAACAGCATACCAGAGCTTTATCGACCTCCTGACCAACCAGGGGAAGGCGTCGTCGTCCGCGTTCTTACAACTGTACTCGTCGCTCTCGGAGGCCCCCGACCCTTACCCACTTCTCGAGACATCTGTCGATTCCCTCGTTCTCTCCGAGGAGACCGTCCCCAAATTAACCTCCGAGCGGGATCACCTACAAGGTTCTGTTGACCGTCTTACTTCGCAATTGGATGAAACCGAGAAGCGTCTCGAAGAGGAGCGGAGCGTAAGGAAGAAACTCGAAGAGAACCAGGACACAAAGATCAAGGAGATTGAAACGTCGTGGTCAGCGGTTCTGACAGAGAAATCCAACAACTGGGCTGCCAAGGAGAAGAGCTTAGAAGATAAACTGGAAAATCAGGAACGCCTGGTCAAAGAACTTAAAGCAAGCTATGAGGTTTCCCAGCGTTTAGGCCAAGACGACGAAGGCGCTGATACTTCCCATCACGGAGCTACCGCTGCTGAGCTGGAGCTGGTATCCGCCGATCTGGAAAAGACCAGCCTTCGGTTGGCGGAAATGGAGGCACGGAATGAACAACTCAGGCTTGAGCTGGCTCAGTCTGTTTCTCATTCGACCAGCAATCAGAAAGCGCTCGTCGAGGACGACCCCGCTTACCTGCGTCTTCAGTCTGAGAATTCTTCTTTATTACGCAAATTGGAGGCGGCACGGTTTGATCGGGAGTCGGAGCGGCACTCCTGGGAGGCTAAGTTCCTGCAATCCGAAAGACAAGGCTCAAAGGTTGCTACTGAGAAGGAAGAGTTAAGGTTGCGACTAGAGAAAGTTGCTGACTATGAAGACATTCGACGTGAGCTCGAGATGATTAAAGTACGTTTGTTTTCCAAAAGTATTAATGTTATGGAAGATCTCTAACCGCACCCAAGTCCATTGAATTCTCAGCCGGTGACGACGAAGAGACGGGGGATATCGACACCACTACCTCCACAAACGGCGCAGCAGTTAAATCCAAAGATGGCAAAAGCAATTCTTTGGAACAGCTTCTTTTGGCGAGGAACAAGAAGCTTACGGACGAACTCACAATACTCCGGGTCTCTCACCGCGACCTTCAGGGCCAACTTGAAACTCTGCACGAGGATCTCTCGACCACAAAAGAAGAACTTGAAAAGTCTCAAAGTCTCTCAGCAACTCTTGAAAATGACCTCCTTCGTATACAACAGGAGGCTGCAAACGCTTTCCCATCATCAGCCATGTCCGTCGCAGGCACATATACCTCGAAGTACCCCCACTCATCCCGAAGAGGTGGGGTCTCTCCGACATCTTCAATCATCTCGGGCTTCGATCAGAGCGCCATGTCTCATAACACAATGGAAGCCATCCGCGCAGGAGAACCCGTCGGAGGAGGGTCAGGCCTTCTCCCCATGATCCAAGCCCAACGCGACCGCTTCAAGAAGAAGAACACGGAGCTAGAGGAAGAGCTATCCAAGCTCTATATTACCGTCAAGTCCCTCAGGCAAGAGGTCGCTTCCCTTCAAAAGGATAATCTCAGCCTTTATGAAAAGACACGCTACGTATCCACATATAGCCGTGGCCAAGGCGCCTCCTCTTCCGCGTCCGCCTACGCGAACAAGCCTAGCGCTTCCTCTGTTCACCTTTCCGCGGACACTCCCTCGGGACTCTCCATGGACCGGTACCAGTCTGCTTACGAGGCACAGATTTCCCCATTTGCTGCCTTCCGAGGTCGGGAATCCACCCGTGCATACAAACGCATGAACCTTCCCGAGCGGGTTGTCTTCTCTCTCACGCGAATTATTCTTGCAAATCGGACGAGTCGAAATCTTTTTGCAGGGTACTGTTTCGCGCTTCACATTCTCATTTTCGTCATGCTCTACTTGATGAGTTCTATGGAAATTGAGAAGCATAGCAGCGTAAGCCTGGGCTCAACGGCCGGAGTGGTAATGAGTGGAAGTAGCGGGGGCGCTGGAAGTGGCAGCGGTTATACCGGACAGCTGCATGGTAATGACTGGCAGCAGGAGGGATTCAACCATGCCGGATAACTCGCTGGGTTGTATAATTAGACTGAGAGGACCAAATCCTCTCTCATTGGCGTTTTGGTTGACGATTAATGGCTTTCCCCCTTCCTTGGGTTATGATGTGAATATCCTATTTTGTAAATACATTCATTTTTTTTCAGATCATCCGTTTATCCACTTGTACCACATGTCTGCCTTCTAAGATTCCGTCCAATTTTAAGCGTGGCAAGCTCATTCATTTTGGTACCTACTAATATGTAGGTAGATGAGGAAGTTCGAGGCACTTCATGATGTTCCTATACCACAGCTGCTCTCTTCTCTTCTGAGTTCCCTCTTCTACTCCATTAGTTTTCTTTTGCTTTTTGATATGGTCAACCTTCCCTCATCATTTTAGTCTATTATTCTACGGAATCCTCAAACCAAAAGGACCAATGCCTCACGGGTCTTGTTCTCTCCAATGCAATTAGACCCTCAATCATTGAACGGAATAGATCACTCTCGGCTATTAAAAAAAAAAAACTGTGTAGAGCAGGTATCATTAAATTACTTACCCAATTTTTCAAATCTATTTCCCAGTTGGCTTCCTTTTCCTAGCTGCCTAGGTAGCTAAGATAAGGCCCGATTCATGCAGTACATGATCCATTCGACAACCTGGCGACCCCTAGGTACTTAATAATGTTCCGGCTATCAAACAAAAAGTGAAGTAATATCATGGCTTCATCCCACGGGAAAAAAGAATCATCAAATTCAGGTCGTGAATGCCTCACTCTTTCCTAAAAGTTTAACTACTCACTCGAGGAACCACAAGCTTCTCCCAGGTTTCCTGCTCAGGCCACCCGTCCACCTCAGTGCCGGTGTATCCACAGAGCCGTTGCCAACAGCGATATGACGAGCGATCTGCATCCGACCACTGCGGTCCAGGGCCAGAAGAGTACTCATTGCAACCCTGCGTCACCAAACGTTTACCCATTTCCGTAATAATTGCACTATTCGGGGAGGACTTAAACCAGGCCTCCCCTGGGAAGGGCTCAACGGGGAGAGGGGTCACACGGGGAACTTTCAGAGCATCCCAGCTCGCCTGTCCTGGCCAGCCATCTGCATTCGTACCCGTGTACCCAAGCTTTTCCTGCCAGCATTTGTACGAGGCCCTTGTGTCATCAGTCCATTCAGGTCCAGGGCCAATTGCGAATCTATCACAACCAACTTCAACCAATCGAAGGGCCATCTCGTTCACAATCCAACTACTCGGCTCTGCCGTGAAGTATGCAGCCCCTGGGAAAGGCTCAAACAGGATAGGCACTGGGTTGGGGGTCTCGCCCGTGAATGGAACCTTCAATTGATCCCAAGAGCTTTGGCCTGGCCAGCCATCTGCATCCGCGCCAGTGTATCCTAGCTGTTCCTGCCAGCACTTGTATGATGCCTTGTCTGCATCTGACCACTGAGGACCGGGCCCTGAGGAGTACTTATTACAACCAACAGCTACCAATCGATTGCCCATAGCGGTGATAATTGCACTGTTGGGTTCGGTTTTGAACCATGCAGTACCAGGAAAAGTCTGAGTGTTGCCCCCAGCACCTCCAGATGCCGGGACCTTCAGTTGTTCCCAAGATGTTTGGCCCGGCCAGCCATCTGCATCTGCACCAGTGTATCCGAGCTTTTGCTGCCAGCACTTATATGATGCTAAGTCAGCGTCCGTCCACTGAGGTCCAGGGCCAACAGAATATTTGCCGCATCCTTCTGCCACGAGTCGCCTACCCATGGCAGTGATGATGGCGCTATTGGGCTCACTCTTGAACCAAGCTGCACCTGGGAAAGGCTCGATGCCGCCGTCACCATCCTCGGTTGCGGGGACCTTGAGTTGATCCCAGGATGTTTGGCCCGGCCAGCCGTCTGCATCTGCACCGGTATACCCTAGCTTTGTCTGCCAACATCTGTAAGATGCCCTGTCGGCATCGGTCCACTGGGGCCCTGGGCCAACAGAATATTTGCCACATCCCTCTGCCACAAGTCGGTTGCCCATAGCAGTAATGATAGCGCTATTAGGCTCGGCCTTGAAAAAATCAGCTCCAGGGAAAGGCGCGAGTTGTCCACCTCCACCGCTCCCATCTCCTGCTTCCGTCAATGGAACCTTTAATTGATCCCATGAGCTTTGACCTGGCCAGCCATCGGCATCGGCGCCGGTATACCCAAGTTTCTCCTGCCAGCATTTATAAGAGGCCTGGTCCACATCACTCCACTGTGGCCCGGGGCCAACAGAGTATTTACCGCAGCCTTCGGCCACCAATCGTGTGCCCATGGCGGTAATGATAGGACTGTTTGGCTGGGACTTGAACCACTCGGCTCCAGGAAAAGGCGTGAGCTCACCAGAATTGCCGCCGCCTTCACTACCACCATCTGGAGGAATCTCGCCAAGTGGGACGCCTCTCGCAGGGATCTCAAGCACGTCACCAACAATCAATTCGTAAGGTGACTCCAGGTCATTAACGTCGATAATGTATCGTCGGGGAACGTTATACTTAAGGCTGATGTCTCCGAGAGTCTCTCCAACCGCAACAGTATGGGCCCCACCATCCCACAACTCGCCTGGATCAAGTGTCCCATCTTTTGTTAAAGCATACAGTGGGTTTCCGGGACACTCAGTCGGATATCCATCGCGGTGGCCCTTGATTTCATTGCCAGCGCCCGCACGTCTAAGATAGGCAATCGCATCCTGAATTCCGGTGATCTGTGACGTGCTCGGCTGCGTGATACCCGTCTTAGCGAGGAAAGCCAGGACGGCATAGTGGTTCGCATTCAGCTGCTGGTTCCCGTTGGCGCCGCTCCGATGCCCCTTACCACGCCCGTCGTACACATACCCGTGCTGGCAGACGGCCATGCTGTATGCGACGTCGAAATAACCCTCATCCGAGTTATCCATCTGGTCGGTTTGCACGGAGCGCATGAAATAATCGCAAGCAGAATGCTCGCGTCCAGCGAAGAAAGAGCCAAGGTAGTGGACTTTCACGCCTAACGCACCAGTCATGGGCGTGTAGGCTTCGTCTGGGGGACGGGCACCCCATTCCTGCCGAGAGACGAAGTACATGGAGGACACGCTAGGAAGAAGGGTCAGGTAGGTGAGGACGGTAAGGAGGGTTCGAGCCATTGTGGTCTGGCTGTTGCGATGCAGCAGCCGGATAGAGACCATTATGGCAGCGAAACTAGAAAGAGGTATCAACAGGAATTGTTGATATTCCTGGAATTGATGGCCTGATACGGAGCCCTCATTCCCACATATTTATAACTTTCTGTCCTAATTACTGACAGTTTCTTCGTGTGGACCTCTTATCCCGTATTCCGCTGGAGATGCCTTGGCATTATCCAAGTCCGTCTGGCCTTGGGCGCCTCCTTTCTTGGTGAAGCGGGTAGAGCAAGTGGGGAGCGATGTCAATTCGCGCCACTTGAGGGGTATAAGTGCAAAAATTGCAACTATTTAATATAAAAACTGCACTGAATCCAAGGAATAGTGGTGCTGAGGAACTAAACTCTTTGCCAAGCCCATGAAGGCTCCAGATAATCTTAAACGAGGGACAATTCTTAAGTAAGGGACGACGCACACGACATGTCCGAGATCTACATCTCAGAAATCAAGCTCATCTTCCGCAACGTGATCGACATCGATGGGGGAAAAGCCCAGGGACGCTGGGGGGGATGTGCAAACTGGGAGACGATCCTCAACTGATCTTCCAGCTTCTGTCCCCAATCATCCAAAATGAGAATTCATCGCAGAAGGGAAGCGAGTGACGCAACAAGCCAATTGCCGAACACGGGCTTGGTGTTCCACCTTCTCTCCTTAGCCAATGCTACCTCGTACCCAGCGTCCCGCGAACGGCTGCTTGAAGGCATCAGCAAAATTATGCCTCTTGGCTATTCGGGGTAAGATATTTTTATATTTTCTGGAGAACTCAGAACATCGGATGGAGCCTCTGTCTTTGAGAGGAAATTTCTTCCGGTATGCACCCCACTCTTTTGTCAAATGATGATGTCTTTAAAATCGAAGTAGAATTTATCCTTTCTCCCAGTTACTCACACTGGCCCCTCCCTGCCTCCGAGAAGCTGTGATACGTTTTTAGGTCCGCTGAGAGCTGGATTATGTAAACGTTATTCTTCAAATCTTGGTTTTCAAGGAGGGTAGAATCACATGCTTCAACACCGAGAAAAATCGCGAAAACGGGTGTGTACATTGACTCCTACCTCCCCCCCAAGAAATTTGTTTAAACAACTGTGGAACCAGTGGTACCTGTCAAGCTAATTCTATAAAAGCTCAATCCAGAGTCAGAAGCCCACCAACAAGTCTATCTAATTAGATAAAGCTGAGTGGCGACTGTACAGAGTCCCCAGTATTATTAGAATGTCGTGGCCAGGGAATTCGTTTGGTTCTTATTTGCCGCTGAATACCGGAGGCTTCCTCCCAGGGCTTTTCGAGGGTGTAGAAGATACCACCAACGGGAATGCGGCCAATTTTTGTGGTATCAACGAAACGGAATCACGTCGCTTATCTATTTTAGTTTATATCGAGCCATTTCTCACCTTTCTCTTGAATACTAAAGCCTCGGTTAGATCAACAGTGAACGGTGGAGGAAGGACCTATCCAGCGAAGATCTTTTCTTGACCCCCCAAGGAATCTGGAACGCAGTCAATAACGAAGCGGGGTTAGTGATAGGTTGCGGCCAACTTTACGCATTGCAACCAGCATGGGCAATATGCTATTCATTCGGCTAGCTTTAAATATCTGCTAATATGCGATCAATACTGCTATAACACACAAAACCTTTCTCGCTCAGGAGAGGTTACGGATGAGGGTACCCGGGATCCTTCCATTCTGCTGGTCTCTCGAAGAGATCATGGTGAAGAGTATATATCAGATGTGTCGGGGATGTTGAAAAAGGCAGAGAGAATAAAGGCGGGGTGATTGCCCAAGCAGAATAACCTAAGAGAGGACTATGACGGTGGCCCCAGCAGAAAGCTAGCAGAAATGAGAGCTCGGCTGACACATTATCTAGCTCGTCAAGAACGACTTGTCAAAGGAATTTGAGAATAACAAAGATATGGAGCATAATGCAGATATCTCAGCTATACTCACAAATTCCTTTGATGCTCACAGTGCCATGGCAAATGTTGCCAGCCACCTCACAGTTTCCTTTACTTGACTAAGGGCTACTCGACTAGAAGTAGACACCTAGGTAGGAAGGTAAATTTGTTACTAACTTGCTGTAGGCCATTGGATTCTTGGGAAACTCAGGTACTACTAGTAATAAGGTAAGGGAAAGAAAGTAAGGAAGGGGGCAGAAAACAAAAAGGGGGGTTCCTTCTACAACCTTACGTCTAGAGCGCTCAAGCCTCAGAAAATTATTTGACACATCCAAGTACGGATTGCACTCCTCATACACCCCTCTGACATTCCCAATCATGGAATGGGTGAGGGGAACTCAATCGCCATTCGAATAGAACAGCTCCTATTCAAGCGATGCGCGAGGATGAATTTGCAAGATAGGGAACCAATTGGCATAGGGTCGTCGGTGGACATTATTGGGAGTAATATTCTCATGAGATCCTTCCCACCCTCCACAATCTCCCACTGATTTCACCTCAGCGTTAGATCGGCGGGGCTCCTCATTCTTTTAGGAAACACTTGGTGTGACGTCTGCCATTGTTTGCTCCCAGATACTGCCTGTCTGGTCTAGTATATTCCTGGATACCTATGTCCTTCTTTGTAACCCTGAACTCTTATAGCGTTTAAAAAAAGTTGATCCCGAGCAACTGACATGTTTGAGGTCTCTCGAATTCTGTCCTCATGATCGGCCTGAGTGGCTCCATCACCTATATCCAGGGTACGCCTATAATTCCCTCATTCATGAGAGACATTGATGAATGTTCGGACTCATCATCAAGGGGAAGAGGGGGTATACCTATAACCTAGGGTAAACACCCGCTAAGAAGGTTTGTAACTTTGAGAGTTCCAGCTTGTTCTGATGGCAGATACTAGTATGCCCCCTGGCCGGGACTAAACATGTCCACTTCTTCCTTTTCAAGGCAATGCAGCTATAAATCAACTTTTCCACAGAAGGAGCAGATTGATTGTGCTGGTCATTGGCTACTAGACCTCCTTCTTGTCATCCTGGGTTACGTACTGCGCTACATAGCATCCTCTCTCACTGTGTTGTGTTAATCTTGGTTAGGAACTAGCCTGCGAGACTTTTGTTAGACCGTTCGCTAGTAAGAGAGAGCTTTGAGCAGCCTTTTCGCATACGGGCTACAAAATTCCTGGAGCCGCTATGTTTTTACTGTACAGGGTAGCGAACGGAGAGTAACGCTGAAAATGAGAAACCAAAGAATAGTAAGTCCCTTCACGGTTTGGCCAACTGATAATGCTACCATCTATCTACCTAAGGAGAATTGCTATTCTAAGGCGCAGTAACGCCACTAAAACCCCGGTTGTATTGATTTTCTAGGATGCAGCGCAGGTACGTTTCCGTACGCGCTGAACAATGTCGACCCAAGATGGGCGGTTGGAAGTTGCGGGCCATTTAGAATCTAGAGAAGGAACCGATTCCCGATATAGAAGAGCCCTGTTATTAATATTATTCATGGTTATTTCTTCGGGCGCTTCGGTCTATTTGCCATTCTGGATACCGGCCTTGCTACTGGCCCGAATCGCCCAAGTCCCCGTTGCCAAGGGGAGCTCGTGAGCTCCAGATACAGGGGGCAATCCTAGAGGAGATGGTCATAGGACAACTATTCCGGTTTGATGTATCGACTCGGCCAGGGATTAAGGTATGCATCCATGTGTTGTGGATTATTAGATTTGGGGAGGTAGGTAGTATAACCTGAAGTGCAGTCAGTGGTGAGCTAATTCTGCAAAACTCGAAACGCTATTGCATCCTTGGACTCGACCAAGTTACTCCTCCATCCCTCCCATTAGCCTCAGAACAACCAACAGGAACAACAGACAAAGAAACAAACAAATCGATCAACAAAAGAAAGAAAAAGAAAAAAAAACAAGGCCCGAAGCCGCGGATCGAGCGGGACCTTTCGCAGGTTGCCAGATATACGCTTGGAGTAGCCCACTCAGCGAGAACTCACGGAACCTGGGCTTGTTATGGTATAGCGTTAAGATTTTAAGACTATGAGCCAATCAAAGAGATTCCCGGAAGCGATGACCAGGGTGGAATAATACCTCGATATTGGATCTCTGCGACCTAAATGGTTGAAGACTAATTGGTTACTCTAATATCTTGATGGTTGAGAGTGAATTTTTTTGCAGAATGACCTCAAGGTGACCGAGCCTACAACCTACCTAGATTTGGTGTCAGGCGTAAAACGATACGGTCAACACCTATCGTGGTGCCGCATGACAGCCATCTTGAAACAAACTGCATGAGATGTCCAACCCACGATATTACCTGGGCGCTTCGGTGTATTTCCCCTAATACCGCGATTGGTTCACGATGGGATTAGGGAAAGACAGGTAAGACTGTTAGCATGAAGACCTTGTTCGGCAGATGGTGTGGTGACCGAGCTTGCTGAGACTAATCCAGCAACAATAGATCTTTTGTAGCAGACAGATGTATTCAATCTCAAGGCTTGCCCAAAAATAGCACGCTGTGACTGGTGAAAGCTGATTTTAGCTCCATTGGAAGTCAACGATCATAACAGCAGGAAAATGTAACGATTGGTGAGGAATCATAGCCCATTTGCAGACTAGATCTCCTAGGGCGATCCCTAAGCGCCGACACAGTTATTATTAGATTGCCGGAGAATTTCCTACGAATGAGCAGCATTTGGTCTTCCCTTGCAATCCAATCATGTTCCCAAGTCTCCTGAACACATGCAACTCATTCCTTCAAGATTCAATCAAAACCCCGCCCCCCTGTTTGTGCATCCTGCTTTTTAGACTTGCCGTGGAAGTGCCTGAAGGGAAGAGCATGGCTGGTCGGCGCATAAAAGAGGCCCAATGACAGAGCTAGATTTCCCCTGCTCCTCACCAGCGCTTGCAAGAAGCTCTTTAGTCGAAAGCTGTTTATAGATCCCACACTTGCGGTTTCGGATAGAGGCCGATGTTACTATTCTTTGCATAAGTGCGATTCTGGAGACTCTATCTCTTCCGACTATAATAGTCCCGACCTGCACCCTCAACCCTGCCATGCTTTCTCTAGTATCTTCCATTGTGCAAATTCTTCAGATCGTCATTGTTTAATTGCATTGACTGTTCGTTTCTTTTTTCCTTTTCCTTTTCCTTCTTGTTCTGATCCCGTGTTGATCACGGCTCCTCTCTCCTTTGTTTCCTCCCTTCTTGATGACCCAACGCATCTGTTGAACGGTCATTTATTATTATTACTATTATTATTATTTTCTATCCAACAGAAAAATAAAATAAAATATCCAAAGAGAAAATTCACTTGACTAGCATCCGGAATGCGTCCAGTCTTCTTCGTCACCAGCTGCATGGCAGCTTGCTCTCTAGCGGCACCAATTTTCGACAATCTCTATGATCTTTCAAACGATATGGGGGAGTACCTAGGCAGAGTGAGCCAACACATCAACGATATCTCCGATCTCTTCGATACGTCGTTGTCATGCGACCCCTCCACTATTACTCTACCAAGTTTTGCGTCGGATCTACCAGGCCCTGTGGGCCAGAAGGCCTTATACGTCGCACTAGGTCGAGGCACGCAGGTAAGCAAGCAGCAGGAACCCGAACCCCCTTTACCCTTTCCCCCATCTCTAGCCCAACGCCATTCAGCCATTTGACTACGATACTAACTTTCGGGCCAGAACTATACCTGTGCAACCTCGACTGCCGACTCAGAACCGGAAGCCATCGGAGCGGTCGCTCGTCTCTATAATGCCTCCTGCATCGCAGCAAACTTCCCTGACCTAATCGACCTTCTCCCAGGCATCGCTTATAGAATTACTCTCCCGGAAAATGAGTACGACCCCCTCCCACCGGCCAACCTTGGCCTTCTTGGCCACCACTTCTTCCAAGGAGAAGTCCCTGTGTTCGATCTTGACACTACCCCTTCTCGGCAGTATGGTGTGGCCTATGTAAAGAAGGAGGCCGATCTTGATGCACCCTCGAATGCAATCAAGGGCAGCAACGGCGCTGTTAAGTGGCTTTACCTGAGCGCTGTCAACGGGACTGTCGGACGCTACAAGAGTGTTTACCGGGTGGACACGGCGGGCGGAAATTCCCCAGAAACATGTGAGGGTATGCCATCAAGTTTTGCCGTGCAGTATGCAGCCAACTATTATTTCTTTGGCAATTGATGGGCGATTTGAGGCGGCGAATAATTTTCTTGCATTGTACATAGCTAGTAATATGTGGAGTTTGAATTTGGATAAAAAAAGTGAAAAAGAACCAAAAAAGTATCCCTGAGCTGAGAAAATCGGAGCCAATCCTGCTTTCAGTAATTTTATCCTGTTGATTTATGGAGGCACTTTGCATCCATGATGCCCAACTTCAACTTCCCCCTTCATCTTCATTGACACCCCGATCCAATGGGAGCAGGGCTTGATTTTATCATGTGACCTCGTCTGGTGTTGTTCCGGTGACCAATATTCCCACAGCATCCCGAAAGCAACTACTCCCAATGAGGCCTAGTGCTATTGGATTTTCGAGAGATCCCAAAAGTCCCAGTTAGAAAAAAACTCGACCGCAACAACGACGAGCTGCTCCGCCTCGACAAGACCCTGACAGCCCTGTGCAGGAGTGGTTATTTCCCTTCAATCTGTTCCTTGACGCTACGGTGATACCTGCGATAACCGATTCCAGCACTCCTACGTGATTTTTTTTCTTTTTCGTCGCCGCGAAATTTTTCCATCTTTTTTTTTCGGTCCGGTGTAACAGCAATCGAGACCGGCTATCAGCCTTGAATATTCGGCTGATAAACAATCAAATTCTACGTTTCCCTCGATCATATATTCGAATCATTTAAATACAATGGGTTTCGGTGGACCTAGAGGAGGAGGCCGTGGTGGTTTCGGTGGTGGTGGTCGGGGTGCTCCTCGTGGCGGCGGTGGCCGTGGTGGTGGTCGAGGTTTGTTTAATGACCAATCCTCATTTCTGGAGCTCTAGATAGCGACTGGTACTCTTGGGAATGTTGCTGCATGTTCCCTATCAAAACAAGAAGGACGAGATGAGAGCGTTGGTATCTATTTGATGCTATCGTTGGACTCTTCCCTCTGCCCTTTTTTTTTCATGGGCTACGCATGCGAACATCTTTCCCTAGACTGCACAAGGCTGTATTGCCCCATTTTTCAGGGAGAATAAGTTGTGGCTAATTCGTATGCCTTCCGTTATCTACAGGTGGATTTGGAAGTGCTTCCCGTGGTCGTGGAGGCCCTCGTGGTGGTGGCCGTGGTGGTCCCCCCCGTGGTCGCGGAGGCCCTCGTGGTGCCGGTCGTGGTGCCGGCCGTGGAGGTGCTCGGGGTGGTGCTCGGGGTGGTGCCAAGGTTATCATTGTATGTTGGTTCCTTTGAGAATCTCTCTTTTTTTTGGGTTCTAGTTGTTGATTCTGACTGACAAATCCGTTTTCTCTAGGAACCCCACCGTCACGCCGGTGTTTTCGTCGCCCGCGGTGGTAAGGAAGATCTGCTCGTGACCAAGAACTTGACTCCTGGCGAGGCTGTCTATGGTGAGAAGCGTATTTCCGTCGAGTCCCCGGCCGGTGATGATGGTGTCGTGACCAAGACCGAGTACCGTGTCTGGAACCCCTTCCGTAGTAAGCTGGCTGCCGGTATCCTGGGTGGTCTGGACGACATCTACATGCGTCCTGGCTCAAAGGTGCTGTATCTCGGTTCCGCCAGCGGTACCTCCGTCAGTCACGTCGCTGATATTGTCGGACCTACCGGAAACGTCTACGCTGTTGAATTCTCCCACCGCTCCGGCCGTGACCTGATCGGTATGGCTACTCACCGCACTAACGTTATCCCCATTGTTGAGGACGCCAGACACCCTATGCGTTACCGCATGCTCGTCCCCATGGTCGATGTAATCTTCGCCGACGTTGCCCAACCCGATCAGGCCCGTATCGTTGGTCTGAACGCCCACATGTTCCTCAAGCAAGAGGGCGGTGTCATTATCTCCGTCAAGGCCAGCTGTATCGACAGCACAGCCAAGCCCGAGGTTGTGTTCGCTCGTGAGGTGCAGAAGATGCGTGATGAGAAGATCAAGCCCCGGGAACAATTGACACTGGAACCCTTCGAGCGAGACCACTGTATCGTCTCTGGTCTCTACAAGCGGTCTGGTTAATTTATTTTTGGAAGAAAAAAAAAAGCAGGTGTTTTGTTTTTTCCTATCCCTCTGATTCTCCTGACGGCTTTTTTCTTCTATTTTCCTTTCATGTCTTAATCTCTTTCGTACTGTTTTTGCTTTATTTACCTTCCTGGCGTCGAGTGTGCTATGATATGTTGAAATGTTTTCCATCTTTTTGTCTATGTCGAGGAATTTAGATGTACCTCTCAGCTTTGGCGGCCGAGATATCTAGGGATGTGTGTAGATGGTCCTAGATTGTACACGCATGGAGTTAATGATTTATCCCTCTTCATCGATATTTTTCTCTGGTCTTCGTATATCCCTTAACGTGATGTGGCCGATATGCTACTTATACTTACTTTTGTAGGTCGAATATTTCTCCCCTTCTCCTTCTCCTTCTCCAAACAAAGACAGAGAAAGGTCGTGAAAACCACCAAGTAAATGGATTATGACCCACCATTAGTCACCAACTACCTCAGCTGTTAGTCACAATTAATCCACCAAATTGAGGCCTACCACCCTCTCCCATCCTACCCTCGGACTTTCGCCGTGGTCTCCCGATTGGCTCGAGGAGTGATCGCTTGAACATTTTGACTGTCGGAGTGATTACCGACAGACTTCGCTATTCATTCCTTTCGGAATTGCTGCGTGGAGGCCAGTCTGTTCCCTTGAACTAACCACAATTCAGCATCTCAAGTGTATCAAATGGGTGATGGGCCATGAAGTAGCCGTGGGGGCATCCCAACCCCCCCACGCTCGCTCGCTCTCCGCAACGCAACCCCGCAAAGACAAAGATTTAGTATTTAGAGATTAGGAATTCCCTCACTTTCAACCCTTTTATCCGGTGACTACAATTATTTTTCTTCCTTTTTGACTTTGTTTACATCTTCACTTCCCATTTTACTAGTGGGAAGCAAAATTAAAAGACAGCCAACAGGAAAAAATGTCTATTATTATTACCGGCGCAAGCGGCTATGTCGGCCAGGAACTTGCTGCTGCCCTCCTCTCCAGCTCCCCTGACCTGACCGTCATACTGACGGACGTGGTGACGCCCAGCATCCCAGCCTCCGCAGCCCAACATGCCTCCCGAGCAAAATGCGTCAAGGCCGACCTGACCTCCCCCCAGGTCGTCGATGAGATGTTCACCGCAACCTCCAACTTTGACACCGTCTACCTCCTCCACGGAATCATGTCCAGCGGCTCCGAAGCTAACTTCGAGCTCGGTATGCGCGTCAACCTCGAATCAAACCGCTACATCTTCGAGCGCCTCCGCCAAGTCCAACCGGGCGTGAAAGTAGTCTTCACATCCAGCCTCGCTGTCTACGGCCTCGCACCCCCGGGCTTCATCATCGACGAAACCAACTTTCCCCCCGTCCCCTCATCCTCGTACGGCTCCCAGAAACTCATCGCCGAAACCCTGCTGAACGACTACTCCCGTCGCGGATTCTTGGATGGCCGGGCCGTCCGCTTACCCACGGTGACGGTGCGGGCGGGCGCTCCTACACAGGCGGCCAGTAGCTTTGCCAGTGGGATCATCCGCGAGCCGTTCAATGGGCAGAGGGCGGTGCTGCCCGTGGCCAAGGAGACGGAGCTGTGGATTTGCTCGCCGTACACGGTGGTCCGGAATCTGATGCATGCTAGGACGGTCCCTGCGGAGGCATTTGGGGAGTCGAGGTCGGTCAATTTGCCCGGGTTGAAGGTGAGCGTGCAGGAGATGTTGGATGCATTGGAGGAGGTTGGCGGGAAAGAGCGGAGGGCGTTGGTGGAGGAGAAGTATGATGCGGAGATTGATGCAATTGTGCAGACTTGGTCGCCGCATTTCAATCCAAAGAGGGCGATTAGTCTGGGTTTCTCAGAGGATATTCCGATGATTGAGAATGTGAGGCGGTACGCAGCTCAGTTTCAGTAGATTCATAGACCTTCATTGTAATTAATTTTATTTATTTTATTTTTCAACCCATTTCTATTTCCTTATAAACACCATTTTCCGGGTGTAATATGCAATTAAAAGAATATAGTGATAATGAGAATTATTGTTTACCTCCGTTGTACCCAGAAAGTAAAAGGTGAAGGTCAAGGAAAAGTGAAGGAAGGGAAAAGTCGGATCGAAAGCGGTGGTTTGGAAAAGCGGGTCAGGTGATTGGCTGGCTGCAAGGCTCACAATTTGACTCTCCCGAACTTCAACCTCGCATCTCCAGCTCTCCATCCCATTCCACCATTATCGCCCTCTCCCTCTCCACCACCACCCCTTCACTCTTGTCACAATGGCTTCCCGGCGCCTAGCCTTTAACCTCAACCAGGCTCTGCGCAGTCGCGCCGCCTTGAAGGCCGTCCAGCCCGTCAAGCGTGGTTTTGCGTCGCCCGTTGTCCTGCCTTCCACCACCCAGTCCACCACTCTCTCCAACGGTTTCACGGTACGATCCGAGTCAATCGCTCTCTCAATGGCCTCAATGCCTTGCTAACTGACCCTAGATTGCCACAGAGTACTCCCCATGGGCTCAGACCTCCACCGTTGGCGTGTGGATCGATGCCGGTAGCCGGGCAGAGACTGACAAGACCAACGGAACCGCGCACTTCCTTGAACATCTTGCCTTCAAGGTCGGTAATATCAAATTGAACTTGGACGTATGGACTCTCCGCTGATGATGTTTCTGTTTCGAAAAATTTTAAGGGCACCAACAAGCGCTCCCAACACCAATTAGAGCTTGAGATCGAGAACATGGGTGCTCACCTCAACGCCTACACATCGGTACGACCCGGAACTCCGAAAAATGCTGCAAAGAAAGATAATTTACATATCTGGCCCTCCTTTCTAACGTTAATACTGTATTTTAGAGGGAAAACACTGTTTACTACGCCAAGTCCTTCAACAGCGATGTCCCCAAGGCCGTCGATATCCTTTCCGATATCCTGCAGAACTCCAAGCTTGAGCCCGCTGCTATTGAGCGTGAGAGGGATGTGATCCTCCGTGAGCAGGAGGAGGTTGACAAGCAGCTCGAGGAAGTCGTTTTCGACCACCTCCATGCTACCGCTTACCAGAACCAGCCTCTTGGCCGCACAATCCTCGGCCCCAAGGAGAACATCCAGACCATCTCCCGGGACAACCTGACCGATTACATCAAGACCAACTACACTGCTGACCGCATGGTACTGGTCGGTGCTGGTGGTATCCCCCACGAGCAGCTCGTCAAGCTGGCTGAGCAGCACTTCGGCTCCCTCCCCAGCAAGCCCCCCACCTCCGCTGCCCTTGCTCTCACTGCTGAGCAGAAGCGCATCCCCGAGTTCATTGGATCCGAGGTCCGTCTCCGTGATGACACCCTCCCCGCTGCCCACATTGCCCTTGCCGTCGAGGGTGTCAGCTGGAAGGACGATGACTACTTCACCGCTCTTGTCACCCAGGCCATCGTTGGCAACTGGGACCGTGCCATGGGTAACGCTTCCTACCTCGGAAGCAAGCTTAGCTCTGTGGTCGACCACCACGGTCTTGCCAACAGCTTCATGAGCTTCTCCACCAGCTACAGCGACACTGGGTAAGTGCCTATTCGATTTCTCTTTACTCCACTCCCCTAGTAGTATTTAGCCCTTCTAACTCATCCCATAGCCTCTGGGGTATCTATCTCGTCTCTGAGAACCTCACCAACCTGGACGATCTCGTCCATTTCACCCTCCGTGAATGGTCTCGCCTGTCCTTCAACGTCACCGCCGCTGAGGTTGAGCGTGCCAAGGCCCAGCTCAAGGCCTCCATCCTCCTCTCCCTGGATGGCACCACCGCCGTTGCCGAAGACATCGGTCGCCAGATCATCACCACCGGCCGCCGTCTCACCCCCGAGGACATCGAGCGTACCATCGGCCAAATCTCCGAGAAGGACGTCATGGACTTTGCTTCTCGCAAGCTGTGGGATCAGGACATCGCCATGAGCGCCGTCGGTAGCATCGAGGGTGTCCTCGACTACCAGCGTATCCGTGCCGATATGAGCAGGAATGCCGCATAAAAGAAAAACGCACAATATCAGCATCATGCGCTTTTTTTTCCGCCACGATATGCATAAACCCTGTTATTATTTTGTCCATCCCCCACCCTTTTTTTTTCAAACATGTCGCTGAGAAGAAAGTTTTCCATGCCACCTGTTTCCCCGCTTTGTGCCTGTGTTGAGTGATTTAATAGATAGATGCGGAGGATGCGAGGAGAGAGGTAGCGTGTCTTGTACAGTACGCAACTGTCACTGATATATCAAAATGTATTCTTTTGTTGTTATTTGCTTAGTCGATGTAACTTGGTCGAGTACGGTCGTATATAGCTCCGTTGGGTAGGCAGTATTCGCTTTACAAAGGTAATAAGAGGCGTGCGTACCATCTCAGCTATACTACTTCCCTCTTCTTTCTCCGCACTCTCTTTTCTACTTGAGCGGTGCAAGCCATTTTCTGACGCTGCGATGTCATACATAAAAGAAGATCCGTATATTCGAAGGTAGTTAGTACCAACAGTCCCACTCTGCAAGAGAGAGGGTTGTTGCTTGCTCAAAGCTATCAAGATTGTTAGAGTATTAAGATTAGTTATGAGTCAATTAGTTTTTGTATTCGAATGGTAACATTAATAGACCTTCAATAAATATTTCATTTAATCCCCGAGCCGAGACATATATCAGGTCATTAGGATTAATTATCCAAAAGGTAATGATCAAGAATGATCGATGGTTAATACACAAAGAAAAAAAAAAAAGATAGAAAGAATGTTCATCTAACCACTCAAGAATACAAGGTATTTGAGACCAAAAAAAAGCAAGAGGATATCAAATAGGAAAATGTTAAATCGGCGTAGAGAGTAGTAATAAGCATGGGGTATTTGTCGTAGCATGGAGATCAATGTAAATTATCTAGGGCGAACATTGGTGTTTTTCGTCTATTTCGGGGGGTATTCCATTCCAGTAGGAGCCTGGTATCCGCCCTGGACACGGGTGGCCTGGATGTCAAGCTCCTTCTCGTGTTGGATCAGCGTGCAGCAAGGGCAGCAGCAGGAGAGGATGCAGTCCGAGCCGGTGGAGCCCTCAATGCCGAACTTTTCTCGGAGCTCCTTGCGCTTCATCATGAGGAGTATCCAGTTGAGACCGCAGTATGCGGTGCAGAGGTAGAAGCAGCACTAGGAGGATGTGAGTGTTGGGTTCATTCAAGGAGTAAAAAGGGCGAAGGGCAAGGACGTACGCTGCCGTTGACATAGCTTCCTTCCTTGAGTGCAGGGTCCTCGAGACGATCGCTAGTCCTCCCGAAGAGACCACAAGGGAAACACCAACCGATCAGGCCTATGATAATTCTGTTAGAGACTGATACCAGTGGATCGGAATGGATACGAGAGAACATACATTTGTCGACGGGGTCGAAACAATCGAAGAGACCGCTAGACCACTGGTTGGACATGGTGAAAAGTTGTATAAAAAAATAAAAGACAAATAATTTGGATTTCCAAGTCGAAGTAGGGAAAAAAGCTCCGGATTAGGGTCAAAACACAAAATTTGGGAATCAGAAGGAAGAGCCTCAGAGAAGTTAAGGGGGGAGGGACGCGGATTTTAAGCTCTCCATTCGGTTGCTTTCACCCCCTTCTTTCCCAAATAAAAGAAAACAAGAGGACAAAAAAAGAAAAAAACTCAGACACCATATCAAAATCCTTCTGCGTGTCTTATTGGACGAAGTCAGCAACTGCAAGCATTTAGTTTGTTGGAAGCATGGGGCCCACCATGAGAGGCAGACAAACGCAAAAGCCAAGTCTTCGTAGCCTGGGAGCTAGGGATCCCCATTCCTATTTTGGGCAGTTGGTTTCGGCCTTAATGTGTTAGGGGCCGCTAGGGCCCTTGCTCGAAAAGCCCAACCATTATTGCAATTAACAAGAAAAGGCAGCAATGGACAGGTGCGGCTGAAGCGGGTGGAGAACACGAGGCAGGGCCTGAGACTGAGAGTGGTTCTCTTGCGGACTGGGGCCGTAGATGAGGATAAGCGGAATGGTTGCTCAGAGAGCAGGATGAGCGCCATGCCTCGTATTGATGCCGCGGCTTGACGCGTTCAACGTTGGTCCGTCGATGGTCGACCCATCAAGGCAACCCACGTTCATTCTAGCCCTCTTGGGAGGTGTTAGCTTTTCGACTATTGTGTGAAATACGAGCCGCACAAGGTCGATCGGACGATCGAGAGTCGACCAGATTGGCTGGTATCGCCAAAGGTGGATGATTTATCATTTCGCCTTTGATTTTGCTCAGAACTTTGTTTTTCAAGTTTTGAAAGAAAATTCAGAAGTTCCACGGATCTCAAATGAGTGTAATCTTATTGACTTTGCGCCAGGATCAAAGGAAGTTTAAGGAGCCGATTGTTTCTAAATAAATCAGAGGCTGGCCGAGACTTCTTCAGCTTCAAACTTCACACCACCACGTGAGAAAGTCAAAGTTACGTAAGATTCTAAGTCTCGGAAGTTTTCTCAACTGGAGAGAATATTTCGGGGATTGCTGTGAGAGGGTGAAGTAGTGTGGGAAAGTCCGCTGAGAGTGCAGAGAATCCCCTTTCCCCTTATCCAACGACTCATCAAGATCAAGCCCAAGTCAAATCCGATCTTTCGTCACCACGTTTTAGCCCCAGCAACGAGGCCTTTTGATATACTCGTTCCATCTTATTTGATTCCACCAAATATACAAGGCCAATGCTGAATCTGGATTCTGCTGATAGGGCTTGTCAGCACTGGCCTCACATATTTATACTTTTCAAGGGAGCAAATGACTGACTCGTCACTAGCGAGGAGCCAGACTCGTGGTTGATGAACGAGAAGCTGTCAGACCCTGCAGATCTATATTGCACGCATTTCGCACATTATTTAGTGGGCCCATGCCTTGGCCGATAGGCAAAGAGAAGGAAATAAAATGGCCTCTCCTTGATTCTTTGGCCATTCTTTTCTTCAATTTTATTGTTGGTGGCCCAATCCAGATTTGATATTTATACCTCTGCCTTTGTCTACTTGCGCCCACAACCATTAGAGATTTGGAGCAGTATTATTATTCTTATTCTCCCCAATAGTATAACCTGGAAACTGACGACAGGAAATCTTATCCGCATCGAGGTCCACAATTCCACATCTCCATCTTCCATGACTAATTACCTATCTACCCCTTGCTAACGAACATACCCACTTCCCCTGCAACATGAACCAAAACATTGATCCCCTACTCTGTCAGCCCTCATAATCGAAATATTCTCAGTTATGGTCATACCATTATACTGCCCCTGTCCAGCGTCCGCTCGTTTCTTAGGAGTCGTGGGTTGACCTCTACGGAGTCACATTAGAGATAATCCCATTCTCATGTGTGTTTGAAACATACTCGGTGAACACCAAGGTCCTCTCCGAATCCGAGTCAGATATCCTCTCTGGAGTGGTATTACTGCTCTCAGGAAGATGGAGGAACGAACGGACTTTGGTTTTGAAATTCTGTCTGCTTTCCTTGGTCATCCTGGCAGGAAATGGGGAATATGGGGTTGGATGGGGAATTCTCTCGTCCCTCGAGTCCCCACCACCCAAGGCGTACAAGACCTTCAAATAGTCCTTGATTCCATCGCCCCTCGCCCTTCCAAGACTTAACTATCTGCTCTAAGAACTCAACATAAAAGTCAACCCGCAAGTCCCATTGGCTCTAGCCTCCGTAATCTTTGGCGAACCCGACGAAACTGGAGGAGGATTGCCAACCTAGGTTCTAGCAGTGTCCAATTTGGCCAGTGATAACCGAAGCACAGGCTGCCAATTCCACTATGGCGATCCTGGAAAAGTTGGAGATGATAGCGATAAGCCACTCGCTATCTTTATCTATTCTCAACAGCAATGCCAAGCTCTTCCAAGAGTGTATGGCGGGATGTGATGTACGTATGTTCTCGGTTCTACATCATGCTTTTACAGGCTTATATAGGCAAATATCCGAACATTTCTTCACCAGCAGCCCGGCTAGCTCAATCGGCAGAGCGTGAGACTCTTAATCTCAAGGTTGCGGGTTCAACCCCCGCGTTGGGCTTTCATATTTTCTTTTTTTTCTCATGTGCTTTTAAATCTACCAACACTACGAGCTATTGACAATAATAGTAGCTTCATGGCGATACATCAGGGAACACCCCCGATACTGTAGGCTTACTCTATACCTTTTGATATGAGAAATACTAATACCTGCTTAATAATAGAAACTGATATATATCTCCTTGCTGTCGATTGCACTTTTGTCGGAGCACTCCATACAGTGCATTATATTACCGTGGATGCCGTTGACGAGGCACAGATATTAGCACCACACAACTCCCTTACTCATTTTTATTTCTGCCCCTAGCCCTTATTAAGTGCCCTGCTTAACATACATCAATACCACATTGACTACAAGCCATGCGCCCCATGGCAAAGCAATGCTTAAAATATAGGTGTTTTGTGATCTAAGCTCCCCTATGGGCTTGAATTCATCGTGTTGAGTTGAATTCGACGTCATTTGATTACAACAAATCCAGTGCCCTGCCACTCAAGTGTTTCTTCTACCACATGCATTACGGAAGTAGAGATAACTTGCGATGTCCCAGATGACTGAACCTTACGTCCAAGGTTCTTGCGGACAACTACCCGATCTAGCATCGGTCCTGCATGACCAAGAAGCGGAAAGGCTCTCGATCATCTCCATAACTTCTTGGCTTGTATACTTAGCCAGGTCAACCAAGGAATGAGTGCTACATTGCTCTCGATAAACGGGAAAAGAGATTCTGCTTTTTTATTTCCTCAGCGGAACTCGCGACTACGATTAAGAGACCATCGACAAATATGATGCACCTATACTATTAGATGATGGTATGCAGAATAGTTATACTCGGCGCGGTTGCGGGCATGAGGTGCTACTTTTGCTCTACCCACC
This sequence comes from Aspergillus biplanus, assembly GCA_027569045.1. Taxonomy (NCBI): domain Eukaryota; kingdom Fungi; phylum Ascomycota; class Eurotiomycetes; order Eurotiales; family Aspergillaceae; genus Aspergillus; species Aspergillus biplanus. The sequence continues at coordinate 1,167,742 of JAPDEJ010000009.1, read as the reverse complement.
TATAACCGCGGCGTTAAGTGTGGCGACAATATTATCACGATTTGAAATGCTGGAGATCGGACCCTGTAAATGAACCAGTGCTTTGACGACTGCTGTAAAGACGATGCTAAAGTCCCCACCAGTTGGAAGTGTGATAGCATTTTGTCCGACTGCTATGCGTGAGAGAAAATTTAGGGAGGGCCAAATCGTCCAGGATTTGCGGCTGTTGAAGGTGTGAGCGAAGGCATGGTATTTTATGCGTGATGATCTATCTTGATGAATGCTTGATCGACCTATTGCCCTGCTGCTTTTTGGTTATATTGATGTATTGTGCCAAGGGGAGATTAGCTATCAGTATGAAGCAGAGAAATCAAACGTTAGGTATGTTATTTGAATATAATTATGAGATATTGTTTTGAGCCAGGAAACGAAGCCTTTTTCAGCACCAAGGTACGTATGAAATAACTCAAACCATTCCAATTTAAATGAACGCCAAGTACATAGATAGATCCGTGAACCCTCCCTCCAACCCATTTTTACTTGGGCTTCTCGTCGGAAATGGTAGGAAGCTCGCTTTCATTGGTTGACTTTCAAAAGAATATTTCCAACTTTACTTACATAATCTAGCACCACCGGGCCGAAGATGATCCAGGGTGGGATGCTATTTTTCTGGAGCTTCAAAAGGTCCAAGGGCAGACCCCAGCTCGACGACGTCAGGATTATTAAGGCTCGGAAGACAAAATATTTCTAGCTATGGGCAAGCGTGGCAACAAGGTCAGCTTCTATTTACTCCAATTGACACCCATGGAATGTTAATGGTCTATCGCAGTCGGGTAAAGGCGGCGGCGGCGCACGCGGGCATCGGCAGGACTGGCAGGTAATCCCCAGGGCGAATGAAAGATTCGAGAATTTCTACAATTCCCAGGGATTTATCCCCGAGGAGGAGAGGGAAGAATTCTGGGAGGTAATTCGGAGGGATCTTCCCAATAGCTTCAGATTTACAGGCTCGCGAGGGTAGGTTTTTTTTTTTTTCTTTTCTATTCTTTTCCTCCAGTTTCCCGCGACGCCTTTTTAAACGCGCCTTCGCAAGCAAGATGCTGATCTATGGTATTTTTTTCTTATAGACATGCTCTTGCTGTCCAGGAGAGGCTTAAGGATTTCTATATCCCCGAAATAACGGCGATCAAGTATGAGGGGAACACGGTTGAGCCTCCGAAGCCCGTGCCCTGGTATCCGGACCAACTCGCATGGTCAATGACCACCCCTAAAAATGTTATTCGACGTTTCGCACCCTTCGCCTCGTTCCAGAAGTTCCTTGTTGCCGAGACGGACGTTGGTAATATCAGCAGACAGGAGGTTGTCAGTATGATTCCTCCCCTGCTGATGGATCTCCGCCCGGGCATGACGGTGCTGGATATGTGCGCTGCTCCCGGGAGCAAGTCCGCGCAGTTGATGGAGATGATTCACGCCGGAGAAGAGGAGGCGATGATACTGGTCTCGAAGCAAGCGAAGGAAGGAGCTGTGGGTCCAGAGCCGACTGGGCCAGAGGGCCTCGGTGACGATGGGCGAACGACGGGTTTGCTGATCGCGAACGATAGCGACCACAAGCGTGCACACATGCTAATCCATCAGATGAAGCGACTCAGCTCCCCGAATCTTATTGTCACGAACCACGATGCTACGATGTATCCCTCCATTCGACTGCCCTCCGAGCCGAGGGCTGACGGAAAGCAACCACAGAACAGGTACCTGAAATTCGACCGCATCCTGGCGGATGTCCCCTGCACGGGAGATGGAACGGCGAGAAAGAACTGGGGCGTCTGGAAGGATTGGACACCGAGCAATGCGATTGGATTGCACGCTGTGCAGGTCCGAATCCTTGTCCGAGCTTTACAGATGCTGAAGGTTGGCGGTCGTGTGGTCTACTCTACCTGCAGTATGAATCCTCTCGAGGATGAGGCTGTTGTCGCTAGTGCGATCGAGCGCTGTGGTGGTCTGGACAACATCCAGATTGTGGATTGCAGCAATGAACTGCCGGGCTTGAAGAGGGCTTCGGGTCTACGGACCTGGAAGGTGATGGACCGGGAGAATCGCTTCTGGAGCAGCTGGAAAGAAGTGGAAGAGCACAGAGAGCAGGAAGGCATCAATGGCCTTGGCCGACTCGCGGAGGGCATGTTCCCTCCGACTGTAGACATGCCTCTCGAAAGAGGTATCCGTATCTACCCTCACTTACAGGATACGGGTGGCTTCTTTATCACTGTTCTTGAAAAGAAATCTGAGATTCGCGCGAAGCCGGAGGACCCTGCTAAGGTTATTCCCAAGGGCACGATTGCCGCGCTCACGGAAGAACTGGAGTTCAAACAGAAGAACGGCGACGGGGAGCAGTTGGCGAAGCTCGATGCTCTCGACGACCTAGTGACCCCTGACCCGGACGCCGAACTCGAGGAGCAGAAGAACGCATCTGTTGCGGAGGCTACCCACCAACCACCGTATTCTGCCACCAACCAGATTTCCCCGGCTAAGCGGGATGCAGAGAGCATGGAAGATGAGCTCCCGGCCAAGCGAACGAAACTCGAAGATGGAACCGAAGTTCTCCTGGGAGATCGTCCGATCCATCGCCCAGCCCCCCCCATTGAATCCGATACGCCAGAGACCTCTGATGCTACGCCTACCCCGGCTACGGCTAACCCCCAGCTCGAGCTCCAGGCTCAACCCCCAAAGAAGCAAAAAGGCCCCCGTTTTGTCGAAGAACCATTCCGGTATATCGACCCTAACCACGAGGAGTTCGATCCTATCTACAAATTCTATCAGATTTCGGACCGATTTCCCCGCGATCGCTTCATGGTTCGCAATGAACAGGCGATACCAACGAGGACAGTTTACTACACTAGTGCTCTGGCACGCGACATCTTGGTCGCCAACCAGGGTCTGGGTATGAAATTCGTTCATTGCGGTGTCAAGATGTTTGTGAAGCAGGATGCACAGCGCCTCGAAGTCTGCCGCTGGCGCATTCAGACCGATGGGTTACGAATCATCCACCCCTGGCTGGGCCCTTCAAGGGCGGTTCAACTGACTCAAAGGGAAACCCTGCGGAAGCTCCTCGTGGAGATGTTCCCCAAAGTCGACGACGGCGGTTGGCAGAATCTTGGAGAGATTGGAGAGCGTGTCCGGGACATTCCCATGGGCTGCAGCATCCTCTACATTGACCCTGATGAGAATGATAAATTTACGTATGTTCCCCCCGCCCTCTCAACTTCGCTACACCGATCAGTGTGGCAATGCCTGCCCGTTTCCGCCTATGTGTTGCTGACCTTGGTACTACCTAGCGAGCGAATGGTCCTCCCACTCTGGCGATCACTGCATTCCATCAACCTCATGTTACCAAAAGAGGATCGCCGCGCCATGCTTCTTCGCATCTTCAACGACAGCACTCCGCTAGTCAACGCCACCCAGAAACGCCCCGCTGGCACACCACAAACCTCGACCCCAGTGCTCACGGAGGAAGAGGGGGTCCAGAAGGAACAGATGGATATCCAGGAAACAGACACGAACGCGGGCGGTGAAGAGGGGACAGCTGTATAGCTAGTTTGAATAAAAAGCCTTTTTATGTTTTGATTTTAGGATTAGTACATATCGAATTGTTTGCTTAATATAGTTTATTTCCTTAGTTGACGAGAAATCTAGAGTCTTAGCTACAGCGAGATTTATTACGATTATTATTTTTTAGGGTCGGAAACTATTACCCATCACGCCTTCTTTACGCCAATCTTTCTGTCTTGGGTATCTTCCGGAAGTAATTCCGTCATACGATGGCCTGTCCGCGAAGTCCCATCCGACGTTCTGTGAGACATTCGGACCTCTTGCGTCCCTCGCAAGACCGATGCAAGTATGGCAAAAGCTTGCCGAATTTCGAGAAAAACAAAACGAGCGAGATGAGATCACCACGTACCGGATCTTACCCCACAGGGCCCGGAGATGAAGCCGACCGAAGCCTCGACTCCTTTGAGCCGTTAATGATGTCGCGCGTTCACAGAGGAATAACTCCCGAACCCCACGAAATCTGGATATGGCCGGCGAAATACCAGCGAATGGGTGTGCTGTCGGGGGTAATCTCAAGCTAACCTTGTCCCCGGGTAATTAGACAAATCTCGTGTCTTTCATCCTTGTCAAACCTAGGATAGTTCCATTTGGCTTCTCCTCTCGCAGCGTGCATTGGCCGGTATTGTCCGAGCATTCCGTGTTGCTTTTGTCATGAAGTGGGTAGACGTTGCGGAGAATGCGAATTATCGTGCGTTTCTCGTGGCAATGGCGAGCTTTTTTCTCCCGCAATCGAGACGGAGACAGGGCGAGGAAGATGGAAAGGCTCCATCTCTCTCTCTGCCAGAAACCCCGGGCGATCCCCTCGAAGCTTGGAGAGGCCAATAAGGAGGGAACGGTCAGAAAAAAAAACAAGAAGTATCCAGGATGGTCTGAAGACGGGACAAGCAGTGGATGGAGTATCATGGCCGAGAGTCAAATGCTATTTTATAGTAATAAGATGAAGAATATAAGAGGCGCAAATAGATTAATTAAATTGGTTTGCGGAGAAATTCCCCCGTGGATCACCCCATGTCCACTTCCTCCATTTCCGTCGAATCCGCGTCTTCTCTCGCGCTTCCCCTCGTCCTTCCATTGGCTCAGCTTCATCCTTTTTCCCTCCCCGCTTGTCACAAGTCTTGCAATATTGTGCAAACGCTGTGAGTGCCTGCCAAGTCTAGTCGGCTCTGCTCCATTCTTGACAGAGTGGGAGGAAGACCTTTCTCTTGCAGCCGTTACAGCTTGAGACTCGTAGCGGTAAACTATTCCCCTCACATGTCGCTCTATACTTGCCTGTCCCCTTCTCTCATAATAAGCAGTCTAACTGGAGTATCAATACTTCATTAATCAAGTGAAGCTGATCTAAACCCAGAAGAAGGATGGAGGATCCCAATTTCTTACAAAATCCCTTACTGCAATCACTGCAAAATCATCGGAGGCGAAGATGATGTCAATCCCAGGTTTAGGACATGCAACGCACAGGTAATCATACGGGATAAACTCCTCCACTGGACTCATGGCATGGTTTAGCTTGCGGCTGGTATTAATTTCTTTTTTCCCCGGTCGATAGCTACGGGCTCCCGAGATCCAGACTAAATAAATAGAATGGATCACTTCTCCGATTCATTCACCCTGGTTTTAAACTCCACAATTGTTCTGGTTCCTGGCTCTTTGTTATTTGTGTCAAGGGGTAGCTGGGCCACATCATGAAACTTTTGTCGGTTTGCGTTGCTGCGCTGCTAGCGACACAGGTTGCTGGTGTTGCTCTTACCCATAAGGTCAATGGTTTCACTCTCACCGAGCATCCTGACAAAGCGAAGCGGGATCTGCTGCAGCAACATGTATGTTTTTCTTTCCTTCTCCCCCTCCCCCCTATTTTGGCGAGGAAATGTAGTAGGTTATGGTTCTAATTCGCGTGGTAAATAGGTAACCTGGGACGAGAAGTCTCTCTTTGTCAATGGAGAGCGTCTTATGGTATTTGCTGCCGAAATTCATCCATGGAGGTATTTCAAGCTTTGTCTTATATTGGCTCTCCATTATGCGCCCGAAATTGTACTCACATATGACAGATTGCCGGTCCCGTCCCTGTGGATCGATCTCTTCCATAAAATCAAAGCCTCCGGGTTCAACACGGTCTCGTTTTATGCGAACTGGGCGCTCACGGAGGGGAAGCCGGGCGAATATAGTGCTGAGGGAAGCTTTGCTTGGGAGCCCTTCTTTGAGGCTGCCATTGAGACTGGTATCTATGTGATCGCCCGTCCTGGTCCTTACATCAATGCAGAAGCTTCGGGAGGTGGCTTCCCCGGATGGCTGCAAAGAGTTAACGGGACCCTCCGTGGGTATGACAAAGCTTATCTGGACGCCACCGAGAAGTATGAACTCTTTCCTTACTGTCGACCTTTCGCCTCCCGCTAATTGCCTATCTAGCTATATTTCTCATATTGCAGGGCTTGTTGCCAAGTACCAAATTACGGAGGGTGGTCCAGTCATCCTCTACCAGCCTGATAATGAGTATAGCGGTGCCTGTTGCGGCCAGGAATTCCCCAATGGTGACTATTTCCAATATGTCATCGACCAGGCCCGTAGAGCTGGAATCGTTGTGCCGATGATCAGCAACGATGCCTGGCCTGGTGGCCACAATGCTCCCGGAACCGGCAAGGGAGAAGTCGATATCTATGGACACGACAACTACCCGTAAGATATTCCCCGATTTCGTTGGCGAACAGTGACTAACTTATCCATTCAGGATCGGGTTTGACTGCGTATGATTATATTCAAGAGCATTGTGATAATAGTGATAGCTAACGCGGACAGGCAAACCCATACATATGGCCAGAAGGCGGCTTGCCCACGGACTATCGCGATCAGCATCTCCTAATTAGTCCTTCTACACCTTATACTCTAGTCGAGGTCAGCCTTCTTCTTCTAAATCCTATGAACTTGCCTAATGCCGTGTAGTATCAAGCGGGTGCATACCAGCCTTGGGGGGGGGGCGGTTTCGAAAATTGTTCAATCCTCACTAACCACGAATTTGAGAGAGTCCTTTACAAGAACACTTTCAGCTTTGGTGTATCCATCATCGGATTCTACATGGTATGATTTGAAGGGCGCTTTGGGTGGCTTCTTAAGACTAACATTGCATAGACATTTGGTGGAACAAACTGGGGGAATCTTGGTCACGCCGGAGGATACACGTCCTATGACTACGGCTCGCCCATTACTGAAAGCCGAGAACTCTTCCGAGAGAAGTACAGCGAACTCAAACTGATCGGCAGCTTTATGAAAGCGTCTCCTGGCTACCTGGAAGCTACCCCTGGCAACCTGTCTACCGCTTTCACCAACACAGCGGATTTGAGCGTTACCCCTCTGGTTGGTGAAGGCACTGGCTCCTTCTTTATCATCAGACATACGGATTACCGCAGCCAAGAGTCCACCCCATACAAAATCCGACTCCCCACCAGCGCGGGTAACCTGACTCTGCCCCAGCTAGGAGGCTCTCTCACCCTCAACGGGCGTGACTCGAAGATTCATGTTGTTGACTACGACGTCGCGGGAACAAACCTCCTCTACTCCACTGCGGAAGTCTTCACATGGAAAGAGTTCGAGCATAGCAAGGTCCTCGTTCTGTTTGGTGGACCCGAGGAGCACCACGAATTGGCCGTTTCATCCGCAGCTGATGTGATAGTCCTGGAGGGTTCGGAATCAGGAATCTCCTCTAAGAAGGTTGGAAAAAGCGTGGTCGTCGCGTGGGATGTGGAGCCTGAACGTCGCATCATCCAGGTCGGTGATCTGACGGTATTCCTTCTCGGTAAGTTTATCATATTTAAGGGTCTATAAGACCTTGGGATTAATGTTGATTTGCAGATCGAAACTCCGCCTACAACTACTGGGTGCCGCAACTCGGGACAGAGAAGAGCATCCCCTACCAAACCGAAAAAACAGTCGCTGCATCCGTGATTGTTAAAGCCGGCTATCTGGTTCGAACGGCCTACATCAAGGGGGCGAACCTCCATCTGACCGCTGACTTTAACGCTACGACGCCGATTGAAGTCATCGGAGCACCCCGCAAGGCAAAAGGCTTGTTCATAAATGGCAAAAAGGCGAAGCACACAGTGAATGAGAACGGAATCTGGAGCACAGAGGTTAAATATGCCGCTCCGAAGTTCAAACTGCCCGTTCTGGAGGATCTGAGCTGGAAGTACGTGGACACTCTGCCCGAGGCTCAGGCCGACTACGATGATTCCGCCTGGCCAGATGCGGATCTCCCGACCCAGAACTCGATGCACCCGCTGCGGACCCCGACATCGCTCTACGCAGCTGACTACGGCTTCAACACTGGCTACCTGCTATTCCGGGGCCATTTCGTCGCTAACGGTAATGAGACCAGCTTCCACGTCCAAACGCAGGGTGGCTCTGCCTTTGGAACGTCCGCGTGGCTGAGCGGGACGTACCTGGGCTCGTGGGACGGCCTCAACGATAACCAAGATTATAACTCCACGTACGCCCTGCCCGAGCTCAAGGCTGGCAAAGAGTATGTGTTCACGGTAGTGGTCGACCACATGGGCCACAACGGCAACTGGGTTGTCGGGCAGGACGATTTAAAATCGCCCCGCGGGATTCTGAACTACCACCTTGCGGGCCATAAGGCCAGGGACATCACCTGGAAGATCACGGGCAACCTGGGCGGCGAGGACTACCTTGACAAAGTGCGCGGGCCCTTGAACGAGGGCGGCCTCTACGCCGAACGCCAGGGCTTCCACCTCCCTTACGCGCCGACCCAGCGCTGGAAATCCGGCACCCCGCTCGAGGGACTCTCCGAGGCGGGGATCCGGTTCTACACCTCGTCGTTCGATCTGAACATCCCACAAGGATGGGAGGTGCCGTTCTCCTTCAACTTTGCGAACACGACAACGCCTGCGCCCGCGTACAGGGTGCAGCTGTACGTCAACGGGTGGCAGTACGGGAAATACGTGAACACGGTCGGCCCGCAGACGAGTTACCCCGTGCCACAAGGAATCCTGAACTTCCAAGGCAAGAACTTCGTGGCGCTGAGTCTGTGGGCGCAAGAGGAGGACGGAGCCAAACTGGAGAGCTTTGAGTTGACGCATACGCAACCGGTGCAGACGCCGTTGGAGGTTGAGCCTGCAGGACAGCCGAGATATAGAGTGCGGAAGGAGGCATATTAACCTGGCCTTTATTATTTTTATTATTATTATTCCGCATGAAATAAAAACCAATCGTTTTATCTCGATCAAACGCAAAGTAAAGATGACGGCGGTAGTATAATTGAGGCTGGAAAGTCGCCAGCTAATGAACGAGCAAGCAAGGAATCCCTGATCCCAGCCACCCAAATAAGCAAACTCAACCCCCTCCAATAAACCACCCACTTTTAAATCCACTGTAAATACAAATGAACATTCAAATAAAAACACCAGAATCCTCAAGATAATCCCATTGTCCGGTGAAATATCAACTGCATCTGAAACACCATCCTCGGTCACTTTCACTCCAACCTATACAACCCTACAAACCCACCAGCCCAAAAAGTCCAAAACACTACTACAACAAACCCACCTCTCTCAAATTTTAAATTTTTTTTTAAAAAAAAAAATCAGAAAGGCAAATACAAGAAAAGAAATGCCACCCCCCCTAAAACGCACCACAACCATCTCCGGCTCAATCTCCATCCCCTCCACCTACGGCCGCACAACTACCTCCCCATCACCCGGCGTCGTCGCCGGGATAGTCCTCGGCTCCCTCGCCGGCTTCCTCTTCCTCCTCTACCTGATCTACCTCGCCCTCACCTCCGGCCGCCGCTTCGGATCCGAAACCACACCCACCGAAATCGTCGATGTGTTTCCCGGAGCTCCTTCCTCGTTTGGGCGGCGGAGCAGAAGGCCCGGGAGGAGTGTGCGCAGTGGGCATGCAGGCAGGGAACATGTCATTGTGGAGGAGGAGTCGGTGACGAGTGCGTCAGCGTTTCGGTCGGATTTGGATGATGGGGGAGAAGTTATTGTGGAGGAGGAGCCTTCGACGGTGGATGAGGGGAGGAGTTTGTCGCCAGCTGGGAGGAGGATGAGGGGGGTGAGGGGGGTGGATCCGATGGCGTATGGAGGAGGGAGTTCGATTACGTCGAGGAGTTAAAAACTTTTACACCTCTGTTTCTCGAGTTGTGGTTTTCTTTGCGTGTCATGTTTTAAGATGATACCAAGTTTTGTATCTTATGAACGTATGCGAAATGATATATGATAATGAAATGGTGAATTGATATAGTGGCTATAGTGTTAAGGAATCAATCTAATTGAATGATTGTGTGAAAGGGTCGGAAAATAATTACTTTACTTGACTTTACTTCCATAACAATCCCAAGCTCCATAACCCATGCGCCAGAGCAAACGAAAAAAAAACGAGTGACGGTAATGGCACCAAGGAAAAGCGGAAAAAAAGAGACGAAAAGAAAGAAAGGCTTAGAACAAAATATCCAAACAACAACAACAAGCCATAGCAGCTAGAATACCCGCGCAAATACCTCCACCACTAGATCCCCGGTCTGCAGCATGATACCCCGGTTGCGGCTGTTGCGGCGGATACCCGCCCTGTGGGTAGTACATGGGCTGTTGTTGTTGGCCCTGCGGAGGGTAGCCGTATCCCTGGGGGGGACCGTAGTTCTGAGGAGGATAGCCTTGTTGGTAGTAATCCTGAGAAGCGCCTTGAGGGGGAGGAGAGCCAGGGTGGCCGTAGCCGCCGTCGTGGACGGGGGCTGGGTAGGAGGGGGGAGGGCCGTCCTGTTTGTGGTGTTGTTAGTTATTTGAGGGAGGAAAGGGCTGGATTAGACGGGACGTACAGGTTTGTTGTAGGACATTTTGTTATTTATTTTAACCAACGATCGGAATTGAGGGTGAAAAAAGGGAGGGAGTGAGATTTGAGGAGTTAAGGTTAGTCCGGATGGCTCCGTTCGTTCATGGAAGTGGGACGAGACGAGACTAGTAAAGCGCCTTTTTTCCTTTAACTGGGATCGACGAACTCGCGGTCATGGGAAGAATAAGTCGAGAAAAGAGGGAGTAGTTGACGAAGGGAAAAAGATGGAAGAAGGAAAACAGGAGGGATAAGAAGAAGAGAGTCGACAAGCGCCGAGGTGCTGGAAGAGAAAAATCAGAACTTGGCGCCGGAGAGCACGGTTAGGCAACGGTGATTCTAGAAGGTTTTGGAGGCTTTGAAGGACCAGTGCGATCCAGAGATCTAAAAAAGCATCATCAATGTCGAATCATCCACTACGTCCCAAGAATTAATTAATCCCCCGGCGCTACGACGACTGCTGGAGTGGCTGTTGCTCATCATGCTGTCTGCACTGCCACCATCGCACTTGCCCCCCATCCATCCACGCAATCAGTTGTCCATCCTGGGCTTAGACTCTTGGATTCTTGGGTTCGTGGGTTGTGTGTTTGCAGAAGGGGGAATAATAATAGCATGAAGAGGATCATCACATGGAAAAAAAGTTCCAGTCCATAATTCGCTGGACCATGGCAAATGGATCTCGTTCCCGACGGCTCCAGGTTCTATACAACCACTTTAATAATACAAGGCAAAGGCGGTACAGAATATCTAGGCTAGTTACAGTCGCATTCTTCCTGCTGAACTTGCTTTCTTTTTCTTCCCAGTCACTCACATCGTTACTTACAGCTGATGAAAACAAATCGCTAAACAGTCCTTCGCTTTTCCATCGCTCTGCACACATTTCGAATTTCGAACAGGGGATAGGGGATATAGAGAGAGGGGTAGAGATGAGGGGAGTTAGAAGACGGGGCCAGGTCTCGCCCGGGGTCACAGAACAATAGAGGGAGAAAAATGAAATAAAACAAGAATAAGAATATTTGAGAGGGAAGAGAGGAAAGTAGGATGAGTGGATTACAAGGAGAGAGAAGGATAGGGGAGGAAGTAATAACAAGAAACCAATGCCCAGGAACAAAATACCACGCTATGTCAACGGTCGTGGGCGCAAGAAGAGATGATAGGGAAAATGTGTCGGCAGATGATGCATGAGAGAAACAAGTAAAGAAAAAAGAGGAAAGTAAATAACGACAAGATATCGAAGTTTAAATGCGAGACTTTTTGGCCAAAAAAGCTCCGGCAAATCTAAACGTCAAGATGTTCGCTGATGCTGTCAAACTTCAACGTCCATGTTGCACGAATCTATGTCGAGAGGGCCAGATTTAGGCCTTCTCCTCGAGAGTGGTCTTCTGGAGCTCGCCAGCCACTTCCGCAACAGGCTCTTTCTCGCCGTCGCCATTGGTCGGGCCGGCCGCCGTTGATTCTTCGGCCTCCAGGCGGGCAATCTCTTCTTTGGCCTTCTTGATGTTCTACAGAGACAACGTCAAAATTTTGTATAAAGAGGGCAAAGATAAGTAAAGGAACAGGGGGGCTTACCTCTTCGGTTTTCGAGACCTGGTTCTTCTTCCACTCCGTAATCTTAGTTGCAAGCTTTTCCACTGAGGCAGGGACGTCGCTCTGGTTCATGGGGGGATCGATTTTGACTTTGGCAAAGTCCTCGATTACACCGACGTTCATGTTGAACTTGGCCTCAGTGGGGGTACCGGGCGCGGGGCTGCCATTGGCGCTACCCTTCTTGCCCTTCTTACCCTTCTTTCCACCGGTGCCCACGAAGTAATCCTCTTCGCGGTCCTCCTTCTTCAGGACCTTGACACCCTTGATGCCGGAGGCGTCCACAGTGCGGCCAACCTCGGCGCGGAAGTTGGAGGACTGATCCTTTTTGTCATCCAGACCCAAAGCGACGAAATCATAGGCAGGGTTGAAATGGCGGATCAGGCCCTGGGCGGTGAGGATCTCGTCGGTGTAGGCTAGGCGGGAGGCTTCCTCCAGCTTCTTGTCTGCAATCTTCTTCTTCTTCTCACGTTCGAAGGCGTCACGCTGAGCCTTTTGCTTCTCGCGGCGCACGCGCCAGGCCTCATCTTCGTACTCCTTATAAGCCTTGCGAGCCTTGTAGTAGTTGTCCTTGACCTCGCGGATGGCAGTCCACTTCTTCTGCTGCTCGCCGTGGAGCTTGGTGCGCTCGTCGCGCAGGGAGTTCAGGTTCTTGAAGGCGCTGTCCTGGTCGGCCTTGATGGCATCCAACTCCTTCTGGATCTCCGTGTACTTGTCGCTTAGAGCCCTAGCCTCGGGGTTGTCGAGGGTCTTCTTGAGGGTCGCGATCTGGGCCTTGAGGTCGTCTATCACCTTCTGGGCCTCGTCCAAGCTAGCAAAGTTTTTGCGCTGCTTGCGCATGTTGGAGATATCAGAGAGGACTTTCTTCTCATCGACCAGACGCATGGTACCGGAGTCCACCTGTTTCTCCAGGCGAGAGATCTCGCGGTCAATCTCCTCGACATTCTTGAAGGACATGCGGGTACGGGAGTTGTTCTGCTCCGCAATACGGGCCTTCAGGGTGGAATCCAGGCCATTGATCTTCTCTTGGGTGCTAGACCTGGAAGTCTTGAAACCCTGCTGCTTCTGACGGATAGAGGAGAGTTCAGCGCGAAGCTCCTGCTGTTTCTTGGCCACGGGGGAGTCCTGGTTGTTGGGTTTGGCGGTTTCAATCTTGGCCTTGATCTGGTTCTGTGGAGGACGTTAACTCATTATTAAAAAAATAAAGTGAAAAAAATAGGTAAAAGAAGTAATTTTTCATTTATGATTTTGTAAGATAGGAAAGCAATGAATAGAGAGACAAGAACACATGGTCATATGAAGAAACAGAGTGAGGGGGGAAGACACCACGGAGAAAAAAATACGGCAGTGTGCGATTGTCCCAAGAGAGATAAACAACAACAATTGGTGAATATTTGGTTACAAATGTGCGAATAATTAACGAACATACCAGTTTCTCCTGGACAGCAGCATGCTCCTTCTCAGCCTCAGCGAGACTGGCCTTGAACGCATCCTCGTCGGGCTTGGTGGGCCTCATCTTGTGCTCCGTGGTCGGAGCGGATTTGACAGCAGCGGCCATGGTTTAGCGGGGGAGCGACAGGGAAGAGAGGGAGAGAGAGAGCGATAGAGGAGAAATGAAGAGAATTGACTCGGGAGGGAAGAGCCCAAGTGAATGGAAAAGGAGGAGGGGTAGCGTGAAAAGGAACGAGTCACAAGCAAAGAAAAAAAGAAAAAGACTCGACGGGGAGACACCAGAATGCTGAAAACCGTTGTGATCACGGTCAGTCTGGCCTTTTTGGCTTCTGGTTGTTTCTGTCGCCCGAATCCATTTGCTGCTGTGCTTCTCGCCCTGTCATTGGCGGCGCTTACCGCTGGGCGCTTCTTAGCGCTGGCCGCCGATTTTTTGAACCTTTTGATCGCAGCTTCAATCATCAACGAGAGCCAAATCTGTGTATCAATCTTTTTTTATTCCTTTTCCTTTTCTTTTCTTGTTCTTTTGAGGAACCCCATTAAGTTCTTAATTACCCTCACCATTACCTTAATTTGAACCATGGATAGCGACTTTTCCTCTTTTTCAGAGGAGGCCGACCGCGAGCTCACCAGACTCTGGCGCACATGGAGAACAGTATTTGAGATGCTACAGGACCGCGTAAGCCTTTCTACCCTCTCATAAGCTCAATGCGAATCAATTTGACTGATTTGTAATTGAAGGGCTACGAGGTAACAGACGAGGAAGTCCAGATTCCTCTGGACGAGTTCCGCCAGAGATATGCCGACGAAATGGGGCGACCAGAGTACTATTCTCCCTCTCCCTGCTTCCCCAGGAATACACCCGACGAACACTAATACTAATGTTTAAAAAAAGCCGAAACAAAATGAGAGTCCAAGCCCGTCCCACAGAAGCCATGCAAGCCAAATACACCCCCCTCAAAACCGCCTCCAACCCCGACCCCCAACCCGACTGCGGCACCATCTACATCGAATTCTGCCCGGACGATACCGGCGTCGGCACAAAACAAGTCCGCACCTTCAACCACTCCGTCGACGAAGGCAACTTCCACACCGGCATCTTCATCACAAAAACCCCCATTTCCCCCTCGGCCGTGCGTCTCCTCAATGGTGTTCCGGGTCGTATCTGTGAACATTTCCAGGAGCAGGATCTACTTGTTAATATCACGCGTCATGAACTTGTGCCTAAGCATGTGCTGCTAAGTGCGGAGGAGAAGAGTAGGTTGCTTGGACGGTATCGGCTGAAGGAGTCGCAGTTGCCTAGAATTCAGGTGTCGGACCCCGTGGCGAGGTATTTAGGGTTGAGGAGGGGGCAGGTGGTGAAGATTATTAGGAGGAGTGAGACAGCGGGGCGATATGCTAGTTATCGGTGGGTTATCTAGGTTTATCCTCCCTTCTTTATTACAGGGATTTCCTTTCTCCGTGCCAGAAGAGGAGTGCCCTGGATCTATTTTTTATATCGTTTCTGTGTTGGATGTTGAGTTGAGTTCACCCTCAGACACTGCCTACCAGAAACAAGGAGAAAAGAAGAAGGGAAAGACACTGAGAGAATAAAGGACGACTGGAAAAGGAGAAAGGATGAGAAAAGGGGGGGAAGACAGAAAGAGAGAAAAAAAACAAGGTGTCCAAATAAAGGCATTATGGGCAGCATGGCGTAATGGCGAAAAAAGAAACCGTTTCCGGTGGTGTACGTTCTATGTGGTATATGATTATGGTGCCAATTCATTGCTAAATTACCTCAAACATAACGCTTTTGTAGTTATACTCTGCCTATTTGAATAATAGAATTCGAAATGTTTATGTACCTGGCTTTAGGGAAAGAGATTGAAAACATATGCAAGTTACTAGACTAAACCATCTAGTCAAGCCCTAGTTCTAAACATAGCAGCTAGCATAGAGAATAAGGTCACATTATTATGATACGATCTATCCATAAATTTATATACTCATGTCATGAACGTGTTGATATAGAAAAGGCCGCAGGAACGCCATCGCTAATCATGTCGCAAAGTATGGGGTAAATAAAAACCGGAAAAGAAAAGAAAAAGAAAGGGTATGAAGAAAAAACGCCTATTCGTACAAACATTACTAGCCATGGCGAAAGTTTTAAAATTCAGGGGTTCGGGAAAGTAACCCCCCAACATCTTGAAGCTCAACATCATCGGAACCTTCAGGAATGGGAACCGAAGCTTCTGAATATGTCCGATATGAAGGTACGGATGAATCAGGAGAGTCGCTAAAGTGCACACTGGAATTGCGCCGGCGTCCCTGAGAGCTCCGACGCAAGCCGCCCGGTCGAGGGGAGCTGAGCGAAGGTGGTTGCAACTGCGTTAGTGGGGCTATATCACCAGAGCTTGGGGCCGACAGCAAACCTCCGATATCTTGGAGGGTTGGGCCACTTGCGTCGCTGCGGCGAGGGGGTTCAGGGGGCTGTTCGGGTGGAATTACGTTGGAATGCGGGGTGTGGTGGCTCGTGCTCGGAGGGGTAGGCCGATCGAGAAGACCCCCAACATCAAACATGGATACATGGTCGGGGGAGGCCAGCAGGGGGTCTTCGGGTGGATATGTGCCCCTGGTCGTCCGGATGTAATCATGCGGACTGACCTTAATGTCCAGGCTGTTGGAAGTCGATGTTTTATCATCCTCCAGTTCTGTTGCTTGTCGGCTAAACGACCAGGTCGGATCCAGAGACCCGGTACACGCTGGGTACGGCTCAGCGACCGGCGCGGGACGGGGCCCCGCAGGATCAGAATAGTGTAAGTCGGGGTCCAGGCGCATGCCCATGTCACGGGCAAGATCGGAGTCGCTCCCCCACTGGTGGTGCGTGACTGTTGCACGACGGGTGGTACTGTGATCTAGACTCTCACTGACCGAGGCGGACCCTAGAGCCTTCTTGTACTTGAGCTTCTTCACACCCCTATCACGAACAAATGAGCTGATGACTACCGCATTGGAAACAGCCGTAGCGGCTAGTATCTCGAGCGACGCGAGAAGCGATCGGTATTGCTGGGAACCTTTGTGTTGTATCACTGACGGTACCCGGTAGCATGTAATACCCACCAGAATTAGGGACAGGGCAAAGAGGGCAACGAGAGATGCCTTGCGTTTCACCGGCATATTGGTCATCATAATAAGAGGGATTGGGAACGCAACGAGGAGGAGATCAGTGATGACATCGCACGCTCCCATAGTGATCAAGTTGGCATAGCCGGAGCGACATTTTGGACCCGGGTCTGGGACGACCTGCCAATGGTGGGTGAATGGTTGGCACTCGGCAAGTGTAGCAATCACGACTGCGACCAGGGTCGAGCCCAGGAAGTAGTATATACATATAAGAAAAATGCGAAGCGATCGCCGCCAAATCATTCCTGCAACTCGATGGAGGAATTCACATACTGTGAGTTTGGCAGCCCAAATACTGCGAAATTGAGAAACCATACGTCAGGATATGCTTTTCTAAAGACAACAAGGAAAGAGCAGAGAAGAAAGTAAAAAGACAGTAGGCTAATAGAGGGGGAAGTGGTCTTACAAAATGGCATATAATATCCGAGCAGCAAGCACCAACTTGCTTCCGATGACACGGTGTTGAACCTCTTGCTCAGACAAGCCATCCGTTTTGGTATTATTCGTGCCCCAGATCAAGATGACGTGTACAAATGCCATGCGAGCCAAGAGGGGAATTATGGCAAGCATCATGACTATATCTTCTCGGAAGAAGCGCTCGATGCGAACATACCGCCCGAACACCCGCGTCACAATGATGGCCAGGGAAACGCCCGTTGCCCACCAACTCACCAAAAGCGTGGGGTTGTCGTCCAGCTTCGTACGGATATCCGGGGGGACGGTCGAGTACAAGCTCCGTAGTTCCAGCATTGATTGTATACCCATGGCGGCGGCTGAACCGCCCCAAACGAAGGGCCAGTAGAAAACAGACACGGGTGACCTTTTCTTGGCCAAATTTCGATTGTGTTGGCTTCAAAAGCTCGTCCTTCGTAAAATATTCAAATAGTAAAAAGACTGCCTCAAATCGTAGTTCACATTATTCGGGATGACGGGCCTCTGATGGCATCGGCACGTGTGGGATTATGGATCTGTGCGGGGGATCAAGCTAGGCGATCACGGAGAATAAGCGGCCACGATGATCTGGGGGGAAATCTTCACACAAGGCCGACACTAATGATTTGACTGAACGATGGAAAGATGAGATCGAAAGGGGGAGGGAAAAAGGGGGATTTTTCAACATGTATAAGTACTAAGTAGAAGCAAGGCTGAACTGAAATGTGACCCTTTTTTGGCGATTTGCGAGTGATAATGCTGGGAGCAAATCAGCGCCAATTTTCACTGCTAATTGAGACGTTATAAACCAGAGTGTATATAGATAGAACAATTCCCGAGCACACGATACCGCAAACGGGTTGAGGAAGCGAGGCCGCAGGGCGATCTCTGTTCAGAACAAAGTATCCAAGTGGAGATAGAGAGAAGGAGAAGATGGCGGGGAGTGGGAAGGGAAGCAAAGCTGCTGTCATGGACCCTTGGGGACACTCCGTTGTAATAATAAAAAAACAACACAAATAAAACCATCAAAAACAGCCGACCAGCTGGCAGCGATAGAAACCGTCACTATTACGGATTGAGGCGAAGGGCCATGGCGTCCAACCGCGATAGCCTGTGAGGTGAGAGACCTCGCCTGGCCCAGAAAGGCAGACACCGGGAAGCGCCATTTTCCGCATGGAATTGGCTGTTGGGGCCAGTGGGTGAAATCAACGGCCAGGCGAATGGGAGGAAAGCGATGTGGAGACTAGTATGAAGAAGGAGGAAAAGATCGATCGAGGTTGGACCAGCCAGAGGGACGCGATAAAGGCAGACACTTCGACTGAGGGGACCGAAGGTGGTCACCGGTCCTTCTTCACACGGCACCTCTCAGCAATCAGAGCTCACAGTGACATTATCACTATTCCTCCGCCATCTCCGAGGTTATTATTATTTCGCCATCTGAGCTGTGAGTCGACAAAGGGGCGAGCGGACTCGCCCGACGTCCTTGTCCCCAGCTTTGAAGAATGCTTCATTATCAATGCGAAAGATGATTCGTATATGCAAAGGCAGGATTTCGGCAAATTTGCCCATCTTTTCCTTTTTTTTTTTTTTTTTAGTTCTTTTTCTGTTCTCATTGATTTCTCTATTCCCTCTTTTTTTAAAAAAAAACACCCAGCTAATTATTTCTCCGACTTTGAAGATCGGTATGACAGGGTGACAGGATGACAGAGTGACAGGGTGCCCGCGTGGGGTTCTAGCTTACCTATGAAGAACGAGCCTAGGTAAAGCAAGGAGAATATTGTGCGACCAGCGAAGGTTTCCACGTGCAAACCTCAGCCCAAATCTTACCAGGTGCAGCTACTTTATCCCTACTACGACCTGACAAACAACCTACCTCAATATTGTTGTCTATGGTGAACTAGCGATATGAGCCTTCTATGCACCCCACCTAGTTGATCGAACGATGTCACTTTCCCATAGTAAATGGCCAATGCATGGCGAGTAGCAAACCACCATGAGCGTTGCTTGGCAGGGTCGATCTCCTTGTTTGGGCAATTCCGCACGGGACCAACCCTCCAAGTGAACCACCGCGTTGCAGTCCCGGTTGTGTATGACTCGCAGAGTTGCCAAATATATCCTAGACGATCAGTTATCAGATAGGTTAAGATAAGCTATCATCGCTTAGAGTTATGAGCCAGTTGTCTAGGGCCCCGTTGCTGAACTGCTGCAACACCTACTGAGTCCTGAGACCCGTAAGTCACTGCTGTGAACTTCCGAATGGTTGATTAAAAAAAGACGAAGAAAAAAAATCCTCAGGATCTAGGGAGCCCCTTTACCCCTGTTAATCTCAGCCACTGATTTCTATTTTATTCAATTATTTTTACTTGTCCAGTGATAAAGTCTTGTTTTAGCATGTGACTTTGCCCCCAAATGGAAATTATACCCAAACAAGTAGGTAGGAGTAAATAAAGCGCTCAAGTGAGGTTACTGATATACGCTACCAGCAATTAACGTGAGACAAACCTTCTTTCGCCTTGCCATCCTCTGCCCCGTGCTGAAGTGTATCTGTACTTTCCCTTGCCTCTCTTTTCCAGCTCGGTGAGGCATTTAATGTTGCGCGGAGAAGGGCTAGTTATTATCCTCCAACATTCATAGACCATGAGTTCAACCTGATGGCCGCATGAAAATCCAAAGCCAGATTCATGAGAAATAAAAAGGAATATTGATTTTAGTAACCTCCTATTTTAATCTGGGGTCGCCCTATCCAGCCCCTGCTTAATTAGATCCGCCGCCCACTCCGCAACAGCATACAGAGTACTGGTGAGATGGCCGCTGACCTGAGCCGGCAAGATAGAAGCATCAATCACTCGGACATTCTCCGTTCCATACACAGTGAGGGTGTTATCGACCACCCCGCCTAGTTCCTCTGGGAGCATTGCTGCTGTACCAAGAAGGTGATGATTGGCAGAAACTAAACGGCAAGTAAACTTAGTAGGTACGAGAAGTTGGGGGACTTAGCCGATTGAGAGAAGGAAAAAAGGGAGAAAAAGGGAGAAGAAGAAGCAAATGATTTAAGCTTTCAGGCTCTCAAACTCACATGAGCTTTTTATCCAAGTCATCCACTGCTCGTTGGTGGCGTTTCCGGGCAATGTCGAAAGCGGAGGTGATATGCGCTCAACAACGAGAGACCGTACTGGCGCCGTATCCCAGAACTGAACAACCATTTCTGCGATTTTCCTTTGCATCGTGAGGTCCCAATCAACCATGAAGTAATTTGGATTAATGAGGGGGTATGCGTGGGGGTCCGCAGAATTTATGTGTACGTTGCCCCTCGAGAAGGGTAGCAGGGTCCAAAATGCCGAGACGAGGTCACTACCAGAAACAGTGGTCAAGACCTCGATACAGGGAACATTTTGTTTGAATATTAGATCATGTTGGATCTGAAACTGGTGTTTGATCGCAGTGAATAAAACAGCATTATTCGTGCTCGCTTGGACTGCGAGTCGAGCCCATGTTTCCAAACTTGCCGCCGTAGAGTCCGCGACTGCTTTCGTATCGGATCCGAAGATGTCAGAGGCAGTTGCGTAGGTGACATATGGAGCTGTGCCGTTGAATGTGGAGATGCTGGAGTATATAATGGATGTGTTTGGCTGCTCCTGTGCATTCTCTCCGACAGAGCTCAGTGGGATCTTCACCGTGATGCCATGCTTTCCCAGGATCCTATTATCAAGTCAGCCTTCATTTTTTTTACAAAAAAAAAAAAAAAGACGACTTCAACAAACAGGGTTGACACATACTCAGGATTACCAACTCCCGAAAGCTCCAGAATCGCAGGGGACCGAATCGCCCCCGCAGACACAATCACCTCCTTGTCCGCATAGATGGTATTGACTACTCCATCTAGCATAGTATACTCCACCCCATCTGCTCGCTCTCTCAGGTTATTCCCCGAGCCCACCCACGTTATCCTATTCGCCGTTCCCCTGAAGACAACAAGATTCTCCCTCCCCTCCACCGGATAGTAATATGCCCGGGCAGCGTCCTCCCGGATATTCGCCGCCCGATCAAGAGTCTGCGGCCAGCCGAAAAACCCTCGCATCTTGCCCCCATTAACGTCCCGATTCCAAGGAAACCCCAAATTGCGCCACGTTTCCCTCGCCACGGACGCAAACGACCCATTCAGTAACCCATAAGGATACCCTACCGTGAGCGGACCATCCCTGCCGTGGAAGGAATCCACATATGACGCCCCGGCGCTGATCTGCGCCTTGGTAGGTGGTTGAAACCTTTCACTCTTGAGATAGTAAGGGTAAATATTATCCCAGTTCCAGCCCCGGTTACCTAGTGTTTCCCACGCGTCAATTTGCACATCTTCGGCGCGTATATATGTCATACCTAGAACAGGCCCCATCAACGTCGATCACATACATGTGGTTAAAAGGGTTGGCTAATGTAGTATCTCACCATTCATCACACTCGTTCCCCCCAATGCCTTCCCGGCATGATAATCCACCACCTGATTTGCAGCATATATTTGCTCAACCGTCTCATACTGCCAATCAACGGGCGTATCAAACGTAAGCCCGAACCCCATCAAGCTTGTCACGTTCGGATTATTTTGCTCATCCTTCCCCGCTTCGATCACGGCGACCGTCACCTTTGCGAGCTCGGATAGTCTGTTCGCAACAGCTAGACCAGAGGTTCCGCCGCCGATGATCACGAAGTCGAAGTGGTTGAGAGCAGGAAGGGTCTGGGTGGTGCTGATCTGGGTCTGGAAGAGGATGAGGGCGGTGGTAGCGAGTGTTGCGCGAAGATGGGGCGCCATTGGTTTTTTCAGTCGGAAATGGGGGCTTAGGTGGATGGTTTGGATTTAAATTTCATATAAACATGCCTGTTTGTGTGTATGTTGGCCGTATTCGTTGTTGCGGAAGTGGAATACTAGTACTAAGTCGTACTCGTAGTAGTAGTAGAGCCGCTGTGGTAAATGATGCTTACTGGAATTAAGACATGTGGCGCATTTTTGGTATGAGCGACCAAGAGCTTTGGATCAAAAAACTCGTTGGGCTGATGCGAGGAGGTGGGGAGCTAAGCCTCACTGCTTGTCCTGGGATACACGGATACTCAAGTATTTCCTCCAATTAGGGGCAATGAGTGACGGGGCCGGGGGGCTTGAAGTCGCAGGGACATAACTTCGAGTTGTTTCAAATTTTTCCTCACTCTTCGATTGGGGGTTACAATTTTAAGCAAATATTCTTCCATCGAACTGCACTATAGACCGTGAACACGAAAGAAGGAACTAAACGGATGAGGGACATCCAGGACTACAATCACTGTTATTTAATCTTTGTATTTGTATTTTGGTCAGACATCCTCGGTAGATGTTCCTACCAATGCTAAAATATAAGAGAATTGAAATACTCAACGCCTTTGTATGCTTTTGTGTTTTGTTTGGCAGCTCAAGAAGGGAGCGCTTCAAATGCAACCAGGACAAGTAATTTAAGGGCCCTATTCTTGCTTTCAAGTCTTCGACGAAGATTCGTCGGAGGGAGAAGCACTGGCTTTCTTGCCCGATTTTCTATACTTTTCTTGCTTCGCCTGCAAGTACCGCCAGGTGCGGCCCATCCCGGCCGTGAACAACCCCTTGGCGGATTCCACGGAGCTCGGCCATCGGATGGTTTTCGTGATAGAGGTGGTGATCTCTTTCTTAAGTTCTTTGTCGCTGGCAATGCGCTGCTCAAAGGGCCCACCTTGTCGCCGACGGACTAATTCTGGGTCCTTATCATTGCACTCCTGCATCATCTTGTTGAATTCGGCTCGGGGAAGCCCAAACCGTCCCTGGTATTGGAAATATAACTTTTCTCGGAACGACTCCGGAAGTCGGCGAACCATGTTGCCCCGTTTTACCGGGTCCATGTCCTGAGATAGCCGCACGTTGGCATCGGGGTCATCGATCCAATCCTCTTGGGAACAGCGGGTATCGTTGAAAAGGACATTGGGTAGATTGTCAATAAGCGGTGCGTATAGCCGCCGGAAGTTTGCCATCTGTGACGAGACGATGTTATTGACCTTCCGCGGGTCCTCCATAGGCAATGCCATGCGAGGATCCCCCATATAACTGAGGGACGCGATGGTGCTATACAATTGAAATTCGGTAAATTCAGCCGGCAGCAGCAGCAACGCGACCCGTACGGCTGACAACAAATTCATTTGGTTGGCTAGGCGCACTTTGGGATGGTCGCGGAGGATTTTGACCGGCTTCTGCAAGCGCCCCGCAAGATAAAGGGTCTCCCATTGGCTGAGATCCCGACATAAAGTGTCTATATTCACTACCCCATACTTGATTAATGTGCCGTTGACAGTGATGTAGGGGTTGAAATATACGCCTGCCCCGAGTCGGTCTTGGAATTGGGAAACTGTATAGGATCCCAGGGAGCCCAGCCCCGAGTAGTGATCCCGATGTTGGGCGAGATTTAATGAGTGCCAGTGCTGCGAGTAAGATACACCAAATATGAAGTCGATCATCTTGCCCTTGCCTTGCTGCATATTCTGAATCGCTGCCGGCGCCGCCGGGTGGCATTGAATGGACACCGGCGCACTGCCATGCTGTGGAAAGACACCAGAGCCATACGCGAAGGCATATCGAATCGGGGCTCGAAACTGCCAAAGGATCTGACGTAGGGCCTCTTTAAATTCTTGGTTGATGACCATGTGTTGATTGACCCCGAAATCCTTTGAAGGAAGCTCGGAGAAGGCGGAGATTGCGAGATTCGGATTCGCATCCCAGTCGCCAGGATCGGAGACCGGAGAAGACGAAGAGAACGAAGGCGCAGGGGACGACGACGGACCTCCATGACCAGAAGACGCAGAATAAAGACGTATATTCAGACGGGAGAAGCGTCGGGGCCTGGATTCTGCTACTATTCCATTACGCGAGAAGATGGAGCCTGAGCGGGCTGAAAAGGAACGGACTGAAGACGGGAATCGAGAGCATGGCAACAAAGACGGGTAGGCTGAGCGTAGACGCACGTAAGAGCCAAAGGTAGCGCTTGAAATGAGAGTCTTCAGTTCAGGCAACAAAAGTTAGTACCTCATGATATATCCCTCACAGGGAAAAAAACAAGGACACTGAAAGAACAGGAGATGTCTCACGGTAGCTTCGCGCATTGTCGCGAGAGGAACGAAAGGAGACATGTAACACTTCCCGAATCAAACCATGATTCCTGGGTCCAAGTGAGTGTAAAGAGTATATTGGGAGGCAATCCACTGGGCTGAGCGATATATTGAACTCACAATGGGATTATTCATCCGAGATCCAATTGGCAAAGAAACGGACAGGTTTGATTTGAGGATCGGGACTCTGACGTACCCTCGGCAAGGTCACGGACTCTCTCGGCTGGAAAGGGTCTAGTCCACGGGAACAATAATGAGCAATAGGCAATAATAATAATGAAGACGCTGGTCCAAGGTGAACGCCCGACTCGGGAAAACATAATTAGTTAGTTAGTTAACTAACTCTTCCAGTGTATTATATAATAAACCACATCCGAGGAGTTAGTTAGTTAACTACCAGACGACTTTAATGCCTCAGGCAACACAACACAACGCACGTGACTCCGTTACTCCGTCGGCGCGTTCCGCCGGACAACCCAAACAAACAAGCATCCGCAGCCAAACGAGTCCAGTCGATTCACCACCCAGTACCACAACTTTGGGGACAGAATAGTCCCAGAACATACACCGTGCTTGGGGACAGGATTGTTCCAATGCTCTCACAGTTTGTTTCTAATGGCTCAAGATATGGAGACTTTTGCTGCTCGTCTTGCGACATTTGATCTGGTGCTGCACCCAGAGACACGGAGGACCTCTAGCACTTCTAAGGCCGCAACACCGATTTCCTGGCCTTACACCAGGCCTTCACCGGCTGAGGTACCCACCATTTTTTTTCTCGGTGTCGGCATGGCAATTTTATACTAATTCGAGTGTGTGGCTACAGTTGGCCCATGCGGGCTTCTTCTACAACCCTTACGAAACGAATCCGGATAACACAACATGTTTCCTATGTCGGAGAGCGCTAGATGGGTGGGAAGAAGATGACAATCCGATTACGGAACATTTAAAACACTCAAGGGACTGCGGATGGGCGGTTATGATGGATATTCAGCAGCATAGCTCCAACCCAGCCGAGATAGAAGACCCGACCAGCGACAGGATAGCACAAGCAAGGCAGGCCACCTTTGGCGAGAGCTGGCCACATGATGGCAAACGAGGCTGGGTTTGCCAGTCGGACAAGGTAGATTCAGTCTCCCCATTGACGACCCAGTAGCCACGCACCCTCCTAACTTTCACGAACAGATGGTCCAAGGCGGTTGGTACTTTTGTCCAAATGAGGAAAGCGTTGACCTTGCGAGCTGCGCTTACTGCAAGTTATCTCTCGATGGATGGGAGCCTAAGGATGACCCATTGTAAGTGCCCATCGCCCCTTCCGCCCCTATCAAAACTAACCCTCTTAGCGACGAGCACTATCGTCGTTCCGCCGACTGTTCTTTCTTCGTGTTTGCAAAGCCCTCGGCCGCAGCCACTAAGGGAAGGGTGTCGCGATCGAAAAAAGGCCGCACATCCAAGACGTCATCCCGCCTATCAACCCAGTCTACAGCCTCGGAGGTTAACGCGTCAGATATTGAAAATTCCATGGATCAGAGCCTCATCTCCCAGTCTGCCAAGACAAAACCTACAAAGAAAACATCCAAATCGAAATCTAAAGGTTCAAAATCAAAGAAAGATGGTGCCGCGGAAACAGAAAGTCTAATGGATCTGGATGAAGTGGAATTTTCTCAGTTAGAACCTGCAAAACCCAAGCGGGCTACCAGGGGTAAGAAGAGATCAAGTGCCGAAACCGATCGAGATACTATCAGTATCACAGATGGGGAGTTCATTGAGCAGCCGGAGCCCCCTGTCAAGAAGAGGGCTACAAAGTCTCGTACAAGCTCCCAGCAAGTGCAGCCTAGCGTCCCCAGTGAGCCCAAAATAGAGACTCCGGAGGGGCTTGGCGCTACTCCTGAAGACGACGACCAGAAAACCAGCCGCGCAGTGACCAAAAAGAAGGCGTCTGGAAGGGGTCGAAAAGCTTCTGGGGCTTCTTCTTCTTCTTCTACGTCAAAGAGCACGTCAAAGTCCCATATCCTGCGCGATTCGGAGCTAGATGCGGCAATTGAGGCTGGTCTAGAGACCGACGAACCCGAATCCAAGGCCATCGGTGAGGAGGAGGGTGAAAAGGCTGCGCCTAAACCCACAGCGAAGAAATCTAAGTCCAAAAAGAAAACTACGAAAAAGGACCTGGAGCCCGCGGCCGATACCATTATCCATACTGAAGAGACCGAAGCGCAAACAACCCGAGACCACGAATCCAATCGAATCATCCTTGACGTTGACCAGCTACCCACGAAACTGAAAAACAGCTCGAAGGAAGAGAAACCCGACAAGCGAAGCTCGGGACCTTCAAACGCTAAACCAAAGGAACAACCTACCGAAGAATATGATTACCAGCATCACGATTCTTTCGTCTCCGTGGAGATCGTATCAAGGCCGCCCGAGCAACACTCGGATATGGACCAAAATGATAAGGATGGCAAGAAGAAGCTAAAAAAGAAGACATCGTCCGAGAAGACCAAGAAGTCCAAGAAGGCAAACAAAAAGTCCGATGAGCCTCAGCAGGAGGCAAGGAATAGCCCACAAGAGCAAAAATCCCGACCTGCTCCAGTGGATACTCCGCAACGGAGTAGTCAAGATCTGCTCGACGAGAGTCTCGACCAGAAATCCGCCCGTCGTAGGTCATCGAAAGTGCCACCCAAGACTGCTGAGAGATACAGTGACATTCCTCAGGAGAAACAGTTGGCCAAATCGCTGGTCGAGTCCCGAGAATTTAATATTGACGAGTCGCCAGTGGCCAGCCGGACAGAGAATGAGATCCAGCGACATGGAACGATATCCCCGCTTCCCTCTATGTCCAAAGGTACCCCATCCCTGTCACCACAATCATCCGACGCCGAAAACCGGCCACCATCTTTAAAACCCTCGGCATCCCGAGCTCTTCAGTCTTCCCCATCAAAGCAGCAATCTTTCCGGATCCCCTTGGCGGTTGTTACCCCCTCCCCCTCAAAGCGCAATGTTCAACCGGGGAGACTCAACACATCACACCCATGGGCTCCCATTGAAATTGATGAGGTTCTTTTGGCTGGAGCAAGCGACAAGGAGAATGTTAATCTCCACGCAGCGCTGAGCAATGTGAAGGGCGATTTGACTACCCCTGAGAAGAAGATGACAGTGGAGGAATGGATCTTGTGGAATGCAAAGAATGGAGAAGAGAGGCTGAAACGAGAATGCGAAAGACTAGTTGGCCAGTTTGAGAGGGAGGGGGCACGCGCCATGCGAGCACTGGAGGGGATTGAGTGCATTGACTAACTAACTAAAAGACTCGATCATGTAAGCACAGGTTAGGAGTATACGGAGTTGGACCCTGGCGTTGGATAATCTGGGTATCTACGCGTTATCCAGTGATATTTTATTGCATCTTTGACACCCCTTTTTTTTCCGGCTTGCCTAATAATCCAAAAGGGTACGGCATGTCAAAATAGTTCTTTTTCCTTCCCATTTAACTCTCATGTAAAACCAAGAACATCCCAATGGAAACGCAAACACCGACACCGAGGGTATATATGTACGAAATAGATCAACGCGGCAATAACAACAGTGACCAAAGGATACGTATGGCAAGGATAAAGTCGCTGGCTAAGCAATGATCCCCAGTCGGCCTTCCCAGTTATCTTCCTGTTTGACTCCACCATCCCCGCCCTTTCGGCGCTTCTCGTTCCTCTTCCTTCTCTTCTCCTCTCTTTCTTTGGCATCCTGCTCTTCGCGGTCCTTGAGCCGCTGGCCCAGATCTAGCTGCCACGCCCGTCGCTCCTCATCCTCCCGGACGCGTTTCTGGTGAGCCAACATCCGTAACCGCTCCCGCACATCGTCCACTGTCGCCCGAACGACCTCCCCACTCTGGCCCGTAGCAATCAAATGCTGCTTGCTATTCAAATGCTCCACGAGCTGCAAGTTATCTTTGAAGGTCAAGTCGCAGTCCGAACAGTAGAAACCCGCCCCCCGACCGCGCTTCCCCACTGCCGATCCCGCAGCAACAATGGTCGTCTTCCCAACCATGGAGGCGACATCGAGTCGTGCTTTACGGGAGGTGGTTGCTTCGAGTGAACTATAGTCGACCGGTGCGTGCCATTTTTTGCCGAGTAGTTTGGCCTCGTAGCGGGCCTTGGATTCTTCTTTCCGCTTGGCTTCTTCGTCTGCGGCCTTTTTAGTGTATTCGTCTCGATCCCAGGTTTTGCCGAAGGAGGTGTCCGAGGAAACGGTTCCGTAGGCCGACTTTTTGGCGCTCATTTTGATGGATTTTTCTTCTTTTTTGTACACGGGTGATTTGGGGAATATATGTTGCGGATGTTAATTCTTGAAATCAATGCCAAACTAGTCCTGGGGGTGGCCAAAGAACCCAAAAACAAAATGGCAACGGGAAAGGCAGGCGGTGTGCGATTGGCTGATTGTGCCGCTATTTCATTAATATTGTTCCTTCGTCATCAATAATTAATCCCCGATTCTTTTGCTTTTTCATCCCGATCTCAAGCCTCACAAATACGAAGCCCCTCCCAGAGACCCATTCGTCAATGGCGCCCATGTCTGATCCTTCAGACGGCCACCACTAAGTCACTGACCTATGGCAGATTACCCCTTCTTTTTCGTTGTCGAATGGGACGATCATCGTTGATCGAACCCATTGTCAATCGTTTTCATCACGACTTGAGAGGAAGGCCAGATGACGACAGGTCTCGTCCTCTTGTGCCTTGACCTCTTAAGGAGCTTCCTTTGCTGCCCAGCAGGAAACGAAACATCTCCAATTTCTTTGCCTTCCATCTATTTTTGTTCCTGCCACGCTGTTCCGTTTTACTTGACTTTAAAGTTCTGCCTTCTGTTTCCCCTTTGTGTTCTAGGCAGCAGTCCAAGGCTTTTGGTGTTGATTTATCGTAAATCTATTATCTACCTCTATTTATATATAGCACGGTCATCGTCACTAGGAATAGCACCGCCCCTGCGGCTCATCGGATCCACCCAGGCTTTTTGCGTTCTTTGCTGAGAGCCTGAGACAGGTACAAAAAGCCGGTTACTTTTCCTCTCTCTGTATTTCTGACTGTTTGTCGTATTTCCTGTGTTTTAAACCCCTCCTATCTTTTACCTTTTAGCTTCTTATCGAGGAAAGAGGGGGGTCGTATAAGATATCCAAAGCTATGGAGCCCTCTCCCGCGCAACATCCTCCACTTGAATCACCATCAGCCCGTCCCCCACAGTTCAAACTGCTAGATCTCCCAACTGAACTCCATCTCCACGTCTCCTCATATCTCTCATACCCCGATGCACTGGCTCTCAAGCACACCTCTCGTCATTTCTATTCCTTCGTCTACACGGGTGTTCACTTGAAGGTTGACTGGCTGGTCGAGCGCTTCGAGCGCAAACTAGAATGTCCAATGGAGAAGTGCTCCTTTCGAACCGACGAAGCATTCTGTAACTGGCGCATCCGGAAAATCATGGAGCGCCGGCGACGCCATCTGGAATGTCCACGAAACCGAGGCGGTTGTTTGGTGATCGGAGGTCAGACATGTCAAATGGATTTGGTTCCGACATGGTTGAAATGGCAGGGCCGAGTGAAGTTGGTGAAGTCGCTAGGAAATGAAGGTTTGTCGTTTACTCTTGTTTTCTCTTGACTATTTCGCGGCCATATCCAGGTTAATGTAGTCTTTGCAACCATTCTTACGTGATTTATTTGACAGTGATCACTCACGGATTGATTGTGCTCTGCATCAATCTAGTTTGGATTATTTGTACAAGGTAAGATGCCTTTTTAAGCGTCTATTTCTATCTTGAACAATCTGGCTTATTGAGGCAGGTTTCTTTTCGCCCAACAACTACAAACGCGGGTATCACTGGGCCACAGTATCAACACTTAGGTCCCATGGAGTCGTCCCTATCATGGGTTTACAGCTGGCTGTAAATGCAATACTGTTGAGGGTCTATCCAGCTGGCACCTTTATTCTCTTGTTTTTTGCTCAACCATCACCGATGACACGATTTATTAATGTATAATTCTCATTTAAACGATACCACCATGATCACGTTCTTGACCTTCTACAGAGACTGGACAGATTAACCGAAACCCTAATGACTTTCTGAATATAGCCCTGCGTTCCACTATCTCGTACATGATAGAATATACTGCCGTAGTACCAGATCCACGTTTCTCTGGAATGTTTCCCAGGGACAAAAATAAAAAACCGTCAGAATGAAAGCTGCAACAGGCGACGAGTCCAAATTAATAAATGCAGGAGAATGGGCAAAAAAAGGTCTTACCCGGAATCGAACCGGGATACTCAGGACATTCGATCTCAAAACCTGATATGCTAACCGTTACATCATAAGACCGGATTAGTGAGCAAAATCTCCCTAATTTGCAATTTTGTTCCTAGGCTGCAAAGTTCAGTGGCTTGAAGTGAGAGAAACCTACCAATCTTTTTTTCCCTTTTCCGTCCTGCCGAGTTTGATCTGCAGCAGTAGGTCGTATTTTTATATAGGAGTCCTGGTAAAAGTAAATATAAATGTATCTTTCCGTGTATAACTGACGATGTTACAGAGGGAAAATGGGGAAGGTCGGGTCGGTATAAAGCCGATTATATATTTTTGGGGTTTAACCCCGGACTCAGAAAACCCTAACCACCGCTTTGGTCGAACAGAGATACTCCGGAGAAAGAAAACGGTTCTCTTCAGAACACCCATTGATCGAACACGGGGTTAAAGTCTACCGTATCAAGAAAATCTACCCCATCGGCTACCCAAAGCGAGTTCCACTCTTCACTCGGTGTGGTGCCTGTGTTGACCTCGCCTAGGGTGTCGGCGGTAGGGGCTGTTGCGGAGGGAGCTACTGCCAAACGAGATTCGAGTATCTCATCGATAACATTGGCGAAAATTCTACTTGCACGATCGAAAAGTGTGCGTTCTGCGTCATACGACCGCGACATTGATTCAAGATGAGAGATGAAGACGCTCAAATTTCGGATTAGGGTAGATCTGGACCCGTTGTGGGGGATGCGGTGACCGGTTTGGGTTTCCTTCTGGAGGGCCTTTGTTAAGATGCTGGCGCTGGGGAAGCCGTATAGGACGGCCTTGATAGTATTAGCCTGGTGTCTGGATGAACTGGCTGATTTTTTGGGGGGGGGGGAGGGGAAAACTTACGGCACAGACGAAATCGCGCTGGATATCAACCATATGTTCACGTTGTCTGCCCATCACTAATACAGTTGAGAGAATAGATGAGCTTACGTCGAGAAGCTCAGGCTCTGTAGAAGGGTCTTGCTGGACGAGAAGTCTGTGGATGAGGAACTGATTATATAGATGCGCGATATATGATACGATGAGCATCAGGCGCACGCCTATAGGAAGGCTGTCGTCCCAGGTGGTCGAGGAGTAGCACAGGTGCTCTGGGATTGCATCCCAGGCTCTCCTAGAGCGGTGTAGAACGTCACTGGCAGGGTTCGTTTGAGAATCGGATACAAGAGAAAAGGGAAAAGGAAAAAGAAAACCCACAGTAATTGTTTGGTCGTCTGGAGACATAGTGGCTTCAAGGATAGCTCTAGTATCTCTTCGCGGAATGTGCCGACTAAGAACCGAACCCGCATCCAAGATGAACGATGGAAAACCCTCTGCTTGCACCAGTTTTCGGTGTCTAAGGTGTTGAAAGTTGAAATGAATTGTTGCGGGCTGGCCACCAGGACATCATCGCTGAGATCGAGCGGAGGTTGGCAGTCAGAATGCCTAAAAGATATTCTCGGTGGGCGTCCAAGGAAGGTGGCAATGACTTTGTCGAACGAATATATCGCTGCAAAGATTCTACGACGCGATTCACGCAGAAACAGGGGCAAGTCTGGCTTCTGAGAGTCCCGATGCAGACCCAGCTCCAACATATTGCTTGATAGTTCCCCAAGTCGGTGCCATGTTACGGAGTCTTTTTCACAATCAGCCCCACCAAGAGCAAAAAAAAGAGATCTGTCTGTGCGGTTGGGAAGGTAGATCACTCGACTTACTTGTGTCACCGTGCGTCATGCTGGTCAGGAGCAAATTCTCACATTGTAGCCACATCATCAAGTCATTGGTCGGGGTGAGGATTTTGCACACTTGAAGTATTGTATCACTTGCTGCTAGCATCTCCCGGGCGTAGTTTGGGCGAAGCGTAGAGCTCTCGTTGCCGGGGAATCTTTCGTGTGCGAATCCAAAACAACTCGCCCTTCCCGCGAGAGCATACAAAATCCCAATGGCCTCTAGACGAAGGTACTCGTCTGTGAAGAGCTCGCGAAAGGAATTTCCGTCAATGCCAGATGGAACCTTGAATACCTGTGCTGTGTTTCGCAGAACCTTGGCGGCTTTGGATAAAGTCTTCCCAGTCGAAGCTTTAATCCCAGCTACCATGCCGAGAACCAGAGGTGCTGGGATGACAGCAGCCTGACTGACGTCGTAGAACTCATGGACAAGCTGCTCAACGGTGGGGAAATCGGATAGAAGGCCCAGGACTTTTGTTATCTCTTGTATCCAGTACGGAGGAAGGATGGAAGGCATGTCTTCCTCTCCCAGTGGTAGGGGGGAAGAATTCGAGGGTGAAGCCATCTCTGGATTGCGAGTGAAGTCGGCAACAAAGCTTGTGGGACCCAGATAGCCCGTGGATATAGATTGGTCGGATATTGGGGCACGAACCGTGATCTCGATTGATGGTCGAGTGGGCATTTGAAACGAGCGTCTGGTCAAGCGACCGTTCCGCTGGACATTGCCGCGAGAAGAGAGGCTGTCTTCCTTTCGAGTGAGCGGTGCGGGATGGTAAAAGCAACGGCTGGCTATTTTGCGTTGGAGACAACGTGCGCACACCGGGATACTATGGTCACAGCGCACTTTGTCTTTCCGACACGGCTCGCATGAGGCAGATTTGCCATTGCGGCGACGGGAACTCATCCCGGACCCAGGATCAGGATGCAGAAGGATGGCTCGACTGGAAAGGAATTAGTTGGTCGAGGGAGAGAGAGGAAGGTAGTGAATACACCTTGTTGGATATCGTAGAGGTGAAAAGAGCGGAATGCCTATCATCGGCGTTCGGAGTTCGGAATTGGATATCTCTACACACTACTTCTGCCTAACAACGGCGCACAGAGCCTTTTTGATATAATGTAGTTTATTATTATTAGATTTAGTCCCTGTATGGATAAGTTTACTCTTATAAGGTACGAAACCTGTTCCTTCTGAAAAGAAATCCCTTTCTTCCTTTTGGCCGCTGGGAAAGATCCTTGTATAGCCTCATCCGGTCTTCTGAATGGCAGTCCCGCTAGCCGGCGCTCAAGAAAATTAAAATGAACAAAGCAGGGAAAAATCAGGTTCGACCACTTAGGATGTTGATCTCCTGAGGGAATAAATTGCTATGACGTAGGGGGGTGCTTGACCGGGGATGCCTTCACCGTCGATCGCAGGGAGTCAGACCATCCAACACTAGTGACAGGACGGTTTCCTTGTCATCGGGGGAAGACGGCGTTTTTGAAACGAATCAATCCAGGGAGGATAGTGACAACCATGAATGTAACCGACGCTAAGGACCACAGCCTCCCGAAGAATATTAAAATGAAGCCTTGTCCATGATGAATGAGAGAATGGCGCCAGAAAGGAAGACAGAGGCTGCTGCAGAGGAGAGACTAATAATGAAGCCATCCAGGCTCATCGAAAGCATAACCACGACCAAAGGTGAAAAGAGAAAGAGAAGACCATGGCCTTCCTCCCGATTGACGTGATCCTCCTCATTGCGAACCATCTCCCTCCCCTTGATCTCTTGGCCCTCATTCAAGCAATCCCCTCTCTGCCTCCGTTGCTGCGAAAAAGCCAGCTCCAAACCCGCCAGAAAAACGGCGACACCATCCTGCATCTCGTTGTCCAACAAGGCCAACCGCAGCTCGTGCGTCTCCTCCATACCCCGCGCAACCACCGCATCATCTGCCGCCGAAACCGCCTTGGTGTCACGCCCCTCCATCTCGCCGTCCTTCACAATCATTCGAAGACTCTCCAATCGCTATTGGCCACCGGCTGCGATCTGTCCGCAGAAGACCTGGGGGGACGCACCCCGCTCCACTACGCCTGCAGGCAAACCACCGCCCCGCTCGTCCGCACCCTCCTCGCCCACGGCGCCAACCCCTCCGCACGCGACAATTCCGGAGGTACCCCTGTCCACACTTGGATCGAGCACAAGGGCGCTAGCTCCGTCCTCAAATCACTCATCCAGGCCGGCGGCGACCCTAATCTCCGCAAGGCCTCGGGTCTCGCCCCGCTATTTTATGCCGCCTGGCAAGGCGATGAACCCAGCACCCGCGTGTTGTTGGATTCCGGTGTCAACCCTCTAGGCGCCTGCGAGCTAGGCGAGAACATCCTCAACGTCGCTGCCTACAATGGCTGCTCGGGTGTCGTTCGACTCCTTCTCGACCGGGGTATGGATGTCACAGCCCGAAACCACACGGGCATGTCCCCCTTGATGTCAGCAGCGGTTCGCGGTAATAACGAGGTTATCCGGCTGCTCCTGGAGGCCGGGTCGGATACCTCCTTGCAGAACGATTACGGCTTGAATGCCCTGCATTGGGCTGCTAGGAACGGGAAGGAAGCCACGGTGCGGTTGTTGCTTGACGCGGGCGTCGATGCTTCCGTGGCGGATGGTGATGGCCATACAGCGATGGATTGGGCAAGGAAGGAAGGTCATCCTGGTGTGGTGAAGATTCTACGAGAGCTACAACAACAACAACCCCCCCATCATCACCATCATCATCATCATCCCCGAGTGAAGTTATCAATTACTAGATAGTAGACTTATCCTTTCCTTCTTTTCCTTTCCTTCCTTCTACTTTTTCCGTTTCGCCTTTCCCCCATCCTCCCTTGCATTTTTCGGTTGCAGCATCTATGTTACGATTTATGATCTAAACACCACACTCATCTCAACGTATCGCATTGACTGAATTCATATTATCAGAGAACTATTAGACGTAGCCACTGATGAATAGATAAAACTCCATGAAGCTTTCTTTCCCGTTCCTTTTCTTCTTTTCAACGGACCCCACGCCCGCATGTAAGATCTATTAAAAAGGGAAAGAAAGAAAGCAAGACTCTAAGCTCATGTCTGTCGTAACATCCCGAAGAATAAAGGAAGAAAGACAAAAGATTGAAAGGAATACAGAGAGAAAAAGAGAACAAATAGAATAAAATGGTTAGAAATAATCCTCCAAGAGAACCCATTTCTCGTTATTTTGTTCCCATGCCCACCGTCCCATTCCAATTGATTTGTAGCGGTTAAGCGCGAGGAGGCTTCTGAGGACCGAGACAGACACCATAAAAACAGTCATCAGTATGGCAGCAGTCCCTGTCAGTGTTGCAACGACGCTTGCAGGGGTTTTTCTTTTTGGCTATGTCGAAGTCGTTGTCATCATTGGAGGAGGTCGGGGTCTCTGCCTCGCTGTCAAGGAGGTCACGAACCTTCAGGCCTATATAAACCATGAAGGAGTAGTTAGTCTTGTATACGATATAAAAATAAGGGAGGGAGTGGAAAGGAAAAGGGGTTTTATGGATGTTACCTTCGACAGAGCCATCCGGTGCAGCGGCCACCATCGAAAGGGTGGAAAGGAGGAAAAGGGCAAGAAGTTTGCAGTGCATTTTGATTTCGTTGAAGCGAGAGCTTGGTGGTTTTGTGGAATTGTTGAGTATCTGGAATTGAATTTGAGCGGTTGAAGTTTTGAGAGCGAGAGAGAGATGGGGAGAGAACGTGGTTGGGGGATTAGAAAACACAAGGGGAGTAGTGGAGGGGATCATGATGGCTTTATAGAAAGCAAAAGGGGAGGGAGTTGATTTCCCTCTTCTGTTGATTGTTTAGTGAATGAATCTTCTTGGTTTGCTCTACCCCTGGGCTCATCACAAACCCGGGGTTATGCGGAGTTTGGGGCAAGAAGAGGGAAAAACTCACTCTTATTAGCTCCACCCACAGTGACTCCTCTATTTTCTTTAATCAGCTGGATATTCTCTTCCAGTTACATTTCTGGGAGCAAGCTCGGGCCTGGCTGAGGCTGTGTAGAGAATAAGATCCAGTGAATCAGGGATAAATCCTTGATATTATAATCACTGGGTAGGCAATAATAGTGAATAACTAGGTGGTATATTCAAATTGCTTCTAGAGTATGCCGCTCGGCCGAGAAGATCCAAATAAGGCAGCACTAAGTACTGTAGAAGGAGCGCATTGAATCGGGAGAAGGAGAAAAAGTGGGGTGCCCTCTGCCCATGATCGGTGATTTCGAGGCTGTTGCGTACGGATTGACTCTGAGCCAGGGTTGGGGATTGTTGGGCTA
This sequence comes from Aspergillus biplanus, assembly GCA_027569045.1. Lineage (NCBI taxonomy): Eukaryota > Fungi > Ascomycota > Eurotiomycetes > Eurotiales > Aspergillaceae > Aspergillus > Aspergillus biplanus. The sequence continues at coordinate 1,131,224 of JAPDEJ010000009.1, read as the reverse complement.
TGCAAGAATAGAGACATGCCGGATAGTGTAGGGTAGTAGGATCTATTGCAGTGAAATAAATAACAGGTTTGCATTTCTAAATTTGAGCCCGGTCAATAATACTTAAGTCTAATCAATATACCGTATTCCATATAACGCCAAATATCATCAAAGAAAGAAGAAAGAGGATTACTAGCCCAACTGGTATCATACAGTCATCATGGTCTGGGTATCTTGAATGACGCCAAATCACTCCCACACAAAGGAAAAATTGTCAATATGTCACCAATGCCTCAAATCTATTTTGGTTAGTTTCTTAAGCTTAATTAAAACTAAGAACATGGTTGAATTTGAACCTACTAGTCTAACAGGCATGCGTGTAGGCACACGTCCATTATGAAGTAGCATTGCGACATTTTTGTTGGGAGTTGCCTGGAGCTTACGATATGCCTCTCGAATATGTCTCGGCTCAACTGGGGTGTGGCCTTCCTCGGGAGGGTCGAAAAGTCCTGTCTCGCGTTTGCGCTTCTTGGAGTTCTCGCCTCCATTTTCGGAGCCTCCACGGCGGTTCTTCTCACGGTCTTCACGTTCTTTGACCTTTAGAGCTTCCTCGGTTAAGGTTTGCACAATCTCAAATGTCAAGAACCCAAGGATATCAACAATATCATCGTTAGGTTTCGATTCGGTAACGATACCAAAGCCGGCCCATTCGCGGAAACGTTTGCTCTTGCGGTAGGTGAAGGACGCCTGGCGACATTCTGACCAGAATACGTATTCCTCCTTCGTCATATGCTTGGTGCGTTCATCTGCGGCCGCCAGACGTTGGAGGGTCGCATAGTTTTGCTCCTCTTCCTCTTCATCCTCTTCGTCTTCCCTCTCGGGAACTTGAATAGAGTAGAAGCTGTTAACATCCCAAGCAAGCCCAACACGAGCCCTCTTGTTTTTGGGTTTAGAGGCAACGTCTTGAGGCCCGGCGACAACACCACCGGCGATAGGGTCGTCTGCTCCAGCAAAGTCGGCTGCATCGGCTCCGCCGCCTTTGTCATCGGAGTCTTTCACATTCTTCCGTACGTCTTTCCATGAGAGAAAGGTCTTCAAGCGCGACACTTTGGCTTTGTCATGACGAATGAGAAAGATTAAATCATCAGTCGAAATAGATCGAACTCCGCGACGGGTAGCTAAGGCGGTGCTACGGGCAAGCTGGACAAGCGTCAGTGAAATATAACACATTAGAACGACAGGGCCTTCGCACAATTTCGACAACTTGCTGACGAACAATATCTTCAATCAAAGTGGTTGTTTCGGGGGCAGGTTCGGCAGTCTCCCCAGAGACGAACATCATCTTGCGAATCATACTAGTTAGCGCAGAACAAAACATTCCCGTTGTTACAAATTCCTCGTCAAGTTCGCAATTTGTGTTGCTATCCCAAGCCTCGGGGGTGGTCCATCCCAGCGATTCAAGAGGGCTCTGGGTCCTCGAAAGAGTCCTGCTCGAAGCCACACTAGAGATAACGCAAGGAAACGGAGTCGTATCGATTAGAGATAATCGGCTTGACGCTCCTCGACCAGAAAGACCAGTACCTTCAAGATTGGGCAAGCTTCTCTCCAGTTCCATGGCTGTCCTCCCGACTAAAAGACCCAAAGAAAGGTTTGGTGTGAAATAACACTAGGCACAGAGAAAGAAACATAACAGTAAATACAGTAAAATCAGGAGACGTCAAATCCAAGGGGATGAGCATATTTACAAAATGAGGCTCAAGCAGCGAAGAGAGGGCAAAGGGGCAGCAAGTTCATAGGTAACACTGTCCCAAGCATGTTCAATCAAACATTATACAAGTATGCAACCCGTGTATAGCAATAATTCCTCGGTAATTGGGTCTCATTTTATATTTCATAGACCACCAATACCCTAAGATTCCACACAATAAGGAAATGCTTACCTGCTGGATTTCCTGCCGATACTTCGGCGTTCGATCGGTTGCCATCTTGACAATTAAACATCCACTTCTAACATATTATGGAACGGACAAGTCGCAAGTAATCAACAAAAGATCAGAACCCTAATAGGGTGATTATTAATATTCATTCGATACCAATAAAGAGCGCAATCGAGGTCCGCGTTGGAAACACGAGAGGAAAGAGAGCAACAGTAGTAAGTTGCCTGATATCCGTCCGCATCATCACTTTTTCCGGACCCCGTCCTTCATTCGGCTTGAGTGGGGGTGAGCAGAGAAACTTTTGAGCGAACCGATCCGTTGACCTCATTACCTACCATCTGGGACAAAATGCTCTATCTAGTCGGTCTGGGGCTTGCTGACGAAACGGACATTACTGTCCGGGGCTTGGAGGTAGTAAAAAAGGCCGAGCGCGTCTATCTGGAAGCTTACACAGCCATTCTACTCGTTGATAAAGAGAAACTAGTGAGATTTCCCCAGGCTGTACCCCAGTTTTATGGCCTGATCGGTATTTTTGTTGACTGGAGGTAAATCGATTCAGTAGGAAGCGTTCTATGGACGTCCTGTTCTTGAGGCCGATCGAGAATTGGTCGAGAGTGGCAGCGATGACATCCTTGAGGAAGCGGACAAGGTTGACGTCGCCTTCCTCGTTGTAGGCGATCCTTTCGGGTATGCCTTTTTGACTTTTCCCAATCCATTGATTTTCGCGGTTTGTCTGCTGATTTTGTCATGCAAATGGCAGCGCTACGACTCATACCGACTTAGTCCTACGAGCGCGCGAAAAGGGTATTGAATCTAGAGTCATTCCCAACGCGTCGATCATGTCAGGCATCGGTTGCACTGGCTTGCAGCTTTACAACTTCGGGCAAACTGTTAGTATGGTATTTTTTACCGAGAACTGGAAGCCGTCATCGTACTACGACCGTGTCAAGGAAAATATCCAATTAGGACTCCATACGCTCGTCCTCTTAGATATCAAAGTCAAGGAACCGTCGTTAGAGAATTTGGCTAGAGGCCGAAGGGTATATGAACCACCTAGGTATATGACGGTTGCGCAGTGTGCCAGCCAAATGTTGGAGACCGAAGACGAGCGAAACGAAGGGGTTTATGGTCCTGATAGCCTTGCGGTGGGCGCTGCCAGAGTAGGAGCTGCAGACCAGAAATTGGTTGCCGGAACTCTGCAAGAATTGTCAACAGTCGAGATGGGGCGCCCGCTCCATAGCCTTGTTCTGTTGGGTAGGAAAGCACACGACCTGGAAAGAGACTACATTCGAGAGTTTGCCGTGAATAAGAAGACCTTCGATGCTAGTTGGCAAAAGGGATATGGAGCAACTAGCTAATATGAAATCATGACCATTTCTTAAAAAGATAAAGAAAAGCGAGACAGATAAATACAAAATTCCAACCCACCATGAAATGTTGATAGCAAGAGACTGGGAACTCCTGCGGACACCAAAAAGCCAGCTTATTGATGGAACCCCCTTAACACCGTTTTTCCCCCCCCACATAATTCGTACAACCATCACGCAGATCGCTTACTGAAGAGTCGGGTCAATCTTTCAGGGAACCGCATCTGTGTAATCCCAAAGAAAGGGGTAAGTCAGCACCAAAAAACAGGAGAAACAAACAGAAAAAAATAACACGAGGCCACTTACCGTCGGCGTCGGTGGAGGTTCGCTTGCGTATTCATCGCGATCATATTCATCATTCTCGTAATCTTCGTCTTCGTCAATGATGCTCTCATCTTCCTCGCTAGGAGGGTAATATCTCTCCGGGTCTCCATTGTATACAATCCACCAGCCAATCCTTTCGCCAGCGGCATACTTGTCTCGCATCTCCGCAAGTGCCTTCGCAGCCTTTGGATCCAACGGATTCTCCTGAAAAAGATCCGCATTCCAACAGGTACCTGGGCTGGCAGTACCGGCTTCAGGGATACTGATCACTTTTGCTCCAACGTATGCGTAGGGCTTGCTCACAGCCTCATCACTTTCATCCTCGGGATCGTATTGTTCGATAAATCGCATTTCGGGGAGGGAGGATATGATGTGCGGTTCGGTCTTTCTGAAAGACTCGAGGAGCAGGTGGGTGGTGATCGGTTTCTGGAGGTATTCCGCGGTAGCGTCTTCGAGATTATTCAACACGATGTAAACCCGGATGCCTGTGAAGCCAGCCCGTGGCCAACGGAAGCCGTAGAGCATGTAAACCGGCATTGCGGAGAAGGACTGCTGGGTTGAGAGTCTGGCAGAATAAGGGAGGGTGCAATAGCACAAAGAACTCCATGCAAGCTTGAAAGGTACATATTAATGTATCAAGGGGGGGAGATTCTTGTAACCATGGTGGCGCAAGATGTATGCAGCTGAGTTTGCGGGTGGTGTCGTTTAATGCCATCGGCGAAGGACGTTCGCTCCTTGGCACCCGTCCGTCTGTCTATATTTAACTTTTCAAACTGCTACAGAGTACATGTCGCACAAAACCGTTTATCACAATAGTTTTGTCTGGAGAAATACTAGACTCTATGAGGTAAGATGATCAACTGTTTGTGGTATTAATATGAAATTGCATTATTTTCCTGTAATTATTTTTGTTTTGTTTTTCGTTTCTTCTCTGTTTTTTTAGTCCCTCGGATACCAGCCCCTGCATTGTTCTTGAGGTATGGAGTCACGACAGGTGACAGTGCAAAAGCCACCCGCAATTGTGGGCCTACGACTTAAAAAGCGTGACTTGTTTAAACTGAGAGTTGCACCTTGAGATTCTGCAAATGCCTTCAAACCAACAGAAATCCGATGTCTTGATAGTTGGTATAATGTAGGTAACAGAGGGTTGCCTATAATTCTGACTTCATCCTTCCAACATATCTGCAGCTGTGAAAATAGGAACGTTATTTGCATGCTCCAAAATGGGACTGTCTCAATATAATGTCAATCCTACTCCCAGACTACTAACTATGGGAGGTGAATACCCTAGAATTCAGAGTATAATGGAATTATAACATCACCGCTTCACAGCGACATAACAATATCATCCACCCTAAATATACATAGCTAATACTATAAAGCCAAGCATTTTAGGATATCGTACGTTGAGCTATTTCCCCGCATCATCAGCGATTTCTTTGTTCACTGATAGTCTACATGTAGCTAGTGATGCGTTTCTGCAATCTAGTTACAGAGTTGGGGGCATTCACTGCAACGTCGCTCGCTCTCAGTCCAGAAGTGACTCCGAATATTTGCTAACGCCAACAATTCTGGTCCTCGCAGAGAGACAATCTCAAGGTGAGATTTCTTAACTCATCCGTGGAGAAGACTAAATCTTCTCCGAGTGGTCCAAAGTAGGAGACACAATCCTCGGAAATCTAAATATCTGGGATTAGACTGCTCTTGGACTCTGGAGGTTCGAAAGGGGTCAACCCCCCAATCTCCCCTTCGATAAAAGCCCAGCCATCATAGTGAGGATCAGGGGCGATTTTTCGGGCCAATTTAACGCTAATGAGCAGAGAATTAAGGGAATACTCGTTCACTTCGGCAGACCGAAGCATTCATGCTTTTTATGAAGAATGACTGCAAAACCCAAGTTTCCGTTCTTCCTGAATGTGGAGTTCATTCCTCTAGGTACTATTGGCAACCTCATTACGGCGCGACCAGTAGGGCATGACGGAAACAATGAAGCCTGACGAGCTGTTTATTCAATGGCTTGGGAACAAACGATCACTTGCGGACTAGATTTCACGCTACCTGGATTGATGGTGCTGGTTCTCCCTCTTCTGGCCACAGACCTACTAAGATCCTATGATGTTAGTTCCAGTAACTCACGCCCACCAGGCTTTTTACCTCCCCGCCCATGCATAAACCTGTCACAACCAAGTTCACACCAGGTAAGTTTTAGGACTGAGAGCGGTTTAGCTAGGTTATCTACCTTAAGAGGGATAGTTGAACTTTGATTTTTGTGCGTTCCTGAGTGGACAAAGTTTGGGCTTACAAGCTCTCACAGCTCCTATCCCTCGGAACAATATTGTGATATACTGAATTCAGCACTGGGGGCACGACAAGGCCAATGAAGTTTGCAATTGTTTTTCCTAATTTTATTTCCGCCTAATTAAATCCACTTCCTCTATGTTTTGGCCCTTTTTCTAATATATGATTGACGATATTTCCGTCACTTCCCTTTGAAGGGAACGAGTCCCAGTGAGTTGGTGATGGAGACATTGGCTATATTCAATGGAGCAACCGAGTACCTGGAATCACTGGGTTCAAACAGACACCGAGACAGATTCTACGCGGGGGATTTGGTGCTAGTTCGAGACTTCTAAAAGGATAAAGCACGTGGGCGGAAATCGGATCCGCGATGGTTAGGACCCCAGATCCTGAGGTGAATTGCCCGGGTGAAAAGACGTGTCTTCAGATGTAGGACAACACGTCCTCAAGCAAAACTGTACGATTAGATCACCAGGGTGTTCATGGTATCGAGGACAGTTGGAAGCTCCTAAGACGACTTTCATTCATTCCAACCAATGTCAGCCGGGCCCATAATCTCATTATCAATATTTGGCGGCTTGGTGGAAGATACTGTGCGAGTGCGGCATGTTGAGATCATTATTAAAGACGTAGGGCTTAAGGTGCATGGTTGGAAGATTAATCGAAACTTAGATGCTATCTCTACAGACCAAATTTAGTTAGATTTCATGGTGTTTATTAGGCAGCCCGCTGTCTCCAATCCTGAATAAGACAGTGTCATAGACCGGAATCTTCTGATTGCATTCGCCAATATATTTTGGTATATCATGGCCGGTGGCGGCATTATTTCAATAATCCTATGGGTAGACTTGTAGTAAGTACATCTCATTTTTAGTTGGAGAAGGTTTAGGGTTACCTTACTTCCCTTTTCCCTGTTTCTTTAGATGGCACCCAGGCCCTAAGAAGATATACTTAAAGGATTACAATAAGTAGGTGGTACCCTGGGCCTCAAGTCTATTATACATTCCGTAGATGCCCGTGAAAATACTTTGCCGACTCGTTTTAGTATTAAGAACAAGGCATTTAAGACGTTGTCGACCATGTACTACCTGAATGCCGAACTACAAGGAAGCACTTGTAATTCGCTGTAGAAGTCGGTGCTTGGAGAGACTTGGTAATCCTGGGGCGGTGAAGTATGGCAGTATCGCACAATTTATCTAATGTGGAGAAGGAGCAGGACAGTTGGTCAACACCGATAGCAACAGTTTGCATGCACCACGGTCCCTGCGCAGCCTTGTGGACCTATTAGGAAAGATGGTTTTATCATTTATATTGGTTCAGAACCGCCAGTACGTCTGATAGCATCCCGCCAATCATCAAATTACCCACAAACTAATTGATGGACAGGGGCAAGACCCGTCTGGCAAAGTGGTATGCGCCTTACAGTGTAAGCTGTTCAAATCGCTTTGATACCGACTAGTTGTTGGCTAATGGTTATATTCCGTGATCTAGGACGAGGAGAAAGTGAAACTGAAGGGAGAGGTTCGTCATGCCGGAATCCCCTCGCCTCCATGATACCCATCCGCCGCTCCCGCAACTTACGGAGAATTGACACACCCTCAGGTTCATCGTTTGGTGGCCCCCAGAGACCAGAAATACCAGTCGAACTTTGTGGAGTTTAAGCGGAGTACAAAAATCGTGTACCGGAGATATGCGGGTCTATTCTTCTGTGCATGTGTCGATGCGACTGATAATGAATTGGCATATCTTGAAGCGATCCATTTCTTCGTTGAGGTTTTAGATCAATTCTTTGGCAACGTGTGTGAGCTGGACTTGGTTTTCAATTTTTACAAGGTGGGTAAAACCCTTTGAGATAATCCGTGCATGTCATGCGGGCCTTGACGAGGATATGAGGGGGGACTGTTACACCATGGCTGACAAAGCGACATTTGACAGGTGTATGCGATTTTGGATGAGGTTTTCCTTGCAGGCGAAATAGAGGAAACAAGCAAACAAGTTGTCCTGACGCGACTTGAGCATTTGGATAAGCTGGAGTGATGGTGGTGGATTTGGGCGGATTGTACAGAATGGAATTTCCTGCAAGAACAGGATAACTTTGCATGGATGACCACCGGGCATGGTCACAACTGGAGTTATAGGCTTATTCTGATTGATTTATTACATATTGGGCGCTATTCATGATATCGTTGTCTGAGGCCCTTAGGCATTGTCTTCGCAATGTTCCGTATCTAATTTTTTTCCAATGACATAACCTTTGCAGACCTGCAGATTATTTTACTTATATGAGGAGAAGCGCGGAAATTATTTAGTCAAATCAGAACTGTTTGTTAAGTTAGTTAGTCTAAACCCTGGTCCGGGTAAGGAAGTTAGGACACACCATGGTCCGGAATGATGCTGCCTTGGGCTCAACAGCCGAAATTTTTGCCGTGAGGTTCGACAAGCCTTCCAGCGGAGACGCCAGACATATCACGCCAGCCCAACGGTAACGCCAGCGATCAATGATGTGATTTAAGCTCAGATAACATTATGAGGTTAAAAGTAGCTTTTTTTTGACGTTCCAGAAAAGAACTGGTGGCCGGGTTTATCCCAGAGTGGACATAGTCGCAGTGAGGTGATCAAGACCAACAATTGCGAGAGTATACTTATCGGTGACAACATCTCTTGGCACTCATACTTTAAAAGGACATCGTCGCACAGCAAGTCCCCTAATTGCTTTTTCATGTCTTGAGTCAAAATGATGGGTTTATAGCCCTTCTCTTTGTTTGCCATCACATTCCTTCTTGTAATGATTTTTGCAGGAGGAAGAGGAAGAAATTCCGTCAGTCTCCCACACACCCGCCCGTTTCTCCTTGCGCCATCCCGATCGGGAAGTCCCTCCAAGCTGGCCAGTGCCAGGTGCCAGGTGCCAGCCTTCGACACACTCAGAGTCGCATGAAAGCTCAGAAAAAATTTTTTCGGCCCCCATACCTTGCTGGAGCACACGCTTCAATTCATGATGGAAAGACTTTTACTCCTGAGCTCCATGCCTGCCGCTTCCGGCACCAGGGTGACGATACGCCTCTTTTTACAGGCTTGTACCTCTGGATCCAGAAAAGTTACCCTCCTCGAAGACGAGGACCGTCCTGGTGCGCCCTGAAGGGCCGGAGCAAGGTTGTTGTTGATCCCACCTCGATTGGATTGCTTGAGGAAATCTGTCCTCCGTCACGAAAACTGGAAGGATTTGAAGATCGTCATTATTAGGGGGTCGGGTATTCTTGCTCCATCAATTACAGTTGATAAGTGGCCTTGGCATCAAGGGACTTAAGACCATGATCTACTTGGAACAACGAAAGTTGACCTGTTCAGACCACAGACTCCAGAGTAAAGTGTTTCACAATAATGCAATTTGGTGAGTTGGGAATTTGATGATCATCTTTGAATACTTGGAGTCTGCTCCAACTCGTGGCAAGGAAATACTATTTTGATCTCGACAGATTCCTCTCAGCGGAAAGAGCATCCCATGGGGTTTGCCACCTTTGCAAGATTCCTGCCCCTGATACGGATTATGGGTCCAAGAAACTAAAGCATGGCTGGAACCACTCCTTATTACTACCGGGTGACTAGCGTGTTTCTCTCTCAGCACGAGATGTCAAACTTTGTTACAAGGCTCAGCTCCGTCCACAAGGCTCCAAAAAAAGAAAAACGGCAAGGAATCAGGTCTTGACAAGGGAAAAATTCCCAAAAAATAGTCTAACAAACGGAACAAAAAGAGAAAAAAATTGCAGACCTCTTGTTTCTTCTTGTTTCTCTTTTCGGAACGGAGAAAATGAAAAAAAGAGCTTTTGAATGCAAAGCTGCGGGGGCGGCTCAACCAGCAATTTTACAATACTTTACATCCGCCCGCTGTCCCACATCCAACCTGAAATTTATTTCAGTTTTAACCAATTCTGCTTCGGCTTGTCAGAGTCATCACAACAATAATTTCTGGATCCACTTGATTTAAAATGGATAAATTCGATACAACTGCAACCACACTTTCTGTTAAGATGATAATAATGCAGGTGAAGAGATGGACAGAGCCAAACAAATTGGCCTCGCGAAAGAAAAGGCACAGCCATGATATGTGGGGAGTTTCGTTTCAGGTGGATAATTTGCTTTGACTAAGTACATACGCGTCCCCCTTTCACCTATCAACCAATCACACAAAGTCGAAGCACGGTTCGTTTTTCGAAGGCTTTTCCAGATCAAGTCCCATGCTCACGATCCAATTCAACGATCAGCAAAACGAGAGTCGACACTCGACAGAAGACGCGGCCGATCGCTGGGTTTGCTGACGGCTGGTCTTGGCATGTCCCCCATTCTATCCGTGGAACCATCCCTTCTCTGTTCCATCCAGCCTCTAACCTTGGCGCTTAAGGCCCATTCAGACAGTGACATCCTCAGGAAAGTGTGGAATTACGTTGCGATTCGTCGTCGCCCCTCCCCCGAGTCATTCCCCCTCTCGGCGATACTGATGACCGGCATTCCTGGCAGTATTAATGTCATCTTGTTGGTGTGTCCACTGTTCAAAAAACCCGCCCCTGACAATCGTTGATCATCTTGGGACGGATCTGGTGTTTTTTTTACTTTGAAATACAATTTTTTTTTCCCACTTACAGAGGTGTCATTGAATATAAAAAAAGTATCCGCTAAGAATGATACCGGCTCGAAGAAAAATATCAAAAACAATTCAAGGCAAAAAGAATTTGAAAAAAAAAAATATGAAGGAGAGTTGGGGTAGATTATTACAGCCGTGATGATTTTCATATTATTACAATCCATCCTATTTTCCCGCCCGCCCAATCCAGATTCTTTGCAGTTCCATATGTGTTGCCACATCAGGTTTGGTGGTTGATTTCCCAGGTACTCTCTGGGCCCTCAATTTCCTATTGATTGATGAGTGTTATTTTTAACAATACACCGGCAGCTGGTTTTTGACATTATCATTTTTATTTTTGAATTTTTATTAAAATACAATTACGCACTTACTCATTTCGTGCCTTTGAGACTAACCATTAACTAATACTAGTACCTACCACGGTTTTGATGACTTATCGAGGTTTTCCAAGGCTTTTATTATCGCTGATCTGCCCAGTCTCCTTTTAATCTTTCAGAAGTCTATCCCGCCTTTTTTTTTCTTTTTCTTTTCATTTTTCCCTTCATTCTCCTGAATTCCTGTCGACGTTGTGATATCTCTTTTCCTCCCCTTGATTTATTCCCTCTTTCCGACCCGTCGCGCCCTCGTTCAACAGACCCTCGTTACCTTTCCCAGAACGGAATTCGCGTTTGACAGAGCATTACTATACTCTTTACATTAATACATCATGTCTTTGACTTACTCGGACAACCTGGCTCCCCAGCCAGCCACCGATATTTTTACAAATGACACCAATATCGATAGGCGAAAGTGCCACCGCACTGTGCCTATGAAGGTGCTGGCTCTTGGAGTTGGACGAACTGGAACTGCTTGTAGGTTCTGCTGCAGCCGCAGAGTTGGAATGTGACTAACATCCCATGTTATTTGCTATCAAATAGCTCTCCGCATTGCTCTGGAGCGCTTGGGTTATCTGAAGTGCTACCACATGATGTCGGCCAGTATGGAGAACCCACCCGATTGCTTGATGTGGCACGATGCCCTTCTTGCCAAGTATGACGGTGTGGGTGAGTTCGGCCGCAAGGAATGGGATCAGCTCTTGGGAGAATGCCAGGTAAGCCCCACGCGGTTACACCGAAAGGCCTGTAGGTTTAGAAATGTCCGCAAAACTAACGCCTTCCAGGCGGTCTGTGACTGGCCCGCCTGCGCCTTCGCTAAGGAACTGATCGAGGCGTATCCCAACGCTAAGGTCATTTTGACTACCCGCGAGGTGGACTCGTGGCATGCGTATGTTTAATTGATTTGCCCCGCATCAAGAGTTTCGACTGACGCAATGCAAAACAGATCCGTCATGAAAACCGTGTTCTGGCGTGTTTCTGACCCAGAGCACCGCTTTGTTTCGAACTTCAGCTGGGCTGCAAGCATGTACTATCCCATGCTTAACAAATTCTTCGAGACCTTCTTCCGGGGCGACTTCCCCAACAAGGGCAAGCAGGTCTACCTCGACCACGTTGCCGAGGTCCGTAGCCTGGTTCCCCCCGAGCGCCTCCTTGAATACAAGATCAGTGATGGATGGGCCCCCCTGTGCGAGTTCCTCGGCGAGGATGTTCCAGACACGACTTTCCCTCGCGGAAACGACATGGCCGATTTCTTCAAGCGCTGCCGTGGCCGCAACAGGCGCCAAATGGTAAATGCCGCCCTACAAGCCGTCACCATGGGTGGTGCTATCCTCGCAACTGGTGCGGCTGCTATGATGGCATTCAAGCGGTTCTCCCGGTAAAGCCACTGGATCGGACATGCGTCTTAACCTTTTGATTATTTACCATCATGGCGCACGCTGGGCGTTACTGCTATGATTCCTTTTTACATTCTTTGATCTCCCAACCATTTGGGGACCCTTTACTTTCCTTTTTTTTTCTTCTTTTCTAATACTCTTGACTTTTTTTTTGCCTTTTTGGGTTACTTTTATACTGATTAGCGTATAGCCCCTTGGGGTATTCTACATAATACTGACGTTATTGGACCTGATTTTACGGCTTGCTATTTCAGATAGATCTATCACCTCAAAATAACACAAAAGCGGAGACTTGCTGGCTGCTTTGATTTTCACATGTTTCTTGCAGGATCGTTGGCATTTTTTGAGTTGCGTGATGTAGATGTATGTCCCCCGAAACAAAACCAAAACCAAAAAAAAAAAAAAAAAAAACGGATTTCTCAAGTTCAGCTCGCTCTCTTAGTCGACATCGGGGCAATATTCGAACTGGTAGCATGTAGAAACTGTTTCGTATGTATCGCCTCCTGCAGCCTTGTGGCTTGGCTCAGCATGAGAAAGGGCTGAGTCTTGGGAGTGGCTGTAGGGGCAGAGGGGGCGGGAGCGTTGGACGGTGGAGGATCCCAGTGCATGCCCCCATTACACTTTTGGTAAAGTTCGGGGAGACAAAAATAGTCAGAGGCACATGGGCGACCCATACTTTGGTAGTTTCCTCCCCCAACAAAGTGTACATGTGATGAAAACCAAGGAAATGGCGTCCTCCTCGATGCGGTCAGCATGACGCTTTCTTCTTGTTTTGCTGTTGCTGGGATTGGGGGTGAGATGTGTCGAGAGATCCGAAAGGGTGTATGATATCGTGGTTTACATAGTGGAGAATGGTTATCGGCAGAGTATACCTATCTCAGCCGGTAGTTGAAGGGACACAAATTATGGCTCTCCAAACATGATATCTCCCAGATGATAAGGAAAATGGTAATAATAATAACCTACATGAGGGAGCCGTACGACCTTGGCTCTCTGGAGGAGGAACTTGACCAAGTATTTAAGCGAACTTAGTAGTGTCATTGGTGTCAATTCTTTCAATTTATTTGTCGCCCTATCCAAGGTCAGCCAATGACGTGGCGTCCGACCGGCCCGCTCGACGTCTGAACTCTCAACACAGGGAAATTACCTTGTACACTGCCAATTTCGCCCAGATAATTTCGGAGTGCAAAACAATAATAATATGTCCACAGGGCTTGGGTCCTTTGGTTGGGTCAAGGATAATATCGCCAAGGATGCTCGTGTGCCTCGTTTCCCAAGTCCCCAAAACAACTGAATTAGTGCGCTGTAATAATCCCTCAATCGTCATTGTCATCAATATCATTGAAGAGTTGACTCGTTTTTGATTTTGTAGTTGGTGTAACACTCCCGCCGATTTATCAGGCTCAAAAAGCAATAGATCTCTTCTTCAGCCCCAAAGAGTCATTCTGTATGCAAATGTAGATATTAAGAGGTGGTCACAAATTGTTTTTCTTGATGTTTTTTGGGGGGGTCAGCATGACCTGCTTCTGGCAGCCGTGGGAGTGTATGGCGGGTATCGTATTTAAACTTCGAGTTCTTTCAAATTACCAATGACCGGCGGAAAATCCGAAACTTTAGCTCCAACCGACACCTGGACCTGGTACACCGATACACTCCCAGTATTTATCTCCGAAGAGCAACGTGAGAATCAAAGCACTGGTTTTGATCTCAGAGCGGCAATTCCTTGATCAGCATCAAATATCCATTATTTATGTTTAAAGCTGCGGCTCCAAAGAGGCTTTCGGTTGCTCGAAAGTATGATTTTGCCGCTCGCCAAAGAAGTTTGAGATATCTGGCTAGCGGATACAAAGTGGAGGTCAGCGCTCAATGTGAGTGGGTAAAGACTGAAGAGTCCACAGGCAAACTAGCTGACCTTTGTCAGACGAGCACCAATTGTCCTGCGGACCCGTTCAAATCAACGAGGAGCAAAAATGTATACTCCGGAGTCCAGACGAAAGGGGAGGAGCCAAGAGGACGGTCCAGGTAATGGTGGGTCGAGTCAGTCCATGTCAAGAAGACTAGGACCAACTAAGGCTGACAGCCTTGTCCTATTGGGAAGGGAACACTTGAAATGATAATTATTGGATTTTATGGAGCAGCCAGACGATGCATGACCAGCCTGAGGTTTACGAGAGTGATTGGGAGGTGTTCCTTTCCTCTTCATCAATCCTCTTTCCTTTCTTTTTCTTCTTTTCCTCTGTCCAAAAGCGATCGTCTTCACTCTTTTCCTTTTCCTGCACTTTTTACCGGCGATCTTTCCATTCTCTGAGAAATTGACACAACTTTCGTTTTGTTTTCTTCGTTCGGTGCGGCTCCTGGAAATCAATTGTGTTTAAACGTGGCCGGATCTGTCCACAGGTGTGGGAGTACCATTCAATCCGTTCCCACTCTTCTCGTTTGACTCTTTAGGGAGGACAAACTGGAGTGGGTGATGTGAAGAATCCATGCGCTTCTTCTCTGGCATTTCCCTGGGAGGATCCGCCCAATCCTCTGGCCTCCGCCTCGCCATCCCATGCTTCCTCATCTTCTTCCTCAGTTGGGTGCCGACAGTCCCCGCGGAAATCGACTCAGCATTCAAAACAGTAAACACCTGCCCCAAGTCGTTCCTCATCCGAGCCCCTCTGGTCGCATTGCTAATCCGTCGCTTGACGATTTCAACCACCTAGCGGCCTGATCTTTATCCGCCAGTTTTTACATTAGAGCGGCGCGTTCCGCACAAGCTGAGTCCTGGTTACATTTTCCTCGGACCGTATGAGGCGGACAATTCTGGTCCCCATATTTACGACAATGATGGGGTAGGTTGTTTGTCACTGGCTGCTTTTACTCCCTGAATTCCAAATCCTCGATGCGATCGATGTTGACCACATCTTTTGTAGAACCTAGTGTGGAGCGGCTGGGGAAACTCCGGGCCTGGCAATTCCCATGGTATGCATGTCTGTCAATACAAAGGAAAAGACCACCTGTGTTTCTTCCAAGGTATGCAACAGAACGGATATTGTAGAGGCCATGGCGTTATCATGGACAACCAATATAATATAGTTCGGACGGTGCTTCCTGGAGGCGGTATGGCATCTAGCGACATGCATGAGTTCAAACTCATCAATAACGGAACGACGGCCTTGATGACTGTATATCAACAGCGACAGTTCGATATGAGTATCTGGAATATCAAGTCGGGCATGGGCTGGCTTATGGAGAGCATCTTTCAAGAAGTCGACGTCGAAACCAACAAAGTTCTCTTTGAATGGAGGTCGCTCGACCATGTCGACCCGACAGCGAGCTACACATATCCCGGTCACACGGATACTTCAGGCACCGGGCTGGGACCGCGCTCCCCGTGGGATTACTTTCATATCAACTCCGTCGACAAGAATAAGGACGGAGATTATTTGATTTCCTCACGTCACACTTGCGCTATATACAAAATTTCAGGGAAAGACGGATCTATAATGTGGCGGCTGCATGGATCCAACCCCACATTCAGAAATATAAACTTCAGTTTCTCGCAACAGCACGATGCACGGTGGCTACGCGAGAATGCCACTCACACCCTGTTGTCGTTGTACAATAATGGGTGGAACGGCTTCAACCAAACACACTATTTCTCCTCCGGCATGATCATTCTGATCAACCACGTGGCTAAAACGGCCACACAGCTCCAGGACTACACGCCTCTGAACCGTAATATGCTCAGTTCGAGTCAGGGCAACATGCAAGTTCTCCCCAACAATAATGTTTTCATGGGCTGGGGAAACAACGCCTATATTTCCGAGCACGACGAGGATGGCAATCTTCTCCTGTGGGGATATATTGATAAGGGCAACATTATGAATTATCGTGCCCAGAAATTCCAGTGGGACGCCGACCCACAGGATATCCCGGCTTTGTGGACGTACTCTAAATCAGCTAACCTATCCTCACCAACCACCTTCTACGTCAGCTGGAATGGTGCGACGCGTGTGAAGTACTGGCGATTCTACGGTTCTACGAATGGGACGGCGTATAGTCTTCTCAAGCAAGCGGTGAAGAACGGATTTGAGACGTCTTATACTGACCCACATTTCTACCGCTGGACTTATGCGGAGGCAGTGGATGTGGAAGGAAAGATTCTGGGCAAGTCTCGAGAGCAATTTACTTTTATTCCTTCCCAGGAGCTCAGCGGTTACTGCAGCGACACAACCTGCGAGAATACTAGGGCCTATGGACTACCAGGGGAAGCAGAAGCTAAGGCAATTATCCCCCCAGTGGGTCTAAACACGGTACCATGGCTTCATCCTAACCAGCACCAACTGGGTTTGGGACAGTCATGGCCACCTACGCCACCTCAGAGCGAAGAAAAGAAACCCCAAAAGGGCGCTCGTAGTAAGTTTCCCCCCTCTGTGTTGATTCCCGACTGGACACTTATTTGTAAACCCAGATGGTGGACGGTGGGTTACTCCTGTCTTGGGTGTGATCGTGGCCATAGTTGGTATATATGTTGTTATCGGACTATATCGAAGATACCAGCTCTTCAATCGAGTGAGAGGAGCGGGGTCATCGGAGTCCCTCGACGATACAAATGAACCAAAGGCCGACTTTAGGCCTTCCAGCTTACCATGGTGGAATTGGCGCCGATGGGCGTCGCCGTCTGAACCATCGCGATACTTCCCCTTAGCCGAGCAACGGGGCCAATTATGCAGAGAAGAACATGTAAGATAAGATTTTGATTATATATTGGAAAGCCGGGGGAGGGGCGCCTGTATGGCCAAAATAGACCATAAATATCACGCCTAACATTTTTTTTTTTTCGGTATATACTATTAAATTCAACACAATATTATCTAATTACATATTCTTGACTAGAGGCTCCTATCCCTCAAGACCAGAGTGAAGTTTGGGGCTGCATTTTTAATTCGTTAGGTTGTTTGAAATTGGTTTGATGTGTAGAGAGGTAGTCTTGGGGCGTGTTACCTGTTTGTCCCCGTAGATATAATGATGTCAAAATGTGCTGGTGCTTGCATGAATGGGGAGAGCTACGTGTTGGCAACTCGACAGCAAAAAATGGCGTTTCTTCACCGAGTCTCATTTGTTGTTTCGTAACCATCTGGACATTTTGTGGCGGTGTTGGTTAAGCTACCTTGACATGGAGCCTTTGGCTCAGCCCTTCCGCGTGGCTTCAAAAGCTGAAGAAGGGGGCTGTGTGCCGCTTATTTATCCTGCAGCGGGCCAGAGGCCATGTATAACTACTGTTATTATTAGAAGCTGTGTGCATTCCTTCAGGGTTATTATTATCGTGTCAGATCACCGTTAGATTTCTTTGATGATCCGATCTGAAGATTACTCAAGCTTCAAGGACGAGTTGACACACGCTGTTGGTGCACTTCTTTGTTACCAGTCTGACGACGGACCAACACTGGACAAAGCTCAATCTGTACTCTGTATGTACCTGCATTGCATCCCGTTCGATCGACATAGAAGATCAGTGAAAGAGGAGAGTGCTCCCCTCTTCTTCCCCCTCAGGAAGTCATACCACGAGCCGATATAATTGGTAATCTTGTTCCTCTCGAACTCCGTCTGGGGCTGATCGGAATCATCGGACGTTACCTCAAAGGTTCAGTATTTTTAGGCCTTGACCGTGAGAAGGATTTTTTTTTTTTTCCCTTTTCCCCTCTCCCTTTTTTTAAATGGGTTGAAGTTCGTGCCCCCCTACGTCCGAAACACGTATGGCTATTGCGTAGTCTTTTGATGTCAGGTAGGGATATCGAATTATCAACCAAATAAGCGACGGGAGGAGGAATGCATATTTCTTGAATATGCATTTTTATTTTCTTTTTTCGTCTCGTCCATACCAAGCGACACAGCCAGGTTTGGATGCAGGATTGAAGCATTGGCAGAGGATCTAATTTTTGGAAATTTCGAGCATGGGCCACCTGGGTCGCTCGTTCGAACTTGGGACCGACATGAATCAATACAAGAAGAATTCATGGTTCGTCCTCCAGGAAGACCCTGATCGGTGCTGAGTGTAAAAGAAAATTAAATTACTAAAATTACTTTGAGTTTTGGCGTACCGGTAAAATAAACTCTGAAATCAACAGGAACAGGTTTTTTGGGAAGAAGAGGAACAAGAATGCCAAGGCGCTAGTGACGGGGCTCGCAGACCAGATTAACGAGGGAAAAGGCAGAGTGGTTGCAGTGGGTGGGGAGGGTCGTCGCAAGCCTGAGATGATACGCTGCCGATCGAGGGGCGAAGAGAAATAATCTGAACAATTTAACACCAATGATAAAAACACTGTCAGAATCTCAAAGGGTGCTTTTTCCGGGAGACCGGTGCCGACTCAGGTCGTGGAGTCTTTTCATTTACTTTTGATTAGCGACATGAGAGGCTTTGATCCTCTAATCTTCGGGGCGGGCGCTATGTAATTTCAGTTACAGCCCACCAGAATAATTAAGTGAAAGCTTCGTATCGTATATGCGGTCCCGTTTGAAGGAAATCATTCTTGCTCATAATAAAATCTAATAATTCCTCCACGGTCTCCTGAGTCTGAATGGAGGAGGATTGCTCGTTAGTCTGTGGCAGCCAATTCCTTCCCTCTTGGGTTTTATTTTATTTTTCTTACTCCTCTCCCCCTCCGACTACCGTCTTGTTCCGTCCTATTCTCGGATAATAATACTAAGACTCCTGTCGCTTGACGCCCGCTAGCCACCTGCCCAGGTACTACCCTGCCTCCGTTGACGTACCAGTCCTCTGTGGTCATCCCAGCTCCAGCGCCCTATCACACCGCGCTGCAGCCTCCGCCCTCGATGACATCCCAGAGTACTGGCAACCGCCAATCGTTGGTTTCATCTTCTGCCTCATCTGCTCTTCCCAGCAACAACAACCAGCCTTCCTCCTCCTCCCACCGCAACTCCTCCAAACCCCGGAATGCCCATCACTCCCGCACAACTTCCTGGGCATCCGGTCTCGATCAAGGCGGCGAACCTTCTTCAGATTATTCCTTCCCCCAGCAGCGTCGTCGCGGGGAATCCAACGTCTCCCTCGCCTACGTTTCAGAGGGCTCCTCTGGTCGATACGAAGACGACGACGACGCTGACGCCAAAATGGCCGTGAGAAACACCTCTTTCGAATGGAACGGCCAGGCCCGTAGCCGTTCCCAGAGTCAACCGCAAATATCAGCTTTCGAGCCGAATGATCTTCCCCCCGCTCCTCGTCCCGGTCCCGTCACCTGGATGTCCCTACCCCGAAAGAAACAGTTGGCGCTATTGGGTCTTTGCCGCGTCTTCGACTTTCTTCAGATTGCGTCCCTCCAAGCCTACATGTTCTACCAACTAAAATCCTTCGATCAGAGTCTCTCAGATGCCGATGTCTCCACCCAGGCCGGTATCCTTCAAGGGGCCTTCACTGCAGCTCAGTTTGCAACAGCCATCCCCTGGGGCCGCGTCGCCGATGCGGAATGGGGTGGACGGAAGTTCGTTCTCCTGGTCGGCCTTATGGGTACCGCGGCCTCCTGTCTGGGAGTCGCCTTCTCGACGTCGTTCGCGCAGGCCGTGTTCTGGCGATCTTTTGGCGGTGCGATTAACGGCACCGTCGGTATTATTCGGACCTCGATCGCTGAGAACGTGAAGGAAAAGAAATATCATTCGCGGGCGTTTTTGATTCTACCAATTGGTTTCAATATTGCCTCCCTTTTTGGACCTGGTGAGTGTTACACCTATGGCCACCTCTGACTTTGTCAAGACCAGTTAAATTCCCAGGGCTAATACAGTGTAATAATATAGTGATGGGTGGTATGCTCTCCGATCCTGTGCGAGCCTACCCTCGGCTTTTCGGTCCTAACTCCTCCTTCGGGGGTGAGAAGGGTGTCCAGTGGCTCATGTCATATCCTTACGCGCTGCCGATGCTGGCCAATGCCTTTTTCCTGACTTTCTGTGCGATCTGCGTTGGAATCGGCCTCGAAGAGGTATGTATAAGAAAAAATATCTTTAGAATTTTTAACCCGTTCGGGACTCCACTAACCTGTTTCACAGACATTAGATGCCTGCAAAGGAAAGCCTGGTCTGGGCGTCTTCTCGATGAGGCTCGTGGCCCGTCTGATTCGAGCATTAGTGCCATCTTCCTCTCCTCTGTATACAAGATTGCCATTTGCCGACTACGAGGAGGAGGGACCCCTCCTGGATCGCCATAACCATCCTGCCGAGATCTATGAGCTAGAAGAAAAAGCTACCAAGCACAGCCGGCAGTCTCGTACCTTACCCTTCCGACGCATCTGGACCAAGAACGTCCTATGTACTCTTCTGGCCCAGGCTTTCTTCGACTTTCAGATGGGGTATGTTTTAGCCATTCTTTTTTTCGAGTGTACATGGCCCAGTTACTGACCTTTTATAGTGCATTCAACAACCTATGGTTGCTATTCCTCTCCACCCCCCGCTATGACGCGAACGACCCCGCCAGCCCACAACAGAGGCTCCCCTTCGTCTTCACCGGAGGACTTGGTATGCTGCCCCAAAGCGTGGGCTTCGCTACCGCTATCCTAGGCGTAATCGGCATGCTCCTCCAGTTCACCATCTATCCGTCCATCAACGGCCGCCTTGGAACAGCCAAGAGCTACCAATACTTCCTAACCCTCTTCCCCGTTGCCTACGCTTTTGCCCCCTACATCGCCCTTGCCCCTTCCTCCACTCCTCCTCCAGGACAGGCAAACGGGGGCTGGGTATGGTTCTCGATTATCGTAGTCCTCTTCCTGCAGGTCACAGCACGTACATTCACCCTCCCCACCTCCATCATCCTGCTCAACAACTGCTCTCCACACCCCTCCGTTCTCGGTACCATCCATGGTATCGGCCAGTCGGTGTCTTCCGCCTTCCGGACTATCGGGCCCATCTTCTCCGGATCATGGTACGGTTACGGCCTTGAAATCGGAACGGTTGGATTCGCTTGGTGGTTGATCGCCCTTGTCTCCGTTTTCGGATGCGTTGCAGCCATCTTCGTTTACGAAGGATCCGGCCACGAGGTCTATCTTCCCGGTGAGGAAGAGGACTGAAGCATGATATTGTGAAATTATTGAATTTGTTTCCTTCGACCTCGCTCTTCTTTTTTGCTCTCCTCAATTCCTCTCTTCCCATCTCTTTTTAATCCCATTTGGGTGGCCTTCTTGTACTGTACATATGGTGGACACATGCATAGTCGGTGTCCTGGTTTCTTGCTATTTTATTTCCATCTTCTCATCCTCACTTGTATTTCCCCCCCATTTCTATTTCCCTCGTTTCTATTTGAGACGATGTCGTGCATCCGGGGCTTGTGCTATATGGAAGGGTGTGCTTGATTGAGTATTTTTGATACCTTGTTCAATTTTTTGGCCGTGTTGATATGCAGTTCTTGGTTTACGCATTATACGACAAAAAGTGGGTTGCCGGATGGAGGATGGGAGGGCTTCACGTATAGATATATCTGGCTCAATACAAATAATATATAGATATCTTTGATATTCGATTCATTACTCATACTATACTACCAAATGTAGACATTGCTCAGAAGAAAAGATTAGACTCTCATGTCAGTTATGTTCACAGAGGGTGGAAGCTCGGTATCCTGGCTATCTCTTCAATGCCGCAAACCGTCTCGTCAACTCATCCAATTCGGGAATCCCACCACCACTCTTACCGCTCTTCGGGGCTCCCCGCTGAGAAACATCATTCGGCCCCGATACTTCATCATCTGGCACCTTAACCCGAGGATTGGGATTATCCGACCGTGGACCGGGGGGAGCAACACTAACAGGACTCTTACCAGGCTGCAATCCACGCGGCGGGGTCGCACGATTCAATTCAACCGTCTCAGACGCCCTCCTCGCCTCCATATCCCTCCTTGGGGTCGATGGAAGACCGTCATCACCACCATCCCCATCATCCCGCTTATCATCCCGGCAAGCTTCCTGATATTCCTCCGGAACACCCTCCAATGCGGCATCAACCTCGTCGTCGGCACTCTGCCCCCACGCAACCCCATAAGCCCGGGCAATCTCTCTCAAATAACTCTCCACCAACTCCTGCGTCGGGGGCCGCACCCGTAGCCCCTTTACTAACCGTTCCGGAACAGGCACCTCATCCAACTTATTATCCTGCGCCAATGTCATGAAATCCTTCCCGTACCGATCCGTCAACAAACCCCGTAGAATTGTCAGTTCGCGCACATCATGGGGAAATCGTGTCCAGGCATAGAAGACTGCGGCGGCGGCTTCATCCAATGCCGAATCAAGGAACTTGGAATCTTCACCATCGTCACTGTATGGATCTAGCGAAGAGCTGCCAGTGCTGATTTCGGGTTCTTTCTTGCCCCCGCCGAAGATCCGGAAGGAGAAACTTGACGACGATGTTGATGTAGATGGCTTCCCTCCTGCCACCGCTGCCTGTTGTTGCTGTTGCTGTAGTTGCTGTTGACGACGGATGGTAGCGATCTCCCTTGCGCGGTTCCGGGCGCGGACGCCCTTCTCTCCAAATGCGAGCTGGTCGAGGACATTTGCGCGCGCAAGAATCAACTCGCAATATAGCTCAACCATTTCCATGACTTCGATGGCGATGTCGGTGGCGATGACATTTTCGACACGGATGCGCGCGGAGGCTTCGCGGTTGTTTTCGAGAAGGTTGGCGAGGTCGCGGCGTTGAACCACGGAGGAGGCGGTGTCTTTCTTTTGGAGGAGGCGGAGACGGGGAATGAGGAGGTGGAGGGTGGAAGTTAGTTTGGCCTGCAAGGCAAATTAGTTTTTTTATCTATTTTGGATCGCAGATTTCGTTGAAAGAGGAAGAGTGTTGGTGGTTGGTTCGGGGGAGGGGTGGTGCGGGGTATACTTGGTAGAAGGGAAAGGGATAGCGATGAGACTGAGACGGGTACAGGACTTACTGTTTGGGGTGACGGCGGCATGTTGGAGATGGGTGTGGGGGAGAGAGTGGGATGGAGAGGAGAGGAGAAGAGAGACTTAGAAGAAGAAATAGTCTCCTAGGCAGAGAGATAGTTGCTATCAAGTGATGGTTTTACGGGGCGGAGCTGCCTCAACTAGCGAGACTGGCCTCAGGCGTATTTAATGCCTCAGGCCACAATAGTTTCTCGCAGCCTGGGGTTGTTCTTGGTTTTTCTTTGCTTTATAAAATACAAATCCATTTTTTGTTATCCTTTCTCAATCAAAAAAATAAAAATAAAAAGCAGAAAAATAAAAGAAGAAGGGTCGAATTGAAACCAGTCAGTCACCGACTGATGATGCTGGGTATGGGGTAAATCGTTATCCAAGTCAATTAATCAATATACAAAAAACGTCAATCGTCAAGGTATCCCGAAAAGGCTAAATGTCAAGTATCCTCAAAATGTCCAATAGTGTGAAGAATGTAAATAAAAGAAGAAGGGTAGAAGGAGGAATATAATAAGAATCAAAAAAGAAAAATATGACTGGGAAATGTCATATATGCTTAGGCCATTGCGACGGCTGCCAGCATAGCCATCAGGGGTACGGCCATGTTGCCGTTATGGCTCATTGCACCGGATGTTGGAGTGGGGGTGGCGGTTGATGATGCTCCCGCCTGGCTAGTCGACGAGGCCACTTCGAACCCACTGCCCGTCTCAAAGAGAGCTTGGGGCCTGTAAGTGTAATCAGGCCAGCTGGAAGGGCTGGAGCTGGGCCAGAGAGTTGGATTGTATGTAGGATAAGAGATGGTACGCGTAGAAGTTGCAGGAGCCTCGGTTTCGGTTTCAATTTCGGGCTCGGTTGTGCTTGAGCTTGAGCTCAAGCTCGAGGATTCGGTACTGCTGGCAGTGGTGCTCGTGCTGCTGGGGGCTTCGGGAGTGGGAGTAGGGGTGCTCTCTTCGTTATCGTCACCGCTGCTTCCTGCCTTGTCGAAAACCACAATGCTAGCCGTTTCTCCCTTGGGCACGGTTACCACGCAAAATGCTCCTCCGCCAGCACCATCTTCCGAGCTTCCGGTAACTTCGTTGACTCCATTGACCTCAGGGTCGATCTTACAGGGGAGACCGTTACATCCACCGCCTTCGCACTCGATTTCGACACCAAAATCAGGTACCACAGTGCGGAAGGGTGTCGCGGCTTCGAGGTAAATCGGGTTCCATCCAATTTTCACGAACGTGTTGCCATCGCTGTCGGTATTGGCGCCGGCGACATAAGGAGACCAGTTGCCGTATGGATTTGATGATGAGCCCCAAACGCAGGCGATTTCGGGGCTGAAACCAGGGGGGTTGATATAAAAGCTACCAGCTGTTAGGAATCACAGCTAAAATGGGAAAACAAAAGACGGCGCGACAACTTACTGGGCAGCAGTCTCACACCAATAGCTGGGATCTGGGACAGCAAGAGTGGCCAGGGATCCGACCAGAGTGGGAATCAACATGGCCTCATTTCCTGGCAAGACAGTTTGGCAAAAGGCGACCTCTCCACTGGCTCTGTTGACGGCCTGCACAGCCCCAGTGCCATCTTGACAATATGGCTTGCTGGGGAAGGGCTTCTGAATCTGCCCATCCTCGTCGCAGTATAGACCTCCATTCTAATGTTCCAACCCAATCACCATTAACAAGCCGATTCTATATTGCCTTTTGTACTGCTGTCATAAAATCAAGAGTCTTGAACTTACCATTGACATCGGGTAGCTGTACGACGTCGCTTCTGGATCCCATTGCACCGACACTTGACCTGGAGGGCACGCGTACGGGCAGTAACCGCCAGGCTCACAGGCCTGATCTGGACTCATTGCCCAGCCGGCGTTTTTTCCGCTTGGCGTGATAGCAACCAAGCCCGCATCGGCAGGGAACTCGCAGTTGCCGCTTCTCTTCTCCACTTCGTGGTGCCGATGATGGTGAAGATGGCCATGGCTATGCTTGGAGGCCTCAACGGCGACGATGCCGAAGAAAATAGACGATGCGACGAGCTTCATTGTTGATGGAATTCGTGAAAGGAGTGAGGGAGCTGTGAACGCAAACAGACGGCGGGTAAGAACCCCCGGAAAACGAAGAGCAAGAATCGAATAGGGAAAACGAAAGACTATGGTCAGGAGCTCTGTTGGAGTAAAACGAATGACTTGGGTGAAAAAGGAAAAGAAAAAGAAGAAGAAAGGAAGGTAAAGGTGTTGGGAGGCACAACAACGCAGCCAAACAATGAAGGACACTAAAGGGAATGATTGTGAGAAGAGAAGGGAGAGAGTGGAACAAGCCCCAAAAAGTGAGTGGGAGAAAAAGGGACCAGCCCAATAATCCCCCAAATCGGGCTCGAGACACTTCCCGTTTCGGATTACCTCGAAGCTATTTGGACTTTTTTTACCCGATTGGGGACAGGGCTCAGGGGTAGAGGCCAATCAGTGACAGGCGCGTGCTCAAACTCCCCGACGGTTCGTGGATGGCGGATCCACTTGACCAGGATATCCTCGCACAGCCAATCTCCGAGAAGCCAATCATCACCGTTGCTCGTGTAGCCTCTGGCGCTCGTCATTTATTGTTCAGAATTTCTGATTTTAATTCCAACGATGGAGGCTGCGACTATTGATTTGTGTGCCTTTGTGGGGGATTATTTCATTTCATTTGTCCTCCAGTTGTTCCCTTCATCCAGGCGATTGTTCGTCCCTGCGTCGTATGATATAGGGCAAACTCAAAAAGTATGCCCACTTAAAGTAGTTCACGGCTTGGCTCGCCGCAAAAATGGTGGTCTTTTGCTTGCGGAAAATTGTGATGAGCACCTGGAAAGAAGGCTTTCCAGAAGGAATTATTGGATAATCGCAGATTGAGACCCTGTTAGGTCTTACAATGCCTTTCAATCAACCGTTCATAACTATAAAGATTTAAACGGTCCATGTATCTGACTGGAGGGCCCCCAGCATCAGCAACACTTCAAGTTGACCACCATTCATGGAATTCTCCTGAGTTCCAGAACCAAAAAATTCTCTCCCTCACCGACCAGTCTAGATTTCGCGATCATCGTATTCAATCTCTCTTGAAAGGGTCTAAAATGGGGGCCCAAATCCGCCAGTCCACAAATAGTCAAAGATTAGCCTCTTGTCCACCCACAAAGGACAGGCCCAAAACCGGCGTCGTCTTCCATTAGGACAAAGTACTCCGTACCATCGAAGGGCCTGGTGCTGAAGAAGCTCACCCCTCCAAAGGAAATAAGTGGGCAATATGAACCTCCTCTTGACTCCGAGAAACCAAAAAATCGTAACTCCACGGGTCGATGGCTCAAGCATCCACACCAGATTGATCTTCCACATCCACCCATCCCCCAAACCCACCTCCATCCCCCCCACGCCACCCCCATGCAACACAGTAGTGCTGCGCGAGCAATTTCCACTCCTCAGTCTCATCCAGCATCTCCAATCCTGCAACCCTCTCTTTTTCATCCTCACTCACCCACCGTTCCCATATAAAATCCACATCCGCTGCCGCCTGCCCACCGTCGAAGCCCTGTATGCGGAGTCGTTTCCGCTGCGCCCCGAGCGACGCATACTCATGGAGAGTTTGAAGATGGATGCCACGAGTGGCTAGGTTTGACACCATTGTCCGCCCAAACGCGTCATCGGGGCGAATAGGTTCGTATAGGATCAAACCGAGCATTTCCCCGCTACGGGACGCATCATCTAGTTGGGGGAAGAGGGTTTGGGTAAAGTAGTGCACGACATCGGTGGCTTCACTGGGGGAGAGATATACTAGGCAGCACTCGGATATCAAGAGAGTCGGGAGTGTCGTGTCCACCGTCTCCTGTAGCCGGATCACTGCGTCTGGAAACGGTGTGTTCGGATCCCGCTGCACTAGATTCCGTAGATCGACAGGGTGGATGTGGTAGTCTGGGGAGTGGAGGGCGTCCCCGTCGTCGGAGATAGTTACGGTATTTGTTTGCTGTCCGATGATCCCCAAAGCACGCTGCAGAAGAGGTCCACCCCGAATTACTCTGATCTTGGCAACTGTGTTAACCGCGAAATCGATTTCATGGTAAAGAATGGTGTTTGCCGGGTGGGAGGATAGAAGTCGAAAGACACGCGTGTCTGACCCGGCACCAAGAGATATAATCTGTTTCCTCCGCTGCCCTCCATGTTGCAGAAATCGAGCGACGAGATGATCGATCGCGGTGGTGCGCACGTAGGTTCCTGTGATAATGTAAAATCTAGAGTTAGTGGGATACTTGTTTTTTAACACCCTCCATGAATAACCAGGTATTGAATTCTACGATTACCTCGATTTATGATAGGCATTCTCCTGGTCTCGGAACCAGGAGGAATTAATGCCCTCGCAAAGGAATCTTCAAGGTACCCCAATCCCACTGCACTCAGCCGGGAGACACTTGCGTCAGTGTCTGTGCCTTGCACGACGCGGTCATTGTTAGCTGATAGCCCTCGAAAACTATAGCCATGTCCTTCGGTGCCACCTCGAGTCCGAACTCGCCCGTGACCACCGCCTCGACGAAGGGTGTTGAGGTTGGGGATCTGAGAGGTGGACATAGCGGGGTCATGATGGAATCACGGATGAAGCTTAAAGTGGCGGCTCTGGTGGAGGTTTGTTCTAGTGGGGAAATCCGTGAAAAAGCGCTTTTCAAACGGCAGACCCCCACCTTTTGCTAGTACTTGAGACAAACGGTCAATAACAAAATATGTCATTAAGATTTACTAGAATTTAAGAACACTATTATAAGTGTATCATAACTTTGAATTTATTTCTGAAGGGTCCTTTTGTTTTTCAGCAAAAGATTTCTCTGTTCATGCTTGTGCTCTTAACAAGTAGACCCTCCCGTTCCTTAAAAAAAAAAAAAAAAACTCCTGTATGATGAAACAGAATACAAATTCCAGCAAAACTTATATACATATTATGAATAACACAAATCTATACATAGACAAAGTTGTTCCGGCACAGTGGGCAGGTGCTCTGGTTACTGCTCTTAAACCATCGGAAAAGACACACTGAGTGGAAGGTATTCTTGCACGTTGCACAGCGTTTGTTCGGTGTCTGCATGTCGGTTGAGATAACGGAATAACAAATTGCACATTCACTCTGCCCCTTCAGTGCGCCTTGGACATTTTTCCGGAATGCCAGCAATCCGTCTTCTATGTTGCCATTGGCAAACATGATAACTCCCTGAATTGTAAGCAGCCAATTCTTCCATTTCTTCTCGTCGACGAGTACTCGACTGCGTCCAACAACCAACGCCGGCTGCAAAGGGTATGCAGGGGGAAGAGAGATAGACAATGAGACCGGAGGGGATTCCTCATCGACTGGAATACTGGCAATGATCTCCGCGGTTTTTGCGGATATCTTAATATTGAGGGCACGCTCCTCATCAGGATCCTGGGTGGACATCCATTCGTTCACTCCTTGTAAAGCATCCTCAATCACCAATGGGGAAACCTGTATCCACGTTAGCATATCAAACTAAGGAATAAGCCGTAACAAATATGAAGATCTCACATATTTCTGTGTCCAAACTTCTACGGGACCTTTGATGCGCTTCTTCGTGTCAATCCACCAGCTCTTGGTCATGTTGGCGAGGTTCTTTAAGCACAGGAAGTACAGATGGACAAGAAGCCACTCCGTTTCCTTTTCGTAGGTTTCGCATTGATCCAATTCAAAAGACCGAATGTCAAACTTGGATGCATCCACAATTTTTCCATGAGACCGCTGCAGAAAATCGAACATGAATTCCAACAACGGACCCAATGTCTCATACTCCTTGATACTGGACGTGTATTGCTCTTGAACGTTAAGGGACTATCATCATCCATTAGTAGGGGCGCTGGCTCCATTAGGAGGTCATTGGAAATCAAGTGCATCCTACCGAATTCACGAAGTGATCAAATACCAGTTTCCAGCTCAGAAGATATGAGCGAATATCCGCCCATGTTCTGTCATCCCCATATTTGTGAGAAATCGACTGCATGGTGGGTGCTCCAAGTAGCAGAGACATGAGCTCGTCGGGAAGTCTGATCTCCGACTTGGATAATGCTAAGTCAAAGGACACCTGCTCTTGCACACTGGGGATATACTTGTGAAGTAGAGTAAATGCAGCCCGCTGAATCGCCGGACTAGGAGCTGGAATGAGAGAAAAAACCCTGCTCACGTCTTCCAGATTTTTAGGTGGTACAGTCTTAATTAGGCGGCATAGGCGATCGGCAGTGAGATCGCGAGGTAGGTAAAATGTGGCCGAGGAATCTTAAAGAAAATCAGCGTAACTAATCCTAGTGTGTGTAGTGGATATCACTCACCGAATTTCCCGAGAGTTGATGTTAGGCCATTATAGAGCTTTGTCTTTCGGTCTGACCACGCATCCTTGACATCCTCATTACTGTCTTCATTCTCCACAATTGATTCCAAACAACTGAAGAGTTTATAAGACGAATTCAGCACAGGTATAGCTTCGTCGCCCACACCAATATTTTGCCAAGTTGCATCGAGGATTTCCATGCAGTCTTCCCAGTGCGGGCCATACATTTCCTGAACGCAACGAAGTGCAACTGCTAGGCTCTCGAAAATTTCAGCCCTAATGCCAAGAGACGTTTCCTCAGACTGAAGACATTGTATGAGATACTTGACAAAGAAAATTAAGCGTTGGGTTGGGATGGATGATATAACATCTACCTCATTCGCTATGAGGAGGTTGAGTAGGGCTAACTTTCGAAGACCTACACAAGATTTAGCAAATGGTCTTTTTCAACTGAATAGACTATCCCCAGCTTACCATCCTTCTTCTCATCCGACGGTTTCAACCCAGTGGAGTCGGCCACAAGCTCGTTGCAAATCCGCGTACCACTAGGATTGTTGAGTATAGGTTGTCGCAGAACAGTCACCCAGGCAGCGGAAGCAAAAGCATTGGCCGTTCTAAATCCCCTACACAACCGAGTTATCTCTTCGGGGGAGAAGGCCACGTTCGATGACTCCATGCCATTCATCAGCTTGACGAAAGCCTCACCTATTCGATAACTCAACGGAGAAAACGAATCTAGCATCTCGAGTTTGGTTTTCCAAGTTGAATAGAGGATAGAAGAGATAGTTTCCCCCTCGCCAAATCCAGTGCGTTCTTTTGAAGTCGACCATTCCCGGATGATCCTTCGGCCGCCATTGACAACCTCCCTGGCTTCCTCTCGCTGCTCTGGAAGGCCCGACCCGGTAATAGTGTTGTAATTTTCCATGTCGAGGTCGTCATCAATCAATTGCACTGCCAGGGGGAAATTAGAGAATAGAACTTCAAGATCCTCCCCCCCGAGGTGCCTAGTGATGTCGAACAAAGACAAGATCTTAACTACAAGATAACAGAGTCGAAAGGCGGATGAATACTGATTCAAATCGCGAGGCAGGCTCTCCCGGAGTTTCAAAAACGAGTCGGAGAGCGTGCGATCAACAAGGTAGACGGTGCCCCCAAGTGGGCTTGTAATAGATGTTGATAGCTTAGGAGGAAGTTCGAGAAAGGGCGAGAGAGCAACGTCCCATGACCGACCATCGGGTAGTACACCCTTTGCCATATCTCCCAAAGCATCGGACTCACAGTTACGTAGCAATTCTTCTGCAATATGCGACAAAGATTCAACGCTGATAAAATTAGCCCTTAAGAAAAGAAAACAGATTAAAGTGGTGGTGTTAAAAAAAGTAACTCACGAGAGTGATTCGGCATTGACATGGCTTAAGTTGTGCTGTAGGATCTCAAGACTAGCTTTGGCACTTGTTTCATCAACCACCGAATTTTTCAATGTTTGAAGCATCGATTCCGCAAGGCTTGAAATTTCATCCGATACGGATTCGGCTAAGAATAGCAGTTTGCCTGTCAGCTTTGAGCCATGACTCCCGCTCTGGAAACCCCGCGTTGCATTTGGAACAGCTGTAGCGATCTGAATTAGTCCCTTCAAGGTATCCGCAACCTTACTTTCCACAGACAACGCATCAATTAATGATAAAAAGATCAAATCTAACAAGCTTTCGTTGATAGTCTGGTTTTGGAGAGTCGTAATCACAACTGACCAGTGTAGTTGGCTGCCTTTGCAAGCCAACTCCAGAGCCTGCATGACCAGAGCACTGAGGACTTTCTCGTCGGCTTCTTTGAAGTCAAGTTTTGCAAGTAGCTTCTGAACAGCATGCGCATTAGTCACTACCGTTTCAAGCTGTGCAACCCGTCCAACTACCCCCTCGAAACTTGAGGCGAACCCATCCCAAGACTTGCAGAGCAGAATGACCGATATCAATCGGTCACCAGACGGCGAAAACAAGAGTTCGGGGACGTCTTTCTGGACAAAAGGCAATAACTCTTCGGAGTGCTGTACAATCTGAGGGACATTGCGGACCATCTCTTCAACAACAGCCGCTGCAGCGTAAGGTTTTCCGTTTCTAGACCGGAGTACTTGTAAGCAATTGTCTAGCAGTGGTAGATTCGTAATCTCAATGTTTTTCAATGTATGAGTTTCGAAATCTGTGTCTGACATTCTCGATAGCAAAGAAGCCTCCAGAGAAAAAAGGCGTTCGGCTTGTGCGCAAACTTCGTCCTGTGAATTTTTGTAGTCTTTGGACTGTTCTGGAGATGATAACCGAACGGATTCAAGCAATTCTTCGGACAGCCTTGTCCAGGTAAGCTTTAGTTCGTGCTCATAGCCGGAACAAGCCAATGTAGCCAGATATTCAGAACAAATGCCTTCCGATGACCGGGCAGGAAGCACCCATTGGGACTGTTCCTGGCAAGGCCTCACATATTGTACTACCAGAGGAGAAACTCTTTCAGACAAAAATTTTTCGGCGTCACTACTCGAGAGTCGTTTTGCAAGCCATATGGCGATGTCAATATAGGCCTTCCAGCCTGCTGCTCGATTCTGCTGAGGTTCCTCTCTTGAACCCACCCCATCTTGGAGTGCCTCAGTGAGAGCGACTGCAGTCGATAACCCAATGATATCCCCGGAAGAAGGTTCGATTTTTGCAAGTGTTTGTGTGGGGATTGTCTGGCAAAGTTGATACAGATTTGGCCAAAAGAAACCTGGGCCGCTTTGCGACCCCTTGCGTATATATTGAAGAAGCCTCTTCGAGGACGAAGTTTTTCCAGAATAATCCTCTGTCCATAACTGTGGCCGTGCTGATGTTATTTGTAGTAATGTTTCGGACAACTCAGAAGCAGAACCAAGCTGAGAGCCAGATAGGGATTTACCTATAATGGCAGCGCTGACAAGCTTCCAGTCCAGCTCTTCCGGCTCCTTAGAAGCAACAGTTCGTAGTAGTATATATATGGACCTTCGAACAAATGGATCATCGTGGTAAGAGAAAGACCACAGCGACTTGCTGCCAAGTATCGTTTCTATCGCGGGTAAATCTTTTTGGCGCTCCTCCAGTGTGGAGTTTCCTGTTTCATTCTCAGTTGTGTTGCCGCCAATAGAGTAGTGAAATATGCAAACACACCTAAAATTCGATTAAATAGTAAAATTCCAGTCGCTACGACACGGGCGTATTTGGCCTCTGCATCGTCTGGGTTGACTATTCTCTCATCACTCAAGGTGTAAGGAGTCTGTTGGAGGATGATATCGTCTACAAACTCAAGTATAGAGCTCTGGTAAACCTTCCACACTCCTTTCCTTTTATCTTCGGTGGAGAATAGTCGTGTAAATGAGTCTAAAGCCGCTTGATGGACGGGTTTATCGTTATCATAAACCCCAGCTAACCAAGCTCCGATGACCTTGGGTAAAAAGCGGGCAATCCGCTTTCCCACTAGACATGCAATGGACCCTTGGACGAAGTGAGCTGACAACCTCACTCTACGAGAGAGATCAATTGATGCCCGCGGGTATATTTTAATCTGCGGAGGCAATCACTATCAACCTGCTGCTCTGGTCCACGTCGGACACATATATAATATAGACCTACCCAAGCTTCCAGAAACCCATCATCAAGGGTTCCATTGCGCTGTTCTACATTAGAGACGTAATCCTTTATATCATCTAACGCTTTTGTTCTCGTGACTTCATCTTTCTTCAAAAAATTCTTGAATGCAATTGCCAGCTGCGCTTCCGATATCTGGGACAGATCTGGTGGCTCAGCCACGTACGTAAGGGATGATAATTCCTTTCCTTGGCCAGACAAAGACGAGGAGAATCCACCAAAAGAACCAAATGTACTGGCAGCAGCGCGGCTGCTCGAGGCCTGGGATTTGAACTTTTTACTCATATTAATGTGGGGTAGGCGGGGGAGGGATTCGGAGAAAAAAAAGTGGAATAAAGTTCCGGGTAAAAGAACAAGTGATGAAAAGGGCAGTATCTGAGGTAGAGGTGAAAGGTAAAAGCCGACAGTTTCTCCCTCTCTCCGTTTCTTCTTACCCCAGCTTCGTGCAAATGTTCGAGGACTCGAGCGCCACACACACCAGAAGGCACCTATGACGATCGGCGTCCCGATCGGGAATATCACGTGGTCTGGTGTCATCGATTGCCGAAAGAGGAAAAGGTCAACGCGGTCTGGCCCAGAAAAAGAGCACCTGCCGAGAGAGCTTCAGCCCCCAGCCTCACGCTCGCCCATCACAATGAAGTTTTTCATTGAGTAAGTGTGCACTCTTGGTACCTGAATACTATCACGTAATGAAGCATATAGCTGATGGTCATCGTCGTACACTAGTGATCTCCCCGTCCTCTTTCCTTACCCTCGTATATACCCCGAACAATATGCCTACATGTGTGATCTTAAAAAGACCCTCGACGCCGGGGGTCATTGCGTCATGGAGATGCCTTCGGGAACTGGAAAGACCGTTTCACTGCTGTCGTTGATTGTTGCCTATCAGCAGCATTACCCCGAACATAGGAAGCTCATTTACTGTTCCCGAACAATGTCCGAGATCGAGAAAGCTTTAGCGGAGCTGAAGGAGTTAATGAAATTTCGCGCCCAGCAACTGGGTTATACCGAGGATTTCCGCGCTCTGGGGCTAACGAGTCGAAAGAACCTGTGCCTGCATCCTTCCGTCAAACGCGAAAAAAGCGGTACGGTGGTCGATGCCCGATGTCGGAGCTTAACAGCGGGATTCGTCAAGGAAAAGAAAGAGCGAGGGGAAGATGTTGAGTTGTGCATTTATCACGAGGTATGATCTCATGAAACTATAAGCCTCGGATTTCATGTGTAACATTATTTAGAATCTTGATCTCCTCGAACCGCACAACCTCGTTCCTCCGGGAGTCTTCACACTTGACGGATTACTCAAGTATGGAGAAGAACACAAGCAATGCCCTTACTTCTCGGCCCGGCGTATGGTAAGATC
Organism: Aspergillus biplanus; assembly: GCA_027569045.1. NCBI lineage: Eukaryota > Fungi > Ascomycota > Eurotiomycetes > Eurotiales > Aspergillaceae > Aspergillus > Aspergillus biplanus. The sequence continues at coordinate 1,096,665 of JAPDEJ010000009.1, read as the reverse complement.
CTTGCCGCCTCATGCTCCAAGCTATCTGACCCTTCCCTAACATGCTCTTCAGATGCCGTTTTGTAACATTATAATCTATTCCTACCACTACCTCCTAGACCCAAAAATCGCAGAAAGAGTATCAAAGGAGTTCTCGAAAGACTGTATAGTCGTCTTTGACGAAGCACACAACATTGACAACGTCTGCATTGAGTCCCTTAGCATTGATATAACAGAGGATTCCTTACGAAAGGCTACAAGGGGAGCAAACAATTTGGAGCGAAAAATCCAGGAAGTGAAGAGTTCTGATGCGGAAAAGCTTAATAATGAATACATGAAACTTGTTGAGGGACTACGTGATGCGGAACAGGCCAGAGAGGAGGATCAGTTTATTTCAAACCCCGTGCTTCCGGATGATCTACTCAAGGAGGCCGTACCGGGCAATATTCGTCGAGCAGAGCATTTCGTTGCCTTCCTCAAAAGATTCATCGAATACCTCAAAACCCGAATGAAAGTCACGCACACCATTTCTGAAACGCCTCCCTCGTTCTTAAGCCACGTCAAAGACTTAACTTACATTGAACGGAAACCGCTAAGATTTTGCGCGGAACGCTTAACTTCACTTGTCCGAACGTTGGAACTTATCAACATCGAAGACTATCAACCGCTTCAAGAGGTAGCGACATTTGCAACACTTGTATCGACTTACGATAAAGGTTTTTTGTTGATCTTGGAACCTTTTGAGTCCGAGGCTGCAACAGTGCCTAATCCCATCCTCCATTTTACCTGCCTAGATGCCGCAATCGCAATCAAGCCTGTGTTTGATCGCTTCAGTTCAGTTATCATCACATCCGGAACCTTGTCGCCCCTAGAAATGTACCCGAAAATGCTAGGGTTTACAGCCGTAATGCAAGAATCATATAGTATGACTCTTGCCCGCCGGTCTTTCCTCCCTATGATCGTAACTCGCGGCTCCGACCAAGCACAGATCTCGTCCTCTTTCCAAATCCGCAATGACCCAGGTGTGGTGCGCAACTATGGAAATATGGTCCTAGAATTTTCCCGTATTACTCCAGACGGTGTCGTTGTCTTCTTTCCTTCCTACCTTTATATGGAATCTATCATCAGCATGTGGCAGGGCATGGGGATTCTAGATTCGATATGGAACTACAAGCTGATTCTTGTCGAAACTCCTGATGCGCAAGAATCCTCACTAGCCCTAGAGACATACCGAACCGCATGCTGCAATGGCCGAGGTGCACTTTTACTTTGCGTCGCTCGAGGTAAAGTCTCCGAAGGTATCGATTTCGATCATCATTACGGAAGGGCCGTGCTGTGTATTGGTGTTCCATTCCAGTACACCGAGTCACGTATATTGAAAGCTCGCCTCGAATTCCTAAGAGAAAATTATCGCATTAGGGAAAACGATTTCCTATCGTTCGACGCGATGAGGCACGCCGCGCAATGTCTAGGCCGTGTACTTCGTGGCAAAGACGATTACGGGGTCATGGTTCTAGCGGATCGCCGATTCCAGAAGAAACGAACTCAACTACCGAAATGGATTAGCCAGGCCATGCTAGAGAGCGAAACAAATCTCAGCACAGATATGGCCGCAGCGACTGCGAAGAATTTCCTCCGTACCATGGCTCAACCATTTAAAGCTAAGGACCAAGAAGGCATTTCGACATGGAGCCTAGCAGATCTAGAGAGACATCGGGAAAAACAAACCCTTGAAGAGGAAAGATTACGACGTGAAGCTCTAGTCAACGGCCATGGAGCGACTGTCCTTCGCGACAGTGCTATGGATGAATTCGATGATGGTATTGACGAAGATCTTATGATGTTGGATGCGGAGTAAAAAAAATTAAAAACTCTTCACACCCAAATCCAGCGCCGTACCATCTTTGACACACCTTTTAATATTATTTATTTCCTTGGAAATAGCTCAACATTACACTTATGATACCACGGTTGTCCGGTGTTCAATTGGTAAAATTTTTAATGATACTATTGGTTGGGTTTTGATTTTTATTTAGCACAATAAAGAACTCTCTTCTTTCCTCTTCTAATACTAACAAGGTATAAAATGTCATGGATAGTAATATGAATAAGAAACTTTTCTCTTATTTCCGCTGAAACAAAACTCCATGGGGCTCGTAGGACACATCGGACAAGGAAATCGCGTATAGACAACACAGATTCAAAACCTGATAACATATACAAATGATAGAACGAAACAAAATACCCGACGACATTATACAGCATTAAACTGCCGTCCGTCTATGCCACAGGGGCAAGGACGTCAAATGCACCCGTACCAACAATTCCAGTACGGCCAACAACAATCCGACTACTTGGGTTGGCAAGGTTATCGAAATCCCGCTCGTGTACAGCATCCTTAAGGAAGCCAACAGTGGTTTCGAAGCTCATTTTTGCCAGAGGGGACGAAATATTTTTCACAAGACCGTTGCGGTTGAACGCGCGGAAACCACCAGAATGCGTCATCACATCACCAATCAGGTTCAGATGGCGGTTGTCAACGGAGATACTGTGACCTTTGAACACGTCGGACATTTCCTTGACAATAGATGCGCGTGCGGCTTCAACACCGTAGTAAGTGAGCATATGGTTAATCGAGTTGGTGTAGACGGAGTGAGGCTTGATGATATCCTGGTAGTCACGCATGGCGAGCAAGTTGACACCCTCTGTGATAACCTGTGCCGGTTCCCCCTTGGCCTTATCTGCTTCCACAAAGGTACAGTTACCGAGGCCAGGGATGGATTGGATGACGGCACTGCGGCAAGCCTCCTCCACAAGGGGTAGGATAAGAAGCTTGGGTGTAGAGATATCGTACTGGAGCTGAACAGTGCACGACGAGCCCTTGAGGGGGTTGAACTTGAATTGGGTGACCTCCGCGTACTTGCCCTTGACGTCTTCCTCTCGGAGTTTCGAGTCTTTCATTTCACCGCCTTCTTCCAGGCCATCATCCAAGGCATCATTCATCACAACATCACGACTCCGCCCAGAGTTTTCGTCGTCACTGTCGTCATCATCTTCGAGAGCATCTTGCTCACGAACCATCCTCTCTTCATCCTCCTCTGGTCCTTCATACGAGACCTGGTTGGACCGGTTTTGGGTGCCCCCAGCCCGTTTAGCATCATCCTCATCATCTTCAATATCATCATCAGGAGGTGCCTCTTCGACGTCAGCTCCCCTAGAGGCTTCTTCGGTTGTACCTACAGAAACCCCAATTTCCGGCTGTGCCGTCGAGAATGATTTCATTGTCTTCTCGTCATATCGTTTCTTGAGCTCCATATGCGTGAGCTTCACAAGCTTGGGAATAAATCCTTCCTGTAGAGTATTCTGTACGTCCTTGGTCGTAATAGCGTATTCGGTAGTGTATTCCTCGGCGGGGAAAAATTGGATCTCAATATCGTATATCTTAGCCTTTGTAGCCCCCGAAGAAACCCTCTCCTTGACCTGGACCTTATCAACAACTTCTGCAATACTGAGCTTGCTGATGGCCTTGGCGAATCGCTCAGAATGGTCTCGAGGCAGCTCTTCGTTTAGAATCAAGGTCATTGTGGGAGTCATAATGTGGGCACTAGCAGTCATCACGATTTCACGCAATCTAGGAATACCGAGTGTGACGTTTTTCGCAGAGTGACCAGCCAAATGGAAGGTATTCAACGTCATCTGAGTGGAAGGTTCACCAATGGATTGACCAGCAACAATTCCGACAGCTTCACCAGGGTCGACAACGGACTTGAGATACTTCATATTCATCAACGTGTTGAAAGCCTTTTTGCTAATAACACCATCAACTCCTTTCTTCTTTTCCTTAAGGAGCCTGCCAGGATTGCTATCCTCATACTACGAAGAATGCTGTTAGTCTCGCGGAGAGTAAGTTGGTTACGAAAAAATAAAGCTGACATACCTTCTTGAGGGCCTGAGAGAATAACTCGGATGTACTACCGAGGTTACCTCCAGGGTGGTAAAGAGAGAGGACAGGGTCCATAGCATCCACTTTCCCTGTCTTGCGCACCTTCTTCATAGCATCCTTGTGCCAATTCACAACCTCTTCATTCTCCAAATTGTTCAACTCGGCTTTGAGGCTCACCTGTTCCATCATGGAAACGTGATTTGCAGCCAAAAAGTCAAAATTGTGAAGGTGAACCTGCTTGGTAATATCAAGTCCATCTTCTCCGTACAAGAACTGAACGATAGAACCATCAGAGGTTTCGCGAACCGAGGTATCATATTCTGCCCTCAACCCTTCCATACCCTTAATCAAGCAACGTTGCAAATAGCCGGATCTAGAGGTCTTCACGGCCGTATCAATGAGACCCTCACGACCAGCCATGGCGTGGAAATAATATTCTTGGGGCTTGATTCCAGTTAAGAAACGGCCATAAACATAGCCACCAGCCATGGGATTAGTGTCGAAAGCTCTAAATGACGGTAGTGTTTTACCGCTGATCATTACTGGCACACGACGACCTTCCAAAACCTGCTGGCCCAAGTTGCAAGAAATGAGGTTGGCATTAACACCCGAGCCCTTTGCACCAGTGATAGTCATAGACTGCATTTGGTTCCACGGAAACGGTTTAGCTAAACCGCGTGGCAGACATGCTTTTGTAATTTCGGAAGACAGAGTTGCTGTACGAGAGTTGGAAACGCTATCAAGACCCGCCTGCTTGTCATCGTCCCGAAGAACTTCCTCCAAGCGTCGTTGCAGTTCGGCATCCTCGTCGGGGACCGTGGCCTGGTCAAGAGTCACGTACTTCAATGCAACCTCACGACCAATCTTCTCTGCCTCACTTAATTTCTCTTTGCGGTTGCGGTTACCCTCTTCGGTTAGGCGAAGATCGTCGATACCACAAGTGAAAGCCCTCATGTTCAAAAACCTCGTCAGGAGTCGTCCGAGGATGCTGATCAATTTTCCGGCAACTGTGTGGCCGTATATTTCATGAATAGAGTCAATCAAACCACCAGCAGTAGGGCCGATTTGCTTTTTGTCCAAAATGCCACACAACATCTCTCCATCCTTGAAAATGACTTCGCCTTCTTCATTATTTTCACCCCAACGGTCTCCGGGAGTGGATGACTTGCTCGTCAAGTTGAGGCCAGCTCTTCCTAAGGGCATGATATTCTTGAGGATGGTCGTGATCACCTGCTTACCAGTCCAGAGTGGTTTTGGCCGAAGCACCGCTGGGCTCACAAGTTGAATCCTTTCGGATATCGTGTGAGAGTTCTCGGGCCTCAGGCAACTATACAGCAGCTCATAGTAATCATCTTTGTCGAAAAAGCTGTCTCGGCATGTAAACCACGTTCCCATGGAAATATGATCCTGAATCAAACCTCTAAGTGGTTTACCTGAAGTTGCAACGAGGTACTGATGGTCTGCATCCGCAAGTGTCATAGCTTCTGCTCGAGCAAGCTCATTTTGAGGGAAGTGCATGTTCATTTCATCACCATCAAAATCCGCGTTGTAGGTGTTGCAGTTTGCGTAGTGCATTCGGATGGTTCTTTCGTTGGGGAGTACACGAGCTTTGTGGCCCATTATAGACGGTTTATGTAGCGTGGGCTGACGGTTCATCAAGACAATATCGCCCGTGGTGAGGTGGCGGTAGACCTTTTTGTTGCGCGATCCTTTCATCCTCCAATTTGAAGGAGCAAGTAGCTGGTTTGCCAAAGCTGTTCGCTCATCAAGGCTCTTAAACTTAAGATTAGTTACTTGCCCCAACTCGTTCTCAATGGCCATGGCACCAGGGTACCCATCGGGACCATTAATAACCGCTTGCTTCAGCTCCCAGAAATTGTGATGGGTCACGGGTTCAGGATATGTCAATTTTTTCGCAAACACAAGAGGGACACCAATCTCATTGGTTTCAATATTAGGGTCTGGCGATATAACACTTCGTGCAGCAAAGTTCACACGTTTGCCCATCATATTCTTTCTGAACAAGCCTTCCTTCTTTTCCAGTATCTGTTTGATACCATTTGCGGCCCCCGCAGCAGCAGCGCCTGTCATCCCATTCCGATCACGATCAATCAGGCCGTTAACGGAATCCTGTAGTTGAACAATGGCGTGGAGAAGATCGCGATAGTCTCGAACACGTGTGGCGGATTCAGAGCCCAAGCTATGTCTTTCCTTACTAATCTGATTGATAATATCACAGTTCTTCAAAATTTGCGAAAAGGGTATATTTTGCTGCGCTTCCATAATTGAGCTCGCTCCAATAGTGGCGGGTCGATATTTGTTTGGAGGGACCACAATGTTTTTAATGAAGAACATATCCGCACTAACCCGAGAGTCCTTTTTCGATGTGGGTCGTGAGTTGTATACAAGGTTTAAAACTTCACCTTCTTTCTCAAAGAGTAATGTTATTGCCGCATAAACCTCCGGGGATGGCATATATTGCTGCGCCTCAGCGGCACCTTGTTTGCTGCTCTCGACCTGTGCAACGACTGCATTCCCGCGAGCAACTTCTTCCTCCGCCCCATGAGCTTCCGACGTAGAAACATCGTTTGTAAGTCCATGCTTTTCTTTAAGACTCACTTGTCTGGCCTGCTGGAGAAGGATCAGGGAGTTCGGTATCTGTAAACCTGCCTGTTGCATAGCAAGTCTAGACTTCTCCGAAAAAGGTTTTCGGAAAATTTTAGATGCCCGGTCCTTTCGATATCCCGGAGAAATTCTTACGGCTCCCGTCAGAACCAAACTTTGATCGGATACTTTGGGGAAGGAAAAAAGACAGAGAGGGAGAAGACAACATACCCGCTACAGTTGGCACACTTCCTGGCGCCCACGATTCCTTTGAAGAATTCCTTAACCAGCTCCCGCCTTTGCTCTGTGGCGAGAGGGTTCTTTGTTCCAGCCATTACCGCCTTCAGCTGGCCAGCCGCTTGTGCTTCCCGAATACACTTCTTGACATAGGCATTGCGACGTGCTATAACATCGGCATCATCTTGTTCCTCGTCGTCGTCGTCCGAATCGTCCATATCCTTAGCCGATTTTTTTTTTGCAGCGCCCTTGTCTCCCATAGCGTCTATAACTGCGGCAGCATCGACCAATCCATATTGCAAGAGTCGCAATTTGCAGGTGTAAGCATTGACTTGTGTGCGGGACATTTGGAGACGATGGCAAAAAATGCATTGCCCCCGAAGCAAGCGGTACAGCTGGTCGAGATGCGTAACATTGTATACATGAACTGGAAGCTCAATATGTCCTGGGTGGCCTGTACAAGACCATGAATTCAAACGGCATGTAGTGCAACTAGGTACTGTGAGCCATTCCCCCATCCAGATAGCCAGATGCAAGGTGAGAGGAAAAGAGGAAAAGGTGAGAAAAACTTACATATGATCACCCCACGAGCCCAAGGCAGGATCGTATAAACCACAAGGAATAGGATTGTTGAGGTTATCCAAAGTCGGAGTGTTATAGATTCGCTTGACGGAGATAGCTTTGATATCTTCATCGGAATAAACACCAAAGTTAATTCCCGAAATCGTGGAAGCCACTGGACGTGCGAAGTTCGCCATTGTCCCAGCTGCAGCTCCCTTGAGCAACAGAAACCGCCGGTTGTGCGAATTCTTTTCTTTTTTCTGGGATGCTGGCGGAGGAACAAAAAGCGGGAGCTGTCGATCTTGATGCTATGAAAAAAAAAAGTTTCTCAGCTTTTTTCTGCCATGCGACACCGCCTTGTTCCACGTCTGCTCTGGATCGCGGCTCTCATTCTTCCCAGTCACCACAATCAACCGCCTCCATTGACATTATCCCTCCCAACGCTTGCGCTTCTCCACGGTTGAACTAGTGACGGCCTACTTATTATTCTAGCGTCCACCAGCTATCATTTATCCTGCTGGCCACAGTGGGTGAGTCGAGTGTTTTTCGTGTCTTCCAGCCATGGCGGATGTGTCTGGCAGCGTGCTGAAGAGACCTCATCCCGAGGACGAAGACAATAATTCACAGAAAAGATCTCGCTCCAATCATGGATCGCCTGCACCAGGGCAAGGGCCACCCCCGGCCGGTAAGGTCGACATCGAGAAAATGGTGGCCGAGGCAAGAGCAAAGGCGGAAGCCGTGCGTGCAAGGCTCCAGGCCGCAAGAGGAGGCTCCTCTACCCCAACGCCCTCAGGTTCCAGTCCCAGCCCCACCCCTCCTGCTGCCGCCTCTGCCATTTCAAGATTGGAACAGATGAAAGCTAGGGTCGCAGCTGCGACCGGGCGAGCCAACGCGGCAGCTCAACAACGATCTATTCCCTCAACTCCTGCACCTCCCCCTACTCAAGCACCACCAGCGCCCCCTCCTCCTTTCGAAGACGAAGATGACGGTTTATCCCGTGCCCGAGGTGGCCTAGATGTTGGATTGCACCCAGCCCTTCTGTCAGATAACATTGAGTTTCGGGGTGGTAAAGGTCGACAATCTGTACAATCAAGGAACCGCCAGACTGAATCCCCGATGACGAAAGGGAAACAAGATCGAGCCGGGCTAGATCTATCCGGGCCATCTCTAGAAGAAATCAAGAGCAACCCTTATTTCGACCCAAGTTTAGGTCCGAAGGCTACAGTCGCAAAGCCTCGGCAAACTCGCCAACTTCTTTTTAACCAAAAGGGGAAATATATACAACAAGCTGCAGCCCTTCGCCGGCAAGCCCAGTTAGAGGCGATGAAGAAGCGCATCGCGGAACGAGCAAGGCAGGCTGGTATTGATGAAGACTTAGACATGGAAAAGGCCTTTATGGTGCCAGCGCCACCATCAATCGAGTGGTGGGATGAGGGCTTGGTGGACGGCGATGACTATTCAGCTATTGACGATAACCAAAACCTCAAAATCGATACTCCGGACTCCATCATCACTATATACGTTCAACACCCGGTCTTTCTTGACCCTCCTCAGGAGAAGCTCATACCCGAACAGAAGCCAATGCACCTCACGCCCAAAGAACAGGCTAAGATCCGCCGACAACGACGCATGGCTGACACCAAGGAGCAGCAAGCTAAAATCCGTCTTGGTCTCGAACCCGCGCCTCCGCCCAAGGTCAAGAAATCCAACCTCATGCGCGTACTAGGAGAAGAAGCAGTCAAGGATCCGACAGCCGTTGAAGCGCGTGTGAACCGCGAAATCGCGGAGCGCCGCGAAAACCATGAAACCACGAACGCGGAGCGCAAATTAACGAAAGAGGAGCGTCGTGACAAGCTTGCCAGACAACAAGAACAAGATGCCGAGAAGGGCATCTTTATGACAGTATATCGGATCGACAACCTTGCGAACGGTCGTAATCGTTTCAAGATCAGCAAGAACGCGGAACAGAACGCCCTTACGGGGGTTTGTGTCATGCATCCTCGGTTCAACATCGTCATTGTTGAGGGAGGCACGCATTCAATCAACAATTATAAAAAACTCATGATGAACCGCATCGACTGGACAGAAAACGCGGGTCCAGGTGCAGTACGCGAGGGCAATCGTGAAGCTCAAGCATCGTGGCTAGCGGCCGAAGACGAGCAAACGGGTGACTTGAAAGACCTCAGTTCCAACACCTGTAACCTTCTCTGGGAGGGTCAGGTCAAGGCCCGGGCGTTCCGAAAATGGCTGGGTGCTCGGATTTGCGAAACAGACTCGAAAGCAAAGGATGTCCTCTCCCGAGCCAAAATGGAGAGCTTTTGGGCTCTAGCGAAGAGCGCAAAACAGAACGAGTCTTGATTTTTTTCCTTTCTTTCTAGAACATTGTGTATATTATACTAATTAGCAATGCCGGGGAGTTGTTACGAGTCAAAAATATCTTTACCCAAAAGGGAAAACTATTCATTCAATCATTTAAAACCTTGTCATGCACAAAATGTAGAATCCTAAATATTGTGGGCAGAGAAAACCAAAACTTTTCTTTTGAGCCTATCCAAATATCGAGCCTCGCGCCAGTAAATGCAAGTTTTAATTCCAAAGCGAAAAGAGAGGGGAAAGGAAAAGAAAAAGGATACGCGTTGTCACATTATCATGAGCGTGGGGGCCATTGGGTTCCATTGTTGCTTAGCTGCCGTAAGAGATCCAACTGGGCCCTGACTTGTTCAAAGTTCATCGTCGGGGTCTGAGCCTGTGGTTGGCCTGGAGCCTGCTGCTGTGATTGCTGGTATTGCTGTTGCTGCTGCTGCTGTAAAGCAGCTAAGAATAAGGGGTTAATCTGTGCACTGGGGGCCATTTGCTGGTACATGTTTGGTTGCTGGAAAGCCTGTTGGAAAGGCATCTGGAAATTGAAAGGCGCAGTTGGCATAACACCTTGCTGCTGCTGTTGGGGCTGTAGTTGAGGGATATGTGAATATGGTGGGAACTGTTGTTGGGCTGCATTGTAGGCGGCTTGTTGGCTCGGAGGGGGGTTGGGAGGAAGAGATTGATGCTGATGCTCTTGCCTATCACGCTGATAATATAGTTGACGATCATGGTGAGAATTTGAGTCGGACGAATCTCTACCTCCCCGGCCACGGGCCCCACGACCACGATCAGAGCCCCGGCCACGCCCTCTGGCCCCGCGAAAGTTCGGGCTCTTGCCATGGAAGCTAGCCGTCTCAACAGGCCCGTTCTGTCGCATCATCTCGTGTAGATTCTTTGGGCGAGCAAGAGGGGTATAGCCGTCTTCGGCGGGGTTATCGTCATAGTTGAGTTCGCTCTGGTTCAACTTCGAAGGACCAGGCTGCCCCCGTCTTGCCCTTGCCGAGCCACCGTTCTCGCCCTTGGCCTCCTTTCTTTCCTGCCGTTTCTGCTTAAGTCTTCGCTTATACTCAGCTTCAGCTTCGTCATCAGAAAACTCGACCTCGTCTTCGGCAACTTCTTCATCGTGGAAATTCGAGGCATCGCTTCCCTTCAGGCCCTTGAGTGGCTGAGTGAAAACGAAGGTAGAATGTTCCTCCACATAGTATATAGGTTTGCCCCTCGAAAGACCATGCTCTTCAACAGCAGACGCAGTAGGGTATCGTACCGCATACAACGGATTCTCGACTCGTCCCAAAGTCTCGGAGACCACACCAGCGGTCTTTCGGTCCTCAAAACAAAGTAGCGACCCCGATTCGAGCACCTGGTATTCTCCAGAGACGTTGGCCGCAATAAGGACAGTATTCTCGACGACGGCTTCAACATTGCCCAGAAAGACAACCTTCATCTCAGGCGTAATATCAATTTCAGGAATAGGCAAAACTTCTTCCGGGATCTCGTTTGCCGTTTTGAGGAGGACGCCCGGTTTACCCTTCCCCTCCCCTTCATCGTCCGACCCAAGCTCTCCTTGCATCAAAATCCGTGCTTGCTCCTCTGGGCTAAGAATCGGATAGTCTTCATCCTCCTCATCACTGTCTTCCGAGGAGGAATCGCTTGAACTATCAGAGGAGGACTGGTAGGGAGAAGAATCAATCTCCCACTCTGGGTGCTCGTCTTCCTGCTCATCTAGGGCGCCTCCTGTAGCCTCAATGGATGACATATCCGCAATCCCATCTGTACCCCTGTCCCCATCCAAGCCCCTCTGTAAATTCTGATCCGGACCTGCGCTCTCCTCGCCATGATAGGTCCCTTGGTCAACCTCCATCACGTCTTTATCCCCCGAAACGCGCTCTTCCTGTTCACCCTTGGCCGCCAAATGATGAGCGCTGGAATTATCTCCCGTATTAACGCCGCTTCCAGCCACAATATTTGGCAAACTAATTCCACTGAGACCAGGCTGGGGCTCCTGGCTACCTTCGTTGACCAGGTTCAATCCGGGGATCAATGGGGGTGCATTCGGGGGTGCAGTTGATTCCTTAGTTTGACTCGAAGCAGCGACTCCTCCGCTATCGTCCGTACTCACGGGGGTCCCAGCGACCCAGGGAGAGTTGTAGAAATCGCTGCCACCGTCGGCCGGTGTCGAGGCGACGAATGGCGTATCGCCCACCGAAGGACCGTCAGTAGGATGTCCAGCAATAGGCTGTGACTGGGGCTCGGCCATTATGAATATTTATATTATCAAGAGCTAGATTCCCCCGAAATAAAATCAAAATTGTGCGGTGAATGTTGACAAACAACTTCAATCCTCTCCCGGAATTTTTTTTTTTTTTTTAAGGAACTGCCAAAGTTGCCGTCGTGGCCACCGAAGAAGCTTGTTATCGATAACGGAACATGGGATTGCCGTCTGGTACCGTGTCATATCACAGATTAAACTATTTTTAAATTTCCCAATTACACCTCCTTCATCGGAACTCTGTGTCTCTTGGGAGGAGCATATCGATATGAGCCCCAGCAGTAAACCCATCGAGGTGCCCTCTACGCCACAAAGCCAGGGGACACCGCGGACAAAACCACGGTATAGATCCGCACACTGTAGACACATTCGGGAACCCCATTTTTTGATTCAATTTCAGCTCACATCTTAGTCGCAGTCCCCCACCGCCGCCTTTCCTCCTTGCCCTGAACAAAACGCTCTACGTATGCCTGATTTCAAACGGTATCGCAGCTTTTCTTGCGCCCATTCAGGATTGCGACGAGGTTTTCAATTTCTGGGAACCCACGCATTATCTCGATCATGGCTACGGGTTGCAAACATGGGAGTACTCGCCGGTCTACTCGATTCGGAGCTGGCTCTATATCTGCCTTCATTCTATTGTTGGGAAAATAGGATCTTTCCACTTTAGCAAGAAGGTTGCTGCATTTTACACCATCCGATGCTTTCTCGCCATCATTTGCGCCGCTTCCCAAACAAGGCTATATTCAGCCATCTGTCGAACACTCAACCCGAGAATTGGGCTGCTGTTTATCATGGTTACTGCATTCAGCCCTGGGTTTTTCCACGCTTCGGTTTCGTTCCTCCCATCCAGCTTCGCGATGTTCACGTCCATGCTAGGTCTCGCCTCTTTCTTGGATTGGAGAGGAGGGCAGAAAACGGCTCAGGGAATCATGTGGTTCGGTCTCGGCGCGATTGTTGGCTGGCCGTTTGCTGGGTCTCTAATACTCCCTCTTTTTTTCGAGGAGATTGCGATTGGCTTTTTCTCTGGAAACTTTCAGAATGTCATCCTTGATACACTCAACGGGGTTATGAGGTGTTTTGCAATTCTAGTATGTTTTCATTCCACCATCTCGCCGATGTCTATCTCATGTTAAATGATTACAGGCCGCAGAAGTCACAGTGGACTATGCTTTCCTCAACAAACTAACCATTGTTCCATGGAATATCGTTGCGTATAACGTTTTCGGCGGAGACGGGAGGGGACCAGATATTTTCGGCACGGAGCCTTGGACATTCTATGCGAGGAACCTACTATTAAATTTTAATATTTGGTCCGTACTCGCGGTCACTGCGGCCCCTTTACTGCTACTCCAAGCACTATTCAGGCCCCAGAAAACGTCCAAACAAACCGTGTTTAGGTCCTTGAGTCTTATAGCGCCTTTTTATATGTGGTTAGCGATCTTCACCGTTCAACCTCATAAGGAGGAAAGATTTATGTACCCGGCATATCCGTTCCTTGCTCTCAATGCCTCCATTGCCTTTGACCTGCTGCTTGCATACTTAGGCTCCAGTAATCCAAGAGAGCTGATCGGACGGGTGCCGGCAAAGCTCAAGCTAGCCGCAGTAATGTCTGTGATTCTGCTGGCTATTAATAGTGGTCTTCTAAGGACCCTGGGCATGATTACCGCATACAATGCTCCGCTAAAGGTGTTGAGGCCATTAGCAGAGCCGGGGGTCGCTCATTATGGCGATTTTGTTTGCCTTGGGAAGGAGTGGTACCGATTCCCGTCGTCGTACTTTCTTCCAGATGGCATGCGAGCCAAATTTATTCGCAGCGAGTTCCGAGGGCTACTCCCTGGTGAGTTTCCTGACGCTCCGAGCTACCCCGCCCTATTTGAAGGAACCTCCCAGGTTCCAGAGGGTATGAATGATCGCAATCAAGAAGATCCGGAGAAATATGTAAGTCATCTTGTGAGACAATCAGTTAGTTTTGCAACAGACTAATTATTCTTCCTCAGATCGACATCTCTCAATGCTCCTTCTTGGTTGACTCGTCCTTCCCGAGTCGTAAGACAACTGAGCTGGAGCCTAATTACATCGAAGATGAATCAGTGTGGGAGAAGATATCTTGTGAGGCTTTTCTTGATGCTTCCCAAACGGGTCTTCTGGGGCGCCTTATCTGGATCCCCGAGTTGCCGATCATCCCAGATCGGTTCCGCAGAAAATGGGGTCAATACTGCCTCCTTGGACGACGTACGGGGAGGCCTGGGAGTGACTAAACTCGCATCACACCCACACTTCGAATGTAAATAATAGAACCATGAAACTCTACTTATTCCCCATATCTGTAGGCCAAATGCGGTCTCGTCGATAGTACCAAGACCGTTGTGCACGGGCTTAACCAGATAGGGAAAAAAGATCCCAAGTCTTGGGGTCGAACACCACCAGATGCAGTGATAAGGAACATCATAGGACTATCATTCGCGGGGAAATAGCGGCTCCCTAATACACAATCATCGCTGGCGATCGCATCCGATTAACAGAAATGGAATCCTTCGCGTATGACCAGGGGCGCATCTATATCCGTCATCACCATCTGCACCACCCGCATCTCCATAAGAAGCGTCGCATATCTCCTCCTGCTTTGATGTTCAACACGAGATATCTTTAGCCTATCATCCCCAATCCATGTCCCTGTCACCACCAGCGACATGTTCTCTAATATTTCGCCCTTCAGTAGGTATCAAACCTGCGAAGTCGCCGTTTTCTCCCTTGTTACCACGGTCAGCATTTGGATCCTCTACACCGCTCTTAAACAGTATATCACAACCAATCAACCAACATCGAAGTTTCGCCAACGCTCTAAGTTTCAAGCGCCCACCAGAAAACCTGGAGGTGGGTGTACCCCGATATTCAATAATTAAGAACCTGACTGCTGACCTATAAACCAATAAGAATGGACTCCGTCCGACTTCAAACGGCCTCCTGCGTCTCCATATCCTAATTGGGATATCCACACGACGAAGCCAATTTCGTACCGGCCATTCAGATATGGGCCGTAAGTACACAGCAGCATCAAACCCCACATATCCGCCTGTCATCGCAAATTGTCGAAACTGAGACGTATACAGGAAATACTTCGTCACAATGGGCCTGCGGACTATGAAATGGGACGAATGGATAGGTACGGTCGGAACTCTATCTACGCTCTTCAAACACCAGAATCCATTGCTAATCCCATCTTAGAGCTCGACAACCATTACCTACGATACCATGCGGACAAGGCCCAAAGGATCAAGGAACGAGGAGACAAATGCTGCAAAACAGCCCCTGAGGCGTGGGGCGCGGCTATTGAACTCCTTGAAGAACTGTAAGCCAACACAACCACCACCAACAAAAACAACACCAGCAACACCGCACTAACAGCCCTTCTCAGTTGCTCCTATCTCCCCGAACGCTACCCTTCCATGTTCCAAAAAACTCCCACAGGTATCACCAACCTCGTCACCAACGAAACCTTCAACATCACCCAACGCCCTCTCCCCGAGGACCCCATGGTGACCTGTGCGCGCCTCGTACAGGACGACCTCGCCTTAATGATCGAGCGCCCGGATGGCGAATATTACCTCCTCGCCGGTGCGATCCTACTCGCCGGATTCTGGCGCCTCTCCGACAAATACGGCATGCGTCTCTCCGAGATCCACACCTCCGGCGACGTACCCCAGTACAAAGAGAAACTGGAAAAGAGTATGATGAACTTCTTCCGCCGGATCAAGCCCGACGACCCGGTCCTCCGAAACAACTACTTCCTCCAAGTCGACGACTGTCTCCCCTGGTCGCACAGCATCGGGTCTGAGGACTCCACCGCCGTCTCATGGAACACGGCAGAGAAAAATAAGGCCATCGAGCACCACTATTTCCGCTCGGAGCGACAGTCACTGCGCCGGTTGCCGCGCTCTGGTGCCGTGGTGTTCACCATCAGGACGTATTTTGAGCCCATCACCGCTGTCGCGGAGGAACCTTATGTGCCTGGTCGGCTGGCTTCCGCTGTGCGGAGCTGGGGGGCTGATGTCTCAAGGTACAAGGGGAAGGAGAGGTATGGGGAGGTATTGCTGGAATACCTAGACCGGAAACATGAGGAGCAGGTTGCAGCTGGATTGGACCTGGAAAGGGAGGATGAGTTTCGGAGCTATCCCCTATAAACAAATAGCATGCTACCTTTACCCTTTTACTGCTACTACATCTACTATAATTATGACTTATGTTACGAAACCTTATGCCCAGTCAGTCAAATGCAACGGTACATTTTTTTTTCTTTTATCAGAACTCTTATTACGGTGAAGTGCATTCAAGGGATCACAATGACATCTCGGCTAATATTCAAGCTACTAACATCCAACAAAAAAAGCCCCCAATGAAATGCAGACACAGATATATATGCAAAAACAATCCCCAATGCCTTCAGTTCGATGCAAGTTCTAACAGCAGAAACTTGGTTAAAAAAAAATGGGGGAGAATAAAGTGGCTAAGGAACTATGATGGACCGGCAAGCGGTTTCTCGGCCCGCTTCCGTCTCGCAAAAGCCCATTCCCGCTCTTGACGCCAGGAACATTCGTCCGAAAATTCGCATATGCGGCATTTCCAGGCTTCCATGACTTCGACGCCACGAGGGTCTCGCTGGCCACGCCACCAATCCATTTGGTCAGATATATACGATGTGAGAGAGGTTGGGTCAAAGAGGAACGATCGACTGCCTAGTATTCGGGAGTGAATATCATCTGTTGGTACCGAGGAAAGATAGCGGGCTGTGAGAACAGGGGAGAGCACCGTTGGATACGGTTCAAGCATGGGTGGCTGAAATTCAGAGGGGATAGAAGGAGCCACAGAGATGGACTTTTGGGTTGGAGCTAAGAATGTTACTCGGAGTTGATCCTTCATGAGCTTCCAGAGACGGGCCAGGTTGTTGTAAGCGAGCAAAACGCTGGTGGAGTCCTGGCTTCCAGTAGGGGGTAGCTGTGATGGGTCTGGATCATCTGTATCTTGTGATAAGGAGCTTCGGACAAGTGCATCCTCTGGGGTGGGGATGAAGTCAGGATCAAACTCCACAGACGAAAGCGCGTCGAAGAATTGGTCGTTCAGTGAGCCAACTTCACTGATGAAAACATCAGTGAAGCTTCGCTTAGGGTCCAGGTCATAACGTGACGCAAGCGTTTCGATGGTGACATCTTCGCTAATGACCAGTCGGTTAAGCATATGGTAGTATAATTGGAGCTGAAGCATTGTTGGTCGGAAAGACGAGCTCTTGACAGTAGGGACAGATTTGCTCGCGCGTGTCTTAATGTCCGTCATGTAAATACGAGCTAAGTTAGGAAGTTCAGCAGAAGACTGGCTGCCGACAGGCTCTTCCTGCGCCTGGGGTGGCTGATCCTGATGGGCTAGATCGGAGAGTCTTTTCCCGCCCCGGGATGGAGAGAGTAAGTAGTCGTTCAGCGACATCTGATACTCGGGCATAACAGCCCTTGAAGCAGCTACATTTGCGTAGTGAGATGCAGCAGACGCCTCCAGCTCAGACTCGGGACATTCGTATGAGAGCTGGTCAATGACTCCATTCACAAGTTCTCCGTCTACTAATCCCCATATCTCCAGCTCTCGAGTGATGCCGTACTCCCTCAGGGTTCGGAGCCCTTGTATGACGTTCCATATTCTCAAAGCCAACGCGTCTTCCTTAGTCGTTATTTCGACCTGAACAGTCGTGTATATCTCGTCCTCCAACGTTTTATGTATGGTCGTCCCTTGCTTCATCGCTGGAGTCCGTCGCTTTCTCCCAAACTTAGTTAACGTGTACCAATACTGGACTTCACACCATGCCGGCGAGACTAAGTCTGTAACAGAGAAAGCTTTATTCGGAGGGCGTCTGAATCGCTCCACTGGCGATCGATGATCCGATGCGGTTCCAGCATCGCCAATCCATGCCCGCTCTCGTGCTGTAGCCTTCTCGCGTTCCCGTTCTCGGCCTTCGGTGGAATTGGGGTGCTCAACTAAACGCTTCGTGGACAATACGTCAGCGGTTCCAAACTTCAATGATTACTACCGTACGGATCAAATTTCACGGAAGTAAAGGCTGATAGGGTAGACGGGGATGAATATTACCAGACGCGGCGCGACCGTTGGCTGGGACTTGATGTGTCTTGTTTGGACGCGTAAACGTCTTCCGAACCTGCCATGCAGGTTTTTCTTTTCCCAGCACCCTAGGCACCCAGTTACTCGATAAATCCTCATCATTAATGCAATCCTCGATGTCCCTAGCCGTAGATGTGGGGGTTTTAGATGGACTGGGCTGGGGTGTTGCAAGGGCGGCAGTTGGAACGGTCGCGTCAACTTTGGTGAGCAACTTATTCAGTAACTCCGCTTCATCGGGGCTGAAGTCGGATCCGTAATCACTGCTATTGCTACTGTTGATAAGGACTTTGGTATCGTCGAATGGGTCTAGCATGAGGTTATTTGGTAAAGGTGTTGGACATGGCATGCCTGTTGTACTCTAAATAAGTACATGACATCGCGCGGAAGGCTCAAAAGGAAAAGCCAGATGTTACTGGTAACGTCATCTACTTACTGCAAGCGCCGCATGTCTGCCATCGCCTTATATTTATGGGGAGAGCGATTTGTTTGTCGAGGAAATTGAGATAGGAAATGAGACGAGAAAAGCCAACAGCCGGTTTCTTGATCACTCCGCCGCCTGTCACGTCACCACCCCTAAAACCCTCGATTCCGGTTCAAGCAGAATAATTCAGATACCAGAGAAAAATCTTTAAATTAAGACACTATCCTTGTGATCTACTGTTTCCTCCTCTAAGGCCTCGTATATCATATCCCGGTGCCTATACATTAGGGACCTGATACCCAGTTACTGGTATAGATATATATTTCGAAGCTCTGAGTTTATTTACAATGCTCTTGTACCTAGTCTAATCTATAGTGTATTCCAAAAACCCACCGAAAATGCCCGGGTATATGAAGAAAAAGAAAGAAAAAAAAGCAACGACTGAATCGCAGGGGATCAGATGCTGAGAGACCAATTATCCAAAGTTCCACCATCTATGCCTTCAAGGTCACAGCGGACGCAGGAACGTTGACCTGCAACGAGGCTGTTTCAGCCAATTCCGCCTCAACCTCCCGCGCCGCCTTCTGATTCAACCAGCTCAGGTATGTCTGCCAACCAACAGCAATGACTCCAGAGAACACACTGCGGAATTGTGGCGATACATACATGAAACTGAATGCAGTGACAGCCGGCCAGAGCTTGCAGCTGTTCACGATACTGATAGGAAGGGCTACTTTCAAGCGCTCGAAGGTCTCCTCTAGGGATGCCCCCGAGAGGAGAGAATGAACGCTGAAGAAGTAGGTATTAAAGACAGGAGTAAAAACGGCTTGTTGGACGGCGACTTTGGTTAGGATGGAGAGGAACTTGGATGCGAAATTAAAGTTGTGATGAAGAAACATGAACCTGCACCCCAAGAATTCAACCATTAGCATAGGTATAGAGGGAAGGTAATACAACAACCAACCGCGACTTACCAGTTATATGACGGAATACTCGATCCGACTCCCACCGTCAAATGGCGCAAAGTTCGCCACGGATCATACCCCCCTCTTCCCTCCCCCGTGGTGGTCTTATCGTCGTTTTTATTTCCAGACTCTGGGCCCTCCTGAGACTTCTGAGACGAGCTATCGGATGGAAACAATAACTGTGCACTCAAATCACCGCAGAGGTATACCACCAGAGAACTGCAGACCTGGGTTGCATACGGTCTTCTATCCTGAATACGCGAGTACGATCGCCCCAATCTTCCCACAGGACCAGCCTGGATAATCTCACGTAACGATCGTGAACCCGATGGAGCGGGGACTGAGGAGGGTGGAGACAACGAAGCGGGAGAAGCGGATTGAGAAGACTGTGAAGAAGGGTTTGCGGGCTGCGAATGAGACTGACGCGGAAGATCCGAGGGTATTGATGATGCGTCGTTTCCTGGCGTCGGCTCAGGATTGGACTGCGCGGACGATTTGTGTCGTCTGGGTCGTAATCGGGGAAACAGAGAAGGCCGTGGGCGGGTTCGCAATATGAGAAATCTAGGTCCCATTCTGCGCGGGCAAAGCGCTCAAAGCGACCGGACAGGAATAAAATAAAACAACCGTCTAAACAATAATAGCCACAGAACAAGAACAGTAAATCTTCTAACTAGAGAATGGTGAGTCAATAATAAGCGGGGGCTGAATGAGTGCGTATCAGAAGAAACCTGCGCCGTGAGGTACGATCGCGGACCGGGTCCACAGAGCCAGCGACCGGTTCAAGTGAAATATATAACGAAGAAGAAAAAGCAGAAGGCTCTATACAGTCAAAATAATAAATAAGCGACATTCAATAATGATGATAATAATAACCAGGAATGGGTATTCGGCACCCCGTCAGACACCCGGATGCCGAGGATCGGCGATGGCTTCCAATCGGAGAAAACAGGGTCAAGAACCCCCCCAAAAATTTGAAGCTCCGAGGGGGCGAAGCCGTAAAGATATTCTTCGTTTCAACTTTCGAGAGATCATGAAAGCCATACTCTTGTGTAAGATATAATAATGCATTATTATTCAGCTCATGCTTATACAAAGCCTCAGGGTCTATATAATAAAAAAATGTCCAATCAACTCCACCATCTATATAATGCAGAAAGAACATGTGCCACCAAAAAAAAAGATGCAGGGTATATCAAGGATTCAAGGCCAATGCAAAAACAATAACAACTTTTTTTTTCTCTCTCCTGTCTCTCATATCTCGCGTTGACACATTCAGTAGACGTATGCAATGACGGGGGCGGGAGAGGTAATAGATCCTAAATATTATGTACCGAGGGAATAGGTATATCCGACAGGGAAGAAGTATAGACAAGGGGCAAAAAGAGATTAGCCCCCTATTTAAATGATTCACGAGTATTAACACGGTCAATATCATATGGGTTCGCTTCGTAAAGCGACCTGTGGGAGGCGACGGTCCGAATGGAGGCTTTGCTGCGGATCTGCTCGATGGTGGGTAATTCATCGATACCAGACTCGGATTCGCTGCTGGCGTCATCATCCACCGCTGGAGCTGGGGCTTCGGTGCGGTCGAAGGCTTCAGTGAGTTCTGCCTCCTTCTCCGGCTCCTCGATTGGGGCCTTCTCGACGAACTGTTGCATCATCTTTCGCATAAAAGCATCGGACTGGGCCGCATACTTGCAACGGAGGCGAATCTTGGGTCCGTACTTGTAGAACAGGAAGGGAAATGGGACACAGGCGAGGGCAAGGAATGCAGGGATTGAGGAAGCCCAGTGAATACCCAAGTCATTGTACATGTATGTAGTGAACAGAGGGAAGACAGCGCCGAATACAGATCGCAGAACTGAGTTGGCGGCAAGGACAGAGGCAGCGAAAATGGTGTATGTATCAATCAGGTAGCTCATGATGCTCAGGAAAACCAGCACCATACCAAAGCCAAAGGGTACACCGGCGGCAATGGAGACCATCCAATGGATTGATGGGTAGTTGGTCCACGCAAACCAGAACAGGCCGATGGGAATTGCAATAGAGGCAATCAAACAGGGGGGGAGGCGCGCCTCTGGGGGGGCAAAGCCACCATGTGCCTCCTCAGCTCGAACATACCGCTTGTTATCCCAGATACTATACGCAACAGCAATGATCATGCCAACCATAATACCCAGGAACGGAAGGGAGCCAACACCCTGGTTCCAGCCACGATATCCTTGGAACACAATGGGGTAGGCGGCAAACAGCATGTATAGGGTTCCATAAACAATAGCCATATACAGCGACAGGAGGAACACAATTGGCTCACGGAACAGCAGGATCCAAGGGCGAGACAGAGCTGTCTTGAACGCATCCTTCAACGAAACCCGGCCTTGCTCAATGTCTGACTTGCTCCGATACACCTTTCCGGTGATCTTCGACAACTTAGCGGCACGGGCCCGGAGAAGCACAGGCGCGTAGGTCTCGGGGATGAAGAGCGACCCCAAAATCCAAACGACACCGGAGAAAGCACCTAGAAACCCCATTACCCATCTCCATCCTCCGTTCATGCCTAGAAATCCACCGATAATTGGGCCGAGGACGGGACCTGGTCAAGTAAAAGGTATTAGCTTCAGAAGTCAATCTCAACAATGGAAAACCAATGAACTCACCTAGGAATGGAGCAGCGGCGAACAAACTCATAGCAATGCCTCGATCCTTGGCCGGGAACATATCTGCAATCACACCACCTGCGTTGGTCAGAGGTGACGAGCCGAATGCTCCTGCGAAGAATCGAAGGATGATAAGAGTCCAAGCATTTTGGCTACCCGCGGTACCGCAATTGAAGGCTGTAAGGGCGAGGTAGGTAAAAAAGTAAATTATCTGACGGCCAAACATTTCACTAAGAGGAGCCCAAAGCAAAGGCCCTATATAATGCATCAATTCGCGTTAGTCGGCCCGCGCTGGAGTAAATAATGGAGATAACGAATGGACCTACCAATTGCAAAACCAAGGACGAAAAGAGAAACCCCTAAAGTTGCGACCTCTGTGCCAATGTGGAATTGTTCTCGGATTTCCGCGACACCTCCAGTATAAGCTGATGAGACCAGCGCAACTGCTAAAGTTGCGATGGCCGCACACATGGTGATAGACCACTTCTTCACAGGTCCAAACAGCATCGGGTTTCGAGGGTCTTCAGGAATCCAGGTAACCGCATAAGGATCATCTTCCGTTCCAGACCCTGGGTAAGGAAAGTCGATTATTTCCTGGGTCACGACTCCTTGATCGACTACTAGTCTCCAGTACGGGATGTTTCGGCTTGCCGCTGATTCGATTTTCGAGACCCCAGGGTCCCCCTTCTCGAGCGCCATGGCGTGGGTTTCAACACTGGGACTCACGTAAGGTATTGATGACAGACGGACGGCAAGAATAACACCGATATATGGAGGTGAACAAATTCAGAAGGAAAAAGAAGAATTAGTTGAATGAGTAAATTGTGCGGCGGGGTACCAATAATGCTCCGAATGCAGTCAGTGCCACCTCCTATGTTGAAGGTAGGAATGTATGAATGCACTGTAGCAGGTACGGATAGAACGAATGAATATTGTTATCGTAAAGAGAGGAGCAAAAAATTATGAAATATTTTTAACGATACTAGGTATTCTACCTAATGGGGGCGTTCCGCACCTATATATGCAGTATTGAGGGCTCGAAGAATTTTTTTCGTGATTATTATACTCTAATCTAAATCTATTATTATTATAGCATAACTCTTGCGATGAGCCTCGGATCTACTCCTAAGACCCGTCCTGGAGCTAAGATACCAGAGATCCAGTTCGCTAAATGGACAAAAAGGGGGTCCCAGGTCGTCGATATCAAAGTCTTCTGAGCATTAATTCGGTCTATGCACGGTATTAGGCCATTATTCCGGCAACAAGCCTAGTCGGAGCCAACCGAAGTGGAGTGGAACCGGCCAAAGAAAGCACCGGATCCATGGAAAACGCCACTTTCCTCGTGGGTTGGAGATTTTTTTTTTGATTGGTCATCAATGTATCAGTTTTTAAAGTACCAAGGATCACAGCAGTGGATTCGCTGCTTCAAGGTCTCGATTCCTCACTTTTCCCCTTGAGTGTCCAATATTTACAATGGGGGTCTGGGCAACAATAATGGCAGGTCAAGTTTACTGTCATTTCAAGGACCTCTCGTTGATAGTCCAAAAGAAATGTGTCTATCGCGGGGGGCGTGTTTAGTCTGACACCATGAGGTCATCATTCTGAGGTATGATCAAAACTAAAAGCATAATCAAGGTTTTTGGATGTTCAAAGTTCAAACCCAGTTGGCTGCTGTGCCTATCTCCGCCGCTTGCATCAGCCTTCCAAGGTTGTTGTTATGCCAAAAACCCGTCCCGCATTCGGCTCACACGGCACCATCAAAACCCATGTAATACAGGCCGACTCACCTCATTGCTCCGGAAGCCCATCAATCTGCGAGTCCGTACTGCATATCAGCGTAACGAATCCGATATGTTTATAATCGACCCCAACTTAGCGGGTTCCCCCTTGCCATCATTTGCAATAACTAACTAACTATATTTTGAATTATTAATCAGAAAATTATGCAGGGTTGAGAACAAGATAAGTCTTTCACCTTTGTGGGATCTCCAACATCCGTCCAACACGCTATGGCCGCACGGAGTCACCCCCAAAGTGGCCCGATTCCATTCCAGATCGTTCCCGAATCATCGAACACAGAACTATCACAGGCTGCGCCACCCGGCTTCAAGCTCTAACTCCGTGTGAATCTCTCACGAGATCGACAATCAGGTAATCCGGGAAATACAACTTGAAGGAAAGACTTCAACTAAATGGCATTATTCTTTCCTGCTCTAGCGCCACAAGTAATATTAAGAATACTAACCAGGCCTTGAATAATCATGATCCGTCGGCAACTCCGTCGTCGGTCGACCCACCCAAGCGTCAAATGTCTTTGAGCCAAAACCTTTGGTAGAAATGATTTGTTCTCAACTTCCGAACGCTTATTCACAATCCGGACATGACTTTTTTTATGAAATTGGTGCTGAAAACGACTGCTAGTGGGGTTATTTACGGCCGGACCTTCTGAGCCTCGATCCTTCGGGGAGAAACGATGGCTTTGTAATGAATATTATGCCAAAAATAATGAAGACCATAGCCGATCGTGACAGCTTTCTCGATTATTCTTGGCCTTGTACTTCGTACGACAAAAGAAAACCCATGTATGTCGAGATGGCTTCTTTGCCGTCCTGAGATAATGAGCAGATTCATCGCACCAGGCTCGTCTAGGGCTCCTAAGTCGAACGATACAATCAGCAAGCACAGATTAAATAGCCCAATTCTATGAGTTTTTCACAACCCATCGAAGAGTAGACTCTCTTGGCATATATTCCGTGCCGATCCCCATTGCTTGTTGGTATTGGCTTCCAGGAGATGCCCCTCCATAAGAACAAACCGCTAGGTATGTTGATCAACATCAAAATTTTTATGGAGAGGGCATAAAAGGGCTCGAAAATATCCATGGCACAGGCTCTGAACAGTGAAGTTCGCTGACACCAGGCCGCGGAGGTTCCAGGTTGGTAATAATAATATGTCACTTTTTGCTTTTCACCAGGAATCAACCATCGAATTATCGAGGTGATTTTCACACATCCTCTCTATTCAAGACAACTGTCTACGGTCGGTCCCTCGAATTCATTATGCCTGGGTGCCCGTCTGCTTGGGAATTGCATGAGCCATATCTCACATCATTGAACTTTCATCACAATATCAAGAAAATCCCCCATCAAATGCTAGATCAAACGAAATCACAAGACAAGATGAAATTAGGCAAATACCAGAAGCCTCCCCATTTACGCAGCTACCAATTTGCAGGAAACTTCTTCTCCTACATTTTAAGTATTTCCCAAGCCCACCTAGGTACTACTTCTCGTAGACACGATTGATCCGTCGATTTACGCGATTCAACCCCAAAAGAACAGCATGCAACGATTCCAGCATCCTTCTCCAGTAATTTTAGTTTTCGTGGACCCGATATAATGATATTCAAAGACTTGATATTATATCTGTATGATATCTATACAAAACCAGAAAGGGAAAATGATATCCTAAGAACAGTCGTGTAGTCGGGGATATCAGGCCGACCGGGGCCTACTCGCAGAGGAAAAGCAAGAAAGAAGCATCTTCGATTTCGTCCTTGTTTAACAGCGTGTCCCGAACCCACTAATAATAGGTAGGCATATTCATCACATCACTACCTACCATTTAAAGGTGTTTCAGGAGAGCAACCAAAATCCCATTGCACCCATAGACAAGACTTATTAAGCAATCATCCCATTTTCCCCCAAGTTCGAGGCTTGTTCCACAAATTGTGCCTCTTGCCTGTCCAGGGGCACGGGATATCATGAAAGTAGTTGAACAAGATTCGATCTATTCAGGCATATAGAATTTAATATACTCGATGATAAGATATGAATAATAAAAGCTACTTCCTAGGGGGACAACACCAACCGCGAGAAAGGGAGGGGGGGTTGTGCAGAGCGCGAGTCAAGAATGCGACCGTGTCGAAATCTCCCACAGCTTCCCTCCGCTCACCTTGCACTCTACAGAGAAGGATAAATCTCGAAGATTATTACTATTAAATGTAATCTGGACTTGATTGCTCATAGATACTTTAATTCGCGTCTATGCCATCCGGTGACATCTCTTAAAAAGGGGGACACCATTTGGGAATGATAATTTCCTTAATGTACATATGCGGATGTATCCATGATCGATCCGTCCAGCCGCTGAATGGGCAGCCTACTATTTATCGAGCGAAAAAAACAAAAACCCATTGCCGAACCCATTGATATTCGAAAAAAAACCGTCATGTATCGCCAGTAGTCATGAAAAGAACAGAAAAAAAAACCCCATTATCGCCTTCCCATAAGAGCCAACCATGAAAAGAATCTAAGAACGCTCACCACGGAGGCGGCGGGCGAGCTGGATGTCCTTGGACTGGATGGTGACACGCTTGGCGTGGATAGCGCAGAGGTTGGTGTCCTCGAAAAGGGAGACGAGGTAGGCCTCAACGGACTCCTGGAGAGCACCGATGGCAGAGGACTGGAAGCGGAGGTCGGACTTGAAGTCCTGGGCGATTTCACGGACCAGACGCTGGAAGGGGAGCTTGCGGATCAGGAGCTCGGTGGACTTCTGGTAGCGACGGATTTCACGGAGAGCGACAGTACCTATTGTTGTACATTAGTATCGTCATGTTTGTCACGAAGCGACAAAGGGGGAACATACCGGGCTTATAACGGTGAGGCTTCTTGACACCTCCGGTGGAGGGGGCGGCCTTACGGGCAGCCTTGGAGGCGAGCTGCTTACGGGGAGCCTTGCCACCAGTGGACTTACCTATTAAGGGGGTTAGTTGACTATTCTTGATGCATGTTGGATAGACGCGACCGTGACAGGGCACGACGCCAAGAGCAGAGGCAGTGAGGTTAAACTTACGGGCAGTCTGCTTGGTCCTAGCCATTTTAGATGATTAGGTTTGATGGATTTAGTCGACTTTTGGATGAAAATATGATGTTATGGATGGAAAAGTCGATGGTTGAGATGAGTGTCGACAGGATAGATAGTTGGAAGAAGGATGGAGGGGGCGGGTGGGGGAAGGTATTTGTAGTAAGCGAGAAGGCGGGTGGTGATCTAGTGTTTTGCTAGCAAATTTGGGTGGCCTGAGCGCCTTCTTTTTTGATCAAAAAAAGTGTTCGGAAAGCAGCACACCATAAGCCGTGATTTCGCGGCTTAGTTTTGGCTGGGGAAATCAAAGGGTCACAGTCAAGGCGGTCGATGCTCGGCGGGCTAAGCGAGACACTTGACACGCCAGCCAATGGGAACGCAGGATCACGAATCTAGAATTCCTCCCTGCCATTTCCTGATCCCAACCCCAAAGAATGGATGCGACTCAATCAAACGCATTCCAATCATCTCTGCAAGATTTCCAAATTCCTTTGGGCCCCTTCGGCAGCTGATCCGCGTTGTGACGCGGTGTCGCGTGAAGATCAAGTTCCTACCTGCGGAATCAATGCTCCAAAGTCACGTTACCCGCCCGCGTCGCCTTCCCGGGTGATCATCAACGCTGATTGGTCAGTTGCACCCTTAGTGTGTGATTCCAGCAACCTCCCCACGCTCTTCCCTTCGCTATACAAATATCTCCCGTCCCATGGAAGCCGTCCGCTTTTCTTATCCCATCAATTCATCATCGCCCATTTGACGCCTAAACATCTCCACTTTACTTCAACCTTAAGTTTATCTCTAATCAACAATCAATATGTCTGGACGTAAGTGAACTTCCACTCTATCTGTAGGCAATCAACCTTCAGAGCTTCAACTGACACGTCTTTAATGGATAGGCGGCAAAGGTGGCAAGGGTCTTGGAAAGGGTGGCGCCAAGCGTCACCGCAAGATTTTGCGTGACAACATTCAGGGTATCACCAAGCCCGCTATCCGTCGTCTTGCCCGCCGTGGTGGTGTCAAGCGTATCTCTGCCATGATCTACGAGGAGACCCGCGGTGTTCTGAAGACTTTCCTTGAGGGTGTCATCCGTGATGCCGTCACCTACACTGAACACGCCAAGAGGAAGACTGTTACTTCTCTCGATGTCGTCTACGCCCTTAAGCGTCAAGGACGTGAGTATTTCGCAACTCGTTTCTTTGTGTGGTCTTTCTAATGTGATTTTCTTAGGCACCCTCTACGGTTTCGGTGGTTAAGCGTTTTCTTCCTGCTTTTTTCTTTTCACCATCCTGCGCGGTCGGCGCGTCAGTCCTCCTTCCGCAGCAGTGACGCGACGGTTTGCTTTTTCGGGTTGGTTCACGGTATGACTGGGACGTTGGGGTGTTCTTGATCTTTTATTACAAGTCATGGGTCTCTGGGTTTGCTTTAAACGTACTTTTTATTTACTATTACGCGTCCACTATGGGTCTGCTAGTGTTCGTGCTTTGATTTCTGTATCATAGCGGCCTTTATGCTTCCGGCTGGTGCCCTAGGCTAGACAAGATCGTGCAATATATGACGCGGTCGGATATGAATACGAACTGTTCAAAATAATACCTTTTTAAAAATAAAAATATATATAAAAAAAAATTTCCTTGGTGTCGATTTCTTGGTTTTATGCGATTAGGTTGGTTGTTTATTCCATCTGTGTTCACCACACGTCACCTCCACGTATCACGCCGACTTTGGTTCTTGCTAGTATGTCTAATGTATACCGTCCATTGTCTCTCCTGTGTATTAAGCCCATCGTTCCATCTAGATCTTGTTGTTTTGGTTTCCAAGTAGCCTTGTATGGTCCTGGTCCATTTCTGATGCGTAATCCTACTTGTGGCCATCGGCATTTTTATCTTGCTACCATACGTATCGTATGTATAGAGCGCTTTGATGCCAACTGGTAGGCGTTTGGTATTTTATATGTGGATATATCGAGTGTGGTTAAGTTGTATGATGTCGTTCATGGTAATTGGATGGTGATGCATACTATATACACTGTGTGCGAAATATATATCAGGGTATGAGAGTCTCTGTTGGATCAAAAACTTACACCACGAGGGCTAAGAAAAGCAGAAAGATTTACAGATAAATTTAAAACACATATAAATCGATTTCAAACCGATCAATCATACCTATTCAGGCACTACGTTGCCATTATTATGACCATGGAAGAGAGTTTTCGACGTGGACAGGAAGCCCGAAGGGGAAACCGCTCGGTGGTGTTGAACTTACCAGACCGCCTGCTGAATGAGGACAGCCCCAACACCAACCTTGATTGGAATAATGCTCAAACTCAATGATGGGATGGCTCGTCGGAAAAGACAGCCACCTAAGGACTGGCCGCCAAAACGGATTGAACGCAGAAATTGGGATACTGGCTAACCGCCTAATTTTATTTTTGTTCACACACCTCTATCCGTACCTCTACCCAGAGACGTCAAGCCAGCACTGGACCGGCAGAAAACGACAAACCCAACGAAGAGCAAGTGGAGTACCAGCTTCATAACTACCCTTTAAATTGCCATCAACAGTCGAATAAATCGAACAATGGGGATAAAAGGGCATAAAACTGACCGGGATGGCACATGCTGCATGAGACGGAAGCCCCTGGGCACCCAAGCGCGCATCGAGTGAGCTGATCGGTTACGATTACCTGGACCGACACCGACACGAGGACTGGCCAAGATAATACAAGGAAGAGAGGGAGTCAACATGGCAAAGGGGATCGGGCCAAACCCGCATAGGCATAGCGCACCCTCAGTATCTATATCCGGGCATGATATTTTTGACGGCTTTTTAAAATCCAAGTTTGATGTTTGAGAAAGGTGGCGATGACCACCATGATTGCCATCACTGCCACGGCAAAAGGATCGAAGGGCTGGTTAGGGCTGGCCCGGCATTAGCACTAACGGGAAAACACATTGATAGACTGAAGATCCGATCACTCGAACCACCACGGAGGCAAGGGAAGGAGGATGGCGGTTGGTTAAGTACGCCTGAATGGAAAAATACTCCAGTGTCTATTTATTCCAACACTTTAGCTGTGACTAACTCGAAGGAATCGTTCGGTTGAATCTTCCACAAGGCAGAGATCTACAGAGCGCAAGTTGTAACCTGCGTGGAAATCCGTTACCCCTGAATGACAACATAGCTCTGGCCTTCCTGCTTGCGAAGGTGGTATTATCATTTCATTCAGCTCGAAAGGGCCGTTTTGAAGCACATGACCTTCACGGGATGAAGACAGTGAAATGGCCCCTTCGAAAGGGCCGGGCTAAACCGTTCCTGGATTAGTCAAGGGCTCTCCTGGATCGCCACCAATCGGCAGACTATAATCTCCTTCACCTTGAAAGCCTTATTTTTGGCCCACGAGGCTTGGTACTTGTCAGGCTGTCATCCCCTTGGACTTTGAAATCGGGAAACCGGGAGCCTCGTGTTGGCTGAAAATATCTCACCCTTCCTGCAAGAGAAGGTGCGGGAACAGACGGATAACCAGTGAAACCTCAGACTGGGGGCCAGGATTTGCACGCCACTGCCCCCACTCCCCTAGAGAACTGGACCCCAAGACATCAAACAGCGCTTCTGCATTTCTGCACTGCCCATTCGTATTCCGGAGTGATGGTTCCTGGGACCTCATCCACATGGATCGTAGGACGCAGAGGAAGAACCTTGAAGATTCTGCTTGAATATCCTTGGCCATGGTGTACATCTTGCTTGGTGCTCGGTAGTGAACAATAGGAGATCTCGAACCAAAGATCGCTCAATACTACCAATGAAATATACCCCAAAAAATCACTGGGAAGCCAGGTCGCGTTTGTGTAATTTGAATATCCCTATCAGTTGCTCCTTGAGGCCAAATAGTAGTTGCCTCCAACCTCCGGATTCCCTAGAAGGCCGGCACCTCGCTTGTTCTTTCCGTGATGCTTACGTGTGATATTTATATTCATTAATTAACTAGTGAAAATGGTATCTGGAGAAGCTCGAATCAATTGGTGAACAATATATTTATCCCCAATCTAGACCGGGCGCGACGAAGGCGCAGACTCCAGCCGGCCAATTAGAGACGGAGTACTCCACCAGTTGAGTTGTGGAAAAAAGATCCGAGCTGACTAACGATGCAGGTCTTGACACTGTTGACAGACCACCTTCCTGCACGGGCCGTGACTTTGGTCTTCCTCTTCTGGACTGACAACGAGGAGGTCCGCCCAGATTATTGATTATGATGCTCAAGGGAATGTCTGTGGGCTGGGTGTGGTTGTTTGCACTCCGAGGAGAACTTCGAGGTGTGGCATTGGTTCGCGCTATCCAGTCTATCCAAATAGCGGAAGTTCTGCAGATCCCGAATAGGGATGGGGCGGCCAGAACGAGCTTAATACATTTGTGACAGCCCAAGTTGGGGTTCTCAATTAATTTCCAAGCCTCGTGGTCCGTTGCCAGAGGGGGGTTAAAAAAAAAAAAGAAAACCGAAAGGGTGCCCACAAAGCGGAGCCCCTTCTGAATTCCTCTTTATCACTTCCCCCGCCCACCACCTGAATGTTATGATGCTGTTTCTTTTCCGACTGTACCCATTGGCACGCAAGGAGCGATGATAATCATTCGGTTAATCGCATTTATGGTCACCGCTGCTGCAACTGTGGCGGCGGCGGAGGCTTCCAATTCTTCAGCCTTTGACGTTGTGGATGACTTCTGCCTTAGGGCATATCATCAATGTGAACAACACCACCCCGGGTTGTCGATGGTAATGTGCTAACCGTTATAGCCACCGTAAAAAATGGGATACTGTATATTGATGGGGGACTTGAGGTATTTCAAAAGGGTGATGATGTGGATACTAGAGTCCTTGGATACAGTAGGTGTGCTCCGAGCTAGGATTTGAAACCAAACCAGTTTTGACCGGTTTTAGACACAAAATTGATACAGGTTGACATGAGTTCCTCCTGGGATTGGAAGCATAATATCTCCATCACGGCGTTGGATAAGGAGCCGAACCCTAGTACTGGGTCGGTACCCCCGTTGCAAGTTCGTGGCGCGCTCTTTGCTGGTCAACCCGCAGAACCCGATGTCCATCTTTACGGTGGAACGGTTTCCTATGCAAACACGAGCTTCCCCGGCTGGAGGCCTCCAGTATCCTTCGCTTATTCGCTCTGGTCATATGACACTAGCGATACCACCTGGACTCAGTATGATGTGTCAAAGGAGGCGCCGCTCATACCCGCTGGGGGAGCGTATGCGGAGGCGCCTGATCTGGGGCTTGCCTTTTACCTCAATGGCTTCGTTGATAACGGAACGGCCAACCGATTTGGCGACTGGCCCGATTTCTACAGTTTTGTCCCTGGTCTTGTTGTCATAGACACCAATACTCACGAGGCAACCAATCTTTCGACAGAGTCTTTAGATCGATCGCCTCGAATGGGGGGTGGTATGGCGTATATTGAGGCCTTTGGCCCACAGGGGGCCCTTGTGGCACTAGGTGGTGTTACAAAGCCCGCGGACGATGGCACCCGCGCGAACATGGGAAGAAACGTACGTCAAATTCGTCAGCACCCGGAATTTGGCAAGGGACTAATTGTTTGCCGATATTAGGTGACTTTTGATGAGATTGATTTCTTCGATGTTTCGTCAGCTGCGGGCGACACCGCCAATGGCACCTGGTACAAGCAGAAGGCGACGGGGGATATCCCAGAGCCACGAACAGACTTTTGTTTGACTGCAGTATCTGCGAAGGATGGCTCGAGCCACAACATCTATATGTATGGCGGCAGAAGGGCAGATAAACAATTCGACGATATATATGTCCTCTCGCTCCCTTCATTCACTTGGAAGTTTCTTTACTCGGGATACTCACCGCGGTGGGGACACACGTGCCATTTGGTCTCTGGGCACCAGATGATAACAGTTGGAGGAGCGTTGTATGAAGACTATCTTCAGGATTGTGATTGGGAACTTAAGGGGACTGCGATTCTGGACCTCTCTACCCTCAGATGGGGGAGTGTGTACAACGCGACCTATGCTGACTACGAAGTACTCGAAGACCTGTACAAAGTTATTGGCGGCGAGTAAGTCAAGAATACTACTCGAGCGCCCCTTCTCAGAGGATAAGTCGTACTGATACCTTACTAGTGCGGATGGGAACGCAACCAAGCTCTCCCCTGACAACGGGTGGGACAACCCGCGATCTGATCTATTCTTCAGCGAAGGTGATTCGATGGTCCACACTACCAACAACACCAACACCACCCAATCGACTCGGGATGGCGAGTCAACATTGGAAATGAGCGATAGCGATGATGGCGGCCTCGGCACAGGTGGAATCGCAGGCGTGGTAGTCGGCTCCGTTGCTGGTGCGGCTTTGATCATAGCATTGGCGTTTGTCTGGGTCCGTTACAAGAGGAAACAAGCTGCGGCCGAGCCGGAGGCAACCGCTGAAGACAGGGAGAAAAAGCAGGATCCCACAAACCCGGGCGAAATCGCCGAACTCTTTGGCGGTGCGGCTAAAATACCACAACTGTTATCGGATGACGCTGTGCCAACGGTGTATGAAATGGATGGAAATAGCGGACGGCGAGAGTTGCATGGCCGCCACATCAATGAGGTGGGCTCTCCAATGAGCCCAACAAAAAAACCCTAATATTTAATGAATTATGGATGTTCTTTTTTTCCACCTGTTTTTTCTTATGGGCATCGCTACGGAGTACATAATGTGTGTTGTACGATTTATCTGATATAATGATAGCTTTTAGACTCTGAACTTGTTGCTTATTTCTCTTTAGCAGCTTCCGTACGGAGTACTTAATCTACTGCTATGCACTGTATGTGTTATGCACTTTCTGAGAGATCATAACTAAACACAATCCGATCACCGCCTCGACAGGGCTGGTTACAGGGCGGTAAATCAGATCGAAGCTCCAGGGTTTGTATTATTGATGGAGAGTTCTCAAGGATAAAACCCAACCACTAATCAAGAGAGCCCGGCCAGAAGAGTGGATTCAGCCGATAGTACTGATCTCCACGATCGACACTGCAGGTGAATGAGTCCCCATCAGAAATTCAATTTTTTCTTTCCTTTTTTCTTGGTCTCTACAAAGTATTGTCTTCAAGGCTCTGTACGGTTCTGGGTTTCTATAGATGAACCAGGATGGGTCTATGCCCATCATCTGTCCACACAATCAGTAGCTTTGGACAGGCCCCGTACTCATGGTTAGGTGGTGAATGTATTCGTAAACAGGGCTGTTTTCTCGATGACACGCTTACAAGGTTTTATAACATCCTGGTCTGAAGGATTCGATCTAATCCCCAAACCCCACAGTATCGATTTTATTTATTTTTTCGGGTCCTTGTCCTTATTTCTAAAAGGGGGGAAAGAGGAGGAGGGGTGACGAAGAGTAAGATGTCACGTCACATGCCTGGAGATCAAATGTTTCAGCCCGTTTCCAGTATTAATATCTCTTTCCTATCTATATACTGAGGTATTGCGATTGCCGTCTTCCCCTCACTCTTCCCGAGGATGGGCAGAGCTAAGTCGAGATTAGTAGAGATTGAAAACCTATGATACTCGAGCAGATTGATTAAAACCATCACAAGTGATGATTCGGATTCTGACCAAATAGGAAGGTAGGTAAGTCCACACACGCGGGTGGGGAAAGAAAGTTGTTTCAAACAGAACAGATAGGCTATTATTGGCTTCTCCGCCAAACCATAACCATAATAATTAAATAGAAGTACTAATGGATACCTTTTTTTAAAAAAGGTATTTCTGTCGTTCCAAGTGGAGTGGGGCTGTCTGAAGATTAAAATGGGCCATAAATTCCTCCACCCTTTCAGTTAGCTTGTCAGCTTCTGAAGGTTCTCCCTCATGATCGTCCTCTTGAGTTCTCTGGGATGACCCACTAACTCCACTCCTAGCTGCCTCGTCTTCTGCCATTCCGTGCATTTGAGTCTTTGGTGTTATTAAGTGCCAGTGGGAAGTTGTGTATTGTGAATTTATCCCCGTCTAGACATGCAGAAAAAAGTAATCCAAATTGGGACAGAACTGCACTTGAGCTGGTGGGTAGACAAATCAAAATGCCCCCCAAAAATCAAAAAGAGCCACATACGTACCTAGGTATATTCGGAGTTAACAAGACGAACCGGAGTGTCTTCTACTCTATGGGTACTTTCCAGGGTACTTTTTACTTTTTTTTATACTGATAGTGTCATTCTACATAGGAGTTGTAGGATCATGGATGATCTTCTTTTCCCTCCACCCTTCTTTCCCGTGCTCAATAATAGCACCGTAAGACTCAGACTTTCAGAGGTTAATCCGGAAATGCATCAATTGACCAATAGGAGCCCTGAATTCCATTAAACTATGTACTTATTTTTCTCGTAACTTCCACACACTCAACCATTCTTCTCTTCCATTCTTCCAAAGTCTCATGGTTCCGAGCGTAGGCTAATTTCTAGGTCGTCAATAAGCCCACTTCTATTTCATGAATGTAATATGATTATTATTATTATTTCAGATTCCCTGCCACACAGCCACAAGGATCGCCATTACACTACTGCTCTCTCCCAGCTCCCCGAGAAACCTCCCACTTTACTAGCTTCCTCAAGTAGCCAAGTATCCGATCTCCTACGGTATCCGCACCCGCGCTACTATCCCTCCCTTACCCCCCAATGATCGATCTGTGCGTTATGTGTGGAGCCCAGAGAGGGGCGGGGAGCCCGCGTCGGTAAAACGGAAGGAAGGAAGGAAGGATTGTTTCCACACCCTTGAGCTCTTTTTTATCTCGTTCCAGAAAATGTAGGGGGTAACATACGTACCATGTCACTTTGGATTTCGGGAGTGGATTATCGAGGTGGAGGTTGTGTACTTTCATCATTTCTTTAAGTATTACAAATAGAGCCGGCCTGTTTGGCATTCCGAGTTTACTGGCGGGAATTCTTTTATTAAACATTTTATGAACGGAGTTCTTTTGGAATGGCTGTTGACTACTCAAACAGGCAGGTACCTTGTGCTCTGACTCGGAGCTCCAGAAGTACCTCACAGCTCTACCATAGCTTCAAAAGCACCTCCCTTATACGTACAGGAGGAGAAAAAAAAAATGCTTCCAAGTCATTAAGTAACTGTATTTATACAATTTTCCATACTATACAAGCCCTTGTCGTTTTTGTTGCTTTGCAGTTTGCACCCATCCAAATCCACAGCTCCAGGCCACTTCAATGTCAATCATAATATCAAAAACAACCAAATGAAAACATG
This sequence comes from Aspergillus biplanus, assembly GCA_027569045.1. Lineage (NCBI taxonomy): Eukaryota > Fungi > Ascomycota > Eurotiomycetes > Eurotiales > Aspergillaceae > Aspergillus > Aspergillus biplanus. The sequence goes on along the minus strand of JAPDEJ010000009.1, from coordinate 1,060,378 downwards.
CAAGGCGTTATACCATCACTCATCCAGGACAAAAATATAGTACAGCGTAACAGAAAGATTCGTAACACAACATGCTCAAAAACAAACAACCAATCCCGCCCATGTATAGAGAATGAATAATGACAAGGTCTTGCCCCGAAAAAGATGCCATATAAACACAGTTTGCTTCTTTTTGATGCAACGATTTCATCGCCCAGAAGGATTAATATAAAAATAAAGGAAAAAAAGAAATCTAAGACCCACTGAGGACGTTCCGCGTTTCCCCCTCCCATTCGAAAAATAAATCAATCAGAAATAAATCCACAGGGCTTGCTGGCTTGCTCAAACAGTACAAGGATAAATTAAAAATATGGAGAAAAAGGTGAAAAGCATATGCGTCATCAGGTGTCTAAAAGAGAGGTGGTGATATCGGAGGTGGTTGTCTTTTGAGGTGGACGTCGGTCATGATGCAGTAGTGATGACGTCAGAGCAGCTTGATTAGGCTGCGAGCCCCGTCAGGTCAATGTCCCAAAAGGGAAGTCCAAGCGAAGATCCGGACCCTTGCTCGCGGGTCCTTTCCTTTTCGGACTAGCTTATGACGTCGAAGGCTGGCTTCGTTATTTCGACTCATGGAGACAATCAACGGGACGAAACGAAGGACCTAACGAAAGAGATACTCAAACAGAGTCCCCATTCGTTATGCTGAAATTTGGGCGTTTTGTAACAGGCCCCCCCCTCCACGAGGGATTCGAATGGAGTGAAGCTGTACCCACCACCCCCGAGGGATCTACTCCCTGCCTCTGCGCCTTTGCTTGCCAGGCCAGTCGATTTCGGGGTGCACCACGCGCATGTGCCGGGTCAACGCATCATTGCGGGAAAATGTTTTCTCCTCAGTACATAGGTGACAGCGAACCTTTTGCTTACGAGCATTGTGGATTGTGTCCTCGTGCCTCGTAAGATCGTAGGGTCGCGAGAAAATTGAATTGCATGGCTTTCCTGTCGAGGGGTTGATCCGCTCACATTTGTGGGGGCCGGCCTGGGAATTGCGGGCTGAGCTGTCGCGCCCAACCAGGTGACCCCCAGGGGTGGTTTGGCGGTGGGCTTCACGCTTATGCTTCTGTAGTTTGGCTGGGGTCTCAAACCGTAGCGTGCAGCCGTGGTAGGTGCAGGTGTAGGTGCCACTGTCAGAGGAAGTGTCTAGGGGTCGTGCGATCTCCTCGTGGATGGGATGCATTCCCGTCTTTGGCTGCGCTTGCGGGGAGCCCATTTCCGTCGACGGAAGGACGTCACACCCAGAATCGAAATGTGGGATCGACGTGGGGAAGGTTTGGCCTTGGGGCTGAGCGAAGGTGTAGGGCTGGGATGTTGCAGCGGTATGGTTAAATTGGGCAGGGAATGATTCCATCGGAGCGAAGCCCTGCGACTGTTGGAAGGATGAGTTTTGACCGAGAGCATCACCAAGATTGAAGTCGGTTTGATTGGGCGGAAAAAGCTGTAGGCCAGAATCTTCTCCCTCATTGAAATCCAACACCGCATCCTTGGGAGACATGGTCTTCGGCTCCGTCTGGGTTTGTCGAAGGTTCACCCCAGTTTGTGAGGAAGGTACACTGGTAGCCTGTGGCTGAAGTGCAGTATTGTCGAATTCTGCGGCCAGAGGCGAGTTTTGGCGGAAGGGAGAACGATCCCTGTTCATTGCTCCTGCAGGGGATTGAGACCTTGCTGATAGGTGACCCTGATTGGCGGCTTGTAGTCGATCCGCGATGACGTTACGGAACGATGGGGTGAGGAGGTTTTGTTGGTTTGTGGCCTGTTTGGAGACCTGTGGGGTTTGCATGATGGCTGGGGTATAAAGCTCGTCTTGGTAGACGTCGGATATCGTCCTGTTGAGTTTAGGGACTGCCATGGGCATGCTGTTTCCGTTTGCGTTGCCGTATTCTGGAATTGCATCGAAACGTAAGTAATCGTTCATCCAATGGTCAACATCGGGGAATCGCTTCTCACCATTGATAATCGCCCTTGAGGCTTCATCGAGGTCCTCGAAGCCAGTCTGGGGGGTGACAGGCGAATTGTGGCTCACGCTGGAAACCGAGGCTGCTAGCGAGTAATCGCTTGGCTGATGCTGGTGCTGCTTCTGCTGCTGTTCCGACGTAACCCGTCTCATTCCCATATCCACCTCGGACTGACCATCATGCGATGACGGGTCGTACGTTTGGTATTGAGAGGCTAGAAATGAGTTCTGAATGGGAGTCTGGACGGGTGTGGGCAGGGGCTTGTTCGACCTGTGATGGTAAGAGCTCCCTGAGGATCTGCCTGATGATGTACTGGGGGTATTTAGATGAGAATCTTGGCTGTATTGTGGCGTGCGCGAGAGGTTGTTCTGGATGCGAGCCGGGCTCAGCAGCTGCAGATTGCTATCCCAACCGTGGTTGTTCGCGACAGACTGGTGTGTCAACATTTGAGTGTTGTCAACGAGGTATTGCTGCTGTTGTTGCTGGTATTGAGGAATGTATGATTGAGATTGTGCAGGTGAGGCGGAGTGTTGAATGCTGATGGAAGGGTTGTAGGAGGAAGCAGGTGTCATCGAGGGAGCTTCGAGGCACGAGCCGTCGAAGACGGTAGAAGGGTACTCCGTAGCAACGGCTGTTGTTGTCACGGGAAAGTGGGAGATGGAGGATGCGGGCGAAGAGGTAGGTGAAGAGGGCGCGGAAGATGGCGGAGACACGAATTGGTAGCCCGGATGGTACTGGAAAGGAGACTGCAGTCGAGGCTGCTCCTGATCGTAGTACTGAAGAGATGTCTCCTGCGAGTAGTCCGGGAGAAACTGATCGTCTTGTATGCAAACGGCGCCCGGATAATTGATGAAAGGAACAGATGTCGGTTCGATGATGGTATTTTTACGCATGAACATAATGTTTGTGCTGGACGTCAGTGGAGATGACGCCGCGTGGCAAAAACTGGATTGAGCAAGGTTTATATAATAGGTTGGCTCTGAGGGCCACCGAAATCCGGAGGGTTCAGGATCCGTTTAGTTCTCTTCTTGGATTTGTTTGGTTCGGGGTATCGAGGAAAGTGTGTTCGAGAATCTTGTGGAAAGCTCTGGTTGGTAGTGTCGACCGGATATAGCCAATTAGGTGTGATTCGGATGGTCGAGGGTTGAAAGTGATTTGAAATCCTTGGAAATTTCGCTCTAGAGTTCAGAAATCTGTGGTCAGTTTGACTCATTTGAGAATGACGACAACTCAACCAAGGTTTGGTTGGAAGTTTGTTGGTGTCGACATGGCAGTGAGGGGGGATGGGGGAGGGGTGGGTGTCACGGAAACAACTTACTGTGATAAAGGTAGCAATATTAGAAAATCCCAGAACGATAGTCGAAGATTAATGGGATTGGGATGAAGTCTTTGTGTTGTAGAATGAATGGTCTGGATTATTGGGGGGAGAGTGTCGAGTCTCCGGGGAAGACACTGGATATTTAAAGCCCTTGAATTTCGTCATAGTCCACCAAGTCAACGGCGCGGCCGAATTACAGCCTTGAAGAGCTAGTGACTATAATCAAAATTACATCGGTGCTTACTAGTGCATACAGACCCACCAAAGAAAAACATATTTTTATTTTTATTCTTTTTTATTTTTATTCTTATTATTATTATTTTTTTCACTAGTCTGGGCGCAATGATCTTCAACCAAGCGAAAGCCAGTAGTGTCACCTCTCTCCCAAACGACTGCAGAAGATCCTTTCCACGACCCGGTCGTCGATTTGTTGTTTCCCTTCTCGACCTAGTCCAAGCCACAAGAAGAGATTTTTGTCCCATGTCCCTCAATGCGACTCTCAACCTACTATCTCCTTGCATTTCCATCCTTTTCCCTACAGGAGATTTCTCCGTTCTTCGCTTTGCTTCTTTTTTTTTTTTAATAAAAATTTGCTTTTTAATTTTTACTCATCAGCCACAAATTGCTGCGTCCGACACGGAGGTATATTTGCATCAGCCCTGAAGGTAGCGATATTTGCCGATTGATGATCCGATTATTTTTGTGCAATGAGAAAGGATTTTCTCCCCCTTCAAGCAGAAAAAAAAAAGGGATTATCAATTGAAGATGCTATTCTTTCCCACTGAAATAAATAATGATGAAGCGATAATATCAAATCATTTTGTTGAAGCCTGGTTGAGATCATCTCCATACTTGGTATCACCATATCAATAGTAACCCCAGTCATAATTGGGGCTGGTTCCACTTGTTGTGAACATGTGTGCTGAGTCTCCTCCTGATAGAGGAAATTGGGACAACGCGGGTAGCACTGGGCAGACAAACCACCACCCCACCAATACAATTGTTGTTATATTTTCTTTTCTGTTTAGCGTAGGGCTACAATATTTAACTCAGCCACTTTGAATGCCTGAGGAAAATCCTCAGGCGATCTCGTGTTTCTTTTTTGATCGGGTACCATATCCAGGGACCCTTGTTGTTGACATATCCGACAGATGCATTCGTGGAGCGATTCCACTGTGCTTGTTATTTTTTATTTTGGCTGCCTTGTTGGTAGATGCGGGAAGCGAAGATCATTGTTCAAACTGTGGAGTCGAACCGCCCACACAATGCATAATTAGCACAGCCACAAGAAAGGGTTTTCAGCCACAAATATCTCTGGGAGCTTTGCAGGAGCAGGGTTTCCCCGGGACCGGACATCACCGGTCGCTCAATCATTGATCAGGTTTTTTCCTCAAGATATGCTTATGCATTATTCTTTTTCCTTTTCTATTTGTCCCTATTGCCGAGATGGATGGCATTTAGCGCCCATGACACTCCTCCTGTTTTTCCCACGTTGCTTCCTGCATAACCCGTTTGTCGATCGATCCGTTGCGAGCCTGTTTTCTTTGGCCAACCATGCCAAGCGAGCGCCAGTCCCCGATAAATCCATTCGGCCTTTGCCTAAACGCGGGTACCAGACCCAACAACTAGTCGGTACCATTGATTCCGAACAACCTTTTTTCTTTCTCTGCCAGACTCTCTTGGTCTCCTTGGTTCTCTCCTTTCGGCCGGCGGCACTGCCTGCTGAGCCCTGCAACCATTGCAATTTGTTTTTCTTTTCTGGCTCGCTTCGTTTGCGCGAAGCGAAATCTTTCATCTGTCTCTCCGGTTTTAGATTACCTTGCGAGAGGCTCAGCAAGAGGTCAGCTGATGTTGTCCCTCTCATGGTATGACATGGACAACGCCGACGCTTTCCGTGTACGAGGAACCAACTTGGACTAATCATTACCCCTCCTAATCGTACCACTAAGCGACCTGACTACTACTACCTACTACTTACTTCTTACCCTTGCCTCTAGGTTCATCATCATGATATTCTGACTGGACCTGATGGGTAAATGGGCACATGACCAACTTTTACCAGGGATCCCCAGAGGTAACGTGATCATACAATGGGTATGCCTAACCTGAACATGTGTATTGTTCGTCTATATTAGCCTATTTTTTCTTTTCTTTTCTCCTAGGTTGGACGATTCATGACTCCTGACTGCCATGTGGTTGATCTGGAGTTAATTTTTGTTGGGAGTTCGTATTTACCGTCCGAGTAACTTACGACCGAGACAATGTCTCTGAGTTCTGCCGTGTATTTTTTATGTATTTTTAACATGTGAGTTGATTCGGACTTAATTATTATTTTTTTTACCCAATTTGTTCTTGAAGCCATTATTGTTCAAAAAGCTGAAGAGGAAGAATTCCGTTGCCTAGCCGCTACAAATGTTTTGAGTGAGGCGTTGTTGATCATTGCTAGTGGTGGAGATAGGATAAGATAAAAACTCCCCATGGTTGACCATTGATCTGGGTTGTGGCTCTTCACTCGACCGCCTCCCTGAGCCCGTTTTCTCCTCTCAGCCTTTAGATCTTGATTTTCTCACATAGGAGGCTGGCAGAGCCGTTACTCACTGGAGCCCACTACTCAAACTTTCCCGGGTTGGAGTGGATCAGTTTCCCCAGATCCAACCAGCATTTAGGCTCACAAAGGCACACGGGAAGTAGACAGCTGAAACCGGTGGCGAGGCTTCTTTTTGGTGCTGGCATCCCAACACACAAAATCTTTCCTAACTAACTGAGACTTTAATCCCGGTAGATTGGATAGTCATGTTGATTGGAACCTATTGAACTTTTTCTTTTATCCGACTCGAATCTTGGATTGTTTTTTATCTGTCCTCGGTGGTATTGACCAACAAGAACCCCGGACTGTATTGAACGGAAATGATGATCGTAAGCCCGGCGAAAAAAAAAAAAAGACATTGCCCTGTGCTCAAAAGCCTCGTGGCTGTCGGATCTAAGCTCTTGGGGACTCTGACAGATGTCGAGGCACTCGGATTTCTGGTTCCTAGCGGGGGTGGCTCACTGGCATACCCTTGATAGCAGGGATCAATTGGCTGTCAGGCGGGTAGAATAAAGCCAATAATGCTCCAGGAATGGCATTCTTGATTTACAAATTTTGTCGCCAAGCGTGCACAGGAGCAGGAGAAGGAGCAGTAGTAGTAGGAGCTGGATGATACAATGGTAGGTTCTAAGGCTATTCTTTCTTTCAAAGCAAGGCTATTCCCAAGCTGTTGGTACCATGTATTTGGGACTCGCCTTGTGGTAAACCATTAGGTATACCTCGGTGGTTGCAATTGTTAGGCTTTGAGGCGGGGGTCCACATGGGAGGAATTCCTCCCCTCATTTACAAGGGTCACTTTTCGCCTTCTCCCTTTCTTTCAAGGAGGGGTGGTTTAGGGCTTTGCTTTTTCCACCGGATAACAAAAAGGGAAGGAAGGTATCATCTCAGCTCCCGTCCCTACCAACCGAGTCCGCATGTCTTACAAAACTGAAAGCAGAGTAAACTAAGGTAGAAAAATAATATGTCCGCATCGCCGACCAAGTCCATCAGAATGACAATATAATTGGTAATGGCACAGTCATACTTCGCAAATACTACCCGATTTGTTCTCATCCATCACAATCAAAAAGCCAAAGTGAAAAGGAAAGAAAAAGTAAAAAAGGGGAAGAAAAATTTTCATTGGCTTTCGAACTCGACAGCCTTGGATGCCGCATCGATCTAGGGGGAACTCACTGTCAGAACTTTAACCAGTCGCACGGTTTGCGGGCTGCGCATGGATGGATGTGGGTGGAGGGCGACTCTGCAGAGAATTGGTGGGAATCAAAAATTTTTTTCCCTTCTTCCATGTGCAAGGAAGCTTCAGAGGCAGGGCGTGGAGGATGATTGGTGAGGAACGTGCATTAGCTCTGTTGCGGACACAGCCACATCTTCGGTTGAGCTTTCGGGTGGTTCATTATCGGGGATGGCGGCATCCGCCGTCGACAAAAAAAAAAAAAAAAAAGCCATGCACCCTATAAGTGGAGCACTTCATTTTTTGGTGTCTCGAGTCTGAGTTCAGGAGTAGGGGGGTTAATCTGTATGTATGCATATATTCTGAATTCTATGCATGCGGTTGCCTTTCGACCGCGGAGGAGAAGAAGAAGAGGTGAGGATAAGGAAAAGTGAAGGTGTAAAATTGGATAGGTATGCCGTATGCACCAAGAAACAGTTCTGTATTGAATGTATGGGATAGAAGAGCCCCGAGGAAATAATATTTCCAATAATAAAATCACCCGGCCTGTTGGCAGGAGAGAAAATGATACGGATGAGTTTGAAATCTGGATTACGAATACGTACGTTGACTTCGCTTGGGGAATGATGCTGAGCGATCGTCGCCTGCTTGGATACGTGGACAAACTTACAGAGCGATAGAATTTTGCATCTGCGCGGACCAACTGCAATGGAGTTCCTTGGCATCGGCACCTCCGCAGAGTTTGGCTGTTCTAGCGTACTTCGAGAAGCCTACTAATTTTGGACACGGCTTGGATTTTACAAGAAATCCGCCGTCTGTGCGCATGGAAATCTCTGCTACTTGCATACAATCTAGTCTATTCCAGGCAACTGGCTTGCAGAAGGATTGAGGAATTTCATCAGGAACGAGAAATTCCTTTCCTTCCTTCCCAGACAACTGAATACCATGGCATGGCTGAGAATACTCATGCGATATTCGGAGCTAACTGCACATGATCGTTACGGTCGCTTACTTTCTCCTCCAGCATAATGGGATTCGCGGATTTGGAATATCCTGCGTGGTCTTCCTTTAGCTTCCTTTTACGTATCCCGTGACCTGAGATCTGCCCGTATTGATAATGCCATACGTTCTGTATTAGATTGGTAATCGTCGACAAATCCATCCGAGGTTGAAAATAAACCGAAACATGGAACATACTACTTACAATTATTTGAACATCTCGAGAGATAGTACGTAGTAGAATAAAAAATTAAATCAAACCCATCATTCCCGTCTCGAAAAGTATCCAATGACCAAGAAGAACAATCTCGTCATGAGTCAGGACTCAGGAAAGAATGTTGTTGTCATCGGCCCGGTCGATCATGGATGTTTCGGATGTCCGGCACCATGGTTCTTGTCGGGCACTCAGCCACGATTTTTTCTTCCTGTCATTCCTGTCAATTCCTCCGTAGTCCGCTCCTCACGAAAGTAAATCCTGCGCAAATGCGATGACCGGGCTGGGCTGAAATCCTCGTATTCGCGCGAGACAAGGAAAAAAAAAAAAATGAACCGAACTCGGAGGACAGTTCTCCAATGGATCCGTCCCATGCCTCGAGGTAGCCCTGGTAATGGCATCATGGCCTTATCCTTGGGATGTCTCACTTTTCCTGGTCGGACTGGATATTGGATCTTACCATCTGATATGCATGACATGGGTTTTGTTCGGTCGATAAGGTGGGATTGATGCTGGGTCGTCCATGGGAACCACAGAAAAATCACCAGATACCCCGTCAGGAGATAAGATACTACTAGTACTCGTAAACTCAGGAAAAGAATGAGTAAGAGTGAGTAAACGTGGCCGGGAAAAGTCTCATATCAGAAACTAGCCTGGTTACTAGTTGTTTTCCAAGTTTGCGACCGTTGGGAAATCGTCTTGGGGGGCTGTTAGTGTCCGAATGATTTGCCTGAATACTTTCAGTTTTCAATATGACAACTCTAGCATCGGCTACAGAACCAAAAACTAGGGTAAAAATAGCTGTAAAATAGCCTCAAGCGAAGTGAGACATATCCACCCTTAGTCCTCATGATTCGATCTCGATGGCCCGTGGGTCATGATTTCCCCCGTGGCCAGTGTCTTACAGACGACACAGAGTATGCCTATTCCAACCACCTTTGAACTTCTTCTCAAGGTATTCACCACGGATGACCTTTCCCCTCTCGCTCAATCAAATCAAGAAAGTCGATAACGAGGCTTATTATGAACTAGTCAATTACTTGCCTGATGGATTCATACAGACCAACATGGCGGGAGGGCTCAATGATTCTTCTGTCTGCCCATCGACCCATCTAGACCGATCTCCCAGATCTCACAATATTTTACCTTATTTAACATGCTAAGAGTTTCTTTTGTTTTCTCTGCACTTCAGCCAATCCCAGGTTGTGAATCAGTTTTCTCAGCACTGCCCAGTTTCGCGATGGTTTGGAACCTGGTAGACGGATCTGCTGCCCCGCTGCCCGAAGACCGGTCCAGAACACCTGGTCGACTTTTATCGATCCGAATGACTTGCTTAGTTCATCTTATGTACGTTATGAAAAACAAAAACTAGGAGACCTGGACAGAGAGCTAAACTAGGAAAAAAAAAACAAAGAAAGAAAAAAGAACGGGGAAAATTATGCAGGACCAGATGAGATGGTTGAATTTTCTCCCCTGTCCTATTCTTTCCTGTGACCTGAATGCAGTCATTCCTCTATCTTTAGGTACTCCATACTCTGTACGTTATTCTGTCGCTACGCTTTCTTGCCTATCAGCTTATCGCGTTATCGCCTCTCTTCCCTTCAGGTATCGCTATCAACCTTCCCTGTCGAAATGGATATCCCAATCAACTCAAAAGCATTAATCAGAGCTGGCTACTTATCCTGAGTTTACGTTAAACCTTTCGGAAAATTTGTCCATTTTCTTTTTCAGATAACCTATCCCAACATGGGGCCCAGCTGAAAGGTAAAACCCCTCGTGTCTGATTTGCTAGGACTCCTCCCTTTGCCACCGACCATTATTGGTTGAACCTTTGGCTCCTGCGTCTGGTGTCAAAGTTCCCGAGCGAACCTCGCTGCTCACCTGCCTTTTTGAATTGCCTTGTATTCCGCTTACGTCCCCGAAGGATGTAATCTTCATGTTTTCCTGGGTTGGAATTACGGACTCCTGCTGGAGAGATATGTCTCGTGAGCTCAGTGGATTGAATCTATTGCTATGGATGCTGTGATAGAACATCCCTACACCACACCACACTAATGGGTGGGTATGATCACTCCTGGATCCTGTCTGCTCTGCAGGGTTGTTGTCGCTAGAGGTCTGAGAGCCCCTCCCCTCCTTCCTCTGAGCTGTGGCAAGGGGATAGTTCATCTGGCTACTGTTGGCTACTGATAGGAGACGACTGAGGGGGGAGTGGGAGGGAGAAGAGAGCCAAAAATTAGGAATTCTTATCATCATCATCATCATCATCATCATCATCATCATCATCATCATCAAGAATTTGTAGATCAATTGACGGGTCAAATGCTAAATGATCAAAACAGAAAAGAAAAGAAAAAGAAGAAAAAAAATATCCAACGTTTTTGTTTTCCCCTTGAGTAGCTGCACAAGGTCACGAATCAGATGCGCCGCCTTTTTGTTGAAATAAGCGCACAATCAAGATATTAAAGCCCGAACTCTTAGTTTAAGTCATGAAGAAGCGGGGCTAGGAGTTCCAAGAACCGCAGCCTGTAATTTGGGGCGTTAGGATGGTAGTGCACATATTAATTGGCTGGGGGAGGACAAATCGAACATACCCTTGCGCTCTCATAGAGTGGAGAAATTCCGGTCCAATATTCGAACTACGTGCTTGCGTTAGACCGCTAAACCTCCTCCGTATCGGAATTTCGAGGAACAACTGAATGAATTTCGCTTACCTGGTACCAGCCTTGTCCAACGAGGACTTCCAACCCGGGAATAGTGTTCCATCCTGCATCGGATGCCAGGCGCATCAGAGCAGTCACTTGCGGCTTGTACGCCATCTCCAAGAGGACTCGAGGCGAGCTATTGAGGGAAGTGGCCACACCCGCGTCAGCTTCTTGTGCTCGCGCAAACATATGGCACAGAGTTTCGCGCATGGTCGCCTCGATTGGTTGATCGGCGGGAATAGTACCGATCGCAATGTGGGGGATAGTCTCTAGCTCCTCGTTGCTCTCGATGACTTTGATGTTGTAGCTGCTTGGGAACGTCTCCACCATCCCTTGGAGCTTGGCGGCAGATCGCCCGACAATGTAGATAGGTGAGAATCCCATGTTGTGGAGGGCGTAGATGGCGGCCCGAGCGGTGCCACCGCCACCTACGACAAGTGCACTTTCATTCCCGTTGGAACCGTACACTCCAGCATTACGAAGGGAGAGTATCATTCCCTGCCAGTCAGTGTTTCGGCCAATCAAACGGGCCGGCTTGTCGTTGCCGCCAGGAACGGGAATAATAGTGTTCACAGCGCCAATGATTTCAGCCTCGGGGGCGATCTCATCGAGCAAAGGCATGACATCCAATTTCAAGGGGATCGTGACCGACGCTCCACCAAAATCGGGAGCGCGGATAAACTCCTTGACGTCCTGCGCATTGGTAGTCTCCAATTTCCCGTACTCGTGGGGAAGACCCAACTCGGTGAAGAGAGAATTGTGGAGGACGGGAGAGCGGGATTCTGAAATGGGGCAACCAAAGACAGCGAACTTCTTAGCTTTGATCTCTCCCATTAGCGACAGGCCCTGGCGGATCTCGGTGGCAGAGAGCTGGCCAGGAGCCGCCTTGAACGGCAGACTGGGATGGGACACGGGGGTCATGAAGCCATTCAGAATGCGGCTGAGCTGTCCCTGATCACCCATGTTGATCGCGATGAGCGGAACGTCGTGCGCCTCGGCCGCCCAGGTCTTGAACTTTCTTAGGGCAGTATTGTCGTCAAGGCATTTAGCAACCCCGACAAGCTTGATCACATCGCCGTACTCTAAAGCTCTGTTGTAGAATTTCATCCAGGACATATTTGCCCATGAGAGCTCGCCCTTGGGGTCGTGGTGCGATGCGATGATCTTTGAGTGCCCCTTCATTTCCGTGACGGTCCGCAGAAGCTCGTCAGGGAACGCAATTTCCAGATCCACGAATTCGGCACCAGACCTGATGGCCAAACGGTAGAGCTCTAGCGCAGCTTCATGGTCCTCATCGGGGAATTTTCCTCCCTGGCTCTTTGTGCGAATGGTAAAGACGAGAGGGAGCGAAGTGCAGGTGCGCAGGAAGGACATTTGCTCGATAACATAGTCAACGGACGGAATGTCACTGTCGGAGCCGGGTTCCTTTAGCAGATCGACACGCAGTTCCACAGCGTCGGAGCCGACGCACGCTTCTTCCAGAATAGCACCAGCAGAACGCAGATCCGGGAGCGTTAAGGATACGAAGAAGGAGTGTTCCTTCTTCTTGATTTCGCCGAGACTATCAACCTGTCCAGTGACGAATTTCAGGAATCGCCTGAAATCTTCAGAGGCTCGGGCGAGCCCGCCAACACTGGCTTGTTGGCTGAAGTATTGGATGTTGCTGCATTCCTGGAACCAGGGCTTTCGTCGCAGCCACACGCCCATCATATCTTCAACATAAGCGGGACGCGTCTTGTCGATTGAGAGGAAATCCATAACTTGCTTGATATCACGCATGAGGAGGAGAACGTTTCCCTTGTTCTTGTGATAGTCAATGAGTAGTTTGCGAGCTTCGGGCATCTCCACGATACCGCCACCGCAAGCAAAAACGTAGCCGGTCGGGCGCTCCTTCAAGGTGCGCTGCAGAACGCCTAGCTCCGCGTCTCTGAAGCCTTGCCAGCCACGGTTCTTGATGATATCTGGAATGGTCATGCCTTCGGTTGTCTCAAGCTCAGTATCGAGGTCAATAAATTGTCGATCTAGCGACTTCGCAACCCAGTTGCCTGCGGTAGTTTTTCCAGCACCGCGCATGCCGATGATGAAGATCGAAGCGTTGGCCTTGTCAGCACGGCTGTGAGCTGAAACCTCGTCCTCTTTCAGCTCCTTGCCATGAAGCTTGACCTTGTACATCTGTCTTAGCGTATCCCACCAGCCTGGCCATGTCTTGCCAACACATTCCTTTTCAAGGATGAGCGTCGGCTGAGGGGCTACGAGAGACAAGACGCTGAAGCTAAAGGCAACCCGGTGGTCGTCGTAGCAGAAAACACCACCGGCCGGTTGTCGCAGAGTAGTGCGGTCGATTCCATCAATCTCAAGACCATCATCATGTTCTCGGCAAATCACTCCGAATTTCGCAAGTTCATCCTTCATGGCCTTGATTCGGTTGCATTCCTTCACGCGTTGGTTTGCAATTCCATAGATGCGAGTGGTATGATTCCCATCCTTTCCGCGAGCGACTGCTGCGAGCACGGAGGCTGTGAGGAATGCATCTGTCATCGGCTCCATATCCACGTTGGGTAGGGGCCGTAGAATACCGTCGGATGGCCCGGTCACGGTAGTTGAGGTCTCGCTTTGCTCAACGGAACATCCCATGGGGCGTAAGACCTCGATGGCGAAACGGGCGTCACCCTGCAGGGAGGCTGACCCGATATTGGGAACTGTGCAGGTTGTGCCGGTGATGGCCGCAATTGCTAGAGGGTAGGTGGCAGAGCTGGCATCACTTTCCACGACGTATTCGGCAGGATTGACATACCGACCTTGAGGGATATGGTAGGTATACTCTTCGGTAGTGGACTTTTGGACATCAATGCCAAAGGAGCGCATCATCGCTGTGGTCATCTCGATGTACGCTTGAGAGATGGGCTTTCCACCCACAAGCTTTAATGTCACAGGTTCCTTGGCATATGGGGCGCACATCAGCAGTGATGACACATACTGGGAAGACACCTTAGCAGCAAGGTTAATTTTGCCCCCCGTAAACCCACCGGAGGCGGCAATCTTTAAGGGAAGACTGCCCGTGTTTTCCACGTACTCGACGGAGGCACCATTAGCTGTTAATGCGTCGACAAGGTCGCCGATTGGTCGCTGCTTCATTCGGTTATTTCCCGTGAGAACACTCCAATCTACAGTACTTGGGGTGGCCAGGGTTGCGACGGTAGTAAGGAATCTCGAGGCAGTACCGGCGTTACCAAGGTAGAGGGGCGAAGGGTGTGCTTTTATCGCCCCTCCTTTGCCGTTCACCACAAGGACCTCTCCCTCATCTTCCCAGGAGAACGTGGCGGCTCCAAGTTTTTCCAAGGCGTTTAGCATAACTTCAGTATCATCGGAATGAAGCAGGTTTTTGATTCTGCAGGTGCCTGAACCGAGGGCGGCAAGAACCAGGGCACGGTTTGAAATACTCTTTGATCCGGGAGGGGCACACACAACGTTGGAGGACTGTGAAACACCCGGGTGCACTTCAATGCTTGGAGCAAGGACAACGCTGATATCCTCATTCGGGACAACGCTGGCCTTGTCTTCATAAGTGCGGCCAATGGCTGAAAGAAGGACAATCTTCTTCTTTGGGCCGTCATTCTTCTTATCCAACGCCATATTGAACAGCAGCTGATCAACTGAGCAATGCTTGCCGGCGGTGAGTTTCCGAATTCGAGCATCCTTGACTGAGGTGGGAAGGCCATATGCAGCAATGCACTTCACGACACGGGCGACAGCAACTCCCTTTAGAATACCGAGGTGACGAGCCAATTCAGCTTCCTTCACCATACCGATTGCGACACATTCGCCGTGGAGAATTTGAGGAGTAAGAATCGCTTCAATGGCGTGGCCAATCGAGTGACCCCAGTTCAGAAGGTTGCGTAGTCCACCTTCTCGTTCATCGGCCGACACAACGTACGCCTTATGACGCGCAGACGCCAGAACTCTTGCCTTGAGAATATCTTCAATCCCATTGAACCGGCGCTTGCCTGGTTTCACATCACGATGAACAGCTTTCAGGATTGCCTCTGCATTGTCCTCTAAGGCGGTGAATTCCTCTTCGCTGGAGATGGCAGCTGTTTTAATGACCTCCGCCATACCGTTGATGAACTCGCGCACGGGTAGGGATTCCAAAAACTCAAGGTCAATGTAGATCCTTGTCGGTTGCCAGATAGCTCCGATCAAGTTCTTGCCCAGAGGAGTATCAATCGCGGTTTTCCCGCCAATTGAGGAATCCACCATGGCAAGCAAGGTTGTGGGAACCTGCACATAGCGAACACCACGCATGTAGGTCGCGGCGACAAATCCCGTCAGATCTCCAATGACTCCTCCACCTAGAGCAAGAATCACGGTATCCCGACCACATGGAGGGTTCTGACTCAACATCCAATCTTCAATGTCAGCTTTTGTTTGTCGGGACTTGGAGACTTCTCCGGGTGGGGCTGTATAGATGAGTAGACGGGGCGAGGGGGACACGGAGGAAGAGGCTCTCTCAAAAGCCTTCTGGAAGTCGGGGGTATAAATTGATCCAATATTTGTATCTGTGATGAGAACATAGGTCGTGGAGGGACAACGGCTGACTAGGTCCTCGGCGACATAGTTTCGCCAGAGTCCAAAATCAGCAATTATGCTCTCCCGACCTAGGATACTGATCTTCGTCGGACCCGTCATCGTAGGGGGATGGGCAGCGGACAGCTGTGAGGGAAGAAAAATGTCGAGTTAAGCAAAATGAGAGAGGGGTACTAGAGTAGCTCTTCAGTTCATGCTGCGAGGAATAATTGCGATTGAAGCTCCTCGAAAACTTCTCAACAAGGACGGTGGTGACCTGACCGAGGAGGGGACGTAGGTAGCCTAAAACGGCAGCGAAAAAGCAGGGTTAGAATGTTGGATCACTTGGACTTGGGGAAACACGGTGTAGTTGAGTGCGGGACGCACAAACTCCCCAGAACGGGAATGAAGTAATGGTGGGATGAGGAAGAGAGTGGCGCGATTGCGAACGAAATGGAAGGATTCCAGCACTTACCTTTCAAGGAGTTATTTAAGAGGGAGGAAAGAGAAAAACACGACCGTAAGATGGATTGCGTCTGGGGATGGTGGTCAGAAAAAGGTCCACCAACGGTGAAGGTCCATTGAACGCTTGACTCATTTGCCTTTACTAAGATCCTTTTCTTGGGGAATTTTTTTCGCTGCAGCTCCGATGTCGTCGTGTCCCCAACATGACACCCCACGACTCGGCTCTGATCCGCTCCATTGGTATTCTGATTATGGGGTCTACTGAGAATAAATTAATTGGTGAGTTCTTATAATCATCCCGTAGTCTGTCATGCTTTTGTTGTTTATTTCACTTTAGATCTTCTGCTTTGTATTGAGCAAACATGTCATTTGTCCCCCCAACTTGGTCATACAGTGCCCCTCCGATTGAACGCCGTGCTCGGCAGTTGTGGATGAATTCCATGCCGGGGTTCCCAAATCAGAGTCAGAAAAAGAAAAGAAACATGAGAACTATGCAAAAAATATCCCAAATTATCGTCTTTATTTTTTGTTTTTCTTGTTTATTAGTTTTCGATTGGCAGGAAGAGGGATAAAAAAAAAATAAGCTGGAGATCTAGTAGCGGCCATATCCACTCGAATTTCCCGACGAATAGTGGTCTCGGCTTTGATATCCTCCGCGACGGTGCCCCCCTCCTCGGGGATCTTGATGCCCGTAGCTGGATGGCCGTCCGTTATAGTAGTCATTTGGGCCGTTATTGAACTGGCCTTGTTGGCCCCGACCGTAATAATCCCTTTGGTTGTTGTAGTTAGATTGTTGGTAGCCTTGCTGATGCCCACCATGCGCCGGTGGATAACTCCCGTACTGGTGTGAATTGGAATTATAGTTCGAATTCCCTCCCCGGGAAGGGGGAGGTGGCCCTCTGGAGAAGCCGCCCGACCCAGGTGGAGGGGGAACCCAGCCTGAAGGCACGCCCGCTGGGGGGCCATTATTGGCTGCAGACATGAATTTGGGATCGAGATGAGCGGCGAAAGGATTGGGTCGGCCTCGGTCGCTGCTGTGGCCACGATCACTGCTGTAGTTGAAGCGACCTCCTCGGTTGCCACGGAATGGTGCGCCACCGAACGATCGACCTGAGTGCCTGGCCCTTGATTTGACCGCTTCAATATCTGCGTTATCCAATGCTGGCCGGGGAGGCTTGACCCCGCGCAGAAGCATGGACTTGTGGATGTGGATAGACTTTGGTATTTCGTAGTTGACCCTGCAAACAGCTCAACAAGTTAGCTAATTACAACTGTGAATTATGTCCGGATCATTGAAACAAAGAACAAGAAATATAAAAATAGGAAACTCACGTCAGCGAGCGGTCATCATCTAAAGACGGCATACCATATTCCTCAAGAGAGGATACGAGCGAACTGTGAGGGATATATGAATCATTTTTCTCAACTTTCCCCGCCAAGCCTTCACTCAACCGCATGTTAAGACTGTATTTTGGAGAGCCTTGCTTTTTCGAATAGAAGTTGGCGACTAGGTCTTGGTATACGGGGTGGCTTTCTGAGAGCAATAAAACATCTTTACCAACGGTGTTGCGGAGCCTCTCATCTTCTGAGAGGAGAGGGTATTTCTTCTCCATGGCTGCGAGGAGTCGTCTCTCATCGATGAATGGTAGTAAGATGACACCTTGCCAAGCAAACTTTTTACCATTCAGATCCACAGCGAAATCTTCCGGGTAGAAATCGATAATCTCGCTCTTGGGGTCACTCATCAGATCGTGAAACACCTCCGGAATGGCGTGGTTAGAGGAAGCGGGAAGAACTCCCATCAGTTGTTCGAAGGGTTTGAATGGTGTTCCCTTTTCGAACGACAGTTCCATATTCCCAATATCCACAAAGTCGGCCGCAAATGGTGCATAATGATAGGGATAGTACCAGGTCCAGGATGGACAACCTTGGAAATAGTATAACAGGACCCAGGCGAGACCTTCGGCATACGCTCGCGCGACCTTGTGGCGGAATTCCTTATCTTGAGGGTCGACGCTGAATTTTTGTTCATAATACCGATCGGCGTATCCTTCTTCCCAGAGGCGTACGGTGTCTGGAGGGAGTTCATCATCTTTTGAAGGGCCGTTCTTTGGCGTCTCCGCTGCGGAATCTTCCCCTCCATTCCCATCAGCTTTTCGTTTTCCAAGGACTGATGATGAGCCCTCAACTGCATTGTCATCAGGCTCTTCTGTTGCCTGCTCCTCCGGGTCCTCGGGATTTTGATTATCCTCAGCTCCTTTCATGAGCTTACTCTTTAAAACAGCGGCGGCGCTTTTGTTGGCCATATTGGCTCTATAGACGGCCCCGCGATTGGTCACCATGCTGTGAGTCAGTTCCCTGGTCGATCGAGCAAGTTCTCCGCGGGCAGGAGTAATTAGCTCAAGGCCGGGGGGTGGTGCGATGTCAGCACCAGGGCCGCGAGGTCGGCTGGGGGCCGCAGCAGGAGGTTCGTAGCCTTCATAATTAGGCGAGCTGCGTCTTCGCTTTCTATCACGTTCTTCATTTCTTGCTTGTGCTTCTTGTTTGCGTCTCTTTTCATTCGCAAGCTTTCTCTCTTCTGCTTGTCTACGACGGCGAAAAATGGCATCTTCTTGCTTCGCGAGTCCTTGCAGGATAAGCTGGGCTTTTTTGAAATCCACATGCCCATCCTGTGTCAAATAGCCACCCATGCTAGGAATATTATCGCGCCAGATTGCTATCAGTGTGTCGATGCCATTCTCCCGGATGTCTAACGACGGCAAATGTGGAAGGAAATCATTTCCTACGAAGAAGCACATAAAAACCCAATCATCCAAGGCGCGCTCTAGATCAAAAGGAAATGGTTGTTGGGGAACTCTGAGCTCAACTTCAAGGTACTCTCTGAGAATGGAGACGTGGAGCCAGATGAATGGTTTGAGCGAAGTGCCTTTCCCTTTTTCATCAAACTCTCCATTTTTTTCCTTTGCCTGGCCCCTGCACTCCTCTGCTTTATGGCCTGGTTGGCCACAGAGGTGACATGTCCGTGCTTTTGACTCCTGGAAGAACACATCTTCTCGCAATACTCTGAAATAAGGCTCATGTGTAGCTAGACCCAGCATAATCAAATCGGCATCCTAGAGAGACTAGGATTTTAGTTCCGCTCGAAAGTCTTATTTATTTTGTTTGTAGGAAGCATACCAGTCCGTAAATAACATGACGGGTGTTGGGGTCGTGTTCCGGCGAAGACCGCTGTGAACGTACGAATTCCATAATCTTATGTTCACCCTCTCCAGGGACGGTTGCATCGGAAATAATGATTTTGAGCTGTCCAAATCAGATTCGTCCTTCCTTACATGCGGGGGTATCGGATATCAAACCTTTTCCCAAGCAGGATCGGTGTTGAGCTTGTAGGCAATCCAGTAGCGCAGTGAAGCAGCGAGGATATCCATAAACGGAGTTCCTGGTGTGATCACATTACTATCCCACGTCTTCTGAATAACCTGTTCCTGGAGATCCTGGTCCTTTTTGCTGGCGTTTTGTTTCACGAGCAGTTTTTGGAACTCCTCTTTCTTCTCGTCTGCTTCCCTCGCCTCCTGAGCGGAGCGGAACCTACGGGCTCGCTGTTGGTTCATTTTCGCGCGGGGCGCGACGCCATCTGAATTTGAAAAAGTGAAAATTAGCTCGATAGTTTAATATGAAACTTGATATTGTACGACATACCGACGGCAATCATCAACAGTTTCCTCGGACGGACCATATTCACAACGCGATCGGTATATTTGAAGATCTCAATCATCATTTCCTGTTCATTCGCGGGCGGAGGCCTGCCCTCGGGGTGGGTACAGGGATGAACAATTCCATTCATATCCAGATACAGATTGTCCATCTCTTCTCCATTCGGGTTCGGGCGGGTGGCATCGACCGGGACTTCCTCCCCATTGACCTCGTAGGGAAACTCCTCAATCACTGATGAGATGATCTTGGGATATTTGTTGGAGAGCCATCTGAAAAGTGCTGGAACACCCATGGTGACGGTAGGGCTACGCCAGAGTATCCACTAAAAAAAGAAAGAAGGAGTGAAATAATGGATAAGAAAAATGAGAAGGCGTTTAGTTGATAGGTCTTTCAAAATTCTAAGTAGATCTTTCAAGCTGCTCCAATAGTGTGCCCCATTCGTGGGTATCGCGGCGTGTGAAACAAGTTTCGCAGTCCCCAAAACTTCTAATAAATAGGTTTACCCCGATTTGCACAGGTTCTGGGCGCGGAAGCGAAAAAGCAGCCTGTGGTTTAGTTGAAGGGGCGTTGGCTGACTGAAGTTTCTGCGATGCGACGACAATCAGCCCCCAACCTTATTGCGGAAACTCGGCGCTTCTTTTGTCGCGGTTCCGGGAGCTTAGCGGCCACTTGGCGTTGGTGCGGACTGTGTTTAATTGTTGCGGAGTGAACAACACACCGGTGGTGCTTGCTTGCTTGTTTTTTCTCCTCCCTCTCCCAGCTGATCAATGTCTACCAATTGCTACACTCCGGACTGGAGGTGACCATGAAATTTCAAGTGACTCGTTGCGATGTTTCGAATCCTCGAGTCGCAGGCGCCGGCCAAACAGACGGCAACTGATACCATCAACACTCTGACCGGTAGGCTTCAAAGCGCGACCCTACTGGAGGATCGGCGGGCAGCTATACAAGGATTAAGGAGCTTTGCCAAAATTTATCCCGCCTCTGTTGCGTCGGGAGCCTTACGACCATTAATTGCTAGCCTCCGAAATGACCGAGAGGATGTGGATACGCTCAAGGTGGTCTTAGAGACCTTGTTGATGCTATTCTCGCCGGATGAGAGCAGTGTTTGTTTGCCTTTATTCCCATATATATTTTATGGTGGTGCTGACTTGTTTCTTACAGCCTGAAGCATCAGACGAGATAGCTCTCTGGCTGTCAGATGAATTCACTCAGGTAGGGGAATCTGGGCCATAGTTACCCGTTGCCTGCTAACGACCTGATAGCGACAAGACAATATTACCGCTCTGCTGGACCTCCTCGATACTCGAGACTTCTATTCTCGCCTATATTCACTACAATTAATGTACCAAATTTCGATTGCGCGGCCAGAACGAACCCAGGAATGTATTTTGACGGCGCCGCTAGGTATCCCGAGGCTAGTCAGTGCTTTGGGAGACACCCGGGAACCGGTCCGCAATGGTCAGTAAAAGAAGATCACTCCTGCGAAGCGCCCACTCCCTTCTTTTTATCTGAGAGCTATTCTTTCTGACTATTTATATGCCCCTTCAGAATCGCTACTACTCCTTATTGCGTTGACGCCCGCCTCAGAAGAATTCCAAAAGCTGGTCGCCTTTGAAAATGCATTCGAGCTGATATTCTCATTGATAGAGACGGAGGGTGGATTGACACATGGGTCGGAAGTTATTGAGGATTGCCTTTCGCTGCTCGCGAATTTGCTCAGGCTCAATATCCCGAATCAGTCGTACTTTCGAGAGATGGGGTGTATTCAAAAATTGGCTAAACTCCTTTCTGATATCAATCAAGAGCAGGAAACCGATGAGCCCACTCCGCAGTGGACTCTTGTCCACCGCGACAAGAATATATGGGGATTACTGGCCATCATCCAGCTCTTCCTGGTCAAGGGAGGCATCAACACGCCTGCTAACCAGATGGCTTTTTGGAACAGTGGTGTTATGGAGCAAGTTTTAAGCACGGCCTTTGGCCAAAGGTTTAGCGTAAACGTTACGTCTAAGGTTGGTCCGCACATCATAGCTAGCCTGTCTCAAAAGCTGATCATGACCAATTCAGGCCCTTGGGACGTGTGCCGATTTGATACGCGGAAACACGCCATTACAGGAACGATTCGGGGATGTCGAAGTGTTTTGGGGACCGGGGCAGGCGAGCGATGGTGTTAATGGCAACAAGAGTGCCAAAAATACCCCACGGATTAACGTGATCGAAGCCCTGCTCAAATTGTCACTTGAACCCACACCAATTCAGCTCCTTGACGCGCGCCTTGCAGCTTGTGAATGTGTTAAGGCGTTTTTTGCAAACCATACCGGTATCCGCATTCACGTCTTAGGAAGAGCCATTAATGGGCACGTCAGTGGCCAGGATGAAATCCCCAATATTCTCTCCGTCTTGCTCACCCCGCCGGAATCTCGAGGAAATGCCGATCCCTACCAAACTTGGATGGCTTCTGTTCTGATGTTCCATTTGTTGTTTGAAAACGCCGAAGCCAAGTCTGTCGCGATGGGGGTGACCGAGGGTGACACTGAGAGTGGTGAAGAAGTCATCACCTGCATTCAGACGATAGTAGGAAATTTGATTACCGGGATGAAGCGAGGAGATGATGAAAGGATCTCCTTAGGGTACCTGATGCTTCTATGTGGCTGGCTGTTCGAAGAACCTGATGCTGTAAATGATTTCCTTGGGGAGGGTAGTAGTGTCCAGAGTTTGCTGCAGGAAACAAAGCATCGGGGTGCCTCAAATGCGCTTATGTCAGGCCTGTGCACGATTTTATTGGGAATTATTTATGAATTCTCTTCTAAAGACTCCCCGATCCCCCGCAAAACATTACACAAATTGTTAATTGAGCAACTGGGAAGGGAGCAATATATTGATAGGATAACTCGACTCAGAGAATCTCCCATGGTTCGAGATTTCGAGGTCCTACCGCAGACAGTGGGAGCACAATACGATGGGGGACTTCCCGAAATATTCTTTGACAGGGTGTTTGTTGAATTTCTCAAAGACAATTTCACTCGTTTTATTCGCGCGATTGACCGTGAGCCTGGGCTCGAGATATCGGTGATTACCAATGGTGTCGAAAGAGGGGTTTCACGCGAGCTAGTCGATTCCCTCAAGGCCGACCTTGAGGAAAAGGGTCAAGAAGTTCAAAGGCTCGAGGGCGAACTAGTCTCTTTGAGAAGCAAATTAGAGCATGAGCAGGTTGAACATAGAAAGTCGAAAGAGTCGAAAGCCATGGAGTCATCTAAAATGCAACAGATGAATGAGTCGTTTCAGAAACGCCATGAGCAGGAACTATCAACATTGAAAGAACAAAACAAGCATGCCAAGAACGAATTGCTGAAACAACACGGGGAACAGCTTCGAGCTATCGACACTCAACTACGAGAGACCTCGGCTGATTACGAGAGGAAGAGTTCTAGATTTAAGGAGCGCCATGAGGCGGAGGTTGCCGACTTCCAACAGAAAATCCGGTCGCTGGAATCTGACCTTTCTCAGGCTAAAGATCAGTATTTAGGGGAGGCTCGGGGCCTGACTTCTACAATTGAAACATTAAAGTCAAATGTCGACAAAGCAAAGGAGCAGCATGCTATTGAAGTTGCTGATCTCAATGGGAAGATACAGAGTTACCAATCGGTGATTGAAACCACACAACAACAGCATGAGTCAGAAGTTGAGAATCTCAACGTAACCCTTCAGGCCTTGCGTGCACAACTTACTGCAAGCGAGGAGAAAGCCACCCAAGAGGCCCAAGCGGTACGGGATGAGTACTCCTCTAAATGTTCCGAGTTTGAGCGACGTGCAAAGGACGCTGAAAGTAAGGTTGAGATGCTTGACTCAGAGGCGCGAAATTCGGCGCGGGCGCTCAAGGATGCCCAAGAAGCTCTTGAGAAGGCACAAAAGGAGGCCAAGGAAAAAGAGGAGGCGCGGAAGGCGGCGCAGTCTGAGCTTGAGGATCTTTTGATTGTGTTTGGCGACCTTGAGGCAAAGAGAAACGAAGACAAGGTGAGTCATATATTCATGCTTACTCCTTTGACCTCCTGCTAACAATGCCTTTAGAAACGCTTAAAGGAACTGGGAGAAGAGGTATCAGAGGCTGAAGACGACGAGGACGATGAGGATGAGGAAGATGATGAGTAGGCAGTGAATGTGAGCTATATACTTAACATGAGGGGCACGAAAAAAGCCTTCTGATCTATACAATTGCATTTCCTTGTATTCGTACAGACAGAATATCCGTACACTGAGACGTTTCATCTCCTAATTCTGGCGCTGTAGTACCCAAAAGCCCCCAAAGCCAGTCATGAGTTGCGGTGGCTTGGCAAAAATCGGGCCGCGCGGGGTGACTCACTTTTTTGGTACTCATCTTTTTCTTAAAGCAAATCTACCCCGCGGCCATCCCACTTGACTCAACCACCAAGTTGACGACTCCCACAACCTCGCTGCCCGTCATGTCCATTGATTTTCCCCAGGAAGAGGAACTCGTCCTCAAGAGATGGCGGGAAATCAATGCCTTCCAGAGGCAAGTCGAGCTTTCCAAAGGCCGAAAACCTTACACCTTCTACGATGGCCCTCCGTTCGCAACTGGCCTTCCCCATTATGGCCACCTGTTGGCCTCTACCATTAAAGATATCATTCCGCGATACTGGTCAATGAAGGGCCACTATGTGGAACGGCGATTTGGCTGGGATACCCACGGTGTGCCTATCGAATATGAGATCGACAAGAAGCTGGGCATGTCGGGCTTGGAGGCGGTCGAAAAATACGGAATTGAGAAGTATAATGAGGAGTGCAGAGCTATTGTCATGCGATTCGCATCGGAGTGGCGCGAGACTATTGAGAGACTTGGCCGTTGGATCGACTTCGACAACGATTATAAGGTTAGTGAACTCTGGACAGAGACAGTTCACGCTCTGGACCTGGGCCGGCGCCTCGCGTGGCTTGATAATAATGCTAACCTGTATTCATCCTTATTATTCAGACTATGAACACACCTTTCATGGAGTCGGTCTGGTGGGTTTTTAAGCAGCTCTTCGACAAGGGTCTTGTCTACCGCGGCTACCGTGTCATGCCATACTCGACTGCCCTCAATACCCCTCTCAGCAACTTCGAAGCGCAGCAAAACTACAAGGACGTCCAGGACCCTGCCGTCGTTGTTACATTCCCTCTCGTGGACGACCCTCAAACTTGCCTCCTCGCGTGGACAACTACCCCTTGGACGCTACCTTCTAACCTTGCGCTCGCTGTGAACCCTGGCTTTGAGTATATTAAGATTCTCGACGAAGCATCGGGTAAACATTACATCCTCCTTGAATCTTTACTTCGGACCCTGTACAAGGATCCTAAGAAGGCTAAATTTAAGGTTGTTGACCGCTTCAGAGGCGAGAAAATGAAAGGCTGGAAGTACGAGCCACTTTTTAAATACTTCTACGAACAATTCAAGGATCATGGCTTCCGTGTGTTGACGGCGGAATATGTCACCGCCGAAGATGGTACCGGTATTGTTCACCAGTCTCCGGCCTTCGGTGAGGATGATTATAAGGTAGCCATGGAGGGAGGCGTCATTTCCGATTCCCGCTTGCCTCCTAATCCTGTCGACCCCACGGGTCTTTTCACTCCCGAAGTTACGGATTTCGAGGGTCAACACGTCAAGACAGCCGATAAGGCTATCATCAAGATGCTGAAGGGTAATGGCCGCCTGATTGTTGACAGCCAGATTACTCACAGCTACCCATTCTGTTGGCGCTCGGATACGCCCTTGATCTACCGTGCTGTGCCCTCTTGGTTTGTCAAGATCGGTCCTATCATTCCACAGATGCTTGAGGGCATTGAGGATTCGCACTGGGTCCCTAGCTTCGTTAAAGATAGGAGGTTTGCCAGCTGGATTCAGAATGCCCGAGATTGGAACATTTCCCGGAATAGGTTCTGGGGTACCCCCCTGCCTTTGTGGGTCAGTGACGACTTCAGTGAAATTGTCGCTGTGGGTAGTGTTGAGGAGCTGAAGGAACTGAGTGGTTATGACGGAGAGCTTACTGATCTGCATCGGGATAAGGTAGATAATATCACCATCCCAAGCAAGAAGGGTAACGGTGTCCTTCGCCGTGTGAGCGAAGTTTTTGATTGCTGGTTCGAATCTGGTAGTATGCCATACGCCTCACAGCATTACCCCTTCGAGAATAAGGACCACTTTGAGAAGAGCTTCCCGGGCGACTTTATTGCCGAAGGCTTAGACCAGACTCGTGGTTGGTTCTACACCTTGACTGTCCTGGGTACACATCTTTTCGGGAAACTTCCCTTCAAAAACTGCGTCGTAAACGGCATTGTCCTCGCAGAAGACGGCAAGAAAATGTCCAAGCGGCTGAAGAACTACCCTGATCCTTCTCTTATCATGCAGCGATATGGCTCTGATGCTCTCCGACTTTACCTCATCAACTCACCAGTCGTTCGAGCGGAGCCCCTTAGATTCAAGGAATCCGGCGTTAAGGAGATCGTCGCGAAGGTCCTTCTCCCCCTCTGGAACAGCTATAAATTCTTCGAAGGTCAGGCTGCTCTTTTCAAGAAAACCGAGGGTATTGACTATGTCTTTGACCCTAAGGCTGAGGCCACCAATACCAATGTCATGGACCGTTGGATTTTGGCCAGCTGTCAGAGTCTTCTTAAGTTCGTAAATGAGGAGATGGCCGGATATCGCCTGTACACCGTCGTTCCTCGTTTGCTTGGACTTATCGACAATACGACCAATTGGTACATCCGATTCAACCGCAAACGGTTGAAGGGTGAGAATGGTGTTGACGACACCCTGCACGCTCTGAATACTCTCTTCGAGGTTATTTACACTCTGGTTAGAGGCCTTGCTCCGTTCACACCGTTCCTTACCGATAACATTTACTTGCGCCTCCTTCCTCACATCCCTGAAGCACTCCGCAGTGAAGATAGCCGGAGCGTTCACTTCCTTCCTTTCCCTGAAGTCCGTGAGGAACTCTTTGATGAGGTCGTCGAGCGACGAGTTGCTCGCATGCAGAATGTCATTGAAATGGCACGTGTTTCTCGTGAGCGACGTTCCCTGGGGTTGAAGACCCCATTGAAGACACTCGTCGTGATACATCAGGACCAGCAGTTCCTAGACGATGTGAAGTCCCTGGAAAGCTACATTCTCGAGGAGATCAATGTCCAGGAACTTGTGTTATCGTCAGACGAAGCGAAATACAACGTCCAGTATAGCGTTTCCGCCGACTGGCCGACATTGGGCAAGAAACTGAAGAAAGAGGTGCAGAAGGTCAAGAAGGCTTTGCCATCTTTGAGCAGCGACGACGTTAAGAAATTCGTTGCTGATGGAAAAATGCTTGTCAGTGGTATCGAGCTAGTTGAAGGAGATCTTGTGGTCAAACGTGGTCTCAAAGAGGGCACTTCGTCGGAGGGCATGGAGCCAAACGCTGATGCTGACTTGCTGACTATTTTGGATATCAACCTCTACCCCGAACTAGCTCACCAAGGAATCGGCCGAGAGATCATCAACCGACTGCAACGTCTTCGCAAGAAGGCCGGCTTAGT
Source organism: Aspergillus biplanus (assembly GCA_027569045.1). Taxonomy (NCBI): domain Eukaryota; kingdom Fungi; phylum Ascomycota; class Eurotiomycetes; order Eurotiales; family Aspergillaceae; genus Aspergillus; species Aspergillus biplanus. The sequence continues at coordinate 1,033,094 of JAPDEJ010000009.1, read as the reverse complement.
TGCTACTGATGACGTGAAGATGGAATACCTTGTTCTTTCGGACCCTGATAATGTTGGCCTCAGCGAGGCTTTCGAGACCCAGAGCACTGCCATTGAGAAGGTTGTGCGCAGACCACTCGAGCGTTACGAACTTGTTGACGGCAAAGTACCTGGCGGCGATGAAGTGGGAATGATTATGCAGGAGGAACAAGAAGTACAGAAGGCGACTTTCTTGTTGCGCCTACTGACTCTATAAACTTTTCTTTGGGTTGATACAAGTTTTTTTCCCCCCCTTCCAGATTTATGTGGATTCCAAGTGTTACAATCCTATAATTCCCAAAAATAGCATTTTTATTTGAAGTAGACATAAAGTTGCCTCCTTTGTTAGTACTATGATAATGAACCTCTTTCAAATAATGCCTAGAAGATAAATACAGAAAGATGCCCGTTTGCGCCTTGATACATAAGGTACCTAGATAGTTACCACATTCTTTCCAGCAACCCTAAATCTCTTTAAATCTTTTTAGATGCCGCCTATTTAAGCTCACCAAGTTAGACACATCGTAATAGGGATGTATGGATATCAAGTTACTTTACCAGAAAGCAGTCTTTCAATCTCATAAATTCTTTCGCACACATGTCTTTCTGCACTGATGTGTAGTCAGCAACGATGCACTTGCCGTACGCCGCGGCCTGGACATCCCCCCAAGTCAGTTTCGGTTCTCCCTCCAGCTGGCTGTGCAGGGGCAGAAAATAACCCTACCTCAACGGAGCATTTGGCAGTGGCCTTTGCAAACTTCTCGATAGGTCTTGTTCTTGTTGATGGCATTTTCCGCTCTGACTTTCCTGCTGTCGCTTGGAATCTCGCAGAACGATGGCCAACCATGTGGCTCAGAAAGGGAAACAGTGTGATTACATAAGTGATTAACACGTGACTACATGCATTCCATATTTGGTTCGGCGCGCAACGAAGAAAAACATCTGGTCGGCGCCGAAGACAAAGGCAAAAGTTCATGGTGAGCATGCCTTTATTAATTGCTTCGACAGTGTGATCGATATTATCTTGTCTTGCAATATCTAATTCTGCGAAATTCCGCTTTATATCCATTTATGGGGCTTGCAATGGTTGATTTTGTTTTTTCGCCTCCATGACCCATCTGCGAAACACACGCGTTAGGTCGCGGATATATCGATGCCTCCCGTTCCCGCTCAACGAAGAGCAGCTCTATCCTCCGAAGACCCGGCCCTGTCAGATGATGGTACGTGAAGATTTTCCTTTCCTTAGACACGGCAATCTGAATTACTGGAAGTTCTGACATTGTGACTCCCCACCCCCTCTATTAGATGTCGGATTCCTCTTTCAGATCATCACCCGCGCGGAGCGGCACCCTGAGGCCGATCGCCTTCCATACAGGGCGCTGTTCAAAGAATACGATGAGGCGATCGCGGAACATGGCGTTGATGCGGATCCACGCTATGCATGTATGCGATTTTTGTTCAAGATGGGAGGCAAAGATGTCATAGGAGAATCGCTCTTTGACAAGTTCGAGAGTCTGCTTCAACAGATGGGCATAGTGATTGAATTTGGCAATGAAGATCATGACAACGATCCTTATACAGATAATGTCTCTTCCATCGATGTTCAGCTTAGGACGAGGATGGATCCACTACCAAAAGAGGGCAGTATGCAGATGCTGCAACGAAGACGGGCTTCCTTTAATTCAATGTACGATGTTGGTGACGATCCCACGCAAAGGAGCTTCGTAAATCGGCCAAGTTCGCGGTCTTCAATGTCGAGACTGCAAACCGGCAAACCTGAGTTTCAAGACTCACCGCCACGTCATACATCTGGTGCCAACCGCCCCGATTCACCAGAGAGGACAGACAGGACTCAGCTGATCGCACAGTTTTTGGATGTTGGTCGCAAGCTCATGAGCAGAATGGACTTCCTGGAGTCAACAAAGAGGTCCAGAGAACCTACCTCTGCCGTTAATCAAGATCGCTCGAAGCGAATGGCAGAAGCTATGCAAAGTAAAGGCTCAAAGTCACATAGACGCCGCTCGGTGGGCTCCATTGTCTCAGAAGAAGAAGAGGATGAAGATATCGATGATGAAGAAAATGAAGGATCTTTCCCATCCCCTAACGGCAGTAGCTCTTTCAAAAAACTAGATATTTCCCCCGAGATGCTCTACCGACCCTCTCTTTCCGATTTGTTGCGAGATGCATCCACCTTCAACATGTACCGTCAACGAGCAATTAACAGGCGTATTATTACCCTATGGATGAAGAAGGGTGTCCAGGCACGACGGGCTCATCAAAACATGGAGATTGTTGCTGTCAACCGCGATAGAATCACTCTTCTCCGACAGGGGTTTGAAATGTGGCACGGGATGATTCGAGATAAACGACAAGCAGAGCAAACGGAGAGGTTTTTCAAGCATCTAGAAGAGCGGGCCGGTCGAGCTCGAGATCTATTTCTGATGACAAAAGCGTTCACTCACTGGGCCCAACTTACCTCAGATGAGCTTGAAAGGACCTCAATTGCACGGCGACATGTCCTTAGTGTTAAGTACTTCAATGCCTGGCGTGAGATTACTGCTGTCAACGAGCTCAAAGCTCAACGATTTGCTGTCCGCCGGCCGCTCCTCGCTTGGAAACAGAAAGTCCACCAAATAAAGAATATGGAGGACCAAGCTATCGGCCTTCATAATCAAAAATTGAAGCACGAGTTTTACTGGCAGTGGTTTTGGTCTTTTTGCGACAGACGCGCTCCCCAATGGTACGATTATTGCCTCAAACGACGATCCCTGCTGTACTGGCTCAGAACTTTTCGAACCAACAGAGAGCGCATTCATGAAATTGATACCCACAATAAACGCTCCGCTCTTAAATCTGCATTCCAAGCCTTGGCTCAAAGGATAACCACGATTGGTGCAACAGATCGAACAGCGGTTTCTGCGCAGCGCCGCAAACTTCTAGACCAATCATTTGCAGAATGGAGGGTCCAAGCCCATCTAGCTCCAGCTGCTTCCCATGTTTCAAATATGCTCGATAATAATATCATTCAAGAAGCCTTTACCCAGTGGGTAAAGCGGGCCCGCATGCTTCAGCAGGCAAAGGAGATGGACCAACGGAGGGTTATGCAAAACTCATGGGTCGCATGGAATGACCTCCTCCGCTGTCAAGCTCTCAGTGCACGTATTGAAGAACGGGTGAAAATGGAGACTATGTATAAATGGATTCTAGCCGAAAGGTACCGCCTGATGCAGCGAATCCGCGAGCAGCATATCATGCGGAAAGTTTTCTCTACGTTTGTCACGCGTATTCGTGAAACGTATTCTCGATTGCTCAACAAGGCGGAGATTCATGAAGACCACCGGAATGAAGAACTGCTCAGAACTAAACTTGGGTGCTGGAGAGACCAGCTCGCGCTTCAGCGCCATCGTGACATCGTCGCATTTGAGTTTTACGCTCCCCACCTTTTGCAAGAATCTCTAGTGGCCTGGCGCTCAAAAACCCAACATGTGGTGAAAGTGGATGAATGGGCTCGAGATGCCAGGTTCTATTTCGTGGCTACGGGCTCTATGAAGCGTTTGCACGCGGCATCTTTAGAATCCGCCAAGCGTCGTCGCCAGGACGCTTATGCCAAAACCCGGCGGAAAATAAAAATAAATCTCGCCTCAAATGCCTTGGTGAACTGGCATTCTAAGTCTCAGGAGATTATGGAGATGGAGCAACAAGCTCTGCAATTTTGCAGACAGAAATCCTTGACCATTACTACCGAACTTTTGAGCAGGTGGCACGAGAAGGCTCTCAAGCGGACCCAAGAATGCGATGAGGCGGATATTTACTATTTCCAACAAATCGCTTACGACCAGTTAATAAGGTGGGCCGAGGCCGTAGTTGAGTATCGTCAACTCGAGGAACAAGCCAATAGTGTGTATCGGCAACATACACTCAGCCAGACGAACGTTCAGCTTCGCAAGCTTAGCCTTCGTGTCTTTCAGGTGAAAGCTACCCTTGAAACGGCGGATTCTATGCGAGAGCGGAACCTAAGGAAACATTCCAGAAGCATGTTCCGTCACTGGATAGAAAAGGCGAGAATAAACCTTGAGGCTCGAGATTCTCCAGGTCCGCTGATAAGTCCTACAAGGAATTATGATGGTGCCGGTGGTAACGGCACAGATCGGTCCATATTCGACCCCTGGTATCAGGCCGAGACTCCATTCAAGTTCAATGACATTGTCATCGAATCACAAGCCCCGTCGGCCACTCCGTTAGCCACACCCAACTATCTCACCTCACCGTCTAAAAGGGCTGCGCGGGCACGCGCTCTAGCTCGAGCTTCCACAACCCCAGCAACCCCCCTACATACGCCTTTCGCCAGCCGACTTCTACGTGCGGAGGGCATAGTTAGCCAACCCACATCAAACCGACGGGATCGCAATGGACGTGGGAGCTCTATGGGCGCATCCGTCCGTTTTGTGGATGAGGAACCGCCGGAGTCACCCACGGATGGGCGGAGATCAGCGAATCGACGTATCGGATAGGGAGGAGCTCAAATACTTACTTTATATGTATATGGTTATGTATATTTTCGGGGGTTTCATTTTATGAGGGTGTTTTCAGCGCTTAGTTAATGGTTTTGATACCCTAGTTATTGCATCATCAGGCGGCGTGTCAAGTCTTGGCTCGGAGTATTGATTTGGATGATGAACCATGCATGCCCTTTAGAGATGGCTATATCTATGACATTGGAAACAATTTAAATAGAATTATGACCAACTAGTACGAGTAATACTAATAAGGTAGTAATACTCCGAGTAAAGTGCAAAGGACCTAAGTACCTAGTAATTCCTTGGAATGGCTCATAAGAGCAGCCAATCCGAGAGCTAGACTTATTCTTGAGGACGCGCTGCACATGCTGTGGTCACACGGCGGAACAAAAGGCGGAGGAGCAGCGGAGACGGCGTCATTTCCCACAGCCACTCGCCATCCTTACTCCCACCAGGCCAGCTTCAAACTATCCCGATTCCCCTTTTTTCTTCGGTTTTTTTACGAGATTTAATTACTGCCCTACGAGTGCGTGCGCCCTCTGTGCCTGGCAATGGTGTAACGCCCCGTCTCGAGCGCACTCTGCGGCTGACCTCACCAACAACTATCCCTATGCGAGCGGTACTGCCGGGGAGACCCCCAGCGAAGCTCCAGTCTTTCAGCACAGCGCTGTGGAATGGTCTTCGAGTTGTTGTAAGGAGCCTACTTATGGCGCATTGCCTTACTACCTGCTCCAAATTCAGATTGGGTTCGTTTTGACTAATCCGTTCGTGCGTTTTGCTTCGTTTAGGTGTACATCTCGGGTCAAGCACTGGTTATCCTCGGCGGCCCGCACAAGCTCCTCCAAACCATCTACGTGGACGATGCGAAAGCGCTGGAAGCTGTTTCGATAGATGAGGCGTCCGGGCGAATAGCTGTGTGTGGTGGGCCGGAGGCCTTTGTCTACCACCCCTATGGAATCCAACACGAAACATTAAAGGTCCGTAAATTCTCAGCCGAGTACGGTTTCGGGAAAGCGCACAGGCTGCGTTTAAGGGTGAAGAGGGATAAGTTCGACCGTACTAATTACGGGATTTCAACGAAATTAGTGGTCATTGGCCTACACGTTACGCTTTGAAGACGATGACGAGACGATCCGTACGCTGTCGTGGGGCTCCCCTGACGAACTCCTCTTGGGCAATTCGCATCTCACACTTTGGTTTCTCAACGATAAACCACATCCCGTGTGGAGACAAAACCTCGCAAATCCAGTCAAATTTGCTCAATTCTCACCCGATTCGGCCCTAGTTATCACGACTGGACACTATGATCGTTTACTCAAGGTTTGGCGCCGGCTTGCGTTCGGCGCTGACGATGTCCGGTTCGAGGTGTCATATCTACTACACCCGGGAATCATCACGGGTGTGCATTGGCGCCGGCCATACCATCGAGAGCAGTCAATGGATAATGCTTTGTACACCCTGTGCTCCGACAACGTGATTCGGGTGTGGGCGACGATAGATCACCATGTTCCGACCGCGTTACACCTATGGGCACAAATCGATATGGGTCTCTCTGTCCAACCGAGACATACGCCAGACGGGAGTGAGAATTTGCGTCGGTACGGGTTCATAGTGGATAGTCGGGATTTCTGTTCTGCGACCGAGCGGGCAGTGCAACGGAGTGCCGGCAATGAGGGGAATCATGCATTGGAGCATTTAATCGAAGTTGCAAACAAAAGTCCGGAGATATGCGTGGTAATTGATGGACAGGGCCACATGTCTGCCTGGGCATTGGAGGACGTTGGCTCTAAAGCCAAATCGGAGGTCTTTAACATTCTCCATGTGGAGGGCCTGGATTTTTCATTCATGTCGAGGCCTTCCGCAGAGGAGGATTACGCGCAGATATGCGCATTCCAAAGTTCGCACTCAGAAGATGCTCTCTCGATTCTTATACACCACTTCGATGGCCGGATTGAATGGTTTGACTCTCAGGTCGATGTCTTGTTCGATCCAACTCCGCGCAGAAACCGAATTGTTCATAAAGCCTCTTGGACCGGACATATCGGTCCTGTGAAGAAAATTCTCCGCAATGCTACCGGCGATACTTTGATTTCACGTACAGATGACAACCAGGCATTGATCTGGAGACAGAAGAGGAGAGAGAGCGACTCAGGTCTTCACCGCAAAAGCTCGTTGTTTTCCGATGAACATATTCATCGAAGCTGCGTGGTAGAAAATGGTGATTTCCTCATCAATCTTCATCACAACGGTATCTCTGTTTGGGACTTGCGGTCATTTCATGCCAAGCAAATTGCTTCGTCAACCTTCGAACTTTCAAGCAAACCCCTATGTGTTTTAGCCATGCCTACCGCTGAACAAAACCTTGGAATTGTACACATAACGGCAATTGCAGCTGATATGAGCGGCATAGCTTGGGAGGTTCGACTGCCTGTTACACCAAAACAAGTTAATGGCTCAGCAGCTACTTCTCAATGCCACCTACGAAAATTCTGTTCTTTCCATATGGGGCTCAAGGAGGATATCTCATACATTCTACCCGTTGACCCTGCTGGTCCTAGAGCCCAGCTTTCTGGTTTCTTCGATCTTTTTTCCCCGGACATAGCTCTCTCTTATACGGAGACTGGCATCGTCCGCACATGGACCGCCAAAGTTGACCATGAGAACAGTCGAATTGAATGGCTGCTGACGTCGACGGTGGAGACCGGAATCCTCAACCCCTCTCTTGCCAGCGGTAGCTCTATTAGAAAAGCCGCACTGGTTGATGAAGACCGCACCCATTTGACGATATGGGATACCAACGGGGCACAACTAGAGTTCGAGGAGCATTTCTCCCGACAAGACATTATCCGCGACCTTGATTGGACATCTACGCCGGACATGCAATCAATTCTTGCCGTAGGCTTTCCCCACAAAGTAATTCTTCTTTCCCAGGTTCGGTATGACTACCTGGATTCCCAACCGTCCTGGACACAAATCCGAGAAATATGGATCCGTGACCTCACACCTCATCCCATCGGGGACTCCTGTTGGCTAAGCAATGGCCACCTTGCTATCGGAGCGGGGAATCAACTTTTTGTATATGGAAACGAGATCGATACTTCCGATAGACTGGTATCACAACTTCGCATTCCAACTCGCGGCCTACCTTCAGTCAGTCTTTTCGAGGTCGTCAGCCGACTAAATGGCCCGCTACCTGTCTTCCACCCCCAGTTCCTAGCGCAATGTATCCTCGGCGGCAAAACGAACCTAGTCCATTCAATCCTAATGAATCTCCATCGGAAACTCAAATTTTACACGCAAGGCGACGAAATCGATGGTTTTTTGGAAATGCCATTGGAAGATTTCTACACGGAGCATGATGTGAGTCTGGGCGTTCTGCAAAGCCAAAATTCCACTAACACGAACAGAAACCGCATAATATATCGTCCAAAGAGCTCCACTCATCGTATGCGGATCTTTCGTTGGACGATGAGCCAACGGTCATAGATGAAGCCACCGCCGCACTGCTCAACGAAAATCTGGCACGGGTTGCTTTACCCCAACTCTCTAGTCAGGAACAATTCCGCCTTGTCGACACTATCGAGTGTGTTGCTACCGTAGAGAAACATCGACGTTCGATGGACGGCAACGCTGCTCGTTATCTTTTGTTTTTTCGTCACCACATGCTGCGCAGGACTCAGGGTGTCGCAAACAAAGATACGGTGTCTTGGAGAGAGGTTGTTTGGGCTTTTCACAGCGGCACCCAGGACATTCTTGTAGATCTCGTGTCTAGGCAGTTTGGTGGGAAGTTGACCTGGAAAGCGGCTAGGGAGAGTGGGATCTTCATGTGGCTATCAAGCCCCCAAGCTATTGTAAGCATATCCGCTCCATTTCATTGGGCACACCGTATACTAACCTGTGAGAAGAGGGAGCAATTAGAAATTGTTGCCCGAAACGAATATACAAAAACGGAAGAAAAAAACCCGATCGATTGCTCTTTATATTATCTAGCGCTCAGGAAGAAGAATATTCTACAGGGGCTTTGGCGAATGGCCTCCTGGAATCGTGAGCAAGGAGCAACACAGCGGTTGCTAGCAAACGACTTCCGTGAGCCACGATGGCAAACAACAGCTTTGAAAAATGCGTATGCCTTGCTCGGGAAACGGAGATTTGGTAGGTTTTTGTCCCTCTCTTCGTTGGGAATCTGGATCAACATTAACTGTAAAACGCTCAGAATACGCCGCGAGTTTCTTCCTGCTCGCAGACCATATGCGAGATGCTGCTTTCGTCTGCCTAAACCAAGTAGAAGACCTTCAGCTAGCCATTGCCATTACGCGCGCGTACGAAGGGGACGAAGGACCAGTCTTGAAAGAGCTTCTGGAAAAGAGGGTGCTGCCTGAAGCAGCCTCGGACGGAAACCGCTGGATGGCCTCCTGGGCTTTTTGGATGCTCGGGCGCCGTGACATGGCTGTACGGTCGCTTATCGTAAGATTCCCCACCAGTTTGCTCCCTGGCTTTGGATGACTCTGTCCAGACTGACTCTTTCTAATCATCTAGTCGCCTGTTGAAACTCTCATACCCTCGCCACCCTCATCCCCTGGAACTCCCGGTTCGGTTCCTTTGCAGGCCAAATCATATCTTTCCAACGATCCCGCATTAGTAGTATTGTATAAACAGCTTCGCGAGAAAACCCTGCAAACCTTGAAAGGTGCCTCGAAGATATCTGCTCAAGCCGAGTGGAATTTCGTTCTCCGCAACGCACGCCTTTATGATCGAATGGGGTGCGACCTCCTTGCCTTGGATCTGGTTCGCCATTGGGAATTTTTGAGCCAGCCCCCATCTCCTCAGCTGCCGATGGATGGCGCAATTGATTTCGAAGAGGCCGAGGTTGATTATCGGAAAATGCTCCGCCGGAGAAGCAGTCTAGTCGTTGCAGACATGCCGATCAAACCCAGCCTTTCAGAGCAGCCCAAGTCCCCAGTCGTGGCACAGAAAAAGCCACAGCCGCCACCGACCACATTCCACGAGCCGGATGCCAACTCCCTTCTTGATAGTTTTGGTTTTTAGATACCCTTCGGGGTCGGCCATCTTTCTTTTTCTTTTTCTACTGTATATATTGCGTTTGAGCTTCTCTTTGTATTATGGTTTTCCTTCTAATTCTCCTAAGATTTCACCGAAGGAGTTGTGAATCTATAAGTATAGCTACAATCAAGGATGGGAGTTAATCAGATACCGGGCTTCTAAATACTAAAACCTGCCGTTAACAATGGATAGTTCCCCCCCCCCCCCTCCCAACAATTGCACGGAACAGCAGAAGTATAAGTAATTTTCTCCTACAATTTTCTACACGGGCCGACAACCCCATTTCAAAACATCGAAGCATGCATAACTCATGAAATCAATTAATCTAACTAAACCTAGACCCTAGAGAAAGGACAGCCTCGTCCTTCTCCGCTGCCACAGCCTCCCCGGAAGAGTCCCGTTGACTGGCGCATCAGTCTCATTCCTAAACTTATTCTGCTGATGAAGTTTGGGGGGGGATACTTGATTAACCCTCTCATCCCCGCACTGAAAATTCACCCAAACCTCATTGAACGCCGCAATCCTCCTCTTCTTACACTCACTCTCCACGGGCCTCACGTCTCCCCTCTCAATCTCCGTCTTGATGAGTGGTGGATCAACGCAACCCGGTAACTCATGCAGAGCGATGGTGCACTTCTCCCCGGGCTTCTTCCAGAATGCGTCCGTGTCAAGCGAAACATGGTCGACCTCAGGGCCGTAGCCCAGTGGAACAGGGACGGGCTGACAAGTATCTGCATGAATGTTCATGCCTGTGCCGAATTGTTCATCGAGTTTGAGGTCGCCGACTCGGGATGGGGCGGTTGGTGGGCAGTGGGGGTAGAACTTTGTCCAGACGCGGGCTGTTGTTCGGGCGCAGATCAGGGAGGTGTTTGTGAGGATGAGGGATATGATTGTGATTAGCTATAATGCGGTATGTGTGAGCGTTCATTTCCCTAACAATTCTCCGGCGGAGATAGTCAAGCCCTTACATTTGTCCAATGCATGATGACGGCCACTGATTGATTGGTCGCTGATCGATGAAGGGGGCGCTATGTAGAAGTCCTCTCAATGTAGAGAAGGCACCTAGACAGACAAGGGACAAAAAACTCTTGTCTTTGTGATAGAGATAAATTGAACCTGGGGGTTTATTTTGAATTTATTACCCATCCTTCGGCTCACCAGCCTCAACGAACAATATAGGCATCTTGAAATTCGTGAGACCTGATGCGAAGGCAAGTTATGCGGCGTTCCATTTTGGGGCGTCCATGAAGTATGTGAGTCTCATCGCGTGAACATTCCTTTGCGCTTCTTTTCTGTTTTGCTTCCTCGGAGGCTCGGACCCTTCATTCTGGCAGGCACACCATTCAACATATGGCATAAACTTTTACCTTCCACCTCTCTCTCATTCGATTACAGGCCTATCCATATTTGATAATATTTCCAAGAGGATCTCCAAACAAAATATAGGTCATGCTTCATGCATCCCAATCTGGGATTACTTTATTAGCAGAGCTGACCGACTTAAGGGAGCTGTACGTCGGTGGCTCAAGTTTCTGGTTCCTTCATTCCACTCCACTCCATATACCGGTCGTTGACATTCCGATCTACCCGTCGCCCTTTGTTGCCAGGGATGAGGGCCATCACTCTCAAGTCTCAAGTTTTGCCGTCCCTAATACTTGACGCGTTGGAATCCGGCCGTTCTTGTCCGCCGTCTAAGATTATCTCGCAAGATGGGAAGAGTTGCCCAAGTTTCAGAGGTATAGCAAGCTGACATTGTCCATGAAATCAATAGATTAAAGTATTAGAAATTAATACAGGATATTATTTTGAAGACCCCCACCCCTTGTCCTCTCTCTCATATTTAATCAAATCAGATGGACTTTTCACAGTCCAAGGCCAGTCAAGAAACCCTTGTGGCCACGCTGCGGTGGCGCAGGCTTTCCTGGCTCGTGGTGTTCAATTTCCTCCTCACAAAGCAGCTTCGCTGAGATTCCATTGTCGAAGTGCACGTCATCGACGCAGGTGCTCTGTGCATCCTTCTCGCCGGGGAAGAGGGGAACCACCGTCTCCGGGATACCCACGCATTCCGTGTTGGAGTAAATACCCACAGCACGACAGAGGGTGCCGACATCTTTGGTGACAGCCGTCACCTTGAAAGCGTACGCATCAATATCGAAAGAGTGTTTGGATGGAGCTTGGGTACAGCTGTCCGGCGTAGCAGGGATGAGCTCTGCGTCGGCAACGTTGTTCCGTGGGAACTCGTCAGAAGAACATGTTTCGGCGTACGAGACCTCGACGGTAGCAACCCCGTAGCCGTAGACGGCTGGCGCGAGAGTGAGGGCGGATGCCAGAGCTAGCAGCTGTTCATTCGGTTTGTTATTAGCACCAAATGAACCTGCAATGCGCCTTCTTAGGCCTGGGTGGGGATACTCACATTGGAGAGATGCATCTTGGGGATAAGGTGACAAAAAACGGCCTTTGCGGTGTGGAAAGTGCTATTTCTCGAGGAGCTGGGAAGAAGACAGAAGAAACCGACCGCAAAGAGGCTGGGGAAGGTATTTATGTACCTATCTCCCTTGTCTACATACTCGACGCGTCAGGACGCAGATATCATTCGCACCGGGAGGAGCCCACAGCAGGAATCTTGTTTTGCTTCGGTCCCTCTGGGATTAATAGAGATTTTCTTCTTGGAATGTAGGAGGCCCTTCACAATCCACAGGGGTTGAACATCAATCATATAAGAGTGGAATTGGATCCTCCTCGTCTTGATGGTTATCAGGGCTTTGGAATGCAACAAAGAAGGAAATCTAAAAACAAGGCAAATATCCTTTCAAACAAGGTCGTCTATACTAGTTATACTGCCGGTGCGCTGTAGCCCTTGGTGCCTGTAGATCATGTCTTCGTATGTGACAATTGGTAGCTCTATTTTGCAGGCTGCGCTCCTCGGTTTGGTGTTCAATCAAGGGGCCCATCAGACCACGCTGGATGCAAGGGTAATCAATATTAAATTCCTCTTGTACCAGTGAAAAAGGACTGACCCCTATCGCAAGGCATCGTCAGTAAAATCTCTCCAGGTGAAATTGCCCGAAGGTCCGGGGTGGTAAAGATGGTATCGTGGGATAGGCTGCCGTTCCTTTCCATCATGTGAAGGGAGGTACTACTATATTCCTTCGGAAGTCGAAACACAGTCCAAAAGATCTACCCTTCGTCATAAGTACCACTGAGGTAAATTACGCATAACCACGAGTACGGTCACCGATAAAGCCCATTCTAGAACTTGTGACCACTCTGAAGATGGGATATCAAGGGAGTGGTCAGACCAAAATTACCACCTGTTGACCCTGAATCCCAAGGATCCTGATAGCGAGGATACAGTAATGAAGATAGATGAAGCTGTATTCACAATCCAGATCGAGGTTGAGGCCTTCTTCCAATTCACCTTGCCCACTGCACTTGCGTCCAAATCTTTCTCTGGTGTGGCTGTAGCTCTAGCTGCGCACACAGCCACTGCAACTTTTGATGCCTTACTGCCTTATATATAGTAAGGCACCAACAGAATTTGAATGAGAAAAAGCAAGTAATTTTTGTCCCGCCAGCAGCTCATGCGCAATTGGTCTTGTTAACAAAAATCAGAAATCTCAATTATTCCAGATCAGAGGGCTGTTTGATCCAATCTCCTCTCCCCCTCCCCATTGAACCCCAAATCCCGATAACCAACTCTTTATCTCTCAGCCTTCGATAGGGCCTCCAATATGCTGCTCCACCTCGGTTCCCAATGTCACCTACAGGGCGTCCATCCTGGGAGCGGGGGGCTCCACCCATAACTTTTTCTTAAGAAGGCTGCGTCCGGATCCATGATAGAGGCCGCACCAATTCAGAGGCTTCGATCTCTCTGTCACTCACTTGTTCCTGATAGTCCGATATTAACGGCCCGGGGGTTTTGCGCCACTCTCGCGACCAGCAAAAAATGTCTCTACCAACCGCAGAGCACCATCACATTGTCTACCTCCAAGGCGACGTACTTGACATCCCTACATTCAAGCTCCCACCTCCCCACACCTATACGCAGACGGTCTATGGCTCAACAAAGGTGTCTGAAGTCCCTGGTCGGATCCACAATGCTTCCATCTTAGTTTTATCCGCGCTTCAAATCAACGCGGCTGCACTCTCCCTGGAAGCCAGCCCGTTCTTGAGACTCATTGTAGTTGTCGCCTCAGGCATCGACTGTATTGACTTAGATGCATGTAAGAAAAGAGGCATCGTTGTGAGCAACACCCCGAACTCGAATTTCGAGACCGTTGCCGAGCATGCCATTGGGCTCTACTTCACTACGCGACGAAAACTACTAGGCATGCATACGGCGACCAGGGCCGGCACCTGGTCGCAAAAGGGTTTCCTCATGGCTGATTTCCTTGATAAGGATGGAAGGCCGCCCATGACCTCCCAGGATGAAACAGCTGGGATAATTGGCAATGGCAGTGTAGGTGGGTGGACGACAAACTCGGACCCTCCCTATTTACTTTTCACGTCGAATCTATCTAACAGTAGGGTGGGAAAATAAAGGCAAAAGAATCGCGACCCTTGCACGTAGCCTGGGTATGAAGGTCCAAGTCTCCGGCCGCAAGACACCTAATGACAACAATTCGTCACAATCCTCCGACGACGCAGAGAGAGTCCCTTTTGATACCGTGATCAAACAGAGCACGGTACTGTTCATCGCTATTCCACTCACTGAGTCCACGCGTAATCTCATATCGACCCTGGAGTTGGATGCAATGTCTCCGCACGCCGTTTTGATTAACGTTTCCCGTGGGGGTATCGTGGATGAAGATGCACTGGTCCAGGCATTGAAAGTTGACAAGATTTCTGGGGCCGCCACGGATGTATACAAGCAAGAGCCGGCTCATCCCGCGAATTCCCCCTTGTTGGCAGGGGACGCAAAAGATCTCAACCTGGTAGCCACTCCCCATTTGGCATGGTTGTCGACCAGGACTTTTGCGAATTATTCACGCAAACTGAGGCAGGCAGTAGAAGGATGGTGCGAGGGGCAGCCAGTGAATGTTGTATCATGATAGAAATATAGATAAATACCGTTCAATTTTTTTTCCGGAAAAAAATTTCCTCGATTGATGAATAATAACAGCGATAAACTGACAAGGACTACCCAAACCTAACGTTTTCCGGCCTATTTTCCGGGTATCCAAGCGAAATGCTCTTTTGAATATATATAACCCAAATCCTTTTAGATGGGAAATGGGAATATTGATGTGTTACTCAAACATTGGTATATTCTACCATTGCTTTGCCAGTATTAAGAAGGAAGACTCTTTAATTCATCATAATTCCTACTTCCGCTTGACCGTCAGTAATCCCGAATCATGAGAGGCAATAATGAAGATGGAGGTGTGCGGATGTGAGGAGGTATTGGAGGATAGCGGTTATCTCCTTATCAGTGGATTACTAATCTTACGGATGATGTGATCTCCTCCTTCCCCCCATGGCAGCAGACGATATCTTCCTGCTTTGCCTTGTTTACTCTTGATATTCTCGGCATGGCCCCGGGAATATAGCGATTCAAGAGTCTCTTTTATTCGTCCACGGAGGATGATGGGGTGAGGAACATTCGTTGTTGCCGGATCGATGAATTACCAATCTATCCAGACGTCAGGCAGTGCCAGCCGCAATAGTCGCCCTTTAAACATGTCTCCTGCAGACCATTTTTCATCCGATGATCGAGATGGACGAAGTTTCGATACGGAGGATGCTGTCACCAGATCGCCCTATGATACAAACGAGTTGTCCGCGACACCCGCCCGGAGTTTCACGCCACGATCCCTTCTCGCCGGCCTTGCCATAGGAGCCCTGATTACGTTTTCAAACACCTACTTCGGCCTGCAGACTGGATGGATAAGTACAATGGCCATGCCGTCTGCACTGATCGGATTCTCGGTCTTCAAAGTCCTGTCTAAATATCTCTCTTATCCTTTTACCCCAATCGAGAATGTTTTGATTCAAACGGTGGCTGGGGCGGTGGGTACGATGCCGTTGGGCTGTGGTTTTGTTGGTGTAATCCCCGCCCTGGAATTTCTCTTGAAAGACGGAGAGGACGGGCCGTCGGGTGATGGCGGTGTTGGGGAGGGTGGTCCTCTGAAACTTGGGTTCTGGAAGTTGGTCCTCTGGAGTCTTGGGGTGTGTCTTTTTGGAGTGGTTTTCGCCGTTCCGCTGAGGAAGGAGGTGATTGTTAAGGAGAAGTTGAAATTCCCGAGTGGAACGGCTTCTGCACTAATGCTCAAAGTTCTACACGGGAGTGGGAAAAGCGATGGAATGGCGAAAATAGCCAGTAGCTATTCGCCAGGGGTTCGGCGGGGGGAGGAGGATACAGAAGCGCTTTTGCAGTCACGTAACTCAGAAGAGTCGGGAGCTTTATTGAGAAAGGATGATACTAGCGAGGAGGAGAAGGAGAGCGAAAAGAGGGATTGGAAAGCCAAAATGCGTCTTTTGATCGGTGCATTTTTTGTTTCCGGTCTCTATGTGAGCTATAATCCCCCCCTTCTAACCCTTTTCGACAGCTTAGCTTATAGACTCATTATCCGGGTAGACTCTCTTCTCATACTTCATACCTCAAGTCCGAGATATCCCGATCCTCGGCCTTTCCCTCGCCCACAATTGGCTATGGACATTGAACCCGTCTCCAGCCTACGTCGGCCAAGGGATCATTATGGGTCCCTCTACATGTATGCATATGCTGCTTGGAGCTGTGTTTGGCTGGGGTATCTTGTCTCCTCTCGCGAAGGCGCGTGGCTGGGCACCTGGACCAGTGGATAGCTGGGAAGATGGGAGCAAGGCATGGATTGTCTGGGTGTCTCTGGCTATCATGCTTGCAGACGCTCTAGTTAGCCTTGGCTGGCTGGTGCTGAAACCGGCCGTTGTCCATGCGCCTAAGCTTAAGGCTAGAATATTCCAGAGTCGTGCCGGACTCTGGATTACCTCCAAAGGCCCTGTGACTACCGATCGCAGCTCTTACGATTATTCTGTCCTGAGCCCCGTGCCTGAAGAGTCATCTGTACCGACTGGCACCTACGCTTGGCCAGATGAAGATGAAGACGCACCCCCATCTCAACTGATTTCCATGCGAACCGTTCTCATCCTTCTCCCCTTGACATTGATCCTGAATGTGGTTTGTATGCACATTGTCTTCGGCGACGTTATATCGCCATTGCTTTCCAGTCTTGCCACATTACTCGCGGTCCTCTTGTCGATCATGGGCGTCCGTGCCTTGGGTGAAACTGATCTTAATCCCGTTTCAGGGATTAGTAAGTTGACTCAACTTTTGTTTTCCCTCGCCACCCCTTCATCACATTTCTCGCGACGCACCGCACTCGTTACCAACCTGCTTGCCGGAGCGGTGTCCGAATCCGGTGCCCTACAGGCCGGGGACATGATGCAAGACCTGAAAACCGGCCACCTGCTAGGCGCAAGCCCCAAGGCACAGTTCTACGGTCAAATGATTGGCAGCCTTGTCGGCGCCGTACTGTCTACGGCAGTCTACAAAATGTACGTCAACGTCTACGAAGTCCCGGGCCCCATGTTCCAAACTCCAACCGCCTATGTTTGGATCTTCACTGCCCGTCTTGTGACGGGTCAGGGCCTCCCTCCCATGGCCTGGGAATGTTCTTTGATTGCCGGCGCAATTTTCGTAGGCATAACGGTTCTCCGCATCGTCGCCGCGTCTCCAATTGCAAACGGCGGTCGGCAGGGTGTCCCGGCCCCCTGGAGGGCCTGGATTCCTGGTGGTATCGCCGTGGCAGTTGGAATATTTAATGTACCTTCATTCACCCTTGCTCGAGCCATCGGTGGTTTGATCGCTTGGTGGTGGTCTCGAGATCACGTTAATAACAAACCTCACCCCCTGCCGCAAACCCCGGGTCAGGGTGATGCTCCTGCTCAACCTCCTTTACCCGAGTCGCACAGCACCCCTGGTCAGGCCCAGGAGGGAACGAAGTCATTAGAACAAGCATCAAGTGCTTCGGATGCTGCCTCATCGAGTGTGGTTGTCTTGGCGTCAGGCTTAATCTTGGGTGAAGGCGTCATGAGCATTGTCAACCTCCTCTTGGCAAGTGGGGGTGTTCCTCATCTTTAAGAGAGGGAAAAAAAAAGCCAAAAGATTATCCACGTATATAAAGACATAGAAAAAAACCCGGCCTACTAGATATCCTATAGTACATACTATTCTGCTTTGGTTATACATTGCTTTATGAATGGACCTGAATCGAAAAATGACTCTTTGATCGAATCTACCTTTCTACCTAGAACCACTATGGAGAGGTACCCTTGCATGCTATCTGCTGGGCACGCTCTCAAAGAGAGCCCATATATACCTCCCCTTTGAATAGTAACACCGAGCCAAAGACAAAGGGAGAGGGATAAACATAAGCTATTAATAAACAAAAAGCGCGAACGTGACAACTGGTATGTGTAGATATTTAGAATAAGACGGGGGAAGAGGGATGATAATAGGTCAGGGCTAAATCAGGGTAAAAAAAGAAAAAATGAGAGAATGATATAAACAAGAAAGTAGAATAGAGCATGTAGATAGCTTCATATAATTCACAGAAATCTTACAATGGGTATATCCCGTTAATCTGGATATGGTATAGCCTTTTCAGTACATAAAATGGAGCTTTAAATGGCTGTAGGTTGCGGGGTCACTGCTGACTGATGGTATAATCCATGTCACGGGGTTTAAACGGAAATGTTAAAATCGAAAAGAAAACAAAAAAGTAAAGGAAATAAAACTTGAGTAGATGGTCAGAATCCTAGATGAGGCTTGTTCTATCCAACTGTGATAGTTGATCAATCCCAATGCCAGTCAACCGAATATTTCATTTAACATGAATGGTCATAGCCGATTAAGCTTCGTTGGTCGGAGAAGGTCCTGAGGGCGGGGTGGGAATCGCTGGAAGGGCACCGGATGGGGGTGGCATCATCGGCGCGGCCAGGGGACTGGGCCCAGGTGCTGGACCCATGCGTGGGCTTTGTCCGAGCGCTCCTCCCGTACTGTTGCTACGTTTTCTTTGGGCTGCTGGCATATCAGGCCGTTGCAAACCTGGAGGTCCGTAGGGGCCTGGGCTCATGGATCTTGGGGGCATCGCTCGAGGGCCCGGCCCCGGAGAGTATGACCTTGGGACAGGTGGGAATTGGGCCGGGGACATGGGGCGCGGTTGTTGCGAAGGCGGTGGACCGTAGCCACCATGAGCGGGAGACATGGGGCGCGAAGGAGACGCAGGTCTTCCGTCTTGGGGATAGAAGCGAGGAGGCTGTTGCATGGGTCCGGAGGGGGGCATCCGAGGGGACCCCATCATCGGGCCCCCAGGAGGTCCGGGGGGTCCAGGGGGCCCAGGATGTCCAGGAGGAGGGCCGCGTGGGCCGGGTGGGCCGGGTCCCGCTCCAGGAGGTGGCCGAGCGCGAGGTTTGACGGGTCGAGCAGAGAGACAGGATCGTGGGACGACTCCTTGCTGAGAACGGTCAAGTCTTACACAAAGAGCCCATCCGTCATCGTATTCATGCAGGAGTCGGACAAGTTGACCAGCGTGGAGTTCCAGTTCGTCTTCCATTGAGGGAATGAAATCCATTTGTACGCGGTGGACATTGGTTGGCATCGGGGGAGGGCCTTGACCGGGCACTGGAGCAACACCCATCGCAGCTGGTGAGACTCCATCAATACTACTGACGGGGCTTGGTGCTGTGGGTCCGGGGATCGAAGTCTGTGACTCAGAGCTGGGAGGGCGGCTTGGCAGGTCTTTGTCTTCTGATGTAGCAGCTACACCAGCAGCAGCTACGCCAGCCACTGCGGCAATAGCAGCCGCAGACCCAATTGCAGCTGCGAAGGGGCCGGCGGTTTCCTGTGCGGCAGCTGCAGGCGCGGTAGGAGCAGAGGGTGAAGCAGATGGGCCAGTAGAATTGGGGGCGAGAGGGGACGCGGCTTCAGCCTGGTTACCGAAGGGATTGACTGGGTCGCGGAACGGATCCCGATTGCTGACGCTGGACTGAGGGGTGTGCGATTGTGGGGTTTGAGGGGGCGAGGGGTTACCAGTCAGGTTGCGCGAACCTGCGGCGGCGGCGGCGGCGGTAGTAGCGCCAGCTACAGGAAGAGCGGCGGCAGCCTGGTGCGGGGGAGTCAAATCGGGGGCAAACTGAGTTATAGGACGGACATTGAGCTGGGGAGGATTGGAAGGAGCCATGGGTTGTTGTGTGCTAGGGGGAGGACCGGGGGGCGCTGGCGTGCTGTACGCTCCATATTTTTCATTGGATGCCGCTGGTTCATCAAGCATTTCGCCTTGCTCCTGCTGTTTCTTCTTCTTCCACACAAAGAAGAAGATTAGCGCAGCAACCAAGGCGACTCCAAGAACAGCACCGATAGCAACGCCAGCCTTGGCACCTGTCGAGAGACCACCCGAGTCAGACCCTGCGGACACAGCTCCAGCAGTACTTGAAGCAGCTTGGTCGGCATATGTGGATGTGGCGAGTGGAAGGGAGTCATTGTCACCAGAAGAAGTCGTTGGCACAACAGTACTTGTTACCAATGTCGTATCGTCTTTAGTCGTTGTTCGGGTTGTCTCGGTAGGTTCATCTTCCTTCGTGGTTCGAGTCGTCTCCTCTTTGGTAGCTGTCGTCATGGGCTTTTCTGTTGTAGTGGCTTTCGTTTCGGTAGCCGTGGAATCCTCCTCTGAAGTATGGGTTGGCCGGACGGGTGCGCCGACTCCAGCAGTCGGCTTAGAGTCAGTAGTCGTTTCATCGCCGGCCGTCACGTAGCCTCCGATGGGTCCATCAAAGTCCGGCTTCGCAGTGACATAAACTACGGTAACATCCTGGTCATCGTCATCCCTTCGCACCTTGAGGTGGTGGGCCGCATGATCGCGGTGGGTATGTGCATGCACCATGGTGAATGTATGCTGTGGGTGTGCACAGGGACCTCTTGGACGTGGGTTGACACTGGGACGGTTGGGTTTAAAAGAGGGCTTGAGCCAAAGACAAGTACATGCCCAGGCAATTTTAAGCCAGGCTCTAGACTGATTTCCACCAGAGGATATTGCACGACACAAGCGAGGTTTGGGCCGGTGGTCGTAAGGTTCCGGCTGCAGGGTGCAAGAGAGTGTCAAGATGGAACCCACAAGCTTGAGGTTGGTTCAAGTGATCTTTTTGCGTATTCTTCTGGATCGTACAAGGCCAGAGCGACCGGCCGCGTTGTCGAAGCGAAAAGGGCGCAAGCGCGTCTTAATAAGGAATGTGGGAGGGGAAGGAATGACAATATACTCGGTGATGGCAGGGCCTCAACCGATGAAAGAAGGACAACGAGCTTCCAGGCCGCGAAGTTTCAAAAGAAGGAAAGGGAGAATGATCAAGGAACGAAAAGAAGGAAGGTAATCGCGGATCCCCACGAACCAGGGCAAGGGAATGAGATGAGGAGGGAGACCAAAAGAGCGACTAAGGAAGCACGAGATATTATTATGATGGCCAGCAGAAGAGGACAGGCGCCAGTTACCAGTAATTACCAGCCTTGGGATGTTGAGGTAACGAAATGAGATCAATGCTCAGAGGAGGGGCAACCGGCCAATCAAACACCAGTACTGAAAGATACCGGCACACATACTCTAGCCATATCTGGAAGGCCAAAGTGGGTCGGTCCCGCTAATTTCAGGACCAAAGTGCTTTTTATTGGTTATAGGAGATTACGGTGCCTGGTTTCAGAACGGTAATCACAGGCACGAGGATGTTTACCGGGCCACCCGCAATCGAGGCCATCAAATTCATCGGTCAATCACGAGGTGGTCAGCCCATGATGCAAGTTGTTGCATCGTATCGTATTGTATGGGCACACCTGGTATTGGTACGTTCATTTCGCTCTATATTTGGAAACTATATTAAACATCAAATAACCACAAGAAATTTCATCATCAGAAGAAGAATAATAAGAATAATAATAATAACAACAAAGGGTTAATATCCTTTTTGCTTCTGCTCGTCCCCGAATCTTGTTCTCCAATGGTCTCTTTTAGTCTTTTTCGGGTTGTATATTGCGATGATCTGGTGTCCCTAGGTACTCCAACGGAAATCACCTTTGGTACGGGGTTCCAGGGCCCCTCGAACCCTGATCCTCGACTCAGGGGCGGCCACTTCTGACCGCAAGAGAAAAATCCCGAAGTTTGTGACTCGAGCTCGTTTTCTCCCCATCTACTGACAGAGACACTGATTTTAATCTCAATATTATTATTTTCTCCATGGCGGCCTGTCATTCATCTGCGGCTGGTTTCCTGGTTGGATTCTGCAGTTTGTTTGTGAATTTGGTGTGTTAAAAAGATCGGATCTTTCTTTCTGACCGTTTTCTCAAATTGCCAAGGCCCTTTTTTCTCCGGCTGTTCCTAGCGCAATCCATTTCCAGTGATTCAAGATTAAACATCGTGGTTGATTGGCCTTTTCATTTAAATCATCTCAAGTTCGCAACCCACACCCCAGCAGGACAAAGAAAAATGCTGTCAGCCTTGCCTTGCACAATTTCTCTGAAAACCCACTTGACAAATGGGAATCCTGAGCCCCTGGGGCGATTCTGGAAGGCACCTTTCCTAGCCCATCCTATCACATCATTTCCTGCACGTTGGATTTGGCTCTATTTGGATGATGAAACCGACCGTCAACTTTCAAGTTGAGGCCCCCTGTATCTGCATCGGTTCGAACTTCTAACCGACCAGGAATGGAACTCAGCCACTGTATTTCCAAAGTGGTCGAACTGAAACGCCCCGGTCATTTTTATGGCTGTTCATTGCGAGATCAATGAATCATTATCAGAGCTCATGACCATTCCTCGGTGTTCTCGACGTAATATCTACTTCTGACTCTGCTGCTGCACAAACAGAGCAAGCCTCAAACCCCCGAGAAATAGGGATGCTCTAAAACCTGCTCAATATTAAAACCCGAAGACCAATCAATAGCCTCCCGAACGCTGAACTGTCAAGAGAACGTACCTCTGTCGCGGAAATGCGTTCCTTGCTCTCATAACGGACCAGCTTGCTCACAAGATCACGGCCGCTTGAGGCCGCCCCCTTCAGAATGTCATTCCAATTTTTTGGGGGATACTTGTAGAACTCGATTTTCCCCCAGTCCGGCAATTGGTCAGCCTCCTAGGTGCTATGTCAGCGTGTCAGAAAATGAGCGAGCATGTGCATGAGCACTCGTACCGGCCAAGCATCTTCATCCGGTGTTCCTAGAGTGTGGAAGATGGACTGAATAAGTGACAGATCGCTCCCCACTGGCCCGGAATCGAACAACTGTTTGTGTCCTACAGCCACGGCTTCTGCAACAACACACCCAGCTGCCCAAAGATCAAGAGCCGGGCCATACGCCTTGAAACCAAATAAAATTTCTGGGGATCTGTAACACGTGGTTCCCACATCGGTAATTTTTTTATCAGCTGCTTCAGCTTCTTTGCTTCCATCCTTCCACGCAATCCCAAAGTCTGCTAGATAAGCAGGACCTTCCGGGAAATCGAGTAATATATTCGAAGGTTTGACGTCTCGGTGTAGGATACCCATTTTGTGTATGGAAGCTAGGGCACTAAACATATCATGCAGAACAGACTTTGTCTGTGCAGCTGTGAGAATATCCTGGCGGAGCAAAAACCCGAAATCATGTCTTTTGAAAGGAGAAACGAGGATAAACCGCCCCCCCTCCAGGTTAAAGGTCCCCAGCAGTGGTAATACATTAGGGCAGGCTGCCTCCCGCAATAACTGTGCCTCACGTTTAGGGTTGTGTGGTGGCTCGAGGAGATGAGGGACGGTGATTTTTAGGGCCACCAGTGTCCCATCCTGACTCTTGGATTTGTAGACTTTGGAGTGGATGCCATCAAAAATGTTAATGCATGAGTGGTAACTGCCAAGGCTTTCACCTCCCCCCCAATTGGAGTCCTGCGTATCATCAATTACTTCACCGGTTGCATTCGTTATGGAGGATCCAAAGGCTTCTGCTGCGTCAATGGCGTCTTGACACAGTTGATGGTATTCTTCCTACATACCAGGAAATTAATATCTGAACCGGCAAAACTAAAATATATTAAAGATAAGTTACAGACTCTGGATGTCGCTCGACTGTAAGCTTCGTTCTCGAGTTTCTTTGCTTTGTTTTGGGCTTCAGTGAACGCCTCAGAAGAAGAGTTTTGCTGGGACGCAGTGGTTCTATTGAAGATTATGAGCCGGTGGATCATCGGGGGAAGCTGATAATCGCCGATATTCAGAGCACTTACAAAGATTGAATGGCTCTCAGCCGATCTGTGAAGCCGAAGCCTCTTTTCCAATCCATCATTTGTGGTGAAATAACGGGGAGATGCCAAGGTTCCGTATACGAGATGATAGCAGCCAGCGGGGGCACACTACAGCAGAAAACACTTCCTAGGCCTTGAAGTTTAATTATTCCAACCCAGATGAGCGCGAGCGGGATTCCGCGGGGTAATCATGATAGACCAGTAATCAATCAATAACGGAAGCGATTCCCAATAATCTCCCACCAAGTATTCACAGAGGCTGATAGGACATGTGACATATCCGCCTTTCCTGATACAGAATGTTCCATCATGATCATTGATCCAGAGAGACCCTCCTGGGCTTAGTCATCTCCCCGACATTGTAACCCGCCATCGTCATCATCTTCCCTTCTGTCGTTCTCCATCGGCACACAAGCCTCAGCCCCCGTTGGTGGGATTCCTTTGGTCTTACCTCTCTCAATCACTCACTAATTCGATGCTGACACCGCCTTACCACGTATATTAAGTTTTATTATGCGCCTCCCGGACTCTCTCTCCCATTGTTGTGTCCTATGAGAAGTAATGGATCTCTCACGGCAGGAGTATCCAGCCCTGCTGGTAGGCTTCAATCGACCCACGGCTCCCAAACCCCGGGATTCCTTCCTTATAGTTACAATTCAACAACTGATCCAGAATTGTGTTCTTCTCATCACTATAGGCCTCTTTGCAGCCTAGTCAGGCTACGACTGTACTTACGGATCGTGTTCGCCTGATTAACAAGATCAATGCGGACATCGCGGATTGGCTTCAGGTGGGTTGAATTATTCCGCGCACCACGATGGTGACCTATGATAGACTAAGTGTTTATCGCCTGGGATAGGAGCGCCGCCGCGCTGAAGAAGTGTATGCTCAAAGCCTGCGGAAACTCGTCCATCGACCACAACTTGACAATGCTACCCTTGGGTAAGCCTCCGCTTTCCCTCTCTGCTCCTG
Organism: Aspergillus biplanus; assembly: GCA_027569045.1. Lineage (NCBI taxonomy): Eukaryota > Fungi > Ascomycota > Eurotiomycetes > Eurotiales > Aspergillaceae > Aspergillus > Aspergillus biplanus. Next base: position 1,008,236 of record JAPDEJ010000009.1, on the reverse strand, counting down.
CCAGGCCCCAGGATTCAATTGAAATGAATAATCGTTAATCGATGAAATAAATGATCGTCAAACAGAATTTTCCAGATCCCATGGCAGCGGATTGTGCAAGCCACGGAGGTGGTAGCCGCATCACATGAAACCTTTGCGCAAAAGATTGATGAGGATGTGGAACGCCCGTTGAGAGAGTACAGCAGTAAGAATCAGGAAATGGCATCTATGCCTGGTATTCAAGGCGATCTTGTGGCATTGGCCAAAAATTTAGAAACGTCTCAGAAAAAGGTGGACAAGGTCAGGGATAGAGGCCCAAAGGGAGCAGATAAACTAGCGAGCGCTGTGGCAGCCGCCCAAGAAGTCAACCAGCAATGGGAGTCAAGAGCGCCTTTCGTTTTTGAAAGACTCCAAGCAGCGGATGAGAGTCGTTTAAATCACTTGCGAGATGTTTTGACTCAACTGCAAACCCACGAATCGGACCAGGTTGAGCGTTGCCGCCAGGCTGCGGAAAGCTGCTTGAATGTTCTTTTGAATATTGAGACCGCTGATGAGATAAAGACATTTGCTGCCAAAGTAAATGGAGGACGGCCAGTCGCATCCCCGCGACAACAAGTTTCGCCTCCGGTAGCCCCTCTTACCGCACCACCGCGTATTCAAGATGACGCTGCCAGTCAGCGATCCGAAAACTCCGGTCCAGTCCGATCATCACCTGGTGAGTTCCTCTGATATTTTGTTGATATAATTTCCTTAAGTTTGGCTGATTACTAAATTTCCTTTCTTAGCCCCCGAACCTCAACCTCGACACACCCCTCTTGGTGGCCTTAAACGACTAGGTACGGTTATGAATAGGCGGAAGAGTGTGGTTCATCATTCTGGTGGCCCATTTTCGGAAAAGAAATACCGCAGCCCATTTTCCTTCAAGAGAGGCGACTCCTCTCGTGATATGCAAATTCCAGAGACTCCTCCAGAACGGACGGATCGTCCCGGAACGGCCATTACTACACAAGAGAGCCATAGCGAGTCAACCCGTCTCCCAAGTGAATCCAATGACAACGAGGGTCTCGGTAGGGTATCATCGACAAGTCCTGCGCCTCAGTCGGCGCCACCCGCGGTGAATGGTACAGCTCCTCAAGATGTCCCTGCCGTAGCGGTGGCTACTACCTCTACCACAAATGAAGTAAGGAACTTTCAGCCAGTGGTCCGTTCGCAGCACAGCTTTGCCTAACACATGAAGCAGCCACAGGTGGATTCGGAAGGGTACTCTGAACGACCGCAGACAATCGATGAGATTACACAAGCCCAGCGAGAGGCTACCGGGTAAATAATATTTTGAAGTGCCGAGAAGATTTGGAGGCTAATATCATGTTTTATTTAGGATGGATGAGTCTGGCATAAATTTAACGATCCGTGATCAGCCGATTTTCGAAGATGAAAATCAAGCGAAACAGGCAATGGATGATATGGCCAACCAGCTTAGACTAGTGGGTGTATTTCCAAGAAACTGTGTTGGGGGGTCACTAATTTGATATTTAGCGTGCTCAGCAAAGTGGGATAAGGCGAAATATAGGCACCTTGCGTGGTCGACGCGATGTTCGTAATACTGTCTTTATTCCTAACGCCCCAGCACAGGGTAATGGTATCCCTGGTCTCGCCCCAGGCCAAGATGTCTCACTTGCAATCTCCCCAACATTGCCGCCAAAGCATGCCGTGTCTCCTAGTACTGCTACCGATGAGCATACCCTCTCTGATACAACCTCTATACGTTCATCACATACCTTGCATAGCATCTCAGGCCCCGTTTCCCACCCGGACCTATACGAATCTGGGCTGAATGCATCCATTATAGAGACCGTCAATGCATGGTTTTCCGAGGGCACTATCACCAAATCATTCGTTGTTGGGGAGCTTGCGCTGGCGTATAATGGAACCGCAGAAGCATCAAGGGAAAGAGTCCGAGTGCATCTTGATAACTTCCAAGTTCTCGAAAAGGTAGCCGCAAATCCGCACTTTGTGCACGAAGTGAAGGACAACGAGCAGTCGGAAGAAAAGAGAGGCGAGTACGACATCATTCTTTCGAATATTACACGCCCTTCGCCAACAGTGGCATTCAAATACCAGGTCCACATAAACCCATCTGATACTTCGGCTTTTTGCCCAGTCATCTTTAAACCAGCCTGGAATCTGGAAGAGTTCCAAGCTAGCGTAATTATCTTCTATTCTTTGAATCCGTCGTTTGCATCCACCACGTCAAAGGATTCGGTCACTCTTAAGAACTTGGTTTTGACTGTTAATTTGGATACGTCTCCCGAGGAAGACCGAGAAGTCGCCCACGCAACTAACGCCGTTATGTACCCAACTACTGGGGCATCATTCCGTCGCAAGCAATCCGCTGTGACATGGAAATTTCCCGAATTCGAGGTGAATAATGGGTCGGATAATAAACTACTCGTTCGATTCTCCACGACGAGCACCTGCCCACGGAAAGGGAAAGTCGAGGCGAAGTTCGAAGTACGCACACCTGACGCCGGATCTCAGCTTGGGATTAGCGCTAGTTCTCGAACAGACCCCTTCGCTGATGCGGGCGGACCATTCCAATGGAAGGAGCTCCCAACGGTGCACAAGCTGGTTGGAGGAAAGTATGTGAGTTCTTGAATTTACAAGTACTTTGACCTAGGGAATAATATTTCACCTGCGTTATAACCGCCTTCCGTCTCATGGATCCAAGCACACCACACTCTCAATTCAAGCCATGAACGAATACATACTCAAGGACAACGGGATCAAAGAAGTTTTAGCTCAAGCACATTGTCCGAACATCTCATTAGCACGTGCTGAATTGTAACCACCGCAAAATTATCAACCCATAACCAATCCCTTCCATTTGTGAATGACACGTCATTCTACTTTCCCCCCTTCGCCCTTCATACTATTTTCTTTTCTTATTGCCCCTTTATATTTGTGGCTATTTTCACATATTTTCGTGTGCGCAGTACGCCTTCTGTATGTTTTTCCTTATCATTACTCCGTCTATGGCCTTTTACTTTCTTTGTTGATTTCATTTATCTCCATGCTGTCTGTAATATTCATTTTTTTTTTCTTGCCACGTTCCCAGAATATAGCAAGTTCGGCGAATGGCTTGTAAATAAATTCCTCATGTGCGTTGAGTGTCCCCAAATTGAGATGATTGGTAACACTCATCTTGAGCTTGTCTTCAACAGCAATCAGTTGGTATATTTTTTGGTCCTCTCTTAGGTAGTGGATGGAAGTAATAGTGCGTCCATGGCGGAGCCTCGTAAGACAATAAAAGCATATAGATCTGAGGTTACCTGACCGTTTCACAAATCTCGACTATATATTGCTATATTGCCCTATCGCATTTTTCTATGTTGGTACAGGATTAAGAGTAAGACTGGGGTCCCTGTGCTGGATATCACAATGTAAAAGAAGAAAAAAACCCCCTCAAGACAAAATACATATAAACAAGAGAAGGACTTTGAGTAGAAAATTACATCCGTGCAGCTCGTGTAGTCTTGTCGTAAAAGTCCAACGTCATCGCGGCCAGAAAGCACGGGATATCTTTTCGCTCTTCAACCCAGAACTTGATAAGGTGTTTGATTTCCATAGCGAAAAGACTATTCGGCCCCCCCGAGATCTTCATTGTTCCGTTCTCACCATCGAAAATGATCGAATTCTCCTCTCCATTTCCCATGCTTCCGGACCCGCGTGAATCTGACGCAGTGTCACCATGCCTGTAGGCAGGTGAGAGATGAAACATGGAGGTCACCCTTACACGGCCGTTAGGCAAAAAGTCCAATTTGTACCCAAGTAAAGAAGCGACTGCTTCACGGAACTCGGATGATTTGGCTGTCCAGATTTCTTTCAGGCGCCACATACGCTTTTCCTTATCGGCAACAACACGTTCCATCTCTTGGATCTCTAACTTCATGCTTTCTAGAGTGCTGAGGGGAACTACCTTCACGTCCATACGATCATGACGGAGTTGGGCAAGTAGGTCGCGATTTTCTGCTTTCAGGGTGGTGATAGTGGAGAGTTTGAGATTTTCGGCCTGTGCAGTCGGATTGTCTCGAAGCTCTAGGACTCGGGTGCGAGACTTAGCCTTGAGAGACTTCAACTGAGATTTTATAGCATCGAATTCCTTGCGAAGGAGAGCCATGTTTTGCTCAGATTTAGATAACGACTCCTGTAGTGTCCTATTCTTTCGAGACAGTACAGATAGGCGCTCGCTTTCAGCATCACTCTCGGCAGGAGAAAGGGGCCGTTTAACTCCTCGAGGCTGGGGCTCATCTTGTCGCGCGGGCTCCCGCTTGGAGAGCTCATCGTGGGCCTTGGCTAATTCCGCTCTATATTCATCAACGAGTTTTTCTAGATTGGAAATCTGCTCAGATTTCTGTGCATCAAACTGGCTTTGTTCGGCGTTCATAGTTTCTTCTTCGGTGTCAAAGGTCTTTAATTGTGCGCGCAGGTATTCAACCTCTTTCACGGCAAGTGTTCGTTGTCGTTCAAGTCTCGACCTCGCGCGGCTTTCCGCCATGGCCCCTCCAGCGGCAGTGTTTATAGCACGTAGATTCTCAATCTCTTGTCGCAAGTTAGCCCTCTCACTTTCCAAAGTTCTTATCGATTCATCCTTTTCTAGAAACTGGGCTTCAACAGTACCAAGTTTGTCGACAATGCTGGCTTTCTCAATCTGCTCCTTTAACAAGGCTTTCACAACGGCTTCTGGAGAGTCAAACTCCGGAGGTTGATCGCTATCCTGAAGAAGACTGGTCCATGATCCCCGTTCATCCTCAAGGATCTGCTTTTGAATCTGAACGGTTCCCAGTTCAGCCTCGACTTCTTTCATTAGCTGTAATTGGTTTTCCAAGGATTTTTTCTGTTCCTCTACCACCTCTACGTTGCGCTGTATTTTTCGCAGCTGCCGCAATTCCGCATTTTGTTCGCGCGTCGTAGTTTCCAAGGTTCTGATATGGTTGACCTGATCGGACAGCTCCCTTTTAAGAACAAGCAATGTTTCCGCGTCGTTCCCTTCTGCCTTAAGTTTAATATTTTCCGCTTCCAAATCGGCAACATCGGTCTCTCGCTCTCGAAGCTTCTCTTGGGCCATTTGAGCGTCTTTTCTCGCATTCTCAAGATCCACGTGCAATTCTTCGAGTGCTTTCTGCAGAGACGATCTTATCGTTTCTAGCTCGTTGATTTGGTATTTGTATTGCCTTTCTTGGTCGAGCTGCCGGGCCTTGGTGTCTTCTATATCTTCTTGCAGGCTTTGGTTCTGGTCTTGTAAACCTCTAATTTTTCGTTCAAGATCACCCCTCTCATTTAGCGCATGCTCTTGTGCTTCTTTGAGCTCTTTTGCCAGGTTTTCGCTTTTATGATTGGCTCGATTACTAGAGGATTCAGCAGCCTGGGGGGCAGCACGGCGTTAGAAATTTGAAACCATGTCAACCGCGCGGGGCCACTAACCTGCGCTTTCCGGAAATCCGCATCCGCTTTGGCTTGGAGATCACGGAGTTCCTTCTCGTGGCGCAGGACCGTCAAGTCCCGCTCTTGTTTGAAGTTCTCCAGCTCATATTTGAGGGTGTTCACCTGAACACGTAATTCCTCTTTTTCGATATCTTGGGATATAATGAGCCCTGTAAGACGCGCACGCACAGGGGGATAAGTGAGCTGACCTTGTTTTGCAGGATGAGAGGTGGAGCGGAAGGAGTGTCGCAAGACGCTCGGGGCCGGGGGAATCGACAAGGGAGAAGAGTCCCGCACCGGTGACCCCCAAGAAGGATGTGAATTCCCGCTTGAATTCATCTGAAGTCATTCGGTTTGTTAACTTTTGGAAAGTTGATCTCGTACTGCGAGGTTTTACCAAAATACGGCTGGGAGTCCAGTAACTATGGGGGGGCAAGGCATCCCAATTAGAGATCAAGTCAGCGCGGATTCAACGAACAGGAATTTCTTGTACGCCCCAATATCTGGCAACCTCGATGAAGAGGCGCATGGGGATACACAGGAGAGGGTCGTGTTTGATAAGTACGGATGAATCGAGCTTGGAAACAATAAGTGTTGATTGTTTTTGAATAAGCATCCCGATTGGGTAGCTGATGAGTCATCAACTTCACCGCCTGCGAGAGCTTGAAGGCTTAAACGGGACTAGCGCCAAAATTTTGAAAATGATTTTGAATTTTTGTCGGATTTGGAGAGACCAACAATTATTCTTCCACGCGCCCATCAAGTTCCCGCCGGCACTCTCCTCATAATTTGGTTCTACAAACGATAACCATAAGCACAATGGCAAAGGACAGGTCTGAAAAGAAGGATAAGCGAGAGAAGAAGGAAAAGCGTGCCGAGAAAGATGGCGTCCAGAAGAGCAAGAAAGACAAGAAGGATAAGAAGGAGAGGACCTCTCTGTCTGATGCAGCCATGAAGGATATCGAGCAACAGATTGCCACAGAAACCCCTATCAACGGCACCGTCGAGGTTGAGCAAATGGAAGTTGACATCCGCCCTGTCGGTGCCCTCGTGCCATTCGCCCAGCCTCTTGTGGAAGACAAGTCCGCAAAGAAATCCTTGAAGTCAGTGAAGAAAGGTAAAGACTACTATTTTTTTTAAAAAAAATTTCATAATTCGTTCATGCAATTGTTGCCCCGAGTTTCTTTTGTCGGTCTCTGAATATGCGAATGTCGCGAAGAGACCGCACACCCTCAAATCGTTGAAACCCGACAAAGAATCCTCTATAAGTGTTTATAGTATGCTAATCTAGTTATTCAACTACAGCCGCTGTTAACAAATGCCTAAAGCGTGGTGTGAAGGAGGTTGTCAAAGCCCTCCGCAAATCTCCTGTCCCTGCGCCTAACGCCACTATCTCTATTCCCAACGGAATTGTTATTCTCGCCGCCGATATTTCACCAATGGATGTTATCTCGCACATTCCTGTTCTTTGCGAGGACCACGGAATTCCATATATCTTCGTCACATCTCGAGCAGAGCTTGGTAACGCTGCCGCAACGAAGCGTCCTACTAGTGTCGTGATGGTTGTCCCCAAGTCTGCCGCGAAAGGCAAGAAGAAGGACCTTGAGAGTGAAGACGATGAGGATTTTAGCAAGGTGTATGAGGAATTAGCCAAGCTTGCCCAGAAAGAACTCAAGCAGGTGAACCTATAAACGCTTGGCTGGACCTCCGACTTGAACCTAGTCTCTTGCTTTCTTTTGATTCTGCTTTTCTTAATTATATGGATTTTTATGTGTCTTGTCAATCACCACTGCTGTACAGTTCCACTTTGATTGACAAGACAGCTCATGTCTTTCGGGTCTGGCCTTGGGACGTGTTCGTTTGGGTTGATCTTTTATGATGTGTCCGTTGCAAATCTGGCGTTCTCATATCGGTGTATGAAAAAAGGTACTAAAATATAAAATTCAAAAATTATGCTGACTGGGGTTTCTCATGTAATAATCAGGCATTAAAGACCTTCCTGCGTTTAGCCTGAGGAAGTAAATTACTCTTCTTCACACCGGATCCCAGGAGATGTGTTATTACGATATATCACACCTGCCATCACTTTCCAACAGAAGAAGTAAGAAGACAGCCTTATTCGGCCTTGGAACTTTGGAAGGGGTTCCAACCCTATCAAAAGGGAGGTTCACTAAGGATACTCCAACAAAAACCGAAAAACACTCTTAATAATATAACGATCAGCGATTCCATGACTTTAGATAAGAACAGGACAGTGAAAATAATCGGAGGAACCCACGAGTAGAAGCCCTCGAAAGTAAAGTTCAAAGTGAAAACTTATTTGCTTCTCCATTAAATAGTCCCAAGCCAACGACGCCCGCAAAGTGAGATATCACATCTTCTCCCCCCAAGCAGCAAGGGATAGCTGAGGAGAAGGAACTCAACCTAAGTCCCATGAGGTAAGATATGACAAGCTACCTGAATTGAGGAAGGTGTCACTGGCTAGTTGTTGGAAATGCAAGGACCAATTGGCACTTGTTGGGTTCTTGTGCTTCTTGAGATGGACCTAAGAAAGCTAGTGCTATATAAGCTGACAGCATTTCCACAAATTTGGTGACGAGGGAACTAATTATTTACCAAAACAAAGGTTTTCTATATTTTCAAAGGTCCACAACGATGGTTGGCTTTCATCGGATAGCCGTTATTCTTTTCTGCTTTCTTCATGCCATCACGGCTCTGCCGATCCCCCAGCGTGATAATGGTAAATACCAGCTCCATACCCCTGAAAAGGTGTGTCGATTTGGCCTTCCTCTCCCCAAATATCAAATGAATCAACGTGTGCTAAGTTGTATAAAGATTACCGAACCCGGTCAACCTTATATTTACCTTCCAGAGCCTTCCCTACCGACTACAATTTTTAAGACATGGAAGCCCCCGCAATGCAAAGGGCCATATTCACCAAGTCTATATGTAACCCAAAGTTTGTATGGGTTCTTCATCGCACGAAGGCCCTCCCATCGTTTTACCGTTCCGCCGCAGGATAAGTCTACGGTATCACCTCTCAGAGAAGAAGAAAACTCCCCACTGCTTCCTACATATGCCTTGGCCAACTCGCTATGGGATCAAGAGAGATTTGTTGCGCCAACAGTAATCCTATTCATCATGCTCTGGCTGGCTCTTCTGATCATTGGCTTGGTCGAGTTTGTTGGTGGATTATATGAGCGGCAAGCTCAGAAGGATAAAAGGAAAGAGTATGCTACGTTGTCGACTGATTTTCTGGAGGTGGTGATCGAGGCTGTGCCCTTTGAAGGTGTGAATGATGGATCCTCTGGTAACGAACACGACACTATGCGTCTGGAATAGATACGATGATGAGCGAAATCTTAAAAAGATGGAAGGGGGATTGTATATTTGTGCTCATCTCAAACTTATAATTATACACCAATATTAGATACCTAGGTACGAATTTGAGCTCTTTGACCCCGCTTCAACAACTGGTACCAATGTTGGTCGACCCTTTCCTCTTGGGCAGGTTCCCGAATGAAGACTACCCTTACCGTTTCGGTGCTCAAAGTTGCTTTCCGCGACACGCCCAGGGTCATCCGAGGATCCGAGGATCGTCGAAAAAGCCGCTGTCGTTCGTACTGTAGGATTGCTGATTAGTGGGTTTATAGATTGGTTGACGGGCAGCCTGGAGGTCATTTGTAACCTGCAGGAGCCTTTATTAGTATTTTGGGACATTTCCTCGAGAAGGCTAGAAAAAAGAGCTTGTTTACTTTGGTGCTCCTAGGTCCAGGGGGAATGAGTTGCCCCTGAACATTTCATGTAACGCAAAGTGTTACAAAGGATAAACATCAGAGCCTGGATAGAAGATGCATGTTGCGTTGCGGGTTCTTGATGTAATGCCTGTTCGCGATGAATACTACTATAGTACCTAGTACTTAGATGTCAGACACAGTGCTATAACCAAGATCAACAACTATCGAGACAGCGTTTGTAAATATTATTGTATAGCAAGAAGCCAGCTGGTAACTATGGAATGATACAAGTTGGAAATAGAGGAGCTAAAAACATATAAACTCGATAGTTTGATCATCCTTGGAATAAGATGTTCCCATGCCTTTTTATATGCCAGAGGTACCCTGCGACGTCGACTTGCCATTCAGACCGTCCGTATCCCAGTTCAATGAGCTACTGTATCTCAACCAAGAGACTGGGTTTGCGGTGGACCGTTGAAACACACGGCCTCCTACTTTTATGATTTCACAGAGTAAACCACCCTCGGTTCACTTTGCCAATAATCTTGTCATTCCATTGAGGTGAGGATTACCTCTCCTAGGCCGGCCCGAGCTGTTCCAAAATCTACCAGCTCCGTCGTCCTCGAGAAATTTGCTAATTAGGTTCTTCCTCATTTTTTTTTACAGAGCCCAAGGGAAAATTTGCTCGATACAATTTCATCAACATAATGTGTGAAAATTTACAATAGGTCCAGTTTGCTAGAGACTGAGAGAGGCATCGGGTGCGTGCCAATTGGGACCAAAAACGAAAGCCGGAGAAGTAGAACGATAACCGAATGTGGTTTGTTTAGGTGATTTACAGGAAATCCGTCTCCTTTGATCCTGTGAGTAAACCTTAATTGGATGCCCTCCGGGAATAATGCTGCATTATTATATCAGCATGATAGCATAAAATAACGTATTTTCCCACCGCCTTCCTGGATTGGTCGGCAGAAATTGACAATTCCCCGCTGTCGTGAAGATGATTTTCTTATTGTAATTGAAATTGGACGGAATTACAATCTCCTTTTGGAGTTCTTGTTTGCTCAAGTGCTTGAGGGCATTGCATCAGTCAATAATATGCCGAGAGATCCACTTATTGGCCTTGTTGGGAAGGTTTGTCAATTCATTCATCTCCAAAAACACCCCGCTAATTAGGTTGATGGCCATAAAAGCCATCAAGCGGAAAATCAACGACCTTGAATAGCTTGACGGATGCTACTTCCAAAGTTGGTATGTTTGCTCCTACTTTATATGAACCATATGGAATGTGGTATATTAATGGGATGTTGCTCTTGTAGGAAATTTCCCGTGCGTTTGCCCAAGTCCCAGCTCCTTTTTTCAGCCTGATCCACATCCGGAAGCTCCCTATCCGTACATGCCTGTCGCAGTATTTAATTGATAATAATTGACCCCAGATTTACTACAATTGATCCACAGCGTGCCATTGGCTATCTTCAAATAGCGTGTGCGTGCCAGCGATACGACGTCTCAGACAAATGCAAGCCAAATTATGGTGGCTGCACAGAAGGGAAACGGTCCGTCCCCATTGAGCTTCTAGATGTCGCAGGCTTGGTTCCAGGGGCGCATCAAGGGCGGGGCTTGGGGAATAAGTTCTTAGACGACTTGCGGCACGCGGATGCATTGATTCATGTGGTTGATGTTAGTGGTACGACAGACGCGGAAGGTTCGGTGCCATAATACCCCAAATGTTTGGCCGGTAGAAATTTCATGACTTATTGATATGTGTCGGTAATTACAGGGAAAGCAACACGCGGATATGACCCTTCGGTAGACATTGAATGGCTAAGGTCAGAAATTGTACGATGGGTACTAGGAAATCTTATGCAGAAATGGTGCGGCGGCGGTCAAGAAAGAGCATAGATAGCAGTGCTGATCTTTTCCAGGGGCTCCGTCAAACGGAGACATACGGCAATAAGTAAGTTCCTCGAAATCCCGCTCTTAGATCCACTTTACAAGTACTAATTTTCGACTCAGAGGCTACCGCGGTAGAGACGCTGCAAGGTCAGTTCTCCGGTTACGGAAGCACATCAACAATTGTTGCGCGGTGTCTGGACCGGATAGGACTCAAGGAGCCATTAGAGGAATGGTCTGATGAGACTGTCGAACAAGTGGTCCAGGCCTTTATCGACGAAAAGTTTCCAACAGTTTTTGCTCTGAATAAAATTGACCATCCTGACGCGGATAAGGTGGGATAGCATATAACACACGTTTGGTTTATTAACGCTGACTTGTCGAATCAGAATATTAGCAAGATTGCAAAAATGCAGGACCCAAAATCCATTGTGCTTTGTTCCGCCATTTCCGAAGTATTCCTCCGCAAACTCGCCAAACAAGGCTATATAAAGTATACAGAAGGAAGTGAATTCCTAGATACAAGAGAGGATCTCATTGAAATGGGTGACCCAGGTGGAGGCGGATTGAAGGAAATGGACGAAAAATTGACAACGTATGCGAGCCTAAAACTTTTAGGAAAGCCTCACTGACGTTGGTTTAGCCGGGTTGAGAATTTGAAGGACATGGTGCTTTATCGTTTTGGCTCCACTGGAGTGGTCCAATGCCTGTCACGAGCGGCTGAGCTTCTCGGGCTTGTACCAGTCTTCCCCGTGCGAAATGTGCATACCTTTTCGTCGGGAGCCGGTACTGCAGCATTTCGGGATTGTGTTCTCGTCAAGAAGTAAGTTCTGTCGCCCCTAAGAGCCGCTTTCTCTGTCTTTGACCCCCTCAAAAGGAACAGTACGGTGGGGGATGTTGCCCGTAAGATAATGGGAGACGTACCTATATCTTACATAGAGGGTGTTGGCGGAACCCGGGTCGCTGAGGACGAGATTGTTGAAGTTGGTAAACACGATGTAAGTGACCGTGCTGAGTCATTCCTCTTTACTACCAGTCGGCACTAATAAGTTGTTCTCTCTAATTTTAGGTCTTATCATTCAAACCTGGCCGATAGATCTTGTTTTTAATCATATATATTTAATGTGATAACGATCAATAACTTCAGAACACATCCTTGGGTAACTGCCTTGAAGCCTGGATCTTTAGATCAACTCGTTGCTCCTTGGGATGAGCCCAGCGTGTATCACAGACTATTTACATATTAGATAGTACATGCCTCAGTTTTGGGGGGAGCGAAGCCAATGAAACAATGCATTGTAGGGCAAACCGCACAATCGTACAAGCCCGCTGTGTTAACATGGTGGGACCTAGTAGGTATACTTGAGGCTTTAGCAAATTGAAAACCGTCTCGTGTGACGTCGGAATGCCGCCGGATCTATACCACTCTTGACAAGAAAATTATAGGGCTTAGGGTTTCTCCGACCCCGCAACCTTATCGATAAGGATCATCAAAGAAACCTCCAGCCACCTCAAGCTATGTCATATTATATGTCATACATTATATATGATATCGAAGCCCGTCGGATTCTTTGTGCGGAATATAGTATTTCTTGTATTAAACTATAAGGCTTAAATAGCTTTTCAAGCCGGATTCCATCGCCATGAAGCGCAACTATCTCTCCATCGAAGCTTTGTCGCCTTGGACACACTTCAATGGCATCTCGGTTCACGGAATTGCCTTTCAAAAGTTAGTCGCAGAAAATGGGACGGACAAGGGCACTGCAATAGTAGCAACGGAAGGCAAGCCTCAGGAGGAACCTGGAAACAATGAAACCCAACCAACTGTTCTCTTGAAAATCCCTTCCGATATGATTCTGTCTCTGGAAATGGTGGAAAATCATGCCAAGTCTGATCGGTACCTTAGGGAAGTATTGGACGCGGTTGGCGAGTTTGGAAGGGTACGCTCCTTTGCCCCCAAATTTATGATCCCTGTGGCTTATGTACGTAGGCGGCTAGAGGCGCCATCTTGATCTTCTTACTCATCCAAATTACGCATTCTAGCCCGGATTTTGCGGGAGAGAAGCCCAGAATCGGCGTGTCAAATCCTTGGACAGAATACATTAAATTTCTACCTCCATTGGTGCCCTTACCCACGTTCTGGACGGTGGAGGAACTGGAGCTTTTGCGAGGAACTTCACTGAGGATGGCTCTGGAAGCAAAAGTCATGTCTTTAGAAAAAGAGTTCGAAGCTCTACGGCGAGCGACAGATGGTATACCCTGGTGCGATGAACATTGGTGGGATGAAAATACCGGGAAACTTACGATTGAGGACTGGAAATATGTTGACGCTGTGTTTCGATCGCGAGTGGTAGACTTGCCAGGGATCGGGCCTGCAATGGTGCCCTGCGTTGACATGGCGAATCATGCACCAGAGACTGCTGTAAACGCGCGGTATGAGAAGGATCCGGATGGAAACGCTATCCTTCAGTTGCGCCCAGGGCGGCAGCTGCATTCTGGAGATGAGGTCACTATATCGTAAGTACTATGATTCGACCCATAGTGGTTGTATTTACATTGACATGATGGGACTAAGCTACGGAGACGACAAACCAGCATCCGAGATGGTTTTCTCCTACGGTTTCCTTGACCCCAAAAAGATAGATGCAAAGCAGATATTTCTAGATCTGGATATTCCCGAGGATGATCCTTTGAAAATGGCCAAAAAAGCCTTCTGCAAGAATGAGCTTGGAGTACGAGTATCTTCAAGTGCTCTCGCCTTCGGTTCCGAGGTAAAAAATACAACATGGGAGAGCCCCATTGTATGGTGGGCTTGCGTCAACGAGGAGGATGGGCTGGGGTTTAGGGTGCTACAAACCAATGATGGAAGCCGAGAGCTCAAGGTTAGCTGGAAGGAGGAAGATGTGAAAAGCCCTGACCACCTCAAAGACCTCTTAGCCGTAGATCCGCTATGGGATGTCTTTCAGCTCCGTGCAGTCGTGCTCATTCTTGAGCGACTAGAAACACAGCTTTTCATTCTTGAGACAACGGAGAGGATGGTTCAGGATATCCGACACGACGATGATATGCGCGCAATTTTCCGACCAGGTGTGTTGAGTACCGTGCTGAAACTCCGGGCATTAGAGGAAGGGTTATTATCGAGAGGTATTGAAGACTTGGAGAAGCAGGTATGTGCCATGAACTCGGCTAATGAGCAACCTTTTGGGACGCTGACTGTAGCTTACTTTTAACAGAGGGAGAATTTGATGGCAACGCAAGCCGTCAGCACCTACCTTACTCAACATCAAGAATTCGCGGAAGTCGAAGAAGACTTTTCCTGATATGCAAGTAGAGGTAAGCTCCAGTACAAGTCGGTCAAACCATGCAAATCAAACCTGGTGCCGTTCGGACAACAATATTCGATAATCGATAGTTTTTCATCATTACTAAGATATTTATAACCAGGACCATGAAGTGGTTACTTTTAAGTTTCAGTGTATCCAAGGCATTCCTTCATGGAGTGCAGAGCCGACCTCTTCCACTCTCACGGACGCGGTAAACTCTAACTGGGAAATCCATCGACCTGTATTCAAAAAAAAAAAAAACAACTCTCAATATCGACACCCTCCACAAGAACTCTATCTAGGCCCCTTAAGAAAAAGAAATCAAAGTCAAAGCGACTAGGGACCAACGCAACTATGGTTGATGGCTTGGTAGAAGTAGAACTCGTCTGATTATTATGGTTGTACGTGGCGACACTATGATTCAGGAAAGTCTGGGGATCCCGCAAAATATTTCCTGGCAGGAAGTCATATCCATGGAAACAAAACAAGCGAGCAAACCTTCCTAGCTGTGGCCCAGACCTCTAAATTTGGGATTCGAGAGATCACTCTCTTCACCGGGAGACAGTGCCCTGGTAGTAGAAGTGGGGATTCTTGGCATACAGTATCTTGGAATATCTTGGAATTTGGATTGAGGAAGAAAGAAAATTGGGGTTAATCTTGGAAAATGGATCATATAATCATCATGAAGAATGGGAAAGGGGGTGGGACGTTGCTGGAAATAAATCGAGGATCAGCCTGGATATTCTGGTTGGCTGAACCACAAATCTTGTGCTCCAGTGTCACCAGTAACCACGACCATCAGCCTCCACATCTGCGATTTCTCGGCAAAGGCTCGGCCATCCTGGGACCACAACCAACAATAACTGGTCATCAATTACCTATTCATAATTACACGATCCTCGAATGGGGGTCTACAACAAATACTATTATGGTGGCGTCTGAGCTACCAACATTCTTTCAATCGGATCCGACCAAGTATGTAACTCAGGCTTCAAGAGCCTGTGGACGTCGGATCCCCCGCGCTTTCTCCAGGCGTGAACGGCCGGGGAAGCGAGTGGCAACTAACGAGACTAGGATATGGTTCCAAGGTCCCCGGCCTCTAGTGCCAAGACCTGATGGCACGACCCCTGAGAAAGGCAAACTTTGGGGAGGCACATCTCAAAAGAGTGATATTCTCTGCATTCTGGAACCTCAGGCAAAATTGGGGAGAGGGTGATCGTGTGTCGGGTTTCATAATATTCGGTTAATGTTTTATTATTCAGGCAGAAAGTGTTAGGTGTTATGAAGTGACTTCCGATTCTAGCACCGAAATTTTAACCAGGCTGATTTAGAGGAGGGGTTAATCGGGTTAATCATCCAACGAGGAACATTTCCTTGTCTTTTCCACTGGAGTAAAAATGACAAAGATAAAGAAGAAAAAACAATCAGAAATTCAAAGGGAAAATTGAAATCTCTCTCTCCTTCTCACACACACACCTACAGAGAGAGAGAGAGAGAGGGGAGATTGTCGAAATATGAACACATTAGGACATGGGTGGTTCCCCTTTCGATCCGGCTTTTCTGACTGGGAGTTCATTCCGGTATCGCTGATTTTGAGACTCGAGCAATTAAGTTAAATTTCCCCATGCATCGTAGGGTTTGATACAATTGTCATGAATGATCCAACCCAAGAGGACACCCGTGCAGGCGCACAGCCCGCCAATACCGCCTGCAAGCTCTGAACAAGAGGAAAAAAGCTTTCCTGGCTCAGGATGGAGGATCTTCCTGGCAAACAAACCACTGTACGCCTATAGACACTGACCAGTACCAAATGAAAAGGATCCCAGAAACTGCATGAAGTTTTCGACGAGTGGAACGGGAGAAAGTGGGAAGAAATCAATCGCTTGCGAACGATGCTTCATATGACAGCCATACACGCTCAGTTGACTTGATGAGACAGCGGATTGTGTTGATTTCCGAGTTGTCGATATCTTTTCACAATCATGACGTCTTGGTCGAATGATTTACTCAAGTTGGAAATATAAACCTAACTTCATCTAACCCTCGGTCGCGTTGAGACTGCTTACCCATGGGTCAATTAATTTTCTTTCTTGATAACCAATAATGAAGTCATTTTTGCCCCTTTTGTTTTTCTGTGCCAACATTCCTTCTGAATAGGAGAGAATTTTTACACTGATAAATCACTGCCAGTGTCAAGTGGTTGTTCTTTTATTCCTCCTCCTATGAAGATCAGGGACAACAATACTAAGAGGTAGTAATAATAATAATACCTCCATCATATCTTACCGCACATCTTTCAAAATGATAGGAGCACTAGTAAAGAAGGATGCGTCGCCTGAGCGCAGAAATCGTAAGCAGCAATCTATGATTGGCCAAAATCCCCACCAACAGCCTCCACATGGCGACCCCCGCCGTCACCCGCACCGTAGAGTATTACCGGATACGGGCCCCATACTCCGTTCGTTACAGTGCCTCGAAAAGTCCGTCTCTCGCTCAAGGTGAGGGAGTCGCAGATTCTCCCGTGTCCTCAAAACGTTCCCCATCCCATCATCATACTTCCACATATTCCCGCCACCATTTCTCGCTTCCTCCCCTCCTTTTCTCGACCTTATCTTTTTACCTGTTATACGTTGCCTTCAACTTAGGCTCCTTTCCCATCTCTATCGACCATACCCGCATATCGACACTCTTCCCCTTGAGAATAATCGATCTATACCTGACCATTTTGGACTGCCTCGGTCGGCCACCCGAATAACCCCCCCACAAACCCTAGAGTCACATCAGCTATCCCCTAAGCCCGTCAGCCGTCACGGTATTATCTTCGGTAGGCGGCAGGTGCGCCGTAGCATCCAGCCGAAATGCCCGGTATTCTCCCAATGAAGGTGATCAAGGTGGGCAGCAGCTCCCAGAGTCGTATTGCCCAGGCCTGCGATCGATGCAGAAGCAAAAAGATTCGCTGTGACGGTGTTCGACCATGCTGTTCACAGTGCGCCAATGTTGGTTTCGAGTGCAAAACGAGCGACAAACTTAGTCGACGAGCTTTTCCCCGAGGATATACAGAGTCACTAGAAGAACGAGTGCGAGCGTTGGAGGCCGAAGTGAGGGATCTTAAAAACTTGTTGGACGAAAAAGATGAAAAGATCGATGTGCTCTCCCGGATACACTCCTTCTCTTCGCCGTCGCAACAGAAGGCCAACCCAGCGGCTCGTTCCCCCCCACACCCCGTAAAGCCAAACACATCGAGTCCTTCCGAGAGCGTTATCCATGTGCCGCAGCCAGCAGTCTCGAAAGATTTAGATGAGGCCGAGGGATCTGGCATTTCATATACTCGTGGATATGCCGGTATGGTTTCTTTGTCTCGCCTACAGTGCGAGATACATCGCGCGATTTGGTGTATCATGTATCTAGCTAACGAAATCAATGTTTATTTTACTCAGACCTTTTCACAACCAAGCTTACGAGCCAGGGCCGGTTGCCCTCGGGTGTCTCGACGACGGCGTTGACCGCTTCACCTACTCCCATTTCTCCCGCACGTGTCGATCAAGCCATCAAGACCGCTCCTCGACTTGTGTCCGATCAACTTATCAATATTTTCTTCCAAGAATGGGCTCCTCTTTACCCTGTTGTCCACCGACCTACTATCCTTAAAGCTTATGAGCAGTACCTTTCGAACACGGAAGCTTTCCAGGGCAACAAAAATGATGTCGCGCAGTTGAACTTGATCTTTGGGGTTGCTGCACTCTCTTCGAAGGTAGGAATCACATTCAACCACACAAGCCTCCCTTCTTAATCATGTTCTTACTTGTATGGCTAACCCTATTATAAACAGTCGAGAACCAACCAAGACCCTTCGTTCTTTGAAGAGAACTGGTCGGCTACTCTTGAATCCCTCTCAAGCAATGTTTCCATTTCGGCAATGCAGTGCTACGTACTCGCTCAGATGTATTGCATGGCAAAGGGCGATTATTCCAGCCTCTTGCGCTACCGGGGTCTTGCTGTTGGCCTTTGCCACCAATTGAGACTTCACCAAGGCCAAAAGCGCTTTTCTTCGAATCCCATTGTCGCCGAAACGCGGAAGAAGGTGTTTTGGTGTCAATACAGTCTCGACCGGTTTGTCTCCGGAATGCTGCAATCCCTATTTTCCTGCTTGCTGACAGTAGTAGATTTTGTGCCGCTTTAACGGGATTGCCTGTTCTTCTGCGGGAGGAGGATATTCGTACTGAATACCCTGAAGACATCGATGACGAGAACGTCACCGAGACCGGCTTCTTACCTACGCTCCCAGGGGAGTCGACTCGTGTCTCAAGCGCCCTCGCTTTATTCTCAGTATCTAGAATTTTGAATAAGGCTTTGGAACACATCTATCCCTCTGACGGAGGGTATGACATTCCTTTGTCAAAGCTTCGTGCGGTTTCTGAGCAACTAGATGGATGGATAAAGGCTCTTCCTCCTCACCTTCGCCTTGAGTTTTCGCAAGATAAGCCTAGCACCAATGTTACGAGTAGCCGATCGCCCCTTTTGGTAAGTGCTCACTACATGATTTTATTATCCTAAGTTTCCCACTGACGATAGGACGCAAAAGTCACTCGTGTATTATTTTATCCGTTCCCTAATCCACCGCCCTGCTACATTATTCGGCGAGGAGCAGGTTCGTTCTGCCTCCGCACTCGCCGTCGCCGATTCAAGCAAGCACGTCATCCAAATCCTTGAATTGCTCGATGAAAGACGCCTTTGCGTTTCTCTTACTATCAACCGGAAAGAGCTAGTCTTCTCTTGTGGACTCGGACTCTTGTGGCAGAACATTGGATTAAAGCGTGATAGCAAACTCGTCAAAGACAGCCAAAAAACACTTGCCACGATCATCGACCAGCTAGAGTCAGAGTCATCCGTGGCGGCAGCTGAGTTTAGCGCTCTGGCAAGCGTACTCGTCTCCTTGGATACCAGCAAACGCCCAGCAGTCAGCAAACAGCAGGATATGTCGCCGCCCGCCCAAAAGCCATTGAAATCCCCCAAAAAGCAGTTCCAGTCCTGGAAAGCGCGTCTTGTTGGCGGCACTGGCTCTAGCCAATCTGTGAAACAGGAACCTCTGTCGCGCAGGGCCACCGTTTCCGGCTCCAGTCCTAATCTCCTAGAACGTCAGCTCCGGTCCCCTAGCTGGGCTAGCCTGCCTCCTGATAGCTACCACCAACCACAACTTCCTGTGGATAAAGCTTACTTCGCTCCATTGTCTATGGGGTATAATAACAACAATCACATTTCCTCCTCCTTACCCACGGATGCTGCCCCTGGATCAATGTCATTATCGGACTGGGAGTTCGTTGTAAGCGATATGGATCAAGGATACTCAAACATATTCACTGGAATTTACGGTGGTAAGGAGTGTGGCGAAGACAACGGGCCCTTCGCATCTTTAACAGCCGAATACCTGCACAAGCCTGGGCAAATGGGGGCCCCATTAGCTGGTTCGCAGGGCGAGCTTCAGGGGCTGTCGCCTGAGGCATGGTCAGCCTCCAGCAGCAGCGACGTAACAAACCATCACGAACTGGCGACACGAAGTGTCTACTCAGATGAAAGCCTGGGGAACGCGGACGATGGGATGCCATACCCTAACCTCCGATTATCTCCCGAAGAACGTGCTAGTCTCCTGGATCCTTTCCGGGGTGTCGTTATGCCCGGTGGAGACGACGAGATTGATGAATTCGGGTTGGCTAGCGGCTGGGATCGACGGCTGGCCGTTTGAATTCGCTTACTATGATACCTCGGGTGATTATCTTTGGTGTATTGGGCTTCCCGTTCTTTTTCGTTGTTTTTTTTTTCAGGCGGAGTACGAAAGATTCTGATATCTTTCCTTTTCTTTTATTCTTTTCAATATTTTGTATATTTCATTGTGATACCTGGTTTGGGTAAAGGGGGTTTTTTCGCTATTTTCTCCGTGATTCTTTGGAGCCGACGAGTACCTGGATTCATGAAATGTTCGTATACAAATTGAATCTTTTTTGAGTATATAGTTAATAGTTAAGCCGGTCTTTCTTTCCTAATATCAAATCAAGCCTTACATAAACCACTGTTAATTAACTATACCCCGAGTGAGCGAGTGTGGAAAATCGAATAATTAATTGGCTATCGACTATCTGATTCCTCCCTCCATAGCCTCTAATCCCATTCATTAACGAGTAAAATACCGATACTTCAGTGAAACATGAAGGCGAATTTAAATCTTTGTTAGGCCTACCGTTCCAGCGGAGCTGTAACTAAGACGCCTCCGCTCATTGTACACACCGAAAAACAGCATTATGCTGCCAATCCTGGATGCACTCTGGCAACCGGGGACATTCGGAGTGTAGGCAAGGCAAAAGTGGATCAACAGCTTGAGATGTACATACTATGTCGTCATAATTCCTCCCCCCCGGACAAGACAGCACTAGGGCCAAGCTTGAGCGAACATCGACCATAAGGTAGATTGATTCTCGTTGGAGTTGTGGTCTGGATGTCTACCCCCGGATTGGTCCGATTGAGGGGTGAGGCGAAAATGGGAACGTTGGTTGCGATCGGCAGCGGGTTGCTTTTCGGGTTCTATGATTGACCAACCCCAAAATTTGTTCTCCGGAAGGGAACCATGTGGAAAACGAGGTGCCATCCAGTCAAACTGAATCCAACCCAATGGGTTCGGGTTCGGGTTCAGGGATGGGTTGGAAAGTGGAAGGGGCTCACAGTTTTTGATTACCTCGGGTCATTTGTCGCAGTTCATCTTCTAGTCGGCGGTTTGATGTTTTCTAGTTGCTGAGAAGGGAAAATTGTTGGTTTCTCACGATGACGAAATTAAGCATGCCATATGCAGGTGAGGGTGAGGTAGTTGGTAGCTTGGACGTTTTATGTACCTGTACGGAGTACCTGTGCGTTCTTGAAGGGCCTGGGGGGAGCCTTACTCCGGAGGCAAGAACAGGGAAAGATGAACCAACCAGGAGACAGAGACCAGGGGAGGCGAAGAGGAGGCGACTTGGTTGGTCCTGAAAGGGGCATAGTGCTATCCCGCTGCAGCTGTGATTTCAAGACCAAGGCCATCAAACACTCCAAAGAATGGTGAGTTAAAAAATAATAGTAATGATTAATAATAATGAATCAATAAGGGCTCGATAACAATGAGAAGCCAGAATCAAAACCCACTCCATTTTCCACGCCAGCTCTGAAATCGTTGACGGAGGACCCTGCTCCGGGGGGACCCAGATGACAAACTTGGGAGCTTCTGGGCCGGAGGTGACTAATCCGTCTCATTCCTCCTTTTGCCTCGTTACGGTGAATTCAGAGAGGAAAAAGGATGAAGGAGAAGGAAAGAGGAAATGTGCACGTCCATATTCTAGGCCGTTGGCATTGGTTGATTTTCCGTCTAGGATAAAATCAAGTATTTTCCGCGGGAGCAGCCAACTCACTCGGAGCGGAGATCTGTGCAGCACGCATTGTGTTCGACAGGTCCAGCCTTCCAAGGTTCTGGTCCAGTTGCCTGGGAAGCTCAGGGTTTTGCTTAGAGTACATCTGAGAAAGGGGGGGGGGAAATAAAAAGAAAAAAAAATCAAGCCGGTGATGAATTATGGTCCAGAGACCACGATCCACTTTGCCCGAGGGTTGTCTTGAGAGGATTGAATTGAAGAAATTCGCGAGGTTATTTATCAGGAATGATATTTATAATATAGGCAAAATAGCAAAGAGTTTTTTCTTTGAGCTGGTTAGATTGAAGCTCAAGATAGGTTAGTTGTATAAAGGAAACTGAGGAATTCTTCCGGTGGGGTATCAATGCCTGAGGCAGCAATAGGAGGGGCATTGTTCAAGAACTTTTCTTTTGTCTACTGTTATCCTTGGGTTAGCGATGGCAGAAATTCATGAAGTTCCTGTAAGATTTCCGCCAATTCCCTACTCATACCTCAATTGAGGCGCAGATGATTTCGGAATGAGATATTTGGGCATTGTGACTGAGCATTGCCTCATGCTCAGTGATATACCCTCTCCGGGCGTTTGATAGATCCCCCCACTACGCGACCTCAGCAATTGGCTCGAGATTACTCATGATTACGGTGAGTCCTATCAAATCGTCAAATAAGGCCTACCTAAGCAGATGCCAAAGGGCAGCCTGATCGACCCTGGAGCTCCCACCCGCGAGTTTAGCCTTGAGACAGAGAAAAGGGTGCCAGACCTCCGAGGACGACATGCAGTGCCCGGTGAAGGCCGACCCACCAAAATACATCATTGTCCCCACTTGCCCATTTCGACCCCTCCGTTTTCTGTATGATTTATGATTTCCCCCATCCATAATTCCAATCCATCCCACTCTCTCTCATTTCTTTCTCCTCTTTCTCTTCTTTCTTCTCCTCCATCCTCCCATTCTCTCTCCTTTTGTTTTCCCCCTTCCATCTACCGTTGATCTTCCTGTTCTTGATTGATTCATCAATCATTCCTAGATCTAGACAAGGCAGGCTTGATTATTTATTCATTTAAATAGTAAGCCACCCCCTCCAGCTCGCTCTCTCTTGGAATGTTCTCTATCTAACTCTGCTTTTTTCCCTGCTTCCAACAGAAAACCGCAAATATGGGTTACACTGAAGTGGACCAATTGGCCATCAACACCATCCGCCTTCTCGCGGTATGCTCTCCTTCTCTTTCCCTGCGTTCCCCAGCTTTCCCATAACTTGTCTTCTTGTTGTTTTTCTTTATGCCACCTTCTCGTAGTCATTCTCTAGTAAGGCTACGGGGGGTAAGAATAAAACTTCCCTTGCTCTCCTACGACAAGCTAAAGCTTCGAACATTTGCGGGCCGTTTTCTTTCTTTCCCCCACAAAGCAACAAGCCAGCTGCAAACTCCCCGCCATCCGATCAATTCCGCAAAACATGCAAAGCTGCCTTTTTATCATCTATATGGACCTTTGTGACACCGTCCTGACTTGTTTTAGGTTGATGCCACCTTCAAGGCCAACTCCGGCCATCCCGGTGCCCCCATGGGCATGGCCCCCGTCTCCCACGTTCTCTTCAACAAGTTCATGAGCTTCAACCCCAAGAACCCCGACTGGGCCAATCGCGATCGTTTTGTTCTCTCGTATGGCTCCATCCTCAGCTCGTATCGCGCTTTCCACTAATCAAACGCTACAGGAACGGTCATGGCTGTATGCTCCAATATGCCCTCCTTCACCTTTTCGGCTACGCCGTCTCTATGGATGACCTCAAGGCCTTCCGTGTAAGTTGAATTTTGGATTTCAAATCCTGTCAACGGCTTACTAAACTGCTTTCTGCAGCAACTTGACAGCATCACTCCCGGACACCCCGAGGCTCACGATACCCCCGGAATCGAGGTAACCACTGGCCCTCTGGGTCAGGGTTTCGCCAACGCCGTTGGTCTTGCTATTGCCCAGGCCCAGACTGGTGGCACTTTCAACAAGCCCGGATACAACCTCTTCGACAACTACACATACTGCTTCTTCGGTGATGGTTGTGCTATGGAGGGTATTGCCTCCGAAGCTGCTTCTATGGCTGGCCACTTGAAGCTGGGAAACCTGATCTGTATCTACGATGACAACCACATCTCCATTGGTAAGAACTTGATTTTTTTACCACGCCTGTTGTATCTTCAAAGAACTTTTTTTTTTCTGACACAACGTTCGTTTTTCGGTTAGATGGCGACACCAAGTGCGCTTTCACGGAGGACGTGACCAAGCGCTTTGAGGCGTATGGCTGGCACACCGTGTGGGTCAAGGATGGTGACCATGACCTCCAGGCTATTGAAGCCGCTATCGCCGAAGCCCAGTCTGTCAAGGATAAGCCCACCATGATTCGCCTCACCACTACCATTGGTTTCGGCTCCAAGCTGCAGGGTACCGGCGGTGTTCACGGTAACCCTCTGAAGGCTGATGACATTGAGCAGGTGAAGAAGTCCTTTGGCTTCGACCCCGCTCAGACTTTCGTTGTTCCCCAGGAGGTCTATGACATGTACCACAAGCACTCTGCTGAGGGTGCTGCCAAGGAGCAGGAATGGAACCAGCTTCTCCAGAAGTACTCCTCCGAGTACCCTGCAGAGCACGGCGACCTTACTCGCCGTCTTTCAGGTAAGCTCCCCGAAGGCTGGGAGAAGAGCCTTCCTACATACAAGCCTACCGATGCCGCTGTTGCATCCCGCAAGCTTTCCGAGGCTGTTCTCGAGAAAATCCACTCTGTGGTCCCCGAACTGCTGTCCGGATCTGCTGATCTTACCGGCTCCAACAACACCCGCTGGAAGAACGCTGTCGACTTCCAGCCCCCTGAGTACGGCATTGGTGAGTGGTCTGGCCGCTACCTCCGCTACGGTGTCCGTGAGCACGCCATGGGTGCCGTCATGAATGGTCTCGCTGCCTACGGCACTGTCATCCCCGCCGCCGGTACTTTCCTGAACTTCGTCTCCTATGCTGCTGGTGCCGTCCGTCTGTCTGCCCTCTCCCGCGTTCGTGTTATCCACGTCGCTACCCACGACTCCATCGGTCTTGGTGAAGACGGTCCTACTCACCAGCCTATCGAGACTTTGGCCCACTTCCGTGCTCTGCCCAACTGCATGGTCTGGCGCCCCGCCGACGGCAACGAGACCAGCGCCGCTTACTACTCTGCCCTGACCTCCAAGCATACTCCTAGCATCCTTGCTCTCACTCGCCAGAACCTTCCCCAGCTCGAGCTCTCCAGCATTGAGTCCGCCCTTAAGGGTGCTTACCCTGTTGTCGAGGCTCCTAACGCCACCGTTACCCTCATCTCCACCGGTTCTGAGGTTAGCATCTGTATCGACGCCGCCAACTACCTCCAGAAGAACCACGGCGTTGTCGCTCGTGTTGTCTCTGTTCCTTGCTTCGAGGTCTTCGATGCTCAACCCAAAGACTACAAGCTTAAGGTCCTCCCTGACGGTATCCCCGTCATGTCCGTTGAAGCCTGCTCCACTATGGGCTGGGAGCGCTACTCTCATGAGCAGTTCGGTCTTAACCGGTTCGGTGCCTCCGGCCCTTACAAGCAAGTCTACGCTGTATGTTTAATCCTCCAAAATTTGCTAGCTTCTATCCACAAGTACTAATTTATATTGCTCATAGAAATTTGAAATCACCCCTGAGGGCATCAGCAAACGTGCTCTGGCCACCATCGATTTCTACAAGGGTGTTCCCGTCCGTTCGCCCATCAACCGTGCTTTCCAGCAGATTCTGTAGACGTTTGTTGTTAGCGTCATATATTTCGTTTATTCTTTATGCGTTTTATGGGTACATGGGTTATGGAAGGAGGGCGAAGTCCGACGGAGAAAAGAATTTTCTGAATGGATGAATCCCTCAAATTTAATGGTCCTACGAATTTCGGTTTGAGAAAACAGAACTTTTACTAGTTCCCCCTTGGTTATTGGTCATGTCTGGTAGAATTAGAAGGAAGATCATAAAAATGAATACCACCGTTTTATCTATTCTATTCTCATATCATCAATCGGTGGATATCAACTATGTATACATCGGTACGGTTAATAGTATAAAGAGAAAAAATGGTTACTAAATTAATATACGATATTATCCCAACACTTTTTACATTTATTTATATATATCACAAACCACACCCTTCTTTTCCAATAACAAGGCAATGATACTTTTATAGTAAAGGGGGGGAGGGAGGGTAGGCAGGAGAAGAAACCCCCTCAATGTTGTATTTATTATCATCAAATTCACCATCAATTAACACACAACCACTGGAACATTGAGGAACAAAAAGAGGTGGGATGCCCAAAGGTCATGGAAGTGAAAAAATAGAAAGGGAAAAAAAATATATTAAATAGATTATTTACGCTCCCAAAGCCTTGCGAGCAAAGTTGGGAAGAACAAAGCTGGCACGGTGGATATCAGCGTTATAGTAACGGCAAAGACGTTGCTCATCCTCCTGAGACCAGCTGCGCACGGGTTCGCGGACGTTGCGGGTGCCGTCCTTGCAGCAGACCATGAAACCGATCTGGCCGGAGGGGTAGGTGGGGATGGTAGTGTAGGCGTATTCGGCAACAGGGAAAACCTCCTTGCAGGCCTTCTTGAGGTCCACAATCAGAGGAAGGTGAAGCCATTGGTTCTCAGCTGGAAAAGAAAGAAAATACGAGCCCAAACCGATCCCGGAGACTCGGGGGGTTTGGGGGTGTACTACCATTAGCTTTATGATGTACTTGAGAAAAGAAGAAAGAAAAAAAAGCAAAATTAAAGCCAAGAAGGAAAGGAATTTTTGGGGGGTTAGAGGGGTTGGGGGGAGTACAAAAGATAGGGACACAAGAGGGATTGGAAGGAGATGAGAAAAAGCAGAAAGGGTAAAAGGAAAGGCGACGAACAACCTTGGGTGGTGATGACACCTCCATCACGCAGCGCGCCCTTCAGGAGTTCGAAGTAGGGCTTCTGGAAGAGGCTTTCGGCGGGGCCCTCGGGATCAGAGCTGTCGGTGATAATGACGTCGAACTCGTTCTTGCGGTCCTCAAGAAACTTGAACCCATCGCCAATGTGGACCTTGACGTTGGGGTGCTGGAAACCGATGCTCATTCCAGGAAGGTACTTCTTGGAAACACGGATGACAGCCTAAAGAAAAACGGAACGTGTGAGACACCAAATGCGCGATAAAAAACACATAAAGTAGGTAGCTGATTATCTACCTCATCGATATCACAGAGAATAGCTTCCTCGACGGTTTCGTGCTTGACAACCTCACGGAGGACACCACCATCCCCGCCGCCAATGACCAGGACCTTCTTGGGGTTTGGGTGGGAATTCATGGCCAGGTGGGTGATCATCTCCTGGTAACTGTGATATAGTGATATTAGCCTCATGATCCTCCTTTCGCTAAGTTATCCGGATGTCCAGAGTTTCTCAACAGCAAAAAGGATAGGTAGGGCAAAGCAATGAGGGCGAATGTGAAACACGCACGAAAACTCGTCACGCTCAGTGCATTGGATGACGTTGTCAAGGACGAGAACAGTTCCATAGTCGCTGCTCTCGAACACGAGGACATCTTGGTACTCGGACCGTTCGTGGTGGAGGATCTGGTTAACCTTGAGGTTCATGGCCTGACCGGGCCACATGCCGGATTGCTCGGAGAACCAGCCATCTGTAGAGTAGGTTACTAATTAGCTGGACGGAACACACTTGTCCAACGAAGGGAGAGATGGGATAAGGTGAAAGTAACGGAACACAAATGCGCCATGAGCATTGATCAGTTGAGTATCTATGGAGCTTGCTGGATTGAAGGCGGGGTAGGATTGGGTATTAGTAGTGTTGGATAAGGAAAATTACATACCCTTGATGGTGGGGTGAGTGATCTCGCTCATTGTGATGGAGTGAAAAGAATGGTGAAAATGGCGATGGGAAAGAAAGCTAAAAGGATGCAAAGAAGCGATGCGAGAAGAGCACGAAAATGAAGACGAAGAAGAAAGCAAGAAAGGAAAGCGAGAGAATAAGAAAGAGGAGCGCATGCGGAGTGGGGGGGGATGAGAAAAAAAGGAAAGAAATCAAAATTCTGGATGTGTATTTTATTGATGGTACGATTGGGTAATTGAGCTTACCACTCCGTATCCTACCACTTTTTTCCTTCCTTCCCAGGCTGAGGTTTGCGGTCCAATGGGGGCATATCAATATGGGATTACCACGTTTTATATTATTATAATATAAGTATTCTTAGGTAAGCCATCAGACGTAACCTCCCATTTTCTGTAAAATATAAACCGCTGCTGTTATAATTGGTAGATGGAGCCGGTTTCCCCCAATACATTCTGTCCCAAAGTGGAAAGAGTTCCGCCTCAACTCTCAAGCAGGCTTCCGAGCCAAAGATCGCGGCGTGGGGGAGGAATAGTCACGAGTACGTGGGAGGGCAGTTGAAGGAAGGCAACAGAAAGCAATAAGATCATAAGTGCTTCGAAGCTACGATGGATTAGAGTTTTGCTGTCGGGTCTATTTCAACCAAACCAATATTCGCGGACAGATGAAAAGCGCAATGCATTCGATTGCTTCTAGTTACTGTACAGTGCAATCACAAATAAAGCCATATGCTTTGCTCTGTAATCTCCTACCGACAAGCAGACATTCACCGTGATTTCTATACCCCACACTCAGATCGATGTACTTATTCTGAGTCGCCCTCAGCGAGGCGGCCGGGCTTGGAGTTCAAATACTCATTGCTAGACGCGGGAGGAATTCAACGTCAGCCAATCAGTTTCCATAAATCATCGACGAAAGTGTTGCACATTTCTTGCCAAATCGGAGAGGGGAGGATCCATACCGCTCAATGGCCCAGTTCATGGCAGCGTACGCCGCAACGAAGGGGGGGACCACGTAGAGAACCTGGTGTCGGCATCTGCGGAAGGTGTTGAAAATGGCGGCGTGGAAAGCACCAGCGAGGGGACGCTGACGGTTGGGAGACAGAGAGAAGCTAGTCACGCGCTGGGGGGTAGGGCAACCTATATATTGAATCCAAACAATCAGCATGTACCCAGAATCACAGGAATGCGTCCATCATATGCAAAGCGATTAAAATCCGTCGTGCTTTAAAGATATATTCGATCAAGACCAGGAAATCGTATCGATATCGGCATTTTCGAGTTTGAGGGATCGCAAAGTGTTTCATCCGAGTCGAGGGTAACGAGACCTACCAAGATCACCCCAGCCACCAATGAAACTGTAAAAAAATTGGAAGTCAGCAATCAGCACATCCGAAAAGGCCACATTGACCCCCAACAACAATCACTCGGAGTAAAGGAGCGAGTAGTAATTCAAACGGTCAAATCCGTGAAGTGACTAGCCCACCGGCGACACTGGAACATGGGTGATAACTCACACGCCGTTCTTAGGGTCCAGAGAGCCACCCATTGTGAGAGTATTGAAGCAATTGAAGGGTTGGTGATGCGAGGTGGGAATGAAAGGCAGGACAGGACGAAGAGAGAGAAAGAGTCGACGTTCGCCTCGGGCTAAAACGGCGAAGTTGGAAGTGAGGGCACTAGTCCGTTTTGGGACAGCAGCGAAAAGCCCGACATCATCACAGAAATCTACCTGCAAAAGCACTTCTTCAAACCAGCTTTCTCAACCCCACCAACGTTCTTTCATCATGGCGGCTAACGTTTTACACAACATCTACCGCCTGGCCATTCCAGTGGCCACGGGAGCCATGATCTTCAACGCCTCGATCTATGATGTCCGGGGCGGTACCCGCGCGGTCATCTTCGACCGTTTGTCCGGTGTCCAGGAGAAGGTCGTCAACGAAGGCACACACTTCCTCGTTCCTTGGTTGCAGAAGGCTATTGTCTACGATGTCCGCACTAAACCTCGCAACATCTCTACCACTACTGGCAGTAAGGACTTGCAGATGGTCAGCTTGACTTTGCGAGTCCTCCATCGCCCTGACGTCCCGAAGCTGCCGGCAATCTATCAGGTGCGTTTAATATTCGCCTGTTTGAAGCCCCTTCCCCATCTAACCATTATTTCTTCTTTATCATTTAGACTTACGGTACCGACTACGATGAGCGTGTGCTCCCATCTATCGGAAACGAAGTTCTCAAGGCGATTGTGGCTCAGTTCGATGCTGCTGAGCTCATCACCCAGCGAGAGGCCGTCTCGAACCGCATCCGCACAGACCTAATGAAGCGAGCCTCACAATTCAACATTGCCCTAGAAGACGTTTCCATCACCCACATGACCTTCGGAAAGGAGTTCACGCGCGCTGTTGAGCAGAAGCAGATCGCACAGCAGGACGCTGAGCGAGCCCGATTCATCGTCGAGAGGGCCGAGCAGGAACGCCAGGCCAATGTCATCCGCGCTGAGGGTGAAGCCGAGAGTGCCGATATCATCAGCAAGTCCGTCGCCAAGGCCGGAAATGGTCTCATCGAAATCCGTCGTATTGAAGCTAGCAAGGAGATTGCACACACCCTCGCTAGCAACCCCAACGTTACATATCTGCCGGGAGGTGAGGGCAAGGATGGAGGAAAGAGCACTAGTCTTTTGCTTGGCCTGAGGAGTTAATTAGGGTTCTTCTCATTTGATAAACTAAATTTATGTGTATTTTTTTTCCCTATCTGTCTGCTTATTCATGTTCTGTTTTACTCTTACGCGGTTGGGCCTTGGGCGTGCATGATCTCCATGGCGAATTGATGTTGTCTGGTTGTTTCAGCTCCTTGAGCATTTGAATTTTCTTACTTGCCCCTCTATCGACTGTAGCAATAGCATACCTATTCCTCTCTTATACAACAAAAAATCATACTGAATCCAAAGTGACAAAACGGCATATGGTGAAATCAAAATATTATAATGTCAGAACTACATTTGCATACAATACGGTTGATCCTCTAAACTACATTGGACACTTGTCAGCCAATCACGTTATATATACCGTAGCCTTTATACTCCACTAATCAACCCAGTCTGCGATATATATGAACTTGAAATCGCATATCCTCCAAGCTTGCACCCTCCCCAACATCATATCGCAGCCGCGCTGCATCTCTCCTCCACCATCGCGAGTCCTGAGAAAATACCCGTTCCCATTTACCCTTCGCCACCGATAGAAGCGTATGGTCTAGGAGGAACTTCATTGGGTAGTGCCTCTCCTGCATCGTAGCGGGCCCGGGCCCTTCTTCGGGCTTGGCACTTTTACCAAGCTTTAAGGTTGAGTAGCTCCCAGGGCTATCTATCACCAGAAGCATGGTACCCGGTTGTAGGAGATCCGTGGTGCGCAGCAGAAAAGCGGTCGCCCGAGCCATTGAGGTTGAAAATAGCTCATTTAGTGTGAACATGAGGGTAACCATTATGGTAGATGCTTCCGGACCTTCCTTGGGTCGAAATAATCGCCGGAGAGTGTCTTCCGACGCAGAAAGGACGTCTAGTCGTTCGAAACTAACCCCAAAACCAATAGTGCTATGCTGGTTTTCGTTGTTGGAGCTACCCTGCGTTTGATACAATGGGGATGGGTGTGATTTTGAGCAGGGAACTTGGGGTGATTGAATGGCAAAAGCCAATCGATCCACAACTGAGGACCAGTCGGCGATGTCAACGGCTGTGATTGAGAGCCCGGGCGACTGCTTCGCACTATCGCCACTTAGCGACACGGCATCAAGGGCTTTTGATAGCCTCTCCTCACCCCCAGAGTGTCTCACAAGTCGATCATTTTCATCCGTTAAATCCCTCCATGCAGCCGCCAGGGCAACAATTTCTGCGCCTGCTCCGCCACCAATGCACACAACATGGTCCGTCTTGGACGCGGTCAGTCTATCCCCAGAGCCAAGAAAGGAATATTTTTCCTTAAGTAGGACCCCGATTAAAGACTTGAATACACCGGCATAGCCTAATGCCCGAGTCGCACTCCATCGTAGTGCGTAGGCTCTGAGGAGCTCTTCGCTGGCGTCCGTAAAGGCTGAGTCAAAATCCCGATTATACAAATGAAATTTGATAGTTTGGATAAGGTTCTTAATTTCCAATTGCGATTTTTCAACGGCGGCGGGCACTGTTTCCAATGAAGCTCCAGAGTCCTCCGTCATGTGCCTTAAATCTCCGCGTGGCGGTTGCACAGTATCGGAGCCGTTCGTAAGATCCCCACCGGCATGATGGTCCCCAAGCAAAGCAAACCTGAAAACATTCAGTGCTAATTGCTGAAGAGTCAGTGGAATAGTATTAGAGAGCTCGATTCGGTTCTCGTCCGGGCCGGCTTGCCCGTGTCCTTGTTGTAGTTGGCCTTGCGGTTTGCGGCGAGGAGGTGGCGAAGAAGCACTCTTTTTGTCTTTCTTGTTATCGCCTTTAGCAAGCTGCTTTTTAGCATTACTCAAGCGGGACGGCCCCATTTTGATGCATTCAATTCTTTACATCATCATTGAAATTGAATTGATCTTTTGTTCTAGGGAAAGATAATTTTTCTTCGCCGTGGTAGTTTCGGGCCGCGAGGCGCCGGTGGGGATAAAACCAACAAGAATATACGAAAAGACTGGATGCTCAATGCATGACGGTAAATAGAATATTAAGATATTCTAGGCGCAAAAGCTTCGTATGGCTAGATAAACAGCTTGTGATGCATGATCGAAAACAGACTGAGGTGGGTTGAATCATGGGTAATAGGAAATGTGTGAATAGAAAAGATAGCGTGATGGGAAGGCCATGGTTCGAACGTGTGCATTATTGGAGGGATAAATATCAATTTAATCTCTAACCAGATCATGGGTGTGTGGGCCTAGCTCAGAATCCATTTCTTGCCTTTTACCAGAGATGGCCGTGGGCCACGCAAAAGACCCTACTCTTCAATCTTTGGAATTATCCCATCGACATAGCAGTCGATTTTTGTCCCTTCTTTTTGGCTAAGAGAAAAGAACAAAAATTGACCGCGAAACTTACCTTACTTACCACCTGCACTCTTCTTCCAGTTTAAAGTGTCCCGTTACTCGTCCCCAAGCAACATGGTGTGTGTGTGCCTAAAAAAGTTTGTGCGTGTATATATTACCTTGTATGCTGGATCCACCCATGATGCTACCTTCATCAACATGTCTGCAATCAGCTGTTTACTAATAACTCGTCGTGTTGCGAGGCCGAAGAGGTCGTATGACAGAGTCTTTCTGGTCAACTATCGGAACGAGTGGACAGGTCCCTTAAATACGACCTCTAGATAATAAAAGTCCAAGCAATTATATAGACCATCATCAATACACTTTAGTCTTCGGGTCGGTGAGGCAGAGTGTAGATTTTATTCTCCGTGAAAAGCTCATGGTCTCGCACATTATTTGACAGGTACCTCCAACAGGCATTTGAAGGGGAAATGAATGATCTCATGTAGAACAGATGAGGGTAGTTGGCTCAAAATGTCTCATCAAAAGAATGAAGGCAAAAAGTAGAAAATGACCAGAAAATTAAACAAGAAAGATTGTAAGAAAATAAGAGGCTGAAGAACAATCGAAAAACCAATGATAGGAAAGAATGACTTGCCCACGGGCGACAACCGGCCATAACGAGAGACAAGAAAAAGGAAGAAAAAAAAGAGCATCATACTCTTACGCTTGTAATCACATACCAAAGGAGATTCGTCAGATATCCCAACAATAGAAGTGGACGGGTTGAGAAACAGAGAAGAGAGAGAAAAGAACTAAAGGGGCGCGGGGATGATCGAAACAGATCTTGTAAAGATCATCTCGAATGAATCGTAATCAAGATACTATTTACAATGGTTGAGGGTTTGCGCGTTTCCAAGCAGGGTTCGCTCATGACCGCGGCTACTCTTCAACGGAATTTTCGTTCAACTTTTCTTTGTCTTTTGTTCTCCAAAAATGCATTAAACGACTGATTCGACGACCTTTTTTCTTGGCCTTCTCGGGTTCATCACCAGGAGGTTTCTCCTCGTAGCTAAGCTTACTTCTTTCAGCGTGCGGCCCGACCACAAGCTTGGAAAGACTTGCAAGACTTGACCTCTTTGAAGAGTTACCAGGCTGACTAGAGCGCCGATTGACAGCAGCTGAAAATGAAGCAGAGCGATCCGTTGACAGTCGAGGGCGTGAAAAGAAAGTAGCAGAAACTCGATTTAGCGTGTTTGTCATTGTCGATGCGCTACTAGTAAGTGATGGCACATCTTCAACGGACACATGGGGAAATTCCATGGAGAGGTTGTAGGATGGATTTGAGAAGTTACGATCGGTTGTTGACGATGTCGTAATCGAACGAGGAGCTTCAGAGGAAACAGTGAAGTCCGGAGAAGGGAAGGATGAATTCGGTAGAGAGCAGCCGCCATGGAGAGAAAAATGTGGGATAGCGGATGGAAGCTCAGTGGGGGATGTAACAGGTCGGTGGTCGGCTGGTAAGAATCGTGGTGAAATATCGGGACTAGGGGAAATTGGAATTCTTTTGTGCCAGCCCTCATGCCTCAGAGGTTCCAAGGGAGTCTTTGGGCGGCTGGCAAAAGGATTCGCTGCGCTCTGGACCTGACTGTTGGGGATGTGTAACTCGCTGTGCTTATGTTCTTCAGGCCCTGAAGGAGAGAAACCGCTTGGCGTTTCTTTATTCACTTCAGCTTCCTGAATTCCAAGGCCGGAACGTTCAGGGCATGCTTGTTCCTCCACAGGCTGCCGAGTAAGAGTATCCGAGCTATTCTTACTGTTTTGTGACTCACTGTCTAGGTCGTTGGTGCTAGATGCACTAGTATGAGCCTGCAAGTTCTCCTCACTGTCTTTAGCAGACTCGCTGGTAGCTGCTAAAAACGCATCCTCTTCCTCTTCATAAAAAACGTCCGGGTTTTCCAAAGTCGAGCTGGTGGCAAATCGATTATTGCCTAGAGAACTGCGATCGAATGGGGGCATTTCCGGGGCGCTCTCCGCACGTCGATGGTAACGCATTTCAGGACCAACGAATTCACCCCGTCTTCCACCGCTATACATCCGTTTTGTTGCCGCCGAGAAGCCACTCTCCGGCACCCGACCAGAGCGCATATCTGGGGTATTGAAGGGTCCCAAGGCAGCGTCTAAGTCAATAACGGGGCTCAAAGCATCGTGAGACGTGGTTTGCTCATAAAAGCTCCTCGGCTTCCAAGAGCTTTCCAAAGATGTGCGGGCATCGGCTTCGGTCTGTCGATATTCTGGAGCAGTGGGATTTGTTGGCGTCCGAATAACTACGATATTATCATCATCAAAATCCACATCTAATCCTGAGCCAAAATCTGAGTTGGTTCTGGTGAGTACAGGAGGGGGAACATTTGAACGTTGGTCAGATGGTTCCTTCTTCGTGTACTGGCGTTTATCCTTGCTTCTCGTTAAGAGGGCACCAGCCCACGATCGTACCTTTTTCTGTCTCTTCTTAGCCTTTGACTTTCTCTTCAGCGAAGATGGCGATTCCGAGGGGTCGGGAGCGTCGCAAGACGTATCCGACTCTTCATCAGAAGAGCGTCTGAAAGAATCTGGATAAGCTCCCTCGTCAGGTATTCCAGATGACATGCTTTTATGTGCACGAGAATGTCCTGTTGCAGAAAGGGGCCGCTTTGTGAGATCGCCCATGAACAGGCTTCCATTTGGATCAAACATTAAAGACGCATCGGCAGTCTTGGGTCTCGGCTTCAACTTTTGACTTCTAAATGAAATCTCACCATCTGTAAATGAAGCAGTGCTGTCCTCGTTTACGACCGGAGGGTTTGGCAGGACCTGGGAAGTGTTTCCGAAATCTTTCGGAAGAACCTCGGTAAAGTGATGGGCATCTGGGAGAGATAGATCCGTTGGCTCTTGAGGCCACGGTGGTTTTCCATCAACCAGTATCTGTGGGGAATCAGGCGGTGTTGTTTGGGCTAGGTTAGTTCGTAGAGGAGATAAAGGTTCAGATGGTTCAGATGGTTC
The DNA here is from genome assembly GCA_027569045.1 of Aspergillus biplanus. Taxonomy (NCBI): domain Eukaryota; kingdom Fungi; phylum Ascomycota; class Eurotiomycetes; order Eurotiales; family Aspergillaceae; genus Aspergillus; species Aspergillus biplanus. The sequence continues at coordinate 972,496 of JAPDEJ010000009.1, read as the reverse complement.
ATCTAGGACTCGGTGCACGGGTTTCGCGTCTCCTGGCGTGCATGGAGCACTTTCGGCGAAAGATTTAATATCCAGCGCGTTCGATATAGCCGTAAGGTCGACGCTCGAAATTGCTGCCGAGCGTCTATGGGCGTGGCGACGCCTGTTACTAGCACTGAAACCAGGCCCGGGAGCGGGGAGTGTAGTGGAAGGTGCTGTTAACCCTTCATCATGGGTAAGAGTCCCCGGGTTTCCAACACCAACCAGACGATCGCTACCTATGAACTCACTATACTGGCGACGGTGCCCGCCCGGCCGGCCAGAGGGAACACTCGCTCCCAGCGGTTGTGCCGAACCCGTAGATCCCGGATTGAAGGAGAAGGCCGGAAGGGCCAGACGGCCGCCGCTAGATTCTTGTGAGCTTTGACGATTTTCTTCCTCGGGATCGCGCGCTGGAAAAACAAAGTGAGGGTTGGGAAGCGGCGTTGACATGCTTAAGTTGCGACGGCTGTGTCTGCGAGCGGGCGGATCAAACGAATCGAAATAATGTGAAAATGCTGAAGTAGGTTGTGGAGGTAGAGATATTGAAGTCATGGTCGGCAAATGGCTGCATTTAAGAACCCAATAGCATCAACCAACAACTACCAGATCAACGCGGTGGGAATAAAATCTGTTGGATTCGAGATGATCCAGACACACAAGGACCTCCAGACCAGTGTGACTTCCCTACGGCGAATGGAAAGCCCAAGTTTGGCCGGAGGTCTTCAGCTTCGAAAAAACACCATTGATTTCCTTCAACCCAATCAACACAGCCCAACGTGAACACCTAAACTCAACCCTTCACCAAAAGAAAGAGAAAAAATTGTAAGCCTCCTCGCGAAGGGAAGAGAAGCAATAACAGAAGAAGTTGAAAAAAAATATATTTAGCTCCTTGGCCGGTTCCGTAATCCAGGTATCAAGCAGTCTGCAGGCGAGGCGAACTAGAGAGAAATGTTGAAGTCGACGGATCAGTTTGTTTGTCGGTCGAGTCAAGGATAATTCTAAGGAGCGGACGGCCACGGGGACGGGCCACAAATGCGAACGGTAGGAGTTAGGCGGAAAAATCGGAAGAGACTGTGAATAAGGATAACGAAGAGAAGTGAAGGAAGAAAGAATAGGCGAGGAGAGGGAGAGGGAAAGGAAGGGTGGAAAAGAGATGGAGGAAGAAAATGAAGTTGAAGGAAGGAGAGGAAAGGCGAAGTCGCAGCAGAATGGAGGCCAGGTGGTGGAGAAGAAGCCAATGTGAGCATGGAGGGCCGCAGGGGGTGATTGGTTGAGAGGACGGAGGGGCCGCGCCCATACTTACCATTCAATACATCGGTATTACCAGGGCTGTTTTGATCGTCCATCCGCCAGTCAGCGTCAGGAAGGAGGGCAAACGAACCATCCAAGACGGTAAGGTACCGACTCGTAAAAAAAAATTAGATGTCCACCTTATTTAGCATTCGTTATCATTTCATTAAAGTAACCTTACTAGGCCCCTGTTCTTGTACTAAGCACTAGCCTGGATATGGGGGAAATTAGATGCGACGACTGAATGCCCTGTGGAATTTGGATGGCGAAAGTCGGAGGGATTTGAGGGGATGCGATTCAGCTCTCCAGTGATGGTGCTCTTGAACAGTCATCTCATTGGTCTCCTCTGTCAGAAACTTAACTGGAGGAAATGCCTCTTTTCCAAGTTCGTCCGCTTTCTTCCATTTCTAGCCACCTGGGATGCCAAAGTAGAAACGAAACGGCCTCGATCGAGCCCTGGATCCTTGGTCTTGAAGTCGACGGTTTTGTTCCTCAACTGTCAAATCTGAAAAAACGTCATGACATTGTTGCGTTGCCACCACCATGAACAGGCCAAGGAACTTGGATTGAATACGAAAAGGAATCCCCGATTAGGTTAAACCAAACCTAGATCTCTATTTGCCAATAGTCCCATTTTATGAAGATTTACATGTCCACTGCTCTGACAAGAAAGATGGTGGCAGTGGTGGCAGTGGTGGCAGTGGTGCAGTAATTCTGCTTTGTCAAAAGTAGAAGAAAAAAAATCAAGACAGGATGACACTCAATAAAGGTCTTTATCAAATTGTAATGCCTATGTACTCAAGTACTTAGCTCGCTCGATGAATATTCTTCTTCTTTTTTGTTATCGATTCTTGAAGTCCTTGGACTTAATATCCTTAAAGTTATTATTATTCTCATGTTGTCCTGTTTTTGAACTGCTCCGGAGAAATCTCCAGGTATTCACATTTCGCAGACTAAAATATCCGTACCTGAGCAGCTGTCCAACCAGAAAGCAAAACATGGGAGTCGAAATCTCGCTTGCTCCGGTGGGGCTGGCCGAGCGCCACCACTCGACGTATTAGACTAGCCCATGTCTGGATATAGTTTAATTAGCGTGGACAACTCCTTGTCCGTAACACCAAGAGTGGCCATTCAGCTCTCAGGTGATCCCTGTAAAGGTTGACATGTCTTTACCAGGGGCGGATGAAACAATCCAAATCAGGATAAATGCGGACCATCACCTTAAAAACAATAATAATAATAATGAAAATGATCAGACACACAATAAAATAACTCTCAGCACTGAGAGAAAATAATAACAATAATAATTATTATGGAACTAATAATAATTAAATATTGGATTGCCTCCCCACTCCTCTATGGGGATCAACTTGTGTCCATTCTCGGTTGCCCTTCTTTTTTGGTTTTATGGGTTATTATGTACTCCATATTCCTCTCATTATAATAATAAAATATCCTTCTTACTGTGCTGAATTGTCTGATTGTTGAAAAAGGCAATAGTTAATTCCCTTTGTATGATTTCTCCACGTGGGCACGATTTTAGGAGTGAAACCTCATATTCACCCCTTCTTTGACTTCAACTATCTTCACACAAGAGCCTATCACCTGGGGCTACCTTACAGCAGCTGAGTCCCTGAATAGTTCAAGGTTCTCCTGTCGCTCTGAAGGGCACCAACCTTATCAACCCCCCCTTACGAGATCATGAAGTGTGTCCTCATCGCTATTGGCCACTCAATCTCTTCTCGACCACCCCCTCGATGCAGGACATGCCCATGTGCTGTTGCAATATTACGCTCCAGCGTCCGGCTTTCTGCCGTTTGTTCAAGGTGTTGGTCGATCATGGCCTTTGCTTTCTGGCTTTCAAAAATAGTTCATCGCACCCTTGACAGGAATTTAGGGAATTATGCACATATATTAATTTAATTTATTTGACATCTCTTCATCTCGTGCCTCTTTTTTCCCCCACTGATACTTTCCTCTCCATTCTTCGACAGGAATACTAATAATTCCCAATTTCGTACACGAAACCCCTGCTCTTCCAAATTCATCCTTCAGGCTGATTTCAGCTTCGCCATGTCCCTCTGGAAACGGCTCCCTGGTATCTGTTATCAGAATCCTTGAACCTCGACGTCAGCTAAGTGCCAATCAAAGTGACCATCCTCTAACTAAGCTCTTCCAGCTGGCCGGGATATCGCCTGGGAGGTTGGCTCTTCGCGTCGTATTGATTATCGGAAGAGGCGCGCTATCCAATCCCTGTCAAGCAGAGTTACCGGTGCCAACACCCGAGCAACCGAAATGACTGAGAAAACATAACCCAACTTTTCAAATTCCAGTCATTATTTCAAGCTGACAGGAGAGGAACTTGAAGAGCGCAGAAAGCGCAACATTCCCATCTCTTTCTTCCAAACCCGACCCAAGGAGGGCAATGTTGCGCATGGTTTTTTAGGCACCTAAGAGACATGAGAAGCCGAAATTGATCATCCGATTTTTTTTAAACTGATCCAAAAAGTGAACAATTTGGAAAAAAGGACATGTTTTTGCTCCGCCAACGATTCCTTCAAGCGATTCGTCCAAAACATCCTGATGATGGGAACTATACAAGTGAGCCACCACTCCACCCATGAGTTAGAGTACTGTGTATCATGGGGATAAAGAGCCCCAACTGCAGTGGCCACGGAATTAAAAAAGAAATCTTTTTAATATCAAAATTCAAAATGTCAACGTAAAGCTTTTTTTTTGTCACTCCTTCAGAGTATCTTAGGTCTTTCAGCCAATGATAAATAGATAAATCCTGACAAATGAACATTTTAGGTATAGTAGTAAGTACTCTATACTTATAAGTTTTAGGGTAAATTTCCAAAATATTTCCTTGTCATGATAAAACAAAAATAGTGAAAATGTCAGACATTTGACAAGAAAATCCATGACCCTCCCAAACTGAAGTAAGACAAGCTGATTATCATCATTCAGGATCAGCGCTCATCCACTCAAATCCTCCTTGTTTTTGACCAATGTAAAACTTAAATGGAGGAAGAGAACAAGGAGGACTCAGGAGAGATATCATCAATAGTCCAGTAGTACTCTGTACCTAGTATAGGTAGTTAGATTCACTGCAAGGGCCGCAGATCACACTGGCAGCATTTGATGAACCAATGGAGCCCCTTTCCCAGTATCCCGAATTCCTGTCGGTGGCCCGAGACTAGTATCAGTAGTTCAACTTCCCCATATATGAAAAGAACACGATCTATCGTATTAATAATTATGGGTCATTGTCTCTTAAACACCTTGCTTTCATCCGGCCATTTATGATTTCACAGGCGATTTCCCCGCGACCCATGGTTCGCTGCGAGAATCTTTGGTTTGTGTGCCAGGTAATAGCAGGTATCCAATTAAATCCCCCGGAACCGATCGCGCCCCACTCAGCCATAGGAAATTTCTCCCCAGCGGTGATGATATCCGATCATGATGTCGGTGATTTCGGTAGGAGCACTCGATATGTCCTTGGAAACCATGGTACCATATCTGAGATCAAATTTATTGAACCAAATGAAAAGAGGAAGAAGAACGCCTTGGGCATCCAAAACAGAAAAATTAAGAAAAAAAATATTTTTAAGTAGAAGCCCTTCTTTCGCAGGATGAAAAAATCTCGTTCTCCTGGTTGAAATTTCGACCCAAGGTATGCAGTCAATCGGCTCTATCACCAACTTAAAAGTATCCCAGAAAAATACTTTAGTGAGGGCCCAGACTCCGGATCCATGGAGATCCAAGCTTCCTCCGTCAACGACTTTATCGCTTGCGCGGTCGAGGTGTTCTCGAACAATCATCTTCAGGACTGACCCACCGTCCTGTCTGCATCGACGTCGTCCCGGAGTCCCGGACTCCTGGTCGACCGATCGATTGAGGATATCAGATCCCCTCTGGGAATCAAACTGTGAGCCCCTCCTACTATATTTGTCGGGTCCATCCCATAGTACAGTACGGTCATCCAACCAAATCTCCAACCTGCGGCAACTCCGAACAAGGTCCCATCCCATTCCCATGCTCATTATTATTCTTCATATTATGAAAGAAAGTAAAAAAAATCTCGAAAACGGGATTCATAGGTCAAAAATGGGTACCACACAATGATCTATCTTGGTTTTCATCATCCAGAAAGAAGAGTTTTCTACAGGCACTAACGGTACCTTATGGATACCTGTAAAAAAAATCTATTACCGTTACTAACATATGATCCCTTTCTTGAAAAGAGAGAAAATGAAAAAGTAAAGAACCTCGGGAAATACTACTTGGGCAGCCTGGTCAAGATTAATACTCCCAAACCAACCCTCGTTCGATGCAGAGTGTTGACGTATTTCTGACCCTTCATCGTTCATGTACCAAAAGCTCGTTGTTTCGGGTAAATCCCTCAAAATACGCAGGGGAGGTGTCAATGCCTCGTGTTCCGAGAATGGGCAGAGAAAGGCGCGCGTGGGGTACGAGTACTAGTAGATAGAACCAGGAAACAATGACGATTCCTACACCTCAGTTCAGTCGGTGGACATCAGAAAGCTACCAGGACGCTTTAAGAACAACGGGCATAATAAAATGAAAAAGGATAGAACGCGATATTATTAAGCTATTAAATTTAGGTGAGATAAGGTATTTCAACATAGGCCTAATAACTAAATGGTCATCTGACTCATAAGAAGTGAACTGCAGTCAGGTTTAGATTTGGATTTGAGATGATTCTTTTGAATTTAATGTATGTAGTAGAAGCATACTTTATGTACTTTGTGGAGTCCAACTATTTAAATACAAATGGACTCTGCTTGGCCTTCCCTATAATTCCGAGCTCCCTATGCAGATAATAAACAAAGATACCACCATTCTAACAGTATAGCTCTAGGGGAAAAGCAAAAAGGGTGGGGGTGAGGAGGGGGAAAACGTGGGGAATGACATGCTTAACCCACTGGCTCCCCAAGCGACGAACTCAGCTGCGAGACACCCCAATCTAACTTTCAATAGCTTCTGGGGAAATGGCAAGGATAACAGCCAGAGCAGCAACGATTAAGGCACCCGCTACAAAGGCAATCAACGCTACGCTGCCGCGGCTGGCTGGGAACTTACCCCTGACGATCCAGTACTGGCTTTCAAAGTATCGATGGAATCCGACCAGGAGGATAATAATTGCAACACCAATGAAGGTAGTCCCCAGTGGTTTTCCAATGCTCCGGAGATGCTTAGATGCATCCATGGAGTGGAGGCGTCCAGATGTATCGACTCTATTCAGGATTGGAGAATCGGAATAAGGCAGGAATGGAGAGTATATACTCGCACCATCTGTGCGTTCGGGAGAAGTATTACTTAGGCGAAAGAGCTGGGTCACTGCGATACCAATAGACGCAAAGGCGAGTGACGTTCTCAGCCACGCAAGGAACGTCCGTTCTGCAGCCCATCAGTACAACCACAAATTTATAGATGAGACTAACAAACGATGACGCACCTAAAGCAAGATGATCCCGAGCCACGCTTCCCTTATTTTCCAGTTCTAGACTGCCATATCTATCTACCATCCGATTATACCAGGATGGATGAGGCTTCAAGTCTGTCTCCTTGTGTTGTTGTATTAAGCCTTGCGTTTTGGCCCTTGTAGGGCCATTCCCGTTGAGTCCTAACCCGCCATTCTGGTGCCTCAGGTTTTCCGTGGAGTTGTAGTGTCGCCCTTGAGAGCTGTTCACTATCGGAGTATTCTCGTTAACAGCCTGCGTGAGGCTCTGACCTGGCGCTCTGGTCGCTTGATAGGAGGTTGGTGACGAATAAAGAGACGAAGATCGATGTGTGGGAGGTGAGACGCAGATGTCCTGTGTAGCCAAATCAGACGAGTCCATGATGGCGTGCTTGGGAAAAACAGGGTTTTGATGGCGCAATTTCTGTATGGGTTGCGAACTACCCCAGCTTTCGGGAGTGGAGATCAGTTTGATTTTGCTTCATGAAATCACCCAATAAGACAATTATATGAGAATTAACACCGCCCAGCAGCCTCCGAGAGAGCGGAAAAAAGGGATGGTCCCGCAAACTGGGCGTTGATAATATAAGGAGATGAGTCCCTCTTCTCAGTTCGCCTCGCCCCTCCTGCAATTGACCTAGTCGAAAGGCCAGCGGCAACTTTTGGTGCGGCGTCGCTTCCTGCTCCTTTGAAACTTCGCGGCGTTGGTCTATCACGCGGACTGCACTAATATTGGAACTAACTTAAACAGGTTAGTGTATAGACGGATCATGAGCGATCCATGTTCATGTGCTAGTCTATTTCAAGAAATGGCGTCATACAACCATGTCAGGAAGGCGGTTTCCCATCTGCCCCCCAGCCGCAGGCCCCTTATTCGCCAAATGACCAGCCCCATGATGCACGAGTCTAAATAATGAGATGCCAGTCTGCATGTCAGCAGAGTAAGTTTCCATGGCGAGCTGAACGAAGGGTTGCATTTTTAACCGACGAACTCCTGATCCTCTGAGTTGAATTTATGCACTGTGATGGCTTGAACAATGCACAGCCAGTCCCACCACGACGAGTGAATCCCGCAATCTCAAAACCGTGGGGATCCCTCCGTTCCTCCGCCAAGGTTCCAAGAGGTTTCCCGCTGCTTTATCTCGATTTGGGTTAGCTTGCTTCCAGGTGATTGTCAACATGCAAGTACCTACAGGTTATACATTTGTAATCTCCTCGACATGAAGACTCAATATTTTAAATACTCTCCAGGGTCCAGATAATGCCGACGGTTCCCCTAGACAAAGTCCCAGGGCTAGAGCATGAGACACATGCCCAATCGTCCTGAGCTCGACCTAAACCCATCATCGCTTTCAAGGTCAGAGAAAAGCAAAGCTAGAACAAGGATCATCCTCTCACCATTGCATTTGTAGTACCACACCGATTCTATAATTCTTTTTTTTCTTGCTAATGGAAACCAAAATAAACCAGCTTACTGGGCCTTCTCTGATATAGACTACCACGTTTAACTATTGCTTCCGTGCACAAAATGTTTTGTCATTCCCAGTGGATAGTACTCCCCCGGGCCTCATGCGTGATCGATTTTACCGAAAATATTATCGACTCGCTTCCTCAGCAAGTAATTTGAAAGCCTGTAGAAGATCGCTCCTCAGATCCCCCCAGTCTTCTAATCCGATGCTGATCCTTAGCAATTTCTTGTCCACCCTAGAATCCGACAACGCCCGCCACTCAATCAAAGATTCAACAGCTCCAAGGCTGGTCGCGTGTTGGAAGAGAGTTAACTTGCTTGGTAATATCTTGGCGAATTCCTCACTCCTTAGAATGATGGAAAAGACAGGGCCAAACCCATTCGGCATCTGTTTCCGTAGCCAAGCGTCCTCCTGAAGACTAGCGTGGAATATCTTCTGGAGGACGGACTGTACAATATGCTCATCGCTACCCGCAGTCGGACCTGAGGCGGACAAGGCATTGTAGAGCCAGGAAACCAGCCTTTCAGAGCTCCGGCTCGCGCGTTGTACGCGAAGCTCCAAAGTTCGCAAACTCCGTAGACCCAGCCAGCTCTCCATGTTGCCCATAATATTACCAAGTGCCATGCGATCTTCCAGAAGCTGCCTCCGCCAATCCTTCCGTTTGGTGGCAAGTACACCACACAAGAGATCACTATGGCCCCCCAAGTATTTAGATCCCGAATGTATAACGATATCTGCCCCCCACAGGAACGGATCCTGGAGACCAGGAGGGCCAAATGTGCTGTCAACAATGAGATATGCCCCTCTCACATGGGCTTTCTTGGCATACTCTTCGATGTTGAAGGCGGTACCTAAAGGATTCATTGGTGTCTCTAATAAGATAACATCCCCCTTTTTTAGGCTTTCAATGGGACATTCAAGTTCAAGTTTCTGCAGCCCTGAGAGACGGGAGATAACGGCAATGACTTCATGACTACCATGGTAGCCCTCTCCAACGGAAATGTGGCGGGGATTCAAGAGCACCAATGCAGCCTGAAGAGCCGCCAATCCCGTGGAGTAGCTCACCGCGTAGCCATTGAGCAGGGAAGAAAGCACAGCCTCGAACCGTGTCGCATTCGGAGCAAATTCTCGGGAATATATATAGTTTTTTCCATCAAATTCAGCCTATACAAAAACGTTAGTTTAGCTCGCCAAAAAACACACACAGAGGACGAATCACGAACGATAGGGTCTACAGATGGAACTAAATCATCCGGGTTACTGGGAAATCTGAAGGTTGTAGACAAGTGAATCGGGGGTGCAACGTCCGTCACCAGGTTCAAGTGGTCGTCGACGTGCAGGGCCTGCGTGGAAAGACACTGGTTGTTACACACAGGCATTATTTCTGTTTTACCATCTGGAGAGGCGATGCAGCAGAAAAAAAATAGACCTCTAATTTATCTTGGAATCTTCCGCCTTCTTATACGCGAGAGGTGTCAGAGGTGAATTCCACTCTACTCCTACACCTCGACTCCCGAGCCACTCCAATCAACTTCCCGAAACGGAAAAGCAGAATATTGAGTGACAGAATTTGTTATTGGTTGCAGTGAAGTACGACCCACTCCTGCCCAGTGTCAAGGTCCTGGCACTCATTCCGGCAGGCCAATAAGCAATCCACAAGCTCAGACAAGAACCGAAAATGTTTAAAGCCCGATACATGATGGCGAATTGTTGTGCAGGATTCTATTCGTGTTCCGCCCTTTCACACTTCAGCCGGATTTCAAATCCATCGATAAATCAAATCAGCGGAAATAATAATGATGGCCCACTTTAAGTCAAACGGGGACGTTCCCGAGTCTGCTCAAGGCTCAAGCCTTGAGGTCCACCTGCAGTGAACATCGGTTTTCTCGGCCTTGCCTTCCAATAAGAGACTCGGAATTCAAATCCCTCCAAATCGCCGCCCAAAATCCGTTCTCAACTAGTACTTACTTGTGTACCAAAGGTAAGTATGACTCCTCACGAGGATGTGTATAAAACGGACACAGTTCTCCCCATAATTATTTTTTTAATAGTCAAGAGCGCAAGTCGAATCGAGACTTTGAAGATCCACCCTTTATACCAACATTGCCCACCCAGAAAAAAACATATACCATGTATCTCCGAGCTATCCATGCAGAGGTCCAAATCCCAGTTCTTCAACAACTCATCCGCGAAAATTCTCTGGGAATTCTGACTACCGCCATAAAATCACCCCTATACCCCCTTATCCAATCAAGCCATATCCCTTTCGTGCTCGATGTACCCACTACAACAGACGGCAGCGTTCCCAATGGCGTCCTGCGCGGACATATGGCAAAACAAAATCCACAAGCGAAGGCCCTAATGGAAGCCCTCGCAGCCCAGCAGGAGGAGGGAAAATCCAGCCTCGAACTATCAGATGAAGTCCTAGTGCTATTCAATGGATCCCACCACCACTATGTCACCCCGAAATTCTACACCGAAACTAAGCCCAGTACCGCGAAGGTCGTCCCTACTTGGAACTACGCAGCAGCCCAGGCATACGGTAAGATTCGCATCTACTGTGATTCCAAGTCAGAGGAGACAGGTTCTTTTCTACAGGCGCAGATTGAGGATCTGTCGAGACAATCCGAGACATCAATCATGGGGTATACGGGTGGAGACGAAAAGGAACCGTGGGATGTTTCTGATGCGCCGACTAATTACATCGAAATTATGAAGAAGAATATCATTGGAATCGAGATCAAGATCGAAAGACTCCAAGGTAAATTCAAAATGAGTCAGGAAATGGGCCAGGGTGACCGACAAGGAGTCATCGACGGGTTTGAGGAATTAGGGACGGATGTTGGAAAGGGAATCTCACAGATGGTGAAAGAACGTGGGGAGCTGAAAGACAAGATGAAGTGACCTGGCTAGCCAGCTTTCGTGTTTTTATTAAGGACCCAGTTTAGCGATATAAGCCAGGGGCTGTTCTTGAACCATACTCCCCGACAACTTGGAAGAATATGATTCGCTGGTTCTATCCAATATAAAAGGTTCCGAGACCTCCATGAAGAATACCCCAGAAGTAGTACCTATTATGATTTCTAAGCTATTCCACCGTGAATACCAATTCTAGTAATATTTATAGCCATATTCTCCTCTTTTTTTTTCTTTCCCCATACTTCACCACGTTCTTCCAAGTCATGTTCTCTGCAGACTCCAGGGAGACACGCTAACCGTATTCGGAAAATCACTGTTTGGTGGGCTTTGACATCATGAAACTCTTCGCTCCTCGTCACACCCCTCTTCCCTACCAAACTGTCCACCTCTCCTTACCATCCTGAAAACCAGACTGCTGTTTATATATCTCTTCGAAATGGCATCCGACCCCCCTGTGTCCAAAACTGTCCCCAAACCAAAAATAGACTTGTCCCAAAAACTTTCACAGCTCCGCGCAGCTCACAAACCTAAGACTTCCACAACTTCCTCCAGAGAACCCGCTCCTGTCACTCCCCCCCTCCCCAGTCCACCAGAACTTTCGTCATCCCATCAATACTTGCGTCCTGTGCGTCGTATTCTTTCGAAAAAAGATCATGAAGCGTTTCTTTCCTCACCGACCTATACCCTGATCCTTGCTTTCATATTCGGTCTCTCCGACTCTGTGCGGGGCTGCGAAGCCCCTGACATAACCAGCAGGAGAGACAACCTATCATCATCATCATCATCATCATCATCATCACTATCTCCCGAAATTTCCAAAATCCTATCTGTAGTCGATAACATTCGGTCACTCCTCGAGAAGCACCCTTCAATCGACCAAGGCGGGTCGAGATTTGGCAATCCCGCGTTCCGCGACCTGTTCGACGATGTCGCCACCCAGAGCCCTGATTGGCACAGGGAAACCCTAGGGATTCAAAATACCGACGCCGTCAATGAGGCATCGTCGTATCTAGTGCACTCGCTTGGGTCGCGCGACCGACTCGACTACGGGTCCGGTCACGAGCTGAACTTCATGATGTGGCTACTATGTCTCCGGCAGCTGCGCATGTTCTCGCTGGCAGACTTCCGGTCTGTCGTCTTTCACGTCTATGTACGCTACATGCATCTCATGCGTGATGTCCAGATGACATATTATTTGGAACCGGCGGGTTCACACGGCGTCTGGGGCCTTGACGATTACCATTTCTTGCCATTTTTGTTCGGCGCCGCTCAGCTTGTCAGTCATCCTTACATCACACCGTTGGCGATACATAACACGGTTGTGCTGGATGAAGAAGGGGATCGGTACATATATCTAGATCAGGTACGGTGGGTTGATAGCGTAAAGACTGTTAAAGGGTTGCGGTGGCACAGCCCTATGTTGGATGATATATCGGGGGCGAAAAACTGGAACAAAATCGAAGGTGGAATGAAAAAGATGTTCGTAAAGGAAGTGTTAGGAAAGCTGCCTATTATGCAACACTTTCTGTTTGGAAGTCTTCTTCCGGCGGAGAAGGGGATGGGTGAGCGTCCAGAAGATGAGGGAAACGACGCACACGAGCACGAGCACACAAATGGGCATAAGCACGACCATACCCTAGATTACTTTGGAGATTGCTGCGGGATTAAGGTGCCGAGCACCGTTGCTGCGGGTGCCGAGATGCGAAAACGGATTGGCGGGTCAGGGTTACGCCCGATTCCATTCGATTAAGAGGTCGGTAGCATTTCGATCTCAGAGAGTAAAGTTAGAGAGTGGTTTAAAACGTAAATATATCTCCCCAGGGTATATACATTAATGCTTATTTGAAAACCTGCAGGTCCCGAATACTGCGATGAATACATTAGAGAGTGGGCTAAGCTGACATCTAAGTTGGATGGATTAGGACAGTACCTGAATGAACGATCGAATGCTTTGTGCTGGGCTAGATCGATGGCGTTGATGATCGCCCTTTCAGGATAAAACCCACCGGCGAAACGCCACTTTCAGCCACGGACACTGCGAGATTACTCAAGTCGAGCAACCGTTTCAGCCCGAAAGCCAAATAAATAATAAGAAAAAAAAAACATAGGAGTGGGAGGGGGGAACAAAGCATTTACTCACCAATAAGTTCAGCTCAATCAAGAAGTCACTGCACTATCTCTGCCTCTGTCCCCACCTCCAGGAAGCGTTCTAACTCGTATATATGCCTCAACCCACGAAGCTTTTCCCGAAGCCTCTCCCGGACAATCTGCAAAATAACAGCTGGCAGCGCAGCTTTAAAGTCAACCGGGATGACAAGGCTGGCGTCATCCCCAGGCAGGTACTTTTTGTGTGGGTAGAGGGTGGCCTTGCTACCATCAATCTCGGCGATGGCGACTCGGTACTGCATGAGCTCAGAGGTGCACTTCGCTTCAATTGGGATGTGAACGTACCAGGTGCCGTCGTTGTCGCCCGGGGGGAGGGGTTCTCTGTAGCCGTGCGAGCAGGAAGAGCACGTGTAACATTGAAGGCCGGTGTCACCGGTCAGATTGTAGGGGTGTGCAGCCTGGGGGCACCGGATATCAGTGGCGCAGAAGCTGCATCGGGGGCACTCGATGGGATGGGGTTGAAACTGAGGGGGATTGATGATTGATGGCGTTCTCCTAGATGGCATTTTTCTGGATGGCATTCTGCGGGCCAGGGATACTGTGTTAGGAGAGTAAGCTGGTAGGAAGGCTAGGTAGATAAGCTGCTAATACAGGGCAGGGGGTGATTAAAGAAAACTGTGATGTATTCAGGGAAGAAACAGCTCTAGGTAGAGAGTCTGTGAGAATATTAGGGGGGAGAGGATGGGGTTCTATATTTTTATCCAAAATGGTAGGTACATGTGGTCCTAGACACAGGATGTATAATACTTCCCTGCCCTGAGTACAAGAGATAGTATCTACTTCGGTTCTAAGCTAATACTGATTTGTAAGTGGAAAACCAAATCCTGATAATAAAGATGCCCATATATTATAAGAACAGTAAAAAATAAACCCAATGAAGCTTCAAGCTCTGCTTCCCAATATGGTCAGCAGTGAGATCGAGAAAGATCACATGATTAAAATTACGGTAAAGCAGCGATGGTCCGTTCCCCCATTCCATCAGCTGCCAGCCTACAGCAAGAACATCGAGAATTCTGGAATCTGCACCGGCGAAGGAAAATATTCCTTAGCACCGCACAGGGTTCACACCCCCTTCCAGAAATAAAAAGCATGGATGAATATTCGACGGGCGGGGGTGGCAAACTTAAGTTGAAGGGCTCCAAGGTGAGCGATGGCCGGGTAAAGAAGAAGAAGAGTAAGAAGGGCTCCAACAACAGCACGGATAAGGAGGCCGACGTCCCACAGCAGAAGGAGGGGGCTACTGTGGCCAAAGCTGAAGCTGATGACGGTTCCCCCTCTGCGGCTGCATTGGACGAGGAAGTGACTGCGATAGCTCGCGATCAAGGTGAGGCTTCATTTTCGAAGACGGAGGCTGAGAGAAGATATGAGGAGATGAAGAGAAGAAGAGTACGTGCTTTTTCCCCCTTCCCCTTTCGATTATACCCTCGGCTGGCCCTGGTTGGTCTTTGTGAACTGGTGATATGCGCCTTTTTTCTCTCCTCTTGTGTGGTCTGACCATGAATGATTTATTCTCTTCGAATAAATATATTAATATACCCCCCCCCCCCCCAATTCCAGATTAATTTGTTGATTGATGGCGGATTCGTGCACCCCTGGCTGGACCACTTTAGAAGTTTAGACCAAGGATAAGACCATGCTGATGTTTCCCACAGCTGCAAGAACGCCTAAAACGTGAAGGGGTCAAAACTCACAAGGAGCGGGTAGAAGAGTTGAACAAGTATTTGAGCAGGTTAAGTGAGCACCATGATATGTATGTCCACCTTTTTATTTTCGTCACTTCTCCTCGCCTTTCCTCCCGTTTTGACTGAATGTTTACGTTAACACTTGTACAGGCCCAAAATCGGTCCCGGATAAGGCATATAGCTGTATAATATCTCATCTTCTGAGGGCTCCGTGGTCTTCTAGTTTTTCTTATCGGTTTCTTTTTATGTCGCCTTTCCCACCCCCCAACTTCGCAGGAGAGACCTCTTCAAAATTGTGGTTGGGGGATAATCTGCTACGTTCTCCACGCTCAGTGGCTTTCAGCATGGGGTAGCTGCCGGGTACTTAGGTCATTTTCCCTCCTCGACTATGGCCACACCTCTACGCTGATGATCATCGGAAGAGGATTGGACATTTTGATAGGTCAACAAATATGCAGTATATACCTATTAACCGCTTGGCTATGTGACACACCAATGGCAACATTAACAGTCCAAAAACTGGGAACCATTGATTCTATCCAAGAATATAATTGGACAAAAAATCAAGAGGTTCTTCCATCTGTTAGGGCCAACCAAGCCTGTCGGTGTCTGGTTGACAGCCTCACACGATCGTAAAACTATGGAACAAATAAATACTCGAAAAAAAAAAAAGAGAAAGAGAGGAATAATAAACTCCAGAGAAGTCAACGCCGCGCAGATGATGCGGAAAGTAAAAGCGATAAAGATAATAATAGTAATAATAAAAACCCCAACCCAGATACTGAACACGTCGAACGCATACTGTCCATGCGGTGATTGCTAGAAAAGGCGAGACAAAGATAATAAAGTAGGAATAGAAAACCCCAAGCGAAAGTTAAACACCGCGCTAATTACTTTCAACGCAACGGACTAGAGAGTAGTGGGAAAAGGGGCGGCGGAGGAAGATGCGTGGTCGATGCAGAAGGCGAGAGGGCGAAGGAGATAAGGCAGGCACGCATCCAAAGGAACCTCATACGCCCTTGATGACTTGAGTCCGCTCACTATTCAGCTTATCGGCATTCCGGGCGTGGGATTCTTTCTTGCAGTCCTCTAGACCAGTACAAGAGTGAGCTTCAAGCATTCGATGCTTAGAACAGTAGTGTCCATTGCAAAAGCTGCAATCCCCGACAATGCGCTGGGCCGCTTCCTTGCATTCCTTGAAGTTGCAACGGGGTTTGCGAGGGGCCATCTTGAGCGATTTGTGATGTAGGTGGCAAGGATGGGGACGGATAAGGAGGAAGGGTCGCCGGGATCGGGACGATTAGTGCTTCTGGAGACGGAGTTGACCCAGGTATCGACTCGCCCGTGAATGACTGATGGCCACCAGAACGAAGGTATTATAAGGTGGATTTCCTCTTGAGGAGGGCTGAAGACTGGTAGCACTCGAATACCTAAGGGTTGAGGTCCAAGAACGCAGAAAGGGACAGCTGGGGGAGGCGAAGTAGATAAGAAGAGCAGATAAGGATGCAAGTGTTGAATGTATGAGGAAAACGACGGCGGGAGAAACGTATATATATATATAACTTATTGCGATAGACCAGGAAGCCAACCAGAAAACGGAAAGGACGGAAGAAGGGGAACAAGAAAGGATGTTGAAAGGTTTGGGTTGGGGGTGGCAGCGGCGAAAAGCAACGTAAAGTCAATTTATACGGAAGAAGCGAGAGGATTCATGGATGACCTGCTGAGTCAAAGGGAGGAAGGCTGCACTGCGCAGATCCGATGTCGTCGCCATCCGCCCATAGTTTTTGCTCGTCAAGTCACCCTCTAGGCCTTAACGAGTAACTAGGCTTTATTAGTGAAGCGACTACTACTTCGCCAATACCACGGAGACTACCTTGCTCGACGACTCCGACGACGAACTAGTCCAGACTACATACTGCAGCACCACTACCACCGCTCGGCCGTGGTCGTAGTCATGGCTGTACTTGGAACTAACTCTACCGCACCTGGTGGAGGCAAATCGAAAGGTGGAGCTCTGAGTGGAAGCTTCCAGGGTTTTGTTTTCATCATGAAGAGAACATGATTTTTTTTTTAATAATAATTTATCTTCTTGTGCTTTAATTTTTTTTTTTTTTTTATATATATACAAAAATATCTATATAGTTTTGATATTTTTCCTCCCTTAATTGCCTGGGAGCAGACCTTATCGTGATTGCTCCATTCTACCTTTCATATTTCAATTCCTGTTAAGGTGGTCGTTCTGGACTCCTGTTGACTACTCAGAATTCTTCAGTTGAATCGGTGACGATGATTCAGGAGACTAAGGCAAAAAGAAGGCAGAAAAATAAAAAATAAAAATTTAAATAGACCCAAAAACCCAGAAAATACCATGACGAATTAATCTTTGATGTCTTCTTATTAATATTTGTTCTCCTTTCACCTCCCTTCATACGTGTCCCATCCAACAGCGAACCAAAAAGGCCCGCTGCCCCTTTGTTCCCGAGTCCATTTCCGTCCTGAATACTACTTTTGCCTTTCACGTCTGAAGTGTGACTTCAACATTAAAAATTTTCTTTCCCTTCTATTCTGGATGCTGTCACCACCATCTTTAATTAATATATTAAGACCACCCAAGGGGAGATAATTTTCATTGTCTTTTTTCATCTCGCTTTTTATAAAGCAACAAATAGGAAACTTCAACTTTTTCCATCCCCTTAATATTAATTAATATTAGTAACGATTTCCGGTGTCCTCAAGAGTATGGGACCAAGGGCTACCTCCCAAATCTAACCCATGCATGCAATAATCCTGGGCAATCCAGGTACTCAGGTCTGCTGCCAAGCTTCAACCTGTCTGTGCTCCGTCCTAGTCAGAGGCAAAGTAGTAAGCACGTCTTAATCCATGCCCATCTCCGCCCAGGGACCTGGACCTCGTGATAAGGATGCTTCTTGTGCCTTTATCTGTCTTGTCTTCCTCCATCAACCATAATCACGTGTCGGGAGAGGGGGGTATTCTGGCCCTACATAATTTTGACCTTGCCAATTCAAGTGTGTAAGACGATCACTGCCATCATTAAGAATGTGGTTATAATGAAAGGTTGCACTCTGTAATCTCTATAGCAAGGGTTTCAGAGAAGGGGAGTGCAGGTTTAAAATTTCCCTTATAAGGGAATGGCAAGAAGAAAAGAGAAAAAGTATGATATTAACATGATTATATCCTTGGGAATCAGGACATAGTACCTCATACCATCTATTGCATGTTGCACGCCACTTAATGCATGCAGTTGCCGATGCTGTTACAGCAATAATAACTATTCCAATGGAGTCAATTAATCTCAGTACTAACCAAACCTGGAGCCGATGCTGTCAACCCAGGAAGGCTATCTTAAGATAAGTGAATATCTACTGTGTAGAGAATGATTCTATATAAATGACAGGGATGCCAAAATTACCCACGTTAGCAGAAAAAACATCCGGGCACTTTATATTGAACACTAATAATAAAACATTAGAGATTTTAATATTGAAAAAGTAAAAATAAATAAGGTCAAAAGAGAGAGAAAAAAACGAAAAACAAACGCACTCAAGTTAGTATGCTTTTATCTCACTCACCCAAGCACCCCATCATAAGAGCGGAACAGGATTCCTGGTTTCCCCTCCCTCATATTGGGCACAAATCCATTCAACAACCCGCTCCTTGATTTTCCCTGATGTTGGAAAATGGTGCTGAAGTACTTTACTGCTGGTCTGGTCCCACAGACCACCATAATGTAAACCTGCAGATCCATGCGGTCAATGTCAAATAATAATGTCTGGCAACACTCCAGGGTCCTCTTCATTATTAACATACTACTTAAATTGTTTTCTCCAGGCAGTATTAAACTTGGCGCCCGCCCTCTTTCATGACTACAACTACCTCCTTGAACTTGGCTCTTATAGCATGCAAGAAGGCCAGTTTGAAGGTATTATTCATCACTTCATTAACTTTCAGCTTCGGGGGCTTCGGGGGCTTCGTACTCACAATATAGTTTAGATGAAGAACTTGAAGAGGTCCAGGTTTGGGCTAATTTACCAACTAATCGGATACCCCAAATAGTGTCCATACTTAAATGGGAAGGTGCATATTGACAGTTTACACAGGCACATGTTTTTTTTCCCAACCTTGAGAACTGCGGAGTGGGGAAGGGCATACTTTCTCAACTCCTACTACTTGCACCTTACGGACTCCAACAGCACTAACCAAGGAGTCACCTCCGGAGTAAAGGCTCTCCAATTGATCCTTGCGGAGGTTAGTCCCCAACACTCAACCTGTAAGCCTTTGGTGATGACCTTACACATGACCTGCATCATTTTTTTTAAAGAATACGTAGTGGGAGGCCACAGCCATCCACTTGTCTTCCATTTTCCGTAGACGAATTATCCGCGCCAAATTATGTGATTCGGAAGACAAAAAATAAAAAAAATAAATAAACGCCTTTCCCTGGCAAAATACACCGGATCGCAGCCTCTTGAGGTCATTAGAAAAAGCAAAGCAAAAAAAAAAAAAAGGTAAGAAGAAAAAGAAAAGAAGAAAGAAGTGAAATCTCTATCCTATACCCCGATCTCCTTCTCGTTCCCTGCGTCGGGGTCTAGGTAATCTTCCCTCTCTGCAGCTTCATATTCACCAATTAGGTCCATCACTACGGCTCGGGCTTCGTCAAACTCTCCCAATCCGTCCCGGAAAGGATTTTCTTTCTTATACTGCTCCAAGAATGCGTTTCGTTTTCGCAGGCGGTCATACTGTTGCACAATACGCTTGAACAAAGTGGCAACCGATGTGTGATTCGCAAGCATCAATCCGCTCACCCGATGCGTGTTTTGCATGTATGGGGACTTTTTCGTAAGAGCCACCTGGATACTTGCGGGACCCCAAGGGATGAATGATGCTAGACGTCGCTCGCGGATACGGAGGAGCGATTTGTGCACATCTGTGGGGTCCGCTTCGCCCTGAATGATGTTGAGAATGCTGATATAACAGCTGGATTTGCTGGGGTTGATCGAAACCATGCGATTCTTGGGCTGCAAGAGGCGACGCATGACGTCAAGGACAGTGGTTTTTCGGACGGTTTTCGCTTGCTCAATATTGTCGCCAGTGAATGGGGTATACGAAGTGAGTAGGAAATGGCTGCGGGGTGTGGGAATAAGAGAGGCGATGATTCCAACGAGATCATTGTGCATATATCCCGGATATCGAAGGGTAGTTGTGGAGGCGGACATGACGGTAGAGACCTAGCAGGTATTAGCATGAATTCCACCTCATTTGGGAGATGGTTAAGGAAACACACGAGCTGGTTTGTTTGTTGGAAGGAAGGCTCTTGCACATGGAGCCTGTCTGCAACTATCCTTGAGAGAGCACCATTATCCAAAACCACCTAAAAAGACAGTTTAGCGGCAATCACGGCATTCATTGAGATGATGGAGGCCTTACAACCGAGTCCGCATTTTGTGTTAATCGCCTCATGGTGAGTAGACTGTTGTATGGATTTACTACGACGTCCGCAGAGTCCGGGAAGACCGAGTATGTCTGGATCAATTTCTTCGGGAATCGGTCATTCATGCGCTCCAAAATGAAGCTACCCAGCCCCGAACCGGTTCCACCTGCGATCGAATGTAGGAACATGAATCCCTGTTGTGAGCGATGTCAACCCTGGGCTACTTCTAGGTGGAAAAAAATGTCTGGGCAGCTCTGAGGTTAGCGACCTTACCTCTAGCGAGTCACTGCCATCCGCTTCTCGATCGATCATATCAAAAATTTCCTCTTGCACACCTTCACCCGCTGAATAACCGGCACCCCAGTTGTTTCCAGCACCAATACCCTGTTGCCCAATGAAGAAGTTTTCGGGGTTGTATATGTTTTTATAAGGACCGGATTGGATAGAATTTAGGACCTGATCAAAGATGCTCTTAGTAAACTTACTCTCTGTCGAACGTATCGGGCTTGCGAGAGGCGACAACATACTCTGGGCTCGAGATCCAGCAGAATCGCGCGAGGAATATATCGTGTATCATCGCTCTGAACAAAAGAGAAGCCCATTAGCCCCCAGCCCCATATTTTATCCAACTGCGACCCTCATAGGTAGGTGCAGATTGTATATACCTGATAGAAAAAGACATCTTTGCGATCACCACCCTCCGTTGCGAACTCCTCCAAGTTCCCATCCTGACTTATTCCATGCTCAAGGCACAGCTGTTGCCAGAATTGGCTTCCGACTGTAAACAAGTATCTGTTAGCACCATGTATAGAGGGACGCCAATAATTGGGCTCGAGAAGGGGTAGGTTAGTGTCGCGGTCAATAACGGGCGGGTTTCGTACCAGTGTTGCCGCACTGGCCAGCTTGAATTGTGATGATTTCCCTGCATAGATATGTTATTAATAATTAAGGAAAGCGCAGAAGCTTTAGGTAGACCGTGGAGATAGATCAGGTATGCGCATACCTGGGCATATTTTTTCTTGACCAGCGGAGGAAGTCGAAGTGATATCCCACGCGTATCGCGTTTCTGCGGGGAACTTCTGCTGATTTAAGTTGATGGAGGCCTGAGGTGTCTGAAATGGATGGTGCTCCTTCGTTGTCTCAACTTCCGAATTCCTTTCTCTCCTCCCCCTTTCATCTCTCCAGAGTATCCCATTGCTAAATAAAAGAAAAAAGGAGGAGGAACAAGAAATATTTATAGGCTTTTTACCATTCAATGGAGATTGTCCATTAAATTAGCCTTTGAGAAAACCAACCAGTTAAGTAACCTTTTAGATTTTTCATATCTTCAAGAAGTATCATTTGAGTTTGATGTTCAAAATCCAGCTTTACAGGAAGTAACAAGTATACCTACGCCAGAAACCACGCCATCCACGATTCTAACACGATTCCCCTGTTTGGAGCCATAGGCATTGACACACCCCTCTCGCACGGCTTCCTCCATGCCTGCCATACCAGCACAGCCCATACAAATCGCGCTCACGATATAGGGAGATGCCTTGATAAGTCTTTCTGTAGCTTCAATGATTCTTTTCTTCACTTCTTCGGGAGGTGTGGTGTGTAGCTCGAGCGCTGTCAAGCCTGTTGTTTCCACTCCAGCGAAGCGGGTTGTCCTATCGTTATGATTTCCTGAGTTGACAAGCATGTTTGCGACAGCATTGCTGAGCTCCGTTTTCCAAATGCTGCCGGTAGAGATAATTCCAAACGTATCCTTTGCTTGGACTTTTCCTAAATCCTCCCCCCCGGAGAGATGAAAGGAACTGACCAGTGATAGCGAGGCTACAATACTAGATTCAAAGATCCCAGTGACGTATTTCCTCTTAGTGTTCGCCTCTGGCGAGCCGGCATCTTCGAGCTTTTGAATAGCGTTTTTCAGCATACCAACAAGAGGATGGGCTGAGTAGCATGCGACAAGAAAGCCATCGTATTTGGGAATGAGGGGCTCCACAAATGGTCTGCAATGAAGGGCAGATTTCACCGAATCCTCCCCCGAGTCAATGCTGGCTATACCATGAATGATTCGGCCATCTGGAAGCGTGACATATTCAGACTGGGGGGCTGTGAAGTAGTCAAACTGGATGTCTGTGTATCCGAGATTTTCTAGAATGGGCGCAAGAGCGTTGGTCATATGTGTTGAGGTGTTTGGATTGATGACTAAGATCGAGTATCGTTTTTGATTTCCTGAAGCCATAGCGTATGCGAGGGCATTGGTATCCGTTATCTCCTGCTCATGAAGAAAAAGAGTTGGTAGTGGTGTAATATAATGAGGCTGGGTAAATACTCGTAATATCTTGGGGGAAATGGAACGCCATTCAAAAGTGTGATTCGTTGCCGGTTGCCAACAGGGTCCGCATTATTGGAGAAGCGGCGTTTTCTGGAGATCGACTGAGTCACTGAGTTACATTACTGATTTCTAATCAAACAAATACAGACTGTCGTTTAGATATACGATTCTCAAAAGAGCATGAATATTCTCGACTCGGGAGCTCTCTGAGCTAGTCACTTTGACTAAAATGACGAAATTGCGTAATGTGGGGAAACAATGAATTTCTCATCTTCTCCGGACCGACATCGTCTTTACCACGCCGTATAAATAATTAAATGCATTGTATCTCTCCCTCACTGAACATTTCCCTGATCATTTCTTAATTGGCTCTCATCCATTGAAAGTGAGCCTCCTTACTGTCACTTCGCAGCACTTACTCTGGTTGACCAATCTACTGACAGCCTTGTCTATACCCCGCAGCCCTGTGGAGGACCTTGACGCATTCCACATCTATTTACCAGCGGTTTACCCCCTTTGAAAATGCCGTTGGTCGCACAGAATCCATTACCAAGGGCAATCCTTGGTCTGATGACTTTTGGGCCCAGCGAATCCAAGGGCGCCCGCATTACGTCGCTTGATGAGTTCAACAAATGCCTGGATTATTTCCAGCAGCAGGGGTTTAATGAAATCGATACTGCGCGCATCTACGTCGGAGGGGAACAAGAAGCTTTTACGGCGAAGGCAAATTGGAAGGAGCGGGGCCTGTCTGTGGCAACCAAGTGGTATCCAAAAACACCTGGTGCACACAAGCCTGATGTTCTGCGGGAGAACTTCGAACTTTCCCTGAAGGAGCTTGGGACGAACCAGGTTGACATCTTCTATCTCCATGCTCCTGATCGTTCAGTCCCCTTTGCAGAAACTCTCGAGGCTGCGAATGAGCTACACAAGGAGGGGAAGTTCGTGCAGTTGGGTTTGAGTAATTACACTGCCTTCGAGGTTGCTGAGATTGTCACCACCTGTAACGAGAGAGGCTGGGTGCGACCCACTATCTACCAGGCAATGTACAACCCTATTAGTGAGTGCTCGATTTTCTTTTTAGCCTTAGATTTCGAAAGCCCCCCAATGACTCTTGAGGCGCCGTTCTAATTTGTACCGCTTTAGCACGGTCTATTGAAACCGAGTTGATTCCTGCCTGCAGGCGCTACGGTATTGATATCGTCGTCTACAACCCACTTGCTGGGGGCATCCTCTCAGGCAAGTACAGGGAGGCCAACGAAATACCAAATGAGGGAAGATACAGCGACACAGCTGCAAGTGGCGGTTTATACCGGGAGCGTTATTTCAGACAAGCTACATGGAGTGCATTAAATATCATTAAACCCGTTGTCGCCAAGCATGGGATTACTCTTCCCGAGGCATCCTTTCGGTGGATCCGTCACCACTCGGCTCTCAATATCGACAATGGTCGAGACGGAATCCTCATCGGTGTCAGCAGTCTTGCACAGCTAGAAACCAACCTTGAGGATTTTCAAAAAGGACCATTACCCCAAGAGGTGGTTCAGGCTTTCGATAAGGCATGGCAATATGCCAAAGGAACCGTTCCCGACTATTGGCATCTTGATCTTGAGTATACATACGACACACAAGCGGCCTTGTTCAAGCCCTGAAGCTAAGTTTAAGCGCGGTTATGGTCTGCTGGTTGGTTTTGGTGTCAGATGGATGATACAGGCAAATATTATTTCGATGAAGAATATAAGACAGAAAAATACATCAATACCTATAGTTACCCATTAATAATTAATAATGGGGAATATCGGAGGAAAGACTTTATTGAATCACGACAATCAGTCATTTTGATAGAGTAACGGCCAATGACGTTGTTTTGCCGCAGGCGGCTCAACGACTAGTCCAAATATGGAGAAATCACTAGACTCCCCACATTATCACGTGTTACACTGACACCATCACCAAAAGAGGAATAGTGCAGGAGAAGTAAATCTGGATGCATCCAAGTGCAACATGTTCTACATGTAGACCCTCCAACAATCTTACCTGGGTACATAGTATAAGCCCCTCTTTCCCCTTGTTCTGGATAGCGTCTGCCCATTTCTCTCTCCTTTTTTCTCCTCTCTGTTTTTTACTTTTTCTCTCCCTCGATCTGTTCAAATCTAACTTTCTGATCGATGCCCCATTACTTCGGCTTTTGCCGTTGAACCGCTGGTACGTGGCAAACCGGGCAAATCCTACCAATTTCCCGGCACCTGATTCATGCGCCAATATCTCCGTACGCTCTTTGACCAAATCACCTGCTACTTTCTCGGCCAGGACTTGTCCAGTTGTTAATGGTTTTTCTGCAGGGACAAGAATTCCTGTCTTGACTATCTTTTCCTTTTTGTGACCCTCTGTTGACCTGAGAGTCTCCAGTCTGATTTGCAATCTTACTCTTCCATCATTTCCTTGTGGACAAGACTCCGGGGGCAAGTGTGGGGATATTGTTCGGCTATTGTTCGTCCCTCGTTTGTCGTATTCAGCCATTACGACTCTAGGTTATAATACGGAGAGATCAAAGCAAGGTGGCTTCCGACAGTGGACAATTGGTTGGTGCTCAGGAGGCAAGGGACTCTGAGCTGGCTCTCGATCCCCACCATTCCGATGACGATATGCCCATCAACCGCCCGTCTATAGGCGAGCCATTTGATGCTCGAGCTCACCAGCCACTCCTCAAAGATGAGCAACGCGGGCGACTCTCAAATGCCAGTTTTGGCCATGATGATGCAGAGGGCAGGCCTATGCTGCACCATACGCGACGGCCTACCATCAGGAGCAAAAGTCCAGAGGATCTTGCTAAACAGGCCACTCGGCAAAAGTATTTCATCGCGTCGGGGTTTTTGCTCTTGAGTTTGGCTAGTTTCGTTGTTCAGACTGAGACAGCGGTGTACATCCAGCATGATTTGGGTTGGGATAAACCATACTGCATGCTGTAAGTGCCGCGGCAACTGCAAAAACCCTGAAGTTAGAGCTGTCATGCTAACCCCCCCCTCCCTTCTTTAAATCAATAGATACCTTACCCACGGTTCCTGGTCCCTTTTATGGCCGGTACAGCTCCTTATTCTTCGGTTACAGAAACGCAAGCTTTCTTGGGAGGCATTTTGGCGGCGCCATGTTCAGCTTCTCAAAACAACAGGCCTGATGGTGGAAACACAGAATTTACACTCGGCCTCCTGCGGTAATGATAAATCTCCAGTTATATACCTTCTCAAGATGACCGCGTTCGTGACCAGCGCCCTCACTGTAGCTGGGGGCTCCTGGTACGTTGCGGTAAATATGACAACCCCGAGCGACTTGACTGCCATTTACAACTGCTCCGCATTTTTCGCCTATGCATTTTCGATACCGCTCCTCAAGGACAAGTTGCGACTCGATAAGGTGTTTTCGGTTGTTGTTGCTATCATCGGGGTCTTAGTAGTGGCTTATGGGGACCAGAATGAGGGCGGTTCAGATAGCGCAGATACTAAGGCAAAACACGACGCGCAGAATAGACTTCTGGGAAATGTCATCATCGGTATCGGAAGCGTGTTGTATGGGCTGTATGAGGTGTTGTATAAGCGATACGCTTGTCCCCCGGAAGGCACCAGCGCTGGCCGGAGTATGATTTTCGCAAACACCTTTGGCAGTCTCATCGGGTGCTTCACACTGCTTGTTCTTTGGATTCCAATTCCAGCTCTCCACATTCTCGGTCTGGAAACGTTCCGCTTGCCAACGGGAGAAGCTGCTTGGTTACTTGCTATCTCCGTCCTTGCCAACGCTAGTGAGTTTTCCCTTTCTGTTTCTTTTTTCTCTTGTCTTTATTTATATGCCCCAGACCTCAAATATCCCTCTCAATTGTGTAAAAACCATCAATGAAACCCCATGTACCTTACAGAATCACTAACCCACCTTGTCAGCATTTTCGGGGTCCTTTTTGGTCCTAATATCCCTCACCTCACCTGTCCTCTCTTCCGTCGCCGCGCTCCTTACCATTTTCCTCGTCGCAATCGTCGACTGGATCCGCACCGGCCAGCCGCTCTCCCTTGCATCTATTATTGGTGGCATCTTGATTATCCTGGCATTTTTCCTCCTCAGCTGGAGTACATATCGAGAGATGAACGAAGAACGGAAGAAACACATTGAAGATGATGATGTTGAATCCGATACAGATGAATAGACAAATATCTAGACTCGGGCTACAGGGTCTGTCTTTACACGTGGGGAACCCCTCCCCACCTCCCTGATTTGCACATTTATTCCTTCGATACATATATTTTTTTATTGTATCATTTCCGAGGAGTTTTCTTTCATTTCGTTTTCTTTTCTTTTGGGGGATACCGTGGTTCTGGTTTTGGAGGTGGGATATCTATCAATCAGTATACTATACCATGGGTGGCGCATTGGGGCTAGACATATATATGTTCACTTTATTTTTCTTCGCCTGACTTGATCCTTGGGTAAGAGAAGACGAATGATAAATTTTTACATTTTGCGAGGTATTTTCCTACGGTATGTATTTTTTTTTTGAACCACTAAATCACCGCATTCCATTATTATAGCTACATAAAATAGGGGAGGGAAGAGTAAATGGATAGGTGTTGGTCTGTTACGTCCTTGGCTTTAAATGACACGACTTCGGCCGGAGACAAGAGAGTGTTGTAGGTATGTATATCGACAGGAAGGAAGAAGTTGGCGGATAGACTTGGAGGGGTTATTTTCATTCAAAGTTCAAGGGAAAAGAAAAAATAGAGCAAACAAGTACGGGGGGTGGGAAAGGGATATGGGGGGAGTAGGGTTTATCTAGGCTCTTGGGCCAAACTTGCTCAGGGCACGAGCACCTTGTTCCTCCCATTCTTGCTTGCTGAGCCACATATCATCTTTGTCCGCAATCTGTTGATTAGGGAGTTAGTAGAATGTTAGGGCAGTATATATGATTCAATAACAAAAGACAGTACATAAGCCATGGAAGGAGTCCACATACCAGGTTTGCGAGTACAGCGCCTCCCAGGAAGACCATGTGCCTTCGTCGTGGCGGGTCTTCGATGCGCACCTTGAATTTCTAGATTCCGGTGAGGTTAGCAACAGATAGATACGTCCCGGAAAGGAGGTGAATACGCACGTCCAATCTCTCTGGGTCTCCTTTAAGTACTCGTGTGAGCCACAGTTGCTTCAGCTCCTTCTCCAGCCGTGTTGGCAAACCAGGGTACATGCTGCTTCCTCCACTAAGCACGACGGCCTTGTATAAGCTGGAGCGCACATCGACGTCAGTGCCTTGGATGGTGTTAAAAAGCAGTTCAGCGACACCGGGCTGATCCACATCAACTAGGTGCGGCTGGAAGAGACATTCGGGAGCTTCGAATCGCTCGCTTCCGACTCGAATGACCCGGCCATCGGGAAGTGTGTACGACTCTACTAGTACTGTTGTATCTTCCGAAAGTTGCTTGTCTAGCTCAAGGTCGCAGGAGACGTAGCAGAGCTTCTCCTTGATCTGGCGCACCGTTTCGAAATCGGCCGTACGGTTCAAGGCGTAGCCACGACGAAGCAGGAGGGCGATCAGGTTGCGGGTGACATCACGGCCTGCAACATCCAGTCGGCGGATGTGGTGATTTAGAACGGTGGATTCATAAACGGGGATGATGTGGGTGACGCCGTCACCAGAATCGACGACAACCCCGCTGGCGAGGCCTAGACGGAGAAAGCAAAAGGCAACACTATTAGACACTGCTAGAGCTAGAAGAAGGATGGAAAGGCTCTCTAGCACCTACCCTGGGCATATAGTGCGAGCACCGCCTGAATCGCAACGTATACCCCTCCAAAACCGTAGCCCTCTAGCATGGTCTCACACATCTGTTCCCGGTTCCTCAGCGGATTCATGGGAGGCTCGGTGAGAAGGATCTTGCGGCCGGTGGGGTCGATTTTCAGTTTCTCGTAAAATGTGTAGTTCCATAGGTGTTGCATATCTTCCCACTTTTTCACGATACCATTTTCCATCTACATTTGAGCACAGCCAGAAGGCATCCATATTAACCACGCGATCGTTGGGGAATCCGAGAGGAGGAAATTGAGGCCACGTAAGGACCTCGACCTAAATGGAATGAAGGGGAAGAGAAAAGACGTACAGGGTAGCTGATTTGAAGCATTGATCTGGCGGCGGCGGCTTCATCTCCGCACATGATATCTTTAACAACAATGTCGCCAGCCTGTTCCTCCGTTCGCAAGATGGGCCGCCCCACTATCGAAGGGAACTGGTGCTCTGGGAAGTTCTGTTCAAAAGAGAGAAGAGGAGTAAGCTTGAAGCTCTGACCAATATGGGGGGGGGAACCGGGAGGTTCTGGAAGCGTACCTGCGCAGCATATCCGACCTTGAGGAAACCGGTTCCTCCGTCGAGCACTGGGGTTGTTTAGTGATGGTGTAATGGGGGGAACCAGGCGGATACAAAGAGCACATGAGCAAGCTTACCAATGGGCATATCCGCCATGGTGAATGCAGGTAAAAAGCAAAAACGAGAATACTTAATCAATTCCTGAGTGGAAAACAAAAGAGACCATGGGTATGACGTCCAGCCGTGGGGGAAGCTGCCGAGTATAATGAGGGGAAGCGAGAAGGAGTTGGTGGTGGTTTTGGTTATGTTGCTGACTGTGAATGCCTTGATGCCTGAGAATTGGTATGATTGCTGCCTCAGGAACCGCCCCGCTCCTCACCAGGCTGGGTGAGGGCTGCCTCTCGTCACTATTCTAAATCATAACTAGCAGCTGATTCTCATTCACTGCTCTCAAAAGTAGAAATAGAGATATGTAAATTTTGATACACTTGATGACGCCTCGACGGAGACCGTGATCCATCGCTTCGGCCACACACACACTGAGCCAACTCCCCAGTCCCACGTTGGTTCTGAATACAACGAAAGCAACATCTACTCCGTACGCAAGAGAAACCAAGAAATCAATAAACCTGTTGTCATACCTTCCATAAATATAAAAATAAAGTGGCTCTTGTACGACCCAATCCATCAAGCCATCGACGCTGAACTCCGATCCCTCATCGGGGTGTCTTGACCGAGATCGGGTCCGGCCGGTTATGGATCAACTATGGCTGCTTTCACTACCAGTTCTTCTCCTTTCTTGAGAAGCGTTTCCTGAACCCAATCACCCAAATTCGACTGACAACCCGAGCAAGAAAAATGGCTCGAATTGGCTGGGTATGTAACCTTAACGTTGATAAATCCCCATGAAACAACAAGTGCAAACCAACAGGACCACTGCTAAAACGTTAAAATCAACAGTATGGCCTCGGGTCCATGGGCTTAGCCATGGCCTCAAACCTGCAAAGGCATCTCGCAGCCGAATCAAACGCCATGAATCTCCTGTATTCCAACCGGACTATGGGCCGTGGTGACCCCCTGAAAGCCCTAGGCGCGACACCCGAGACCAGCTTCGAGAAACTTGTCGCTCAATGCGGAATCATCTTTACCATGGTATGTTCCCCCAACTATAAAATAGAATAAAAGATAGAATAAAAAGAAAATAAAATCAAGTATAAAATTGCTGACTAAAAAAAAGGTCTCCAACGACGCAGTCCTTAAAAATTTAATCTCCTCAGCGATTGGATCGGGGCACTCGCTCCAGAACAAGATCTTCGTTGACTGTTCGACCGTCCACCCGGAGACTGTAGGCCTGACCGTCGCTAAGTTGGGGGAGAAGCAGGCTTCTTTCCTCTCTGCCCCTGTCTTCGGAGGGAACCCCATTGCTGTAGATGGGAAGCTGGTCTTTGCCATTGCAGGCCCCAAGAAGGCGTCTGATGTAGTGAAGCCGTTGATCCAGGATGTTATGGGGAGGAGGGTAATTGACTGCGGAGAAGACGCGATGAAATCGTCGCTCCTGAAGATTGCCGGGTGAGCTTCCTTTTCTTCCTTTCCCTTCTTTGATATTGAGTGAACTTAACAAGTATAAACCATTATAGCAATATCATCACTGTTAACCTGATGGAAGCCGTCGGTGAGGCCCAGGTCTTCGCCGAGCGCACAGGACTCGGCACCGGTCCTATGGAGGAGCTTATTGGCGAAGCCTTTGGTCCTGTTGCCGGTGGGTACTCGAAACGGTGAGTGGGTCTCCTTTCTTTCTTTTCTTTTCATTTTTCTTCGGCCTTGGCTTTATAAAGTAAGAGAAAGAGGGATAACACTAAGAGTCTTAATCTAGTCTAACAAGCGGAGCGTATGCACCACCCTTGGACTCTCGACCGGGGTTTGGAGTTTCTTTGGCTATTAAGGATGCAAACCATGCCTTTGATATTGCTACAGAACACCAGGTCCAACTCCCTGGTTTAAAAGTAGCCGCTGACAACATGGTCGCTGCTCGAGACTATGCGGGCGAGTGCCTGGATAGTAGTTCTATGTATGGTGTTTTGAGGCAGAAGGCCGGGATGGAGTTTTGGAATGAGAAGAGTAGGAAAGGAGGTGATTGAACCATTGAAAATATACTTATATTAATATATGGTATGGATGCATTAGGCAGAGAAGTTTTCATTACTAGAATATTTGACAGTTCTTCTCCATTTACACCAATTCATCTCATACGGGCCCTTAGCCAGGCCAATGGTAACATGCTGTTTACATGAATCAATGTTAATCAATATTTACAAAGTTCAATGCCGCCCAGCTACGCCGAATCCGGCTCATGACCTGTGTATGCCTTGTCAAGCCAGGGCCTATCCGTAGCTTTCTTTTTAAGCTTTTTCTCTCTGATTGTGTGTTCACGGTTTTTTTTTAGGGGGGGCATTTAAGGAAATTATACTATATTATAAACATATTGGGAACCGTTATGTGAGGAAAGGGATCAAGCTCATACGCTGAGTTGGGGTTAGATACTGGGGTTTTACAAAGCTTCACTCCCCTCGGATGATATACTCACACGTGTATTTTGAAAGAATAATCAATAGGACCTGAAGAATATGCTATCCACATGAATCAATGATGATAAATATATATAAAAATTTATTGCCGCTAATCCTTCTAGATCGCAAAATTATCAGAGTAAAAAAGTAATCTGGTCCATGTCCGGTACCGGGGCAGAGTCCTATGAATGGTAGGTCAGATGAATTGGATTTAAACGCCGTTAAAATCTTAAAGTCAGTTACCTAGATCGGCAAAGTTTGGCCGTATATCGGAGAAATTCCTGATTATTTCCTTTGGTAAAGCCACCGTATTGGTCCTCCACCAACATGAAGAAGGAAGACAAAGGGGAAAGGGCCAGGGGAAGAGGAAATTTAAGAAAAGTCCTTCGCCTGGCTCATCCGGTATATAGATACATACCAGCTGCAGCGAGGTTCTTTGGTTAGTGCAGCTCATGGTCGTCGAAAAGCAGCATCAAAGACCCGTCCTATGAATACACGCTAGGAGGTCGGTGGATGGTGTGGATATAGGAGAGGCCTAAGGAACATAAGAGATGTAAAGGAAGCAAAGGAGTATCGGATCAAGGTGCAGGCCGGATTCTGGCAGTTTCAGCTAATGCAGGATATGCTTCTGCAAATGCTGGCCCCAGAGACCAATTATTAAGATCGGAGAAGTGTCTCTCGAAGACCGGGTTGATAATCAGCTCGTCACTTTCGCCGGTGGATAGAAGACAGTCAGTAGCCTCATACGGCCAGTTGACTGATAGGGTGCCTGTGAACGGGATGAACCAGTTCTCAAATGGGTATTCATGATAGTTCATGACCACGCGGTCTCGCATCCGCGGCCATGGTAGGTAGTCAATCCAGGCAGGATGTGGTGTCAGGAGTTGCGACGGGCGAGGCGTTAGCCAGTCTGGTAGTCGATCGTAGTTCTCGGGGGTTGGGTATATTTGCCATCGCATAAGAAGAAACATGGCGTAGAGAACGGCAACTTGTTCAGGGAGCGCAGAGATATCTGGGAATGTGCGAAGAATGTCGGTGAACACTTTGGACAGCGGGTGGGAAAATGCACTCTTTTCGGGATTGAGTAAGGAGGAGACACTCGGGTAAGCAGGTCCTACAAGCTTCTGTTTTGGGACCCCCTTGGCCGCTTCCCGTTGTCGATTATGAAGAAAATCCAATAGGATGGCGTCTAGGGTGCAGGTGGGAGCGACATTCCGGACGGGGGTCATGTACGCGGGGAGTGCCTGTTCTGTCATGGTGCCCAATGGTGGGAGGGTGTATAATGGAGTGCCGTTTTGCTGTGGCCGGCAGGCGGCTTCTGATGAACGACGGAAGCTCTCCACTTTAGGGACTTGCTGGGATGGGTCGAGTAGAAAGTTGAACCCCATTCTTTCGTCACCCCCGAAATCCAACCCGTGAGCCAAGTTGTGCCGTTGGTAATCAAATGCGACACGGAGTGAAGAATAATTGTTGGTCGAACTATCCCGCCGGGAACCCAAAGTCGGCGCGGAATGTGTGGAGGATGGTGTCTCTACACTTGCGATAGACTCCGTGTAGGAGCGATCGACAGTCACAGCTCTTTGGTGGTTCGTCGGGAACACGTTGTTCTCCATCAGGGGTGATGTCGAAGGTATGAGGGAGGACGGTGGTTTGTTAGGGGTTGGGGCTGCTGTTGGAGGAGCGTCTATACACGCGGTGGTGAGCCCGGTCGCACTTCTTATTGCGAAGCGAATCCGAAGCGGATGAAACAGAGTAGACTTACTTAATGCATCATGTTGCCTCCCGGCCAAGGGTTGAATGATATCCATGATCGCCTTCAGCCCTTGCCGAATTTCCCTGTTCTCAGCCTGGATCGCTTCATTCTGTCTTAGCGCGGCCTGGAGATCCAGGAACGGCTTCTGCGACGAGAGCTCGCGTACCCGCTGTTCTAGTGATTCAATATGAGTTTTGGTCCTCTCCCTAATCGCCCGCTGGGCCTGACGATCGTTGGCTCGTTTTTTGGCTAGCTGGTCGGGTGTCAGATTAGCGACACCACGAGCCGATGTGCTGTTGAGCTTGCGTTTTCGGCCCGCGGCTGCCGTCGCAGGACCTCCATTGTCGGGAGTCGAAGCTGACACGGGAGCAGGTGTTGCCATGCTCCCATATGGCGTGGGAGAAGAATCCTCCACCTTCACAAATTCTGAGTCATGCGCGACGATCGTGTTTGCGGTCGGGGGCGGATGGTTCGGTGCGGATAGGGAGGACGAGGAAGACGATGGTTCAAGAGCTGGTGAGGGCGCCACATCGGAGAGAGGAGGCAGGCGGGTGGCCATTGCCTCGCTCGCACGGGTTATCGGGTCGCAATGGCCATTCACTATCTTCGCCGAATTTGTTGTCGAGGAATTGATGGCGGGCTGAGTAAGTTCGAGGAGTTCCACGGGCGGGAGCTGTGTCACCGAGAGGAGATCCGAAGCATTGGGGAAGCTCGGGGAAGAGAAAGGAGTCTATACCAAGATCAAGGAATGAGAGAGGGGCAAGAGATTCCGATTCCGAGAAAATGAAAAATGTCGCGAAGAGATCGGGGAACGAGGAGATCGGACGAGTGAGCGGAAAATTAAATTACGATCTAGCTGGGGAAGGAAGTGGAGGAAGTGGAGGAGGAAGAAGAGCGTGGAAAAGAGGATGACGATACGATTGCTGCAATCGAAACCGGGGGGCGATTTTTGGGACTTCTGTCCTCCAGCCTTGTTGATGCGCCCACGAAACGTAATCGCTTCGACTGTCTCTCCCAACAACTAGGCATTTCAATGATTATTTCTTCTTTGTGCTGTTACTTTTGAAGGGAGGATTTATTGCATTTTTAGTTGAACGTTAAATATTCTCTCGTCTCCTGCTCGTCTCCAATGATCGGCAGGTCGGCCGTCCTGTCCTGAGAACAGCCTCACAAACCCACGGATATCATGTTTGTCGGGTCCGAGATCGTCACATTTATCCTCCCAGCGTGAAAAATCGCTCCGTTCTTGGTATCTACATTTTGGCAAATGGCAGCACAGCATAACTTCTCATCCCATTGTTCCTAATGTATTGACCTAGTGGTACATCATCCGGGAATCCAATCATTGCCTGGAATTTTCAATAAAACAAGCAACCATGGGTGGGCCCATTGTTGACAGCAATGCCAAATCATAGAATACAATACACGAGTCCATGTGGGATTCTGTGCATGTCACTGGATATTTTTTTTAAACCAAAATATCACAAAAAGGAAAGGGGGCAGAAGTTAAAAAAGGTGGAGAACTTCTC
This sequence comes from Aspergillus biplanus, assembly GCA_027569045.1. Taxonomy (NCBI): domain Eukaryota; kingdom Fungi; phylum Ascomycota; class Eurotiomycetes; order Eurotiales; family Aspergillaceae; genus Aspergillus; species Aspergillus biplanus. Next base: position 937,512 of record JAPDEJ010000009.1, on the reverse strand, counting down.
AGCAAGGAAAAATGACTCCGTGTAACAAGAAACCAAACGAGTCAGAGCAAGACAAAACGAGGGAAGAGAAGATCTCGCTGATTCAGAAGAAAAAAAAACCCTTCGCCGTACATAATAGGTACTACCGTTAAGAATGATGCTAGGTTATCCAAATGATGCTTTCCCCTGCTTACCCCTTGTAAATACAAGCGAAAGGATATATGCGACATATGTAAAGATAGAAGGGGAAAAGGGAAAAAAGAAAAAAAGGTATAAAAGCGAAATGTATGAAATGATAAAGTGAACACTCATTGAATCATATGGCCCATCTTGGATATCTATTTTCAAGTTCCAAGTTAGCCGTCAAAGTTTCACCGAGACCGCACCACACTCTTTGATCGACAATGCAAAAGGTCAAGTAGAGAAAAGCAAACTAAAGCGAGGGAAAAGAAAAAAAAAAAAACAATATCAGAAAAACAAGAACTAACCTTTGTCCGTAAATATCCTTCAATTTCAGAGCTTTTAATTCCCAGTTTGCCCCCAGTTTGCCATGCGAGTGGTACCATGGGCACTCTTTCCTTCACTGTAACTTCCCTGTTGGGGCCTTCAATCGCCCCAACTTTATCAGGATTGTTGGTGAGGAGCCGGATTCCATGGGGGTTGGAATCCTCACCCAAACCCAGATCGACTAGGATGGCTGTGGCAAGCCCGTAGCTCCTGGCATCGGCTGGATGTCGTAATAAAAGATTGGCTTCGACGGTATCCGAGCCCAGGTCTTGTAGGTTGTAAGCCTTTAATTTTTCCCCAAGCCCAATCCCACGGCCCTCCTGGCGAAGATAAACGATGACCCCCCCCGATACGTTCGATGGTACGGATACGGACTGTTCGGACGCGATCTCATTCAAGGTCTCCATTGGAAAGGACATCAACCTCGCAGCTTCGTCCAGTTGTTCACCGCAGTCGCAACGAGCGGACCAAGCAGTCTCGCCTGTGTAGCATTCCGAATGTATTCGCACCAGTGGCGCTTGGTTGGGGTGTGTGCGCGTCGACTCTGCGTTATGCAGGACAGGGCCGTCGGAGCCTCTATTAGCCTCCCCGACAGCCTCTGTCCTCTCGTCGTACCAGCTACTGACCCGTCCAGGATGCAGCTTACCAACGTAGGCTCCGCGAATCATGCGGTCCATTTCGGTCTCTCCCGGTCGCACCTGATCCAAGCTTCGACTTCTAATATTATTGCCGAACACAATTGCTAGATGTTCCTTATTATCTAAGTCGTTGCGGTAGAGATGGAGGAACATCTCAGCACCATTGGTGGTTGGTATCCGGGCGCGGACGATGCATTCCACATCGGGAAGTTGAGGAAGAAGCCTGGGGGGTTTGGAATGAGAAACGGGCTGCGACAAAGCCTGCTGGAGTAGTTTTTCGGTATTTAATGTGCCCCCGGGAGTTGCTGGAGGGGTGAAGGAAGGGGAGAGGAGCGAGGCAGGTATAGCAGGGGTTACATCACCCCGGGCATTTTCAAAGTTGGTTTGACTAGCTGAATTACTGCCACGAAGCTCGTCTACCCTACTGTTCAATGAGGTCGGTATCTGGTGATCTGGACCGAGTGAGATCTCGTCGACTGGTTGTGCAGAGGAGGCCCTTTGTGCCGGGAAAGTTGGAGAAGCGTGGGATGGTAAGTTCGCCATGGTGAGATGAATGTGTCGAGGGGCAGAAGGGTAATTCGTAGAAATCAGGATTAACCAACAACAATGACAAGGTGCATACCAGGCTCAAAAAAAAAAAAAGGAGAGGGGGTCAATGGCAATTGTTTGCAAAAAGGAGGATCATAACCGGCGAGGGACACAGGCTTGGGGAAACTCTCCATCAGCCATGATTCATTTGCCATAATATTAATTAGACTGCGCCGTCGGACCGCATGTGGTTCGGCGCCTCGGAAGAGGGTGCGGGAGTTGGCGGGGGAGGATGAGTCAGCCGCTGACTGCAGCTTAGCTAAGGTCTAGTAGGTTCCATGGAAAATTCACATCTCATACGAAATACCGATGGGAGATGGCGTCCGACTCTTGTTGGTATTCTTATTGCCAACAACTTTGAGATAGAACAGCGTGTTTGAAGAGTATGTTAACACTAATAATAATGTTGAAAATTGATTAACTCGGAACGCACTGGACCGATCCCTTTAAAGAAAAAAAATAGAAAAAATAGAAAAAGAATATAAAAGAAGGTCATAGTAAAACATGAAATAAAAAGTATGTATGAAGAGAGAAGTCAAGGTTATCCGTATGAAGCCCCGTCGGGCAATTGCTCGTCCAGCCCTTACTTCCCGGGAATGTCGAGGACGAATCGGCGGTCCACTTCCATCTCCTTATCATCCTCCTCGCCCTCGAATTTAAGGCGATATGCTTCCTTTTTAGACCCCATAACCTCTGCCCGGTAAAAGGTCGTGGTATCAGGATACCTTGCTAGGACTTGCTTCCCCACCGAGAACGAGGGGAGGGTTGATCCCATCCGAGGGATTGGGATCAAAGACGCAGCTGTAGTTTTATAAACAGCACCCTGTTCGCCGTTCTCGTTGGGCTCGGGATCTTGAACATCGTATCTTGATAGAGAAAACCCCAGTCAATTCTTGCATACAGGAAATCAGGAAAACTCATGACCTACCGTTTTTTGAGCCCCTCACCTGAGATTCCCTTAATGATGCATTGGATCCCCTCTCCCTCCACTCCTTGTTTGTTTTTGTTGTGCTTGAAGACTACCTCTGCTCCAACAGTGAGCTGCCCAGTGCGCTCTGCGAGCGTGCCTTTGACACTCTCAGCACCATCTTCTAGCTTGACATGCACGTTATCTCGGCTGTCGCGGCCCTCACGGACTTGCGTACTAGATACGCTAGTGCTGCGCTGGGCGCCTCCCTTGCCACGGCTGCCTTTATCTGATAGCGTGCCTGAGGGCCCAGGAGAATCCGTGGCCGATCCGTCCATTTCATTTCTCTTCTTCCGGGATTTAGAAAGAGATACGGCACGATTCATAGGTGCTTCCGCTTCGGATGCCTGCCGAAGCGCAGTCAGGAGCCCCAGGTTTTTGATCACATCGCTTGGTTCATCTTGGAGAATAGCCCTTTCCTCTTCGCACAGCTTGAGCATTTGTCTATAGAGACTATCTAGCTGGTTGTGCTCATTGAGGGTCGGCTCTGTAATAATGTTAATTCATCAATATACCATATACAAAGACGATCACGCGAACAAAAAAGCAGATCAAACGAGAGAGGTGGGGGTATATAAACATAGGCACAGGCCCAATAAAGCCACAGATATGGCCCGAAAGGTAGGGTGGAAACCCAAGGACTTTGAAGGAAATCGGAGAAAACAAATTTGGAGCTTGGATAGGTCAAGGAACATTTGGGTCTCACGAAATCGCCAACCCTTTGTTTGATTGAGGGAACTACGGACCAGGGGCTTGAAACGGAGAGGAGAGACCACTTACTCCCGCCCTCTTTACCAATCTTTTCATTCAAGGCTGATATCTGTTCGGACAGCACTTTCTGCTTGTCATTTTTCTCCTTTGCCTTCCGCAGGTCCTGGAGGATCTTATTCCACATGTCAGTCTCCTCATTGGCGGCCAGGCCATTGTCCCTGGGCACGGGAGGGCCTCGGGGCCGGTTCCGTGACATCTCCTGGGGAAGATCCTGTGTTTGAGCGATGGACAGCACCAGCCCCTGTCCGGGATTACAGCTTTCGGCGGTTGTTGTCGCTGCCTCGGGAGCCTTCTGCTTCTCAAGGTCCAGAGCAGCCCATTCAAAAGCCGACACAATCTCAGAGCGTTGCGCACTCCGAGTTCCACGAGCAGCACCGTGTCGTAAACTGTGCGGACGGCCTCCAGATCCGCTTTGCGGGGACTCCAAGTGTTGACTTGTCGCAGAATCGCCAGATGTTGACTGGGATTCGGGTTGATGGCGGCTCTTCTTGGCGGTGGTGCTCGAAGTGGGTAAGCGCTTGACGCTCCATGTCGGTCTCTGATTGGCTGGATACATTGTCACGGGTGTGACTAAAGAGGCAGCTAAAATCGTGGAACGGATGCGGTCAGCCAAATCGGGTACGGAGTATAGTAATTTCGGACTGAGGGGTAGAAAAAGTGGCAGAGTGGGTGGGAAGCTGGCGAAACAGAAGAAGATAAAAACTTTTGCAGCTTCTGAGATAGAGAGGAAGGCTAAGAGACCCGAAGAATCAATAGAACACAAAGAACAGCCCACTGGGAGGCAGGTGCATCCCCCAGCAAATCCCTCATTCAATTGACAGTGAATGAACACCGGCCGTCTGCTGCAGCTTGCTTGTGTTTGAGACTGTCTACCATCGAGCTCTCTTTGGGTCTCATCAATAATCCCGATTTTTTCTCAAGATGCAGGTGCCATTACTAAGGCTACAATGTGGTAAGCTCTAACTAGGATCTTGCTTCACTCTGTTCCCCCCGTCCTGGAGCTAACGGCTGGCTCTGCGCCATCTTTAAAGGAGTAAACAGCTACGATTGGGGTAGGTCCCTTCCCACCTTTTATGGCCGCTCGGGTTTTCTGTCTACTACCTCATGCTAAATCTCTATTGCAGGCAAGGTCGGCCATGAGTCTGCAGCAGCAAAGTACGCTGCTACGACGGCAGCAGCGGATTTCTCGATCGATGCAGAGAAACCGTACGCAGAAGTAGGTTGCCCCTGAAAATATCAAGCTTTCGAGATGCCGAATGCTAATGATTTGATGGTTATCTCTAGTTATGGATGGGAACGCATCCTTCGCTTCCTTCCAAAGATCTCGAGACCCAACGAACCCTACTCGACCTAGTTCAGGATAACCTGGCTTTGATGTCCACGGCGGTTAGTGCACGTTATGGCGGAAAGCTCCCTTTCCTTTTTAAGGTGCTGTCGATTCGGAAAGCTCTCAGCATCCAAGCCCATCCGAATAAGAAGCTAGCAGAGGCGCTCCATGCTCGGGACCCCCGAAACTACCCAGGTAAGTTACGCGAAGTCTCGGTCAGGGCGCATGGTTCCGAAAGGCATTGACCGTCTTTCCCCCAGATGACAATCATAAACCTGAAATGACCATTGCTATCACGCCTTTCGAGGGATTGTGTGGTTTCCGTCCTTTGGCCGAAATCGTCCATTTTATCAAGGCCGTCGCGCCTCTTCGTTATTTGGTGGGCGTCGAGGCCGCCACGGCGTTTGAGGATGCTGTGAGGGGTTCTGAGAACTCGGATGACCCGATCGATACCAGAAAGAATAAGGATGCTCTCCGCTCCCTCTTTACGACGCTGATGAAATCATCATCCGAGAATGTTGAGGCGGCTGCGAAGGAGCTCGTCGGAGCGGCGCGCAATTCCCCGGACACTTTCGCTTGTCTGGTCAACACTCCAGAAACGAACCCAAGCAGCCCTGCAGAATTGGCGGCTATAACCATCCGCCTCAATGAGCAGTTTCCTAATGACATTGGCTCATTCGTTTTCTTCTTTCTCAACTTTGTCCGGCTTGCACCTGGAGAAGCTATGTTCCTGAAGGCCGATGACATCCATGCTTACATCTCGGGGGATATTATTGAGTGCATGGCGTCTTCCGACAATGTCGTACGCGCCGGTTTCACCCCCAAGTTTAAGGATGTTGAAACCCTTACAGACATGCTGACGTATTCGTATGCGCCGATTGACGAGCAGAAGCTTGAGCCCACAGATTATCCATATGTGGTGTTTAATGCCTCGGCGTACTCTAGCGCCTCGTCTTGCGCTTTGTATGATCCCCCGATCGAAGAGTTCAGCGTAGTCAAGACGGAGCTTCGACGGACCGGGGCTAAGGCGACATTCGATCCACTTACCGGGCCCAGTATTTTGATCTGCACTGGGGGAACTGGAAAGATAACCGTGGGCCATAAAACAGAAGTAGTCCAAGAAGGCTATGTCTTCTTCGTGGGCGCAAACGCTGAGTGCATCCTTGAGAAGACTGACAGTGGAGCAGACGAGGAAATTGATTTCACGACGTTCAAGGCCTTCTGTGATCTGACTGGCGAGGAGGACATGGTTAATGGGCACTAATGATTTACGTTTCTTCAAAGCTATCTCACAAAAGTAATCCTTGTGATAATGCAATATATTATTATGTTTATCGGGCCGTACGCACGTCTGTGTTGTGTTCCCCTTTCCCCACTCCACCGGATCCACGGTCGACGGAAAGGCGCAACCGAGGTATTAAAAAAACAAGCTGCACTACTCGACGATTTCTGAGCATCCACACGGGAAAGCTTGAAGTGCGGGGAAGCAAGCAGAAGGGAGGAGGCTTCTATATCCGAAATCTCTGGCCATTATTTATCCCTGCTTATCCTCCATAAATCCCACCCCTCCGACCGACTCCGTAATCGCTCTCTCCCCACTCCCACCCCTAATCTAGACCTCTGCCTCTATTCTGAGCATTACCATGGCTTCTGCATTAACTGGAGAGCCCCTCTCATTCTGGGAGAAGGCTGATGCCTTCGCAGGCCAGCTCTCCGTCCTCGGGGCTGTCCTTTACAGCGCAATTACGGGCACCTTTCGAGGCAAAAGCGGCGCGAAGCAATATAACGTCCATATAGCCCATGCCGCCGTGCGGAAGATGGTTTCTCGGCTAACCGCGAGACAACTTCAGTCAGTTTGTCACTAGATTTATTAGTTATTTTCTTTTTACCTCTCCTTTGGTTACAATTAACATTATAGTACCCAGGTCTCTGAACCCAGCAACATCTAAAACTTATGAACAATACATGAAGGACCAGGGTCTCCAACCGGAGACTGTAACACTCAAGCACGGAGCCAAAGGCCACTGGATTGGCAATAAAGACGCAAAAAATGTTGTCATATACTACCACGGTTAGCCCGAGTCGTCTCATACATTGACCCAGAAAAGGGGGGGAGTAAAGGTAAAGAAAGAGACTAAAAATTATGCAGGTGGAGGATTCGCCCTGCCCAGCACCCCAGGCCACTTCGCCTTCTATGGCCGAATTATCGAAGAACTCAACAAAAACGGCCACGACGTCTCCCTCTTTTTCCTCGAGTATACCCTCACTCCGCCAGCCGAGTACCCCGTGCAACTGCGCCAGGGTGTTGAAGCCCTCCGGTATATCCTGACCGACACTCACCGCGACCCCGCCAACATCATTGTCGGGGGAGACTCAGCCGGGGGAAACCTCTCCCTTGCCGTCCTCTTGCATCTGACGCACCCCCACCCGGAGATTGACCCAATCGATAGCTCCCTTGAGCCCCTGGCCGGTGTCTTCGGGTTCGCGCCCTGGGTGGATTTCCGCCAGAATGGTGCCTCCTTCGAGGAGAACAAGTATAAGGATATTATCCCCGCGGACGGATTGAAGATGTGGTCGAAATCATACCTGGGGAACCGAAAACAGGGGGATGAGTGGAGTGAGCCGGCCCGAGCGCCGACCGAGTGGTGGAAGGGTGTAAAGGCCCAGCAGATTCTGATCCTGGCTGGGAGGGATGAGATCTTGTTTTCAGGGATTGAAGAATTTGTTAACCGGCTCAAGGTGAGATTTACCTGAAATTTCTGTTATTTAACCTCTGTGCACCTTTTTCTTTTGCATTGTGTTATAGGTTAAAAGCTCGTGTCACTAACGCAACTGCCATGGTGTTACAGACGGTTGTTCCTCGAACTACTTTTATTGTCGGTTACGACGAGACTCATGTCTCGCCTGTTTATAGTGCCGGTACCCTCGGTGGGGAAACGCAGCAGGGTCGCGGTTTGAGGAACTGGATTGGAGCCCGTCTATGACGATAGGTTCAGGTTGATTTAGGATTCGAGGGCAGCTTATAATCCTTTCTTAGTCGAATATTATAATTTGGATATTCACTGTGTAATACTTGTCTGGTTCGTTCCTGGTTTAGAAAAAACTATCCGTTTCCGAAATCTTCTTGAGTTAACATAGCTTTTGGTTTCTCTCATTTATTTTCGCGAAGACAGCATGGGAAGTCCAGGGTGAGGTCATTAAATCCATATCTGGCGGACCGGGTATAAACTTCGATCGGATCGCTAATGACGCATAGTAATCCTTCTGCTCTATCTCATATATGGTAGAATTATAGAATCGTCCAGAGAGGATAGTACAGTCGCCTCGACGTCAGGTAGAAATCAATCAAACAACATCACAGAAAAACAAAGATAGAACGCAACATCAGGCACATTTTAAGAAGACACCTTAGGAGAATACTTAGCAGCGGCCGCATCGAAAAAATCGCTCTTTTCTTGGATCTCAGCCAATAAGGCATGTGACGGCTCGACTTGTTGGAGATGTCTATAAACTCTTGTTAGTAGTTGGACCTATTTGAGCGTATACAAAAGAGCGACTGATGAAGGAAAAGTGCGCCATCGAGGGATCAAAAGGGAAAGGGCGGTGGGCATACTGCTCCAATTCTTCCGCTGGCTTCCCAGCCAACACATTTAGTACAATTGTGTTAGCAATCAAGCCCGCCTCATTAGGGTATTCCTCCAGAGCGCTAGACAGTGCAGCCTCAGCCTCGGGAATTCGACCAAGATGGATTTCAGCCACGGCCTGCCCGATAATTGAGAGCGCCGCACGGGTGCTGTCAGCCGCGGCCAATTCTTCGTAGACGTAAAACGCAGATTGGTATTTTTCACCGCCCTAAGAGCAAAGGTTAAATTGATTAGACAAGTTTCTATCGTCGTTCGTAGAGAATGAAAAGTAGTCATGGGATGAGGGGGGAACGAACAACTCTCATGCCAACCCACGACTCAGCTAGATTCACCAAGAGGGAATCCTGAGCCCATCGCTTAGCGGCTTGGACTTCTTTCAAAGCGAGATCGGATCTATTCTGTTGAAGGTGGATCTGAACAATCAGGGCAACACTATTGTACACTCAGCAAATTAACTTTCTCAAAAGATATGCGCCCAGTTGAGGAGGGGAAGAGAACGGGCTAAGATGGGAATTCTCACGCCTCAAGATTTCCCTGGTGTTTGGCCAACAACGCCAAAGCCCCCTCGCTTTTCCCTTCAACCTGCAGCAGTGTTCCGCACAGGACCTGTACGGTAGAATTTTCTGGGTAATTCTCCACCAGATCTTGCGCTAAGTTCAAGGCAGACTCGGCACCTCCTGCTGTGTGCTGTGCCAATGCCTTTATTGCGGCGAGATCGGGGGTTTCCTCTTCGCCTTCGACATCAGCGACGACGTCTTCCGCCTGACCTAATGCAATCCTGGCACGAAGTTTTAGGACGCGGGCCGGAAGATGGTTCTCGGGGGAAAAGGATGACGTATCGAAATCTATCACCTCTTGATATTGACCCTGGTGGAAGGCATTGTGGATGTTGATGAGCTCTGGAGATCGTAGAGAGGGAGATGTGAGAATTTGAGGTTAACCAGAGGGGCAATACGGTGGTCACGTACCTCCCTCCGCAGAAAATGGATCCATTGTAACTAAGAGAAGAAGTTATGATTATTCTACTTTGTCTTGGGTTAATAGGCAAGCTGATGTATCGTGCACGAAAGTCGGTACGTTGTCTTCGGCGGTGAGCGGCAGGTGAGCCGAGGGGGAAAGTAAGCCGCTATGTTAGTGGTATTTTTTTGCAATTCAACGCAGGAGTTTGCAAACATTAGAATCTACACTACTATGGAAACTATACATTTCACAACTTAAATAATCTAAAAAAAATGAGCGTCCCAGCCGCGTCTTTAATATTAAAACAAGGGTTGAATACAATGATGGACGGGTTGTCAAGAACCCAGCCTTGAGTGAGATTAGGAAACATGAACCAGCCAATAATCACCCAAACAACATCTCACTGAAAAAGGCTACTGCCTCATATGATAACTCCTGTTCAACAAAAGTCCTCCACCATTTATACCTGATAATGCAACCTATTGGTCCGATAAAAAAGAGGGGTACGACCTGAACCTCAAACCATGCGGACAACTCGAATGCGAATAATAGATGACATAGAAAGACAGAAATGAACAAGAAGAATAAATCTCTCACGCATACAGTAATGCAGGATGCAATAATACATGCACAGGTTAGGGGTATCGCCAGATAAAGAGTATAGAAACACAAACAGGGTTGGCCTTGGGAGAACGCCTTGATCTCGCGGTTCCAGCGCGGATTTGAAGCCATGTATCCCGCAAAAGGAAAAGGGATAACAAAACATAAAAAAAGAAAAGCAAGACGGACGCAGGTGGCCATAGGTTCTGTTCAACAGTAATAACCTAGCTAACTGAAGACGCCGGGCTCCCGAAAATGATAGCAAGTGGAAATGGTGAAAGAAGACAAAAGAAAACGCCATGTTACAAAGTGAAAAGTCGACAAAATGAACACAGAAAAGAAAAGGCAATATCGGACAACGATACGGGCGCTTAGCCTTGAATTCTGATGGATCGAAGACGTTAAGCTGGGAGTGAAGCAGTAGACGTAGTAGAAATCGTCGGTGTTAAGACAGGAGAAGTATCCTTATCCTCTGGGGTGATCGGCGGTTCACTCGCCTTATCTGAGTAAGCATCCCTATCCCTTTCAGTGGAAGAAGCACGTTTGAAGACCGTCTGCCCGATCTGACGAAGAATTCCCAACCGCTCAGCCCGCAGCTCTTCGGCATTAAGCCGTCTGACCGAGATAGGATCTTCCTTCGTTATTTTGCAGAACAAGGTTGAGAATAAATATTGATCACCGCTCCCATCATATAGCGGGAGATACCGGTAGCCTTGAGAAAGGCTGGTTAGCTTAGCGGTAAATGTGGCCAATTGAACGCTGCCATTGTTTCCTGTACTGCGTCCATCCACGGAGCTCCAGACGGTCCAGCGCACAAACACCAAGTCAGGATATTTAGTTTCCAACGACAAACGGAATTTATCGTTGAAAATTGGGCTATAGCCGTTCCTTTGCTCGATCTTCGTTCGCCGACGATGCGGATAACCAATTCCAGACATGCCGTTTCGCGCCGAGGCATTCATGCCACCCTCCCCGGAAACAAAACTTTGGCCACGATCATCTGCACTAAACATCTCGATTTCGACATACGGATTGATATTTCCATCGGGTGCGATGCCGCGGGGCCTAGGAAGTTGCTGCGCTGAAATGACGTCCACCGAAAATCGTACTAGTTTGCGTTCAGTCGTCTTCATACCATCAGCGGACGGGGCTGTCACGCAACGAAGGGACTCGGGTTTGAGAACATATCCGGTGCGATCACTCCCTGCAGCGAACATGGCTTGATTGAGCTGCATTCCAATATCGTAGGTTTGCCAGTTCAGTGCCGCCATTTGGACGCCACGGCGCCAGAATTTAAGCGGGTCAAAGTTCGAGGACCGTAAGCGAAACCCGGAGGGATATACTCGTGTGAAATATTTTCGGTTATGCCTCTCAAAAAGGGCCTTGTTCTCGGCGTCACGGCAGATACTTTCAAAAGATCGTTCAGCAAAAGAATATATATGGTTATATCGTTGGCTTTCAGCTGAGTGGAAACTGTGCCACTTGTAACCACGGGTATAAACCCCCAAATCCGATAGAGGCTTGGTGATTTTGCTCTTCTGGCGCCGCTTTCGCTCTTTTTTTACTGACACCATTGCGCTATCGCTATCTTCCGTCGCGCTGCTCATACTAGTGGTAGTGAAAGACCGTCGGTCTGGTGCCATAAATGGACCGACACCATCCAGGCCGATCGTGGGAGGACTGGAGAGTGAAGGGGTGAATGGAATGGTGGGCCCTTCAGGAACCGACGGGCGCAGAAACGGAGAGCTAGAGCTTCGTTTACGACCAGTGGTAAGAAAAGAGCTTCCCGAGTCCTGGCGCATATTGCCTTGCACCTCGTCGCATGTTTTAACTTTAATCAAAATACGACCCTTAAGTTCTTCGGGTGACGGAAGCACGAATGTGTTTGTCAAAAGTGGCTCAAGAATAAGCTGTTCTCCAAAGCCGTCCTTCATAATTTTCACCATCGCGAGCTGCTGTTCTGGGTTGCAATGCACTTCCAGGGATATGACGAGGGGAAAGTCCGTGGTAATGAACGCATACCGGTTGATCACAGTGATGCAGTCGGCAAACAGAACGCTCGTGGTCAAAGTCCTTCCATGGGACACGATGGGTCGACCATCTGCTCCGTCCCAACAATCAATCTCTATACAACGACACCCTTGGGACAATGCGCTGATGTATGCTTCTGTGCTAGATGCACCAGCTACTTGCCGCCCCAAAAGGTAGGTATTGTGAGAGCTTGAAATAAAATACTCGTTCAACGGCCGATTAAATCTTGACTGCGGAGCACGAGAAGCATATACCCCGTTGCAGCAGGAAGCAAGGAATGAAGAGAAGGCTTCCAAGTTCATATGACGGGTTTGAGTGTCAATGGAATCCGGAAGGCTCTGTGTACGAGGCTTTGACTTTCGACTAAACTTGTCGAAGATTGAGGTCCAATAGGTTCGGTCGGAATCAACGTCTTCATTCTGCACGTCGCGAAGGAAATGCAGAAATTCGTCAACTGTTAGACCATCGCCAGAGTCGCGAACGTTGCGCTTGAATATTTCCTCCACATCCTTTCGCTCCTTCAGCCGTGTAACAAAGTCTTTGAACTCCGCGAAGTTCAACCGTCCCTTGCTATCCTGATCCGCACTGTTAAATTGAGTGCGAAGCATATCCCTCGAACAGTTGACGTGCAAGCTATGACAAACGCTTTCCACCGCGCCATAATCGAGTGTTTCGGTTTCTCCTGGTTTCAAGCCTAGAGGGAAGAACCTTGCCATCTCACGTTGCCAGTGCGCTGTAAGAACGGCCTCATTTTGGCTAGAAACCGCCAGGCCAGTCATTAAGCCAATTCTGTACCGCGAGATGTACTCCAAGGTTGTGGTCCAGAGTTCCAGAATGCTATCATTTGGGGCAATAAGGTGGATTGTTTTGACCGGGCGTCCCTTCGATCGTTCAGCATCTGCGATAACGATTGTGAACCACCGGCTCTCAGCATCTTGCGGCACTTGGTGCTCTTCGCGATAATTCCGCGCATCTGCACCAACCCGAATCTCTCTGATATCGTCAACATAAAACCGTTTAGTGGGATTTGAAGGATCCCAATAAACCTTGCCTGTATCAAGGTCTAGAAAAAAGCGCACTTGCTTCTTGCGTTTCCTAGTTACCTTGGTTAGAATCGTACCACGCTGGATAACCGAATCGACTTTGGGCGCAACAGCACCAGGATTGCGAGTAACAGCCGCAAAGCTGTCAGTGGGTAGACTAGAAGCCTCAGAGCCACGCCATGCGCCCAGAGAATCCATCGTGTCATTGCTGTTTTCCTCGTTGCTGGAATCGAGAGCGCTATCTCGACCATTCTGGGCCCCAGTCTTACTATCGCTGCGTCTGCGCATGATGACTGGGCCAGAGCTGCGCTCCCGTTTATCGTTATGTGAAGTAGACTGTCGTCGCCGGGTGAGTTTGCTTGCAGCACCTCGGGAGATCCTGCGCATCAAACCAGGGCCCTTGTTAGGGTTCGAGGTGACAAGGTCACCAGAAACACCAGCGCCAAGACTTCCCGGGACAGCCATAACGGAATCCCCCAGATCAAACGATGCGGAAGGTACAATAGGGAATGAGGTTATTCGACCTCGGAGGGTGTCAGAAGCAGATTGAAAGGGAGTGCCCAATGGGCTGGAATCATTTGATAGGTTGTATGTAGGTCGTAAGGAATTTGGGGTATTTGTGAGGGAGGAAGTATATGCAGGTGCTATATTAGGATGGATAGAAGAGTTTGGGGTGGTCGTGAGAACATGATGTAACTTTGGAGGCTCAGGGCGCGAAGTAGTGAGTTTTAAACTTGTTTGGGTGTCGCCATTAACGGCAGAAGGCGATGAAGTAGCGGCAAAGGTCATTGCGGCTATATTGTAGATGTGCTCCGTGGTTGCAAACGTGAGATTGTAGCCCTGTTGTGAACCGTGCCAAATCTGAGTCACCTGGACTCTTCAAGGGACGAATTAACAACGAGGTAAGAAGTAGGCAATACTGTTGGTTCTGAAATGGCAGGTAAAAGCTGAAATGCAATACGAGTTGGAATCGCGAACGTGTTTGGCTGAAGTAATGTAAAAGCCACGTCCTTAGCGGTATCGCTCTGTTTTTGATATCTGCATCTTGGCCTGCCTTGAATGCAATGCGGAGAGCCCTGCCTGAGAGCGCTCGCAAGAAAGACGGGATTCAAGTTTCTGATAACAATTGAGACGGACACTGGGGTTTGTGTAACAATGGCTCCACGAAGTGGAAGCTGAGCACACTGTCGTACGTCGGCTTTAACAGCTATAATTAAGGCTGAGCACCCAAGCTTGGTCTCTTTCTGGAACCGATCTTCGTCACGTTTTCAAAATGTCTCACTTCTTTTTCCCTTTCCTTCTTTCCTTATCTTCTAAATCGAGCTTCTTGTTTTTCTTTTTTACCCCTCCTCAAATTGCCGATCCTCTAGTACGCGGGGAAAGCTGTTTTTTTCTGCAAGAATACAAGACGTGCGGAGACGGACCAATTGGCTGGTTTCGTCGATGATGGGTTGACGTTCCTTCTGTAGCAGGGGGAAGAAAAACGGTAACCACCAGGGCACAGAATAATAAAAAATTATTGTAAGCAAAATGAAAGTAGTTATCATGCAAGTCAAATGCCGTCTGCGCAGCACATGTGCTTTGGTGCCAGCAGAGCCCCTCCGCAAGTAGCGTTCCCGACGTCAGGAATTGTGAGGGAATTCTCGCCTTTGCGCCTGGTTGGCCTAATCTCGGAGGAAGGAAAAGAATAAAAAAATAAATCAGAGCCCAGGGTCAAGGCTGAGGGTTGTGGGTAATCCGCGATGAAGATTGGAGCTGCAAATGCAGGATTGCCTGCCAACACAGTGATGCAGGTGGTCTAAAGAGGAAGGATGAAGATGAGCTATCGGAGATTGGACCGAGGAGAGAATTCGTAAAGGTTGTGACTGTCTAGCGCGGGTTTGAGATGTAATTGTCCCAGTTTCCTGCACGGTTACGTGGATTTGTAGTCAAGGACCTGCAGTGAATCCGCCAGGATGGAAGTAATAAAGATGATCAATGCGAGGACGGAAGACAGGGCCAGCGTTATTCTTCGTCCACGGACTCGGGTCACCTGCGAAAGTCAAGGAGAGGCAGATTATTCTGAGATAAAATAAGTGAAGGAGAATGTGAAATGAATCTCGAGGTTCCCCTTTTTTAGAAGAAAAAAAAGAGAAATTTCCGTCTAGTGATGTACCGGCGGACGGGCGAGGAGAAGTTTAGAAAAATGTTTTTGGCAGGCTCGATTTCGAGAAACCGATGGATGTTTCAATTGAAAGAAAGCTGAAGTGGGTACTTGACTGACGTACTGTGTTGTATTGCGGTATCGTATCAGGTATCAGTATGGGTATTGATACAGTCCTAGAGTACTATAGTACTACTACTAGTATCGTAGTACTAGTAGTAGTAAGTCGTACTGTACCACTGGGACAAGGATGTGGCGTATGTAATTTTCTTTTTACCTTCCCTTCTGATCCTGCTCTCGGATCGTATTCGGGTCCACGGATGGTGAAAATGATTATAGGGCAGGCTTGAAAAATACACTGCTTAAGTTTTTGTCCCGCCCTACGTTAGCAGGCAAATATGTAATGATGATATAACGTCAGAATGATAACAGAATGGCAGGCGGTGATAACAGCGGCGAAGAGGAGAAGATGATGCTTGATCCCAACTTGGAACCGAATATGCTTTGTTGCTTTCCTGGAAGAAGAAAGAGTATGGGAATTATAATGAATAGTGACGACTATAAAATTGAAAGGATGGAAGGGAGGAGCCTTTGATATATACTCACAACTAGGAAAGGGATAATTCATCAGGCATGTTCTCCATAGCAAATCTACTACACCGGGCCGTTGTTGCTGGGCACACCTGTTGCAAGTCAAAATCGGGGAAGGTGAGTTGGTTACAACATAGCGCAAGCAAAATAGCGGCCCAAATGAAATGGCTAATTATAATCTAATAATATTTCTTTATTTTTCTTAGCTCCCAGGGTTGAGTTGATTTTTTTTTTATTAAACATTATTTATTAATTGCGCTGGTTTTGACTCGATACTCGTTGTGAGCCTGGTCTGCCATCACATTCATGGATCAAGCAAGCAGCCTTATCCCTCCCTCCTTACTAGATACTCTCTCTGATTGGCTCTCTTGGGTAATAGTTGCCATGCACAAGAGCCGCGGAATTATTACTGGTAAATTACTCCGATGAATGAAACATTATGATTTGCCTTGAGATCAACCCGAGCAGTCGCGAAAAGGGCCCGATTTACCTTTCCATTGGGTGATCATCCCTTGATGAGGCATCACTGTCAAATTTGCACGACAATAGACCGAAAATAGTGGTTTCATGTTGCACTTGAACTATCACCAGTTGATGAAGTTGGCAATCACTTTCTTCCTTGGTGTTCAAGAAAAGGGGAAAAGGGGCAAAGGGAAGAGGAAAAGCAGATCTCTGCTTGTAAAGCCCAACATTGAGGGTGAGTGAGATATCTCTCACTTCGCTGGTTTAAGTTTTCTTTCAAGGGCCCTAAAATTCCCCCACAGTAAATCTTTCCCCTGTCGTAATTCTCTTGCTCTCTCATACTATATTTTCGGGTGGGAGCGGTACAGAGAACAAAGTAAAAAAGAAAATATCCTTCAAGTCATGTGTTCTTCTTTCCATTCTCAGTAATTTTGGGAGTTGATGCATGCACATCATCATCTCCAATTGTGACCTGCTTGTCATGGGAATCCTTCCTAACATGGATTATGCTGGTGTCACAAAAATAAAAAGCAAAAAAAAAATTCCACCCAGCCCAATGGTTCTCCTCGAATATTGAGAGCTTCGTCTGTGGATTGATGAGGGTTCCCAGTTTTCTCAAGATTGTCTGTATCAGTGTGCCCCCCTTTCCTCCCCCTACCCTTTCTCTTTTTTGAGATCCAAATCGACAAAGTACAATTCTTGGACTCGTTGGTGAGTTGAGTGTTTGGCTGATTTCTTGGAGGAATCTTCATATCCTTGTCTGCATATCCCGCTAAACATGCCGCGGCACTATTTCCATACATCACTCTATATGGACAATCAAGTTACCATCAGAGTACTCCGGACATGGGCATCCAATCTACGGTATGAACCAATCCTATCATAATATTATATCTCAAGTTCCCTAAATCTTTACCGAGTACGTATCGCCTGACAGCTAGACAAGGGGGCACAGGAGATACTTTGTCGCAAAGTGGTATGCCCTGTACTCCGTGAATCATCCAAACACATTCTACAAAGTTTCATTCCGTCATGAGGGGCAGTTGGCGCATTTGCAGGAATATCATGATCTTCATATGAAGAACAGCTCAACATTGTCGGAGGGAACCCAAAACAGGAGGACATCGGGACAATCCCGAGTCGTCATCAACCAACCAAAAGGGAAAAAAAAGCAGTGGAAGTAGGTACGGATTTTGCCGCCCTCCCTCCCTCCCTCCTCCGTATTATTTCGAGGGAGATACCTCCGAGTCCTCTTCATCCTGTGGGTTTTAATAGTGGCGATTGGCTCCCAAGTCTCCATAATTTCGAAGGTTCGTACCCAGGTACTTTGAAGTCCTCCGACGAGACCTAGGTATGGTTTGGCATGGTTGTCCACTCAGGACGGAGAGAGGCGGGACCAAGTGTAAAGACCTAAATGTAATCCGACGGTAAACTAGCGAATTGAAGAAATTTCTCTTTTTCTCTTCACTGAACGCGGGGTAAACATGATTCCAATACACAGAGCCCCTGTTATCATTGGCACTGAGGCTTGGACATGTGGCAGTGAAACAGCGAATGGGGCGGTGCGAAAAAGGGGTGAGGGGGAAAATGGGGGAAAGATACGCAAACAGATGGCAGGATCGCCATGACAATGAAGCGGTAAGGAAGATGAAACCATGATCTTAAACTAGCCAGTCGATCCTTGGGGGATTCCCAACGATTGTCGACGTCTGATCTTTTCCTGTTACTCCAATGGATACGCAATAATACAAGATCATACCATATCAATGTCTCCATTATTGCGAATAATTTTTTGTTCTTTTTATTTGTAGTCGTTACCAAGCCGGGGTACCTACTCTGATTCAAGTTGTTACTAGAGCTCTCCACTTCAGCAGTTTTCCCTACCAATTACAGGGCTCGAGGAGCGAAGAGCGGTCAGAAATACGCCTCCCTTCTTCCTTGGGCGTCATGCTTTGTGCTGTGATTGCGATTTGCGACTTTAGGCGACAATAATCACGGCCATGACGACAAGAGCATACGATTTTCCAGCTCGTTTCATTTTCTCTGCCCTATGAAACTATGGTCCTCATAGCATCACTTGGCTCTCAGCTGTGGCTGCCTGGGTCTTGGCATTAGTGAATTGCACTGTGCGTTTTGAGACTCCAGAGTCTGATACCAAGTATTTTCGGGCAAGGTCATGAGGAGCTTGATGGATGAGGTAGTATTCTGTGGTTGATCTAATATTGTTCATTAATTATCTTTAACAAAATAATTTAATCTCATTCTCAAGGAGCGAATCTCAGAAAATTAGTGTCTCGGGGCCCTCCCAGCGCTAGTTTGATTGCTTGAGGTGCTGCGACGCCAACCAAAAGGCAACAGAATGGTCATTTGGAAACCTCATTTAGTAACCCCGCCCATTGAGAAACTTTCTGCAAACTGTTGGTAGAATTATCCCGGACCCCTTTCTATTTTTACCTTATCTCGATCTCTCAGCTTGTTCCCGTTTATTCCTGTCTTTGTTTGGCGGAGCTTGCTGGCTCAAGATAAGTTCTCGGTAAATATATCTTCGGAATCTTGTACAATAGCGCAGCAAGGAGAAAAATACCATGTTCCCCGGTGAGTTAGTAAAGGAGGAGTAGTAGTAGTGGTGGTGCTAGTATTCCGAGTCTCCCTTGTTTAATACGTCGTAGCTACGACTACTTACTACTACCTACTACCTACTAACTACTAGTAGTTACTAGGTGGCTTGAATGAACCAATAATATGTAGTAGATGGTATTATCTTGTAAATACTGCTCAAGATATTGCTCCTGAGAAGCAAGAATTTGAAGAAGTTACGGAGTACAGTCTATATGATTTTGTATCCTTTTGCTAGAAAATACATGAACAGCCTTGCCAAATAATTTTTTTCCTTCTGCAGTAACAAATTCATCGAAAGTGCCAAAGAAGACAATGAAACCTCATCAAATTTTGTCCCAGCCTGCATAAGAGAGCCCCCCCCCCCCAAATGGTGGGCATCAATATTCGTCGAAAGTTCTTTCACCCTTCCATGAGACAAGATTGACTATTTGACCTCACCTTAACCATCCGGTCACCATCTCTGCATCTACCTTAGCCGTTTCTAGCTAAGTTTGTTTCCCCCTCGAAAAGGTAGCCACCTCGTGATGTAGGTGACGGAGTCCATTCAAATCATGCTGAAGTGCTTAGTTTGTGCAGAGGGGTATCATCGGAGGATTGAAAGCAAGTAACTCGCTCGAAGCAAGACAATAATGTTGGAGATAAGACTTTAGATTGATATCGCGGCTGTAGCGGTTGCCCACATGTATTTTGCGAACAGACATTGAAGCTACGTAAGGATGGTGATGCCAAAATGTCTCATCTTCCGTTTTATGACGCAAGGGAAACTGCATTTCTGCTTGCCTAAAATCTGTACACTCCACTCTGACGAGGGCCAGGTAAACATTAATTGCTATCAACGACTGAGCCTTATTGAGCAAAGACAACTTTGGGAACTGGTCGGCGTTAGGTTCCTCGTTGGGTAACTACTTGTCGATGCCTAGGTGGTTGATGTGCCTTGTTTGGACCCGGACATAAAGAGATAGTGAAGAAGAGAGGACTGCCCCTCCCTTTCAACCAAGAATTGTTACGATGATCGGACGGGAGCGGAACAAAAGAACGGCCTTCTTCAGGTTGTCGCCGTTTCGTGTGATTCTCTGAGTATGGGGTCTTACTCCATAGCTTATCAGTAACTTTTTCTTTGGCATTTCTTTTGGTATTGAAGGCTTGGTCTCGTCAGATTTCAGATGATGGCCCCCATTTCGCAGGCTATCGCTGACCAAAATCCTGATGGTCCGAACTCAGCACAAAAAGAGGGGCCCAGCGCGAATCCAATTTTCTCTCACGAGTACTCCGTACCAGCCAACGAGGTACTCTCTGACAAGAAATAAATCCGGACAACATACTTTCGAGCTCATCCGATTCTTGGGACTAAAATTATTGAGCCCGTGACCACTGTCGTAAACTCTCATTCGTGTCGGAAACCCGGCTTTTCTCTGGGGGTGTTACCTTCTTGCGCAATCTGCAGGTTGTATCAATGTAGTATTAATATCAATATCCTTTTAAGACTGAGCGTCTCCTGGGATAGCATCTTGATTCATGCCGAATACCTGTGTTCCTTCAGCGCGAGAAAAATGATCCGTCCACTCACTGATTCTCCTTCTTACAGCCATCTTCCATGCTTCCCCTCTGTTGTTGTGGTGGGCGTGACTCATTCTGCCCTTGATTGGCGGTGAGACCTGTGGGACAGCAGCTTAAGGCACTAAGGGACGCAAGCCCCTTCTCTTAGCTACTTGAGGAGGTCGGGAGGTCTCAGGTAAGCACTGGCAGGGCAGGTCAGGCTGTGCTTGACAATTCATAATCCGTGATTTACTCCCTGCTTTCCTTGCCTGGAAAGCCAAGCTGGATGTAATGATTGGCCCACGAGCCTCTCCCTCGTGGGGGTTTTCTCAAACGGTGGCCCACTCTTGACAGCTTCCAAGCCTTCCATCGCGGTTTTCTCTCAGGATCTTGCATCCGAGAACTCCCTGCTTCGATCACACAAAGTCTCCTGTCTAATGAACGCCTCCAACGAACCAGGACCCCGCTCTTACCATTCAATTGAGCATCGTGTTTCCTTTGCTGTGGGAGTCTGAAATAGATTATTAATTAATTTGACTCTAGTTTTATTTTTAAAATCCACAATCCATGGCAATACCTGTTCTCTTGCTTTTTCTTTGTTGCCTTCGCTTCCTTCTGCCTCCAATCTGATGATCTGAGACGAAAAAAAAAAAAAAGAAACCTTGATCTTGAGGTGTCCGTGCACTTACAGCCCTCAAAGTCGGTGCAAATTATTGCAAAATTAATAATTTTACCCTCCCTCCTTTCCTCTCGCCCGGTTGATCCAATATTTCCGTATCGAGCAAATAGTATTTGGTCGCTCAATTGGCAAGTCCATGACATCATGGAGAAGGGAGCACGCAACTCATTTGAAGACTTTCCCCACCAGAAGGGAACAGCCCCTCTTAGAATGGAGGAATAAGAAGACTCATGGCGTTTCCGCGATTGTGGTTACCAAATTACCATACATACTACTGAAGGCAGTCGTGTATAATACAAAGGTGGTCGGAACTTCAAGTTGAAGGCCAATGATCCGTGTTATGTTATGACGAAGTACTGGTAATTACTGTATCCATGTATGATACTGCGGGGGACACCTAAGTTGTTTTCATCATACAATCAAGATTAGATTATTCTTCATTTAGCTCTGTATCTCTTTTCTGTCCCCTCTCCTTCCTTGCCCATCTTTTGGGCTTCCCTGTGCAAAACAATCAGCTCCAACTCTGTAGATCAGCAGGTAATGCTCCAACTCTTACAATTTCTCATTGTTGAAAAGCAATAACTAATTACTAGTAAATACTTGTTGGTGGTGGTAAGCGGGCGAAAACAGAAACTCTCTATGCACAGATGCAAATTCCCAGAAAGTAAAAAAAAAAAAAAAAAAAAGGAAATGATCTTACCGTAATTATCCTGGGAAACATGAAGTCTTCAAGTTCTTCTGACGGTACTACTCTTTTGTAGAAGTCACGAGGCTCCATCAGGGATTTATTACTTACGAGACAACCTGGCAGTTGGCAGCCGTTCCCAACTGGATGGAACGTTGCGCCTCCTGGACCGGGATCCTCGTCATGATCGAAACATCCTGGGCGCTGGTTCTTTTTGACAATAATCAGCATTGTCCAACACAGGGGGTAGTTCCATACGCCTTACACGATCGCATGATTTGGGATCACTGTCCACTAGTAGTCAGCAATTAAAAATTTTGTCAGAATAGCATGCAGAAATGTTACACCACTTTCTGTCATTCAGTATCTTTCTGGTTTGACTTTGGTGCAAGGTACTATCCCGTACTCCTCAGTTGGGACACGGTACGGAGGAGTCAGACACGAGTCTTAGTGAGAATGTGCCGTACCTTATTTCTATTTTACCTTTCTGAACCTAATACTAACGATGAGGTGAGGAGAGTATTTCCTTCCTTTACTTCTTACTCTCATTATATGCTGCTCACTGATAATCTATGTCTGACTCTTGAAACTTGCCCAAACCTTAAGAAATTTGTTTTTCATAAAGATTTTAGATACCGGATGTATATAGTTTGTGGTTAAAGGGACTTTGTGCCACAGGCGTGAACCCAGAGGAGGCCTCACCAAAGCCTCGTCTGCCCGCCCTTCGATGCGTCTTCGGTGCTTCAAACCATCTTCTTTCATCCAATCCCTCATCCAGGAAGGTTGTGGCGGTGTATGCCCCAGGATATTAGCAATGCAGCGGTCCGGTCTTATTGCTGACATCCTGTTTCCCAGCTCGCCAGCCAAACATCATGCTGTGGCTTGCTGGCAGTCCAGGCCGAGTATGTTCATAATCAGCAATTTCTCCATTATTGACGGGGAGCCTTGCATGAGCAGTAGCATTTTATTTTCAGCTCCTTCTTATCAAGCCTCGTGATCGACAATAATCAATTTTTATTTTATTTTTCTTTCTATCTTGCCTCTTCCTGGTATGGACAGAGGATATGAGGCCTTTTATTTGCTTTTCTCACCACTTCATTCCCCCTTGTTTATGTAGGATTTCATGGCAGAAGACAAACACAGCCCTTGGATTATTAGGTCAGACTGAAGGGTTAAGGCTGCCTTGGGTGCTCAACTCTTACAGTACATATTCACTACCAACCCATTTTAGTGGATATTAATAATCACTATCGGCTGCGAACCAAGGTCCATGACACCAATGTTGCAAGTTTGCAATTGTCTGAACTTCTTCCGATATTCATGTGTCGGAATTGAAGTGGGATCCTGTTCTTTAGACACACTGACTTATCAACTGACCAAATGATGGATACTTCTAAACCCATCCTTGCTGCAATGAATCATAATAAGAATACCAATCGCTGCCAGGTGCCAGGTGCAGTGCAGTGCAGTGGACGGAAGCTGTTACTGCTTTGGGTTAATTAAAACTCCAAGAAGCTGAGGTGGTACACCACTACCCACACTGGGGAATTATGGACTTTTCCTTGAGCCCGGAAGGCACAGGCCCGCTGTGGCAGTCGTAATGCCGGTTGCTGCGGCATCTCTGGAGTACGAAGTAGTAGGTACTCTGGAGTTCAACCGCTGCAGTGTCATTATTCAGAGACGCCCCGTTCAAATCAACACTTCTTTTGAGATCAATGCTTGTTGCGATTACCAATATGACAAGCGAGGCTGAGTTTTTCTAATTTCTGATTTCTAATTTTTATTCCTTTTGTTCTTTCAGGAAACATGGAATCTGGTTGAACCAAGAAAATCACCATAAAAAAATTAAGTGGCATTTCTGATATATCCCATTCAGTCAGAAAATCTTCTGATGATCCCACAGACCCAATTCTTGATACAGATGCTGCTGGTGTTATCCAAATCATTGCTGCCTACGTAGCGATGACCACCATTTTGCGCTTGGTTTATTTATTGATTTTTCCTTTCTTTCTGTTGTTCGATTCACCATTTGAGGGCCCATTATTATCAAAATAGGCTACGATTGGTCCGCTAGAGATAGTCGCTTCAGTACCCCTCAGGCCAAAATAAATGCCTGCGCTGATTTGGGCGAAGAGAGGGGCTGAAGGTCGAATAAAGGGAAAAACTTCTGACTGGAACCCAGCCCCATCCTTCTTAGTGATGCATTTTATTCCCATCGTGGATGGTGGGATCCCGTTGTTGGCGGCAGCCCGTGCCTCTCACAGAGGCTCGTATCCATTGTTGATTCCATGTTACAACTAAAGGCCCTTTAAGTACTACTAGTAATTTAAGATCCCACACCTTCAAAGTTTGAAATTTCATACTAATATAGTCCAAATTGTAATAAGATTTTTGGTTCTTCATTATTCTCCCCAGGCAACAATATGGAAAGAAGGAATGGTAGGTAATGGGTCTTTCCCCCATCTCTTTTATTTTATTTCCCCCTTGTCGCTCCCTTCTTTCTTCCATGACCCACTGCTTCAAATCCACACTTCGAGCTTTGGGTAGAATAACGGTCCACCTACGTATTATTCCTCTTTGAGACTTTAGCCTCCCGTCCGCCTTCGATCACCTAAATTTAAATTTAGGACACATTGTCGGGAGACACCCATCCAATCACCTGTATGGGTTGGTTTTTATTCTGTGTCGGTCGGGCATTCAGAATGGGGCTTCTCGAATCCTTCGAGAACTAATCCAAGTACTCCGTAATAATGCACAGGGATATTCCTATCCGCTGTGGGGTTAAAGCTGTGCATGATGTCAAATTCTCTGCAACGAGGATGTTCAGGCTTCCTCGGACCTCAACACCTCAATTGCTGAGAAAAGTTATTAGGAACTATTTTCGATGGCACTTTATTTCTCACTACTCTTATGGGGTCACGACTCGCGGGCCCGCAAATCCCGCCTTTGTGGACAATGGATCGAGCTTTGAATTCCTTTGCATGGGTTGGCCGTGGTTTTGTGGAATTCCTCTCGAAGGGGGTTTAAATACAGAGTAGGTAGATGGCCATGCTCCAGCGCATGAGTTTGGGCAGGAACGATTTAGCTTCATATGATGGTTGATAGCTGACGTTTTTCCCTAGCCATGCTAAATAGGTGCAATGCTCGATGCTAAATCTCCTCCTGAGCGGCACGTGTCTCAACTTCACTGTCCTGAACTCACAGCCATCTGAGATGAATGAATACTTTTCGCCCCCAAACCTCTTCGGTTTTGGCCTCTTGTAATACCGCCCTCATCATCCCAATTGAAGGGCCTGATGTGCCGCATCCCGCGATTCCTGGAAGCGGCACCACATCCTGGAGGTGATTTCAAGAGAACTTGGAATTGCGTCTTGATAGAATTCTGTTGAATTCACGCACTTCTTCCTTTTTTTTTTAGATCAACCCTCCCTTTGCCCCCCCCAATTTCGAACCGTGTACCGATCACTCCGCCTTGCAGCCATCCCCAGTTGCCGCTAATCTCCACTTTTCATTCAAAGTGCTTTCTGAAACTGCGAGATTACCAATAATTTATGCGAAACTAGTCATCAAAGAGCGAACCACTCCACAACCAGGGTGGACATCAAGTCGCTGGCAACCAGCCCCAGACCGATCCACGCCAATTTCCTCATCTCTTGATAGTGGATACAGTCCCCGCTTGCGAATCGTCGTTCAAGCGAATTGAGCTCACATCCACAGTCGTGTTGGGACTCTTGAGCGAGCAACTGCTGATATTGAACGATTCAATGCTTGTCTCTTTGTCTCGATAACCTCTGGCTATCACTATCTCTCTTCTCGATTTGATTCGAGATCTTCCTTCCTTTCTTTCTTTTTCCCCCACGCTTAAAATGACGCCTGTGAAAAGGTCGTGGCCTTGTGTGTCCACTGTGATTTCTATACCAAAACCTATTCATAAAATCTATCGGATGCACCGGATGCGTTCAAACTTGGTCAAGCAACCATCCGGAATATCCTGAGCAGGCAGCTGAATTATCCGCGCTCTGACGCCCTCAAAAAACCCCTAAGAAGCCCACAGGCGAGAAAAAAAGGCCAAGAATATGAAGAAACAATAGAAAGAGGCGAGATGAGACTTTTCATCACTTGTACATAACGGGGCTTAGAGCCCACTCCGCCCGCTTTTACCATAGTGACCACACACTGATACCAGAGTCCAGATCCAGCCTCTCGTGGAAAGATGAGGCCTTGCATTCCTAACGGTTGGGGGTAAAATCCAAAAAACACTTTGGATAACATGCTAGTGTCTGCGTCCGTGTATTCCGGTTGTTTAACCATGTCCATACCAGACCTCGCGTCATGAAACACGTTGGGGAAGCTGGGTATGTGGGCAACTAGGGAACGGGGAAGATCCCTTAATTATAACTAAAATTAATTAGGGAATCCGAAACACTATCATATGATGATAGCAGAGGCTCGACACAACATACTTACTTGAACAGGTGATGTGCCCGTCATCTGGATTCGAGGCGGAATGATCATGTTTTTGTCTTTCATATCATAGTGGACGGCGGCGAGATAAGCAACATACTAGATGAAAGACGTTGCAAATCATCTAACAGATCCCGGTAGGGAAAATGGCGAATTTGTAGATCAGTTAGCTGGAAGGGGTGAATTATGAGGCGATCCTATGGGTAAGGAAGAGAAAGGAGGCCTTCTCGACAGGCAAGGGAAGGGAAATAACTACTCTGCTATTTTGAGGGGTAAAGAATATTAAGGAATTTACTGATAAGTTTGATGCCAATACAGTTTACCATGACCGTCTCTTTCTCCCTCTTCTTTTTCTTCTCTCTTATGTATTGATATGAATTCGAACGAAATTGGGAAATTGGGGGGTTTCGATATAAATCCCTTGATGTTTTCCATCTCGGCTTTTATCTCTGAGGGGGAAAATAGAGTCACCATCATTAGCACTTGTGGATTTGGTTGAAAATAAATGAGCCTCGACAGGCCGCACGTAGGATGTACGTCTAGTGTTAATTGCTCATTAAAATGAATCGTCTATTGTGGTTGTTCGAGGACTTACATCTATATATGCCGATGATATCAATGCGCTTCCCTGAGACAGAATTTGGAATATCAAGAACCATTTAATGTCAGTTCGATCTTATGATCAAAAGTTTTAACCCATCAAGTTCTGATAGCATATACAGTTTATGGAAATTAGATGCATTGGATTTGCGTTTCTACAACATGAATATAAAATCAGATCGTCGTTTGGTGAATAATCCTATAATATACTCGATATGAGCAACTGCCCTGTTTCATAGAGTTGTTCCATAATTTTGGGCCCTGGAGTTTTCTCTCTATAGTTCTCAGTCTATTTAAATGTGACTCTTCTAGTGGCCATGGACATGTTTATGATGAGGGCGGTGTTGGCCAGAGGCCGCGCATACAGATGGGGGGGCATATGTTGGCGTGGGCGAAGCCGTAGATGAGAAGGCGGAAGAGAAAGAAGAAAGAACAGAAGAGGTAGGCGTAGATGAAGGTGTAGGAGTAGGAACAAACAGTATTGACCCTGGTGTAGACACGGACGCGGATTGAAATGGCGCCGGACTCAGCACTGGATGGACACTCGAGGCATTATCGCTGCCGAGCTTGCCAACGCCAGCGTGGGCAAGGACGTATGACACCACTTGCTCCGCAGGTAAGATGGAGGTGATGCCCTCATCGGTGGGGTAGTTGGAGAAAACGGCGTCATCAGCTACAGAGGTCGCAGTTGAGTTGGACAGGATATTAGGACCGCATGAGCGTCCAAGTGCATACGAGCAGAGAGGCTCATTATCAGGTTCAACGACAAAGATGGATCCAGCGCCCTCGCCATTGTAGGCATTATTCACGTCTTCAAAAAAATTACCCTCAACCAGGACATTGGCCTCTTCGGAAACATCAAAGGCATGGCCAGGGTCATCATACCAATAGTTATTAAAAACATGCCAAAAGCTGGGGCCTCCAATCTTTGGGGAACGGCCGGATGTATGGTGGATGAGGTTATTAGCAAATGTGACCTTGTCATTATTTCCGAGGGCCAATCTAATAACAAGGATGATTAGAATGGGGAAATGACAATGCAAATTGGAGGCATAAATTTACATGGTCCAATAGTGGTGTCCATCACAGGAAGCAGACCAACTGGTTTGGCCATCAAACTCACAATTTGAGACGGTGACACGGCCACCTATAGATTCAGTCAGTCCAAACAGACGTAGGTGCAATAGCAGAGAAGGTAATGCAGGGATAGGTGAACTGACTTGGTCCGAATCCAGTTACCAACATCTGGCGACCGATCAGGGAGAACTTTACATGATCAATCCAGACCATATCGGCACCATCAATGGAAATAGCATCGCCCCCCCATATCAATTCAGGGTTGAGATCAGTGATATGGATGTTTTGGATGATGATATTGCTCACATTGTTGGTAAGACGCAGGCCGTTCCCACGGATCACCGCAGCGTTGCCAACACCAACCACCGATTTGTTTGAGCCCACATAGAGACTGCTGGCCTGGTCATATGTGCAGGTGACCTTTGGGGAATCTCCACACCACCCAATATCCACGTCAATAGCGTTTTGTCCCGCGTTACCGCAAGTATTAGATGCCGGAATACAGCACGAGCAATCCACGCAGAGGTCTCCGAGGAAGCTGAACTCCCTATCGATTAATATCACTCGAGGCACATCATCAGCAAGCCACTCAGCCAACTGAGTGGTGTCCGCTGGAGCCGCTGGAGTGGCATCGCCACCACCGGTGGTGCCTGCAGCAAAACCGAATGGGATCTGATAGAAGCCCTGGGCCTGAACCGTGGACCCTAAGAAGGCGGATAGAGCGAGGACGGAGTGCACGAGGGCTATCATTACGGGAGACCGACAATAATGACGCTGCTCTCTTAAAAGAATCTTCAAAACAAATAGCAAGCCATCGAGGACGGACGGCTAGAGAGGAAGGTCGTCATATTTTATACTAGCGGTAAAAGACCTAAGGATGCAAGGAGAGTAAAGACTTTACACTTAGCCGAGTCATGCTCCTTGTGGTTTCATTTGTCAACATGAAACGGATGGAATCCTCTCAAGATACTAAGGTACCTAAGTTTGGAGCGCCAAGGAGGTTTCTCAAGTGTTTTTTCTGAGTCGATTCGGCATCCCATCACAAACTATGGCGTTCTCGCTGCTCCATCGGGCCCCTCAGAGCTTGGCACCAGGAATGGTGAAACAAGCTCTACATCAAAGGAGTACCCGGGGTCTCTATAAGTTTCACCCTGTGGTGAACTAAAAAAGGCGATGAATAAGGAGAAACAATATTGACATGAGAAAAATTGGACTATAGATTGGGTAATTGAAGTGCTTTCCATATTAAGAAGTTGTTGTGTGCAGCATCATGGACTTGTTTCAATCATATTCTCCAACAACTTTTTATGCGTCTCTGTATTGAACAAAAACGAAATAAATTAATAAAAATATATATATTTGAGAATTAATATTATATTTAACATGTAATGCAACACCTAGATTTTTTTTTTACTGAGTTAAACACTAAAAAGTGGGAATTTATCAAGATATATCTATATTGTTTCAAAAGTCACCTGTTCTCCCATGACATTTTTTGTGTTGCCTGAATCTCATTAATTGACTATTCTTACCACCAGCCTTCTATGCCATCATCATTCTCCCTCAACCCCGAACAACTATTCACTAAGAGGTCTTCTGCTTATCAACATGGATCCCCCCAAGCCAGTAGATTCCGACTTCACCAAATTTTTACCGAAGATCGAGGTATGCCAAAAACCAATACCCCACCCTCAACAAAACCCATAAGTAACCTTGATGATTGGGGATATAGTTACATGCTCATCTGAGCGGCAGTATTAGCCGCCAATGCCTCCATGAGATATGGCTCAAGAAATCAGCGCGTGATCCGGGATTCGGGGTAGAGGATCCGCTGGTGATAATGCCTCCAGGAAAGGTGGATTTTTCTCTCAACAAGTAGGTTCAATCCAATACATATATTTCCATCCAGGAGAGATTTCTACGGGGAAATGTCACAGCAGAAAGAGGGGGAGTTCCCACTTGCCAAGAAGCGGAGGAGGATAGGAAATAAAAATAAGATTGCAAACTGAAAAACTCTCCAAAAGCTTCTTCCAAGTTTTCTCGAAATCCATTTACCATCTTTGCAATGATCTCGAAAGCATAGCCTACGCTACGGAGTCGGTTCTCCAATCTTTTCTTAAAGATGGTGTACGATATCTAGAACTCCGCACCATCCCGCGTGCACCGCCCGGGTCCTCCTTCACCAGAGAGGAATACATCTCCACAATCCTCGATACCATCCAGACATTCAAAAGCAACAACTCACAGATGTCGGTCTATCTCATCCTTGCGATCGACCGCGGTACCACTTTTACTTCTGCTCAAGCAACTGAGATCGTTGACCTGGCTATCGCCAACAGGGCATTTGGCGTTGTTGGTGTCGACATTTGTGGAAATCCAACCAAGGGTGACGTGTCAGTCTGCCGGGATGCGTTTGTGAAGGCCAAGGCGTATGGGCTCGGCATAACATTGCATTTCGCTGAAGTGCCGTCTCCCCCTGTTCCAGACGAGCTGGGTACGCTATTGTCATTTCAACCAGATCGCCTCGGACACGTTATTCATGTTCCAGATAATCTCAAGACTGAGATTGCACAGAAACACCTAGGATTGGAACTGTGCATGTCATGTAATGTTCATGCGAAGATGTTCGACGGCGGATTCTTGGATCATCACTTTGGTTACTGGCGACATGAGCATTGTCCTGTCGCTTTGTGTGTGGGTTCTCCTCTCTCGTCGCGGATTTTCGTTTCGGCCTCCCTAGATGGGACACGCTAACAGCTTTTAGACCGATGACATTGGTTTCTTCTGTAGTCCTGTATCTAATGAGTACATGCTAGCCTCTGAGCACTTCCAGCTCAATCGCGCAGAGGTCCTTACCATTTGCAGAAAATCCGTTGACATGATTTTTGGGGGAGAGGCAGAAAAACAACGCATGAGGCGACTACTGGACCAATTTGAGTCAAACTCTACTTAGCGATGATACGAATTCAAGCTTAAATAGGCAGGGTATCATTATTCTGGTCTTTATCATGAAGTTCGTTAAGGTACATCACGGGGCAAATGAAATATTTTTAACCTTGCCACCGGAACCTGCCCTCCTTCAGCGTCTCGACGACACCGACTGGCATAAACTCCCGGTTTACTGCTGCCAGACTTCCATATTTCCTCACCATTCCATCTTGATACAGTTCTGCTGTCCACCGCCAATAGGGCGACATGGTAGACCATTCATTTGAGATGACATTCCGATTGTTTGTGCCCTTGAAAATTTCTTCGTCCAACAACATTTGGCATCCCTGCATCCCCGGCGTAAGGTGGGCACTGGCCTCCTCCGGAACTCGTATTAGATCAGTGTACGCTTGTAAAAGTGGACGACTGTATGACTCTGCATGCTTCATGTATTCATCTAAAGGCATAAATGGGTCACGGATATCAATGTCCTCTGGGAGCCTCGTTGAATGAGGGTTGGGTGAGCCGTGTTTCTCGAAATACTCCTTCTCAGATTGATAGTTCGCCTCCACCTCAAGAATGGCTTTCTGGAGCCGCCGATGGGGGGTCATTTTGATGTTCTCTCTCGTAGCCAGGAGAGAGATATAGGGGTTGAGGAGGCCTAGGCCACCGAGCTCTATAGGAAAATAGAATAATCCTTCGGGAATATCGTGGACGTCAAACCGGTCCGCAATCATTTCTCTCAAGTGATCGGTCACGCCACTGTGAATGCCACTCTTACTATCTGGGAATAAAGTGCGCTCCACATGGCTCAGGGTCGAGATCGCCATGTCGATGTGTTCTCTACCAAAACAAATGGCCGCCTCGGCAAAGTTGTTCGCGAAGAACCGGCCAAAGTAGCTGTTCCATGCCTGCATCCAGGCAAATACACTCTCGCATGATGAGAGTTGACGTTGTAGCTCTTGAATATGATCGTCGACCATCTCCTGGTCGATGATGAATCGGTGCTGTTGAGAGTCGAATTTCAAGAAGCCCCAGCGAATGTCTCCGGGAGGCAAGGGGACAGACTCTTGAGAAGTCGACACCTCTGTTTTTTCCCCTTCCATTAGGTCAGACGTAAGAAGCCCATCGCCCTTGCTTTCTAATCGTACGGTTCCAGTCTTCTCCTCATTGAATTCAAGACCCATGATCTTAGCGAATCCTGTCATGGCATTCCACGCTTTGAGACAAGTACTCTCTTGGCCCCAAAACCAAAAGTCATCGTGCATGCGGTATAAATACGCCCCATCAGTAGCTTGGTTCACTGCATAGTCCATACAAAAGAGGACGGCCTCTCCAAAAAAATCTGAGAGGGTGTGGCTCATGGGAACCCCTCGCTTGCGGACTAGAGCGGCTGGGTTTGGGCCATCTTGAACAAACTTGAGGGGGGCTTCCAAGAATATTTGGAAGAAATCGAGCCAGTTTTGGGGGACTCCAAAATACGAGAGTACAGCGAGCATCGTGGTATGCGGAAGAGACGGCCCAAACCACTTAAAATCCGACCGGACAGCGGTAAACTTCCCATGAAGGGTGGTATGTATGATGGATTCGGTGAGTAAGAGATGAAGAAGGGAGTGCTTGGTTTCCAGCGCGTTCTTCTGGGTGTTCTTCGAACTTTGGAATTCTTCGTCTCCATAGCTCGGTACATCGGCATGTAGAGAAGAGGGAAGCTGCGTCATAAAATAGTCGTCTCGATAATTCTGGTGTCGGTGTTCGTTTATATTGTTTATACCCCTTTGGGGCCGAGAGCGGAGAAAGTAAAGACGACGGGACTTGTCGTGCTCCGGAATATTCTCACGCAATTTCTGCCACCCGGGTGACTCAAGAAAGGACTCAAAGGCTGAACGGAGGGTTACCGCCCATTGAAGCCCAAGGTAATGGAACATAAGGCTGTCCAATAGGTCCTCATCCATGAAAACCCGGTACTTTCCATTTAGCTGGCGTCGCATTTCTACTGTGATGCCCTCCTCAGGCCACCTCCAGCTATCTAGAGATGCAAGCCGCATGTTAAGCACATCAACGACCTCTTGAGCGACAGCTTGGTTCCGTGTAAGCTCCTTTAGTATTACTGTCTTCTCTTTGCTAAGGAGATCGGATTTCTGTAGCGACTTGGCGACCCATTCAAGGTCGTCCACTGTGAACCAGCTTTTTTTTGCGGACAGCCCGGTGGCGAAGGACTTGATGCTTTCGCGAAGCTCTTTTAGGGCTTGCTGAGAGAGACTGGTTTGAGCGAATAGATTATTAAGGTACGTGCGGACAGTATCCTCGTGGACATCTTTTGCGTTAAACACAAGGGACTCCCATATGTCTCGCTGCTCCTGCATTGCCGACCGTCCTATCTGCTCAGGGTCGGAGCCTACATCTTCATTGTCCGAGGAAAGGGGAGAGGTGGTCTTGCTTTCTAAATCCTCCAGCCATTCAGTCACTAGCCTGCTATAAAAAGAGGCATGGTCATGACTCTGTTCCATATGGCGTAGTTCTTGCTCAAGCTGGGATATCCACTCGCTCAAGCTGGCCTCGGACACTGACGGGTCATACTTGCTCTGGAGAAGGAAACGACGTATGTTAACGTATACTGCACGCTCCGTGCCGTCTTGAGCCTTGGTTTCGAAGTTTTCTGGGCGGTCCAGGTCCAGGTCTTCTTGGTCGAATGCATCGTTGGGATTGCCCTTGAGCTTAGTGACACCCTCTAAAAGGATCTGGGCCCGAGATCGCAAATCGAGCGCGGCAGCAGCGGCACGAATAGTTTCATCCCTGCGTTTTTCAAACAAAGAACGTTGTTTTGAAAGTTCCTTGATTTTGGTAGCCGTGATAGACTTGAGGGTTTGAGGAAGGGCACTAGTGGAGGCCATGCTGGATATATTCCCTCTTGGTATCACAATGAATGGACTTCTTTTGGTATTAAGAGAGAAATCTCTTCAGGTAAGGAATGACGAAGCAATGTTGGGACTGACTTCGAGCTACTTAGGAAACAAATCTGGAAGGGCGGGTGTCTCCAATGAAGGGAAAGAGAGAAAAAAGAAAAAGAAAAAGTCAAGCACCGCGAAGGGAATTTATATCTTGAACCTGAAGGATCTCCGACTAGTTCACAGTCTGGATGCGGACTAAGGAAGACTTAGATCTGTGGGGATAAATTTTGAGCCAACGAACTCAGCCGCAATTTGACTCATTTTAGACCCCAGAGCTTATTTCATTGGACTTCTTCTCTCGAAAATTAACCAGATGACGACAGTGGCGTGTACTCAATGCAACAGCTCTCATATTGCATTTCAAGGTAGCTTTTCCCAAAAGGGACCCCGACACTCCGAAGATTCCATCGTGTTACAACTGCGAGCACTACCCTCGCAATGACAAGCAAAACGAGATCTCTCCCAACACAAACACGCGGGCCTTTGCTGAAGGCAACTAATTTGATATCCATCATCCGTCGATGTTGTTCGTCCCCCAGCCATCGCTGGGGAAGCCATTGGTTGGCATCTTCTCCCCATATTTCTCGAGACCGGCCTAGCACATACGTATTCGCAGACACTGTGGTTCCTACTGGAAGTGGATCCCGGAGGCTAGGGAGAGCAGTTTCAGCCCCAGGCATTATTACTCGAGGGAAGGCTGTGGGAAACGCGGCGCTATAGCGCAGAGTCTCCTTGATTACAGCCTGGAGCTCTGATGGAAATGAGGCAAACAATGAAGAGCCTTTCGCTGCGGATGCTTCCTTTTGTAGGATTTTCTGCCACTTCTGTCCCTCCTCTGTTCCCAATTGAAACAGTAATGCTGTAAGTACTGCAGCCGTACTCCCTGGACCTGCAAATACCAGATTTGACGCCTCCGCCACGAGCTCGGCGGGAGTCATGCAGCTCATTCCATCGACGGGGACTTCCAACCAACTTTTCACTATCCCAGGTTGAGCGGATTGTATGAATTTCTCCGGGTATCGGGTAACTGCTATATGTCCCGCGTTCAAAACAGCCGATAGACTAACCATCTCCCCATCCCCATTATATTTCGGTTTTCGGAAAAAGTAGTCAGCGGGGCGGGTGTTCATAATCCAGCCAAAGAGAGGCCAAAGGGAGCAGCTCCATGCAATCTTGTTGATATTACGAATATCGGAGCATATACCACCCGCGACGCTGCTGTCTGTAAAAGGATGCGAAGGAAGAGCAGGGCCAAATAAGGTTTCAAGCATGACGTCCATTGTGAACTGATGAACTAGTGGAGCTATGTTGAGTGTTGCTTTTGTATTATCTGCTGGAGCTTTCCCTGACGTACTGGATAATATATCCAACCGCGAAAGAAAAATATCCACATGCTTCTCGATTATTGGATCATACCTGGATACCTTAACGCTGGTGAAAGCAGGCCCCACAACTTTTCTTTTCTTTTCGCGATGGAGAGCATCGGTCTTGGTGGAAAAAATGCTTCGAGTGCCAGCGTTGCCTCGGCCGAACGTATAAAAATCGCTTTTCTCAATCAATTTGTTCCCCGCATATATAGCCTCGAAATCCTCCAACTGTGAGAATGAGAGCCAGTTGGGAGCAACTCTCACCACCCGCCCATATTTCTCATGCAGGCGTTGCTCTGATAGGTGATGTTGGCCGCCAAGGAAATTTAGAAACCTCCTGGAATAGGCGCGTTGCGTTAACTTCAATATAGGCTCTTTAAGCCTGTGATATTGGTAGGATAAACAGACCATATATTAGTGAAACGAGCCCAAAATGGCCCGGGGTAGCGGGCAAGAGGATGAAAGTAACATAGATAGACTATGCGGGATACCGCACCGGCCAGCCCGATCTGGATGAGGATAGCGAATATCATTGATATGGTAGACTCCTTGCTGTAATAAATTCAATAAATCATCCCCTCGTGTGAATGAGAAGAGGGAATGAGATCTGTCAGTCACGTGTGTCATCATCCATGTTTCACTGCATACTGTGGGATTATGCAGGAATCCGACTGCACTGGTATCCTGGGAGGAGCGGGAAACTGTATCATACCTAGGTAGATGGGTTATAGAATGAATCCCGAGGATCGGAAAGTATAATTCATACCTGGGGGTGGTAAATCGCAAGAACTAGAAACTATGGTATGAAGAGGTATCGACACTCTTCATTTCTTTTCTTCTCTCTTTATCATACGCAGCGAGTACAAATTCCACATCGTGTAGTTGGTTTGAATTTTAGTTCGGCTGTTATAATTATTTTTTAACATTGAAGTAAGCGACAATTATGGTCATTAGGATAGACTATCGACAGTATATTCGAGCTACACAGTAGCTGAAAAGAGAGGGAAAAAGGAAATTCATGTCTCATATATTAAACGGCGGCAGCCGACCCTGCTTTTAAGCCTTTGTGATCGGCTGAAGGAGGGTCAAAACCTAAAGGTTTTCCGGTGGTGCGCAACTCATCGGGGTCAATGTCCTGCCCGTCTGCAACTGATAGGTCATCGATATCTATGTTGACTTCGTGCCATGTTTCGCTAGTGGCCGGGACGGGGAATATACGGGTCAGGGCGTAGTACATGCCGAATGAGACGATGAACCCAGAGAAGTAATTAACGTTGTAAATGTATTGAGCACCTACTGGTACTTTGCGACCAACGGCGCCTGCGAACCCGACGATGTTGATGATAATTCCCGAAAGGTAGGAGGCATATCCTTGCCAGGAAAAACCGTAGTTAAAGCGGTAGACGGAATCCTTGCTGCCACTGTATAAATCTGCCATTTGCAAATATCCCTTCCGAACCAAGTAGTAGTCACAAATCATGGGGCCTGCAATCGAGGAAAGAAAAATCGAATACGCGGATAGATAGGTGGTGAATTGGTTGGAGTCAGATACTAAATTCCACTATATATCAAGAAATCTTGTTAGTTTCACACCGTAGAAGGCAACACCAGGCTCAAGCTTTATGCAGGCTGCATTACATACGGGACACATGGCTAAACCAACAGCAGCACAGATATAACTACCCCGTCTGATATTCAGATAACGCGGTAGTAAAGCGGTCATATCAGTACCCGCGGAAACTGAGTTTGCAGATATATTGGTTCCCAGCTGAGCTAAAGCAAATCCAGTGGCGATCACAAAGATTCCGAAACGCTCAGCTGAGCTAGCACCCTCCAAGAATCTTCCTAAAAGATCAAGGGGGTTCCAGATAGCCGGGCCACCGAATATAACAGCAGAAGATGAAGAGGCGATGATTCCAATAAAAGATGTGATCCCAAAGCCAATAGGGATGGTGAAAAGCTGTGACCACAATGCATCTTTAGGTTTGCGTGCAAATCGGGAAAAGTCAGGATCATTAACAATCAGGGTAGCAAAGTTACCCAGGCAGGTCATGACCGCTTTTACAACTGCCCAGGCCAGTGCGCTTCCATGAGCTGTGTTAGGCTGGTCAACGATTGGTCCAATTCCATTGGCACGGGAAATCGACCACGCAAAGAAAGCGATGGCAGCAATCGGAGAATAAATTGCCTTAGCCGTGAAAAGGTGTCGGAGCTTATGGACAGGAAACCAAAGAGCGGGCAAAGAGAAGAGCCAGAAGAGGAAGAAGCTCAGGAAGTTCTTGGTATCTACCCCAGAGCTAGCGGCGATGCCGTTGGGAAGATTGTTGTAGCTGGGCCAAATTGCCCGAATCATTAATGTCACGCATTGGCCTTGCTCAAAAGTTAGATCTCTCCAATACTATTGAATAACAATAAAATACTCCGGTTAAGCCCAAAATACTCACCTCCAATGTACCCCTGAACACCATACCAAATTACCGCCATGACCGTTCGGTTCAAGACCGGCCATAACGAACCCCAAACCCCGAATGTTGATCGGGCAGCAACAGGGAAAGATATGTGGTAAACCGCACCGATGCGACCAGTCAAGCATACAAAGACAGCGGCGATGAAATACCCAAACCAGACACAGATCCAAGATTGCCACCAGGACAAGCCGTCAACTATCATGGCCGAGGATATCATCCATGTGTTCTATACCAGTGATAACTCATTAGTCTATCACTTGGGTAATTAACGGATGGGTGAAGACTCACAATATTCAGCGAGTCTGCAATCCAAAACGCAATGAAGTTATACCAGTTCCATTGGCGGCGTTCAGGTTCCACTATTAATCGCAAATATGACCGTCTTAGCTTTGCCGCAGGAATTTTGTCAAAATGTAGGGGGCTTCCCCGATGGGAAAAGAAGAAAACATAGCTTCCAAAATCTCACCTGGTTTCAAGTCATGATTCGTTAACATCAATTCAGTGTTGGATAACCCCGGTGCTGCTTCCACCTCCAGCTTCTCGAGCCATCGTTCTACTTGAGGCATTTTTCAGCCCAGATAATTAGAAGGGGGATGCTCCTATATCTCGAAGTGGAAGAAAATGTCAGGAATAAAAATGCCGCGCCAAAGATACCTACTGGGTAGATGGCAATGGCTCCTAGGTAGTCAATTCGAGGAAAAATAAGGGGAAAAGGGGAAACGGACGAGAACGTGGAGGAAAAAAAAAAAAGAAGGCAAAGGGCTGGCCCATTTTATTTAAGGAACGAAGAGGATAAGGAATATTATCTTGATATCAAGTATTTTGGTTCTGGAGTGTTGCAACATCGTCATAGTGAACATGGGCTGATCCAATCACCCGCACCCGCGGGCGCCGCAAACTGATGCAAAAGGTTTCCAACATGGGCAGACGGTATGGCTCGGGGCCACGAAGTGGAGTCGCTTTGATAAAGAACGAGGGGAATTGGTCAAAGGATCCAAAGATCGGCCACATCCCTGCCTGCAATTACATGGCCATCATAATGGACATCCCTTATCACCCTCCCTCAGCCGTTCTTCGGGGTCCTGAGCGCTAGTGATTTTCATTGCTCGATTGAGTCGAGTAACAGCAAGCCGTTATCAGCGAAAGAGGTGGCTTGAGCTGCCCCAGCTGCTCCACCGGCGTCCTCCGCATTCGAGTCCTGACCACTCAGGGACGTCATACCGTTCGCCTAGCGCGCCGAACATATCTCTTTTGTGGGTTCCTCCTGTCAAGCTGACTCGATGAGATCGAGTAAAAGATTCATTTTATCGACAGGTCGGCTTTGAGAGGAGGTTGGTAAGAGAATCTATTATGGATCGTTTCCCAAATTTCTCCGGATTTGCTGTTGCTGATTGGGGAAAAATTCATTGGCACATGGTTTTCACGTGACATTGGCTCAACCTTCCCGCTAGTGACGGCTCAGCTCCAACCTTAACTTTAGATTTAGAGTAGTACTCAAGCGAAGAGCTGCCAGGCGGAACACTATGGTATCAACTACTCTAGAAATGCCACTCACTGGCCACGTTCGCGATTGCGCTGATAGTGGGTATACTTTTAATGCTATGACCGCCTCCTTAAGCGCACCACCATAGACTTCTCCCTTAATTCAAGAACACAGTAAAATATCTTGAGGGTATTCCATAACTGCGTGTGCCCTACTCATCATTTTCAACCAGCTATCCCTTATTCCATTTCCCAAATT
The DNA here is from genome assembly GCA_027569045.1 of Aspergillus biplanus. Lineage (NCBI taxonomy): Eukaryota > Fungi > Ascomycota > Eurotiomycetes > Eurotiales > Aspergillaceae > Aspergillus > Aspergillus biplanus. Next base: position 898,149 of record JAPDEJ010000009.1, on the reverse strand, counting down.
TGACGTAGTCATCATACAATCCCTTGAAGACCGCCCGGCTAGATATATCTAGGCCGCCATTCAGTGCCCGCATGGTCTCACGCGACATCACGTCGAGAACAGAGTAAAGGCCTGGTAAGAGGGCGGCCTTCACATCCGGACTAAGAGTACCACGGAGAGAATTCTGCGCGTAGTCCATAATTAAATATTGGAGATACTGTCCCGCAATTCGCTTAGCCTTCCTTGTCTGGTCAGTGAGGCCCTCGTACCCGGAACCCGATGGTGTTGGTCGGGCGACAGCTGACACTGTGGGGTCACAAAGGGAAGTAAGCAGGCGCGTGAAATGAGTAGCATGCGTGGCGTCCAACTGCTCAAGCCAATACGGCTGCTGACCCGGTCCCTTGTCCGAAAGCATGGGCTGACCGTTCTTCTTGGGTTTAGCAAATAGGCAATGAAGGAGCCTTTGCATGACTGGGAGAATGAGATGGAACCGGCCACCAAGTTTCGGGCGGTGAAGGCCAAGAAGCACGCCCATTAGACGACATAATCGGATATAAACGGCCCCAGAATATTGAGAGCTGATACGTGGACCAGCTTTTGAGGCGCATACTGCAATACAGGCCAGGGCACTATCAACATTCCATTGGGAAACGGAGCGAGAATGAGTTCGTAGCAGGATGTCCAGGCATTCAGCAGCAATGGTGAACTGTTCGAGGGTTTTGTTGCGGGGCATGGCCTCGATGACCGCAGTGAATACTAATGACAGCTCCTTGGCCAGGGGAGTTTCCTTGTCCTCTATGGAGGGTAGCGCGGAGATAGCCAAGCCGGCGATGAGAAGGTGATATTCTGAGTTGTTCCCAGTGAAGCCTAGTTTACGAACATCCTGGATAACTCGAGTCATTGCTTCTGCAGTTATAGACCGGAATCGTTCGCTTGTTGACCGTATGAACAATTGTTGGTCTTCGCTATACATCTTCTGAAGGGGAAGAGTTTCAGCGCATTGGATCACAGGCACTACAATCGTCTTCTCCAATTTGCGCCCAGCCAAAACACGCCGTCTGATTAGTCTTCTTAACGACGATTCCGAATCGGTAGACTTCTTAACGTAGCTCTCAATCTTGGACAAGAATCTTTCCACATCACTGTGATCGGCTGCTAGATCCTCGAAATCCTCCAGGGCATCCAAGGCCTTAATTAAGGTGATCGTCTCCTCCAATTTCTGCTTCTTGCATTGATCCTTCACGGAGCGCACCTCGTCAACCACTAATTCAAACATTTTCTGACGACAAGCTGCTAATTCCGCCTTGTCCAAGGCCTCAAAAAGCTGGTCCTGATGAAGAGAAAATCGAGACATGGAGATTCTTAAGAAAAAGCAATCCATGGAATCTCGGTCGATCGACCGTAATTTTGAAGCCTTGTTTGAGACCTTTTTAAACATTTTTTTAAACAAATTATGGCGATCCGCTTTGGATAAGAGAAGAAGCTTTGCAATGACTGTCCTATGCAAGAGCCTGAAGGCTTTCATAATTTCGAGGTCGATTTCGGTTCCTTGCAGGGCGATCGCTTTAGCAAGGTTCCAGATTGGCTCCCAGCCGCCGGTCAACTTGGCTGTAGATTTAGCCATATCGGCCAATTTAGTCATCAAGGAGAGGATTCCCACTATATTCTCAGGAGTGCTACCTTCCCGCAAGATACAGTCTTGCAGCAAGTCTATCAAAGCCCCTCTTTGGCGACGGGTAATCAGAGCTCCCGGGATTCTTTGAAGACTCTCGATATAGAGCTTGCGGTTCGAAATATCCTCCTTGAATTGCTCGGACAGCACAGCAATCAAGTCCCCCACAATGCTGGGGGCATTAAGGAGATATTCGTGACAAACTACACTGGCCCAGGTCTGAGCAAATTGTGAACCAACCGTTAGTGCCTCCAGTGACGACGGGGAAGTGTGGTATTGCGCTGCTGCTAATGACAAAATGTGCCTGAACAATGGCCGTCGAGTTTCGGGCTCCATCCAAGTCCACACGTCAGGGGTCCGGACAAGAGTTAGAAAATAAGCCAGAGCAACGGTAACAGGCAAATTTAGACCCTCTAGGCGACCGCTCCATGGTGAGTTCATTGACTGCAAGGCGTCCTGACTGGAGATTGACTGGATAAATTTGGTGACTTCAACCATCAAAAAGTTGAATTTATCACCAGAGAGAGACCTGAAAGGCTGCTTCACACTTGTTAGGATAAACTGATGGGCTTCAAAGCACTCTAAGCGAACGCATAGCTTTTGCATCTGGTTTTTGTGGTGGTGCTGAATCGACTTAGTGGCTGCATCGGCTAACCTTCTTATTTCGTTGCTAATGCCACCACTAGGAGCCTGTGTATTGTTCTCGAGAAGGTTACGAGCCAGTTTCCACAGTCGCCATCGCCAGTGCAGAGATTGTTTCGAAGAAAGGGTAGATACTATGGTCTGAACAATAGATTCCAAATCTCCATTTATTCCAGCGAGGTTAACAGCCCGTTCTCTGAAACCAGACTCCAATATTAAAACTTGACTATATGCTCCCGCAGTATTGGCGATTTTGCCATTCTCGGTTTGAATCTCCGATGCAGCTGCATGCAATTGAGCATTTGCAAGAGTAAGATTCTGGGGATTGCGCATTTGCTTGCCGTAAGCCTTACAGACATCCTCGTCTTCCCAGGCGCTGAGGGCTCCGAGGGCGTCGTCCTGCATTCTTGCCTCTTCCACGTCTGTTAGCTGTTGGTACCAGACTTCCATGAAGGAAGCTAAGTCTCGGGCAGCTGTAAAGCCGTGTAGTAAAGGAATCAAAATGTCATTTTTAATAACATCGTAGCTGCCGTCCGTAGCGAGGCCGCCGCGCCAATGCAAGATGATTTTATCCAACAGAGCAGCTAGGTATTTATTCGAATCAGCAAGGCCGGAACTAGGCAGGAAAATATCCACGCCTAGCTCAATGAGCAAGGCAGTCAGGCTCCACTCGACCTGAGATAGGCCCTCCTTGAGTAGGCCTGTATATGTAGCGTGGGTGAGGAGGGTGTGCAGAGATAGCTGCACATTGCGGGTGAGAGCCACACGGAAAAGTTGTTCCAGGATGCGAACAAAATCTGGGAGGAAAATAGGGTTGCCCTCAGATTTCACAGCGGAAAATGCTAATTCAGCAAGCGCCACAAATAATGTCTCTAACCAAGGGGCTTCATTAGTTTGCCTTCGGAAGTTGTCCCTAGCAACTGAGCGGGAGGCGATATCGAAGAGCTCAGGCAAAATCTCAGCGGGATTCCATGAGCCTTTCTTTGAGGTGCTGAGTACATTTTTCCCGGCTCCGCTAGGAACAAAAATTTCTGGCTTACAAAGAATCGGACGTAAGGTATCTGAAACGGGCTTAACAGAACTCCAGTCAGGCTCACTGGCAGAATAATCAATTCCCGAGCCCCCTCGAGCAAAAAATTCCCCGCGCGCTGGAAGTACGACATGCAGGGCGGTCAAACGTTCCAGGCCACTCAGAACTTGAGCTTTTTCATCTGTATCGAGTTGAACAGCACGCACACAGTGCAATAGCCTTAGCGCATGCTGGAAGCAATTCGCCGCAAAGGATTCCTGAAGGAATTGGTTAGCGTAAGGTGCGATCTGATAATTTTAGTTATTTTCAAAACATACATTGCTTATATTTTGGTCCGAATCTTCCTGACGGAGTGATCTCCACTCCCATAATTCTAAAAGCGCGGGAAACACATAGAATAAATGCTGCAAATCGGTTGTCTTCTTCCCATGGCGAAACTGTGTAATTGCAATGGACGCGAGGGTGAATGCCTTTCCCAGCGTGCCCGCAATCGATCGCGGCTCCCCTTTAAATGCGTGTCGCAGGTGAGAGCTCGACGCTTCACTCACATCCGCTGCTCGGTTTGACAACGCCACCAGGCTGTATAAACAGTCCATGAGGCGGACAAAGGATCTGAAACAGGCGGTTGGGGTTCGAGGCTGCTCGTCCGTATCCATCATATCCTGGTCTTCCCTAGTCTTCCTCTTCCGCTTGGTTCCCTTTTTGTCAAGCCCCTCATTTCTGCGCGGTGAGTCGCTAAGCGTGCGGCTAGATTCTGTATCGGAAGATAAGAATTCGTGCATCCCACTCCCTACACTAGCTAGGATGTCATCCCTTAGCTCTGTAATCGCATCGTCGAGAATTGCGAGGAACTTTTGATCCCTGAGTGTCGTTGCGATGGTCTTCGGGGGGATCAGATCAATCAGCTGTCGCAAAAGCAAAAATGATACAGGCTCCACACGATAGTTTTTGCTCGCCTTAAGCTTCTTCAACAGCCATCTTAAAACCCATTCCTCCTTCGGAGCCGCATTGAGTTGCACATGAGGGGTACGGGTGACCTCCGGATGGCTTGCGCATAGCGAAAGGTCTAATCCAATAATCTGCGCGGCCTCGTTCAGTTGGGCGGCGGGAGACACTGTGCCCTTCTCAAGTCGGAGAAGAGCCTCTTGAGATGAGTGCGAACGCTGTGTAGAATTCCTTCAATCAGCTGAGACGATACGAAGGGAGAACCTACAGAGAGTTATGATGAGAAAACCTACCTCCACCAAACAACGCATCCTAGATGAAAGAGAAGGATACTCTTTAAAACAGGTCCGCTCGAGAGATTTCCCTCCTCCTGTTGCCCAGTCCCTTTTTTTAAGGGGAAAGGAACATTATCTGATGCGTGAGAGATCCAAATTCGTCTTGACCCTCTCCAGCTTTTTACTTTTTCTTCCTGCAAAAAAAAAAAAAAGAGCCTGACAGAAGCCAAGCCTAATTTTCCCGACCGCCTTTACCTACCTACCCGGCGGGAGCAAAGCTCGAAACCGCCGCACCCGACCGTTTCCATCTAAACCTCCTCGACGTTCGTTCTTTCCCCAGTTTCTTTTTTGTAATAGCATACTACTTCCCTTTCGGTCCTTTTTACTGTCCGGTGCGGAAAGTCTGTCCTTCCCAACCCTCCAATTCAGTTCTCTTACTTACCTCTGAGGTCCAGATTGATCGCAATGGCCGACGCTAACAATACCCAACCGGCTCGCTCGACCAAGCTCGTCAGCGAGGCCTTGCTGAATGAGAAGGTATTTAGTCCGACCCGCGGTTTCCACCGTTGCTGGTCTATCTGGGCTAGAGCCAAAATACCGCTGTTACTTGCTTCCTCTGGGGAGGGGGATTGGCATAGTTTTAACCCATCGAGCTAACATATGACCCTTCTTTCTAGTGGGATCGTGCTATCTCCTCTATGATCATCCGCTCCTCCCTCGGCCTTTCCTTTGGTGTTGTTTTCTCAGTGCTCTTGTTCAAGAGGAGAGCGTGGCCGGCGTGGGTCGGTCTTGGCTTTGGAGCTGGGCGTGCATGGGAAGAGGCAGACTGTATGGACTCTCCTTGTTACCCACTAGTTGAAGGGTGTATCGCTAATTATAGAATCAGCTTCGTTTCGCCGGGGCGATTCCCCCGTTAGAGATGCCCTGCGCGGGTAGAGGGGCGGGCGCAACATCCAGTTGTGTGTGTATGATATGATACCTGTATAGCTGGAGCAAAAGAGCTGGGGTTGAAATACTGTTTATACAGTTTAGAAGAGATTCTATGCTTGAGTTAGCACGTTGGCATGCAATCGATCGCTATGATTCCCGTTCCAATTTGTCCCTCGAACTCTCTTCCCTGCGTATTTACCGTACTTAATCCCATGGAATTGGGTTGGTTTATGGGAACCTCTCTTACACCTGTAAATTGAGAAAGAATGACTTATCAATATGCTGATAATACTTTGACTGATAGGTCATTCATATTTGTGGGATATCTATCTAGATACTGTCGTCTATTGACCTTTCCAGAGATACAACCACCAAGAGACCAACAGAAACAAATCGGCAGTCATGCCCACTGTGTTTACAGGTGGCACGCCTGAGAAAGAAAATAGCCCACACAAAAAGTAAATCCGAGTGCAAACGAGGAGTAAAGAATGCCAATACGCCCCGTGTATGCCATCCAGACGAAGAGTGCGGAATCACAAAAGAATATGTACGGGTACGAATGGGAACCTGAGAACTCCAATTGCTGACATCCAGGAAGGGTATCGTTATCATGACAGGCTGAAATTCGAAGTGGAACACAACAGTGACGCAAAGAACTCGCCGAAATTGAGCGAGGGTCCAAATGCAAAGAAGAGGTTCCTAAAGGACGGGCCCCGGGAAATGAGGAGTGATGTTATCCAGCACCGGAATGCAGGATGTACCGATGGCTCTATCATCTGGCTGTGAACTAGCTAACCCTGGAGGACTCAAATTCTGGTTTTCGGATCCAGGATCTTGCAGAGGAATCCCATTGTGGCCATTATGGGTAAGACAACCAATGCAGTTACAGTCATTTCCACACTGGCAGCTCCCAGTCACATCGGAGCAACCATTCGGCAGACCAACCGGGTATTCAAGGGTGTAGTATTCAGATGGCACCATGAACTGCTGTTCTGGCGTATATTCCGCTGGCGGGGAGTGATAGCCATTATTCAATTCGCTTGGGATTTGCTCGGCATATGGGTTCGACGCCATAGAGTCGTAGCCGCCGTTGACACGCTGATCGAAAGTTGCATAAGGGTAGCCCACATGCGGTGAGCTTGACTGACCTGTGTGTGGAAGACCAGCAAGACCGGCATTTTGATAACCGTTCATACTTTCCGGCTTTTGGCCATCATGGTCCAAACTGACAAGCAGACCCATTTCCTGGACGTGTTGTCGGGTAGTGTTGTTAAATGGGTGCGAAGCGCATCCTAAGCATTGACAATTATCACCACAGCTGCAGTTATGCTCAGGATCATTGGAAGGTTTTTGTTGCTGAGGATACAGGGTATTGGGTGGGCTATGGGCGGTAGCATGCAAAACAGGAGGTTGAGTAAACCCAATATTGTTGGTGGCATCCCGATACAAAAACTCTCCAGGCATCACAAGATCGGACAGATCAAATTTTACATCATCTTTCACTTGTTCATAAATCTCCTCTAAGGAATTTCCATTTGGGTAATTCTCCCAAGATGAACCTCGGGGCAGAACGATAGGTGGACGATTCGAGAGAGGCGAGTAAGATCCACCATATGCATTTCGTTCCGCTCTACCAATGACATTTCCAGACAAAGGCTTGGAGTTTCCACAACAAGAAGCCTGAGCTTGCATCTGCTGCGGTTCATCGGGACAAATGTTGCTCGAACAGCAGCTACCACTTCCAGAGAAGTTGTTTTGGAGTTCTGAGTTCCCTTGAGCCCCACCGAATAAATTAGGGTTGGCAGGATAATGAGAGTCCCCATTTGAGGTAGTGTGATGATAGCCACGTGGTTGGCCCTGTGCGTTAATTAGAGGCATTTCTTGCGCCCCATTCCCCGCATTCTGTTCCCCGAACTCTGGGACGGAACTTAGGGCTCTTGCAAGGTTTTCTGGGGCTGTTTTCACTTGGCGTTTACCAGGCTTCTGCACTCTACTTGGCCCTGAATAAGGAGTCGGGGCAATGGGGGCTGGGGTAATGGCAGGATTGGCATCCGCATCTGCAGGCACTTTATACACCGGTCTGCACAAGCACGTGGTGTCTAGGGTGAAACAATGAGTTAGGGTTAGCTGATTAAGTGACAAAGACTCGCGATAAAGAAGCCAGAATTGCAGTATCACCGCATGCACATACCTCTAGGTATACGAACCATGAACGCATACACTTTTTGACAACTGCATATACCTCTGGGATGAGGACATTTGGCCAGCGGACGGCCAGCCTTGGGAACCTTCATCATCATACGGTCGAAATGCTCGCATTTAGAGGAGCGATGGCCACGGATGCATGGTTCGCTGGAGGTTGAATCCAAACATCAGTTCCAGCCACGTACAAGTTACGAATGAATAATGCATACCATGACCACTTGGCCCCTTCTTCATCCAAAGGCATTGTAGCAGTTTCTCAAGGAATTGTCTGATAGTTAATAGCTTTGGATAAAAGGCTGAATTATCTCTTGTCTTTCAGAGGGAGTAAAGGACAAGAGACAGTGTTGCAACCCAGTAACCCCGCTCTGGGACGATTCAATCGCAAGTCCTGAGCAGAAGAGCTTGAATTTATACAGATAGCAAGAATAAAACTCAAGATATTATAAGTGAATAATTGAATAGGCGACACAATAAAGAAGGGATTGAAAAGAAGAGTTAATACCAAGATTCAATCTCGAGTAGTGGGAAAAGGCAATATCGATTAGAGCTATGACAAAAAGAGGATCGGGGGCGGATGGGGTGGGACAAAGCGGAAAATAAATGGACCTTTAAAGGGTGAAGGAGGCAGGCTCCAAGGGACTGGGACGAGTGGTCAAACAATCACTTCTATTCCGCGACTTGCGCTAGCCTGAAAACCCGCGAACGCAGCAAAAGAGGCACTCCTGATGCGGCGGGGTCGCTCGAATCTTCTGAATCTACGGATATCCAGACTACGGCAACGATTAAAAAGCTAAAACCGAAGCATCTGATTGGTGGCAGGTGTCGGAGTGCCTGGTTGCCTTGGGGCCTGAGGCCGGCTTGGCATCCTTGATTCGCCAGATGATGAAGCAATTATTCACTACACCGTCTCAAGTTCTGTTGAGTCTTGATTGGATCACCCGGGAAGAAAAGCTTCCTTTAGGCTGCCAACCTGTACGGAACGTCCTGCTCGGCCGAATATTCTACTCAAAATCACTAGCGTCCTCCGAATTTCACCTTTGCTGGGCCTTCCCCAGACCTTCATTCACTGCACTGTCTCCAATGACCCCCGACAGCGGCCACAGTATTCCCGGACAGACACCCGAGAACGGGGCGGTGTCGCGCCGGTCCCGGGATTTTTTTTCTGTGCCTGCTCCGGTGAAGCGCATCTTCGATCGATTTCCTCTTCTCACGTACCCTGCGAACGACCTTCCTCATTGCGCCTGGACCAGTGGACAGGGCAACCGTTTGTTTGTCTTTACCGATGCCGCGGGCGCCCGGTGTGGGCGACCCTCGTTCAATCCGCAGTGCCTCAAGTGGCAGGTACAGAAGGATATCCCAAAGTAATGCTATAGAGGAGATAGGATGTGGCTGACTTGACCTTCCCCAACTGCCCCAGGCCTACTTGAAGTTTGTCGGCATTGACTTCGAGCTCGTTCCCTCAAACAATCATGCGTCCCCATCCGGCTCCCTTCCATTCCTCCTCTCCGCCCTCCCAGTCGGCTCTAGCAGCGCCCCAATCCCCGCCAGCAAACTGCAGAAGTGGGCAATTGAGCAAGTCCATTGCGAGGAGGAACAACAATTGAACATGCGCTTCGAAGTATACCTGTCCTTGCTAGATCACCGGATACGAAATGCCTGGGTGCGTACACGGGTCGAGAAACGCTAATGACTGGTTATAAAGGTTGATACTGACGTACTCGTAGCTTTACTTCCTGTACCTCAACAGCGAGAATTTCGCCTCAGTGGCTCGACGTCTCTACGTGGATCCGTCGACCTCCAACTCAGTGGTCCGTGCCGCTCTCACAGCTCAGCTCCAGCAAGCTGCCCTTAACGAGCTCTTAGCACACTCACAATACATTGATGCCAGCGCCCTAGAAGCCGAGGCGGGCGAAGCGTTCGAGGCTCTGTCTACCCTTTTAGGTGATGCGGCTCACTTTTTCAATCGTCGTACCCCCGGACTATTCGATGCTAGTGTCTTCGCTTATACACATTTGATCTTAGACAAGGGGATGGGCTGGAGACAAAACAGACTTGGGCAACTGCTGTCTCGATATGAAAATCTCGTGCAACATAGAGAAAGGCTGTTAAGGTATTTCTAAATTACAAGCTAGACCAAGGAGTTAGGGGAGAGGGGGAAATATAGAGACGTATTCCTGTACATTATCTAAAGCAATTTTCACAGAAATAAAGTGGAAATAAGCGCGGAAATGCTCAATTCTAGCAGCACATCGCCGCACAATCTCATATCCGAAGATAGACTATCCACATATCAAGCTCGTGAATCAACAGGCGCGCATCTTAAAACAAATCCCAAACCACACTACCACACCCACCCACTTCTTCGCCCTCAGTCCCAAACTCTCCACCATATCCTCATCGACTTTCGTCTCCCTCACCTCCTCCCCATCCAAGGTCTCAACCTGAAACCCCGCCCTCTCAGCAGCTACCAATACCTCCTCAATCGTATGAGCATAACTGGTCGGCCGGATCTTCACCCCCGTCGCAACATCCACGAACCCCGCCTGGCTAATCGCCCCCATATCCGAATGCATATTCGTAACAAGTAGATAGCCCCCCGGTTGCAGCAGCGCCGCCGCCCCTTCAAAAAACGCCTGCGCAGGGATATGCTCCAGGACTAGCGTTGATATCACCCCAGCCGCACCTAGGGCACACGCTGGGGGTATAGGCGGGAACTGGAGAAGATCAAACGTGTCCAACAGGGCCTCTTTCTTTTTCTTCTTCACTTCAAATTGGGAGGCGGTGTCATCCTTTTCGAGTGTTGCGCGTGCTACCTCGAGCATACCTACAGAGGCATCCAAGCCAACTACCTCGGCCTCGCTGGGAGCATCCTTGAGCAGCTGTAATGTGTTTCGACCGGTTCCGCAACCCAAGTCTACAAACTTGGTAGACTCGGTCTGTGACGCCGGTATGGCACTAGTCACACGGTCGAGAAAGAGGGGGAGTAGGCGGCGCATTTGGATGGTGTCGAGAGCTTGGAGGAAGTTTCCATCGGTATCGTAGACCTGCTTTCTAATCAGGATTATATTGCTTATGGCAAGGCCAGAGATTTATATATTTATATGTATGAGGAATCGAATGCTCGAGGGAAGGCTTCTCCACATACCTCTGCCCATTTATTGTACGCGTCGATAGTGTCCATGTACACAACCGGTCTTAGGCTCCCTTCTGTGGTTCGAGGTGGAGCTGAGGCAAGTGCCTCCTGGATTTTTCGAGCCATCGGCACTTTTTTTTGTGGTAAGCTACTGGTGTTGTCAATGTTGTGTCAAAATATATATTTCCGAATATAGTTTTACCGAATGCGCAACACAAGCCGAAGACACAACGAACTTGGGATTTTTCACGTCTTACTGGTAGCAAAAGTAAAATAATGAGTACCTATCTAGTCCCCGAGTAATGACAGGCTTTCAAGGGGGTTGAAAATATGATCTATACAGTCATATGTGGATTGTTCGTCGAGGTCGGTTTTATCATGTGCTCTATGAGACCCCAAGACCTTTAACGGCAAAGATGAGTCATGCGTGCAGCAACCCCCCAATAATAACCATCCCATTTTGGTATGAGGCTTGTTAATATGTCGAATAATCCGAGTTGGATTGTTACGAAACAAGATAAGGGGTTCGGGGCTACTGAGCCGCCCGAGCAAGACTTAAGTTCGAATTATCATTGTATGTGCTGATTTTTTGTGGAGGGACGATAAAAGCATCGCATGTGGAACAAAGGAGACAGGTTACCTGCGGGCAACTAGAAGGATACAGTAGTAATAAAAAAGAAGATGGATAGAGGGGGAAAGAAAGATGGCTAGAAGCGACAAATAAAGGGAATAGGAAGGAAAAGCAAAAGACCAAAAAAATTTAGCGCTTTAGATCCAAACTCCGTACCAGACGGACAACAGAAGTGTGAAAATGAAAAGAACATTAAGTAAACAAAAAGCGAGAAGCAACCCGAAGGGAAGGAGAGAAACGGAAATGAAAAAAGAAAGCGAAAAAAGGCCATAATTCCATAATCCGTGCACACTCCATTGCTCAATAACATACCTACGTAGATTCGGAACGCATCAGTGCTCATCACCCGGGTTAATAGACTGTGGCCCCGAAAGGTGCCGTTTCCTTGAGATCCTCGACCAAATCCTCCACATTGTTTAGGTATCTTCCCAGTAAGGACTGCTTTTCGTCTGTTGTGCGTGTCTCTCGGTTACTCTTTCCACTGTTATGTGCGCTAGAAACATTGACACTCCTCGAAACTTGCGCAACACCCAATTTGCTTGGGCTACGTTGAAGAGCTGTATTGGGCGCACTAGTGGGAGCCATTGGGGTTTCTGGCATTAGATAGAAATAAAGAAACTCAATGAGTTTTAGTTTGACTTCACGAGATGTTGAACGTTGCTTGAACAAGGATGTCACTGTGAGTAGTCCATCGAGCTCCTCGAAGGTGCGGGTATTGGCAGGATGGTCAAGGAGGGCGGTTACGAGAGTAAGTAGAGTCGCAGACTGAATTGCAGGGCAATTGATGGGATCCAGAAGGTCCAGCAGTATATTCATGTATATTTCACGCGCGAATAAAATCCGTGAGGGAGGGTGGAGCAGAAGGACACCCTGTATTAGGTCGAGGGTGGAAACAATGAGAAGATCGTTGGTACCATTACTCCCGCGGCCAAGGAGATGCTCTAAGCAGGTTACTAGGCGCATTGCAACTTTGCGAAAGCATTGTCAGTTTCGCCGGAGATTGTACAAGGGAGAAGTGGAGTAGGGAAGTCGAGGAAGAGAAAGAAAGACAAATCCCAATTCTGGTCATGCATACCATTCCATTGAAATCCCTCCTGCAGTTTGAAGAATTCCCTGAAAGCAGGGTCATCTCTGAGATCTGAGAGGGCCTTGATGCCATGCTGTGGATCTCCAAACAATAGCGAAGACCTCCGTTTGTCAGACGCCGGCCGTTTCGACCTAGACAGGCATATTTGTGCGAGGAGGCCTTCTACCTGGCGCAACCCTTTCCGAACTTTGGTTGGCTCGTAGGACGAGAGGTAATCAAAAGAGTGTGCCAATAAAGCCTCCATCCGTGACAAGGCCGAGAGAGTATGCGATGCGAAACAATAATGTAGTACCGATGAAAGAGGGAAAGGAGGAGGAAGACAGAAAAACAAGATGCCTTAATTCCTGACAAGGACCCTGTGCCAAGAGAGCGAGGGCTTATCTAGAGAGCTAGGTGAAGAAAGGAAGGGATAAGAAAGTAATTAGGTCGAACAGAACCAGGGATTCTCATTTAATTAGTAGGAATATTATTCCAATAATTGTGGACAAATGACCACCAGGGCTAATGAAATAACAACCGGTAGCCCATGCTCATCTGAAGCTGATCATACCCGATCTCCTCTCCACCCGCCAGGAGTTGAGTGGTCCTGCTCCCCACCAGCAAATCAAACACCCGATGGTTGCCTAGGAGACAGCTACCTTTCTTCAGCCCAGCCAGAGAGAGGATCGAATCGTGGCTGGCTGAAAGATCATGATGAAAATAGAGTGTTAATGATGACCACTGTCAAACTCAGTTTCCAAGAAATCCTAGACTCGACTTGTTCTTGTAAAATCTAGCTGATTTTATTTATTCTTTTTTTCGGCGCATTTTTGGTTTCCTAGGTGGTGCGGCAACGAACCTTAAGGTTGGGGTCTTTGATTTCCATTTTCGGCGACGTAGGAGTATGGGTCCCCGGAAGTGGTACGGAGCTGATACTCATAAATGTTACTTCGCCAAGACCATTGTTCAACTGTTTGACGGAAACCGTCATATCTCGGAGTAATTCTAATGGGGTTGCGATACAATCATTCCCGCCCAGATCCCCCTGGAGGACCTTGAATACGACAGGTCATGTGATGATATGTGGGACAGTGGTCCGATGCATGTGACACTGCCTACGTCACGTTGTTCCTGGCGCCCTTTTTCGTATCCCCGCATGCCTGGCCTCGAAAATTCGGGGAAAGACCAGACACCCCCCTCAGGGCCTTGAGGGTATTAAAACGCCGCAGGCCGTGGTTCTGAAGCTATCTAGCTGTATGAATTATTAGCAGATCCTGTGGGTATTCTCTGGGGGCTCGACCTTTTCTCCTCGTTGGAATTTTTGATTATTTTATTGATCATTATTATTATTTCCTCCGTCTTCCAAACAGGCTATCCCGACCAACAACCCCCCACGAGCCGAGGCAGCAAAATTAATTCATAAGGCAGCAGACAAACGAGAGCAGTTATAAGGAGCATGGATTCAGAAACCTACTTCCAGCCTCCGAAAGCGATACCCCCCCGAACCAGCTCGACTGGTATGGTAGACACCACGCAAGGCTCTGGAAAATCTAATCTCATGGCGATCCCTGAATCAGACCGACCAGCGCACCGCGAAAGGCTTCAGACAAACACACACATCTCCTCTCACCGACATACGCGAAACCAATCCAGCCTCGATGGCACAAAATACAGGGATGGGAAATGGTCCAAGGAGAATGAAAGAATTCTGATGGGACCTTACGACTATATGCTTCAACATCCCGGCAAGGACCTGCGGCGACAGATGATTAATGCTTTCGACGTGTGGCTTCAAGTACCCCCTGAGAGTCTTGCGATCATCAACAAGGTAGTGGCCATGCTTCACACTGCGTCATTGCTGTAAGTGCCCTCTTCAATCGCCCCTATTCATGGCAAACCTTACACCAGTGTAGGATTGATGATGTTGAGGACTCCTCCCTTCTCCGCCGTGGAATCCCAGTCGCCCATAGTATTTACGGCACCGCGCAAACGATTAACTCCTCAAACTACGTGTACTTCCTCGCCCTCCAAGAAGTACAGAAACTTAAGAACCCTGCCGCGATCGATATATATGTGCAGGAGCTACTAAATCTACATCGCGGCCAAGGGATGGACCTGTTTTGGCGCGACACTCTCACCTGTCCTAGCGAGGAGGAGTACCTGGAGATGGTCGGGAATAAAACCGGAGGCCTATTCCGACTTGCCGTGAAATTAATGCAAGCAGAGAGCACCACAGGAAAGGATTGCGTGAGCCTGGTTAACGTTATGGGGTTGATTTTCCAAATTTGCGACGACTACCTTAATTTATCCAACACTACATATACCAAGAACAAGGGCCTCTGCGAGGACCTCACAGAAGGCAAATTCTCTTTTCCGATTATTCATAGTATTCGCTCAAACCCAGGAAATCACCAACTTATCAACATCCTCAGACAAAAAACGAAAGACGAAGAAGTTAAGCTCTATGCGCTTAGCTATATGGAGAGCACTGGCAGTTTTAGCCATACGCAAAAGGTAGTTCGGGAACTCCGGGAAAGGGCAATAGCTCTCATTGACGAGATCGAAAACCATGGGGGTGGCGGAAAGAAGTTTGAGGGGCAAGATGATGCTGCAATGGTACGCGCGATTCTCGATAAAATAACCGAGTCAACCTTGAAAGGCATTGACCGTTCGCGTAAATGAGCACGTTTAGCTCCCCTCAGTTTATACTTATTATTTGTTTTTTTTCCTTTTCTTGGGAGTGAGGGCGCAAGGCTTTTGGATATACGTTGGTGCCCTGTATTCCATGCTGGTTTGTCTCGATCATGCGATGATAATGACAATATTATGAAATTTTGTGGTATTGGTAGGCAGCGGTTTCAAAAAGTATCTGTATTCTAGAGTCACATCTAGGAAAGTAACTAATAAGATTGAGCTTCTCTATGAGCCCTTAAATCCAAGAAAGCTAGACCCAAGCACCCCGGGTATATATATTGTTCTGCCTCTTCCCTAAACAACCCATGTTCCAACAATTCGTGCGGCTCACTTTGACACAAGAATTAGCAATGTGACAGTCCTATGAATTGAACCTTGCAGGACAGTTTCTATTTACACACACAAAGGTATAATAATACCCATTATAATGCCCCCGGCCATTTACATAATGATACAGCAGGCCTTTTCCATTTTGCGTAATATACGCGGCACAACCGCATTAACCACCTGCTCCATGTTGTCCTGGTTACCGTCCTGCGGGCGTTGCTGGTGTTGCTGGTACTGCTGCTGTTGGGGATGGTACTGCTGTTGACCGGGATACTGATGGGAGGACTGTGGAGCATGATGACCACCTGAAGATGGGGGCATATCAGCCGGGCCGCCGGTCAGGTTGACGTAGATACGGCCTGCGTTATCTTCTGTTGCATACTGGAGGCCGAGTTCGCGACAGACCTGCTCGACGCGCGGTTTGATTTTCTGGACGTGGTTGGCGGAATGGTTGCCCTTTCCGACGATCCTGGGGTGATTAAAAACCGATCTGTCAACTTTTTCCCCCTCTCCTCTGGTGCGCGTCATGCCGGGTTATGTTACATCACTTCCGAGTTCCAACCACCAGTCGCCCCACTAAATAAAGAACTGGGAACTTACACATGAAGATGGGTCTGACCGTGGGCTCTGGCATATTTGATGCGTTCTTCTAGGATATCCTCTGCTTCCTCGACGAATTGGCCATGGAGATCGATGGCATCCGGATCGACGCGTCCCGGGGCGTTGTTCTCGCGGAAGATAAATTCAGATGCCTGCTTGTTGTACTCCTCCATCTTGCGACCATGGGCCTTGCCCTGCTCGGAGAGTTCTTTGGCCCCAGCGCCATCACCACTGGAATAGGCTTCTTGCGACTATGTGGTGTTGATTATCATTGTCAGACTGTGATCAGTCTCATGCACATCGAGAGGAGGAGCAGATGATTGGTGTGGGGTGGGACAATGGATAGAGTAAGGAACAGGGGGTGTGGCAGGTGGAAGCGTTGACGGAGGGGGAAGGGGGATACCCGCTGAAAACAGGAACCGCGCTTGGAGGCTTCTTGTCGGGCGAGATCGCGGAGGCGATCGTACTCGGCTTCTGCATCGGTGCTTTGCTCATGGTTGAAGGCTGGTGGAGAAGAAAGGGTGTCCTTGGGTTAGCCAGATCGTTGCAGGGAGGCGGCAGTATTCTTCTTTACCCCGAGGGCCCATGTAGGACATCTCATGCATGGCTGGGATGGATGGCCTAAGGTATGTTTGAAAGGGATAAGAGGAACCGAATAATATAAATAAGAGCGATTACTGCTCTCGCCCTTTTTTTAGGCGAGATAGAATGACAATCAGGTTCCAGGGAATGGAAACGAGTAAATTGGGAATTAGGATTAAATTGGAAGAAACAATAATATTAGCGACAATTAGGATGCAATAATAATCATGGGCAGGGCATCAAACAACAGCATTCCAAAAAGATCAGACTGGAAGAACCGAAAGGATTCCGTATGATTATTCACTGGGATCGGGGATCGGAGCCCTAAAATCGGGTGGAGCCGTAATCAGTTTGGTGCGGGCAGGCAAACCAGGGATCGATCCTCCGTTTCAAGGTTCAGTTTGAACTTGGAAGGTTTGGAGTGGAATATGCAAGGATCAGGAAAAACTCAGAGAAGGTTGCTGTCAGCAGCAGAGACAGGTATGCTCCTGTGTGCTTTCATAACAATATCTATCAGAAACAGCTGGCATTGATTCCACACCGGCTTATTGGTAGTCGTTTTTCTGTTGTTATCTATCATGACGGACGGGAGCAGAGTATTGATCGTCGAAGCTCGTCTGACTGGGGGTGTTCAGTTCAGGGCGTTGTGAATGGACGAAACGATCAAGATGTGTATTTGATTTGAGGTTCGTTCCTGAAAATGGATATCTAGATCCGATCCCGCCAATCCAGCGTCTTGCTCATATCATCAGTCACTTCAAAGAGTTTGTACTTCCAGCCCATTGGATGTCCGTTGACCCCGAGACTGGATTTTTGGGAACCTTGTGAACTGAATAATGTGGATAACCACCCGAATATTTTGCTTAGCTTACGTGAATTTTGTCGAGCCTTCCTTCCGTGACAAGGCCTTCATAAAGTGGAAAAAGGTTTCAGAGTTTGACCTGATCATCTGTTATAATTATTGTTTATTTTATTATCATCTTGTATTACCGGCACTTCGTAACCCGTCAGGTTCTTTTTCCCGGTCACACAGATGACGGGACTCTTGGTGTCAAGATGGGGCTGACTCCGTTTGTACGGAGTATGCCACGAGGATTAAATTTCTTCGTCAAAGAAGAGGAAAAGAGAATAGCGCGCGGCAGAGAAGATGACTAGAAGGACTAGAGAGTGGAGCATGCTGTTAGACTAGTCTCTGAGCCATGGTTGATAGCGACCATCGAGCTGGAGAGACCCATCAAAGAAACCTGGGAATCCACGATCCAGGATGGCTCTGAGCATGAACTGAAATATTTTGAGCTTTTGAAGAGGAGGTTGGGGAAGCGGATGCTGTGGGAAAGGATGTTCAATTGACAGATTGTTACAAAGTCCAGATAGTAGATGTTTCGGGGTTTGAAATTAAGTGCTCTTTTTAATCAGTTCATGTGTATGCGTTAGTAGTGGTGGGGAGGCAAAAAAAAAAGAAAAGAAAATAAAGGATCGACGGAGAGGTGAAAGTGGGGATTACGGTATAGTACGGTATGTAAGTATTCCTGAGTTTCATTTGTTGAGAGTTTGCCTGAGGCAGAAGTACTTAGTCCTACCCTTGCTTCTTTCAATGGAGACGTTGAATTGTTCTGTTCTTCGTTTTCCGAGGTTTCTACTACTGGTAGATGAAGTTATGGTTCTGAGGAATAGTAAGGCGCAGAAACTTTAGATAACTATATAGGTGCAAGTGTAGACTTTTTCTTAATACATTATAGGATAAATAATAATGCGTGCGTGAAGGACTAGGATGCATCTGAGAACAGAAAGTAGTAGGTCATGCACATGTCACTCGGTGCTCCGGACGGAGGATTGTTAAATGCACCTTGACATTATTATTATTATTGCTTCGGAACTCAAACATGAGATGATTGTGGAAGATTTGAAACTGCATCACTCCAGGGTGTTCTTCCCTTCTGACAGCCCTCCATCTAATGGGGACCAGTCGGGACTTTGAGATATATGGTATTTCAAACAGGGATAACTATGGAAGGGAGAATGATATAAGTTCAATCCACCCCTTTCTGAGTATTGGCGTGCCTATGTAGTATGTACTACCCTAGGTGAAGACTTCCTGGGGATATATCAGCTCAAGCCCTGAGAAACAGCTTCTTTCCTTGTCATCTCATCACAGCACCTATGGATGAGTGAAGGAGAAGAATAATAATGAGGCCCATGATTTACCAGCCCTGTCTGAAGCAGATCTGCATCAACCGGAGATTAAACTATCCAAACAGGAAACATACATAGTAATAATTACTCAGAAAGAACTGTTCGTTTCTTGACTCCCTCGGTATGTAAAACTCTAGTTTTCAGAATATGCAACCTGGATGAAGGCTTGTCTGCTGCCATATTTCGCTCTTCGTTGGCTTAACGCCCGCAGGAGTTTTGTACCAGTGCCTCTCTCCGCCCAATGCTGACCGCAATTCAAGACTCTTACTTCTTTCTCCAGCTATTTTTATATTTTGATAGTCAGAAAAAAAGGAATCACTGAGAAAAAAGAAAAGAAAGGTACAAAATAACCTTCCCTGAATATTATTGTACATCATTACGTGCTTGTCTCTAAGACCAAAAGAGCGTAGTTGGCCAATTTGAGCCACTCATCAAAAAAGGGGATGGCCATCATGGGGCTACCATTGGCTGCAGAGATTGCTTCCCCACCGCTGATACATGTAATCCCGGTCATTACCGACATTACCAGACAGCCCCCCACAACCCCTTATTCTCTCTTTGATCATCCAGTAGTGGCCTCAGTTGCAGGCGGAGTGGTCGGTGGTCACTGCTGTTAGCTGGTTATTGTTCCAGAAAAAAGGGCCTTGGGTTTTTTATTTTCCTTTCCTCAGCTCATCAGTCGGAGCCCCCTCCCTTTTCTTACTTACGACTAAGCAGCACTCCTCTGAGACGCTCCCTCTTTTTTGTACCAGTCCTGCTCCAGCACCGACCTAGGTTTACACTTCAGCTAAGCGCCCCTCTTTCCCAGGATTGCCCAAATCTTTCGCTTCCTTTCCACCCCTTACCTTTTGAGCTTAATCCGCCTTTCTCACCACTCGTTCTCCCATTTTCCTCTTTCTTCCCCATTGATCAATCTTATCCGCTCCCCAATTTTCCACGGATTGGACTGGACAAGAGTTGAATATCACAGCTTCTTTTCTTTTTCTTCCTTCTTTGCTTTTATTTTTTGCTCCCCGTGGTTTCTCCGTCGTCGCTGCTCTTTTCCTTGAGGACGGTTCACTCTCTTTTCGCCTCCTTTCTGCTTAATCCGAGGCAGTCCAACAATATCGGAAGTTTCTCCTCGCCTTTTAATAATACCAGCTTGAATTATATCCAATTTTGCAGCTCTCCATCTGTGTTGGAGTTTGTGAATATTTTTTTATTAATATATCTTCGAGGGATTGACTTAACCTGTGTGAGTGAGGCCCTTTTGACTTCCCGACGCATTTGCTCCTGAATCACCTCCTCCTGCTCCTCCCTCGGGCGCCCGGGTTCACTCCCCCTTTGGAGCCAGTTGATCTGTCAATCACGACTCCTTGCTTCGGCACAATTATTCTGAGGGGTTTTCCCTCGACTCTTGTGTCGCTTTTACCCGAAATATTTCCGCACTCGGCCACGTTCAGACGAGGTCCGTTTCACGATTACTGGGCACAGACAATTTGCTGACAACCGGCCGTTGAAAGAATCCCCACCCGCCAGCGCCACGATCTCTCGACACCCAGTTCACACTTTCGCCAATATATACTATCTAACTTAGTAACCGTCGACACGATGGGTTGTGGAATGAGCACTGAGGATAAGGAGGGCAAGGCCCGGAACGAGGAGATCGAAAACCAGCTGAAGCGAGACAAAATGATGCAAAGAAATGAGATTAAGATGCTTCTGCTCGGTATGTTATTTGGAGTCGCACCTGAAGTCCTTAACCTTTCGAAGGGGAGCGGTAGGCTGATTAAAGTCCCACAGGAGCTGGAGAGTCTGGCAAGTCGACGATTCTGAAACAGATGAAGTTGATTCATGAGGGAGGCTACTCGCGTGATGAGAGGGAATCCTTCAAGGAAATCATCTACAGCAACACTGTCCAGTCGATGCGCGTTATTCTGGAAGCTATGGAGTCTCTCGAGCTTCCACTTGAGGATGCCCGTAACGAGTACCATGTCCAGACTGTCTTCATGCAGCCACCCCAGATTGAAGGCGAGAGCCTACCCCCAGAGGTTGGCAACGCAATCGGAGCTCTCTGGCATGATACTGGTGTTCAAGAGTGCTTCAAGCGATCTCGCGAATACCAATTGAACGACTCTGCGAAATAGTAAGACGCCAAAGTATTACGTCCACGTATATTTGCTAATCTAACTCCCGTAGTTACTTCGATGCTGTTGAGCGTATTGCCCAGCCTGACTACCTTCCTACTGACCAGGATGTTCTCCGCTCTCGTGTGAAGACTACGGGTATCACGGAGACAACGTTTATTATTGGCGACTTGACATATCGTATGTTCGATGTCGGTGGTCAGCGTTCCGAGCGAAAGAAATGGATCCACTGCTTTGAAAACGTGACGACAATTCTCTTCCTGGTCGCCATATCCGAGTACGATCAATTGTTGTTCGAAGACGAGACCGTCAACCGTATGCAGGAAGCCCTGACTTTGTTCGATTCTATCTGCAATTCCCGGTGGTTTGTCAAGACTTCCATCATTCTTTTCCTCAACAAGATCGATCGTTTCAAGGAGAAGCTGCCCGTCAGCCCCATGAAGAATTATTTCCCTGATTACGAGGGTGGTGCCGACTATGCCGCCGCCTGCGATTATATTCTCAACCGTTTTGTGTCCCTTAACCAGGCTGAGCAGAAACAAATTTACACACATTTCACATGCGCTACAGATACCACGCAGATTCGGTTCGTGATGGCAGCCGTAAATGGTAAGTTGTGTTCCCCCTAAAAGCCAATCATCAAAACTAATTGTGATGTCTAGACATTATCATCCAAGAAAACCTGAGACTTTGTGGTCTGATTTAATGATCGGTATATCTTGATCGAGTGAAGATTTTCTCGACATTTTAGACCGTATGCTATATGGCTTGTAATTTTGTCTTCTCTTTGTCATACCATGTCGCAATTCTTTTCTTTCTTTTTGAAAGATCTTGGCGTTGATACTTTCATTGTTTATTTCTATTAATTTTCTTTTCCTTTTCCTCTTTATTTATTCCCTTTGTCTTGAAATGATATCTAGCCAGTTCTGTTTTCCGCATACCGATATCCACATGACACACGGGGGTTCTCTCCCATTTCCATTCCTCTTCCATTTCTCCTTTTCACGAGCATCGACGAGTTAGCAGTGGAATCTGCCCCGTATTGCTCAGCTAGTTTCCTCCCCTCGTTACTCTCCACCCTTCTCTCCGCTTTCTTTTGACGCGCCTGATTATTTGAAAAACTGGATATCCCCTCATATTTGGAGCTCCGTCCTAAAATTTGTGTGTAACCATATATCACGCATTTTTGTTTCTTTTTTCCTCGAAATTTTTTCGGACCTATATTCACTGAAAGTAACAAGCGAATAGGTCTATAGACACAAGGGAAATGACAGGGTACAGAGATTATTATATCTTGTTTCCCCCCCTGTTTTCTCATGTGTCATGCCGGGTTGGTTATTAGGTGATAGTCAAAGTTACAGATTGCAAAATTCCTCTTCTCTTTGTCTGCCTGTAGAGTCGAATCGCCCTGCTCATGTAGAGTTTGGCCTGGTTTGAAGGAAATGTCTGTACCCCCTGGTATTCCTAACCCCGTGGAAAATAACCTATATACATGTAAAAAACCGGATGCCGCAGAGACAATTGAAATGTTTTGTGAAAAAGGCTAGATCTTGCACGGATCCCCAAACGACAACGCCGAGAACTCTACGGAGAAAAAAAAAAGAAGTTAGGGGAGGAAATATGTTCTCCTAAAACCTCAACTTCGGCCCCAAAAAGACGAGTAATACTGCAACAATCCACAGCCCAAAGATCCAAGCATAGAGCATCATCCGACCCCACCAACCTTTCCCTTCTGTCATACGCCGTAGCATGCCCATCCTCTGCTCCGCAGCCTGCATATTCCCAGTCGTCCGGTCCAAACCGTCCACCGCGCGAGCCAGGACTGATTTCTCCGACTCCAAGGAAGCGTGGAATACATTCGACGAGGTCTTCAGCTGTGTGGCCAGCGACAGAAGCGAAGAGGTGAGGTTTTCCTGCTCCAGGCGGTCGGAGGCAAGGGCCTGCTCTGCTGATTGGGCTTTGGATGCCGGCCCCGGAAGTTGCGGCGAAGTGGACGGCGTCGTGGGTACGAGATGACTGTCATGGAACGAGGTACTGGTGGCTGTCGTGGTTGGGGCTGAGGGAGCATGGTGTCGGTTTCTGAGTGTTCTGGTGGGTGACAGAATCCCACTAGTTGAGGTCCTCATTGTAGTCGTGGCTGTAGTAGATGTTGGGGGCGCGGGGTTCGCGGCCTGTTCGGTGTATACTGGGGTTGGTGATGGTGTTTGACCATTTGCGTGCTCTGGCTCTATTGCGAGGTCCTCGGGATTGCCCTCGTCTGCTGTACTATCTCCCTCGGGTGTAGCAAGAAGGTCTTCTTCGCCGTACATGGACTCAAAATCGGATTCATCGTCTTCCGTGTCAAGAGGGGTGTGGATATGTTGTGTGCTTGTGCGGGCGGATTGGAAATCTGCTGCCGCTTGGATTTCACCTAGAGTATTCTGGAGTCTTTTCAGGGTTTGGCGGTTATGTGTAAGATCCAATCCGATCTCATGACGGCGGTCGACGGGTTTGATTTTTGGAAGAGAGCGTTCGAGAGCTTGGAGGTGATTTCGGGCATATTCTATGTTCTTTTAATTTCCCATGGGGAACATGAGATTAGACAGTCAGTGCTATTTATCATTTTAATATAAAAAGAACACATTGCATCTTTTGAAATACATGTGGAGTATATGTGGAAGATGGTGGGTGTGTCTGAGGGAGAGGGGAGACATCGGGGATTCGATCCGGGCACAATAAGATAGGCTCGGTGTATGATTTAGCATACGTAAACATACCGCGTTGACTCTCATCCGGTGATATTCCGATTGTCGTAAGAACTTGAGATTAGCATTTGGTGAGAGAAGATTATGCTCGAGACGGGTGAGTAATCGGGAGAGGTTGAGAATGGCCAGATCAGAGGAGTCCGTTGCAGACGGATACGTTGTGAGTGTCATAATGATCGGCTTGGATTGCTCGTCTCGTCTTTGGTTCTCCCTGGCTGCTTCCTTGCTTCTTTCCTGATTTGGTTGACTTGTGATTTCGGCTCGCGTGGGGTTTCTTTTTCTTCAGTTCCGGCTTGTCCCTGCAATAGAAGAGAAGGAAGAGGGGGCAAGAAGCAAGTGTTGGGCATTAATGTTATGGTTGCTTCTTGCTGTTCTGCGGTAGCCTATAATAATGATGTTGGCTCACGGCCATGCCGAAGGACGGAGCTGACTAAGCCGCCCATTTGATCAGGTTCTTCAGGCGTCGATTTCAATTGGTCTGCTGGCCGCCTTGGAACATGTACTCCGACTTCAAGTGCCTACATTTGAGAGCACACCGAGAATCGTTAGTTGCCTACGGGGATATATGCATGATGTCAGATACTGTTGAGATAAACCGAGGAATAGATAAGAAGTATTGAGTCTTAATTCCCAAGAGCTATCGTTATCTAGGGTCATCAATCATCAGATGGATTCGAGGAAACTGGCACTTCGCCGCCTGTTAACACCTGGCGTTCTGTTTGTGGAAGCAAAAGAAGGAAAAGAATGGAGAAGGGAGGGGGGAATGGGAGAAGTGGTGAAAAGTGATAATGACAAAATTGAAGGAAAGGAAAAGGAAGGACCAGAAAACACGTTAATGATGTGGAGATGACGGGGAAGGGAGATGAGAGGTCATGAAAATAGGAACTAGCATAAAAAATGGCCAGAGTAAGAGACGAACGCTGAACGAAATGGAGATCAACACAGCTCCCTGGATTAAAGCACACCCCTTTCCCCTCAAATCAAACTAGATAATGGGTAATCCAAGCAGATCAATGGAACACACATTTTTCGTAAGCTTAGCTGTATTCGACTACCAATCGCCTCCATGACCGGGGACCGTCCTCATCTACATCATGAAGAAAATGAACTGCAGAATCTCGTTTCTGAACCGACTGCACCTCACTGGAATCCAGAGAATTGGGCCAACTGTCAAGGCCCTGGTCGTGGCTTGCTGCACTCCTCCTATTTGGGGGAGTTGCAGCCTGGAGTGGACTAGTGGCCTCCAGAAGAGGATTTTCGCTTCCTGATGACGGACTTCTGCGGTTGCGATTCGTTCTCGCGGTAGTCACCTGCGAGTCATTGGCCACAGAACCAGGAAGAACAGTCCCCGCAGAGCCGGCGTGCGAGTTGTCCCCCTGTTGATGGAGCTGACCCGTGACTACACTTCGCTCACGGCTTAAAACCGCCGCTAGATAGCCACTGGAAGGTAATGCCGATAGATGAGATAAAGGTTGCAAAATATCACAAGCCGAAGGGAAAGGAGGGTCACCAGGAGATTGCCTAGGAAAGGCTACCCGTTCGCTTGCAGCAGTAGATTTTCCTTCGCCACCACGTTTCCCAGATGGCGGGTCCATAGGGTCCTCGAGAAATGGATATCGTCTTTGCCGCTGACGCCTGATGCGTCGTACTACCACCGCGGTGCAAACTATGTAGGCTATCAGGTGTACAATGCCAAATGATAGAACACGAGGATCCTTAAAAATCTTCGAATAGTCATTCTCACACCTCATTGCAGTGACTCGACCCTTCTCCAATTGAAGGAGCGTACCACCTGCAACCCCAAGCGGTCTTCAGGCTCACAGATCGGATGATCCCTCCGTTGGTTTGGAGTATTTTTGCCCCGCGAGATGTGTGCTACCCGTGGCGGTCAACAACCCCAAAT
The DNA here is from genome assembly GCA_027569045.1 of Aspergillus biplanus. NCBI lineage: Eukaryota > Fungi > Ascomycota > Eurotiomycetes > Eurotiales > Aspergillaceae > Aspergillus > Aspergillus biplanus. The sequence goes on along the minus strand of JAPDEJ010000009.1, from coordinate 872,472 downwards.
CTTGGCCGAGCCTGATATCTGAATGAGAGGTTGAAGATGGGAAAGAGAAGATAAAGCGAGAGAAAGGACAACTCACCGAGTAAACGAAGTCAGGATATCGAAGAGGGTGTGATATGGTATTGAGGCACTCTTCCCAATTATAGTGGAGGGCTGAAAGTGGGACCTGCTGCACTGAGTGTAAGAAGAGAAGGAAGATTGGGGAAAATAAAATAAGAACAAGATAAAAGGGAAAGTGCACAGCTTCAAATCTCAGTCTAAGCAAGGGAGACTCTCGACTCTAATAGCTTCACAAGAAAATTTCCAAATGTAGGGACACATACATCGACCCTATCTGTAGCTTAGTTTGTGCCTCATGTTGGCCCTAGCGGAGGAGGGGGATCCTCCACGTCCAGCTGTGTTCTAATCAGCCACGAGAGCTTAAGCGGTAAGTAGAACCCATGAAACCCCCGATTTGAGGGCCAACGGGGCCAAAGAAGTCAGAGCGAACATTCAGATGCAGGAGGGTTCAGCTGTCCAGATGGTGCGCCACCCTCCAGTCAGCATCGGCGAGCTAGTAAAATTAAAGGGCCAAAGTCCCACTAGTTCGTTAGGGGCCTTTTTGGTGGAGATTCCTCAACTCAGATAATTTAAGGCTGCCTATGCGGCTCGGGCTTGGAGGAGGAAGCGCAAGGATAAACATCCCACGAATAAACGCAAAAACATCCTGAGGTACTTTGGGGATCTGTGAGGGTGAGAGATGGTTCCAGACCTGAGCTAGCAGAGATGGGGACTCGGGAGCCTGGTGGGAATAAGCAAAGCACCGTTCAGCTAGATTATGTAAGAGTATTATTCATGGGTCTAACGAAGATCCGGTCTCGTGATTGTCGGCCTTGCAGCGATTCGTTTCTATTGGCAGTTTAGATGGCTTCTTCTCTCCATGTCTCTAGAAAGTAGTCATAATATTATTGCCTTTCCACATAGTTTTGGCTTGGAACTCTTCTCGTCGGTGAAACTCGGTCTCCCTGCCCTTCCTGGCGGCCTTGTTTTTCTTTCACAACTCCCGTCTCCCCTCTTCAGCTACGCCTTCACCGGACGATCGTCGCGGAACAGAACAATAAACTTTATTTGTCACGATCAGCTCGCCATCCGCACCTCGGCCTTCTATAGGGCCCCCCAGTGGCTTTCTTGGGACTAGTAATGCCAATGGGCTCATGACGGAGACCACAAGCGCAACTCCGCTTCATCGGTCCCAGAGGAGTTGATCTGTCGCTTTTACAAATGCAATCTCACTAGTAAACTGGTTTTGAGTCTTGACGCTGATTGAGGGGCAAATGACCGTCCCATTCGTGCGATGGTGACCAGGTGACGGCGACCTTGCAACCGATCATTTGTGGCGTCTTTTCCTTTTGCCGTCCACTTGGCTTCTTTACATCTAATTGGTCAAACTAAACGGGCATTATCTTTTAGTCCATCCTCAATGCCTTATACACTGTGTTTGATCTAGATCTACACAGAATCTAGCAGCCTAACTACATGCAGAGGACGGAGTATCTAAATGCAATTCGCCCCCCTCCTCCATCATGACCCAACAACCAGGTCAACGTGAATGCACCACGGTCGATCTCAACAAACTCTATATCAAATTCCCAATCCAACCAACGCCCCATAAATAATGAGCCCATTGGCCGTTTCGTTCTCTTGGCTATATACTAGCACCTAAATTCGAAGACAGGGGCAAATCAAATACACTTTAGTAAAAGGGGCAAGATGTGACTTATAGTCTCGCAACAGCGCCACCTTGTTGCATCTCCTCTTTTGCCTGTTCTCGGAGAACTTTTCGCAAAATTTTGCCAGACGGATTCTTTGGGATTGCCTCCACAAAAACCACGCCTCCAGTGATTCGTTTGATCGCCGAAACCTTTCCGTCCATGAATCCAGTAATCTCTTCTGGTGTGGCACTGTGTCCAGGTTTTAAGACAATGTACGCTCTAGGGCACTCGTCATTATTCCTGTTGGAGAGAAACGGATCGACCCTATTAGCTCATCGGATCACACCGCGTCATTCAAGCTCAGATCTTAAGGGCATACCTTGGGACTCCAATGACAGCTACATCGGCGACGGCAGGATGCTCCAATAACAGGGCTTCCAGCTCCGCTGGGGCAACCTGGTTGCCTTTAACCTTGATGAGCTCCTAAGGTAGGGTTGCTAGTTAGCATACGCACATCATTCGGATATCGCCGTTAGCACGGGTTGCAATGGACCAATTACCTTCTTCCGGTCAACGACATGGAAGTGTTCCTCATCGTCAACATATGCAATATCGCCTGTCTTCAACCAGCCATCTTCTGTCTTGGTCTCTTTTGTGGCCTGTGGGTTTCGCCAGTAACCCTTCATGATATTCGGGCCACGGACCCAAAGCTCTCCCCGTTGGTTCCGTCCCATCTCAATTACGCCATCATCATCCATAATCTTCGCCTCGCAGTTAGCATTAAGCTCACCAACCGATGCGGAATGGCTGATCTCAGTGGGGTTCCATCCCAAAATTGAGCAGGTAGTCCTTCAACAAAGCAAGATTTTTGGGTTCGGGTTAGCGTACAACTTCTTTAACAACGCCAGCCAAGTCTAGCCGACGGAGAGATGGCAAAACTTACTCGGTCATTCCCCACCCTTGTTTGATATTGATACGGCCCGGCGGCCACAGTGCCTCTACTTCATCACAAACCTCCCGTCCCAACGGGGCAGCTCCACTTCCAACTGCCTCGACACTGCTGAGATCATATTTGCCACTTTTTACTGCGGGATGCTTGGCTAACGCGACCACCACAGGTGGCACCAGGATGTAGTCTGTGATGCGGAATTTCTGCGTATATTCGAGCATCTTGAGAAAGTCGAACCGCGGCATTATGTAAACAGGAACCCCACGGTTTAGTGCAGCTGCAATGAAGATGTTCTGGGCTAACGCATGGTACATCGGGAGGAAGCAAAGCCACGTCGCCCTTTTGCTCTTCTCCTTCCAGTCGGGGTTCAGGTAGAACAAGTGATTATACTGGAGCATGTTGGCACAGTAATTTCTATGAGAAATTTCAACGCCTTTTGGCCGCCCCGTTGTACCGCTAGAGTAGTTGAGGGCAAGAGTTTGGTTCGCCTTCTCTGGTGTTGGCAGCGAGTCCCAGGCGAATCCGGTTCCCTCCCCGACCGACGCAACCAGCTCCCCCCAGTATCTGCAACCCTTTTTACCTTCTCCTTTCCCGTCATAGATGTTGTTGTTGAAGACAAACACATTCTCTAAGCCCAATTTTGCCAATTTGGCAGCTTCGATGCCAGTATCAAGGCTGTCCTCGGCGCAGATCAGGTAGGTTGCACCACTGTCTTGTAACTGAAATGCCAGCTCCCGAGCGACATAGGTAGGGTTTGCTCCAGTGAAAACCCCCCCGGCCATTATCACCCCTAGAAAAACCACCGGGAAAAAGATGTCATTTCCTGAGAACAGCAGCACTCGGTCCCCGGGTTTGAGACCGGACTTGCGTAAGCCCGCTGCAAAACGTTGGCACCAGAGTCGGAAATCATGGGTGGTAAAGTAGTGGGTATCTGAACGAGCGGCTTCCGAGAAGGATCGATGCGTCTTCGACAGAGGATGGGTAGGAGACGTGAATAAAAGAGATGCCAAATGAGTATTAGGAACCTCGAGCTGCCAGCGAGATTTGAACGGCATATTTCCCCTTATATAAGAAAAGAAAGAAATTAGCTGTCTTTTTCTCTTTCTTTTCTTTCGAATTATGACCCCGAATAGAGCAGTAGCAAGAGATGTAGGAGCTTGGTCGATATGCTGTATACTAGAATTCCGAAACAACAACCAAGCTAGAATCAAAGGATGAAAAGGGTTTGCTGGTCTAATGAGGGGTAAAAACACAAGCAAGGAAGAACAAAGGAGGCCCCAGTTATATAGAAAACCAAGTGAATAACAAACCCATTCAATAAAGAGAAGGACTGGTCGGGTTTAATGACTTTAGCCCCACTGGGAGTAAGCTATACATCGTCTCTCTGTAATAATATTTGTAGGGAAGTGCCAGGGTTTTCCATATTTATTCACAGCTATTCCTATTAATGCAGCAAACCTACTCCGATGAGGGCCAAAGCATCGCTTTCCAAGTTCGGCGTGTCCTTTGAGGCTCTCCCCGCATTTGAATCGGTTATGGTAGCCCAAATCGACAAATCACACTCCTCAGTGTGCGGAGTACCCGAGGGTCAATTCGCCGGTGACCTCGGGACCGTGGCTGGGCTGGAAAGAATATCGCATCACTCTAAATAATGGAGACAGTTTTCAACCATCTTGGTTTCCTTATTCCACTAATGCAGGATCATCCCCTAGCTGCAAACTTATGATCAGAGCATAATAAGGATTGCAGATGCACGTGGGTACATTTAAAGGTTGTATGCACGTGATTAGTTATAGATAGGCAGCTTGACCAATGGAAGCAATACAGTTTAGTTAATTTATCCCCACAGCGTACCTAGTAGAATACTTTAGTTGACCACCGTGGGAAGGCTATTCGGGTGCACCACGCGAAGGCTCAGAATGCATGCTTAATACATCCAGAAAAATAGGGTATACTCTGCAAGCTGCATAATCTCCGGAGCACGTCATATATTTCTAAAGCTTCCTTAATAATAAGAGATTAAGAGGTAATAAAGCAAGAACACAACCATTTGCCATAGGGAACTGGGGTAACGATGATTCTGTAATTAAACTGTTAACAAACAACACCGACACTAGCTTGAAGTGTTTTTATTCTTATTATTATGCTTCTTCCCCTCCCAGACAGACCATGGCCGCGCTGAGCTCGCCCACGATCTTTTCCTCCAGACGATTCTCTGCCCCTAGTGAGGTATTAAGCGGTTTTTGACGGACCAGTTCCATCTCCTTCTCATTGGTGGCGAAAATTCGCGCCCGGAGGTTCGTCCGGCGCTCGAGCAGCTCTTCAATGTCTTCCTTGACCTGGGCCTTGTCCCATTTGAGCTGTTGAATCATCTGCGTATCAGCACCCATGCTGGATCCCGCTTGGCGGAACCGGTCGAGGATATAGGAGACCAGTGAGAGGGAATAGGCTTCGGAAGCCATGCTGAGGCTGATCCGTTTGGTAGGCGCTCCCGACGACACCGTTGTGCGGTCTGCAGCGAAGGATTCAGCCGCTCGGGTGAGTTGTCCTTCAAACTGATTAAGGAATGCAGCAACTTCGGGGGCGGTTCGGATAACATGATAAAGAAGGTTTAAGCATAACGGGAGGATTCCAGTAGTCCAAATGGCGTAGAACCTGGGTACAGGATCGAATGGACCAAAGCCCTTGGGTTGCCGGAGAATATTCGTTAGCCGGCATGTGGACAACTGTACCAGAACCGCCTCGACTGCAAGATGCTCTGCTAGTGTAGGGATGGTTGATAGTTTGGCAATAAAAGAGATACTGAGTTCTCCATATACAGGATCACCTGCTACTGCTAACTGATCCGCCCAAGAGAACAAGGTCGCGGCATGTCGAGCGGTATCGTTGTTCGCGATGTGATACGAAATATGCTCGTACAGGCGATCAACATTTTTTACCTGCAAAGAGCTCTGAAGGATGGCCGTGAGAATCGCAAAGTCCCTTGGTGTACATTTTTGGGGCTGCTCGTGAAGATAGGACGTCAAAGATTTGAATCCTTGGGCCACCACGGTCTTCACAATTTCAACGACCAGACCCAGATCCGAGGATATCTCCGCTTTCTTGCTCAAAGTTTCAGGTGCAGATCGAGAAGGGCTGTCAAGATGGAATTGAAGAGCGAGGAATAAGACGTTGAGAAGGGAACGATAGTACTCCGAATCATTGTTTATTAGTGCTTCTTCATACGTTGCACGGCGAGTTCGTAGGGCGTCCCAAACGACACCCAGAAGACCGAAAACCTCCGCCCCCTTCGCTCCAATCTCAACAAGTCGTTGGAGCAGAGCTTGGGCAAAGTCAACTCTGGTTTGCTGGATTTTTTCAAAAATAGTTTCTTGGGGAACGCCATTCATATTTGCCTCAAGGCAGCTTTTAACAACCAGAGCCATCGACTTTTGAACCTCACGATCGGTCATAAAGTCTGAACAGTGCTCGACAGCGAAAAACTTCCAGCTGTGGAGGAGGCTCTGCAAATGATGAAAAAAAGACCTGTTAGACAGTTCTTTTTATAGGGGATATCGGGTTCAACATACCACTTTCGCCTCAACTAAAGACAGATTTAGGTTGGCACGCTCAAATTCCTCAGCAAATCCTTGGTTCCGCGTCCCTGCCCAAGCAAAATCATACGAAAGTAATTTCTTACCCAAGTGAACGTCATAGCAATATTCGCGCCCTAGAGAGCGATATTGCAAGGACGTTCTCTTGAAATCAGCAATTTGACATCCAGAATATCTCTTTTCGAAGTTCCTCTTTAGGTTGGCATGCAGAGAGACATTGTATCCAGAAACTTCGACGGCATCTGTTGAATACCAGGCAACTAGAGGAATTAGAGTTTTATAGAACATCCGATCATGCATTTCCTTGGCAGAGTGTAAGTAAACAGTGCAAAGATCAGCGACGACGGCGGCTATCCTCGTAGCGAAAATCTGGTTGACCCCAGACATAGATGATAATTTCAGCTTAGAAACATAATTAACGAGGGTGGCGAAGAAATTGGAGTGTTTTCTTAATTCAGGGGTTGCCCATGGCCAATTATCTTGTGCTTGGGAGACAAAGTCAAGAAGCGAAAGGGCTACTTGGGGGTCAGTCTGTTCAATATTGGAGAGCATCTCAAGTGCCATTTGAAGAAACGGGGTGCCCTTCATCGTAGAGTTATTTTGGGTATTTGTCTTTGTCAAAGATTGACGGGGAGACAACCCGGTCAGAAGGTAGACTGCAAGCCATTGCTGGCGTTTACTGACAAGAGTGGATAGCAAGCGCCATATAGCCAGCTCTAAATCTCGATCACTGAGGGGTTTATCGAATTGTGATAAAACATCAACGAATAAACAGGATGATTCAGCTCCCAAGTGGCCAACCAATGACGGAGGTTCTCTTGTAGAATCTAGAACGGCACCTGATATAAGCGGCTCAAGCAAGGATACAATAGGTAGCCGGTATGGATCATGGAGCGCGTATAGTTTTATAAGAACCGGGGTTGATTTGAATAACTGGTCCTCGAATAGTGAAGGTGGCTGACCTAGGAGCTGGGCAACCTGAAGCAGCCTAGTTGAGAGCTCCAGGGTTGATATAACCTGTTTCTCTATAAGTTGCATGTATCTGAGGTATAGGGTGGAAGGGGTTTGGAGGCCCTCGATAATGAGCCTGAGGATAGGATTAAATGGCAAATCAGCTTCCGACTGCGGACGGAGCAGGTCTAGAAGGTATGCAGCGGAAGTAGAAAAGACGCCCGTTACTTTCGATTCGGGTTTGGCGACATCGTTTGTCCCAAAGACATAGTAAAGAATTTGCTCGAATGTTTTCGCAATTGAGGTGTTAAGATGGAATCTTTGTTCTGGGACGTTGAATCTCCAATTGATGTTGCTATTGTAGACCTCTGCCATTATCCGGACGAAGTTGTGAAGGATAGTCCTCATAACATGGGAGGGAACACCAGCAGTCCAGTCTGAAGCGACTCCTATTTTACCGTTTGGACATCGCCTCAAGACAGCACGAGAAGCGGCGTCATCAACAACTGCCTCAAACAGATGGACACAGCTGAAAAGAAACGGGAACTCTCCCGAAGTCACCTCCATGGCAGATATTACTGAAGTCATCATGCCGCCTTTCCCATCGGAGCCAAGTAAGCTGCTTCTGGATAGCAAGGGCCAAACTCTGCTCGGCAGAACGGAAATAAGTGCACGAATGAAATGTAGACAGGCAATTGTAGAGTCCATAACAGCTTCTGAGCCTGCTTTGGAACCGATACTCTGTAGGTTGCGTTCAAATATTTCAAAAACCAAGGAAACGATGTCGCTTTGGCGCGACAGCCCATCGCTTGCCATTTCCAATATTCTCTTCGCAGAGTCATCGGCGTTTTGTTTTCGGGTTTCGGCAATTGTGCCGAGAAGATCCGCCAATAGCCAAATCGTTTCAGCAAGAGACTCTCCTCCAAACCCGGCCGAATAACCTCCATTTTCGGCCCAGTCTTCTAAACAGCTTCCAAGGTAGCTCAAGCAGGAGTACTGGTGTTGCCACATTATGACTGCGGGCTTTGATTCCGAAACTACCTGGCCAATTGTTGAAGAGGGAATTTGAGATGAAGTGTTGACAATTAAAGCGGTACTGGATTGATTGGTACGCAATTGTCTTCGGGGGGCTGATCCAATCATTGAAAGAGGGTGGATGAGAGTGACAAGATTTGCATTTTCGTCCTCCCTAATTGTTTCATAGCCCTGGAAATTATTGGGGACGACCTGAGTGAAGGATTCCTGGTTTTCTAATTCAGCGAGGACTCTCGGGAGGCCCTCTTCGTTGACCAGGTCTTTGCTGAGTAGAGCACGGCACAGTTTCAGAAAGGGCACGCTTTCATAGGGAAAACGAGAGCGGGCTATTCGAAATACATTATTCACAAATTGTTCGTCATTCATGAAAATCGATCGAGGATTGACAAAAACGGCTGGTGATGGGTCCAACGGCCAGAGAGCTCCCAAGGAGGGGCCATTAAGTATCGCCAAAACTGACTCAACAATCTCGGGGGAGTAGTCGAGGTAGAGGACGACCACCCGAATGAGATCCAAGAGTGTTGCACGAGTCCAGCAATTCGTTAATACATCTTCAATTGCTGATGTGGATCCAACTTTATAGGCAAGAGAAATTATCGTATCAAACACGGCAGCCTTCATTTCGTCCGAGGTAAGAAGTACGATGGAATCATCGACAGTATACCTTGGTGTCCGCGCGCTTTCGAGGATCTCTTCATACAAAGAGATTTCGGAAGCCCGAGTACTGTGAGGTGTGTTTGATTGAAAAGAGTCGACCGCACTATGAAACTGCTCCAGTTCTCTAGTCTCTTTGTCATTTTGGGCGAGTTCTCCCATGGTGTGCAAAATGAGCCCCCATGCGAAAGCCGCAGGATTCGCAGTTTTACTCTCAGCACCAGCAGTCGTAAATATTTCATTTAGCTGGCTCATCTCGTCCTTGGAGAGAAAATAAGGCAGCTTTGCAGACGAGCTTTTTGCATGACTCTTATCAATGATGGAAGGAATCGCAAGGGGAAGCTTCAGAAAAGCCAGCGTCGTTAAACATACGAATGCCTGGAGAGGTAAGAGAACTTCTACGGGGTTATTGCACGGCTGTTCAAAGTCAGAATATAGAGCGCCATCACTGGGGGGAACGGAAGCACCACTCACCACCGGTAGGGGTTCGAGGAAGCTATATTCGAGCATGAGGCGCAGCCAGGACAACAAAAGATCCGAGGTTGGTATTTCTGTAGACGACTGAAGTCGCAGAAATAAGACCTGGATGATATGCAGCATTTCTTCCACGAGGGTGGTCCTCCATAGATCCTCAATCGCCTCGCTGCTCTCAGTAGTGCTTAACCACCCTCCGTTATCCTCAAGGGCGGAAAGTCGAGTTCGAATAGCTTCAATGCATCCTTGAATGAAAGTACGCTGCTCGTCTCCAGTAACTTTGTCTTTGAATATGGAAGCTCCCAGTTTGCATAGATCAATATGAGCAGGCTGTTGGTGATGAGTGCCTGTGCCGTCAATGCCGCTATCCAGAAATAAGGAAAACAGTTTGCGAGCCAACTTGACGATGTGGGTTCTCTCGGACAAATAAACATCTCTCAATCGTAAGCGCCGCTTCTCTTCTGAGCCAAAACTAGAGGCATCGCTCCCTTGGTCCACCCTTTTGTTGAAAACTTCAGCGAAGCTGGGTCCTGCAAGTGACACGCGAAAATTGTCAATGCCGGGCGCACCTTTCAAACTTGTGGTCTCTTCGTCTGCGAATCGAGCTAGAAGTCGCGTGGCAGGGCGGTTCTGCCATTCTAAAACTGTGATCCGAAGCGCGCTGATCTCGTCAATCTCGGCGGCCTTACTCAGCCATAGAGCATCTGTTTTGATTTCCTTCAAATCGAAGGAGGCTTGGGTAGTTGTCTCCACATGGATCGCAGCGGTTTTACTTTCGAAGTCGGATTTGGACTTCGCAGAGGGCGCAGGGAAAACATTCCCTTGGTTTGACAAGAGCTGGATGCTTTCTGGGTGCGACAAGAAAGAATGGAGGATCCCGGTATCATCAGGGACACTGTCGGGGTTGCAAGTATAAATAAATGCTCTCTTCCAGGACCTAAGATTATCAGAGAGTCAGCCGCAATTGCCCTTTCAGATTTGACCGAATGCGCCCATACAAAAGCTGAACGTCCCCAGAGAAGCACTTGTCCAGGGACGGGAAATAGGCTTCCGGGACGGGAGCCATTGGCAGCACAGCTATATCATTATAGGATAGAAAAAGACACAGGAGAAATATGTAGCCCAGGGGATCCAAGGCGGATAGAAACCCCAATACTCAGCGCGAGAGTTCAAGATTGAAACTCAGCCAAAGCTGAGGCTTTTCGGCTTTCGTCAGGGTGGAGGTCAACATCGAATGCCTATTTAGGTTTAGGTCCCAGGCGGTGAGGCAAAAAATTGTGCCGTTTGACAAAATACCCCGTTTGGGAAAGGGATCCGCTTCACTAGTGGCGGTCGAGCAGAAGGTGAGTCAAATCGGGCCAAAAAGATCATGGATGGCTGACGGTGTACAAGATTATCGTTTCTGATGTCAGCCGGGACAGGTAAGCAGGTTGCCTCAATTCTTCCATCTTCTTCCTCACTTCTCACCTTCAATTAATCCTCACTCACTGGCGTCCCTTACTCCAGAAACCCAAGCCATGGCAAGCTCCGATCTCGTTGACCATTCACCCCACCATCCCACCAAGGCGGCGCAACTTGACACCGCTTCGAACGTTATTCTCATTGACAACTACGATTCATTTACCTGGAATGTATACCAGTATTTGGTCTTGGAGGGAGCCGCAGTGAAGGTTTTCCGCAATGACCAAATCTCTCTGGAGGAATTGATTGCCGAAAACCCGACTCACTTGGTGGTCAGCCCCGGCCCCGGGCACCCCGAGTCTGATGCTGGTATCAGCAACCCAGCAATCCAACATTTCAGTGGGAAAATTCCAATTTTTGGTGTATGCATGGGCCAGCAATGTATAATTCAGTCACTTGGTGGAAAAGTTGATGTCACGGGAGAAATCCTGCACGGCAAAACATCCGCATTGAACCATGATGGCAAAGGTTGCTACGAGGGCCTTCCTTCCGCGCTTGTTGTCACCAGATACCACTCGCTCGCCGGAACGTATTCGACCATCCCAGACTGCTTGGAGGTAACGTCCTACGCCCATTTTGGAGAGGACAGTAATAAGCGCGTCATTATGGGAGTAAGGCATAAGGATTTGGCAGTGGAGGGAGTTCAATTCCATCCTGAGAGTATTCTCACTGAACACGGGCGATCGATGTTTAGAAATTTCCTTCAACTTACCGCAGGCACCTGGGAAGGCAATGGAAAGAATATCGCTCAAAAAAGCGCCAATTTTGTGGCCAAGGCCGCCGCTGCCACCCCTCCCGCAAAGGACAAGAAGGTCTCCATTCTGGAGAAGATATATGACCACCGAAAGGCTGCCGTCGCAGTTCAGAAGGCTATCCCATCGCAGAGACAGGGTGATCTTCAGGCCGCTTATGACCTTAATCTCGCTCCCCCCCAGATCTCATTCCCTGCTCGCTTGAGGCAATCCCCCTACCCATTGTCTCTCATGGCAGAAATAAAGCGCGCTTCCCCCTCCAAAGGTATGATTGCGGAGAATGCATGTGCTCCTGCGCAGGCTCGGCAATATGCGAAGGCTGGAGCAAGTGTTATCTCGGTTCTCACTGAACCCGAATGGTTCAAGGGCAGCATCGATGATTTGCGTGCTGTCCGTCAAAGTATGGAGGGCATGACAAACAGGCCCGCCATCCTGCGCAAGGAATTCGTGTTCGACGAATACCAAATTCTAGAGGCCCGTTTGGCTGGCGCAGATACCGTTTTATTGATCGTAAAGATGCTCGATATTGAGCTGCTCACAAAGCTTTACCGCTACTCCCAAAGCCTGGGAATGGAGCCCCTGGTTGAAGTCAATACTCCCGAGGAAATGAAGATTGCAGTTGATCTCGGTTCCCAGGTAATTGGTGTCAACAACAGGGACCTGACTAGTTTTGAAGTTGATCTTGGCACTACCAGCCGGCTTATGGACCAAGTGCCTGAAAGTACTATTGTTTGCGCGCTTAGTGGGATTTCTGGGCCCAAAGATGTGGAGGCCTACAAGAAAGAAGGTGTCAAGGCTATCCTTGTTGGAGAGGCTCTCATGCGTGCGCCGAATACTGCCGCATTTGTTGCTGAGCTTCTTGGTGGAACGTTAGAGAAAGCTTCACAGGAGTCACCAAGTTCACCCTTGGTTAAGATCTGTGGCACTCGAACTGAGGATGGTGCGCGCGCAGCAATTGAATCTGGTGCAGATTTGATTGGTATTATCCTCGTAAAAGGCCGGAAACGCCTCGTCCCAGACGGCGTCGCAATACAGATTTCTCAACTAGTCAAATCTACCCCGCGACCAGCTTCTGAATCGACTGCCAGTTCTGGAGAGGTCCCAAACGCAATATCCGTCGACTATTTTGACCATTCCGCTCATTTTCTACGCCATCCTACCCGCGCATTGCTTGTAGGCGTATTCCAAGATCAACCATTGGAGTACATCCTAGCTCAACAACAGACGCTAGGTCTTGACGTTGTCCAACTGCACGGATCTGAGCCGCTTGAATGGTCTAAGCTGATACCAGTGCCCGTTATTCGTAAATTCGGTCTTGAGGACTTTGGGATCGCCCGTAGAGCCTATCACACGTTACCTCTCCTTGATTCGGGAGTTGGAGGCTCAGGTGAACTGTTAAATCAGTCTCACGTGAAGAAGGTTCTTGATAGTGACGACGGCCTGCGAGTTATTCTCGCTGGTGGCCTGGATGCAACAAATGTTGCCAACATCATCAGAAACCTTGGACAATCAGGCCGAAAAGTGGTTGGGGTTGATGTCAGCTCTGGGGTAGAATCAAACGGCGCGCAAGATCTCGACAAAATCCGTGCCTTTGTGCGGGCTGTAAAGGGAACCCCCCAGTGACCCCACCAACGTCCATATTCATATATTTCGTCGTCTATTTTCAACGATGATACTTGGCCATTTGTTACTTCTTCCCCCCGTTCCCTTTGTCTTTCCTATGACCTTCAACATTCATACTTTCGGTAGCGTCCCAACAAAAAGTGTCCCGTACTCTATCTACTTGTTTCCTAGATACCGTCACTTAACCTTCACTTTCGGGTTTTTGTCATAAAGTCACTAATCCCTTAGTAGCCTTTCCTCTTTACAATAAATATCAGTCTAGTGGTATTAGAATCGCTTCTATTGCTTCGCCTTAAAGAACAAAGGCAGTTTCATCAGCCCTATTGTGTTATCAATTAACCATTCACCTGACACTTCTCAAGGCCGGGTGGTATGAAGTCGGATCGTTTTTATTAGGCTCGCACATCTCTGATCAGACCTTTCTGATATATGACAACTCCGTATCAACTCTCTGTACACCCGTTGCATATTACTGGGTATCCATTTTACTCTACTCTCACGCCCCCCGATCAAGGAGCCTTATTCTCCTCTGAATAGATCTTGTTCCAACCCCTGATATTCCTAAGAACATCTACTAAACTCTCGGCCTGGCGAAACAATGGGCAGGACTTTTCAGAAAGTTCATGCTTGCTCCGTCGGAAACTTCAAGGGCACGAGTGACAAAATTCCCCAATGGATACGCGGCAATGGTGGAAAGTATATGAAAGATATCAGCGAAGTTGTTACTCATTTGATAGCCACCAAAGATGCTTTCCAACAGAATGTCGACGCGGGTAATTCACAATTCCCCATCCTGATAGCGATGAGATGTATACTTTGAAGTTTTATGCGTTGATATATGATTTGTGACTAGTGGCTCAAGCAAAGCGACTTGGAACAATCAAGATCGTTTCGTACGATTGGTTAGAAGACTCATTACTGTCCAAGACGAAAAAGCCCCTACGGGAAACACCCTACTTGTGGGATAAGATTCTAAACAATGAGATCCCCAAAGCCCAAAAGCAAAAGTCTCAACCCATTCGGAAGAGAAGGAAAAATTCAAAAGCAAAGGATCAAAACAGTCCAGGTTTTTATCTATTTTTATTTGTCGGACGGGCATACCTAGGTACTGATAAAATAATATAGCTGGGTATCATGTCTATCAGCAGTCCAAAACTACCTATACCGCAATACTGGTTCGACCGTATGGTGTTCGAAATTCGAGAGAGAGGCTTAAGCTTGAGGTCAGTTCATTTTGACAATTCTTCTTCCCTTAGTTTCTTCTATTAGGTGGCGTCTCTCTAGAAACTGCTCATTGCTGACTTTTTTCTCCCAAAAACGTTTTAGATCTACGAATCTGACTCCGAACCCCACGTTTATACCACGCAGGTCAAACACACTCGCATTGGGTTCTGCGGGATCAAATCTCTCGTTCTTCATGGTAGTGACCTTGAATTTTGCATGCTCGCATTCGAGAATTATTTCGAGGAACAAACCGGCAAAAAGTGGGAGGAGAGGCTGAGTGGGACCTCACCACCACCGAGGAAGGACGATGTTGGTAATACAGTGCCCCCTCGCAAGGATTGGTTTTATTATGATGATGAAACTGGGTCCTTTTCGGCCTTCATTCAAAGCGGAATGGCTTCAACGGTGAGCTAGGATTATGAACCTGGCTTTAGTGACAACCCCTTGGTTCTTGGTGGAAATACTGGTGGTTTAGGGAAGATCGAGCAACAGGATCTGGTGGACGATGGCTCAGGATCGCGAGTAGGGCTTATGGAAAATTGAAGGTGCTAAGATGCTCTCTCTGCATTTTTTACGCTGCCAAAGCTGGCCTGGGTTTTATTTTTGCGTTCGCTCGCTCGACAGATCAAACTCGTTGAAGCTTTATCGGGGTTTAGGTTTTCCAACATCCTGCACTTCTTTTCCTACTCACACAGAGAAGCGGTAATGGCACAACATGGAAAAAAGTAGAATCTATGCAAGTCATTACTTGATCCAGCGTTTTGTTTGAACGTGTCTATACAGTAAGTCGTAATAAAAACCCAGAATTTCTTCTTGCAGATGGGTATAGGATAGTAGCATGGTGCATAAAATGATAGAATGCCCGTTAACACCAAAGCGCCTGTTAAACTTTTCGTCCTCCCCTATAGCAACACCCTCTTGAGTTGATCTTTCCCTAAAGCTTGAATCCAGGGCCTAGAGGTAGTCCTTCTTTTTGGCCGTCCTCGTGTACTGCGTAAGCGCCCATTCAATATCGCCACTTGAACCTTTCTCGAGAGAACCGCCCCTGATCTCGAATAACCTCATTGTCATTCGTGGTCCGACTTCTGCAAGCTCCACATCCCGATAACCGGTTTTCACGAATACATGGTGTCGCACCTCGATGCTATCCTCCTTGTTCACGAAGCTAACGACACGATTTCCAACCTTTCCACTCTCACGAGGGGGGAACAAATGCTTCAAGATTTGGACTACCCGGAGACCTAGTTTTGTTTTGAACCCATCAAAAATGAGATGGGGATAGCTCTCCGAAACGGTCCCGCGGGCAGCGTTAGGGATATCTGCTCGGAGAACAACATTGTGCAGAGAGAAGCTGGCAGTTGGGCCGTGAGGGAGATGGGATATTGTCATCGCAGTCGGGGTTCCACGATGCTCATGCAAAAGCACCATATCCGTCAGCGCCGCGGCAGTCGCACTAGATACGAGGTCCGGTAGAACCAGGTTACCACGGTTTAGACGGATAGACGTAGGAATAAGTAAGCGCATCTCCTTAGCAAATGTGCCTAGACGAACGGAGGGCGATCGAGAAGTGGTGACGATTGGACGGGGATCGACAATCCCGGAAGTGAGGGCGTACTCGTCGTCAAGGTCTACGAGATCGGATTCCTTATCCTTCTTATCCGGTAGTGATTCATCAAATTTATAGTCTTCACGGAGAGCCTTGTCGTTCGCAATGGATGGATCGAGTTGTTTCCCAGTGGCTAGCGACTCCTTGAGTTGTGCACGCTTTTCGGCGATAGAGGCATCACGGAGCGTTAAAGCTCTCCGATAGAGGTAGTCCCGACGCTCTCGAGCTTGTCGACGCTAAAGTTCAATTGGTGAGTAGAATTCAGGTTACTTTTTAGATGAATAGTCTTTGGATTCAAAAAAAAAATACTTACAAGCATTTTGTTTTCTAGAAACAAGGATCTAAATCGATACTGTTTGAGACTATGAGTCGAAATGCGGGCAACTTTTTTTTTTTGCCCTTTCGAATTGCACGTTTGGTACAATTGGGCACCCGGACTGTGGGATTTTGGCGGCAGCCACCCCGATAAAAGGAAGAGGCCGATCGCAAAGCCCTCTAAGCCCTGTGAGTGATACCAATCATCTTGCCACTCACAAGAACCTACTCTCTTTTGCTGGTCGCTCTGGTGACGGGAGCGTTTACTGGGCTGGAAGTATTGTCTCGCGGGTGAGTATTTCAATCTCTGCTGCTTGCCTAGACATCCAAATACCTGGACTAAAAATGGACTTTTGCTAGCCTCATTCCTTTTGCCCCTCTGTTGTTGCACACTGACTGTTATTGGAACGTAACACCGAGATTTCCTGTTTGTTGAGCCTGAAAAGGACGGTTTGCTAGTCCATTACACTCTTTTATTGCAGAAATTTGGTCTAAATCGGCACTGAAGCTTTATATGATTGCTTTGGACTTATAATTTGCCGTGGACTATTGGTGGTCTATCACTCTTCCATCTTTCCGGCACTCGGTTCCTTTCGAAGTCGTTGCCATTCCCACAGTCGGAGTTGGATACGCCTATATTGTTTGGAAATTTATCAGCGGTTGGACTCCAGATCAACAATGTCGGTGTTTGACGATGATAAGACTGCGGCGGAATTCGACCAGAACATGCCTGGGGCACCTCGTCCCCGGAGACATGATGATGATGACGACGGATCAGACAATGATGACCTAGAGAGTACGACGAGTGCTCCGGCCGCTGATAATATGCGTTCTCACGGAGATTTGGAGGGAGAAAAGGAACTTTCCCCGCACGCTTGCGCGTAAGCATCTCCCTCGCGTCTACTTTGGATTTCTTGGAATTATTCCTAACAATTTCGTTTCCTTGTCCTTGATAGTTATTGTGGTATTCATAACCCTAGCAGTGTCGTCAAATGTCTGGCTTGTAGCAAATGGTTTTGCAGCGCCCGTGGCAACACCTCTTCATCGCATATTGTCAACCATCTCGTTCGGGCTCGACACAAGGAAGTCCAGCTGCACCCTGCCTCCTCTCTTGGTGATACAATCCTAGAATGCTACAATTGTGGAACCAAGAACGTCTTCCTCCTTGGTTTCATCCCGGCTAAGTCGGACACAGTCGTTGTTTTACTCTGCCGCCAGCCTTGCGCCGCTATGCCGTCATCGAAAGATATGAATTGGGATACATCACGCTGGCAGCCATTAATCGAAGACCGCTCATTCTTGCCATGGCTTGTGGCAGCGCCATCCGACCAGGAGCAGCTCCGGGCTCGTCATCTTAGCCCACAATTGATTGCCAAGCTGGAGGAAATGTGGAAGGAGAACTCCCAGGCGACGATATCTGACCTCGAAAAGGCCACTGCAGTTGATGACGAACCGGCTCCTGTCCTCCTGCGATATGACGATGCCTTCCAATACCAAAATATATTTGGTCCGCTAGTCAAAATCGAAGCCGATTATGACCGGAAGCTGAAGGAGTCTCAATCGCAGGACGGATTGATTGTGCGCTGGGACCTTGGTCTCAATAACAAGCATCTTGCTAGCTTTATCCTGCCGAAGCTTGAACTTGGTGATGTGAAGTTGGCCGTAGGGGACGAAATGCGCCTCAAGTACACCGGCGAGTTGCGTTCTAAATGGGAAGGCGTTGGATATGTCATCAAGATTCCGAATAACCAGTCCGACGAGGTGACGATCGAATTACGAGCGAAAGGTGATCATAAGTCGGTACCTACCGAGTGCACTCATAACTTTACGGCCGACTATGTGTGGAAGTCGACTTCTTTCGACCGTATGCAACTTGCCATGAAGACTTTCGCTGTTGATGAGATGAGCGTCTCAGGTTATATTTTCCACCGCCTTCTTGGACATGAGGTTGCAGCCGCCCCAATGAAAACTCAGATGCCGAAGAAGTTCAGTGTTCCTGGACTTCCAGAGCTGAACGGAAGCCAGATCAATGCTGTCAAGAGTGTGTTGCAACGCCCTCTGAGTCTGATTCAAGGCCCCCCTGGAACGGGAAAGACGGTCACATCCGCCACTATTATTTACCACCTTGCTAAGATCAACGGCGGCCAAGTCCTAGTGTGTGCTCCTTCTAACGTTGCTGTTGATCAACTTTGTGAGCGCATCCACCGGACGGGCCTCAAAACGGTCCGCGTGACCGCAAAGTCTCGTGAAGATGTTGAGTCTCCAGTTGGTTTCTTGTCTCTGCATGAGCAAGTTCGCCTCAATGACAGCAACATCGAGCTTATGAAACTCAATCAGCTCAAGTCTGAGCTTGGGGAACTGTCTAGCCAAGACGAAAAACGTCTGAAGCAACTTACCCGGTCTGCAGAGCGTGAAATTTTGAGCAACGCTGACGTTATCTGCTGTACTTGTGTCGGTGCAGGCGATCCCCGTTTGGCAAAACTTAAATTCCGAACCGTGTTGATTGACGAGTCTACCCAGTCCGCGGAACCGGAGTGTATGATCCCGCTGGTGCTGGGGTGCAAGCAGGTTGTCCTTGTTGGTGACCATCAGCAGCTTGGGCCTGTCATCATGAACAAAAAGGCAGCCAAAGCAGGCCTTAACCAGTCGCTTTTTGAACGACTGGTCATCCTGGGGTGTTCCCCTATCCGGTTGAACGTGCAGTATCGTATGCACCCTTGTCTTTCTGAATTTCCCTCAAACATGTTTTACGAAGGATCCTTACAAAACGGTGTTTCTGCCTTTGATCGTCTGCGTCGTGAGGTCGATTTCCCCTGGCCTATCATTGACAGCCCTATGATGTTCTGGTCAAATTTGGGAAATGAAGAAATTTCCGCCTCCGGTACCTCCTA
This sequence comes from Aspergillus biplanus, assembly GCA_027569045.1. Classification (NCBI taxonomy): domain Eukaryota; kingdom Fungi; phylum Ascomycota; class Eurotiomycetes; order Eurotiales; family Aspergillaceae; genus Aspergillus; species Aspergillus biplanus. The sequence continues at coordinate 853,256 of JAPDEJ010000009.1, read as the reverse complement.
CCTCAACCGAACTGAAGCAACCAATGTAGAAAAGATCGTCACTCGCTTTTTCAAGGCTGGAGTTCAACCCAAGGATATTGGTATTATCACCCCTTATGAAGGTCAGCGCAGCTATATTGTGAGCTCCATGCAGGCAACCGGCACATTCAAGAAAGAGCATTACAAGGAGATTGAAGTTGCTTCCGTCGATGCCTTCCAAGGTCGTGAGAAGGATTTCATTATTCTCTCCTGTGTGCGATCCAACGACCACCAAGGCATTGGTTTCTTGAGCGATCCTCGTCGTCTGAATGTCGCACTTACCCGCGCCAAATATGGACTGGTAATCCTTGGAAATCCAAAAGTGTTGTCTAAGCACCCACTTTGGAATTGTTTGCTGCAACACTTCAAGGAACAGCACTGCTTGGTTGAGGGGCCTTTGTCCAATCTCCAAGAGTCCCTGATACAGTTCAGTCGTCCTAAGCAGGCGTACAGAGGACCGCAGCGATTCCAGATGGCCTACAATCACGCATCTAATGTCACTAGCGGTTTGATGAATGGAAGAAATGGCCATCGTAACGAATTCCACGACACTGGATCGGTAGTTGGCTACATTCCTGATGACGTTTCTTCGGTTCACTCGTCCGCGCTTGGAGGCGTTGGCATACCCTCTGGTTACCCTCCTATGTTCCAGAACTTTACAGATTCGTGGCCTACTCTTCCTGGCTCCCGCCGAGCCAATGGCAACAGAGGAAAGGGGGCGCCTAGCGTTGCTGGTGAATCCGTAGCAGCTACGGAATCTGACGTAACCGGAAGCATCATCGATGGGAAGAGCGTTGACCAGGGTGGCGTCAGCCTCGCTGGCCTAAGTATCAACGATATGGCCAAACAGCCTAGTCTCAGCCAGTCTGATCGATTGAAACGCTACGTGGAATCTGGCGGGCGTGAGCCCTACAAGCCCGGTGTCACCGATAATGGCAGCATTTTTGGGGGAAGCTCTGCTAGTATCCGTGTTACCCGTGGTGTTCCGGGCCATATCCATGATGACGATGATACCAGGAGCGTGTCAACGGCTTTTGCCAGCCAGGTGGGAGGAAACTATGACTGATCGAACAGATATTGTGTGTCCTACATGACCCAGAGTTGCATCAGGGGCTTAAAAAGCCTCTCCCATAACTTGGGAGACAACTGTTTCCAAATTATTGGGCCATTCTGAACAAGGATTAAAGTCCTGGGACTCCGCTCATCCCATCAATTGCCTTAATGGATGTCGTGCACCTGGTTAGTTTCAGGCCAGCATCTATTTGAAAAAAGATCCCGTCCATATTGTGGGAAATGATGGCATTTCCAGTCTTGAATCAACAGCACTTATGTCGATATTCATAGGTTAACATGCAATTACCATTCCACAGGAATTTGGGTTGGATTACACCCCGAGTCATCATCTCCAGTTCTTTTTTGGCGGAAACGTGATGCTCTGTAGAATGGTGGTCAATTGATAGCAGCCGCCACATCTACCTCTCATTATACCGAACCGTATACAACCGTTGGCTCTCATCTCGAAGGAAGGTCAGTTAGATCTCCTGAGACATGGTCCAGCTAACGTTTGTACTCCGGTTATTACGAAGCTGCAAACAAATGACCTCGTTCTACAAATAATCCAAAAGGAATACGTTGATCGCCAAGGATAATGGATAGATGTGCCCCTCAGATATTATTGATTTTATTTCTTATTTTTTTTCTGTTGCTCGACGATTTCTATTGAATCTTTCTGCCTACCTTGTGGCATTATTCCTAGTAATGCGGAGCTTCCCAAATTGTCTCATACAACTCATGCGTGTTGCTTCAGCTCCGTTTTGACGTGGGCCTGGAACCCTGCTCACCAAGTCGGATCATGCTAATTTTTAAGCTCAATGAGGGTAGGATATGCCCAGCATGTGAATCCAACTATTGCCGTTCTTTCGTAATGCCGTCCTGGTGGCGCATTCTTTCATCCCCCCATTTTGGCCATCCTCGCTCTGGTACCAGATCAGATCAGGCACCAACGAATCTGTGTGGCGCCTGAGGGTCATGTAGTGATCGACACCGGGATCCCCAACTTCGTAGATGGTAGATCTCGTTTAATTGATTTAGTGTGTGGCTCCGCCCTTGATTCCCTGCTCCTGCAGCTTCAACGAGGCGACCCTCCCCAGCCACACCCTCCGACAGCTAGTCAACCATCGTGCAGACATCACCTGCACCCAACGGAGTCGGACCCTCGGGGAAGGAAGGAAGAATTGATCTTTCAAAAATCTTTTCGCATCGAACCTGGGCTGCATTTGCTGCGCCACACTTAGGGCTGACCGCTGTCTGTTTGCCTTCAAGGGTCGAATCTATCAGAATTATGTCGAAATCAAGATGCCTGCTTGGTTTTTAACCGCAGCCGTATTGTATTGCTCATTTCCTTTATTCCAGCTCTTATTTTGCCTTTTCCTCTCTTGTCTTCATTCTATTCATTGCCTCCTCCTTGATGATGAGCTGTGGAGAAGAGCGTAACTTGCATTTGGACGGGGTTGGCGCCTCCACTTCAAGTCAAGGCGGAAGCTTAAAATGGACGCACTCTGTGAAATGGTTGGCACGACGAGATCCCCAAGCCCAGATTCTCGCTGTCTGGACTCTCATGCAGCAGCCCCCTCCAAAGACCCGCTTCTCCTGCTGCGCAACCTTTCGATAAAACCTAATAATATATTCCGTGAAAGTTGCGAGACCCGGAAGATCGTTGATGGGACTTGGTGGCGTAGACAGGGTGTTGGGGCCGATTTCGAGACCTTTCTTTGTGATTTAGAATCAATGGGGAGCATCATGATTCCTTTCTTGAAGGTTTCATCTTTGACCATTTGCCTTATTAAACTTTCTGACTTGTTTTTGCCTCCCACAATTAATGCGTTCAATCTACCTTCGATCTGCGACTTCCTCATGCGGACCACTGTTTGGCAGCAACGGATTGGGCAAGAAGCATGCTCAAAAACCTGGAACAAATCTCCGAAGGCGGTGGGTTTGGGTACCTAAGGGTGACAAGTTCGCCACTGCCAACCTTGGAAAGGGAGGAAGAGTCCTCCATACCTAAGTAGGTAGGTACTACTCGTATGTCGTCGGACTCTGGATAGGTCAGAGAGATCAAGAAAATGCGAATCAACTCAGGCTATCCTCTCGACGTGGTCGAGTCGGTGGGTGAACTCAATTCATAGAGCAGTCATTCACAGAGGGAAGAGCTTTTAGCATCGATGTTCGAACTACGACTGGCTGTCCACTTGAATCAGCATTTCTATTTTCTATTTTCTCCCTCTTCCCCCCCTTCAGAATTGATATTCTCATGGCGACGCTGTGAGAGGGCTGTGTGGCCGCGTCCACATGCCTGAACAGACCTAATTGGTGTGGCCGCTCCGTAGTTCAAACCAGCATGTGGCGGAAGGATTGATTACTCCTCGACCACATTCTCCTTGTAGTAAGTACTTACGACTTAGTATATAGTAGTAAGTCCGCAGGTAACGTAACTGAACTGAATTGTATCTTTCATTCTTACTCAGGATTATTGGGGATTATTCTCGTCATCCAAGTTTTGCAATAGTAATTCTTAAAGGTAATGATAAGAAATGAAAAACGAAAAATTATGAAGTGATCAAGGCGGAAAAACCAGCCACAAACCCTGGCCCAAGTCAAGCATTACTTGGTTGCCTGATTCGACCTGCCCATGAGTCACTTCTTTTTTTTTGTCAGTATTTCTCTCGCAGCCTAACTTCAACCTTGAATAAAAATAAACTTAGAGAGGTACCGATGATCGTGACGGACAAGATCTGTTGCGCCTGCTGCTCCTTGTGATTCATGCCAAACAAACTGTGGCATCCACAGCCCAGAAAGGTACAAATACAGCATGGACGCGTTTTCGTCTGCCAGATATACCACGTGTGCACCCTTGTAAATCGACAGTCAGGCTTTTGTCCATATAATTGCGTGCCTCCACATTGCTATTATTATTGAACTTATTAGTATTCTTGTGATGATTATTTTCTGCGTCATTATTATGATTAATTGACCCAACCCCAACTTGACTTGTTTTTTTTAAATTATTATTCACTCATCCCACGTTTTCTCTTTTTGGTGGTGGCGCGCCAAGTCTCTGATTAGTCATTAGGCTGGCTGCCTTGTTACCTGAAAAATTCGGCTCCCCGTCCTTCCGCAAAGGACTAACTGACATCCATCAACCAGCTTGCTCGCCTGTGAATTTATATCAACGCTCATCCCCTCTGTCGATCCCCTCTTGACCCGTCATTTTCTCGACTTCTTAATCTTCACACCCTGTTCCCTCTTATTCTGCCATTTTTATCATCCCGCCCCCTAAAAAGACCTAGGTACAACACGCGCGCCTCCCCCCAGTTCAATCAACGGTGGGGTTCTCTACAAGTTACTGCGACATGGGTGACGGGTCTGATTACCCTAGTCCTAGAAGTGAAGGTCCCGGAGGCCCTACATCCGTTCTCGTCGCTACAGATACTCTTGCCTCCCTCCCGAAGATGGCCGAGCAAATGTCTCCTAATTTCATGGAAGGGGCTCGTCCGCGACTGTCGGTGAGACGAGCGCGAGATCCACCCAAGAACTCTGTCGGTCAGATTTATTGTGACCATACAGAATGTCAACACGCGCCTCCGACATTCCGTCGCCCGTGTGAATGGAAGTAAGTGCAGTGTCTTCGACCCTATTCGTTTTTTTCTTCAAGATCCGTGAGGCTAACAGAACACCACCAACAGCAAGCATATGGACAAGCATGACCGACCTTACAAATGCCAAGAGCCCGGATGCGACAAGATCCAAGGTTTCACATACTCTGGCGGTCTGCTCAGGCACCAGCGCGAGGTGCATAAGAAGAACATAAACGCCAAGAAGCCACTGATGTGTCCATACCCGGATTGCAATCGTAGCACAGGCAATGGGTTTACGCGTCAAGAAAATCTGAAGGAGCATCTCCGGCGGCGCCATATGCACACCGAAAATGGGCATGCACCCGATCTTGCTATTGTGCCAGCACCCGACCTGGACGGACCCGCGGCGACGCTTTCAACTGCTGCTTCTGCTCTCAAACGGAAACGAGAGTCGCTCGACGATGACCCTTCCCTCGTACTCCCTGAGGATGGGGAAAATGGAGTCGATCTGCGAAGTGAATTAAAGCGACTACGACGCGAAATCCAAGAGAAGGATCGCCGCCTAGAAGAGCTGGAGCGTGTTGTAGCCGGGCTGCAGCAGGTTATCCCGCAAACCACGAACTCCCAGGGATAACCGGTCGTCGCAGAATAATTTCATAAGTTGTTGTTGCTAATACGTTACATCCCCTCTTCACTGTAATGGCTTTTTTTCTTCTCGTCCTCAATTCTCCTATCATGGGTGCTATCTTCGTTTCTTTCCTTTGTCGCGTTTGCATTCCAGAGGCGTTTTCATATTCCACTTGCGGACCTTCAGATTTTGGGTTCAATGTCTACAACATTAACGGGAGGATTTATATGGTTTTGGTCTGCATCTCGGAACGCGTGGATTCACAACACAACAAGGCAGCTCTGAAGAATATGGCGTTTTCTCGAGGTCGATGATACAGACCAGGTGGTGTTTTTATGGTTCCTCTCTTTCTCACTTCCCTGAAATATACCCAGGCGTTATGTTCACTCTCAATATCACTATTTCCCTCCGCAACCTCTTCGTTGCTCTCACTATTTTCCCCTCCTTTTCTGCTTGATACAAATGTCATATTTAAATTAGGGCCAGTGTATCAATCTCTAGTTACTTACAACACCCGTCCAAACGAAGGATGTGAAGTGTTCGTGTTTTTAATTCACTTTTACTAGTTCGTGAAAGAATACAGGTGAAAAAAGAAAATATATATCGTGTTCCCACATCGTCTTTAATCTCCCTGAGAAATGTAGATGCTCAACAGAGACACGGCATGAATAATGAAGCACTCCAACTCCCCAGGTAAAAGGCAGCCAAGACGAAGGAGAATACGAGCTAGCCTTGTTTCAAAAGAAAAAGGTAAGGCGAAACTCACCTTGACTCCTCGAGTCACCTTCGTTACCCACATCCAGGAACCCTGCGTCAGCCAATAGCCTGCCTACCTACCCTCTAGCCTAAAACGATGCTAGTGTTGAATTTAGAGTCGGAATGATGTTGGAGACACCCCCCAGGTAACCTTTTCGCCATCGCCGCCGCCAGGCAAAAACTGTCGACGAACCATCCCATGCTCACTCACTCTCTCGCCCCTCCGTCAACAGGGCCGAGCCGGAAAGATCCTGAGATGGGCTTCCTGTTGATCCGGCATCATGTGGCCCGATGTTTGACTCATCGTGGCGACGTGGTACCATATACCTGCCGATGGGAGAAAAATCTCCTGTATGACTCGACCCGATCGAATTGGCGATGACATGAGGTAGAAAGCATGGCCGGAGGGGAGGGTGTCACGAGGCCTGGTTTGTTTATCACCTTTTTAATAACCGCCTTGCCATGGTTTTCCTCTCTTGGTTTCCATCGCAATCTTGGTTTGTTTCGGAGTGGGTGGTTGCTGGGTGAAGCGAACTACTATTTCGCCTTGTTGTAAATGCTAATAACACCTGGTATGGTTGAGCCATTCGGCCCAGAGCGGAATTTGGCACCGGGTGACCAGGAATGGGTTCAATGACTCGACTTTGAGATGGAAAATGGTGGAAGCGAGTATGGGGAAGCGAGTTGGGGTTGGGTATTTACGGGGATGAGGAGACTGTTGGCGATGACTCAGACCTTCTATTGATAGTAAGGCTTAGGTTCCTTAAGCTAACTGTCAATGCTGTAGCTTTGTCCAGGCCGTTTTCTGTGGGCTCTTTTTCCATTATCTCCGATTTCATGATTATCTATTTCTTCGGCGGCTTTTCTAATTCGCCATCCCCGTGGGCCACAGTCATGTCGGTGGTGGTCACAAATGGGGTTTCTTCAATGAGGCATATTTCGTCCTCCCTCATCCCTACGGATTGACGGATGGGCAGGAGGCTAACTCTTGCCTTGGAAGGGGAATACCATGCGTGGAAGAGCTTTATGCCTGACGGTCCGCGGTATTATAAGGGGGATCCTAGGCAGGTCTAGTTCAGATGGGCATGACGCAGGCATTCAACGATCCTTGAAGTAAACTATTTCAGAGAAACAGCTTCTTAATCCATAATAATCGGGACTGGCTTTCAGGCATAATTTTTCTTGCCCGCGAAAGAGCCCTCCCGTGTCCAAGCTATCACTTCTATTGCAGGCCTGTACGATGCCTCAGCACCTCCTGTCCCAGCAAGTGTATTGCACACCGAAACTTGGGTCAATTTTCTATTACATCATGTCCAATCATGTACTTGACTGTAGGTCTGGGCTTTATTTTTTTTAATCTATTTTTTTTTCTGAATATCGTAAGTGTTCGGACGAGAAATTATACTTCTGCTCTGCTGCCCAAGGCGATCGATCTGCCTAGAGACCTGCAGAAACATCATGTAACCTGAGTTGTTGAAATATAACTATAGATTCCAATAAAGTTATGCGGTGACCAACGAATAATCATTCATGGCTTAAAGTGCCTTGTTCTGTCACTTTTTATGGGTGAGCTGGCTATCGAGCAGCATGTGGAGAGCAACCTATTGATTCTGCTGGTTTAAACTTGGTTGCTTTTTGCTACCTAGAATCTACAAGTTTGGAAGGAACAATTATCTCAATGATTTGGCGATGGATGTTCTTGAGTGTGTCCTTTCCTTATTTTTCCAAACCATCGATGGATTGCAACCCTTTGGAAAGGTACAAGGGAAACAAAGCTGGACGGTTTTGATTTGTATAAAATGAATAAGTCAACAAAATTGGCTTGAGAAACACTCGTAACGTAATAATCTATCAACCAAGACAGGGACTGCGTGTCCATCGAGGTTGAAAGCTCAAGGTCAGAAATTTTGGCAGTGATGGAGCTCTCCGCTCTCCAGCCACTAAAACCCCATTTTCGCACAGAACAGGCGGAAGGCCAGACTAACCGCTTCGACTTCTCCAGACAGCTGCTGCTGCAATCCTGCCCCTCCATTATTCCCAGGCTAATCACACAAAACAGCCCGCCCTTACCATTGAAATCACAACACATTTCTTCCTATCCTCTCCGACAAAAGAAAGGGGGGGAAAATATACGCCATGTCCCGCCACGCGCAAGTCGAAGAAGTTTCCGACTCCGATCCCGAAGAAGTCGCTCCCACCTTGGTCTCACGCGATCCCAATGAGAGCATAATTTCTCCTTCTTCCATTCCATCGATGCCAACCCGGCCGGCGCCTGAACCCCAACAGGAAATCCCAAAGCACTATCAATGCCTTTACCCAGTGTATTTTGACAGGTCGAGAACTCGCGCCGAGGGCCGTAAGGTCGGGGCTGAGTTGGCCGTGGAGAACCCGTTGGCTAGGGATATTGTTGATGCCGTGCAAATTCTGGGTCTGAATGTGGGCTTGGAACCGGAGAAGTTGCATCCCAAGGACTGGGCAAACCCCGGTAGAGTGCGAGTGCAGTTGAAGAACGAGAGCGGCGGTCCTATCAATCCCAAAGTGAAGAATAGTAAGTTTTCCTTTTCATTTCCTCATTATGTATTTATACGGGCTGCTTCAGTCCTTGAATCGGAAGTAGCGGGATCCTCATCGTAATACAGAGCATCATCTTTACATCCTGGTCGCTCAGTACCTTAAAGCCCACCCGACTACCGATCAATCGCCCTATCGCCTGAGAATTCGGGGACTCCCAATGCCAGAACAGCTTCCTGATGCTCCTGCTGCCCCCCGTGGTTGGAAAATCGGACAGATTCTACCTATCCATTCCCCCGCTTATAGCGGCGGCGGGGTAAGTGATAATCCTCTGAAGGACGCAATGGCGGAAATGCAGAGCATGGGAGGTATGCCGGGCATGCCCCAAATACCAGGGATGCCAGATATGTCTGCCATGTCTGCCATGATGGGCGGAATGGGCGGAATGGGCGGGCCATCTGGGAGTGGTAGCGAAAAGAAGAAAAAGGACAAGAAGAAGGGCAAGGCGTAATGTTGGAGCGCATGGTCCTATGTTGTGGTTGGCCTTTTCTTCAATATCCTTGGTTTGAGTGGTATATAGGCTTTGGATTGCATTGGCACTGGCGAAAAGGCGTTGGTTTCTTTAATTTTTTTTTATTCTTTTCTCTTTCCTTACATATAGAACGCAGAAATGTTTGATGCCGTCGAGATACCACCCATATCATTAGATCGAAATTGAATGATGAGTCCTGGCTGGGAAACCATCCTCGAGACCCGAGCGATTCTTTTGCTCAAATAGTAATTTTTTTTTCTCTAACCAGTAAAGTATATTATAATATGGTTATACTCCGTATTCAAAATTTATCTGCCCCCATCTTCGGCCTGGGCCTGGGGCTGCGAAGAGCTGGGATGGATATCATTGGCTGAAAAGGTTACGTCGACCGTTAATGCGGGCTTCCCCATACGTCAACTCTCCAGGCTTCTCTCCCTCCTCCCCTCCTTCCATTGCTCTAGTTCTCGAAGGCCTCGATGCTCTATTACAACAGCCCTAAACTATCACATTTACCTAGAAATATCCGTATGGGTTGTGAGGATTCCTTGCTCTCCCCAATCCCACATGATTGACCTTTAGCACACCCCTCTCGCTCCATGAACTGCAGAACGGACCCCGCCACTGCGACCGAGACGGGATCATGAATTCCAGCCCAACCAGCAGCCAGCCCGCGTATGGGCTCTCAGATCGCGCCCCAAACGTTCCATTTCACTTTGCCTATGATGCCGCCCCTCCTTCTGCCTCTCCGCCATCTAGCGTCTCCAGATCCTCGAATAAGAAGGCTCTCGGGCGCCAGATCACTCGCAACCGCGCTAGCTACAGCTGCCATACTTGTCGCCGGCGCAAGGTGAAATGCGACAAGGTATATTGAATACTCCTCTTGGTGGCTTCTAGGATTCACTTGGATGTGCCCCACGATGCTGATGGTAACTAGGTGCATCCTATCTGTGGAAATTGCGTGAAGAACGGAACTGAGTGCATTTACGATGCGTCGCTACAGAAAGAAACCGCTCCCGATGGCCGGGACAAGGATGGGCAAGGTGTGAAACGGAGAAGGGAAAGTTCACGGAAAATTGAAGAAGATATAGAAGATATACAGTCGATGTATGGTCGACTAAAGCAAGCTGGACCGACTGAGCAAAAGTCTATTGAAGCTCGCTTAGACAAGCTTACCTCGATGATAGAACGACTCAGCAAGACTCCGCAACCGCTGGATACGGTAGAGAGACAGATGCTGGTGCATAATAGCTCCATGGAGCATCCTAAATCAGACCCGCGCCCTAGCAATGGCCATTCAGGAAACCCCGCACCGGACAGCCCCCGCCGTACAGGCGATTCGAGCGGCGACGAATTTCCCATACCATCCGGCCATGCGACCGACTTGGTAGACCCAGTGGGCAGCCTAAATCTGGGCCATCTTAGCCTAGAAGATGGGGGTAGGTCACGGTAGGTCTTTGTGACCCTGGCGCTCAACTGATCGAAACCTAACGAGGATCTAGGTATGTGGGAACAACATATTGGGCATATATATCTCACGAGGTAGGAAGGGTGCAGGCCAGTTTGAATATGCCGCATGTACTAATGTGGGACAGATCAATGAACTTAATCAGTTACTTCGGGATCAGAATCGCTCCCATGATGACCACGGGTTTCAAGATGGGTATGTCGAGGGGGCCGTGGGGAGCACACCTGCTCGTCAGTGGATGTCTTCAATTGATGGCCCTGCCGAAGTTGTCGGGGACGGGCTTTCTAGCGGTGACGCGTTCCAAAAGTCTATTCTTTTCCCTTCCAGTGAATCACCGTCAGTGAAGGACAGGATGGTTGAGCCTGATATGCTGGAGTTTATGCCTACCAAACGACAGAGCCATATATTGTATCAAGGTTTCATGTCCGGGATTCAGGCCATCAGCCCCGTTGTTCACCCACCGACTATCTTGAAACAATACAATGCTTTCTGGGATTGGTATGATTCCAGTAGCTACTCCGGAGAGCCTTGTCCTGATCCGTCTTTCATTCCGCTACTCTACGCCCTCTGGTATGGCGGATCAGTCACGATCTCAATACGCACAATCAAAGCCGAGTTCAATGCCTCGACGCGATCTGCTCTCTCCAAAGCGTACAATGACCAGGTAACACGCTGGCTAACCAAAATTTCATTCCCTCGCAGCCCCTCGTTGCAGGGCCTAGCTGCGTATCTGCTTGTTCAAACCATACTTTCGAAGGAAGAGGAGCCCCTTACAAGTAGCTTGTTCGTGAGTCTTGCCATGCGAGTGGCACAAACAATGGGTCTACATCGGGACCCTGCCAATTTCGGTATTCGCTCCAGCGAAGCGGAATGCCGGCGTCGGATGTGGTGGCACATCGTACATATGGACGGCGTGGTCTCGATGTCTAGTGGCCTCCCCCCTTTGGTTAGTGAGGAGTACTTCTGGGACGTTCGTGAAACAAGCGAAGTTAAAGATACACTCCTCGGTCTTCCCCAAGCCGAACAATATGAGAGGATGGTTCGTTCCGGCATGAGGCCACGAGATAACCCAGATGATCCGACTGTTTGTGGCGGACCATCCATCGTGAATGTATACTATCTCACAGCCAGGGGCAAATATGTGATGGCCCGTAAGTACAAACAACTTCCTCAAACATGCTTAACTCTATAACTGACAGATCCCAGGTGCCGTGCGTCGGATCATGAAAATACAACTGGGGACGAAACCTGTCACCCGACAGGATATGGAAGAACTGCGAGCCATCCTCGTTGATCTTCAAGCCCAATTAAACTCAATAGTGAACAGAATTCCGGAGGCTGAAAGTACCACTCCCTCCCCGAGGTCTTCCAGTAGATCCTGGTCTTTCTCGAGGTCCCCTACCGATACACGCCCGAGTGATACAGCGCTTCCGGGTGAGGGGACGCCTACTTGTACAGAACAATACCACAATTCGGTCCTTGTATCCTTTCACAAATGGGCAAGGATCCTCCTTTCTTTATTTATTGATAAAGTGGGTTCCTCATCGTTGACCAGAGATGGAATTGGGAAACCTAATGAATTCTGATATCTTAGGCCTTCTGTGTTGCTTACCAGCCTTTCCTTAAAAATGCTAAGAGCCGGATCTGGCCGGCCGCGCGGCAAAGGTACAATCCAAGGTCTCCATGCGGTGCATTTAGGAATAAATCTAATAAAGAACAGTGCATTGCGCCACTGCCACGGCTTCATGGAAAAGTTTATCTCTCTGGCAACGGATCCCGATTTCCAGCCTTTCCAGTGGAGTTGGCCTGGAAATCATCAGCCAATGCATGCAACTATGATCATGCTCATTGACCTCTACGAAAGACCATATAGCCCTGAAGCCCCGAAATCCCGAGCGTTCATTGACCGGATTTTCTCCCTCACTGGCCCAGATGGTGGCGTCGTCGGGGGTGAGGACGGAATCACAACCCAGCGGCCACTCAAAGATGGCGGCCGTGAAGCATGGGACATGATCCGTAGATTGCGCCAGAAAGGATGGCAAAAGGCGGGGCTTGATCCACAGAAGTTGTGGACGGAACGGGCGCAAATCCAAGCCGGTGTAGCATCTGTTCCAGATGAATATGCTGCTATGGGCACCTACTACGCTGCTAGTACACCGTCAACCACAGGTTCTCCAGGTCTCCCCCAACCGATGGCCTCCCGAGAGCAGTTAACTGATTTCTCGAAAATGTTCTATAATATGACACGCTCCCATATGCTCCCCAATTCCTCTTCCTCAACGCCGCGGCCGAGCCCCCTGCGATACGAATTATCCCCTTCTTCTCAACCTACCACCACTTCCACCACAGGGGCGCCTCAAATAATCTCTCCCTCCACATTCTCCCGGTCCTCCACTTCCTCTCTCGATACAAGCGCGTTGAGCGGCTCGACTGTCTCCTCCACGCCGAGTATGCCTCCAGCTCCAGCTCCAGCACAAGCTCCAGCTCCACAACTCAATGCCACCATGCCATTTGCCCAGCCTTCTACAGCCGCACCACCGTCCAACTTACAGTTTATGGATGCTTTATCCCCTACTGCACAACCGCTCATGAACGTCCCCACTCCTCCCTCCATGGTGGACCCGAACCTGCACTTCGATTGGGACCAATGGGATGCCGTATTTGGCCAGCATCTCCCCGTATCAGATGAGCTGATGGAACTCGATCCGGTCACAGGCTTCGAGTTTTGCGATCTTGGTGGTTCGAGGGGGATCCCTAGCCAACCAGCCAGTTTGAATGGAGCTGAACCAGGTACAGGTAATATTCCGGGTTCCAATTGGGGAAATTATTAATCTAATTTTTTTTTCCGTTATTTTCTGGAGTCTTGTTTATAATGAATGTGTTCTGTGGTTTTGGTCTTGATTATGATTGTATGATAATGAAGGCACTATAGATATATACATGGGGCACTCCTTGTGGGATTTTTTTTTGAATATAGCGTCTTAAAGATCAGGGTGGGCAAACATTCTCTACCTTGAATATTTAAACTTGATCACGCGGTACGTTGGATCGAAGAAAAACCTTATGGAAGAAATAATATATTTGATTTTTTACCCCTCAGAAACAAGTTCTTAACCATATTTACTTCGCAAATAAAGAGCCAGGTATCTACTTTTTGCCCTACAATATTCGAAGATAGGTATGCGGATATTTATTTTCAAGATTGTCTGAGTAGTAGACAAGATCCCACCCAGTAGGGTTGGTTAAGGCTAGGCGAAATGAATAGTAAGGGTAAAGAAATGACGTAACAGGTATGGGATTCATGAGGCGTGACTCTGATCAAGTAGGATGCAAAATATGCGTTATAGAGGAGCTTAGGATATTAAGAAAAGTAAAATAGCAATAGCCAGAAGGATGGAAAGGAAGACTTGGGGGGAATGTTCCTCTCACACCCCTGCTCGCACGAGGAGCAGTCGCATGCTTCACATTCCTTCTTTTCATCATTGAGGTGGATTCTTCACGGAATCAAATAATTTAAACCTTCATCTCCTCGAGACCGTGCTTCCAGAGAGTGGCGAAAGGGGTGACACCATCCTCACGGAAATCGATGAGGATATGCCTATAGGGGATTAGAGGGGAACATTGAGAAAGAAAGCAAAGGGAAAAAAAGTAATAGTAACATACATAGCATCACCATCCATGGACTGGCCCATGAGAACGTCGTAGTTGTCGTAGTTGCCGAGGATCTTCTTGACAGCGCCGGGAGCATTCTTCTTGAACTCGTTAATTTCGGCGGCGTCGGCACCCTTCTCGGTAAGCTTGTTGAGGACCTTCTTCATGTAGGCTATGGTGAAAATAAGAGGTTAGTGCCTGGAATTATAGAGGAGCCTGCCATGTGAAGAGGAATGGACATAAAAAGATATACAAAAACCTACTCTTCAGGTGGGACTTGAAAGCATCCTTGGAAGGCTTCAGTCCCTCCTCAGTCTTCAGCCAGACGAGACGGAACTGATCCTCAATATCGTGGACCATCACCTCGCCACCCTCCTCACCACCAGCATCATCACCGTCCTCGGCAGAGGGGTTGGCACCCTCAAGGGCAAAGTCCTCATTGCTCTTCTTCAGGTACTTGCGGCAATCGCACTCGTAGAAAACACCATCAACGGTCTTGATGTTGAAGGTGTCGGAGAGGACCTCGTCACCGGAGATGACATCCTGGGATTAGATAGATTGTCAGTGTTATTGTTATACTATGTAATGATGAAGTCTATCCCAGTATGCAAGAGGCTGTTTTGTTTTCTTCTCTGGGCAGTGTTTGTAGAGTGGGGTAATGACGGGGTATATAAAGGAGGAAATTGGAATACGGACCTTGTAAATAATCATTTTGAAGAATGGATTGAGGAAGAAGAAATCCTACAGGAAGAAACCCAAAAAAAAAAGAGAATGAGGAGAGGCCGAGCAACGGTATGGACAGAATGAATTGGCACAAGGCTGGAGAAAAAGAGAAAAAGAAGAGGGGAAATCGACGATTATTATTGAGTGGCGCTTCTGCTCGTTCCAAACTTTTGGTGGGGTTTTTTTTCCTTTCTTTTACACGGGATTTTTCTCTCTTTTTTTTTTTGCTTGAGGGGCGAACAAGAAGGCGCTAGTCCGTTATAGGACTAGTTGACTCGTGCTGATTCTCATCAAAGTTGCAGTCTTAAGTCTTACCAGGTATTTACGATGTGGTAAAATGATATTAAATCAATTCGGCACTATGGGGAAGCCTGAGAGATGCTAACATCAATAGAAACACCTGGTCATTGTCCTTCTCTCCCTCAATTGGTGATGGGGATATCCTACTGTCTGTAAGGAGCATCGAGAATGCCTTAGGCGACTAACAAAATACCAATCAGGAGATCACAGAGTTACCATACCTTACCGCCCGATCCCGCCATTCTCCAACAACCAAAGGTCCAGAGACGGCTTTTGTACAAGCGGCTGCCAGTGTATCGGTCGCCCTCCAGATCCCGTGGTGCCACTCGATTTTTCCGTTCCCTTTTCAATCCTCTTCAAGCCTCGTCCTGCTGCTGACACTCCCCTTCTTCAGCGCATCATTATTTCTTCTCTCACATTCATGTACTTTCTTTCCTCAAAGTGTCTTTTTTTTCTACTTTAATTTTTCCCCCTTAGCTCCTAATTGTTAAGCCTCGCGTTGGCTGTTGACCTACGATTTATCCGACTCGCTCCTGGGAGTCCCCTGATATTGTAGTGGGCCTCAGGACAAGCTTCCGATTATCATCACAGCTGGCTTATCTACGTGATCGTACCGGATTCTCGCTTCACTATTGATCTTTCTTATTTTTTTCGGCTTGAGCTTTAATTTACTTTAATTCCGTCTTTCTGGGCTTTATATCTTTTTATAATCATTCCTTCCATCCCTTCGTGTACCCTGGTGCAACCCCGTTCCTTCTGCTCTAAACCTTTGACCAGCGTCCGTTTTCGGGAACCGATGTCTGTGATCCTATCGTTAGCAGAACGTTTTTAATCGCCAATATCGAAAGTCGCCTGCTTATTCTCCTAAAAATGGCTACCAACTCATCAGTTGTCTTTGAGCTCCCCCCTCTCCCGAATTACACTTTAGTTCCCCGTCCCTCCCTTATTGATGGGGTTCCCGACAACCTGCTCGCCCTGATCCTCCCGATTGTCGCATATTGGGTGGTGTCCTTATTTTTCCATTATCTCGATGTTAACGACTTATTCTCTGAATACCGCTTGCACACTCCAGCTGAGGTGTTGACTCGCAACCGAGTGACTCGTTGGGATGTTGTCCGAGATGTCATTCTACAACAGGTGATTCAGACGATTGCTGGTAGTGCCATGGCATTATTTGACGAACAAGAGTATATTGGAGGGGAGGAATACGATATCGCAGTCTGGGCGCGCCGAATTCGCTTATTACAAAAAGGCCTTCCTCACTTGCTGACCCTGTTCGGAGTGAACGCGTCGGGTTTGGCGGCAAGCCTATCGCAGAATGGTTACAAGATGCTTGCAGGAGCCCTTGCAGGGGGACATTACCCTGATATAACGCAGTCCATTGTTCTAGACAACGGCATTGAAACCGTTGCTCCTGCCTTTACCAACTGGGAATTGTCCGCAGCAAGTTTTATCTATTGGTTCCTCATTCCAGCAATCCAGTTCTTGTGGGGTGTTTTTGTTGTCGATACATGGCAGTACTTCCTGCACCGCGCAATGCACTTGAACCGCTGGCTTTATGGTAAGTATTGATAGTACTTTATACTCGTTAATTTTTCCTGCTAACTTCCGATCATAGTCCGCTTCCATTCGCGGCATCATCGTCTCTATGTTCCATATGCCTTCGGTGCTCTCTATAACCACCCCGTGGAAGGCTTTCTTCTCGATACTGCCGGCACTGGTATTGCTTTCCTGACAGCTCGAATGACTCATCGTCAAGGCATGTGGTTCTTCACTCTCTCCACCATCAAGACTGTCGATGACCACTGTGGCTATGCTTTCCCTTGGGATCCCCTGCAGCATCTCACCTCTAATAATGCTGCTTACCACGACATACACCATCAAAGCTGGGGTATCAAAACAAACTTTTCTCAGCCATTTTTCATCTTCTGGGACCGTCTTTTCGATACGCAATGGAGTGGTGAAGTAAAGCTCCGCTATGAGCGATCTCGAGAAGCCGCTCAAAAACAAGTCGACGAAGGGACTGGTATTGGATCTGATGCTGCAGATTCATCAGACCGGACTGAACACGATGTTGCCGTTGTATCATCAGAAGACTCTGCAGACACAACCACGCGAACGCGATTGCGCAGAAAGACGGTCACCTTGTCCCCCCACGTGGACTCACTTAGGGGGGTGAACCATGGTGTGGCTAGCAGTGTCTTATAAATTCCTAATTTCCTGAGGATATTTTTCTTACATCTCTTCTCTTTCTCCCTCCTCAATTCCCTTTCTACACTTTCGTCCTCCGCCCTATTCATTACGGTCCTCGGAGCTGCAGGTCGCCTCCTGACCACTGCAGGACTATTGTTTCTTATACCCCACTTTGTATTAATAATTGAGGGTGAAGACTGCCCACGGCCTGTACAATGACTTACTTATTCTTCTGGAAATACTTATAATTAGATGGCAATAGGATACGCAAAATTACGATTTTTTTCCATATAGTATATATGTTTCGAATTTTCACTGACTTTCTCTATCATACTTTATTATCCCAATTTAATCCGAGGGAGAAGGAAAGCTAGATAGCTAGGGGAGCGAACCAAGAAAAGGGATAGCAAAGGAAAATATTCTCAAAGTCGACTTGAAAGAAACAAGAAAATCCTTGGCATGGCAATACTTCTGGCCCGCGTGATGAACTACAGCATTCTAGGCTTTCTCCCTTCATTTGAGTAGTGAATCTCGGGTTTCTGTCCTGGCGCACCCTTGAGACTCCATGATGCCTCCCCGGGATTTGCTTCACTTATCCAGTCATCCTCCCATTCATCAGAATCACATTCAGGGTCTGAAAAGGCTTCTAGCTGCCTTTGGAGCAGATTCCGGCGATATCTCATCTCGTCATTATCTCTGTTTGCTTTCGACGAAGGAAACATCTCCCCCAGGAGGGCATCAATTCGTTTTATCACTGCGTCCATATCACTGCGTTCAGGTACCAGGCTCTTCCAATCCGGTTCCTCTCGGGGAGGGGTATACGCCATTGCCGGAACCAGCTCACCCTCTATAGGTCTGCCTGGCAATTTTGAACATCTACCCTTGTCTTGGCTATCTGCGGTATTGGGAGGCCCACAAGGATAGAGAATCTCATCATGGAACCTCTCACAAGTAGGGGGTGTACATAGGCTTTCAGGGTGCATCTCTCCCGGGTCCAGATATACTATGATTTCTTCGCTCCGGTTGCCATCCCCATCGCGGGGTGGGGCTGTCGGCCGATTCTCTTTACCCTTCCTCTTGCGCTCTTTGGTAGCGCTCTTCCGTGCTGTCTTTAACTTGAATGCCCTTTCAGAACTGTCGGTGAATATTTGAAACGCGGTTGGGAAGTTACAGATGCCAGCATCGATAAACGAGAGTAGCTTTGGCGCTCTATGCTTCTTTCTTGTTCGCGTACGGCTTAGGAGGGTTGTACGAAGATTTTGTAAATGCATCGGTTCAATCACGATTCTCGCAAGTATGCAAGCTTCGCACCTGTTCTCTTGGAACCGAGAGGCTCCAATCGGTGGCATAGGGTTCTTGGTTGAAGGTTCCCACCACATACCCTCAATCGCCTGGAGTGCGCGCACCAGAGCCTTACACTCTTTATCGAGCCGATCTGAGTACCAGTCGAGGATATTCAATTGACTTGTGACCTCGCCTTTCACTAGCCGAAACGTGTGGTTGATAACATATGGATTCAAACCCTTGTGAGTCAGGCAAAGGGTCGCTGCCCGGATAATGGTGTTGGGTACTATTTGAACCATGAAATTGCTGCGGAGGTTTGATGGAAGGTCTCTGATTGCACGTTGGATCATTTCATTAAAGTTCTCTATGCACTTGGCACTGATATAGTAGATTTTCTGGAAGTCATTCGAATTCTGTATACTCAGGATGTCAATTAGCAATTTCAACTGGTTCTTTGGGAGATCGAGTACAGTCAGAGGATACCTCTGTTGCACCTGGCGTGCCAGTATCTTCTGCATGTTGAATAAGCTGTTCTCCGCGTAGAATGGCTTTTGTTGCGGAAGTTGAGGTTTAATACTCGTCCTACCTGTTGAGAGGTACTATCGAAGTCGCAAATGAGGACGGGGAGGGAAAGCAGCCGATAATCGCCAAAAAAAAAATTTCCTTCTAGAGTAAGGATAGGTCTCTTATTTATACTGCTCTAGATTCGTATCTCCGCCAACCATCTATATTAACGGAGAACGCCATAGTTGAAAGGAGTTTTCCTGGAAACTCTTTCATTAAGAGCCCAGTCAAACAGCACAGATGGATGAAAAGTCAGGGAAGACAAAAGAGTGGCTTAGTATTTTATCGCAAGTTTTTTGTTTTATTCATCCTTTGTTTCTGCGCGAGCCACTCTCCCATTGTGCAGCTGGAAAGGGGGAGTGCAAAGATAATCAGTGGTTCTTTCTGTCAGCGCACAATGGACAAAGAGTAGGTGCGATAAAGAAAAACAAAACCCCCACCTTGTTGGTTGTGAAGCTTGTGAAACATTCATCAGGTCACAATGAGGATTGCTTCCTTCCCTCTCGATGCGTCCAAAGGTTTCATTGGAGGTTTCCCTTTTTTGTTGGCAGCCAGCCTGACATGATCACATCACGCGTCCATCGCCCCCCCAGCAGGACTCTCAACCACCACCCTGCTCCGAGTATTTAGCCCTCGTCAGGTTCACCGTCTGATAAGTCAAACTATGACTCTACCAATGCCATCGGGAATAGGATATACGTCTTCAACATGCGGATGACATTTCTTACCTCCCAACTCAGGCCGACCCCAGATGCGCCGCTCCCCTATACAGCGTCTCCATGGAACCTGCTCTGGGAGGACATCCGGCTTTTATTTCGTTGTCTCCCCCTTCTGCCAAAAATCGTTTTTCCAGTGTCACCCTGCAATTCTGGTAAACTAAATGAGATGTATCCTTCAATGGGAAATATCGGTAGCTTCATCATTCACGTTGTTCTGATCTTGCTTCAACTCCTTTTCTTGATCTCTTTACCTGTGTGTATTGCATGTATGGTGCCGGCTTTATGGATCAGTTTATATACAGGTCTAGTTCTGGTTTTGAACCAGATAATCTGCGACCTTCTCCTAAACCGAAGGGGGGGTGTTTTGGTCTCCCAGGTGCCTGAGAGGGAAGCTCCTGGACATAAACGTGAGCACTGGATCTTCATTAATGGTGTTGGTGTTGGGTAAGTTTCATAGTTTCTTTGTATCGGCCAGGACAAAGCTGATGGGTCTCACACTGGATAGGAAAAGTTGGTTACAGAATAGTCTTGACAGGCTTGGCTATACATTTGGCAGAAAGGTTACTGGCGTCCATAATCCAACGTACGTTTAGATCTATTTCTTCTTGATTCATGATAGTAAAAAATGAATATTTTAATGAAGGAAAACAGATCTGGAATGGTTTTCGACATTATACAAGTGCTCATTCAGAGAAACTTTTGCTACTCCACTCAAGATGTGAGAGATGCGTACGCTATAGCCAAAGCTGATTTACTCAGCCCTCAATATACCAAGGTCGTCCTCATAGCTCACAGCCAAGGCGGGATTGAAGCAAGCTTAATAATTGATTGGCTATTGGATGAGATACCCCAAGAGCTTCTTCGAAAGCTCGAGGTATATACATTTGGCAACGCTGCTAATCACTTCAACAACCCCTATAGCGATCCTCCACGGACATTTTCGGGTCTACCTAGCCAGTTGGGCCCAGCAAGTCAGAGTGCCCCCAAGCAAAACAATAACATGATACTACATATCGAGCACTATGCCAACTCAGAGGACTTTGTGAGCGCCTGGGGAGTTTTGAATTTCACTAGCATACCAAATCGCTATATGGGTCGAGTGTTCGTGAGACCCGGTACCGGCCACCAGTTTGTTCAGCATTGCATGGACACTATGTTCACTTTTAGCCCTGGTCGCAATGTTCTTGACTCGAATGATTTTATGGACATGGACGTTGAGGTGCCTGACTCGGTTCGACAGTATGCGCAAGATATAGAGAAGGAGGAAAAGGGAGACGAGTTTGTCAAAACAGAGACAAAGAAACCACCAAGGTCTGAACGCATAGATTCAGGTCGTCCTTTAACAGCTGGCACAAACCTTGCTCGGTCATTGAAAGTAAAGGATCTCAGCCGGTTATGGCAATATCGGAACGGTGGCTCTCCAACAGACTTCGAGAACCAAAACATTGAACCTCTTCTCACCTTCCTCTCATGAATTCTCTCGTTTCCAGTCTTAATTATTCTTAAGAAATAAAATTATTGGCTTAGTAGTCCATTAAGGCTATTTGACATCCCCGGAATCACAAAAGCCTCGCAATCCCTGAGGGTCTAACGTCAAATATTAGGGTAGTGCCCCAAATATCCCCAGTTGAAGCCAAATAACCTGCCTCACTTCGGAGAATCAAGGGGTATTTCCTTTCGAGGGAAAGTTAAATATTATCATTCCTGAACCATGCCTGGGCGAAACAAACTCGCTTAATTCATGAGGGGCCTAATACGAGCCTGCATATTTTTACAGGACCCTGACAAGCGTCTGATTCATGCTGTGTTGGTGCTTCGTATCTGAGCCACATAGGCTGCGCCTACCGGGATTCATCAGCTCCTTGCTGGTGAAAAGGTCAGAGATTGGTGCTTCGAATCGAACCCTGAACACCTAAATTAATCGGGATAAACGCGGATTATAGGTTCTACTGTGAGAAAATGTCGACGTTTATAGCTCCAACTTGGGCCCCATTTGAGGCAAGCAATTGTCGCGGAAACTTGCCTTTATGCTCTTTTGCCAACCTTTTCTATCTATTTGTACTAGTGATATTGTTGGGAGAGACAATGGCTCCAAGACGAGGTCCTAGCTTTGACTACCACAGCTCCACCTACGAAGACTATACGAAGGTGAAGAACAAATGCAGCGCAAACGAAGCATTCAGCACTGGGGGCCCTAAGATATATATCTCTTTTTATGCTATAATCGAGGTTATCTTCTTTCTTCTGCTGTGCTTCTCAGTGGTGCAGCTTTGGCGGAAACGTGTGGCGCAAATATATATAAAAATGCCTCTGAACCCTCTCCATTCTTTTAAACACAATGTAAGTTTTAACTGATCTAGGAAATATTTCGGTGGTGGAATAATAAAATATAGTTCTAACATTTACAAATTGTCCTCTAGGGCATTAGCTCTCGTGATTATTTTTTTCACCTTGTCTCAGTGTGGGATCGTCTTCTTAGGAGAGGGGTCTTCATCACGGAGTGGCATTGTTGTCAATTGGCTCGCCTCCTTCTCCAGACTCCTCTTAGTCGCGGTAGTTATGATCCCAATATGCAAGCAGCTGCAGCAGGCAAACCCAAGGATTGCAAACCTCGTTACGAAGTCTCGTATATTCCTGGTCATTTTGCTCGCCCTTGTACTTTTCAGCGCCCTCGGCGTTGAGACACCACGGCATCCACGAGACCCATGGGAGGCCGATTTCCAAGACCACCATGGTGGATATTACACAGGATGTCTGTATGGTATATTATGCTCTCACGTTTATTGAGATTCTCATGGCCGTAACTAGCATGGTTGTTCGGTTATTTTGTTCGTGGTTCGAGAGAAGGGTACGTTTTACCTGATTGCGCCGTGCATCCCTTCGTCCTCACTGTAATGATCCCGTAACATAAAAAAGACCACTGATGTTATTAGCCACCTGTATTCTGGCTTTCCCTTCTCATGTTTGGGACCCTTGGGATGATGGTTTTCGATATCGCGACATACATCTACCTATATTATGATACGAAGCATGGTAACGAGAGCTTCAAGAATATCCAGCGATTTCATCAAGTACAGGTCTTTCTGTCAAATTTCTTTTACGCTGTGGCATTCCTCGCCGCGCTTTTCGTCGTGAAATCCTCACAGCCAGAGAGCTCAGGCTACAGCACCAAGGGATTTTGCGCTGTGCGCCAAAGACCACCTATTCCACAAGGTGCGTATGAAATGACCACCTCGCGGTCTTGACCTTCTCCTTTACTTCACAATAGACGAATGTATCAGGCCGGGCGCCTAATCAGAAATGTTACTGGGTTTATGGTTAAGGGTTAGAATTTGTATGATATCAATCAACCCCGTATTGCGGCCACACTATTAACATAATAATAACTCAATTAATTACCTATTTTTATTGCCGCTCAGCATTATTCTGAATGCTTGATGATGACATGTTTTCAGGGTTAGGCTGAGGGTTAAAAAGAGGCTCTAATACTGCTGGCGCCAGAAACCCGGATTACTGAAGGTTTAGCAACCTTAAGATTATGTAAATTATATACAGAGGAGTATGATATTTCAACACTACGCAGTTTTCTTCGCCCCACCAGTCATTACTTCCTTTTCTAGAACATCTAGTGCCGCTGCGTACTTTGACTTCTGCTCTTTCGCGTTCTCTAGTTTGAGGGGCATCTTTTCAACCTTTGCGGACCGGATGATCTTGCCATTGGTACCCTTCGAGATCTCATTTGTGAACCAGCGGCCTTCTCTATGCGCAACAAGGGTCCAAGCCGATCCGTCCTTTCCGGCTCTGGCCGTGCGACCAACACGATGTACATAGGTTGTGACACTGGTCGGGATATCGTAGTTGACGACATGTGTTAAGGACTCCAAATCAAGACCACGAGATGCACGGTCTGTAGCAATGATGATCGATAGTTTGCCCCGACGATAAGCTGTTAGTGTTTTGCGGGAGGCTGATGACTTATTGGATTTAATGATGGTCCCGATTCGGTCGGCTAATGAGGGTTTCAGTAGAGACAGGAGGCGAGAGAGACGCGACGCCGATTCAGATGACTTGGTAAATACCAGGACAGTGCTACGTGCAGAAGTTGGGTTGGGCAACTGCTTCGTGAAAGCTTCGGAGTCAGAGTCAAATTCACTGTCTGACGATGACGAAGAACTGTCATCTGAACTTTCAGAATCTGAGTCGGAATCGGATTCCAAAGAATCTGAATCGGCACTTGAATCCTCCGAGCTGGATTCGTCACTGCTGGAGTCTTCAGAAGTGGAGTCCTCTGAGCTTGACTCGCCCGAGCTAGTGTTTTTGGAGTCGGAGGTTGCCGGAGCTGGGCGCTTTGCAGATTGAGAGATATCGACTTTGATATGTGACAGAAGAAGACGGAGAAGGTAAAGGGGCTTTTGTGATCCATCTCCGACAGAGACGGAGAATTCCTTCAGAGTAGATGGCAGAGTAAACCTGTCATCGGAATTGACAACTATTCCGCTTTCTTCCCCAGTCGATGCTGGAGGATCTGAAGATCCAATGATGACTAGTTTCGGGTTCGTGAGCCTCAGGGAATTAAGTTTCGATATATCCCGTGTCATAGTAGCACTAAGAATAACCTTCCTCGGTTCTTTCGTCTGTAGGGGAAGCCCAAGATTCGATAAAAATTGTCCGCTAGAGCCAAAAGTCACAGGATCCTTTCCTGCATCAAGGGAGTTTATTACCACATCAACCCACTCCTGAAAGCTTTCGTTCAGCAGCCTGTCTGCTTCGTCGATAACAAGCCATTGAAGGTGTTTCAGGGTAAAGCTTTCTGTATAGCGGATATGATCGACGAGACGACCAGGTGTGCAAATAAGAATGTCAATATTAGGATCCGCTCGACGGATATAGCCCGGTAAAGTTTCGCCAAGATCGATAGTATTTGAAATGTAATCCTGTAGGTTGAAATTGGTCCATTCCTCACTTGTTAGTTCTGCTTGACGGGACCGTATGGTTTCTGGACTGTAGACCTGATCGGTACGCATCAATAAACGTTGCTCATCCTTGATGGCGACATTTCCAACTGCAGATCCTATACGTAAACCCGATCCAGCGGCACACAGTTCACAAGCCTCTCTCGCTTGTTTCACCAGCTCCCTAGTGGGTACCACGATAAGTCCCCTCAATCTGGGCGCTGGTATTTGTTCTAGCTCTTTGACGAGAGGAAGCACGTATGAGAGCGTCTTTCCCGAGCCAGTAGCGGCAGACACACACAAGTCTCCGGGATGGTTTTTAGATCCTTTCAAGAGGAGTGGTATAACTGCAGATTGTACGGCAAAAGCCTCCTTGTAGCCATTACCTTCGAGGACACCAAGGAGATTGGTATCGATGCCCAGGTCGGAGAACTTGGTCCTTGTCTCAGATGATGTCCTGATAGGATTTGCCAGCCATGTAGGAAGAGAGGAGTATGTCGGCTTCTCATCTGGTCCAACAACAATTTCTGGCTGCGGAAGAGGCTCTAGACCTTGTGCAATGACGGGTTCTGCCGGATTTAAGTCTTTATCTTTCTCCTCCTTTGCGTATCCCTTTGCGTCTGCTGCCTCTTTGACTTTGGCCGATCTTTCGAATTTGGAAAGGATTCCAGAAAACTTGTTCTTGATTGGATGTGAATTTTCTTTCTCTTCATTTGTGGCGGGATCTGACCGTGACAGTTCGATCCGATCGCCTTTGTTTGCGTCGTCTCTCCCTCCGACACGTTCAGAGCCGCCAAAGTCTTTGGTTGGTTTCTTTCTCAAACCCGTAGCCTCATCATCGGAGTTAGTATCACTCCCGGAAAATCTTCGGTTTGCCGTTTTCGATTTCTTCTTCGTTTTAAGGATGCTGCTATCCTTGCTTGGAGTAGTATCATTCTTGCTAACCACAGAGTCAGCACCTTTCTTTTTGGTCGATTCTTTCTGATGATCACTGGAAGCCAAGTTGGCTCGTTTCTTGCTTTTGCGGCGCTCTTTAGCTGATGCAGGAGTTGGCGAGGTGCTCTCGCTCTTCTTTGGCTTCTTCGTCGGTGTTGAGGAAGTGATGGTAGTGGCGCCATCAAGCTCTCTCTTCCTTTTGTGAGATTTCTTTCCGCTTGTCGGAGTTGCTGCTTTTGTCATTGGAGAACCATGCTGTCCGGCACGGTCCTTAGCCATGATCTGGGTCGGCAGTCCAATTCCGGCGCGAACTTCTGATAAAATAGAGAACCTTCTCAGTTAACTCTGGTAGCTGTGAAAAGCTTCCTTCTCCAAATATTTTTTTTAGCGGGGATGATTCCGCTGGCAGAACGCCCACACCGCCATCCCGGCCGCCAGGGTCTGGACTGTTCGGGATCACCAAACGAGACCGTCTCCTTATCGGAACCTCCAATAGACCTTATGGCATGCAAAATGAGCTCTGATTGCGATTATTCCACAGGGCCATCCTCATCTGGCTGACACGTCGGCTTGAAAGACTTTCATATAGTTTAGGGGATATCTAGAGGAACAAGATCATCCAAGATGCCCTATAATATTGCGTGGGTGGACCAGTGTCAATGCGCCCGAGAAGCGCAGGCTAACAACTGTCTGTTTGTATAGTATGGTCAGTGACTTTTTCTTCCCTCAACCAGGTTAGTATATATGGCCCTTACCGTTGAATTCATCTGCTAATCCATACAGGTGGGGTTGAAAGTCATATCTACCAATTATCGACCGTAAGAAAGCTCAATCCCTCCCAATCGATCGGAGACTTACCAACCCTCAGAAACTTATTGACCGCGGGTATAAAGTTATCATCATTACCCATGCCTACAAGGGTCGCACAGGAGTCCGGTACTTGACCAACGGGCTCAAGGTTTACCATGTGCCGTTTTTCGTTATTTACCGCGAAACAACTATGCCCACCGTGTTCTCCTTCTTTCCAATATTCCGAAACATTGTGATTCGCGAGCAGATCCAGATCGTCCATGGACATGCCAGTATGAGTAGTTTCTGCCATGAAGCTATCTTGCATGCGCGAACTATGGGCCTTCGGACAGTGTTCACAGACCATTCATTATTTGGCTTTGCCGATGCGGGATCAATTCTCTCTAACAAACTGCTGAAATTTACCCTGAGCGATGTGGACCACGTTATTTGCGTTAGCCATACCTGGTAAGCATGGGCATTCGCTGTCAAGCCAACCGGAATGACGCTAACGATATCCTTATATAGTAAGGAGAACACCGTCCTCCGAGCATCCTTGGATCCGTTGATGGTCTCCGTTATTCCCAACGCGGTTGTTGCAGAGAGCTTTCGGCCTCTATCCACTCCGCACCGTGCGCCCGATGGGCTCTCTGGGGTGTCAGAGGAGCTACATCCAACCCCAAGACAGATCGGGCCTGATGACATTATCACCATTGTTGTTATATCACGTCTATTTTACAATAAGGGTACCGATCTTCTGATTGCTGCTATACCTAGAATTCTCGCCTCTCATCCGAATGTACGATTTGTCATTGCCGGGTCAGGACCCAAAGCTATAGACTTAGAACAGATGCTGGAAACCAACGTTCTTCAAGACAAGGTAGAGATGCTTGGCTCGATTCGACATGAAAAAGTACGTGATGTTATGGTTCGAGGACACATTTATCTTCACCCCAGCTTGACGGAGGCTTTTGGGACGGTGATTGTTGAAGCAGCAAGTTGCGGACTCTACGTAGTATGTACTCGAGTTGGTGGGATCCCGGAGGTGCTTCCTCAGCATATGACAACGTTTGCCAAGCCGGAAGAAGATGATCTTGTCCTAGCTACCAGCAAAGCCATCAGTGCGTTACGTTCCAACAAGGTGCGGACTGATCGGTTTCACGATCAAGTGAAAATGATGTATTCCTGGACCGATGTGGCGCGGCGGACTGAACGCGTATACAAAGGCATATCCGGAGACATTAGCCCTCAGGAATTTTATGGGTACTATCCGGGAGAGATTTGGGAAGCCGGTGATAGAGTCCGCAACTTTACTTTGATCGATCGATTGAAACGGTATTATGGCTGCGGTGTATGGGCTGGCAAACTATTCTGCCTCTGCGTGGTGATTGACTTTTTGCTCTATAACTTTCTGGAGATGTGGTTCCCCCGGACAAACGTCGACATTGCAAGAAGTTGGCCGAAGAAATTGAACCAACACAACGAGAAAATGAACGTCAAAGGCGAGAGGGACCGTCTTGGGTCAACATCTTGAATTGTCTCGGTGACCTCATGTCCTTGAACCTGATGTCCATACTCGCCTGATGGACCACTTGCTTTGCATTAAGCTATTCTACTTAGAAGAGCCGCTTTTCGTGATTTAACCATGTAGGTTGAGGTGGCTGCTAGTTCGACCAACTTGAGCAACAATACCCAGTTCCAAACACAATCTGAAGTTACAAGAGAATACCAACTTCAACCCGCCAGCAGATTTTACGGGAGCACACTTTCACCAAACCACGGATAGCCTGTGCCATTATTACTATTTTCTCTGTTGCTCTGCGAGCTTTTGCTCTATCCTGGCCTCCCAATAGCTTCCAATGCCCTCGAACCTGGTACTGTGCCGCTTGCCCCAGGGGCTGCTCCACGTTCCAGCTAGGCTTGAATAGGCTCTCGGGGAATTTGACTCTATAAGAGTTCGACTGGTTGGCATTTTGCTCCATTCCTTCCACGCGCTCATGTCTAGACCGGGTTCCGTTTCCCGGCTCTTAGGCGGAGTGGCGCTCAGCCCTCGATCATAGCTTGCTGGCGGCCTTCCAGATGGATACATGTTCGTATCAAGCTCGCTTCTGGAGCCACCTTTAGTGACCATTCTACCTGAGACATACTGCTCATTGTTAGTTCCAAACTTGGTGGAAGTGCGGCTAGAGAACATACATCTTCGGCTTCAAAAAGTTCGGAGGGGAACTTCTTTTCTTCTTGGCTCTGCCCGTTATCGGTGTTAGGATAGCCGCTCATGCTCAAAATATGCGTGCCCCTTATTGTACACAACAATATAATTTTAACAAATAATTAAATATGAATTAATTGAATAAGAGGAAAGTCAACTACTGCCCCCTGAGATTGGGTTGTTTATATCACTTCCTGATAAGAGTAACATTGAAGCCAAAGCGCCTGAGGTAAAAATGACGTTAAATGTTGCCTTAAGCTGACCTTATATTTGCATCACTCCCCGGCTTAGCTCTAATAGGTGTTTTAATCTTTAATCTTTAATCTCAGATCCTGGCCTCGACTCTAGGAACATAGTCTTGTGTGATGCCAAATGAGGGGCATAAGTGGTGGACTAGGGTTATCTCAGTGGAGACACATCCATGTTAATTTGTTGGGAAAGAGGAATAAAATGCGGAAAACAAATGAACTTTGGTATGTTTACCGTATTAGGCACGGATTACAACAAGCCTGAGTTAAAAAGTATAATAACAGAAATATCTAGGTATCTTTCGCAGTAGAACACATATATCCCCAACCCAGCGCCATAAATGAGCCACGATAAAACAAAAAAAAGAGGGAGACAGAAAAGGTAGGCAAGAGACGAGGGCTTATTCAACCTGAGGAAACCTTCACTGGAGACGGGGGGTGAGAGAAAAAGAAGAAGGGCTTTGAAGGGCGCTTCGAGGACTAATTCACTTCATGATGGGCGGTCTACCCTCCTTGTTCCATTTGACCCTGCTCTGAACCCATTCCACAGCCTCCTGGACACCCGAACCCATGAGCGCACTAATTGGCAAGACGCGACTGTCACGGACACCGCCACCCGTTTCCCCCTCGAATACTTTCCGCACAAACCCTTCCTTGATGCGGACAACCTCCACCGAGTCTTCACGATCCTGCTTATTCGCTAGAACCAAGATCGGTACCCCTGCAACATCAGAATTCTGTAACACGGACTCCAGCACTTGGCGACACTCGTCTAGACGGCCGAAGTCACTTCCAGGGGCGTTGATCCCGGCTATCTGCTCAGCGAAGGAATCTGAGCTGCTGCCCCCGCTGCCACCACCGCTGCCGCTTGCTGCCATGTTTCCCGACGCTGAGCTCGGTCTTCGGTTCGCAGGAAGTCGATTAATGTCGGGGTCCTGGCCGACATCTGTACTGTCGACGACGAAAATGATCGCGTGACAACTGGAGTAGTAGCTCTGCCAGAGGTTCCGCATGGAGATTTGACCGCCCACATCCCAAATCTTCAAGTACATGTCCGGGAGCGATATGGTAGAGACATTTTGCCCCACGGTTGGCACGGTCTTACCGGGGTTTGGAGCCGGTGCACCCTCGGCGCGGGGTTGGTAGAGGGCTTTGATCTGGGAGAGGAGGGTGGTTTTGCCAGCGTTATCTAACCCTAGAAGAAGTACGGAATATTCTAAGCGGTGGAGAAGAATATGTTAGATTTTGCGATTGGATTCCTCAGGTTCGAGGCGAGCTTGTATTTCCGTTGGGGGTTCTCTCACCTTCTTTGCTGGTGGCATACATATATAGAGACTTGGCCAGATGATACATCTTTGTAGTTGAAAGTAGTTGGACGAAGCTGCGGCCTCCGAGGGCAACCACAATATCCTAATACAACCGGCGTAAGGAAAAGAGAGACGGGACACTCATGGCAACATGGAGGATGCGATTCTCTCCTGAGACTTTCTCCCTGCAAAATATCCGTATGCTTTTCGTGGGTTTCTCTGGGTTGGATCTTCGATTTCCGATGGCATACAGAGCCAGCCTCAGGCCAGCCAAACGCGCGTCAGCCGTATCCGCTTTTGGAACTTAGGGCTTAGGGTTAGATGCAATGATAACCCCGAGCCCTGATTTCCTGATCTGGAGCTGCACCCGCATGTGAAGCGGGGCGCTCGTGACAAATCGGAATTATTATTAATGACGAAGAGACTTGATGTCACTGATTGGAGAGGATTCAAGATTAATTCTGTAGTCCGAAGTACATGCCGTCTGATGGCCTGTCTTGTCTCCTCGCATTGAGGGCCGCAACGACAGATACGTACCTTCGAAATATGATCGACCAGGGTCTGCAAAAGCAAATCTGCCGCTGCAGAGCGTGATTCGAGGCTGATGAGGTGATGTCGTGCTCTGTCCCCAATAATCTGTCGTCCGCCTGCAAGCTTTCGACGCCACGGTCCGTGGTCTGGTTCCAACCAAAACCAAGTACTAACCGGATCACTAGCACGTTCAAAAGATATCCTCAAATCCGCATTCATTATTTAGTATTATTATTTGGTATTTTTTTCGGGTTTACCATTTCCTTCCTAACCTCGAAGCTTGCTGGGTGTTTTGTCAGCGACCCCATCAGCTTTCTCCGTTTGCGGAATTGGCTCCTCCCACACCCACACCCTGACCACCCCAAACCCCCATCCGGTTCTTTTGGTAGTTGGCTTCACTCTTCTTCCTGTCCCCTAAATGTAACAGGTTCTCAGATGGCCTGCCGGTCACTCCCCCTTCACCTGAAGGTAGTACCGGTTTCAGAGTTCCCTACCGAACATTGACTATACTCGTTCGTTTGCTAAGTCATTCCTTCCCTCCCTCAGCGCAGGCCATGCCCCGCGCTGACTGGGCGGCTGGAGGTACACAAATAACCTTTCAATGGATACTGACACCATTATCATCGGTATGTCGCCATACCTCCCATGCGGCTAACCCCCATGAAGTCCCCCTTCCCCTTTTTCTGCCAATAGCCGTCATGATTGACCCCGGGATTCTTCAGGGAACGGGCCATCTGCCATGATCCTTTCCTACATTCTTCATGGCCATATCCCCTATTATTCGTCCCATCATCAACATCCCGACCCCCTACTTCACGCGAAGCTCAAGGATGCTCCCGGTCTGCTTCAAGCCGATGTAGAGGGTCTGACGGAGCATTTTGCTGCGTCTCGTCTTTCCTACTCCACCCAGGCTCTGCCCGTAAATGTGCTGCTGGATACGCTTGTCCGCCCCAGTGTAGATGTTGAGGAGCTAGGAAGTATCACCCACATTGACTGGCGATACGAGCCTGACAAGGCAGTCCCTCACCGAGTCATTGGAAATGCTCCGCGGCCGGGCGGGCAGTGGACGGAGAACCCGATGCCTGCGAGCTGGGAGATCCAAACCCTGAGCTACGCCTCGATGCTCTCCTTACCCGGATATTCCTTTGCCGACCACTACCGCGAAACCACGGGGAAAGAACTCCCTGCATACACCCGACCCAGCCGGCAGGAAACTGCGGATTACTTTCGGGCGTACCCTCAGGCGGTTGGAATCGATGCCGCTTTCCAATGCAGTGAAACCCTATCCGGAATTGCAAGGACCGACGAGGGGTTCCTTATCCGTTCACACAATATTCACTGTAAGCACTTAGTATTAGCCACCGGGATCTTTTCCGAAGTGCTACAACCCCGTCCACTCATAAAGCCTCTGGCATCCCTCCTGCCAATCCCCCAAACGCCAATGCTTGTCATTGGCTCTGGTTTCTCGGCTGCAGATGTCATCATATCTGCACCAAATGACCAAAAGATTATCCACGTGTTCAAGTGGAACCCTGAAAACCGACCCTCCCCTTTGCGAGGCTGCCACCAACAGGCATATCCAGAATATGCTGGTGTTTACCGTTTGATGAGACGAGCAGCGGCTGCAGCGGAGCCAAGTACAACAAGACGAGCCAAGTCGCGCCGGGCGACGTCAACGCCTTTCCTCGAAAGTCGATCCTGGAACGACGTTTATGAGGGCCTTCCTAATACCGAGATAATTGGCGTGGAGATGCAGGGAAATTGGGCAGTGGTAACCTTCCGTCGGTCTGATGGAACTACTCTGTCCCGACCGGTCCGTGGGATGGTATACGCTACCGGCCGGCGAGGCACCCTGAACTATCTTGACTGTCGCCTTCTATGCGAGATTCTTGATTGCAAGGAAACTGAGGTTAATACTACAATATCTGGGCAGACCCTGCGAAGCAAGGCCATTGAAAATGTTGAAGTTGCGAGGGACATCTTCATTATCGGGAGTCTCACAGGCGATTCCCTCATTCGCTTTGCATACGGAAGTTGCGTCCAGGCCGCCGGTAAATTGATCAGCGCAGTCACTGGGGGGATAAAGCCCCGAAACAAAACACAGGCTACTTCAAAGCCCCAGGATCTACCCATAGGCGTAATGCGTGGCATTGATGGACACGATGTCTATCCAGCCAGTTCTCGGTCCGGTCCCTTTCGTCCCGAGGACCATCGCATCCTACCCCCAGTACCTGGGAAGGGCGAGCCAAACGGGATGTGGAATTGGCTGATGGGGATGTGGAAGTGGCCTGATGTGTACTGACAATTCTGAAATGTGCATGAGTTTCTGCGTGTCATGGATGTATGTTAGACTGTCTATAATTTGCGTATACTTTTTTTCTTTTCTTCTGCATGGAGCCAGGTCGCGTTCGGTGTACAATTGCTTGGATATGCCAACGGATAAATCATTAGTCACATTGAATGCAGCGCTTGAAGTTGATAACAGGGTATAGCGATTTCATAGAAATTTCTTATTTTTTACACTTGACCTGTGCATCGAACTTCACGTTTAACCCATGATCTGGAGCTGGTCATCGGGGGGCCAGCGGGTCTGAGCAAAGCTGAGACACCGCTTAATACTCTGAAGGAACTTGCGCGTACTCTCGTCACTTAGGATGTGGGCTTGCTGGTCGCTCTGGTGCAGCTTCTCTCGAGCAGAACGTTCGTGAATACCAACCATAGTAACACCAATGGGCCAGGCTCTGTCCTCTTCATTAGTTACGCTGCATAAAACCATTTGAAGGCTGAAGGGTTAAATATTGAACGTACGCTTTTCCAATACTCAAACGTAGGTATGCATCATTGGCGTCGACATATCTCCGCTGCTGTGCCTTGTGCACTATTTCCACGACATGATCGAGTATACCAGCGTCAACGTCTGACTTTTCGAACTTCCGAAAGAGTGGCTTCATATTCTCCCTTGATTGAACCATGGCATTGTATGCTTGCCGTCCTTGGAGACTCTGCTTCACGGACACGTCTCGCTTGGCCAGCGCAAGTTCCCACTCGGTCAGTACCATAGTGAAATACGAAGCCAGTTGACGGAAGAGGTACTTGCGGCCATCCATATCCTTTGGAGCCATCGCAGGGATCCTCATTTCCTTCTCAGGAACGAGCTCCAGTGTTGTGGGGATTGGCCCATCAGACATTTTTTGGGCTGCAATGGAGCGCTGGGTGAGTTGTCGATATCGTATCAGGCGGCCGCGATGGGTCTCTCCAAACAGGCGAATTGGTTCATCCAGTTCGCGCAGCTTCTGGGTAAGCTCCTCCTCACTGATATCTTCCTGGTCTTCTCCCATTGCGCCATCCTCATCCTTGTCGCTTGGGGTAGGCAACTGAGGCAATCCGAGCCGCTTTCGTCGTTCCCGCTCGCTTGCTGCCTCTTCTTCCTCTCGCTTTCTCCGTGACTCCTCTGCTAATCTTTGTTTCTTTTCCTCTCGCTCCCGCCGTCGATCTGCCTCTTCCTCCTCTAGTTTGCGCTTCTGGACTATGCGCTCCTCTCGTTCTTTTTGTAGCCGTTCCTGCCCCTCCTCGTATTCTGCTATCCGAGCGGCTTCCTGGTCTCCGCGACGAACATACTTCTTTTCCAGGACCCTGGAGGCATCCTTCTGATCTGACTTTGGGTTGGACGTGGAAGGTCCTTTCGCCTTGGCGATCTCTTTGGACATCAACGCAGCGAAATCCATGGCGCTTATTCAAAGAGAGCGTGTAAAGTCGTAGTGGAAAGTCGAAATTATAATAGATTTAATACCATGTAGCAAGGGTGGTTGAGCACAATTGGAGTGGTGGCGCTCAGAGGCAAAGTGAGGTGGGTGGGTTGCAGGAAGGTGTCTTTCCTTCTGGCGGTCGAAGAGCTCCCCGTGATCGACATTGATCAAACACCCAAACTCAACTGCTTCATTCTTTGCAGCTACAACACCTCTACACCTCGCCTCCAACCCAACACTTCTATCCTGCAATGATATAGCTGCTATACACAGCTATTATTCCTCTTCAATCGAACGGCACCTGGATAACGGACCCCATTGTTGCTCTCCTCGTTTGAACAAAGCTCTTGATCATGGCTTCCAACAGAGAAGGCCCCAAGCCCCGAATTGACCGACAAACTACAACGCCTTTCCACCTAAAGCTCTTCTACCGCTTAAATGCCTTCCACCATCTATCTGACTTTTCCACCCCGCCTTCATCCTCGTCCACGTCATACAATGGCCCCGTGAGCGGGCCTAACGCCATCCGCTCCCGCTCCCCTCCCCCCCCACCACCACTGCCTGCACACCTCCAGATCTACACCTGGCAGTCTTGCACACTGCGCGAGCTATCCCAGCTCCTAACCTCCGCGCTGCCGTCTTTTCTACCGGATCCACCCATCGGCACACGTCTCTGCTTCCGGCTCATCTACCCGGACACGAAGGGGGCGGCTATGATGGGCCCCGACGCGCGTGGAAGGTACCTAAGTAAAGATCTAGGAAGTGTAATCATTGGCCCAAGGGATAGTCCGTACAGGGATGGGAAGGAAGAGGAGACTAGGAATGGGGCCGGAGCCGCTGGCGGTGGTGGCGCATTCCGACTCCAGGGCAACGACGCTGAGAAGACATTGCAAGAGGCACGGTTTGTGATCGGGGATTACGTGGATTGCGCGATTCTGCCACCGTCGGAGGACGGCTCGGTTGCGCCGCCGTTGACGGTTGGGAGGGGACCCGGCAGCTCGACTATCGGGGGCGGGATGAGGGCATTCCGTGATAATGGGTTTGGAGGTGGCGGCGGCGGCGGCGGTCGGCCAGGTGGCCGTGGTGGTAGAGGTGGTAGTGATCGAGGGATCCCCCCTGGCGATTGGAGACGTGGTGAGCGAGTTCCAAATGAGGGACGGGGATTTGGGGGCGGAGGTCCTTCTGGTGGGAGGAGGGGATGGGCGCCGTATTAAGTTCATGGGGTGTTTCTTTTTTCCCTACATCCCGTCTGCTCTCATTCTCTTTGTCTTCCGCTTTTTCTTTGTCTTAATATGTGTCTTATGGGGGCCTTCTGTACTACTAGTGACATGGAGTTCTATTCTGGAAGGGGATACCCCAGACTTCAAAAATAACAGACTCGGACATTCTCAATGAGCAATCAGTAAAATTGGATAGTAATCGTGACACTAATAGTGCAAATACAACATGCAAGTCTATGAATCTACACTCGTTATTACCTGCTAACTTGTAATATCCCGCAATCGTAGTGTTACTGCTCGAGGCACAAAAGAAATCGAATGAACTTTGATGCGGTATATTCTACTAATAGGTACAACGTCCAGCGAAGAGGCGATTCTCCGGACTTAAATGGGAACAAAACGGTTCAACATCGAGTACTTCCCTCTCTTTCTTCCCCTCACCATTCCGAGATAGTATCTCCCTTCCTCTTACCACGGAGGTCATATTTTCCCTACAGTGCCCCCAGTCAGCAACCCGGTTACTCCCAAACCAACCTCACATCAAACAAGGAAAACACAGGGGTAGAACATACATCGGTCTTGTAAGCGATATAGCCTAGCGTGGCAGGGATCACACCCATATAGATGAAGGAAATCCAGGCATGGCGGGGCGTCCAGCGGAAGTACTTATAACGGTTCGCAGTAAGTTCTAAGCGTGCATCAAATCACATGTCAGTATCCAATCCCCGGGGTCTTTTTTCCATCTGCTTCATTGACATAATGTAACAGGGGACGGTGTTCAATGGGCAAATATCTCGAATTATGGATGGCGGAAGGGAACAGTACCGTAGTATTTCTGCAGGGCCGGGTCAAGGACCAGAGCTAGGATAGTTTTAACGTTAACTCGAACTCAACTTCTATCTGGGATATTGTACTTACACTTGCTAGGACCGGCCATGGCTGCGTGGGTAATTGAGAGGAAGAAGGATGTCTCTCAGGCACGCCGAAGAGGATGTCCTCATTCAGTGATGATGAGACGAAGTTGCGTTGTCACGTGGTAAATCCCTTGGCATTTGATGAGTCAGCGGGTGGTAAATCGTTGATAGATACTCTGTACGGAGTACTAGTATCTCCAAACGAACGATTACCTTGGTGGATTCATCATGTTGGTATTGTTTTCTTTTTAAAGCTTGATAATAATGAAAGAAAGATCGAGAATCTCGATGATTACAAAGCCTTTCGAGATCTGATTCGTGTATCTATGTCTCTAACCATATAGCTAACGCACAAGGATGTGGTGACTTCCATTCTCAATCCTCCTCCATGGAAGAACTTCGGCATTTACAAGTAAAATCGGCGAGAAGTTGACCCTTTGTGGATGGATCGAATCCCGATGGTTATTCAGGAGCGGCGGAAATCCTCCACAAGAGACCCACGTTGCTCAATCCATTCGGGCCAACTGAAGATCCACGACCAATGACGCAGGGGCATCTTTCACAGGCGTATTGTTCCACGCTAAAAGCCGCATCCGAGGCTTAGATCCCCATTGTAGTTGTACTTCTTGGGAGGACAAGGAGGCAGCAATTGTGTGGCTTCTAGGTGCTATGGCCATATGGAAAGGATCTACGAAAGACTATTAAAGCCTTCTCAAGCCCAGCTCCCTTTCCACTGCCCTTTTCCCACGGACGCCATTTCCTCCTGATCAGTCAAAAGTCCTTCACTACACCATCTGTGTGCAGGCAATAAAGTAAAACTTCACAATGGCTGCCACAAATAAAGATGTTAAAGTCACCCTCTATTGGTAATACAACTACCCTCCTCTCCCTCCCATAGTCGCAGCAATGTGAGAACTCCAGTTAACCAAACACAACCAACCCTGTCTAGGCTAGATCAGTCTCGATCGCATCGCATTCTGTGGCTCCTTGAGGAACTCAACGTCCCATATGAGCTCAAGATCTTCAAGCGTGGAGGCGACATGCTCGCTCCCAAGGAGCTGAGAGACGTCCATCCCCTGGGCAAATCCCCCGTTATCACCGTCGAAACACCCGGCTCTCCCAAGCCTCTGGTTCTTGCTGAATCTGGCTTGATTGTTGAGTATCTCTGTGACCACTTTGGCGGGGAGAAGCTCATTCCAACCCGCTATGAAGGGGGAAAGGAAGGACAAGTGGGCGGCGAGACAGAGGCATGGATGCGATATCGCTACTATATGCATTTTTCAGAGGGAAGTTTGATGCCATTTTTGGTAATGAAATTGGTGATGGATAGTAAGTTTAATTATTTTATTTTCTCTCTTTTCCCCATCTTACAAAATCCCACTAAACCAAATTCCAGCACTGAAGGACGCGCCTGTCCCATTCTTCATCAAGTTCATTCCTCGTATTGTTGCCGGCCAAGTTGAAGCTCGCTTCCTCAACCGCAACCTCTATTCCACTCTTGACTTCCTCGAAGACCAACTCAAGACTAGCCCTAGCGGCGGTCCTTACTTCTGTGGTCCCAAGGTGACCGCCGCCGATATCATGATGAGCTTCCCACTCATCGCGGCGAATATCCGCATGCCACTGAAGGAGCAGTATCCGTTGTTGGCCCGCTTTGTTGAAAATGTTGAGCAGGAGGCTGGGTACAAACGGGCTGTGGCGAAGATTGAACAGACTGATGGGAAGTTCCAAGCTTCTCTGTAACTTTGTTCAGCCGCTTTTTTGAGGAGGTCTAAAACATGTTCTAGTTTTTGGTGTTTTTATTTGCTGGGATCTATCAAATACTACTGTATTGGATCGAATCGTATTTATTCTTGTCGGGTTTAGAGAGTTCTGGCATCTCTCTGCATGTCGCTAATCATATAGATATTTTTTATTCCAAATTCAATACCGGATTGTTTGTTTTCTTCTTTTGACTAGGTGAAGTACAAGAGCAAAATAACAGCTTAACCTTCCACAAGAAATTTGCTCAACACATTCACTGCGCCACGCTTTACAACGCAATGATGTACTATATCACTACCTAAGAATAAAATAAAGGTACAAGCAACGCCCTTACTACTACTATACTAGGTAGTGATATCCCAAAATCACAACCGCACAGGCTCCTTATCCCTCGCGACAAGCAAATGCCCCTCCCTCACCAATGAATTCTTACAGGGTCGCTTCAGGGCCCAGTCCTCCAAATTCCCCAGCGTGGTCGACGCGATTTCTGTCAATGCCTCGCGGGTGAAGAACGCCTGATGCCCACAAACCAGGACATTGGGGAAAGTCATCAGCCTCATCAAGGTATCATCGTGAATAATCTCATGGGAATGATCATTATAAAACAGCGAGCCTTCCTGCTCATAGACATCTAGCGCCAGGCCACCCAGACGTCCGTCCTTGAGCGCCTCAATAACCGCCTGCGTATTGATCAACCCACCCCGAGAGGTATTGACCAGCAGCGCCCCCTTCTTCATGTGGGCCAGGTTCTGGTCATCGATAATATGCCGCGTCCCCTCCGTTAACGGACAGTGGAGACTCACGATGTCGCTTCGTCGGAGCAGCTCATGTAGGTCTACGAACTCGCCGTACTGGCGGAACTCCTCGCCGCCAAACGGGTCCGAGGCGAGAAGCTGGCACCCGAAGCCATGGAAGATGCGGGCCAGGGCGAGTCCGATGCGCCCAACGCCGACGATGCCCACCGTTTTACCGTGGAGGGTCATTCCAAGGAAACCTTCGAGGTTAAAGTTGCCTTCGCGGACGCGGTTGTAGGCGCGGTGAATCTTCCGGTTGAGGGTTTGGACTAGGGCGACGGTGAATTCGGCGACGGCTTCGGGGGAGTAGGAGGGGACGTGGGCGACGAAGAGACCGAGTTCTTCGGCGACGGGGAGGTCGACGTTGTTGAAACCGGCGCAGCGGAGGAGAATGGCTCGAATGCCGGCTGCGTGGAGGGTGTGTAGGACGGGTGCGTCGAGGGTGTCGTTTACGAAGGCGCAGACGGCGTCGCAGCCCTGGGCTAGGGTGACGGTGTCTTCGCAGAGGGCGAAGGAGTGGTAGGTGATAGTACACAAGGAAGCATATTGGTCGCGGAGTACGGAGTTTAGGTATAGTTTATCGTAGGATTTGGCACTGAAAACGGCGAGCTTCATTTTGGTCTCATTGATTATTGGGAAGAGGTACGGAAGTGGGAGAGTCTTTCGGGGAGCGTCCTGAGCATTATATGAGAAGGTGAGGGGTTCTCCTTGAATGCCAAGGGAGGAGCATATGCGAGTGTGGTACGATCTTGAGATAACTTTTTCAATCTTTTGTTCTTGATTGCATCCATGTTGGATGACGTCGTTGATTCTTGTAACCTTGGGTTACTTTCGAGGTACGGACCGTGATTCTTGGGGTTTTAGGCTCCAAGTTTCGTTGCAGTCGAAAGAAGTCGGTTATTTCATCCAACTAATCTGCGGATACTTGGAATTCCGGGATGCAGGACATTTACTGGTTTGAGGAGGCGGATGTACTGTTTTTGATAGTTGCAACTACTTCAAAGTGGTCCCCGCAACAGAAAGGGCAGGATCAGAGCAAGTGAGCCAACCAACATCTCTCCCATGCTGATGTTTATCACTAACCCTGCAAAGCCGAGAGCAAAATGGAATAGCTAAAATTTGGGTAAAGGGTATCTTTAAAGTCACGGAGCAGGGGCACCAAAAAACTGGAAACAAATAAACAAATGTCTGGGCAAGATCACTCGGGGGACTCGTTTGAAAGAACACGCGAGGTCGCCCCCCCTTCCTTTCTCAGGTCCTTAACAACAGTCTAGACAGATACGTCAGTTAAGAAATAGCTAAAGAGTGAATATTGCCTCAGGAAGAGCGACAGCATCAACACACCGCAAGAGCATCAGGACTGACTCCGTTCTCAATCAGAGATACACAAAGGGAGAGCTCCGTTCTATCCAAGTTCGTATTCTAAAAGCCAGCAGGTTAATGTGAAAGTACGAGACGGGGTATGGTGGAAGCTCAACCCCAAAGCCATAGAGAAGAATGAGGAGACAAGGCCGAGATCACGTACAAGGAGCATTGAAATCTCGTGAAGAATGTCAATGACCTCTCGGGCGGCCTGACGTTTATCATCGGACTGCGGAGGCATTTTAAAGAATAGAGGCGGGGTAATGTTTTGTGCAATTGGTCCGAGGATAGGGAGCTTGAACTACAGGGTAGGTAGGATGTCGTGAACGTGAGTGTGTCTGGCTTCGAAGGTGGTGATTCTCGTGGAGTGTTGAGTCTGTTGACTCGCAAGTACCATTCTTTGGATGCTGGCCCAGCCGAAGCGGTATCCAAAGAATGATATTTCGTAACACTGGTAATAACCTGACCGTTATTATTACCAATGTTACATAGAAAGTAATTTTCTAGGCCCTCTCCCACAAACCATTTCGACCAGGAACAATTTCTCCACCCATCAACTAGGAAAATAGATCTAATAGTTAATACGAGTCAGGGCTTTACATATTTTTGATTTCCCCCCATTTTTGGTGCTATCTACCGAATCGCTCGCTTATAGCGCTGAAATTGAAGCGCTGAGCGGAATCTGGCCGATATCCCGTTCTGAAGCCCAAACCGCAATGAATGTGGATCTCGGAAGGGTTCAAGGAATGCTGAAGGATCTGACCATATCGGACATTCATTCTTTGGGTAAGGCCCAGGCATTCGAGATTCTAACCCAAATTTCTCGCGTCGAAAAGAAGACTTTCCCCGCCAATGAGGCTTTCCCCTTTGGTGAGGAACTCTGGCGGAAAAAGCCCAACACGAGGGTTTTGTATGCCACCCAGGCGTCAGACGGGGAAACACAACCACAACTGGTTGCTTATGCCGTTTATGTTCGCCAGAAAGGGGTGGCCCTCCTTCACAAAGTTTGTGTTGTGGAGGTATTCCGTCGAAAGGGCGCAGGGATGCAGCTTATGATTTACATTCGGAACCGGCTGCAGAAGGAAGGCTGCCAGCATATTCATCTATGGGTAGACAAGGCCAGGGAGCCCGCCAGATCTTTGTATCTCCGAAGCGGTTTTGAGGAACGCGAGAAGATCTCTGATTACTATGCACCAGGCCGTACCGGTATCAAAATGGCCCTCGATCTCCAACGTGGTGTTTGAATCACGCCCCTGTCGCCCCTTCGGTTCTCCTTTAGCCCTGAGCCGACTACAGGGAGGGATACAACTTGATTAGGACAAAGGGGCGTTGAGTGTCAATTCCTCCTTAATTCTCCGAGGTGCATAGGGGGATCATTGTGAGTGGTTGGGCTCGCGTTTTTCCTGGGCTCCTGCTCACATCCCTTGCAGAACTGTGCATTTCGCAACGTGAGCTTTATCGCGCCGGGGAGGGGCCCCCAAACCCGTCGTCTTTAGCCGCCCCCCATACCTAAGTGACGTCAAGCATATCCAAGTATGGCTCGAGCAACCTTCAAAGGGGTCAAGCACTTCGCGCTTCTCCTGTATAGAGCGTCCCTTTGTCGCGTGCTCCTTGAGGGACGGTTCGTAAGGACAGCTCATTTCCTCTGCTCAGGCTTCTCTCGAACTTTTCCTCAACGCTCTTTCCTTCAAGTACTGTTCTTTGGATTATACCGGACCGTCAAATGCTTCTTGCATATATTCCAGGAACGCGGTTTGTGTGCCTTCTCAGTGAACATTTTCGATAGGCGTTCAATCTTCTGAACGATGGTGCCCTTGGCGTTGATACTCCTCTGTTTTCTATTAGCGGTGGATGCAAGCTTGGTTGTGAATTATCCAGTCAACGCACAATTGCCTCCCGTGGCACGGGTGTCGCAGCCGTTCGAATTCTTTTTCTCCCAAGGCTCATTCGGTGGGGGTGGCGCCGATATCACCTACTCACTTACGAACGCACCTTCATGGCTGCACGTGGACAGCAAGAACTGTACTATGTACGGAACTCCCCAAAAAGGAGATGTTGGATCTTCGGCTTTCAACCTTATAGCATCGGACCAGTCAGGGAGCGCAAACATGCAAGTTACCCTGGTTGTGACGACGGATGACGGACCCAAACCTGGAAAGCCACTAGGTCCCCAAATACAGGACTTTGGTCCGACGTCGGCTCCATCTGCTCTCATCATACATTCTGGAGATTCATTTTCCTTCTCGTTCGACCCCGATACGTTTATCAATACCCGTGCGTCTACCGTGTACTATGGAACATCTTCCCCCGAAAACGCGCCACTACCGTCTTGGATCAGATTCGATCAATCCTCTCTTCGGTTTTATGGCGCTGCTCCGAACATTGGACCCCAGACTTTCAGCCTGAATTTGATTGCTTCCGAAGTGGCCGGGTTCACGGCAGCTACAATGGGCTTTGAGATCATGGTTAGCCCTCACATTCTGTCCTTCAACCAAAGTACGGATACTTTATTTGTCACGGGAGGAACCGAGATCACTAGCCCTTCATTCGCGGATATCTTGACGTTGGATGGCCGGAAGCCAGCGAGCACCGAGTTAACAGAAACCAATATCAAAGCACCTGATTGGATATCAGTTGATAGGCAGACCTTGACCATCAGTGGTACTCCCCCATCTGATGGCACCAACGAAAACGTTACGATTTCTGTGAGGGATGCATATCAGGATGTGGCAACACTTGTGGTCTCCCTACAGTTCTCAAGGTTCTTCAGCGATGACATTGAAGAATGTGATGCAATAATTGGTCAATACTTCACATTTGTTTTCAATAGTTCTCTTCTCACCAATGGGTCTGCCCAGGTCGATGTTGATCTGGGGCAACAACTCCCATGGCTACAGTACAACCGTGACAATAAAACTCTCCACGGCCAAGTCCCATCAGACGTCAATCCGGACAAATTCACGGTTAACATAACCGCGCGTGAAGGCACTGCGGAAGATACCCGACCTTTTACAATAAATATAGTCACCAAAGACAGTGAAGATGGAACCGGAGTCGCGGCCGCAGAAGACCCCAACAGTGCCGAGTTTCGACAAAAGAAAGCCGGCATAATTGCGATGGCAATATTCATCCCCTTAGGGTTCGTCGGCATTATTTTGCTTCTTCTCTTCTGCCGACGCCGCAGGCAAAGACGGGCAACTCATGAGCAAGACAACGCCCCCGAGAAGGCTCTACCTCCCCCGCCACAGGGACCCGGGCTCTCACATTGTCAGCCATTTGAAGCAACTATCCAGAGAGAGCCCCCGAAAATGGGCCGGCCTGTTTCCCCATCCTCGAGAGCCCCTCAGTTGGAACTTGAGCCATGGTGGAAACCGAATAACCCAAATAATGAATGTGAGCAGTACAATGACACGCAAAACGTTGTCTCCAAGGAAAACACTTTCTCTAGCTCGACCATTGAATGGGATTTCGCGCCGTTGCAGAGCCCCGAGCAGGATGAAAATAAGCCACCGGAGGACACGCAGGCGAAACCCAATCGCCTATCCTTCCAAAGTAGTCCCCCTATCCGCAGAAAGGGCTCTAGTAACTCCGCAAAACGCGAGCC
Organism: Aspergillus biplanus; assembly: GCA_027569045.1. Taxonomy (NCBI): domain Eukaryota; kingdom Fungi; phylum Ascomycota; class Eurotiomycetes; order Eurotiales; family Aspergillaceae; genus Aspergillus; species Aspergillus biplanus. The sequence goes on along the minus strand of JAPDEJ010000009.1, from coordinate 808,902 downwards.
TCTCAAACCAATTCAACCAAGACGATCGTTGAAACGTAACTCGGCATTGTCCTCCCGATCCAAAAGATACTCTAAGCGCTCTAGCGGCATATCTTCTGTTGCCTCCGGGCTACCGGTACGGTTTAGCGGTGCAGGGCATGGGGCTGGTGGATTGGGTCCACCAGGCCACGGAGTGGTCAGAGTGTCATGGCAAAATACGCAGGCGTCTTTCCAGAGTGATGAAAGCAGCGTGGGAAACTTAGCTCCCCTGTTCCCCCGCCCGCCCTCTCGGAAGAGAGATAGTCATGAATACCCAAAGCGGATGAGTCTACGCACAGTAGACCGTGATAGCCTGACGATTTCCGAGTCAGATTCACTCGAGGCTTTCGTCCAAGGCCGTGCGAAGTGTCGCAATTCATCGAATCCTATGTTCTCCGGCCAAATCAGTACTCGCCGTGGATCCAGCCTTCGTGCCCTGGGTCGAGCTCGAAGCAATGCGAGCCGAGCGGACACCATTAGCAGTTTTATTTACTATGACGACTTCCGCCGGCGATCAATTTTCGAGCGCCCTGTTTCGTTCGCTATGTCAGGCTCTATTTATACAGACGACAATCGACACTCAACCTACTTACGATCTTTATCGGAAGAATCCCCGATTATACAGCCTCTAGCACCCATTGTCAAAGGACAAAGCCAATCAAGCCTTGCACAGAACTATTCGAGCATCATTCCCCCCCTTCCCCGCTTTTTCAGCGAAATGAGCCTAAATAACGTTAAACGAGATGAGGTTGCAAAAATATATATCAGAGACGATGACCAGAATCAGTCTCTGCCCCTCCACTCGTCCCAGTCAAACCCATTCTTGCAAAGAGACTCAATGCCACAGCGTTTCCGCAAAAGCCCCTCGACCTCGTCTATTCCCTTTGACGGTAAGACAGGTCGCCGAATAAGTCTGATCAAATTGGCGGAGCGGGAGTCAAGCTATCCACACAGCTTCCCAAGGGATCTCACCGGGAGCGTGAGGAGTGACATTGCGTTTGTGTGAGGAACCGCCTAGCATTGGAGTTTCTAGGTCTTCTCTGATTTGAATTCGAATACCACTGTTGTTTCCCTCTGTTGTGGAATTTAGTCAGCAATCTTAATTATTTCTCGAGTATTTTATGATATCCCATGTCTACCACCTTTTTTGCTGCTCGTGAATTCTTGTTTTATGTAATTTTACTATCAGTAATTTATGGGTTTTTAATGTCCTCCATTGATAGGTCGAGTGGCTTTGAACTACTGGAGGGATCAATTTCATCCTTCCTCAGCCAATCTTCGACGTCTAACCCCGCATTTTCGCCAAATCCGAGAAAAGACCGAATCTCATCGGATGGGAGACACATGATCCTGCAGGATTCTTGGAAATCTCACTGATCCACACAACTGGAGTCGACGTCGATAGATTCACCCCCCAGGAGTATGTCAATTGATGAAGTGTATATTATACAAGCCTCAACCACACGCTTCGTTTGTTCGGCTTGAAGCTGGAAAAACAGTAGTTCGTAAGCTGTAAAGCTGTGATATCTATAAGAAGAAATCTTAATTCGGCACTGTGTACCCGTCATACCGCGACACTTTTGCCCTCTCTTTCGTTTCGAGTAGAAATTGGCGCCAGCCTGACTCTATGGTTGGGGCTGAGCTGATCATGTCCACAGCTCAACTTCTGACACTATAACCCCACTTCGAAGACGTGAGACCCCTGGGTCCTGGCTCGCCTACTTGGTCATTATTGGGTCAATTTCCAATGATGAAAGGAAGCTCGCGATTGATTTGTGCAGCACCGAATTTTATACTTTGCTGTTGCCAAAAAGATAATCCCCTCAATGCATTCTCAATAGCTATGAACAAGCAATAATGGGTTGGAGTTAATCGTTCATAAAGGCACCGAGGGAGAGAGGGGGGAAGTCAGGTATAATAAGGGTCGCAAGTGAGTGTCCTATTTATGGCAGTGTTTACGATTTGAAGTATCCGCGCGAAGGACATAATGTGAGATTATCCGAAGCATATCAGTCGTGTTCAGCCAAAATTTAGGCCCTGAAAACCTGAAAAGAAAAGAAAAAAATTTTGGATCCAAAAAAGCTCCAGCTACCTTGTAAAGTCTGGACCTGATGAAGGAAATTCATTCCATCAATTCGCAGCCAATGGCAATTTGATCTTTGAGAGGGAAAAAAAAAAATCTCCGATTGATCAGCTGTGATCATCAAATGGTTTTCCCAATTTGCCGCTTGGTCCAAAATCTTACTCTTTCAGCAGCGAGCTGCCTGATTCCTCAACAAAAGCTCAGCGACTCCTGCCTATCTTCAAGATTCAATCCCAGTTTTAAATAACTAGTGGAGATAACCTTACGTGATACATACAGGATGTACACAGTGCAGCTCTCTACATCGAGAGCAGCCTCCCTTGCGAAAACCCTAGCCTGTTTGGCGCGCCAAAATGATAGCTGTCCGCTATGAAATCCTTTGCCTCCTGTAGATAACCCTCTTGGTGAGAAAGCTCCTTCGCTGTATACTAGGACCAACGCAAGGCTTCTCTGTCTCCTCCCAACCTTGGTACTGTACTCCCCTTTCAGGGTATATATGAACCGACTTTGGACTAGTGGGACCGGTATTTAATAGGTATTATTACCCCATGCCTTCCTTTCCCGGCCATCGCTTGGCGGGTGAGGTTTCCAGCCTGAGCATCGAAACACTGTACACAGGAAACAACCCCGAATTCATAACTCTAGACAGGTTTCTCAGCTTTTTTCTCTATTGTTTGTCTATAGCCTGAATGAGAAGTCCCCTGAGTTTCTAAGTTGAAAGGTCGAAATCAGATAATTTTTGTTGCTCGCCGTTCAGACTCGGACACGGATCACAAGTATTATGTACCTAGGTAGTAGGCTAGGTATCTACTAGTAGGGACAGAAGGTCAGCAGACGCTAAGCCTTTGCATCTGAATTTTCTTTTTCATCTTTCATTTGCACGCGACCGGCAAATTCTGGCTCAGCTCCTTTCTTATTTAGGTAGGTGAGCAGTGCCGCCCTGACGATGTAGGAAAGAAGATTCGCCGTTTATATCGTTTATATCAGGGAGCATCTCATCAACCAGAGCACCCAGGCTCAGATCTATGGAAACCCGGAGTGTTTTGATGGTACTAACCTGATAATTTAAGGCCGTGATTATTGAGAAGACGTGGGGAGGGGTTTGGTTTATTCGAAGCCCCTGAGAATGCATATCTTGGTCTTTTTTTCTTATTGTTTGAACAATGGCAGGGTACAGACCATTGGAGGAGGCTCTTGAATCATTGCTTTCCCTTGCCCACAAAGCAGCAGTACTCCCCCAAGACCGGTATCGGCATAGGGCTCTGTGATGCAGCTGATGAGGCATGTGTCGCGTGCTCAGGCTCTGATTCGGCTAATTCCCATGGAAACCCAACAGTCGGCGACAATGAAACTTGAATATCCTCACGAGTTTAAGTGCTAGGTAGGTTATCTCGCATAACCCGAATTTTTGTTTTGCGCGATGTATATATATATATATGGAAAGAGTTAGATGGAGGGTGTCCTTCAAACGTGGGCACATCACCTGATTCCGCCACTTAAAGCGGCAATGTCTGAATCCGCTTGAAGAAGGTTCTCTCATCGATTTTTGAACCAACCTTACCTAGTTCATTTCCCTTTTTAGTCCTGGGTGATGAATGGCAGGAGAAGCATGAGCGTAATAATAATCATACCCTGAAGGGGTTTGACGGAGAAAATAATAAAAAAAAAAAGATAATGAGATAAACTATAATAAAGAGGTTGGAGAGCTTGGTCAGAAGAACCCTTATTATTAGTACTGATTGTTCAAAAATACCCAGAGTATAAAACTTCAGGCATCACCAGTGTCATCGGTATGGTTGTTGGGGAACCCATCCAGGCTGTGACACCCCTTCCATCTGAATTTTTTCTTCCCTTCGTGGGAGACAGTTTAATAATTTTGGCTATTATTATTAATTTTCCGCCTGTCTAACTGACTATCTTGACTACCTCCGAGTTCCATTTCCCTTTATTTTTCTTGTTGTCCGTTTTTATCGTCATTGATTTATTCCCCACTCTCATTGATAGGAAGGTTCTTTGCCCATCCGCCGCAAAGAGAGTGACTGGCTTTTTCTGCACTGGGACTGTCCCGCACGCCGCCTATCATTCTGCCCTTGCCCTCATCTTCCACCTGATTCTGCTCTTCCCCTCTCTTCTCTCTCTTCCAGAATCCTTCCAAACAATTTCTTTTTAAAATCACTCTCTGTCCTTTGTGGGATATATGTGCATTCAGTCTGAATTTTTATCTTTAAAAAGTTAATTGTGATCTGATAGAAATAATGGGCCAGACCTTGTCAGAGCCCGTGGTTGATAAGGTAGGTGAAAATGATTGAAATGACTGAATGAGTTTTGCTGCCTTGAATCCCCTCCATCCCACCCCCCACACTACAAGCCATCCAAATGCACTCCCAAGCCTTCGTTTGCTCAGCCCGATCTGCCTATCCCCGGCGATTACCTTCATGTGCCATTCTCTCGCAATTTATTTGCCCCCAATGCTTGGTTACTATCGGAGTCCTGGCGTATCCCGCATGACCGTCATGGTTTTCTTCTCTCCTTTTCTTCCGAGGGGTGAAATCGTGGCTCGTCTCTGCGGGGTCTCCAGACAACAAAAAAAAAAAAAAAATCTCCTACACGGCGATCTTATGACCTATCACCGTTGATCTATATACGCACCGCATTCCTTTTCGCTGACGTTTGTTAATCGATTTCTTTCCCCCTCTCTAGGCTTCATCTGAAGGACAAGATGAGTGCTGTATATACGGCGTTTCGGCCATGCAGGGCTGGCGAATCAGTATGGAAGATGCCCACGCTGCCGTCCTAGACCTCCAGGCAAGGTACACCGGTCACAATGAGAAACCCACCGATCCCGATAAACGCCTCGCTTTCTTCGGAGTATACGACGGACACGGGGGTGACAAAGTAGCCCTTTTTGCGGGGGAGAATGTTCACAAGATCGTCGCGAAGCAAGACTCATTTGCAAAAGGCGATATTGAGCAGGCTTTGAAAGATGGATTCTTAGCTACCGATCGCGCTATTTTGGAAGGTTCGTGATTTTTCTTGCGATGGGAGATTTATTCGATTTTGTGGTCCATATCTCTATCCCTTCCCATTTTCCTTCTCTTCCTCCCCTCTTTTTCTCTCTCTGTTCCCTATTGCCCTTGGAATGCTGACCCGGCTAGATCCGAAGTATGAGGAAGAGGTATCCGGTTGTACTGCAGCTGTCAGTGTGATTTCGAAACACAAGATCTGGGTGGTAGGTGCTTGTTGACACGTTATCCGACGTGGGTATATTCTGAAGTTCGGTTATTTACAAGGTAACAGGCCAACGCCGGTGATTCGCGTTCTGTATTGGGAGTCAAGGGCCGCGCAAAGCCCCTTTCTTTCGACCATAAGCCACAAAATGAAGGTCAGTAGCACGCTTCTGGCCGATTGTTTCGCTTGTCCGGAATCCAATGTTCTGATGAGATGGCTATAGGCGAGAAGGCTCGTATTACCGCTGCGGGTGGATTCGTCGACTTTGGTCGCGTGAATGGCAATCTTGCCCTGTCCCGTGCCATTGGAGATTTTGAATTCAAGAAGAGCCCAGAATTGTCTCCCGAACAACAGATCGTTACCGCTTACCCGGATGTCACGGTCCATGACCTCTCCGATGACGATGAGTTCCTAGTTATTGCTTGCGATGGTACGTGACGATCCTGCGTGTTTGTTCCCGTGGAGCATTTGCGCATGGGAGGTGGATCTAACATTTGGTAACAGGCATTTGGGATTGCCAGTCTTCTCAGGCGGTGGTCGAATTTGTCCGCCGTGGAATTGCTGCGAAGCAAGACCTCTACCGAATTTGTGAGAATATGATGGACAACTGTTTGGCCTCAAACAGCGAAACCGGTGGAGTTGGATGTGATAACATGACCATGACCATCATCGGCCTCCTTAACGGCAGGACCAAGGAGGAGTGGTATAACCAGATAGCTGAGCGGGTAGCCAACGGCGACGGCCCTTGTGCTCCGCCCGAGTACGGCAAGTCTCTCGAGGATCCCACGACCTCCAAATCCTACTGACTGAACGGTTGGGGGTGCAGCTGAATTCCGTGGCCCTGGCATCCGTAACCAATTTGAAGAGAACCCTGACGACTATGACCTTGAAAATGATCGTGCCCGTGGTTTTAGCGTTCGATCTGGTCGGATAATACTCCTTGGGGACGGCACTGAGATAATTCCAGAGCAGAATGACGAGGAGCTTTTTGATCACGCCGAGGAAGATCAAGATTTACCTAACCAGGTACAACGAGAAGCACCCGACACAACTAGAAATGAACGCGAGGGAACACCTGGGCCACAGTCTTCCGCTCATAAGACCGACGCCAACAACATCTCAGAGTCGCCTTCGACCACTACGGAGAATTCCGGGACGCCGCAGAAGCCATCAACTTCGTAGTCTTCACGAATACCACCACGCATCGGATCCATTCATTTTGGTTTCGAGACCAATTATTGTGTGACTGTACAACCATGCCGCCTTTCCCACCCCTTTCCATAGCGTCATGTTTTCTCCCCATATAGCCTTCTTTATTTTTGATCTTCCTTCCCCTTGAAATCTATTGACTCCTTGTGACAGTAGGCGAGGCAACATAGCCTAGAAGAGATGGATCCTGGTCATCTCTTTCTCTCTTGCTACTTTTTCTCGCCTTGTCACATCATTTTTCACGCTTGCGGGACCGGTATATGAGGATTTGCGTATAGGATTGGAGGTTTTCTTTTACTTTTGCCCCTTTTTTCCATTTTCCTTGTTTGCCTGTTCTTTTTTTTTTCTCTTTTACGAGCCGCGAGCGGCAGGCCTCATGAGAGTACGTCTATGTCATGTCTCGACCATAAGATACCGTTCCAACCACTACTGATGAACCATAACCTCTCCATGAATCTTTTTCCTTTAAATCTCTGTGGCCTATGTCCCCTTCCCCTGATCTCTATGGCATTCACTGGCTTTTTCTTTTTCTTTCCCCTAAATTTATTTGCTGTCGACTTTTTTCACACATTTAACCTTTCATCATGGCCGCCACGGTCTCCTTTCCTGGTGGAGCTCACTGTGGGCACGAATGATCTGGTGGGGAAAACGAGGTACTCTCCGTCCCATACCACCCAGGGAGGTACGAGAAACTCTTTTGCATTGCAGACATGTCGGCGTATTTGGGATTTCAACCCGCGGCATGAAGATCGATGGCATTTAAGTCGAATACGTGGGCGGCAGGAGTTTCCGGGAAATGTGATGGATGCAAGCGACTCTTGTCATATCCTTTTTCATATCGTATGCAAATAGAATCCGTTGACTGTGTTGTGCAGAGGTTTGTGTCTGAGATCATCAACCAGTTCCCGTGGGGGAACAGTTCAGAATAGGACCAGCAGTTCAAGGCCAGGTTGTTAATAATAATCCGGTCAAATTCGTACCGTGCCCATATGCGCCATGCTCTCGCCAAGTAGAGGTTAACATCGACGAAAATATCCTTCGGTTTCGGCGTGGTGCCAAGTGGACGTGGAGGGATGCAAAACAAGACACGAATTAAAAGAATTCTCCAGTCTGTGTATTAATCAAACTGTTGGGGAAAGATGCTTGTATTGTATAATTCGGGAGACCGAATACCGAGTGAAATGATGCATAATAATACTGCTAGTCTCCCTTCTGGGCCAATAATGACAAGAAATTGTTATGACATTTCAGACTTGCTTACCAGGTCATTTTTTACCCACGTGCTTGTTGCAAGCTTGAATTCTTGAAATTTTTTTGAAATGTCTCCCCCTTTTTGAAGGAAGCGAGTAGCGATCGAGGAGAAACTGTCAGCTTTTCCAACTCAATGCAGAGTTGAGTTTATCCCTCATACTGGATTGAAGCTCCAACGGGTCTCCATCAACCAAAGAGGTGCCGGAGAAAGGGACCACATTGGAACAACATCATCTTTTCCGTGTTTGTCTCGACCTCCTCGACCGGAACCTCCCGCTTCCATTTTTATTCTATCACCCTCACACATCCTCCACGCAACCTCAAGGTCTCCCACTCGCTCCGTGGCCCACCCCTTTCTCTTCCTCTCTCTTCTCCGTACCTATATCATTCCCAAAAAAAACAAAAAGGACCGCTACCTTTTACTCCCAGGTTGACAGAAGTAGAGCAGTGCTCCCTCCGTCCGGAACTGACACCATGTCGTCACCACCATCCGGAAAACGCAAGCGCAGTGGCTCTCAACATATACCATCGAATATTCCCAACCCATCTACTGCAGATCTGCTCCAGCCATCCTCACGCGATGCCTCCGGTGAGGATGGCGACGATTCCACCGGCCCAAGCTTCCCCAAGCCAAAGAAGCCGACATCCGGCGATGTGGCTTCCGCCCCAACCATTCCCCCTTCCAAGCGCGCCCGAATGAATGGCGATGCGGCAAAGGAATACTCGGAAATCAGTAAGGAGGATCCAGGCGAACCGTCCGAAACCACTCCCGCCAGCAGTGACATCGAGAATCAAAGCAAGGGTCGACCGGGCTTGCACATCAAGACATCAGAGGAATTGATGAAACCCCCCGAGCGAGGGGGATTGCAAGATCCTGTGGGCTATCATACCAATCCTCCCCCCACGGGACGCCCGGTACGGGTGTATGCGGATGGGGTTTTTGATTTGTTCCATGTGGGGTAAGTGTGTGCTATGGTCCATTATTACTTTTTCATGGTTTTTTCCCCTTCGGTATCCTTTGGGCCTTGCTGATAATCTCTTTTCTTTTCTTTTTGGATAGCCACATGCGACAGCTCGAGCAGGCCAAATCAGCATTCCCTGACGTTTATCTTATTGTTGGAGTGACCGGAGATGAGGAAACCCATAACCGGAAAGGGCTCACAGTTCTTAGCGGCGCCGAGCGAGCTGAGAGTGTCCGTCATTGTAAATGGGTAGATGAGGTTATTCCTAACTGTCCTTGGATTGTTACACCTGAGTTTATCGAAGAGCACCAGATTGACTATGTGGCGCATGATGATCTCCCATACGGAGCTGCAGAGGGAGATGACATCTACGCCCCAATAAAGGCTCAGGGAAAGTTCCTAGTTACTCAAAGGACCGAAGGTGTCAGTACCACAGGAATCATCACCAGGTGTGTCCTCATTCCCTTTCTACACGTGTGGGCCTTTTCCCCCCTCCTAACCTGTTCAAGGATCGTGCGTGACTATGACCGATACATTTCCCGTCAGTTCAAACGTGGTGCGTCGAGACAGGAATTGAACGTGTCGTGGGTTAAGAAGAACGAACTTGAAATCAAGCGACACGTTGGAGAGCTTCGGGACACCATCATGACCAATTGGAGTAACACGGGTCAAGAGCTAAGCCGAGAACTGCGACAGCTCTGGCAGAATAGCCGGCCAAATAGCCCAGCCCCCAGTGCAAGACACAGTGTGGATATGGGCAGTACACGTGGCGGCCTCGTCAGCCCAACCACCGGCAAGTCTCACGTCTCTCGAGTGGAGGCATTAGGCCGCCCCGAAAGTCCTATGAGCAACGGTAGGAATGAGCCTGACTTTGCGACTGGGTATAGCCTCGGCCTGATCGGAGGTGTTCGAGCATGGGTATGTTTTACCTCTTGTCATGATCCCCAACATTTCTTATTTATTTGTTTATTTTTTCTTTCAATTGGCCTCCAACTAAGAGTATCAATAGATGCGCAGCCGTCGTTCCCTCATTGAAAGCCGAGCACAGTCACCCAACAGCGAAGATGACTCCGAGCAAGAACGTAGCAACGGCATCTCAGGGCCCGCCTACCAGGCATCTCCGGCTACACACTAAGGCAAATTGATGTGATACCGTGTCTGTTCAACCCGAAAACCATCATCTTTCTCTCAGGCTCCGAACGGTTACATATTGCCTGGTCCTTCTTTGTCTCCAATCTTGCTCCGAGTTGAGTGGCTTTTAGGACTGCTTGGGTGGGGAGAGAGCCGTCAGCTTCTTTTGCTTTCTTTTTCCTCTTTTATAATATTATTAAAAGGACCTGGCATGACGGACTAATCAGTTGTTTGAATGAAGTGGGGGTTTTGACACATGAATAATGTTTGGTTTCTCTTGCATTCTAAAACTTTTTTCACTGTCATATTTTTTCATTTCCTTTTCTTTTTTCCTTTTTTTCTTTTTTTTTTCTGCCACCTTTACATCCTGGGTAATATCATCATTCTTCTTATTAGTCTTGTATTAACATTTAAAGGGACAGGGCGGCAATAAGGGATAACATTAAGGGAAATTTATTGCGTGCATGGGATAAAAATTGACTTTGGGTTTTTCTTTGCTTTTTTCTTCAACCTTGTTATTTCCAAATCCTTTTTTATATTTATCTTTGCATTGAGTTTCTTGACATGATTTCAACCTGAAAATACTCCCCGCATATCTACTAATGGATCCGCTTACATAGATTGGTGTCAATTTTATCTCAAAAACACTCATAAAAGAAAGCTAGTGTCCTCATTTATTTAATCGATTTAAAACGTCCTCTATACTCTATTGTATTGTGTATATTGGTCTAAGCTAATCTTGATGAAGTTTATGTTCCAACTCAAGTCATAACTGTGGATCAAATATCGAGTAATGTTACCCCTGCACAGAGTTGAAAAATTTTTTTTAAGACTCCAGTGAAATAATGGCCCCAATCCGTAGAATGCATGCAGGAGACAGAAATAAAAAGAAAACAGAAAGAGAACAATTTGAAATCAAGTTCAAATGGGTATCACTGCCATAAAAAAGCAAAACTGAACAGAAAAAAGAAAGACCCCAAAAATGATGTCAGATTCATCTTTCCCTGGGTCCGTGCGACTCGAACCATTGGGCACGGATGACAATGTATGTGCTTTTTCTCTGAATAAAGTTTTGTTTCCTCCCAAATGACGAATGAGACCGGACGCCGGGAGGCCGTGGATGAAGAGCAGCGATGACAACATCCAGCAACATTCTTAGGGGAGAACCCTGAAACATAATATAAATGCAAAGAAGAAGAAAAGTTGTCGTAAGATAACGTAAGCGAGCAAATGACAGGTTGAGAAATGCATCAAGCAGCCGTAATCGCTAGGCGGGGCCTTATTTTCCGTTCCGGGGATTCCTCCGTCTCGAGGAACCACTGTCCACAGGGCCTCTTCAATAACAGTAGCTCTGGAACTTGTGATGTCTGTAGAAGGAATGCGGGGGTGGAGGTAACAGGAGAACAGATGATGTCTTTGAGGTGATCGCGGAGTGCGGCGGCGTCCTTCACCAAATCATTCTCGAGGACCCGCTTGGCATATGCGTCGCAGCGGGCCGTGATGCCTAATTCGAAGGCGCGTAGACCGCGCACGGCGAATAGGGGCGATACCCAAGGCTCGTCAATGGAGAGGCGGAGTCTCTTGCCGCCAATGATGCCTGTTGCTGGGCTGCCGGAGAAACGGCCAAGGTCGAGGGTGAGATTGAGTTCTTCGAGGCCAGTGAGGGCGGCGACGCGTGTCCAGAAGAGGGCCCAGAGCTGGTCGTTGTGGGTGTGCGAGTAGATGGAGGATTTGTGTTCTTCGCCGGCCATTGGTTGCCAGACGGGGGACCATTGGACAGTGAGGCGCTTGATGGTGCGGAGGTGCTCTGGGGAGATGGTCAGGGAGAAGGCGATGAAGGTATGTAGGTCGTCGACGTCAAAGACGGAGCTGGTGTAGAGGAGGGAGGCGGCTTCGGCGTAGATGGTGCGGCAGGTGCGGAGAAGGGCGGCGGGAGTGTTGCTCAGGGTGGAGGGGAGACGGGCGTGCGTGTGTGGGTACAGCATACTCGCAGTGATTTCGGCGCTGGGGGTCGTGGAGTCCTGTTGGAGGCGCCAGCGAGCTGGTGTGACGGGGCAGCAGCGACGATGGCTATCGAGGGACGAGGTGGTGTTGTGGCAACGCACATGACGGATCTTGTCTTTGACCTGGACGAGGTGCACGACCGAGTCCCCAAAGGCGTACTCGTAGATCATGAGGCGGATCTCCGGGGGCAATTTGGTCAGCAGTGGGCTGTCTGCCTGGGGGGATATGGGTCGGGAGAAAGGGTCAACTGGTGTGGATGGGGACAACAGTGGAGTATCGAGCGAGAGAGGGAGGTCGATGGAGGGAGCGCAGATCTGACGCTGCTTGATCATATCACGGACAGATTCTTGCCATCTTCGACCGGTGGAGTAATAGTGGAAGATAGAGTAAGGGTCCCTAAGGAGCCAGGCATCGAAGTGACGCATTGTGTATGTATTCTTTTTCTAGTACAGGTGTATAGAGAGGGAGATCGGTAAGACTCTCAAAGAGTGAAGATATAGAAGAGAGTGGATTCAGATACGAATAACAGTAGAAATCGAAGCAATTGCCCCGATGGAGACAGGATAGTTCGACACGATGGAGACGGAGCAGATCCACAGTCCCTCCCCTCGAGATCTCGCCCCAGATATATACTCGCCAAAATTAAAAAAATATTTCTCATTCGCAGTATCCGTCGTCCTGTGTAGATATGTCTCCAGAGCAGATCCACTATGACCGGATCCGCTAATCAACGCCACCGAAAAAAAAAAAAAAGAGACACCCAATTTCGTCTGGGGAAGCTTTTGCCAGCCTCCATTCTGATTGGTCACTCAGCGCCACCCAGGCACCATTTTGACCAATCAAAGCGGCTAATAAGGCCGCCGAACAAGGCGCCAATGAACTTCGGGAGTTTCCGTCGCTCTGATTCGGGATATTTCGGTACCAAGTGCAACGCTATGACGTCGTGGCTGGTGGAAATGGCGCCAATGATCGACAGGCAGGTGGAGCTGGTGGGGCGACAGGAAAACTTGGAAGAATGAAGTCCAGTCAAAACGAAACACCACTTGAACTCAACTGGAAGGCAAAAAAAAAAGAAGCAGAAAAAGGAAAATGGAAATGGAGCGCTAGGTCTTTGCGTGCTCGAATGCACAATTGCGTCGGTTTCTGGGGATGAGCCTTGAGGGGAATCGAACAAGACTCAAAAGAGGTACAGGTACGCAGGGTGGGGAGCGGACTGTGCCCTCATTCCTCCTTCCAAGTCTACCCACTCTCCAGATCTGCCTTGCCGTCGAATCCACTCCCGTACGGGGTCCCGGAGTACCTAGCTCCGGGGCATCACTGTTGTCACATTGGTTGCCCACAGTAAATTCTCTGCTCTCGTCGAGGGAGGGACAGAAGGTACAATCAATTCACCACTCGATCGCTATTGACATGGATGGAGCCGAGCTTGACGGAGCGGAAGCGAAGAGAGTTTCCTAACTTAGTACTCCGTTGATGTAGAGCTTTGGCAGGGATCATCCCACCATCACGCCTGTTGAGGCATGATTCTTGTTCCTTTGGTATGAGCATTATTCAAGTTCCAGCCTCACTTTGCGCAGAAATATAAATAAAAGAATAAAAGAATAAGGGAAAAAAAACAAACAATCACTACCCCGCCTCGTTCCGTCGCCAATCCATACTGGATGGAGTAGTTTGTACCGTCGTCTGGACAAAACGTCAGATATAAGAACAGGCGTCTCTGCTTATCTGCTCAGGGAAGAACCTCTTGTTCTCACATCGGATACGCTGCGAGTACGTACACCCCAACATCATCTCGAGGTGCCTTAAGTCTTGTGATGGAGGCGATCTTTATCCATAGAGCATATTCATTCTCCCGATGGCATTGTTCATCTGGTCTGGAGAACAAGGTCATTTGTAAGAATCCATCAGGGTCGAGGCCTGGCCTGAGCAAGATCCTACCAATAATGGCACTTGACCCAGCTGAGCTCTCCCTTGATATACTAAAACACATTGGGTATACCGAGACAAAAAGACCACACCCCTCAACCTTCAAGTGCATCTGGTTGAATCCCTGTCTCAGGAGAGCAACACACCCAAACCCGAGCCAATCCAAGATACTCCGAGTATACTGCCCGTGGCCTGAGCCGACCTAATGATGCATGTTCTTCAATATCCCTGCCCAATAATAAACACATTAAAGGAGGAAATTCAAAAACAGGCCCGGAGGCTTATGATGTAAATTTGCATTGGACAGCTTTCACGAATGCCCCTTTGAAACACGAACTGGGTGTACACATAAAATTAGATATATTCGTATCTGTATACTGCATGTTCATATGTATATATCGTCATCATTATCTTCATGACATGAATCATTTTGTAAGTTTGCCCCCCTAAGATCCACTGATCATGTCGGGGAATGCATCTAATAATTCTAACCCCTCAGTCATCACCACACCCCTTTGCCTTGGGGTGACTCTTTCATGCGTTAGTGCTGCTTTCTATCTCCTGCCTTTCTCTCTTTCCTCTCTTCTGGCCCCTCTCGTGTCGTCACCCCACTTGCCCCTCCCATTTCAAGAATGTTATGTTCAGACACTGCAGTAGTGACGTCGTTACGCTTATAAACAATTTATCGGGGGAAAGCATTTTGTGCGGGTTCCATCATCGCTTTCAATTCCGGTTAGGTGGCTCCTCCCCGTCCGAACCTCCATTGACAGGAGGGGTCTCTGGCGGCGGCTCGCGCGCCATAGCCACATAGATAGCGCTAGCCAGGATCAATGCCGATCCCGCCCAACTTACCGCTGACAAAGTTTCACCCCAGATCGTACTATCATAAAACAGAGCAAACAACATCTGGGTGTATAACATGGACGTCGCCCGAGACCCTGAAGATGTAGGTTGTGTCTCTGCCTCTGGTTCAGGCTTCCCATCACTATCTTCTACATCCGCTGTCCCATATGATCGATTAGTGGAGGAAGAGACGAGCGATGGTTTGAAGTGACGGCGTCGTTGGCGGGGCGGTGGCGGGACATACGCCAGTCCTGCGGTCAACAGGAATTGCAGCAGGAATCCACAGACCCCCAGTCCAATGAGCAGGCTCCATTCCAGAGCGGTCGTGGGAAACTCTAGTGGGATCGAGGGCATGACCATGATTGCGATGAAGGAGACGATGGTCGTGAATAGGGAGAAATAGGTGACCGAGACGAGAGGATGGCAGCGCTGGCCGATCGTTCGGATTGCGGTGTATGCGGAAGAAGCGCCGAGGACGCCCATCAACGCCGCGCAGATGGCCAAGATTCGATGGTATTGGTCCGCCTCGCCGGGTTTCTCCCGCGCAGCCTCGATCGAGTTGGGCTGGCTCTCGAATCTTAAGAAGGGGAAGGGCCGTGCAATGAGAACGACTCCGATCAGTGACACCAGCCCCGCCAACTGCTGTTTCCGGGTGAAAGTTTCACTCGGGATGAAGAAGGAGCAGGCGTAACAGCTCAGGATAGGGGCCAGAAATGTCAGGACCGTGGCCTCCGACAGAGGCAGGTATTGGACCGAGTAGTAGAGGCCGTACACGCCCCAGAATCCCCCCGCTGCACGAAACACCAGTAGAGGGCGCATAGGACGAGTGCCAAAGGGGTGAGGAACCTTAGCATACCACATGTAGAGGTAACTGGCCAGGACGGTGATGGACATACGCGCGAAGAGAATCTGTCATAAGGTAAAGCCCATTTGGTTAACCTTTATTCCCTTCTTGGTGTTCTAAAAACCCGCTCATGCATAATAATATGTTTTTTTTTTTGGTTCCTGCAACCGACAAAAAAAGCCTGTCGTCGGTGTTGCGTACCCTTCACAGAATCAGGGGCATAATATAAAGCCTGTCTGATCAAGCCAACACGCACCTGGAATGGTTTCCACCCCTCCCCGTTCCTCCCTTTAAGTTCTAGCACCTGAGTCATGACATTCATAGACGACCCGAAGAATTGCGATATCATAACCAGAATCATGCCTTTTCCCTGCGCCCAGATTTCACTCGCGTTTTCCGCCACCGTCTCCCGCCATGACGGTGGGGAGGGCGACAAGAATAACGGCGGCGAAGATGACCGGACAGAGGCAGCATCGCGTAGTAAAGGCCTTCGCTCCTCCTCTTCTCCAGTACCGGCCACGGCGAGCTGAGACGTTGTTGATCTCAGCTTTGGTGAAGGGGATGGTGATGACGCCATCCCGAATCAAAGAAAAAAAAAAGAAGAAAAAAAACCAGCAAGGCCGGGGGCCAGGTAAACACCTCTTCTTCCCGTGCGCGTTTTATATTTATTTCTGTTCTGTTTCTGGCCTAGAGTAGACAACAGTAAACCGGATCGAACGCCTTATATCGTTCAAGAGAAGTTTGGGTGATCCTGCGACAAAATACATGTAGGAAGTCAAATGGCTTCGGATCGGTGCTCGAGAAAGACAACCGCCATTCAGCTGCGGTCGGGTGGGGTGGGGGGGGGGGGGGAAGTTAAAAAATAAATTAAATTCAAAACTCCATCAATGAGTCCGGTGTCAAATGAGAAGGAGAGAGGAAGAAAATCTTCTCAAATATGCAGCCTTTTCGCGCAGTTCCCGCGGCTAAGGCTGGGAGTTGGGGAGATCGGCCATCTCTCCGGTTTGTGGACGGGCTTCGAAGCCGTCCGAGATCCAAGTCCATCGCCGGCGGGACGGAGTATAGAGTTGCAAACTAGCGCAGTAGACTGCAGCTCAGATGACTAGAACTTGCGATTTGTTGCTGCCGTGTGAGCTTTAAGATCAATACCAGCCGATATTTGTACTTTATTTTGGAGGGTTAGCTACGATGCTTTCACCTGAGGTATCTTCACGGTCACTTGACCGTTCAAATTGAGAGGTTACAACCTTCGGGATACCGCTGCGAAATATATGTACAGGCGGAGGCAAACGCCAAACAATCCCCATTGTCTACATGAAGGTGAATGTATCCCCGCCTTTTTCCCTAAGCATATTTCCAACCCGTTTCGTGCCTACGATGCGCTCCAACTTCAACGCATCCCACTTGGAGAACAGTGCCCGTACGCCTCCCTGCTCTGCAGCTTCGACAACATTCGCTGGATCTAAGCCCAGATATTCGACAATCTCGCCCCAAAATACCGGGTTCTCCGGGACACCGTACATGATGATCCGCTCTACCCCACGGATCCGGAACCGTCTGAAATGATGCAGACGCTCCGTGTATAGCAGAACTGAGTGACGTTTACTCATGAAATGGCTGCGAGCCCGCGCCACGTCCCGCGGGCTCGTGTACTCGGACATAGCACCGAAGGACACATTGGTCGTTTGCATCGAGGTTGCAAAGTAGTTTCGTATACGGACGAAATCCAGATACGACGGGATGAAGATGAGTGTTCCGGCACCATTCTTACTCCCCCTAGAGGTGATGTTGCGAACGAGGGACGAGAGGATCGTCGTGGTGAACTGCTTGAATCTGGCGTCCGGGTCTTTGGCCGGCGAGATGCAGTCAAAGCGGGAGAAGGTTTGCTTGACGGGGACTGGGAGGGGAAGCTCGGAGATCGCGCCGTTGTAGATGGGGGTGAGTTTGACCTTGCCGGAAACATTCTGCATATGCGTTGAAAAGACGGAGTTGATCTCAGGTGTGATAAAGGAGGTGAGGAGGATCATTTGGCGGACGTAGGAAGCGTTGTTATCCAGGTACCAAGATCGGACGCGGCTGAAATCGCAGCCGTGCGCTTCTTTCGGCTGCAGGTTGAGGTGTTTGAGGATATAGCTGACGTGGTCCCAATTTTGCATCAGGAGGGCATCGGCATGGTCAATGACGACTACTTCGATAGAGGATAGGAAATCATGGTCGCGTTTCTTAGCACTACCGTAGGGTTAACCTACTGCCCTATAGATGATTGGATAGTTGACATTTTTGTGAGACTTACTCTGCTTGGTCCATGATTGTGCGTAGCCCAAGAGGACTCGCGAGGATCAAATCTGAAGCGTAGAATTTCGAGAAAAACTTCACTGTCTTTCGAGTGAACTTGAGGCCAAGCCGAAACATGTCATCATCGTTTCCACCGAATAGCTCACGGAAATCATCGGGCTTGCTCTCCCAGGATTGGTCGTCAGTTGCCGAAAAAGTGTCGAGGAATCGTTTCTTATTTTCTTGCTGTTCAGGCTGGAAGAAGCGGGTGATAGACTCGATAGCCCGCACGCAGGCTTGCTTAGTTGGCAGAAGGTAGAGCACCTTTGGTCTGGTGAAGCCCTGGTCTCGAAGGTCGAGGTCGGCATCTTGCTCCTTGGCTGCGCGCGTGTTATTCTTAAGGACGCGATCCCGGGTCTTTAGCACGTGGTTTGCAGCGTGAACTGCAAGCAAGTCTTGCATTTGCGCAGATTCAGATACTGTTCGGGCACCGTACATGACATCCTGATAGTCAAATATGTAAGGGGCGATATGTTGGACGTTTCCCCTGAGGTCTCGAATACGGTCCATGACCGGAGCTTTCAATTTGCTTTTTAGCTGTAGTATGATTTAGTGTCAGGCATTTAGGTTAACTTGCGCCGCAAATACGAACCTTGAGATGTGCCGTATTTTTCATCGGCGGAAGCATTGATGTATCCTCGTTCTCCCCGGTGTCGGGAATCGCGTGGAGTAGTTTCAAGTCGCCAGGAAGTTCCTTCTTAGTGGTTTTCCACTCGTTTTCCACTGCAGCTTTGATTTTCTGTGATAAATCGTTCTCATCCGGGGTTGAGAAATGGGCCTCGAATGGATCGTTGTCTACTGCTATTAGCGAGGGAACTAAAGGGTATAAGAATAAGAAACTACGTATGGGTTCTCCTACCATTCTCCTCCTCGTCATCGCTTTCTTCTTGTACACCACCACCATCCTCTTCGTCCGATAGCTCCTGCTGCTCTACATCATCATCGAGCAGTTGTTCGGCCTCATCTCCGTCAATGGCTTCCATGTCCTCATCTTGAGGTTCCTTGTTGTCATTGGCACGCTGGTGGTCGATTTTCCTTTTCTTACGAGCGGGTGCCTTGGCCTCTGCGGATACCTGGAGAATTTGGAGCAATTCGTTGTACGGGCGCCCCGATTGTTCTTCCTCTTCATCACTATCGGAGGAGATTTCGTCTGCTGCGGGCTCCTCGTCCATCCCGTCCTCAAACGGTTCGGCGGCATGACTTTCTTCTCCGCCGGAAGAACTGTCCGACCTAGAGTAAGTGGTTAGCTAGACTGAATAAGAATCCCCTGCAGTAATTTAAAGACATACTCTAATTCATCGAGTCGCGACGTTTCAAAACCACTCTTTCGCTTAGCAGGTGTTTTCGCACCCCTGCCGCGCCTGTTAGGGCCTCTACCCCTGGGAGGAGCCATAAATTAGCAATTAAAGAGAAAAAGGAAAGCAAAGGAGTAATGCAATAGAGCGGCGCGAGAAAAGGTCAACCACTAGTCTCGATCTCTTGAGGGTCTGTTGGTGCTGCTGCTTTTCCCTCACTTTTTTTTCGGTGGTGGTTACTTATCTTATCTTAGCGCGAAATTCCCTTTGCGCACACACAATTTGGGCCTCGCAGAAGAACCTCTGCCGCCGAAGTCCAGCGGGCCCGGAAGATTTGGTTCAAAAAAAGAATACCCACTCCCCATCACCGAAAGACGAGGAAAGAGTGTCTGAGAGCGAAGCGACCGGCATCACTCCACCGATTTCCCCCTTCATACTCCCGGAATCATGGCTGAAGCAGATTCTTTCTTGCACCTCGCTCGCCCTCTGGGCCCTATTGGCGCGGGGTCTGCACCGACGACAGCCCCCTTGAATGTTGGGATCCAGCCTCAGGTATGTGTTTTATGAAATGAATTCAATCAGGTTCTTTCTTTGCGACTGCCGAAACTGATTTTCTCATGGTAGGCTCTTTTCTCGATCCTGGACCATTCGCTTCGCCGCAATGCCGATCAGGAACGTGTTATCGGAACACTGCTGGGAACCAGGTCGGAGGATGGCACCGAGGTGGAAATCCGCAGCACATTCGCTGTTGGACACACAGAGACGACAGATCAGGTCGAGGTCGACATGGAGTATCAGAAACAGATGCTTGCCCTGCACCTCAAGGCCAACCCCAAGGAAATCCTTGTGGGTTGGTACGCCACATCGCCCGAGTTGAACACTTTCTCCGCCTTGATCCAAAATTTCTACAGTGGTCAGGGTGACGGCACATGGCCTCACCCGGCTGTCCATCTAACTGTCTCCACCGAGGCTGGAAAGGATATTGAAACCCGTGCCTACATCTCTGCCCCTGTTGGCGTGACTGCTGAGAGGGCCGCCGACAGTGCTGCCTTTATTCCCGTCCCTTACGAGATCCGATACGGCGAACCCGAGAAGAGTGGATTGGAGGCTGTTGCTTCTGCCCAGGACTCTGAAGAGCGCTCCGCCTCTCTCTTTACCGACATTGAGGCCCTGGAACGTGCGATTGAGGAGGTTCTTGGCATGATCGACCGTGTTTCTCGGTATGTCGAGTCTGTCATGGACGAGGAGGCTCCAGCTTCAACGGCATTGGGCCAGTTCCTCCTCAATGCTCTTGCCCTGGCTCCTAAGGTTGAACCTGCCGATATTGAGCGTGACTTGTATGTTAACCCCCGACCCCCTCTGCTATTCTCGTCTTCTGTCGAGTGATATCTAGTGATATATACAATGTTTGCTAACAATATCCTACAGCAATAACCACATCCAGGACGTTCTGGTCGTTTCTTACCTGGCCAACACCATCCGCACACAGATGGAGCTGTCCAACCGGCTAGCAACTGCCCAACTCACCCTGGGCGGCGAATCCGGTACCGCAGAATCTGGTCCCCAGCGTGGCCAGCGAGGCGGTAAGGGTGGCCGTGGAGGACAGCAGCGCACTCAGGACCGAGCAGGAGAGGAAACACGGGCGTAAAGAAGGTTTAGGGTTCAATTGTGAAGATACCTTTACTTTTTTTGATTAATCTCAAGAGTTCTTTTTTCTTCTCCCTCTTTCTCAGCCATCATCTTCCCCACTCAATTTTTTCCCCTCCCCCCACGATTTCTTTTTTTTTGATATGTGCCTGGGGTCGTTTTTTCCTCCTTGGCCCCCATATTTTTCTTTTGATTTGCCTCTACTGTTTTTGCGAAGGAACCAAAATGATCATTTTCGTCATTTTCGAGAATTTTCCTACGTCTGTTTCGTCGCGACAGTCATATATCAATGGCCCCAAAGAATTACAAGAACAGTACCAATGCGAGCGGTGGAGAAAACGAAAAGGAGGGGGGATAAGAAATCCCGTCAGCCCGAAGAGCAAAGGAAAGGATGAGATAGAAAAAGCTTCAGAAAAAGAAAAGCATGGCGTATGGGAGTCAATCTGGCTTGGTTCAGAAGGATCATGACGAGGCAGAAGCTAAAAAAGGGAGTTATATGTGGGCGATGAAGCTTTGAAGGACTTTGAATTTCATTTCTTATGTCTTATTTTCTTCCAGGATATTGTTGAAGCGGAAAAAAAAAGGTGGGGTTTTATGCTGTTTGAAAAGGCGGTTGATGTAGACTTTTGATGTTTGAAACTTGCATATGAAGAATTGATTGAACATATGTGCTTGACACTAGATTTGAACAGTTTCGTTTCTTGTTACGTACTCATTCTTAGGGGTGGGCCTATCAACTTGCAAGTGCACCGAGAAGTTTGATATTTGGTAGTACTGAGTTTATGTTATCTTCGAAGCTGAAAATATGCATGCCCTCCCAACGCCGCCCTATGCATGAAGGGAAAAGTAAGAAACATTCTAGAGTATCCTGAAAGCCCGTTCCAGTCCTTACTGTGCGAGCCAAAGAACGCCTGGAAACCCGCGTGGAACTTAAAAAAAAAAATTGCGTGCAGCAGGGGATGAACGACAATTCAAGCTGCAACTTTTCTCTTCTTCACGGCCGTATCCTCAGTCGCGTCGGAATCACGCCTAGCTCCCCTCTTCCCTTTCCCTTTACTGCTCGACTTCTTCCTCTCATCACCAGCCGTACTCTCCGCTATCTCCTCGAGCCCTTTCTTCCCCGTATCCTTCAGGTTGCCCACCTGATCATCATTTTGATCGAAAGCCTTGCGTGCCTCTTTGAGTTCCCGTTCCATGCGGAGAAGCTCCTGTACACGACCGAGTTTATTTGGGTCACGACGGAGCGCAAAACGGAAGTCGTCGACTTTAATCTTCTGCCGTCGCGAATAGCTCGCGTACTGCGCGGCTCCGTGGCACATCTCGAGCACGAAGTCGGTGACGATTTCGTCGAGAACGCGGACGGTTTCGGGGAGAGGTTCGGAGGGGAAAGATGGGTGGGGGCCCGGATCGCCGTAGGCGAGGAGGAGGAGGCGGACTGTTTGTTGTTGTACTGTTAGCAGATGCTACTTTAACGTTTGGTGTGTATACGGATATTTTATACCCGTATGCATAATGGGGAAAGGTACTACGCACGCTCAGATGAAAAGTTCATCTGGCCCTTATGACGGGCGGCGCGGGCTCGGGGTTCGGCCATCTTCGGTTTGTTTGGTTTCTGATTCTTCGACGCAGGTTCAGAGAGAGAAATTATATCATGCGCGGATGCTTTTGCTGATATTACGGTCGGACTAGGGGGCGTAAATGCAGAACTCTTCGGTTTGAAAGCAGGATTGTAACCGGCCCTGATCAAGGCAGTTTCCTGGGGATTAAACGGCCAAGGGGGAGCGAGTTGCCGTGACACATGGCATGTATTATTAGTGTGTCGCGAAGGACCTAGGCGGGCCCGGGAGACCTGCTGCGCCGGGATGAGAGCAGAACGGCGTTGGGGAGACAATGACTGCGGTGCGACCTGAGCGGGAGTAGGATTGAAGGTTGGCACAGGATAAGGATGAGGCTGATGGCGTGTCGAAGGCGGAAGAGCGAAATGCACCCGCGGGCGGTGAGAGTCCTGGGGGCCGCTCATGTCGGCAGAAACCCAAGTTCTGGACACTGCTCTGTTATCAACGCTCTCTTTTCGGACCAGCGATTCTTCAGCTAGCTCCTTTATCTACGAGATAATTAGTCTGGGCCCTGTGTTGTCCCGGTTGAGATTGAACCGTCGCCAGATAGTTGTTGAAGGGAGGTTTTGAGAACCAAACCGTCAAAATGGTAAGTGACACTCTTCTCGGGCTGGTGAAGTTGGTGAAGTGAGCAAGTGAGTGATTTCTGATGAGATGACCAGTCTGCCCTCTTCAACTTTCAATCGCTTCTGCTCGTCTTCCTCCTCGTCATCTGCACGAGTACCTATGCCCACTCTATCATGCCTGGAATCATGGACCGTAATCAGAATGGGTGCGTTTTTGCCAGCAAACAGCTGTCTCCCGCCCCGTCAGAAACCGGCGGTGCTGATGTTCATAGGTTCTTTGGGATATTCTGGAAATGTGCTCGAGTCGGAGAACGGCTGAGCCCGTATGTGAGTATTTGTTGTGTTCTGATGGCCGTAAGTCAACCCACCTCCGTGCTAATGATATAGAACACTGCTAACATGAGTCTGGCGCTCAAGGGGTCGATCTTCTTTGGTGGTTAAGCAACAAGACCCGTCTCACTTTTCTCACGACTTCAAGATAACGTGGTTACTCGCTCAGCGAAGGAAAAAAATCCATCTTCGTGCGTCATGGTCGGGCATTATATTATTTAGTTTTTAAGGAGTTAATTTTCATGATATATGATCATAAATGCATGCTATATAAAAGGCAATGGTAAACACTTTCAGGTCTACTATATATTTCCTAATACACTAAATGCTCTATTGATATCCCGCTTATAAAGGTCCCTGTCCGCGCTCAATATGCAAGAGTTGAAAACGACACAGAAAGAAAGAAATGGAAGGGAAAAGAAAAGAAGGAGAATAACGAAGGGTATCTCATTGCTTGGTTTTCATGTTCTCCTTCAAACGTTGCAGGCCCTCATCGAGTAGCATCTCCGTGTCACTCGCTTGCGCGCTGCGGTTTAAAGAATTCTCAGGGTCAGGACTGGACAACCCATCAAGTTCCTCTATCGCCACCCATAGTCGTTCAGGGTCACGAAGGTAACGTAAACTCTTCAATAG
This sequence comes from Aspergillus biplanus, assembly GCA_027569045.1. NCBI lineage: Eukaryota > Fungi > Ascomycota > Eurotiomycetes > Eurotiales > Aspergillaceae > Aspergillus > Aspergillus biplanus. The sequence continues at coordinate 784,982 of JAPDEJ010000009.1, read as the reverse complement.
ATAATCGTTGATTACGAATCCTTGTCTCTCCATTTCCTTGACATGTTTGGCTATTGTAGAATAATCCTGAGTGTTGGTGAAACCATTGATGAGCGTGTTCCAAGTCACTTGGTTATATTTCACTCCATGTTTAGCCATCATCATGCCCACTTTTTCTGCAGCCAGTGGCTGGTGGTTGTAAACAAATATGCTCATGAGAAGCGTCCAGGTTCGGACTGATGGTGCCGGATGAATGATACCGTTAGGTGGGAGACTATTGGGGTCAGCTTGAGCCTTAGATGAACTATGTAGCATATCTTCAACAAGCTGCACAGCTGGCTGCAAACCGCGAGGATCGCTCCGAAATGAAACGAGGAACTCGTTATACATATGGTCAGTAGCCGCCAGAGGAGCGATGGTTGGATGCCCGTTCAGAGCAAGGTGTCGGAAACGGGAGTAGACAAGCTTGCTACTATTCAAGTGCTTTTGACACCGAAGATAGGCCGTGATAATGATGTATAAGGCAACGACAGACGGAGGAGATTTATCGATGCCTGATGGGGGACTGTAGTTCGGGGGAACGATAGAAAGTTCTTTCAGGGGTGTGATGTCGTGCGCCTTGGTGTAGACATCAAGCATAGAGACGAAAATCTCCTTGGGGTCCGCGTTCGGATCGATGTTTTTGGCTGTGTACATGAAGTGGTAATGAAGAACCTTGCTCAAAATCCAAGGGTTTTTTTGGAAACCCCCATGAGATTCGATCTCCTGTCTCAACTCATCGAATCGAGCCCGGTCGTCACGAGCAAGAGCGTCAGTGAGTAGTGCCACATACGTGTAAGAATCTGGATGAAAGTTTTGGCCCCTCATAAAATCTAACATGTCGAGTCCCACTTGCGGGTCGCCCGTTTTGAGAGCATTCGAGAGAACAATGTTCATCATTTCTTGGTTCGGTCGCACGCCCATCTCAAGGAGCTGGGGGAGGATGCCGAAGTTGCGCTGCCCATTGCTATTCTGTACTGTATCGCGCATTAAGAGGCTGCAGCAATGGCGAAGAACAGGTTCCGAATCCATGGTAAGGTTGTCTTGTTCGAACGTCCGCACCAATGAAAGCATTTCGATGGCTTTTTCGACGTCTCCAAACTCTATAAACCGACCCATGAAACAGAGGCATGTTTCTGCCTTTAAATGAATCCGCTTATCCCGCGACACCCTGTAGGCCTCATAGACGAGATTGCGGCCAACGGATTTCAGATAGTGTCGGACCCCTTTCTGGGGTAGAAAGAGGATAGGCCAGGTATGAGGACTCAGGCAGGTATGAAGAAAGGTTTCGCCTTGCACGGTCTCCGGATAAAACTGGTTTAAGAAAAGCACACAGTCCGAAACTGGCATAAAAGGGGGTTTTTCGGCACTTTGACAGGTAAGGAGGAGAAACTGAGGAAGGCACTCGGGGTCATGTTGTAGAATCCAGAGGGACAAACGAAACCAGTGAGCCGCCCTCGCAGACTTAGGTAACGCTTCCCATTTATCGCGGAAACCGTTTTTATCCTCTTTGACCATGCGAAGGAGGGTACGGTCATTATAATTTAAACGCACGGTCACCAACTCTTTTCGAATGGCCCTTTTCAAGAATCTGGCCTGGTAGATCTCATTACGGGCATTTCTCCATCGATGCAGGAGGTCCGCGCGGCTGAAAAGTGAGCTCAGCCGGATATCATCATCCTGTTTCGCTAGTTCTTTGCTCACTCTTCTCGTCCTCTTTCCAAGTATCTTGCCGTCACGGTCTCTATCAAAATACACTATCTTGCGCGCTTCGGTATGGACGACGCCCGGGGCAGTTTCGTAAATTTCGGAGTCATAGTCGTCATACGGCTTGGGAGATAAAGAATCAAGTGGTTCATCTTCGTCGAAAGCAAGATCGTCCAAATCCAAATTGCGGTTAAGGTCGGGGGTCAGGCCGGAAGTGGTTGTCTGCGTCGTGGAATGGTGTTCGTAGGCCAACCTCAGCTCGGTAGATAGTTCACCAGGATGCGCAATATGCGAAGGCGACGCATTGTTGGCCACATATCTTGCAAAATGGACTGTCCCTCTTAGTCGGTAAGATTGCTCCAAGCGGAGACTCGGCGGCGGAAAACAGGCCGGTAGTCCAGCGCGGAAGCGAGAACGCAGCAAACGATGCGGACAAAATGACATTCAGAATCACTTGGCTGAATACATTGAAAAGAAAGTCACTATCAAGAAGAAAGAAAAAAATGTGAAGGTCCGAATGGGAACTTGAAGGCGACACTGAACTATGTGAGACGGAGAAGAGGGAGCGGAGAGCCAAACGGGATTAAAATGGCAGTATCGAATTTTGCGTGCTTTCCGCCATGGCTGTGGCTGGTGGGCCCGCTCAGACTGTGGCACAAACCCTTGAGCAGCCTACATAACTAAAAAGTGTTTGAACCACAATAATGCCTTTCCATCGCGATTAGACAGTTAACGGCTGCTACTACTATCCTTGTACCTGACCCTCCAAAGTAACTGAAGAAAGCATCACCCATCGGTTGTCGCGAGCTCGTCGCGCGGGTAATTGGATTTCCTTTCCCTTTTATTCAGAAAAAATATCTTTCTTTGCATCGTGCCTCCGTCAACGATGTCATCCAATCATGCCTCCCTCGACGCCGCCGCAACGGACAGAAAATCGCGCTTAGCAAAGCTCGCAGCCCTAAAACGGAAACAACCAGAGCCGGAGCCAGAGCGGCCAACAGAGTTTGACCTCAGGAACGAAGAAGCTGAAGACGCTGTCTCCGATGTCACGAAAAAGTTTCTCTCTGGAAGGAACTATGATGTGGAAACCCGCGGGGCAAAGCTAGGCTTTGACCAGGCACCAATAGACGGACAAATCACTCTGGAAACACAAGCTGCCGAAATAGCGAAACAGACCGCGGAGCAGGCCAGAAAAGACGAGGAGACCGACCAACCAATTGATCTCTTCAAACTGCAACCTAAGAAGCCCAACTGGGATCTGAAGCGAGATCTAGACGAGAAGATGGATACCCTCAACGTGAGGACGCAAAATGCAATTGCAAGGCTCGTGCGGCAACGGATTGAGAACGCGCAGCGGGCAGCGAAGGCCAAGGGGGGCGTGTCCAATGGCGGTAGTCAAGGAGAAGAAGTGGGAATCGAGGGTGAAATGCTGGTGGAAGGAATTCATGTGCGTGAGCGGGAGGAAGCAGACGAAAGGGAAAAAGAAGACGAGGATCTGGCATGATTTTGATACCCTAGGGAGGCTTGTACGGGAACTGTTACGTTTCGATCTCATCAACTTCCATTGCTTTTCAGGCGCTCACTGCTGGGATACGGGTCACGTCAAAAGGCGTTGAGGTTTTATTTAATTTTGCATTGCGATGACATATATCCTTATCAATACATATATATTATTCATATTAGTCTAATGCGATTCCTATGTAGATTTCATCTCAATACCTTCCGGCATGAATTCCTTTGGGTACACCCCACCGATTCGAGCGCAAAACCCGCCGCCATCTCTCCCTCAAAGAATAAGAATTGAAGAAAGAACAGAAATTAAGAGGAAAAGCAAAGCAAAGTCATTAACCAAATTTACTCAACTTCCAAAATTCATAGCTTGAGTTAGTGCAAGGCGTTTGCTGTAAGGGCTGAGGCTGCGCTGTCGCTGAGGTTGGGGAGGGTGATCCCTTCCAGCATGACCACCACGTCCACCATAAGCCTTTCCTCTTGGACAAGATCTTCTTGCAGAGCTACGCTCAGGGGCTGCCTCTGGGGTCAAAGAGTGTCTCTCCCTTGGAAGTCGGCCCGTACCCATGCCTCGACTGCGGCTTCTTTCCCTTCGATCACTATCGCGCGATATGTTTCGCGCTCTGCCACGCTCTTTCGGACTAGATTCTCGCCGTCGACGTCGGATATTTCTATCGCCCGCCCACTCAGGGGAGCGGGAACGTGCCCTCTCGCCAGATGAGTATGAAGAGGCAGAGTAATGGGATGACGAGTCACTATGGCGTCTTTTCCGAGACCACGAGTGGCGAGAGGACTGTGACTTGGCCTGCGCCGAGCTTCCCCGTTGATCATGTAGCTCTCGTCGCGGGGATCCAGAGCGGGACCGATTCGTTGATATTGTAGATACAGAGCTGACAGAGTGCGATGATATGGATCTTGGCCGCTTGGTTGCCTGTTCACGACCGCCGATCGGATCTAGTTCATCAAGCTCTCGTTTTCGACCCCGTTCTTCCTCACGTTTCGCGAGTATCTCATCTGCCAAGCCTTTCCTGATCGCTTGTAAGAATCACATCGCCATGGAGTATGAGGCTTGCGGAGGGGATCCGACTCACGTGCGCGAGACATCGCTTGGAACATCTGTAGTAAGTTGTGGACGCAGTTTCGGGTTCAGTAACTGTTGCGTACGGGACGGCCGGGCCATATAAGGTCGTTCCTGAGTCGTGGCATTGCATTCGTAACTATAGTGCCGTAAATAGAAAAATAAATCGTCAGTACGAAGTGTTTAAATCATTCCCGCGAAGACACATATCTCGTTTTAAGCATTTTTGGCATAGAGTAGAGGCCGTCGCCTTCGAAGGGCCTCGCACCCCCGGAGCATTTCGGTACCGATTCATGACGAATGGTGGCAGTAAAGACGGCAGAGATTAAACCGGAAATGAAAAGGAACAGAGTAAACTCGCAAACAAACGGCGAAGAAGAGGAAAACCTATAGATTGCCGTGCCTCAGCACCCTGTCGTCCTCATTTTCTCTCCCTCTCCGCGGCTGTTGAGGGTCTGGTGTGGGTCACAAGCGCGCGGCTACCCGTCCACCAAGCGAAACCCGCGCCCGATCACGGTCTTTTGTCTGGTCGACTCTCACTCTTCGCTTCCAGCCCAAAGAAACTAAGATCAAGACGGCCCATCACCATCGTCCGGCTCACTCGACCCCCGAGTTCCTGTGCTGCTTTCAAAGTAGAGTGGTCGTTTCTTCACGACACTCTTCTTTTTGCTCATTGGGAATCTTTCCCTCTCTTTTATTTCCGTCCTTGTTATTCATTTTTCCTAGCCCTGAGTACGACTTCCCCCTCTTTGCGGAAAAAAAAAAAAAAATAAGAGAGTAAGAGAAAAAAAATCATGACCAAGTCTTTCTGACCATCGTGTAAGAGCAGTCACCTCCTCCTTGTCTATACTTGCCTCCTACCCATTGATATTTGATCCGTCATCTCGACCTTCGTACCATTTCTCACTGTATTCCTTTTTTTTCGCTTGCCTCATCCGTATTGCCAGGCGGACCACCAATCATTGCGATCTAACCTCAAGCAGCTTTCCTTATGGCGAATTACGTTTTTCAGAGATATGTCGTCTTTCTTTCTGGGCTTGTGTGAAGTGGGATCTTTTAGTGGCTTTTTCTCTACTCGAATTTGGGTTCCGTTCTCGTCTTCCGTCTACGCATAAATCCTCTCGCCGGGTTTCATCCCCTATACTATTTATTCGTACCTATTCGACAACCACGCCTGATAACAAAACACCCGAAAAAAGGATTCTCAAGTTTACGTTGCGTGCGTTCTGCAAAATATGGCGTCACAAACCTCAACGAGAGGCGGACACCGGCTCTCTTTCGCAAAGGTATCTCCCCCTATGCACAAGGCCTGTGCGATCCTGTCGGGATTATGGCCTCGATTTCCTGACGTGAGATGTTAGATCGCTGCTTTGCCCCCACCATCTAAACCGGAAACTTCCGTCGCGCCTGATGAAAGGCACGGTGCACAGTCGCTTGAAGAACCGCTATGTTCAGACCCACGGGGTTCAAATGACTCCTTACCCGCCCAAGACGGCCTGACTACCGTAAAAGTAGAGGCCGGCATCATCGATAGAAACATCGATAGTCTATCAGAGGCCGTACAAGCCGCTCATCTTTCCGAGAAGAAAGACCAAGCGAACCCTGAATTCTCGATTGAAGGTCAAGAGAATGGGTCTCTGAAACGGGAGACTTCATTTGAAGATGACCGCACTCATCTCTCCAACTCCTCCACAAAACCGACGAGTTTCGATTCAAAGAGTATGGCCTCCGTTACCACGTTTGCCATGGACGAAAAGGATTCGTTGCGGCCAGATGACAGCGCTAGCGTGCAGGCCATTGATGAGGAAGAGTCACTTTCTGGGCCGGCATCCGGTGCCCCGAACTCGCTAACTGGATCTGAGTCCGGTGCTCGGGGCTTCAAAGACATGCAACGACCCCGAGCACCTCTTCAAACCGCAGCCCCAATTTTCAACGATGTCTCTCAGCAGACCAACGGTGTTGTTATCTTAACGGACCCCGTGGCTGGCAATTTTGTCGTTCCAAACCCAGAATCTTTTCAAGCGGGCCGAGCTATCCATGGGTTTCCTTCTGAGCCAGATGAGAAGCTGCTCGAGGCCATGAAGTCTCCGAAGGACCGTCTCCTCATTTTACAGCTAGAGGAGAAAGTCAGACGCTTCATTCAAAATTCCAAGTAAGTTTGGGATTTTCGCATGTGCTTTCACTTGATCTGACAATCATAAAAGGGAACAATCTTTGGAGTTGCCGCCTTCTAATGCTTTTGGCCGTCTTCTTGCCCACAAACTTGGTGACTACTATCATCTTACCCATTTTGTGGACAACAATGTTACATCTGTTCGACTTCATCGCACTCCTTTCTGCCGATTGTAAGCATTCTTTTTCTTGGCCGTGTCGGCCATAGTACTATAGGCGCTGTGCTAACTTTTATAGACCTACCCCGCTCTCTATTCTCCATGCTGCCTCCAACGGCACCCCACCCCCCACTATGCCTGCTATGAAAATCATGCGCCGTAATAACGGGGAACGACCTTCAACCGAAGGGAGCATAGCAGCGAGCTCATCTGTTCCCTCCAAGGCTACCTCCGAAGCAGGTGACAGCGAAAATGACGGAGAGCGTGGTGGCTCTTCCGCCGGCACCCCGGCCAAGGACAGATTGCCCTTAACTAGAGAAGAACGTGAGGCTAAGTACCAGGAGGCCCGAGAGCGCATTTTCCGTGACTTTTCAGAAAAGGCTTCAGACAGCATGAATGGCGATTCTAGCACCAACATTTCCCGCTCGAGTTCAACCAGTGGACGCAAGAAGACACACCGCCAGAAAACTCCCCACGATGATAGCTTCGAGGCTCGGTCGCAGTTTAATGCATATTATCCCGGCATGCAATACGCAAATGGGCCAGCGCCATACGGGATTAATATGACCGATCCCTCGTTTCCCCCCCAACCTTGCATGGTTGGACCTGGTGTGTCCCCGCCTAACATGACCTATGCCCCAACCGGCCAGAACGGCGTCATGTACCCCGGGCAAGTGAACATGAGCTCCGTACCACATTATCCCATGCCTGTGTCCCCTCAAATGACTCCGAGCGGTCCATGGCAGAACGGGGCTGTTCCTCAGCAATCTCCATATGCCGGATATGCAACGATTAATCAATCTCCGGCCATGGCCCCGGCGAAGCCTTCACCGGCCTTGAACAGCTACCCCATCCCAAATCCCGTCCAATTCCAACCCACCCCACCCGGTTGGTCCTCTCCACCCTATCAGGGAGGTTATCCACAACCCACCCATAGGAACCAACCGCCAATGCCATGGGCAAATTATCAAGCACAGCCTCTCAACCCAACCTCATACCCATATGCACAATACCCTGGGCAGCCGATGAACACGGGAATGCCCACTCATTCCGCCTCGCATCCGTTACCGGGGAACTTCAATAGGTCCCACTTCAATCCTCAAACCCGCTCTTTTATTCCCGGCGGTGCTTCCAACGCACGGCATCCGAACAAAGGCAACCAGCCCAGTATGGGCTCATATTCTGGCATGCAGCCGGGTATCCAGCTACAATGGGCCGGATATCATGAACTTAACGGCAAGAGCCCGGAGATTATAGCTCCCAATATGTCCCGGGGAGCACCTCCAGGGGGTAAAGATTCGATCGCTAAATGGGGTACACCTTCCCACCTTCCACCTAAACCGCCACCGTCCGAAGTTCCGTCCGATTTTGAAATGAAGCATCGGAATCCCACATCAAACCACGCTTATTCCAGCAATACATTACCCAACCCCAAGAACGGTCCACTTGTTGTGTCTGGTGGAACGGGCGTACCACGACAGACCTAATTTTGGCCCTCCTAAACAATGGTTCCGGATTGGATGTAGTGATTTGCTTTTTTCGGTTTTACCATCACTGTCTCTAGCAGATAGATAGTGTGAGGGGTTTGACAAAAGTACGCAGCTCGTTGTGAGAGTACGATAAATGAAAAGATAATTTGGCGAGCTCTGAGGAGCCATAGGGGTCGAAGATATGAGCCCGTGGATGTGACTTAGTAAATAGATCCGTTATGAGACCAGCTACTCTCGAGATATTGCCAAAACAAGAAAAGGTGGATAGCTTGATCTTCATGAACATACAGCTAATTCGACCCTTTATTATTTATTTTTCCGTCTTCTATTATAGAACCTTTTGTCTGTTTGTATTTTATTATTACTTTCGACAAGAGGACCCAGCAAATTTTCAGACGTAATATTGAAAGTCCGCAGCTAGAATTACATTGAAAATGACAAATAATAATAAAACCGTATGAAAATATATGAATACAAAATGTCATCTCATGCACTGGCAGTGATGTCTCCCCGTAAATCGCGTTTTTTTCACTTCTTCCCCCCCTCTAATTCCAACTTCTGAATTTCCCTTTCCAACGCCTCCACTCCATCCTTCCTAAACCTCGTCACCTTCCGCACATTCATGGTGGTAAGCTCATTCAGCGTCTCAAGTCCCTGCCCCCGCTGTCTAGCCACAGTCCTCGCCGTCAGCGCAAACCGCATATCCTTCGGTCCATCAACTAATTCCAAAATCGCGCTCGGGGCCTGATCGTCCTTCTTCGGTTCAACTCGTAGAACCCTTGTGTATCCACCTGGACGGCTTGCGTAGCGTTCACGGAGGGGACCGAATAACTTGGGGAGAAGGTCGTGGGGTGTCTATATTTGATTAATACTTGTTGTTGCTCTAGCCTTCTCCGTTTGTTTTGAATTGAGAGAATAGTGGAGAGGACAGAGATGATACATACATAAAAGACAGAGAGAGCTTGCCGCCGACTCGCCTCAGTGTTCTTCTTTCCGAGCGTGATCAGTTTCTCGGCTAGACGTTGGGCTTCCTTCGCTTTGGCCCATGTTGTGGTGATAGATTCGTGTTGGAAGAGGGATGTGACGAGATTTCGAAGGAGGGCTTGTCGGTGGGAAGATTTACGGCTGAGATGGCGGTATTTGGCAGCGCCTCCGGCCATTGTGATGTGATTCTGTCGGGTTTTTTTGAAATAAGGGAGGAGACTCTTGCTTTATTTCTCCGGTGGGGGGGTTTCCCTCGAAGGTCGAATTGAATATCACGGTATCAATTATGCAGTTCTTATGGTGAGAATAGAGCTGTTGGAGAGCGAATTAGGACTATACAAGTCGGAGAGAAGCTGGTGGTGATGAGAAAGTTTGGAGTGGAAGATTCGATTTCACCGCATTAGCCAATCGGAGTGCGTCGAGCAGGACTTGGGTCCTTCTGCTCAAACTTCAGCTATCATCATGGTTGGATGCTCGATTGGACTACTTTCTTTTTTTCTACTTGACCTTTTTTTTCCCTTTTCTTTCTTTCCTTTACAAATATTAAATTATTCCAGCTTTTCTACACTCCTAAAGAAAATCCAAGCTAACCCCCAGAAACTATACTCACGTCTAACCGATCCCTATCTATTTCCACCTGGGACAGGGAAAATAACCAACCCCGCCATCGAAGGTCCTAAATCCAATTGGAATATAATAGAAAAAACTACTACCTATCTCCCTCCCATTCCCGTACCGTGCGGAACAACAACAGGATGGGCTTCATCGCCGGCTTCGTACGTTATACCCCCCTCCCCTGGGCGATGGAGAGAATCACGCGAAACTAATCCGAAAAGTAGTTCAGCGGGTTCGCCCTCACAACCTCCATGCTCTACCTCACTATCCAAGTACATCGATCCAATCGCATTGATCAACGGAACGCAATCCGCGAACAAACGCAGGCCCTGAACTGGTTGGCTGCGTCGACGGGTGCGTATGACCGTCGGCTCCTGCCAAAGGAGCAGGAGGAGAAAGAAGGTGATTCCCAGCCCCGTGAAATTCTGGCGGGTCAAACACTATCATCGTCGGGGGTGAAGGATATGTTGAAGCATCGGTGGAATGAGGAGGTGAAAAAGTTGGCGAGGAAGGCGTATGACAGTCGATGGGAGGACGCGAGGGATACGGCTGTCGAGGGGTGGAAGAGTGTGAGGAGGCTTGTGAAAAAGGAGTAAATGGAGATAGAAGTTGAAGTAGTCCGGTTCCTTTTTTCTCTCTTTCTATTTGCTGCTTTTTCTTCCTGGGTTTTTCGCATTTGCATATGGATATGGGTGTTTATTTTGTACGAGGAGCATGTTGGGCTCTGATACCCCCTTTGTTGACTTGAGTCCAGCGTGTTTACTACTTTTTCACCGTGAAACTTATTGGGTCTAAAGGATATATATGGCGGTAACATTCCTTAGTATTATAATGAATAATACATGATTTAACAAGGTTTATCCGGACTAGTCCCCGGAGATATTGTAGTTAATGATACGCTGGGGATTTCCGAAATCTCAAAGACCATGGGGAGACGATATTATATCACTCGACCACAAAGCTCCATATTGTCAGGGAAAATGGTCGCTAAGTCTTGGGTAAATGACGTAATGGGCTCAACGAGCTATATTACGATGAGGAAAGCGCCGCAGCCGTACAACCATCACGAATCCAGCCGCGAAGGACGATGCGCGTGTCCGTCCTCTCGTTTGAGAGGGGCAAGGGGTAGGTCAACTTCAGCCCGCGTGGATCACAGACTGAGAGGTAGAATGCGTCGCCGTACTGATACTATCATCATCACTCCAGATATCCTTACTCTCCGCCTCCATCGTCCGCATCGCCTGGGCAATCTCTTCCAGTTTAGCCACCACATCCAGAACCCCACCATTAACACGATCGAAATACCGATCATTCGCTTCCCGCCTCTCCCGCGCAAGAAGGATATCTTTTTCCGTTTCCTCGTCTAGATTCCGCAACGTCGCCTCACCCGTCTCTCCTGTTGCTACGGGCGGCTGTTGCTGCTGCTTCTCACCGGCCGGCAGCGCAGCGGAAGGAGCAGGAGAAGCCTTCTTATTCGGTGCAGCAGGGCTTTTAGACTCCGTCGCCTCATCGTCGTCATCTTCTTTTTCTTCCTCGGCTTCGTTCCGCGCCCACGCCTGCGCTAGTCTCAGATGCTTCATTCGCAAATCTTCCAGCGCCTCGGAGTGCTTCTGACCGAAAACGTGGCCGCGTGCGGCAGCGCTGACTTCCACATCGGATAAAGCACTTTGCATCTCCTCCCAAAGCGCATCGGAGCCATCGACCTCCCCTCTCGACTGGGTGCGAGACAGGAACGGGGAGAGCGAGCCCGGAGCGTCGAGGGGCCGAGGGGGGTGGGATGGGCGGCTGCGGCTTAGATTGGGCCGCGGAGAAGCCGGCCGGTTCGCACCCGAGAGAACGGTCGCCGGGCCTTGGAGGTGCAGAGAGAGATTAGACGCATTGTGAGATGGGGGACCCTGAAAGAGGGCTGGAGGGGGGAGACGCTGTGAGACTGTGGAATTGATTTTCCTAAGGGAGTCAGGGTTGAGGGAGGGGTCCATTGTCGCAAGAATATTTAGTTCGGTGTTTTTTTTTTGTCTTCGGGGTACGAATTCGCTAACAGAGGGTAATACTGTAGCATTCTATCCCTGGTCATGGATCCCTTTCAAAGGGACTATGCTTGCTGTTATTGATTCATGCTTCTCCAGATAAGTACTACTCCAGACATGGGGTCTAGTTCTCTTTTGGGAAGGTACAGGAAGCTTATCGTTATCGCGCAGGTAAGTTTCTCCGACGCCGGGACTCGCTTAGCCGTCCGTTTAGGGCGAAGGCGCACAGCAAGACACATTTTGGCCTTCCCGACTTTAGCGAGACCGCCGGCCGTGAAAGGAACATCTCGATCTTCGACTTTCGACAACCATCCCATCCCAGCCATTTGGCGAATATCTATCAGTCGGTACGTATAATTCCCTCGCCCCTATCACCTCAACGTCGATTATAGGGAGCACACTATCACGGAAAATAATATCCAAAAAAAATTCATCACCATCATCTGTCCCCTCCTTTCTCCCGCAACCCGATATCAAACAGACACGTCCTCGCCAAATACCTTTGCAGTCTATTTTCTAACAAAGGATTTTTATTTCACAAACAGACTACCGTCCATTCGAACATAGTCCGCCAAGATGGGTAAAGGACAGCCCCGTGGTTTGAACGCCGCCCGCAAGCTCGCCAACACTCGTCGCGAGAACCGTTGGGCCGATCTGCACTACAAGAAGCGTCTCCTCGGTACCGCTTTCAAGTCCTCTCCCTTCGGTGGTGCCTCCCACGCCAAGGGAATCGTCCTCGAGAAGGTCGGAGTTGAGGCTAAGCAGCCTAACTCTGCCATCCGAAAGTGTGTCAAGGTCCAGCTGATCAAGAACGGCAAGAAGGTCACTGCTTTCGGTGCGTTTTTTCTCCCTTCTTTATTTGCGTTCAGGTGGGAGGACCATGTGTTGTGTGAAGTCGAAAAACCGATTCCGGCCATGTTAAAAGGAGAAGGGAAAGGATAGGGGCGAAAATAATACTGGTGAATTTGAATCTGAATACTAACTTGATGTGATATATCAGTCCCCAATGACGGTTGCTTGAACTTCATTGATGAGAACGACGAGGTTCTCCTCGCTGGTTTCGGTCGTAAGGGCAAGGCCAAGGGTGATATTCCCGGTGTCCGTTTCAAGGTCGTCAAGGTCTCTGGTGTCGGTCTCATGGCTCTGTGGAAGGAGAAGAAGGAGAAGCCCCGTTCGTAAACAAATTCCATCATCCCCGGCAAACAAAGATCTTCACGAACCACGAACGAACGAAACATGATATCCGAGCTTTTGTGGAGAGACGGAGAAATGGGGTGCGTGGATGCGGTAGCGGCGGGCCCATTCCATAGAAGATTTGGGAGGCAAGAACAAATCTATGGTCTGGAAATTATGGTTCAGGATGGGTGACAACCTGCATTCTTCCCATTGCAGATAAACTACGATTGATATATTCATAAAAAACATGGCGCCATGATTTATTTCTTTGGGAGGGGCCCTAAAAATTTCAACTAACTTTCCAAAACTTTGTTCTCCGAGTCTTTACGTAGCACGTAAAGTATATGGTAAGTTGATGTTATAGCGGGAGTCACACATTTCTATCTTTTGGTAAGATACTTGTCATTGTCAATTCTTTGCCAAACATATATCAAACCCACAGTGGCTGTAAATAAGTAACCGGCCACATACTTATGAGTATTAATGTTTGGGCTCTTGCTTCTCTCTTTTCACAATTCGCTCCTTTGCCTCATCCTCTTCTGGATAGACCCGTTTTTTGTGTCGAAGCTTGTATAAGCTACAGTGATCATCTGTGTACCCCTGGTATTCCAACGGGAACCTGCTTATTGGGAGATATCCATATGGATCTTCTAGGCCTTTTAGAAGTTCCTCATCAGATACCCCAGCCATCCAGTCAATAAAAGAATTTGCTTTACAGGCGGCATAATCTCCAGTAGATCGCACATAGTACACCCAATCTGTCATCCTATCACTGCATGAGGTAATACGAAAGGCCAATTGAGTGCCCGGGTCACCATCGCATGTTTCTTTTGCCCACATTTTATCATGCTTCATTCCCTCGGGCTTGATCTCAGCCTGTACCCGAACCCCAAATTCGGCAGCCACCCTATCTAGGGGCACTGGAAGGGTGATATTGGTATGAATACAAACTATAAAGCGGTCAGTTTGAGTGTCCCCGCAGCCCTGGTACTTTCGGCCATTGAGTAGGCCCATCTGTGTCCTTAAAACGCTCCGTCGAAGGCCCGTGTGACTGCCTGGCCTTTCGGAGAACAATCTTGGAAACCTTTTCATGGGACAGGGAGTGCTCCAGATCGTCTTTCTGCGATAGCCAAAGCCCTTCTGCGATCTCAACGGGGTTGGTCTCATCATAGCATGCCCTCTGCTCCTCTACCGTATAGATTAGTACTGCTGCATTCAGCTTTTCTTCAATCAACTCCTGCATTTTCTGTGTTTGGCCCAAAGCCCGGGGGAAGTGGGAGGAGATCCTGTAAGCCTCTGTCTGGCCCATCATCCCCAGACTTGAGGCCACTCGCATCATAACTTCCGGCCCCAGAAATTTCGCCGTTCTTAAAATACGGGTTTAATTCATTGTGGAGGGCCCGGACGGCTTCAATTTTAGACTTATCAAACCCATCACCGCGCGATCGGTTCCGAGATTGAGGCACATACAATCCCGGGTTCAGCGGCTTATACTTCGCTGGTATACGGGGCAGGGCGACAGTAAGCATGAGTAATGAAACCGCCAATGATCCCCCCAGCCCTGCGAGGCGCATAATGTCTTCATCATGTATGAACCCCTTCCTAGCCAGCCACGATCGTATAGCAGGGTGAAGCGTTTCGAGGGTGGTTTTAGGACGACCATTTTCTTCATTAAGATATCCCCTCAGTATCATGGTGACCGCACAGCAAGACTCAGTAAAATACGGAAATATGTCTGGAGTCTGAGTAATTGTCGCTGCAAACCCCCATACACCAGATATCTTTAACGCAGCGTGCCAGTTATTTGACAGCAGAGCGCTTAGAGGAGCAGGTGCCTGTAAACAAATGCGTTTTATGTTACGGCTTCCGGGTATAGCTTCCAAAAACATTGTGTACTCATAGCGGTGGAGTTTTATTCTAACCTCGTTTTGAGAAATATCATCAGATAGAAGCGCCTCCTGAATACCAGCACCACACATTAGAATAACCCTTAAGCTACTGCTTTGAATTAGCTTAGTGTGATTTTATGCAGGGCTCTTATTTCGGTTCTTCCCAGAAGTCTTGTTCGTTGGCTCATTTTGAGCAACCGGCAAGGCCTTGCTGACCAAATGAGCGAGTTACCCTTGTGGAACCTAGTCTTTTCCACGCCCCATGGTATCAAAAGGCGGGAGTTTCCTTCCCCTGAACTGTCGTCTTCAGCTAGGCCCTGGCCACGTACAATCCTTATACGGGCCTGAAGGGTGCCAACTGGGCGTGTAAAACTGAATTTGGAGTCTTCCTTGGTTGATGCTCTGAGGTCCGCCTTCATATCTGCAATCCATGCATCAATATTTATCTCTGACTGTGGTAGTGGCGAGTCCGCATCGAAGACCGCTGAAAAGGATGAAGGTATAGCCTCTTCGAGGGCTTTTTTGTAGTCCTCAAGTGTCATTGGATGCATTTTCAAGTCATGTCCTGGGGTGTAACAGCCCCTCCGCTGCTTACTACGAAACTCTGGCCATGAACGAATATCAGGATCTGAAGATGGCATCAGTTGATCCGAGAATGACTTTTTGGTTGTGGGATCAATTGAGATGCTTTGTAGTATAGGCGGAATAATATTAAGCCCAAGATTTGAGTACTGCCTATTTCCGAAATACTCCCTCAGGGTTTCCGATGGCAGGGACTCAAAAACCCTGCAAAATGCCATCTCAAGAATATTAAGAAAAATC
Source organism: Aspergillus biplanus (assembly GCA_027569045.1). NCBI lineage: Eukaryota > Fungi > Ascomycota > Eurotiomycetes > Eurotiales > Aspergillaceae > Aspergillus > Aspergillus biplanus. Next base: position 769,337 of record JAPDEJ010000009.1, on the reverse strand, counting down.
ATTACTTCGCCCTCGTCAAGATATTCTGGATATGCTATACTCCATAGCCGTATTAAGTTACCTATCCAATTTCCGTCTCTCTTTGCCACAATATAATAATGAAGAGTGCTAGTGTCCATTTCTTGTATTGACCTAATATGCTGTGCAATCCGATGTTCACGGTTCTTCGACTGGCCCACATATGGACGCCAGTAATCCTGGCTTCTGTCATCAGTGACATAGCTTAGATAGCCACTATATGGTGGCCAGGCGGAAATTTCGTGTGATTGTTTTTCTCGGATGCGGTCAAGGGTTCGCAAATATGTTACTATCCATCTATAATTTATATATCTAAGATAAATAAACTCACAGGTTTGCCTGTATGGTTTGGCCTTCTAAAGCCTTGGCCTCAGGGTCAATACTCTCCACTAAAGAGGCTGCAACCGCATCTGGACCGCCATAGCCCTGTATAGTAGGATGGTAGTGGATTCCCCTCACATCACTTTTGGCCATCAATTTCTCTTTCAGCTGTTTGATTGTGTTGTAAAAGTTTGGGACAATAACAGTCGCGGAGACCCTGTACGATTCCTAGAAAGTATTAACCGCCATAGACGAGCATATAGGCAATACAACAGGAACTCACGTTGGAGTTTCTCTCTAGGTTGGATTGAGATGAACGAGCAGTAGTTGCAACTTCTCTACTGCCTAGGCCAAAGTGAAATGACCGAGAGGAAGAGACCCTCACGCTCGGTGGCCGGATAGGCCTCTGAATTTGTTGTCGGTTACGATTCTTTGTACAGCCTCTCGCGTGCTTTTTGAGTCCACATTCTTCACATGTCGGACATGTTGGACAATTGGCTAGAATATGTCCTCGTCGATGGCAGTAAATACAAGGGCTGTCGGGACAGTTAACTCTGGCGTGGCCGGCATTGACCAACGCGCAACCACGGCAGACAGTGTTAATCCAATTATAAGACATAGGTGGAGGTTTGATAAAATGATAGAGGCAAGGAATGTGTGGAAGTAGTCAAGATGGGTTACTTAGAAAGTGTAGAAGGAGTGGAATAGATTGAGTTATTTGATATATCTTGTGTTGCTTGTTTTGTTTATTTTGACCCACACAATCTATGTGAGAAAGAACATTCTGCGAAGTTCGACCCAACGCAGGCAGGTAAGCACATTATGTGCTTTTGACAGAAAGGATAGAATACTCCCTCTAACTTGTAGGCTGTCGAGACAAAAAAATAAGATTATTACAGTACAGCAAATATCCCCTACTCTTGAGTATACCGCAATTCGCTAATCGATAATAAATACCAACTTCTATCGGGGGTAGCAGCGGAAGGTAGACGAAGTTCAATAACCGGAAGGGCGATGCCCAACATCTTGACAATCCGTAGGTCAAGGAGAGAAGGACATTGGAAAGCTAGAAGAAATATACGTAGAGGAGAGATATATCAACTGCGTTAATAGGCGAATATTGTCTCGATTGATTCCCTGTTTAATCAACTATAATTGCTCGTGAAAATGGAGGATATTAAAGGGATCAAATGACTAGGGGGGAAAGCATATGAAAAGGAAACAAAATATCTTAACTGAATTATAAAATTATAGTAAATACTCACTCTAGTCTACAGATTTCAGGCATAAGTGAAATACTTACAGTAAATGATCCTCATACTTTTGGATATTACCACATATCTACTAATAATAGACAAAGGCAGCAGGGGGTATAATTCATTATCTAGAATAATGCAGGGCTTACATCTTGGGAATCTACTATGTAGAGAATGTAGAGCAGTGATGTTTATTATATTGCTGCCATAGATTATTATGCATGCTCTTGAACCTGTAAGCCATGGTATTTTTTAACTTACTAACAAAAGGTTTAAGGTTTAAAATTAACATGGGAATCCGTAAATTAAAAGGATACCGTTTCCGTTGTTGTCCTCGAGTCGGATGTTGGCGGGGAGTATGAACGCAGACAATGGGAGATGCTAGGCGATGCTACCGACCCAGGTATGCACAAAAGAGTTTTGCTTCCTGCAGTACTCCGTATATTCGTGGCTAGGTAGATTGAGAATATTTGCGGCAAGGCCTACCTAACCGAGAGATCAAGCTTCTACAATCTGTAGCAGCATAACTGTCGACTGTCCGAGAAAGCCACAGCTATTATTGTATTTAAAAACACCATAGATTTTTATGACAAAATATCATATGGTATTTACCTAAAGTAGTAGAAATATCTGAGATAAACCAAGTGAAACATGAAACTGTTAACAATTTTCAATATATCAGGATTATTGAAACATTCAGAAGATCCCCAATTAAGCTTCCATACACTGCGTGCCAAAGGTCCCACTTTTCCATGGGAGAAGCTGCTATTTGCATGAACACTTTTCTGACTGCACAAACAACCAAACCCAAAGTAAGGTAAGTTCAAGGTTTCAGGTTAGAACTGGCACCACCTATTTAAGACTAGTACTACTTCTTTCTTAAAATATTATCAACCCTTTTTATATTCATTTAATTACCCCCTAACCACCCATAAAAAATAAAAATAAAAAAATCCCTTAAACTCCCGGCCCTACCCTGATCCCCTAAAGAACCCTAACGAATTGTATATTTAAGGACCTTTTCTGGATATGCTAGCTCGAACCAGGCTACTAGTCTTAAATGGGTAAGGTCTTCTTTGTTTGCCCTGGAGTAAGAAAAGCGTTCGTGCAAATAGTCGCTCCCTTTTTTATAAGGATAGATACTAGATCGTAAGTACCGTATAAGGTAAATGAGAGGGACCATCCAGGCAGTCTACTCTGTACTGCCTAGTCGACAGCATTCCGTAAACAAGCTCCAGCCAGGGGACACCTAAACTCCTACTCTGGTTGGCTCGGCTCCTCCAACATTCTTGGATGTGAGACCTGAGTGGGAAGTCAACAGCCTCACTCACCCAGTGGAAAAAATTGGCAAGACTGGGGTTCTACCAGGAGAGCTTGCTCAATGGATAACTCAAACATGGAGCTACTTAACTTATTTATCATTGGTCCTCTGATTCATTGTTTTCTGGTAGTTCGACTCACGACCATCGCCTCGACCACTCGGCCATCTTGCCAAGTAGGCAATGTATTTTGATTTCTTTCATATATTACTTAAGGTATTGTATACTACTTAAGAAAATATCTATAAAGAAGCATCCTAAAAGTAGAGGGTAAAAGAAGTAAGGAAGGAGGAGTAAAAACAAGTACCTGGCAGCCTAAAATAAAAAATTTTAGCTAGCAAAAAAATATAGTAAAGTATAGCCACAGAGTGATAGTCAGAAAAAGAAGGCCAAGCGGGCACAACCTGCAAGTCTTATAGAGTAAAGTAAATTCATATTTAGGGGTTGTCTTTTAGGTATATAATTTAGGGTATCATTCATTCATATGTTGTGTATTCTTCCTACTACATAACATGGACCCCTTTTAGCTTTTGCTGTGGCATCATCCCATAAATTATTAGATTGTGGTTGCTTCATTTCTAACATTTATCATTTGTTTAAAGATTGATGTCCTCCTTGCGGTAATGGTCTGACACAATACGGTAAAGATATGACGGCGCATGTCCGCCCCTGATAGTGAAAAAAAAAAAACCAGGTTAGCTGAGTCAAGACACAAGGACAGACAATATCCGAAGAGAAAACTCACAAATTTGTAATGTAGAGATCCACCAATTCTGCAGGGACGTAGTCATAGAGCGGGTTCTGCACGTCAATCTGGTCCACCAGATCACCATCCTCATAGCTGATGACCTTGCTCGAGTCTCCGTACTCGATCAAAGAATCAAAGTCGAACGGGTACACGGGGCTGAGCTTGTAGACTCCACTGACGACCACAACGGGGGTTTGATGCACCTTGGCTGCCCGGGCAATGACCCGGGTGCCAGCGGCAGCGACAAGTCCACCGTTGGCAAGGACGGAGTGTGTGCCCAGGATGACCTTGTTGACACGAGACATGAGGGCAAACACGGCGGAGTCGGGGATGAGGATAACGGTGATACCTAGCTCGATCAGAGGCTTCTGGAATGTTTCCGTGCTCAGGATCTCCTCGTCGTCGGGTGCGGTGCCGCTCACAGTGGCATGGGTAGCTTCATGGTTATTAGGGTACGATTCGGCATGGATCACCGTGAATTTCCGCTTAGCGGCGGCCTTCAGCAGGAACCTTTGCACTGTGGTCGACGACGTGTGCGTGAGGATGATTTCGTTAGAGTGAATGTGATCGAGCGCGTAGGCGGCAATCTGGTCATCCACCTGGCCCAGCTCGTCAATAATTTCATTAATCCCGTCGATCACCTCAGCACGAATGTCCTTGCTGGGGGGGTGCCCCAAGAGGCGCCCAGAGGGAGAGGCAGACACCGGAGTACCAGGAAGCGACGGTTCGGGATCCGGATGTGAAAGGAGACTGAACATGGATATCGGGGTAGCGGTGAGCGACGACACAGGTGGCTTCGATGACGACCGGTCGGAGCCCTCATATCGAGCGGATAAGCCATCGGATGGGTCTACCATGCTGCAAGTTAGCATACTAGAGGCGATCCAATGCCACCAAGCACCAAAAAGACAAACTCACCATCCCCTGCGCGGGGGGTCTGCGGTTGGCTCTCAGAGCCTGCGTCACTCAAAGTAAAGTCGCCTTCCCTATCGTCTTCGGCCTCGTCACGAATCAGTCCCAGCACACGCCTCACAACATTTCCAACCACCATCTCCCTAGGCTGAGCCGAAATCAGCCGTTTTCCCACGCTCTGGACCCGCTCAATGAGCTTGGCTGCATCTGACGTCCTACAAGCCGAGATAACACGGAGGAGCAGGTAGGCGGTCGCGGTCGCGCATGATCTGGAGTGGCGGATCTGTCTCCGTTTGAGAAGGCTTTGAGACGCTATCAGTAGGCTGGCGGGCTGGTGAGGGCAAGGAGGGTAAAGAGCAAAGCGTATGGACAGCTTGACGTTGGGCACACATACGAGATCAGATTGTCAATGGATGTATCGATTGGATTTGTCTTCAGAGACTTCAGAAATGACGCCAATCCCGGTGTTAGGGCCACACCAGTGGACGGCATGCTTGCGATTCTTCTTCCTGGAATAATATATCCTCACTCCAAACTCCCAAATTCAAGATGTGGTGTTCTATGATTCCCATTAGCAAGACTGAGTCACCATACAATATTAGTGGGGGAGACTTTTTTTTCTTACCCCACGCAAGTGCTGCAGCTCCCTCACAAAACAATCCCCTTGGCCTACTGATACGTGGTAAAAGTCCGAAGCCTCCGAGAGAGTGACGAGAGATCCAAAGCCGGGGAAATAACGTGGGATGTGTAATGGCCGATGGGGAGGAGGGATGGTGAGGGTCAAGAGGTACTATTATTTGAGGTGGGCGGGAAAGCGACGTAAGTTACCTCACGGCCGTACTGTACCGTTACCTCACCTATTCAACGGCGTGACGACCTCCTCTTCTCCTCAACTGCCGATGATGCATCCCAGCGCCAACTCCCCTCCCCAGTCGCCGTTCCCATCCTCAACATCCCTCCTCGACCTCCGATTGCCTCACGCTGTGCTCCCTTATTCCCCCGCCGTGTCCTAGTTGCCGTTTTCTGTCCTATTTTCCTGCTTTTGGGACCTCTAGACACCTTCTGTTTTCGTCTCGTTGGCTGTCTACTATTCGTCTACTTGTCTTACGGTTCACTGAGCAAACAAAATTGGAGGAGCGGTGGTTTGGAAGCACGGGTTGTCGACTGGCGCATTGAGGTTGGTCACAAATCCTTTTTCCCCCTCTTTTGTTATGGATGGCTATTCCCTTTCTACTTGACGGCTGTCACTCTCGGCTGCTGCGGGATGGGTCCTACCTGTTTTGGCCGGGCAATTGCTGACTCGCGCCGCCCTTACTGTAGACACCTGCGCCAGCCCGGACACCCGTGGGCCGAATTGGAAGATGAACTCGTTGAATATCCTGTCGTCTCGAGTCATTGGCCAGCCTTCGAACCCGAAGCGTAACCGCCAGCGATCTCGTTCCCAGGGAGACATCTCCCCAACCATTCTTCCCGGCGATCTCGCGAAGTTTCGGTCCTATAGCGAAAGCAACTTTCACTCTACAGATCCCAATGAGAAAGTCAGGCATGATGAGCCCGATGCGGCGGAGGATTTCAACCATCCCGAGCTTATAGTAGACGAGAAAACGCCACTAATACGGGGGCTCACGAAGGACGGTTCACTAGCTACGACAACCACTCTAGGTTTGGTGGCACAGCGATTTTTTGACGCGATCACCGAGACAATCAAGTTTATATTATCCACACTCGCTGCGCCCGGTTTATATGTGGCTCAATGCTTTCGGGATGATGACGGGAGTTATTCCCCAATGACCCCAGTGAGGAAACTCCAGCGGTCTATGTCCGGCTCTTCGTCGGTGTCATCACCAGGGAACACGGGTACCCCGAGCAAGAAGGGCACTCAGACAGGCAGTAAGCGGCGGTCAGGCCCTCCAAGGAAACTGAAGAACCATGCGTCGCGGGATTCATTGGCCTCCACTACCTCAGAGTCGGAAGGGGATCGTCGCACAGTGAAACCCCTCACGAGTAGTCGGCCTCGGGCATCAAAGTCGAAGGTTTCAAATGAGGAGCCGGTCACCGATGAAAGTACGCCGCGACGCTCCATACGGATCAAGCTGAACAACGAGGAGGCCCTCAAGCGGCGGCAGCGCCGGACACGGAGCGCTGATCTTGATCGGACCCCGGAAAATGGAGCACAAGGAACACTCGACCTAGACAGCTTGAAATCTCCGACTTCTCCATCCGTCCACCGAGTGACAAGATACCCCCATTCTCCCATCCCTCCCCGGCCGCTAATCCCATCCCGCCTGCCCTCGTACACTGCTACAGCGCGAAATCCAAAAATCCCACAAAAGACTCTCGTCCTTGACCTAGATGAGACTCTCATCCACTCACTTGCCAAGGGTGGTCGGATGTCTAGTGGCCATATGGTGGAAGTCAAGCTTGCAACGCCAACAGCAACCGCTCTCTCACCCGGGGCGCCCCCAACCACCCTAGGACCCCAACATCCCATTCTGTATTATGTACACAAACGCCCTCACTGCGACGACTTCCTTCGAAAGATCTGCAAATGGTACAAATTAGTCGTTTTCACCGCCAGTGTGCAAGAGTATGCCGATCCGGTCATTGACTGGCTGGAACAAGAGCGCAAATACTTCCATGCCCGGTATTATCGCCAACACTGCACCTTCCGGAATGGGGCCTATATCAAAGATCTAAGTTCGGTAGAGCCAGATCTGAGTAAAGTGATGATCTTGGATAATAGTCCTATGAGTTACATTTTCCACGAAGGTATGTTTCTTTTTTTTTTTTTTTCTTGCTCTTCGTAACGCGGCTAAAACGAATCTTAGATAATGCAATTCCTATTGAGGGCTGGATCAACGATCCGACGGATAACGGTCTACTCCATCTTATACCTATGCTAGAAGCTTTGCAGTATGTAACCGATGTACGAGCATTTCTGGCGCTGCGTAGAGGCGAAGCCGATGCCATTTAACCAGCATTGAAAGGGAAGGCACCAGAAACGCAGAAAAAAAAAGAAAAGGGAAAAAAAAGCCATTAGTTATACCGAGACGTGATATCCCGGAGAAAGTCTTACAATGCATCATAGTTCTTCTCTTCTCCCTGACGATCACAGCACTGCGTAAAGAAAGGCTAGGTTGATTTGAAACCATGACGAGTTTGTTCCACAGCATTGAGCCCATATTCCATACCCCTGTTGAATTTTTCCATCTCTGGTTTTTGGAATTGGTTTTGCCGTTTCTTTTGAGGGGGTGTTTCTGATATCTCCTTCCCCCTTTTCTTTTATTTCTATTTTTTGATTCCCTTCTTATTATTATTATTGTTATTAGCTTTATTGTCATGTCGTTGTTCCGACTCGCATTATTATTATTATTATTATTATTATATGAAGATATTAATGAGCAAAAGAATTCCACTCCTCTCAATATGTGCTTTTATATAAATACATGAAGGACCTAGACCAGAGTAACATATTACGACTCAAGAGGTGCAATTACCCAATGAAAAAGGAGTGAGGCGTATCGGTGACAACCAGAGTAGTACCAGGGTCATATCAGAAGCAGAAGGTTTGAGTTTAACTTACATATTAATTTTAAAGCTTATTTATATTAAGAATAAGAGTTAGGAGGTACAGTTTTTTTTATAATTTTTTTTGTTTTTCATTCTTCTAGGTTGTGCTATAGATCTAGGTTAAGAATATCTTGTCCCCCCATTCTTAATATACTTGATATAAAAAGAAAAGAAAAGAACCAGATTTACAATCCCTTAGCCTGCTTTGCCTCTGTCACAGCCTCCTTGAGGGCGGCAAGGGCATTGTCGATATCCTTGCGGTTCGGGTCCGTGATACTGACTCCCATGTGACCGAAACGGATGTACTTGCTAGCAACTTCCTTGTGCAGGCCACCTGCGAGGATGGCACCACGCTTCAGGAGACCGGGCAGAACGTCTGGTGGGGCCAAACCCTCGGGCAGCCAAATGGCAGTCATGGCATGGGCTTGGTTCTCGGGGTTGGAGGCTAGTTGGCGCAGGCCAAGCTCGGCGATCGCAGCCTTGACGCGGTCAGAGGCTGCGCGGTGCAGCGCGAAGCGCTCGGGCATGGGTCTGGCGGTGATCTGGGACAGGGTGGTGTGTAGGGCATGGACAAGTTGCGTAGGGGGGGTGGCGAAGTAAGAGGGCTTCAGGTTCTCGTAGTTCTGCATGATTGGGAGCCAGTTGGCGATGGAGGAGTAGTAGGAAGCAGGAGGGGTCTTGCGGGACTTGAAGGTGTCAAGGGCGCGGCCGGAAAGCAGCAAGATGCTGAGTCCAGGCGGGCAGCCGATAGCCTTCTGACTAGCAGTAAGAACCACATCGATGTCCCACTCGTCAAAAGCAATCTCCTCGCAGCCGACACTGCACACGCCGTCCACAACCACAAGGGTCTGGGGGCTAACCCGCCGGACGATCTCGGCCACGCGCTTGATGTCGCTGAGCACACCAGTCGAGGTGTCAACGTGGGTGATGGTGATGATCTTGTAAGGCTTCTCTTGTAAGGCCTTTTCGATCGCCTCGAATGAAGGTCGCTCGCCAATGGGGGCCTTCAGCTGTGTGGCCTTGGCTCCGTATGTTTCCAAACAAGTGGCGAAGGAGTCGGCGAAGTAGCCGGTGTGCAAGACGAGAGCGTCCTCGCCCTTCTCGACCAAGTTGGCGGCCACGAGATCCCAACCCAGGGTACCACTGCCAGAAATGACGAAGGGCTGGGCGGTTGAGGCGGTCGACTGGAAAAGTTTCCGGACCATGGTCAACGTTTCACCAAAGGTCTTGACAAACCCGGGAGCGACATGGCTCTCACTTCGATAAAAAAAAAACTCGCGTTAGTGTACGTGCAAGACTGGGAAATTTGACCAGGCAATTTGAATGGAGAGAGTTTCAACATACGCATAGTGAGCCATGGACTGGAGGACGGCATCGTCAAACTCGATGGGACCGGGAATCAGCAGAGTGGGGTGGGGAGCCTGCGCGGACATGGTGGCAGAGGGGGATGATGAAGACGACTGGGGAGGGGTATAAGGAGCAGGAGAGAGGAAAGGTGGAGTCGAGCGATCGAGGGGCTTATATTCGACGTCGTCGGCAGCATGCGAGTTCCTCTCGGTCGAGAAAGGGGTGTTAAGCTCAGGCAGCGGGAGACGCTGATCCAGGTGTCTGGAGATCAGGCTCAGGCGCTGCGTCGTCTGCTTGGCCGCCAGTTTTCCGAGGGGTCGGCTCTCAACGGGAGAGCCCGCGGGGTAGACGAGGATGTGATGGAGGAGGGGAAGCTCTGGCGAGTGCCAATGAGCACACAATCGGGGATCGCCGGAGAGTCAAATTCGGCCCGGCCTGTGGAAGGCTGTAGATCAGTCTTTGCACTGGAATGAGAGTGCAATTGGGGGGCAAGAAGCACTCTTACAGCGTCTCTTGAGATTTCTCGAAGAAAAGAGGATGGAATTGGCTGCGTTTCCCTTCTTTCTGATTCTTTTTTGTCCGGATGGTTGACTCCACTCCGGCCTTTTTTCCTTCTCTTTTAGTACTTTGTGAGTCTTCCAGAATTTCTGCTTTGGCGGGCGGAGCCTTCCGCACGCGATTTCCTCCGGTCCTTCACTTCTCCAAATCTCAGGAACCACAAGATATCCTACGATCATCAATCATCCTCAATATTGCGATTGACTGTCCATTCATCGCTTCAATTCTCAATTCTGTGACTCATGGGAGCTGAGTTGGCTTTGAATTCGGAATCCTCCACCAATCACAATGGTACGGGGGTTTCCCCGACTCGCTCACTCTCCGCCTGAGGTAGACAGCTCCGGGATTCCAGAGGTCCTGACACGGCATCGTGATCAGAATTACAGTATACATTCTGGAACTGGCCTCTCACGCTTTCGGGGAAACGAATTGATTCGTTCTGGTGCTAGTAACTCGGGGATATTGTTGTATACCCAAGCTTTCAACAATGCGGGGGATTCCCACTCGTGATTGTAAGCGAGATGCTCTAGACCCTGGCTATCACATTTGTAATGAGCATGAGCTAAGGACATGGATTCTCATTCTCACTATTTTTATTTTCCTCTCCGTGGCTTTCCCGAGTACCGCCTGAAAAGGCACAAAAAAGGCATTTGGAATACTAAAAATCTCCCTAGGTAGGAACTAGAGCCTGTGAGAAAGAAGATGCCAATCAAGAAAGAGAATAGGACCATTGAATCATTAACAGGACATGTCCCCAAAAATTGATTGTATAAACACCTACCCCGGGACCACCTCTTAGCATTGCCGAACTGAGCTACTGAAGGTTGGGCTAGACTATACAACATGAAAGCCTTGTTTTGACCCCGCAAACCAATCACCAGCATATTACAGATTAGCTTAAGAGGTACCTAAAACTTTAGGACCAACCTCATCTTGACTCTCACTCGGGTCTACATAGGTAAGGTGTAACAGCCCCTGGCGAGGAGCATCGATAGTAGATAACCGGTAAACCCCCACTAAGCCTCATCCACACCATAAGGTCGAAGTCGCGGTCAATTAATATACATACCCGTAAGACGCGAATAGTGACGACCATCTCTCCTGTTGGTTAAACAATCCAGTGATACTGTAGATAGAGATCATCAGGATTTCTTCACACAAAGTATTATCTACTGCAGAGTATATTAGCAAACCCACTCAAAATTCGACCTGATAAAGCCAAAGTACAATTGAATATTCGCCGTTGACCTTGATTGTTGGGTGTGGCGTAGAAGAGGAGATGGAGATGGAGACTCAAGCCATACAAAAATGGAGAGCATTGAAAACCCATGTTTCACTACCCCTCAGACCTGGAGATCATCTACCATTTCATTTTCAGGGAAGATCCCAACTTCCCACACCTGTCGATCTCTACACCCTGTACCAAAAGCCTCTCTCCAAATCCACTCTCCGATCTCCACCATTCCATGTGCAAACAGCAAAGATCGTTCTTTATTATTTCGATCCCCTCCTTTGCAATGATTGTTCCCCGCCTCCCTGTCCCACCAAAGATGGAAAATAACACATTCCCCATGAGCCCTAGCCTCTTCTCCCACTTTCACTATCCCTAGATGGCCGTGGTTGCATTGGCCCTGACGCTCTTCTGGCCCATACTGGCAACGGCCATCTCCTCATGGCATGGATGGTTCTACGAACTAGGCCTGTTCGGAGCCCATCCGACGTTGAAATACGAATCCTTTGATCTGGAAGCCCCCGAGGTTGATGTGCTGAAATGGGACCCCCGGTGCGAGGGCAGCCATGTCATGCTGAGCCCGCGCGGCCGTTTCTATCCCGACCCAGGACCCTTGATCTATGACAACCGCGGCAATCCGGTTTGGATCGACAACCAATTTGGTATGGTCATGGATCTGAAGGTACAGACGTACCAAGGGGATGATTACTTGACGTTCTGGAGGGGGGAAGATGATGGGACGCGGGGAATCGGGTCATACTACATGGTGAGAGGCCATTTTTCTATATACTCCTAGAGGGCTGGTAAATGCTGAGTATGAGGGGGGGAAACAGTTGAACTCCGCCTACGAAGTAGTCTACATCATCTCCGCAGCCAACGGTCACCAAGGCGACGTGCATGAGTTCAAAATCACTACACAAGGCACCGCGCTCATGACCATCTACGAGATATGCCACGCCGACCTCACCTCGGTGGACGGACCAAAAGACGGCTGGATCTACGACGGGCTCTTCCAGGAGATCGACATCGAAACTGGCGGGCTCCTGTTCGAGTGGCGGGCGCGAGACCACTACGCCATCAACGACACGTACTTCGAGCGAGCAGATGAGAAGGGCCTCGCACCCACTGCATCTTTGATTACTTCCACATCAACTCCGTCGACAAACACGACAAAAACAACACGTACCTCGTCTCCTCCCGCTACATGCACAGTGTCACCTGCATCAACGCCACCACGGGGGAAATTCTCTGGATCCTCGGCGGCAAACGTAACTCATTCGCTGACCTTTCCCCCGACGGCTCCGCAACGGGGTTCACCTGGCAGCATGACGCCCGGTGGCAGTCCGACACCGTCATCAGTCTCCTGGACAGCGGGGCGCATGAGCACCGACAGACCGCGGATCATACGCGTGGGTACATGATCGAGCTCGATTTCGAGCGCGGCACCGCCGACACCACCGTTGTCTACGAAAGCACCGGTGCCTTCAGCAGCAAATCCCAGGGGAGTCTTCAGGTGCTTCTGGGCACGGGCAATGTGTTCATCGGCTGGGGGGCTCTCGTCCGTGTACACGGAGTTCGGTCCAGATGGGGAAGTCCTGTGTGATTTCCATTTTGGCCCGCGCGTCTTCTTCTGGCTTGGATGGGTTAAGTCGTATCGAGCGCAGAAGGCGCGGTGGGTGGGGAGACCTGGGTTACCGCCGGACGTGGTTGTTGATGAGGATATGCGGTCTGCATATGTGAGTTGGAATGGGGCGACAGAGGTGGCTGGTTGGGTCCTGCAGCGGCGGAGACATGCAAGTCATGCTCTTACTGCTGCTGGCGATGTTGCAACGAAATTTCGGACGAATGCGTCGGGAAATGCAAGATTCGAGAGTCTGGATTATACCCCGAAAGAGGGATTCGAAACACGGGTTCGTCTGCCGCTGGGGTTGAACGGGTTCTATGTCCGACTAGTAGCGGTGGATTTTGAAGGTGAGGAATTAGGTGTGACTAGAGGATTCACAGTGGAGGGAGAAATGGTACGGCTTTTTTCTCTTCTTTAATCTTTCTAGGTTTACACATACTCTGTGTCTCTCCCTTGCATTTAAGAAAGTTTTGCATAGATATACTAATTTTAGCGCAGGTATCAAAACCACTCCTATTCTTCGGAGGAAGCCTTCAAATTTTACTATTAGTTGGTTGTTTTATTGGAATTAGCCTGACCATTTGGACAAGCAAACGTCTTCTCTGATATTATATCCTTGGTTCAATCATTACCATTCTTGTTCTTCAGATTATGTTTATTGCTGAATGATACCCATCCCCATTAGAATTAAACACTAGAAACCTCCTCATCTTCATCCACCACATCACTCAATTAAACCACATTCACTTTAATCAAGTAAAAGGGAAATAGAAAAAAGAAAAACATGAATTAAAAATTAGGGAGAAGAAAAAGTGGGGAGGGGGGAAGTTCTACAAAACCAGCCCCAAAGCAACCAACCCCACCAAACCAGTACTCACCCCAACCCTCCCTGCCACACCAGGAGTCTCAGTAGGCTGGATCGATCCACTCTCCCCCGCTCCCCCGGTTTCGGTGCCACTATTCCCACTACCCCCAGTCGAGGTGCTGGTTGAGACGGTCGTTGTGGCTGTGGTAGAGGTCGAGGTCAACGGACCGGCAGCATTACAGTAGGAGGTTTTTTGTTGCTGGACACCAAATCGGTCTGGGTGGCCGGGACAGTTGTTATAGCACCTTATCACTCTAGTTAGCTTTCTTTCTACTGCATTTATTTTTGCTCCGAGTTATACATATATGGATAAAGAAGGGGGAGGACGTACGTGAGAAGGTTGTTGGTTTGTTCACAGAGACATCTCCATTCGTTTGGACCGCAAGCTTTGATCTGGAGTTCGATGGACGATTTGCAGGCATCGACAATACTATTCGTCATTACGTCGGGTTAGTATATAATACGTGGCTTAGGTTCAAAGAGAGAGTGTGTGAAGTACTTTTGAGCGTCACATTCATAGTTCGACCCCGTTGCAACAGGAAGAGTAGGGCTTGTAGCAGCCGGCTCAGCGAGAACGGTGGAAGTGGCCGTGGCCAGGAGAACGACGAGGTTGAGAAGACGCATTTTGATGTGATTATCCTATATCTTCTATTGTTAGTACTATTAACAATTGATTGGTTCTGGGCTGGGGGGGGGTACTTGTGCTTTCGGGAGGGAAGCGTTCTTGGTCGAGATAGAGGGGAGGAAATGGAAGAAGAAGATCAGGAAAAGGAGAAGAAGTGAAACAATATGAAACGAGGATCAAAAGTGGTTCTGGGGGCAATTTATATGAAGAGAGAGGAGGGGGGTTGGTGAAAGGGGAATAAATAAAGTAAATAACTCCTACTATAATTAATTCTATTGCTTGGGGGGCTCTATTTATCGACTGGTAATTATTCACTTTCCACTTTGAAAAAAAAAAAAAAAAAAAAAACCTGCCACTGGGAACACAAACACCTGATAATACATAAAATATCTAAACTACAAGGAGCTGCAGTACCCATTCTCCCTAGGCTCAGAGACCCATTGATCATTTGCTCCCTCGAATAGAGAGTCTCTGACACGCTACTGACTTTCTTGAGTGCCACTGGAATAATAGTAGCGTTCTTAGGAGGCGTGGAGGGAGCAGCTGAGTACATAAGTAGATACAAAGCAAATAAAAATTGGGAAAGAGGCACAAGGACCAATAGTTGTGTAACGGTAGAATCCCCCCCGTCTTGAAGCAGAACTGGGGGCGTTCTGGATTGGCTTGAATAAATTTGGAATGAGACCAACTCCGTATCTTCTCCAGTCCCCTCCATTCATCCCTCAGTAACATCACTCGGTCTAGGTCGTAAATAGCTGCCTTTGCTTCTCTCGGCTGTATGTCTCATCTGCAGGGCTCGTTCTGGATTGGTCGATTGGCGAGCGAACCCTTTTGGATCCATCGTTCCGGAGTCGACCTGTCAGATATCGAACCAACCATTGGCGGCAACTATCCCTGAGAAGCTTAGGATGGCTTGACAGCTTCGGCTTTAAAAAAAAAACAATAATAATAATAATAATTAATATTCACGAGAAGAGCTCAAGAAGAATCACCATAATCCGAAGAGGGCCCTGGCTCCAAATTATATATGCACTACGATGGTCGTACCGTCAAATTATTGCACACGCAATGGGGCCGACTGTGTACTCCGGGACTCGAACGAAAAAGTAAATAAAAAAGGAATAAATAATAAATAAATAAGCTCGCCCATCCGTAGACAATAATACAGAATATATACAAAGGTCACCTTGATCAAAGTATTCGGAAAGAATGTAGTCAACTTGAACGAATCCATGTGCAGCCCGCATCAAAAAGAAAGGGAATAAAAAAGAAAGGAAAAAGGTTTCGGGTCCTGTTCTCCTCCAAAGATGAACTCCATGCGCAGGGCAAACGACCAATTAATCAAATGAGAGAGAAAGAATGTGTGTGTGGGAGGGTAAAAAGACAAGGCAGGGGAGAATAATCGAGATCGATATCAACCACCCCCTGGTCAACTGCTGGCTGGATGGATCATCCCAATCTCTTTCCACATTGAATCCAGCTGTCCTTTTCTTCACTCTCTTTTCTTCTTTTCTTTTTCTCCGTTTTCCCTCAGGCCCGTCCCTACGCCAAACGTCCGACAGATGGGCGACATGCATGGCATCGATCATTATTTAAGTGAAGCAAAAAGAAAAAAGCCGTATGCAAAATATTCGTCCGGGAAATGATCTGCCTTCTTATTGCAGAGATCTACTACTCTTGTCCGAAACCTAATGTCTCCTCCACCGCAATTGACAGTTTGTGCTCTAAGATGTCATTCGTCTTGTACGGCGGTAGGTCAAGACGGTTGAAACTGCAAACTTTGTTAGCCTCTCCGCCCCTTTTAATAACGTAACACTGGAGCCAAACAGAAAAACTCACCATGTATGCGACTTCGGTAAGGCCGCAGGATCTCCAGATTTCTCAATCGTGAACCGTCTCGGTCCATCAGATCCCTGTAGATCCTTAAACCCATTGACGGGGATTCGAGAGGTACCGGTCGTAAATTGAAGCAGACGAGACTTCTGCTCCGCATCCCAGGTGCGGACAATCTTCCAGAAGTTCTGGATGACTTCATCCTGTTCCTGGTAGCCTCGGTAGTCGGTGTGCTTCTTCCAGTCATCCACATCAATGTCCGCGATACCACCAATCAGTAGTTCTAGCTCGCGTTCGTCAAACACGTTCACCAAATCCGCCGGGATCAGCTCGTTGAACCCGGACATGAATGCATTAAACTGTTCCTCCACCCGTTTTACGATCTTCCACTCCGTCACCAATCTGAATTCCGTCAGAGAGAGAAAGAAGACAAAAGAAGAATATACAAAGGAGAAACTTACTCAACATATTCACCCTTATTCTCATTAGTTACTGGGATTTTGTCGCCGCCAGGTTTTAATTCAATTGAGCGGCGCTCTCCGAATTTTTCGTCGTCAATCGAGAATGTTAAATCGAGAATACCCTCGATGTCATTGTCCCTGTAAGGAGTCAGAAACCTTTCGTATTTCATCAAACCAACCCGCAGAAACATACAAGGTCCACGATAGGTTGCGGTGCAGATCTTCATCCACACCTTCCATGTCCTGCAGAGACACCTTCTTCCGCAGCATCATCTTGTAGAAAGCTCCGATAAAGAACGAATCGAGGAACCGACGGTGGAAGATGGCCAGACCCACAACTCGTCCAATAAACTTGAAGTAGTTCAAATGCTCCGGGTTGACGCCGGAGTGGGGATTAATTTGCAGGGTATAATTATCATGTGCAGAATACTCGAAAAGACAGTAAAACGGATTAAACATTTCATGAGAAAGAAGGAAGAAGAATTCACTAGGGGCATGTTAGCATCACTCCCCAATGAGTATTTGCCTTTTTGAATAGATAGCTTACCGGGAGAGACCGCCATAGTCTAGACCATCCTCACCGTCGAATTTGATCATCAAGCGCTTCTTCAGGTCCGAAGCACTCTGCCGCATAATTTCGGCGTACGAGTCCTCGAAGATATTGTTGCGTCGCACCTTGACGTGGCATTGCCCAGACATAATCCGCAGAGCAGGCTGTGACCGGAAATAGATCAACTTACGCCTAAAGTCACGCTTATACTGCGGAACACCCTGATCCAATGACGACGGAAGGCGGGGGTCATCCCAGGTCGTGGTTTTGGTGTTGTGATCCACAAAGTACACTCGGGCGGTGTTCGTGAGACGCATTTCCCAGCCGCTGGGCAGCGGACCAAGTTGAGAAACGGGTTGTTGTTGGATTGTCGCATTGTTCCCACCATTCGCATTTGGACCGTACATGCGGATATACTGCTGTCGTCGGGGGTCTACCCAGGTTGTTGTACGTGTGTTGTGATCAACAAAATATGGTCGTCCTTCGGGAGTGGTGCGCTGTTCCCATCCGGGAGGAAGCTCACCAGTGCCTGCAGTGGTGGCTCCCGTAGTCATCATGGAAACGGCGTTCGCGGTACTACCACCAGATGGCGGGGTTTGGGCGGGAGGTGGATTATCCGTCAGGTTTGGCGAACTGGCCCCGGTTCGGTCCTCGGGCAACATTCGACTCTGGTGCGCTCTCCGCTCGAGCTGCATATTGGCCTCCCGTTGGTTACGTTGCGTTTGTTCATTATAGTTCGCTGACGGCCGGTTCCAGGTTGTGGTGCGAGTATTGTGGTCCACGTAGTAAGTCCTTCCAAGATTATCCTCCCGGCGTTCCCAGCCTGCTGGCAACCGGCCTTGACTGTCCTCGAATGGGCTGGGGTTAGTGCGGGAAGCATTCTGTCCATTGGGGAGAGTAGGGGCTCCATTAGGGGGGGCAATCTGGCTGGTAGGTCGGGTTGCGGACGGAACACGCTGAGGGTTCAAAGGTGGGTTCGGTGGTGCAGCGGGGGCATCGACAGAACCAGGCCCGGTAGGTGTTTGGGATGATGAGGGCGAGAGCTGCGGAACAAGCCCACTAGACGTGGAAGACTGAACCTGCGTGCGATGCAAACCATTTGCTTGGTTGGTGTTTGGTGTACTTAGGTTAGTAGAAAGATTGATGATCAATTTCCCATGGACCACAAGGTTATCATTAGATTTCTTCAGGTCTCGAGTGAGCATTTCTATTACAAAAAGACAGGGAAACACATGGTTAGCCAAGAGATGCCAGCAGACACCAGAAGCATGATGTGAGGGGGGGGGGTTTCATCGGAAGGCATCGTCAGCAAGGGGGAAAAATAAAACCACTTACCATCGGAGCCCATCTGTAGATCAATAACGTCTCCAATCCGCACATTTATAACTCCGAGGAAACCCTGGTCCTTCTTCTTGAACTTCTTCTGATCAAAGATCTGGATTGCAAGAATACTATCCTCGTTGACTCGTCTGTTCATGACAAAAGGCGATCAGTACTGCGATGGCATATCGGATGATAAACCGCCAAAAGATTTCAGAACTCACAGATCGAACATCTCGTTCCAATAAGGATTCAAGGTTTTCTTGATCACCGATGTCGTATGAGTTTGTTCGCCTCCGACCGTGGCCACGGCGAAGGGATCTGGGAAGCCTATCAACCAAATCATGACTGGTTAGTTTCCCGTTTACGAGGAAACGACAGGCACCGCGTATAAGATTATCGCTGCAGCACTTACGGAAAACATCACGCTTGTATAACCCATCCGCCGCAATAACTGTAGTGAGAAGGGACACCAGTCAGCCACTATTCAGATAGACGAGGCTTCCGTCAATCCCCTCCCAGAATTATCAAGGAGGGGGTGGTGAGATCGGAGATCTTACTTGTAACCCGAAGATTTGGCTGGCTGCACATTACCTCCCCATTAGCATATGGTAATAACGAGGGAAATAACAAAGATACTTTCCCTTGAGGTATGGACTGCAGGGATGAAATAAAAGCAATGTAAAGGCGAAGAAAAAAAGAAGGGATCGACAAACGGGCACTTACGCCGGGAGATTGGACCCCATCCTGCACTTGAGGATATCAAGACGGTAGTACACGCCTCTGGGTGCAATAGGCCGAACAGGGCAAGCCTAAAAGGGAATTTGAGGCGTGCGCATCCACTTCGAACCCAGACACAAGCACCCAGACCGGTTGAGGGCGATCAGCAAGCGACCTTGGTAGCAGTGAGTGCGTCCGATTGAAAGGCGGGACGAGGAAAGGGCGGAGGAAACGAGGGAGGGGAGGTGTGGTGACAGGAGGAGAGGTGGTGGTAGTGGTGGTGGAAGGCGGGCTGGGCGACACGAGAAAGAGAAAGCGACAGAGTTGAGGTCGTTTGGCGATAACTAACCAACTAACGAACGGATGAACTAAGGCTGAAAGTTGGAGGCGCGGACTCTGCTTGGGGCTGAGCAAGGTCAGTCCTGACGTTGCGTATTCGGAGCCAATCAGCACCAGGCGAGGGGTTCGATCGGGAGGAGCAACTGGATTGAACTGACCCGTTGGATGTGGACGGGAGAAGGCGGAGCGGCCGATTTGGTCCTGCTTGGGATTTCGTGGCGAAGGAGGGGCGTCTTTTTTTGAGTTAGTCGCGAGTTACTGAATAATAGCCATGATGAGTATTATTAGTAGGATATTAGTTCAATCGTACTAATCAGAAACAATTTCTCTCTTCTGGGAAAAAAAAAATCGGAAGAGAGGAAGAGAGAAAGAGACCAAAATGTCAAGCCCAAATGATTTTCCGCCGGATCCAAAATGGTGGTATCAATCGTGGGGATGTGATGGATGATCTTTCTTTCCTTTAATTTTTTCTTATTTTCACTCGCTCCTAACAACTTTTTTCTTTCTTTTTTTTTTTTTTTCTTGATTTGGTGCCATCAGGTTCGAGTGGAGAGAGGTGGTATTTCTTTTCTTACAGCACGGAGTACATCCTCATCTCAGTTAACAGATATCATAATACCTCGAGTTGTCTTCTCCCACCAAAGGCATCTGGCTCTTTCAATCTACAGGAGATAAATACTTTATTCTCAAATATTCAATCATTCAATCAGGAAGAATCAGGTCTTCAGCTCGTATTCCATCAATCTATCAATACGGGGCCAAGAAAACCAACTATGACGAGTTGTTCTGATGATTAAAGATCCAGACAAGGCAGCCAGATTATTTTTCACACCTGTCCCCTGATCATAATAATAGCAACAATTAATGTCATACCCATGGAGATGATCGAATAATCCATCCTCCCAATTAGTTACAGTTAGCTAGTTCCTTTTAGGTCTCTTTCCCCCTGCCCCGATGGCTTGCGAGCGACAGTTGATGGCATTTCACAAAAGTGGCATCAGCAATAGTTCATTATCTCATGAAGAAGAAAAAAACCACCCACCAACCAATCTTACCACCGAATTACCACTATTTGTCCTAGGCGGTGGGGGCCTTAGCCATAGAGTTACCAGAGATCCGAATCTGCTCGATGGGTCCTACCAGGTAAACTCTTCTCACCCAAGATAAAAATTCCTCTTGAGGAAACCTCTTCCATGGCCCAGAAATGTGGCGGCCATTCTGATATCAGCCACAATGACAGACAACAATGAACTTACAAATACTATCAAGAAAGAAAGAGGGGGGGAAAAGAAAAGAAAAAGAATTGGCTTGTGTAATAATTGATATCCGAGTTCCGTTTGTCCCCAAGGATTCATTATCCTAATGGCTATCCTTTTTAAATCCACTTGTCGATCATAAAAACTTCAAATACTCTGTAGAATAGAATATGTGACATCACGGACACGAGCGAGTTCCCATCTACTTAGCCCAGTTTTGGTGGCGCTAGATGGTTATCATACAATGGTTTATCCCAATCCCTAACTCCAGAGAAGCCTTTCATTCAAATCAAAAGAGATATCCGTCTTCAACTCCTCTAGCCCCGCGAAACGAATATCTTTTACGTAGTACCGCTCCTTAGATCGACGGATATCCCTTGGCTCTTACCTGGCGTTCTGCTGTAACTTTTTTTGTCTCTTTTCTTTCCGCTCTTGGTTGTGTTGGCCGTTGCATTGAATGCGATTAATAAGGAGCAAAGCCTCGTCCCCGGCCACGATAGCCGCCACGGTAACCTCCACGAGGGGGGAATCCTCCACGGGAATGTCCCCGGCCACCGCGGAAGCCTCCACGGCCCCGCCCTCGAGCCATGCCGGGTAGGTTGGTGCGTTTGGGGACGACCTGTGCAGTCAAGTCAGTTAGAGACATCGGATACAATAAAGAACTTCATAGGCAGCGTGGAAATCTTACTTTCAGGTTCCGGCCGCGGAAGACGCTCTCGTTTAGTACGAGCGCCTGGGCTACCAGACTGGGCTCAGCAAATTCTACATAGGCATAGCTAGAACGTGAACAGTTAGCTTCGGCTCTCTCAATCAATACAAAAGCGCGCTATGCGCCAGGGTAATATGCTCCCCCCTCGACTTTTTCACGGATGTAGCACGTACCCTTTGGGTTGACCCGTGAACTTATCTAAAAGGATGGTGACCCGGTTTATGGAGCCGCAGCTCTGGAAGTGTGCCTGGATTTCCTCCGGAGACGCTCCATAATCGACGTTACCGACAAAGATACTCCGGGCATCGATATCCTCTTTATCTTCTCGCAGATTCTCGGACTGCTGATCAAGCGTAGCTTGCATTTCCCGCAGCTTCGCGGCTTCGGATTCCATCTCGGCTACCCGCCTTTTCATGGCCGCAATTTCTTCCTATATATAGGCAGAGATCTCATTAGCTCAATTTCCACGCCAAACTAGAAATGAAACTTCAATAATGGAGTGGAAGTTAATGTCCGAAAGCAGCGCAGAGTGGTGCAAGCTCTTGAAGTTTCCTACTGCCGAGACGTCCCTTTCCTTTTAGCGGAGTCTTACCTCATCGTCACCTCCCTCTTCGTGGACTTCCAGGCGCTCATCTTTGATCTCGTGCTCCTCTGTAGCCATTGTAGTAGATAAACGGGTGTTGTCTCCCCCTCCTTCGGGTCACAAACCTCGCAAAGCAAAAAGCGTGGGCGGCAAAGACAGCTCCCCCGTTGCTTCAGCGCGAAGGAACAGAAATAGACTTGGACAAGAAGAAAAAAAATTGATTAAAGGGAATAGGGTAGTAGGCAGGGTCAGACTCAATCTAGACCCAAAATCCCTAAAGAGCGAGCGGTAAAGATATGCGATTGATGATTGAAGATACCGAGTAGAAGAAAGTGAATGTGATGCTCGCGTTGGATCAACGCCGAACTCACTCTTGCTCTTTCCGGCCTAGCGGACTTTTGTCATCTGAACCTCCCAGCAACCAACAGAAGGCCATTTCGCCGACATTATTAGAATAGAGAAAGTAATCAATTTCAGTCTTTGTTTCTCATAGTATTTTTCAATAGAAGTTCCTCCAACCCTTTTTCCATTCCGGATTATTTTCGTTCAAGTTCAAGTTGCTTGAAGCTAAGCCTATTGAACGTCATTTCTGGGCGTCGGCCAGCGGAGGATTAGCGGGGCCGGGATTTAAATATATATATATTTAAAACTTCGTTTATTTACCAGTAGAACCATCACGTCTGATATAGAGCAGATTAATCTAATCCCCACAGAGAAGGAAGAGCTGAAATAACGAGGAAAGGAACGTCATAATCATGTTTGTATCTATGGCATATGTACAGCGAGCAAAAGCATGGGAACGTCAATTCATGAAGATGGGTTGTTCTTGCGAAACGAGACTTTTTCTACGGCAACTGTTTCGGCTCCATTGGCGTCTGACTTGAGTTGGTAGACATATAGGACGAGCACGTCCCCTTGGATCTATCGCAAATAGTTAGATTGAATAGTTTTTGCCAGATGCCGCTAGCCGAAAATAATGATATATTGACCCAAGTAAAATAAGAAAGGAGTGACTCACATCCATCAAACAGAAGCTGGGTGTTGGCTCTTCGCCTTCGGACCAATATCCGGTGCTTAAAGCTCCAGTTGCACTCCCCGGGTTTACAAAAAATCTACCTTCCATTTCAAACGCCTCAAAACGATGAGTGCCCCCCCACAGCAATATATCTACATCCATTTGACGGGCAGCAATGAGCAGAGCATCCGCATCGCCTGGTGGAATAATAGTATGACCATGAGTAAACCCGATCCGGAGGCTACCGTGGGTCACCACCTTTGAAAGGGGGAGGTTGGGGGAGTCAACATCGAAATCGCCTTTGACTAATTGGAGATCAGGAGCGACCTGACGGAGGAATTCGAATGTGTTCCGGTCGGTCAGGTTACCCAGGCATAGGATCTGGCCGATCTTGCCTGGTGTGAGGAGCTTCCGGAACTGTGATCGTGTCAATTAAAGGGGGAAGCGGCAAGAGGAATACGCATAAGTATGGGGCGGCAATAGGCGCATACCTTTGCTGGGAGGTCCTAAAGAGCAGAGGTTAGTGAGGATTGAGTGATGTTTGGAGGAGGATACAAGATGTCACGCACGGGTGCTCTGTCAGGGATAAAGAGGTCACCAATGACCAGGACCAGACGTGAGGTCATCCTGAAGGAAGGGGCAGATTAAGTCAACGGCCCATTCCAAGAAAAACGAGCGCTTTATCAGATTAACGCGACTTGGCTCCTAAATGCAGGGAGCAAGGAATTGAAGCGGCGGGGGTTTGTCGGTGTTGTTCAGTTATCAGTTTCGGTGGCCCTCTTGCACCTATCGCGGGGAAAGCTACCTACTTCCCTGCCTAGGTACCCACGATAGCCCAGCCATATACAATAATAGCCCTAAGCCCTAACTAAAGTTCTATATTTGTACTAGTTCATTATTCACTTTCTCCTGGGGGTAATCAACAGACTCGAAACACTTCAATCCATTGAAAGGTATCGTAGGAGAGATCATCGGCCCAAAGCCATGATGATGTGCACCAATAAATTACAACAGACTTGAGGCGCTGCGGCAATCTGGCGCTTTGTCCAAAGCCTCTTCGTTACTTGCAACACAACTATACCATTCTCCCGTTGTATTGCCGCTCAACTTGACTGACTGTCCTTTGCGAACAGGGATGAAATCACATCTGATGAGCACTCATAAGCTGATTCATGATCGGGAGGTTGGCAGGAAACCTCAAGAGGTAGAAGCCATCGTTCATTTTGGAACCCATCACCGTTTGATTTACCTCGTTTTTTGATGCCTGGAGCCACCAGGAGACGCACTTCGGAGTCAGGCCCCGCAGGCTTCTGTCCTTGTTCTAGAGTCATGATGTCTGGGTCAAACGGCCTGCTAGGCTTGGGGAAGAACCACCATTCGAGCCTGGCGACTTGTCGATGAATTTGCCTATCAAGCTCCATAGCACCGTTTAAAATGTGTTGGAACTCCTGGACATGGTCTCCACTCTTTTCCACAAGAAACGGCGTCGCAACTTCCCAATACCAACCGGTTACCTCTTCCTTGGCCTTACGTATTCCCTCCTGGGTCTTAGATCCCTCGTTTGTGTCCAAGGTTGCCAATAGGTGCCCTGTAGTTTCTGCGGACCACACCTGAAATTTTCTGACTGTGTCGGCGTCAACTACTGGGTCAGGCCCCGTACGGGATGATGCTAAGATAAGATAAGATTTTAGCCTTCAAAAACAAGAGTCTCTCGGGGGGCGCCCATACGAGGTCTAAAGCGGGCGTGTAGTTCCCGAACAGCCAGTCTGGCTTCCCCTCCCCAGAGGAACTTGCCAAATACATGGCGAAGAAGGACCATCCACGTGAAGCCTTGAATGATACTAGGCCGTTGGCTAGAGGATATAAGATAATCCTGGTAGGCGTGGGTTCCTAGAGTTAATGGTTCCATGCATAATTGCCAGATAGTTGTATTCGTTATCCCACCTTGGATACGAAGCTTGCCCGCGAAGTATTGGATGGCGAATGCGCGGATGTCGTACCTCAGTTTGTTGATGAGCTCGATCAAGTAGTTGTCGGTGATTTGGTAGAACCCTTGGTTCTGAGACTTGACCCTGTTCGATTCAAGGGCAAGCTGCTTCCATTGTTTCCGGGTTTCCTCCAGTCGTTCCTTTGTGACACGCAGGTCGTTCTCAGCCACGCCGCGCAGCGCTCGCTCTTGTTCACATGCTGCTTTCAGTTCCTGAATCTTCCTACTCATCTCGGCTTGTTCATCAAGTAAGCGCTGCACGGAATCTTGTCGGGACATCTGCTCCGCCGGCCTCTGCAACAATCTCCCTCTGTGGCCGCGTGCAGGTCTTGTACTGTCGTTTCTGTTGCGCGCAGAACGCCCAGCATCTCCAGCAAGGGGTTGCCCATGCTCGGATTGTTGGTTCATAAAGGGCTGTGTTGATCCATGTCGAGCGTATGTTGAGTTTTGTTGATGGACACCGACCGTGGACTGATAGGTTGACAGTCCGTTTCCTCTTTGATCGCTGCTTATGCTTGAGCCTAGAGCCGGTCGAGGAGCCTGAGGTTGGTTCTGAACCAAGTCCACAACCACGGCATCAAGGTCATCGCTCCCATCCTGTGTTTCACGCCCTTCGTCCACTGGACGAGGACCTGCTGCCCCCCCAGTGCGATCCAAGTGAGGCTTGCTTGAGTGAGACATGCTGCTGAGAAATTGGCGCGAAAGGCTCAGTGCCACATAGCAGAATTTGAAAGGAATAATTATATTGTCAATGGTTATACAGTATGGCTGACTTGGGGAGACCTTTTTCGGACCAGCAAAACTGGAAAAGTTAGAGATTTGGTACTGTAGGAAATTCTGCCTTATAGTATTAAGATTCGTCAAAAAAAAAAAAAGAAGGAAAGAAAAGACTGACGTCTCGAGGTCTCCTCCCTCCCCCTCAGTACTCTTGATTTTCCTAGCAATGTCGGCGGGTAGCCCATAATCGTACTGCTGCGAGGCTGGGGGAAAGCCTTATGCAGCAAACTCCCATTGGGGCGTATCTTACCTGGGGGCGGAGCCTTTGGTGTTGTTTTGCCCCGAGGGATAGTGCACAATCTATTGGACCAGGCTTTCCTCTTGAGGGAGAAAGGGCGTTCAGTGTTGAATCGCAGGCCAGGAAGAACAAATTGGGGGCTGTGCGGAGTCTCCGCCCCAACACGAAGGGTGACGGGCTGGCGGCATGATTAGGCTGAGTACCACCAGTGACCAATTCTTGATGATAGGTCGTGAGTATTTACCAGTAATATCATGAGGCTCGGGTATTTCCTTCAACTTGAGGGGTAAATAAATTCTCTTCTTAAGTTGAAGTCACTGGAAGTTTTAGGGCTTCTTTCCACGACTCGATTTCTCAACCCCGGAATATCATGAGCACTATTTCTCCCTAACTAACTCGAAGAGATTCTGCCTTTGTGACATGGCGCCAAGAAGGAACCCCTTCAGTTTCTCTCAGCCAACTACGCGTCCTCCCCCGTACGAGGCAGTTGCCGCTGATATTGAAGGCGAGGTGACCTGGCCGCTCCGGGGGTTGAATTTGGCCGGGAACGCAGACGATGACGACCAACTGGTAATTGGCATCGACTTTGGAACCACGTGAGTATGTCTGTTCTGGGGTTCATCGAGTTCGAAAATCTTACTCGGAGCATCTGATTAGATTTTCCGGGGTTGCTTGGGCCACAGCAGCAGATTTTACAAGCGACCAAATCAACTTGATCACCTCATGGCCTGGCACAGGCCTAGAGGAAGGGAAGGCACCGACCGAACTTTTCTATGAGGACGGCATGACGATGTGGGGGTACGGAATCCCTGTTGATGCCGACCCCATCCGCTGGTTCAAGCTCCTGCTTCTCAGGGACGAGGACCTTGATCCGGATGTCAGAGCATCCGAGATTCTCCTGCGCGGGCGCAGAATGTTAAAGGATAGTCGCAAGAGTGCCGTGGACCTTGTTGCTGACTATCTTCAAGCTATTTGGCGGCATACCTTGGATACCATTAGCCGGGCACGTGGGGAATTTGTTGTTGGTGCCCTCCGGTTCCATGTTGTTATTACCGTGCCGGCAATCTGGAAGGGATATGCCCGGCAGGGAATGGAGGATGCGGCAAGAAAAGCGGGCATTTTAAACTATCGAAATGCGGGAGAGACTACTCTGAGCTTTGTCCCTGAGCCGGAGGCTGCTGCCCTCTCTACTCTTTGCGAGCCCGGCCGCCGGACTAAGAAAGGGGATGTCTACGTGATATGTGACGCGGGTGGTGGAACTGTTGTAAGTTTGCATAATTCCTTAAACCTGCTCTATTCGTGAGGAAGCTGACTTGAACAGGATTTGATCAGCTACAGGATTGCTGAGGTAGGGCCAATCGCAATGGAGGAGGCCGTGGAAGGAACAGGTATTTGTCACGCCCAATAACTCCTCAGTTCGATTTAAAGGACATCTCTGACGCCTCCTTTCTTTTCTTTTGCAACAGGTGGTTTGTGCGGAGGTGTTTTCATCGATGAAGCCTTTGAGCACATGTGCAGTTCACGACTTGGTCGACGCTGGGACCATCTCAGCAAGGCAGGGATCAAGGAGATTATGAAGGGAGAATGGGAGAAGGTTATCAAACCTCAGTACAAACCTCAAGACACCAGGAAAGAATATATTGTGGGAATTCCGGCGGAGGCATTTAAAACGTCGAGCTTAGATGACCTCAACAGGGAACCATACATCAAAAAGGGTCGCGTTCATTTCCGGAGGTCGGTCCCATAATATTACCCCACAGCTTAATGGCCGGGTGACTGATCTTGTTGTTTTCTACAAATCTAGCTCAGATATCCAGCAAGCATTTGCAGATTCGTTTGCGGGTATCGATGCCTTGATCGAACGACAAGTTCAGAGAGCGCAGGGCCAATCATTAACCGTCAAGGTAGGACCTGGTCTGCTCTTACATTTCTCTATAAACCCCTAAGCTCATCGCATGGCAGGGCATCATCCTTGTTGGTGGCCTGGGCGCCAGTCCCTACCTATATGAGCACTTGAATGCCCAACACTCTCCGGCGGGAATCGCGGTCCTGCAATCTGGAGGGATGAAACCGTAGGTGACAACGCTGAACGGCGTCATAGTGAATGGCGCTAATTTTGTTCTTCTCAGACGAACAGCAATTTGTCGAGGAGCCATTTACAAGGGCTTTCTTGATAGATCCGAAGCCAATGACTACAATGGCTGTTCGGGCGTCCCGCCCCCAATTCAAGTAACATCAACAATCTCTCGCGTTAGTTTAGGTGTGAGATTTAGCACTCCCTGGGACGACACCCGACACCATGCCGACGACAAGAAATGGAACCCCGACAAGGGTATCTGGGAGGCCGATAACCAGATGCGATGGTACATTCGAAAGGTTAGCTTCCTCTTCCTTCCCTTATCCTGGGCCGATGCTGACAGACCTTCAAGGGAGACAACATCCGCACAAAGGGTAGTGTCGCCCATCCATTCCATCGACTGTACAAGGAAGATTTTGGGGGGAAATTCCACGTCAACGTATATCAATGTGATGATGACAGTCCCCCATCCCGCAAGACTTCCGCGGTCACCAAGCTCTGTAAAGTTGACTGTCAGCTCGACATTCCTTTCTCCCAGTTAGACGATTTCAAAAGTGCCCAGGACGGTAAAATGATTAAGAAACTCCGCTACAGTACGGAGATGATTCCTTCTGGGGCCGCCGCAGAGTTCAAGGTATCCATCCATGGCCGGAGGTTAGGCAGCCAAAATACCCAAGTTCGGTTCCAGTAGTGGTGCATGAAGTTATGATAAACAGACAAATTTCTGGATTGAAGTGTTGGTATCGGGTTCTATGAAGGTAGTTAGTTCCTTAGGGCATAGTTTGTTTCTTGTATATTTATTTAAATATTGTTGGCTCTTTTACTCAGGGTACAATCCATTCCACCTAGTAGAACCTTGCTCAAATATGTACTTGCGTTCGAGAGGGGGGTCATGACCGATTCCGCCCCCTCCGCTTCTTCACCTCCTTGTCCTTATCCCTAATTTCTTCTTGCTCCTCAATCTTCCTCTTCTCTCCCTTGTTTCCCTCCTCCTTCACAGCCCCGGACTCACCCTCCCCTCCTCCTTCCCCCAGAACCCCTGAAACTTCAATATGCCTCAACACCAACGCCACCTTCTCCACCTCCGCACAAGAAACCTCCTCAGCCCCAAGCCTCCCCCTTAGCCCCCGCACCGCCTCCCAAAGCTCCCGGTACTCCGCCAAATTATATTTGACACTCAGTTCCCCATTGCCACGCACCCACTTTCGATCACCCCCCAAACAAAGCCAGAGAAAGACATCATCGCTGTAGAACGGCGTATCACAATCCCAGCCCTCTCCCTCTTTACTAGTCGTAGATCCCTCCCCCGAGCCCAAAACAGAGAGAACCAGCGACGCTGTGGCGGGTCCAACCCCCCGCAACGGACCCGTTACGGCATCCAGGCTCGTCCTGGGAAATGGCCTCTCCTCAGGACCTAATTCAGAGCTATGATCATGCAGTGAGAGAAGAGTAAATGCTTCGCCTGTCGCACGTTCAACTGTGTTTGGCTGGTTGCCCTTGATCATCCCCAGGAGCATAGGGCGGAACACCCCGTGGTTTCTGTGAGAGGGGTGAATATCACGATATCTTTAAACGCGCATATGGGGTAGAGGGAAAAGGGGGGCTTCATACAGTTTCCACTCCATTAATTTCACCAACTCATCCTTGGTTAAATACCCCTTCTTCTTGGTGGTAGCAGAGGTAGAGGTAGTGGGGGAGCTACTACCTCTCCTCCCCTTCACAATCTCCGGAAGAATTTCGTATCGCCACTCATCTAGCTCGAGGAATGCGTTGAGTTGATTCTCTACCGCTTCTCTGGCGGAGTCACTGACTTTCTCGTCGTTATTTTCATCATCTTCTCCCCTGGGTACAGGAGGCGTAGCATTCTTATTCTTAGTCTTATTCTTATTCGTGTTTTTGTTTTGAATCTTCTTCTTCCCCTTACTCGATGCTGAAATGGCCTTCGCAGTTAGCTTTCTGCGTGTGATTTCCTCCACGGTGCCTGGGTAACGAGCCAATAGAGTGCGGAATGTAGATAGGGTGATTGTGTTGGGGTTGAAGTTTGCTCTTTCGTCAGCTGGGGTTGATTCTTGGGGGTTGGATTTTTGTGTCATTTTTGTTTTCCCCTAGTTCCTTTTGAGCCTCATATATATCCTCCTTTTTCTCCCCCTTTTGGCCTGAAGAGGTAGATTGCAATTGATGGTCTGAGTTTGTATCGCCCGTGAGAGGGTCCGAAGTATTTCTGAGTTGTGAGGTGGAATTAAGCGTCTGGGGAAAGTCCGGTGGTCAGTGCGTGCGTTCTGTATTCAGTACCGTACGGTAAGAAATAAATGGTAAACGACATTCTAGAAGTTCAATCTTACGAGATTGGAATTATCAAACCTAGTTTGTAGAAGGTAAAAGTTTCTTGTTTGCGTGACAAAAGTACATTCATCCCACCGTCGTTAATAATGTTGAATCCGTAACCCATTCCTCGCTCAACTGCAACATCGCCACGACTATAAGGAAAAATCAAAATCAAAGTCGGTCCCACATCAACTTGGCCAGCGAAACTCCGCGGATAAGTAAACCCAAATAATCGTATCTTGCAAAGATAATAAATTCCCGAAGTTTCATACAAAGAAGAAAGAAGAGAGATACAGGTGGTTAAAAAGAATAAAGAGTTCTAGCCTCTCCGAATATTTGGAAAGGAGAGGTGAGGAAGGTGAAATAAATAGCAAGTCTATCGTGCTTTATCACCCGCCGTTCGGTCGTCGGCTGTTTTCCTTCTTGCGCTTGGCAGGACTGGATCCAGGGCTAACAAAGCTCACACGCTTTTCATCCTTGCCACGACTTAGTGGCACGATGCTTGGAGAAGACATGAGCTGGCCTTTCTTCCTTGTACCACCACGGCGTAATGGTTTAGGCAGGGATGTTGGGTGAGGTGCAGCAGCGCTGGCCATACCAACCTCTGTTTTAGGGTCGTTCGTTGTTGTCGATGTTGTAGTGTCTTCGTCATCTTCCACGTCAATGTGACTGAATCCGTCTTCCTCGTCCTCTGCCTCAGAAGGCCCAGGACTATCTAAATCTGAGGCTGCTTCATAGTCATCATCATCGCTCACAAGACTTGGAGCCTGATTCGACTCGGCAGTATTCGGACTCAGATTAGAGGAACGATCTGCCCCGTCGACTTCGCGCAGCTCGTCTATTGGAGAGGCGGTGGGTCCGTAGGGAGATTGGTAAGGTGCTGGTGGTCGTGTTGGGGTTACCGTGTTTAGAGAAAGGGGTTGAAGATTCGTTTTGTCTAAACCTTTCTGGCTACTGGGTCGTTGGGAGGCTGTCTGGGAAGTCGTCCGCATCGGTTGTCTCCCACCAGTACCACGACCTACCAGTGGCTTGGAACTGACCTTTCCCTTGGTTGATGGTGACCCCGATTCCACATCGGAGTTGCCTTCTTCCGAAGAGTATCCGCCCAGATCGACCATAGTTTTGGCCTCCCCAACCAGCTGGCCAAGGTCTAGCCCAACGCCTTTTAGTTGCATCAAGGATGACAGGTGAGGGGTATCAACAGAGGCGGTGAACGCTTCGTTTGAGGGCGTTGCGTTGCTGGGGGACCTTGGTTTCCCAACGATTGTTGATAACGGGCGAGGTGTTTCCACCATGGATGGGGCCCTTCGGGTAGGAGAAGATAGTTTACCGATAGAGATACTATTCCCACGGGATTCCGACGACACAGAAGACGGTGTTTTCGGCGTCGACTCGATCACATGAGCGGAGCGAATTAGAGGATGCACAAACCCGGGTGTAGATCGACCAGAGGACTCAGGCTTGGCTCCGATAACAGCACCAGCGTCATCCACTTCAACGGGCTCTCCGGAAGCCACAGCTGCCGCATCGTGGCTGGCAAAGTTACGGTTGTGGGCGATGCGGCAGTGATTGATGAAGCCCTGCGTGCTAGAAAAGTTGTCTCTTCGACAATCTAGACAGACGAGCTTGACCAGAACACCATCCGATTTTCGTCGGATCATCATGGGGCCCGCTCTTTCCTTGGGCGGCGGGTAACCACTGGGTAGGGATTGCAGTTTTGCTCCAGCTGATCCGCGTTGAGGCCGAGATTTACCAGCCAAAAAGCCATCGCTAGGATTCCCACGCGTTGAACGACCTTCCAGGACACTTACAGTACCAATACCCAAGGGAGTACCGGGCTCGGGTTCGCCTCCATCGAACTGGGGGTCTGGGAGTAGCCATCTGGAATAGTGGCGGGTGTAAGGACCGTCTACAACCCCCCAGGGAGCAGGGGAGACGGGTGCAGGTCCATTTCCAGGACCCCATACCGCGACGCCCGTGCCCATGCTGACGGATTGCGACGGGCCGGTAACATTTGACCCAGGATAAGGGACTTCAGTGCATCGGCGCAGTTGTTCCAATGCGACCTGGCATTTGGCTATTTCCTGGTCGATTAACCGGAGTTCGTTGTGTTTCAACAGTACCTCAAGGCTTAGCTGAGCTTCCAGAGTCTCGCGCAACCTTTCGACATCTACCTTGCGAGGAGTGTCGTCATCGCTCCCGCGTGTGGGATCGAGCGGGTCTGAGCGTCGGCGCTGTGGTAACGGGGACGACCTTGAGGCGCCGTCGGGGGAACGATCGGTCGGAGGTTGCTGCGACTTGGGATTGGCGTCGCTTTCGGTCGCAGACGGGCGTTGCTTGGGAGTGATCTGTTTGCAAGTCGCATCATCGGTTCGCAACTTGGTCGCGACCGGGGCTTCTCGATCTGTGACTGAATCGCTAAAATCTGAACGCTTGCGCTTCAACTGCGGTATCGCGAAACTATTTACACCGGGCGCGGGGCAATGCGGCGCGGTCGCGAGCATCTTGAGCTCTTCGGCCATCACCTTATTCCCTCCGATTGCAGAGGACCAAGGGAGCAGTCGAAACATGCCATGCGAGATGCGATCACCAAAAGGGGAAGGGAACAGTAGGGAGATAGTCTGGGCCGAAACAATGTAGGGATGCCAAAATGCGAGGCAGGTCGCAAGTAAAATAAGGGGAAAAAAGACCCTTTTTTTCTCTTTTTGATCTTTTATCTGTTGAGCGCTGATATTATTCACCAGTGCATGTAAGAAAAAAAAAAGTAATATTCTAGATCCGGGGAAGAAGGTGTGGTGGAGTGAGATGTTGCTGTTGTCGATCGCTCAGATGTCGTTTGCGATCAGCGACGGCGATGTAACAAGGGGGAAGGAGGGAGGGAAGAGCAGCGGCCCAACAAGGAACAACAGACGCGAGAGAACCCGACCCAAAAACCATGGAAGGAAAGAACAGGCGGGAACACGAATAATAAATAATTCGATTTTTTGGTTAGAAGATGGAGAAAGTTAGGCAGTAGTCGCAGTCAAAAAAAGAAAGACGGCGAAAAGAGGAAGAGTAAGAATAATAATCGCAAGCAAAAACGGGCTGGTGGTATGAGGCTGGAAAGGAATAGTAGTAGTTCGTTTGAAGTAGAGATCGAAGTTAAGAGGATGTACCTCTCAACAACTCACATGCAGGTCGGGAAGGGAAGGGGGGGGAATCCAAAGCGGATCCACGGCTCTTGGGAGAGGCAAAAGACGGTTGGGCGGTGGCGTAATCTATTAATAATGGTGGTACGGAGTACAAGTGGTCAAGAACAGGAACAGGCAGCAAGTGGGAAACAACAAGGACACGAATGGAAAATGAGGGAAGAAATGGTTGACAGAGATAAGGGCCGATAACAACCAAAGACAACAAAATGACACCAAAATAGGAGGTTATACGAGGTAAATTAGGACGATCAGGGGTGGAGAGAGGAAACAATCCATCCGGGGACTGTGTGTAGTGGCGGAGGAGGGAAAATAAGAGCACAACTTGGATGATGTTGTATGGAATAAAATAGAAAAACGCAGAAGAGAAGTAGAATGGCAGTAAAATAAAAAAATAATAATAATAAAAGGATAAGTTAGGTTTCGGGTGGAAGATTACGGAAAAGAGGAAGAAAAGGAAGTCAAGGGAAGGGGAGAGAAAATAACGAAGATAGGAGGATAACAGTCGGAGATGGAGGAGGAGAAAGAGGATGAATGTGATGTGGAAGACGGGGAGGTGAACAGAGGGAGAGAGCGCCAGACAAAGCAAACGGAGACGGAGGGAGGGGAATATTGCGTGGATGGGGGGGAAGTTTAGTCAGTTGGGAGAAGCTGATTGGGAGATAATTGGGGGGAAGAGAAGGGGGTTCTCTCATTGATTTTGAGACTGCCCACTCTTGAGGAAGGACAATATCTGATTGCCCGTCCGACACGAAAGGCTGCGACTGTTGTTGTCCTTGGGATGCCACTAAAGGCGCTTCTGATTGAGTGCCTGTGCAGACACTGGGAACAGTCACAGACTCCGACACAAAGGATGACACGTCAAATCACCGCCTGCGATTCCGAATCAGTCGAGTGGGTCCATGATGTGATTCCGGGCCTGGACTGGCCCATGGATCGGAGCTAGTGGACTTTATTCACTGCCTGTTTCCATCCACTCTGAGTCTCATCCTCCAGTTACCGTACCCGCCCGACAGGTAGGTATTGATCCATTCCCAGTTCGGGAGGTTATTGTTTCTTCCAAGTTACCGTACCAGGGCGTCTGTCAGGCCCAGTTTGGGCAAGTTGCCCAATCCCAAAGAAGCCTAGTCTATCTTCAAGATGTTCTATTTGCACTGCCCCATCTTCCATTGTCTTGTCTTGCTTGGTCCAAAGTACATGACCTCATCAATCAATCAGGAATGGTAGAATCTGTCCTCTCCGTCTCATGTTATTTTTTTTTTTTGAAGGTATCGAGATATCTCGGAGTTATTTGGGTAACCTAAACGACCGGGAACCAGGTATACCCTGGCTCGATCCATGGTTTCGACCACTCTGATTAGATATCGGTCTTCCCTACACATGGGCTTTGTGCTCAACATGGGTGTGGATGTGGATGTGGATACCTAGTATTACATCACTGCACCTTGAGGCAGTAACAATAAGAACTTGAACATCCACTCCCTTTTCAAATCAAGCCGTCTTTCAGGCGGAATTACACAAGTAAATACTACCGTTCCAGCAGGTTACTATATATATACTGGGTTCCTTCGGCTGAAAGTTGAGGCTTTCCGGTTACACTGGGACGTTATAAAGAAAAATAAATAAATAAATCGAGTATCTTCACATCTGCCCGAGGCTAATATTTCGATAGTAAATACTCCTTATTACTCCCTGGACTAAACCTATCCCCGCTCCCACTTCGATCCATTCCAGTCCCCTTCTCTAGGGAGGGAAGAAAGTTTTGTATAATCCCAAGTCTCAAACCTAATGGTATCAGAGTATACAAAAAGCCCAGAGTATCATGGTTGAAAGGAAAAGAGAGAAAAAAAAAGTCATCACATTCCAAACACCACTCCTGAAACTAGTGAGGCCTTTGGAACATTTTGAAACTTTTCGATTGCGGGTGAAGAGAAAGTCTACTTCGGAGCAAACAGGAAGGCAATAATACCTTTCTTACTAACTTGAGACGAAACATGGTCGAGGGAGCTTTGAGCATCGGCTAGCAGAGAGGGATACCGAGTGCGGGGATTCAGCCGACGGACAGGGCACCGAACAGAGCACCGAACGTCCACAGCAGTTGGGCTCTGAATCGGGGCTCCCTGCCACAATCGAGCGGATTATATATTTGGTTTCCATCCATGATCGCTGAATAAGATTCCGGGACTTCCGAACGTTGGGGGCGGGAGCTCGGGCAGTTTCTACCCCGAAGTCTGGAAATTCCGAGGGAACTAGCTCTGATGCCACCCATTATTACTCAAACCGACAATCTGCCGGGGCAGAGTCCTCTAGGTTGGGGAATTCTGGAGAAATAAAGTTATAGCGATCGGCCCCTTCTCTCCACGTCCCCGTGTTAGCAGTCCAGTCTCGTGGGGGATGGCCAATGAGGGTGCTTCAAGGTGATTAACCCTGACTTTTGTCCTCGGGGTATATATTGCCATTAGATGTGGGGAGAAAATACCACCACGGAATATCCTACGCGATGTGCGTAGATCCTCCAGCGGACGTCTATATAAACGTTCGGATGTAGGATGTCCCCCTGGGAGAGGTGGATCTCAAATATTCTATTTCATCGTTCTCTTATTTCCCCCTCCTCAAGTAGCAGCCATGCATACCCTCTTACAGGCGCTGACAATTCTCCTATGCTGTGCTACTTCCACCCTCGCAAACCCAGCCAAACACCCCCACTACATAAACTGGAGGACCTACAAAGCCAACGGCGCCAACCTTGGCGGCTGGCTCGTCCAAGAATCCACCATCGACACCCAATTCTGGGCCACCTACTCCGGCGGCGCCTCTGATGAATGGGGTCTCTGCGAACACCTAGGGCCTGCCACCTGCAGCGCCGTTCTTGAGCATCGCTACGCCACCTTCATCACCCGACGGGACATCGACAAGCTTGCCTCCGTGGGTGTCTCCATCCTCCGCATCCCAACCACATACGCAGCTTGGGTGCGGGTCCCCGGCTCCCAGCTTTACACGGGGAACCAGAAATCCTTCCTGAGGGAAATCACCGACTACGCTATCGCCCGGTACAGGATGCACATCATTCTGGACGTCCACTCGTTGCCCGGCGGGTTGAATGGGCTAACTATCGGCGAGGCTACGGGCCACTGGGGGTGGTTCCACAATGAGACGGCCTTCGGGTACTCGATGGAGGTGATCGATGCAGTTCTGGACTTCGTGCAGACGTCGGGGTCTCCGCATTCGTTCACTATTGAACCGATGAATGAGCCGGCAGATCTGAACCAGGATATGTCTGTGTTTGGGACGCCGGCGGCGCTGTCTGATGAGGGTGCGGCGTGGGTGGTGAAGTTTATCCGGGCGGTTGCTGATCGGGTTGCGGCTGTGAACCCAGGGATACCGGTGATGTTCCAGGGGAGCTTTAAGCTGGTTGAGTACTGGACTGGAAATTTCTCGCCGGATGACAACCTTGTCTTTGATGTTCATAATTATTACTTTGAGGGCAGGAATGTCACTTCGCAGAATCTGCCGGTTTATTTGACTGCGGATGCAAAGGCGAAGTTGGGGGATGGGACCTTTCCGGTGTTTGTTGGTGAGTGGTCTATCCAAGCTGCTTATGATAATTCCTTTGCGCTGCGGGAGAGGAATGTCAATGTTGGCCTCGACACATGGGCCAAGTACGCCCAGGGTAGTTGCTACTGGACGGCTAAATTTACGGGCAATGGCACTGTCGATGGTGAAGGCAGCCAGAAAGACTATTGGAGTTATGAGACATTCATTGACGAGGGATATATCAAGGGTGGACATACTGGGAAACACGGTGGTGGCTCAAAAAATCTTGACTGAGCAGGGATTGTTAGCTGGAAGAGATCTTTTCTGTAATATAACACTTTATTGCTGGAAAAAGGGCAGGCAGTTTCACTCCTGGTTTTGAATATATCAATTGTTGAGGTAGGAAAAGACTAATGCACATGTTCATCCTTTGAATGCAGCCAACGTAGAAACAATGACAAAACCGCAATAACGCCACAAAATTCTCGAACACCACAGAAAGGAAAGTCTGCAACGGCTGATAATAATGCTTGTCATAAACATGAACATCAACAAGGAACGTTGCTATCTAACCGTTAGCTCATCGAAACAAGCAGCCTCTACGCCGCTTGCGAGATTAGCTGGGTTGTTTCCCCGACACCAACTGCGAAGCATATATATATAGGCATGATTAATAGAGCGCATGGGCCAAACGAGACGAAGCATAATAACTAACTCAAAGAAAAGGAGAAAGACAGGAAGACTGGAGAAAAATAAATAAAAAGAAGGCGTTCGGGGTTGATCACGAGAGTGGATGTACGGAGAGAGGCTCAGTCCTGAGCCATGCGAAGAATAAAGTTGACGACAACAGCGGCCAGCAATGCCAAAGCCAAGATGGTGGGCCCGAACCGATCATCAATCCCACTCTGGCCTCGCTTCCGGATGCTTTGCGCTCGCCAGTGGAAAGTAACGAGAGCATATATCATGGCTGCCATGGCAATTATGGTGAATAGACCGGCAGAAATTCGTCCAATACGGTCACCAAAATTCAGAAGGCCGACAGCTAGGCCACCTAGGATCACGGTGAAATTGAGCCAAGAAAGAAAGGTTCGTTCATTGGCGAAGAAGACCTTGGGCTCAACGCGGGTAGGGAGAGCGATGCGCTTTCCTGTAACAACCAAAAAAATTCAGCCAATGCCCACAGATATGTAACCGGAGTGAGACTAATGTATGCACAATGCTCACGAGGGTGATGATGATGGCAATATACTGACCTGGAGCGGTTTGGAGTAAGGGTTGACTCGACATTTTCACTGCGGGGTTGAAGGTGGGAAGTTTCTGAGAGGTGAGCGGATTTTGAAAAAAATAAATACTATTTTATAGAAGGAATTTGGCCGTAGGGGAGATTTGGGCCAATAAATAGTCAGCAGGAAGCCGGACTTGCAGCAACGGGCCAGTCGCTGGAGAAGAAAATTGCCAAGCTGAGGATCTCAAGTGGAGGAGGGAGGGAGCTGCAGTCCATGGAGCAACAAAGCTTTGGATGGGGCCTTCAATGGAACCCGTTCTGCCGTGCTTGGCCGCCCTCATCGGCTCCCACGTGCGCTGAAAAGATCCCGCCTATGGGGAGCCTCAGGCGGCTAGTTCGGAACATTGTGGTTCCGGCTCCGGTGGCGGTCAGGACGGGAGAAAATAACGCTAATCCCTAAACAGAATCGGGCATCTTTCGGCCTCAACCACTTTTGGTATAGCGTGGGATGGCTCTTGTCCAACCACCAGGCGCGCAGTCACACCCATGATGCCACTGAGTGTCTCCCCCAAACATCAAACAGCACACGTCTGTCTGCCTGGATCTTTAACCTTCCCCGTGCTGCCAGTTTCTAGTTTTTCTTTATCCCTGCATAGCTCCTTATCTTAGGTAAGTATCGCGTTCCTGTGAAGATTATCCATCAATTTCTCCTTACTGGCGTCGGGTCCGCATCCCTCCCCCACAATTTGTCTCGCTGTGCCCACCACTGTCTCGACCCAGATCAGCAGCACCGGTTCCTCCGCGATTTACACTCCGACAGACATGAACTATTACTGACTATTTCGGCCCAAGACTCGATTAATATCTTCTACCGTCACCTCCGTGAACCTGTTTAAGCGCAATGGCTGTCGAATCTGCTCCCACAACGGTGTGTAACCACCCCCACTGTCGTTGTCGAACGAGAGAGGTTGACCCGCTTCTGCGATGCCATTGACCGAAAATGACCCTTATTCGCTAACGCCTTGAGCCTTTCTCTTACGATTCTAGCCCCTACCTATTGCCGACCTGACCAAGATCGCTGGCGAGGTGCGTCCTTACTACACTCACCTGGATCCCGTTGCCCGCCCCCATCTCGGTCACCGCTGGACGCTGCGATGGCCTTAGAATCATGCCCTCAAATCCAACCGGTGTCATATAGCGAAGAGCGTTTTGGACTGATTTGCCCTCGACTAGGCTTGCGATGCCGCCTTAGGCGATGCTGAAGGATATGAGCACACCCAAGTCGGAGCATGGAACTCCCAGATTATTGTAGGTAACCCCCCATTGATTTGACGGTACCTCGATAGCCGCTTCCGAATAATGTGTCCGGCCACTATCAGAGTTACGAGAATTATCTAACGGCAACCTCTCCTACTGTTTTTTAAATGTCTAGAACACCATTCTCAAGGCTCTCATTACCGCGACCGCTCCTTCCACACCCTCGACTGCCCCACCATACCGGTTCACCGTAAATAGCACCATCGTGCAGCAAGGTCTCATCGATAGGTCCTCTGCAGCGGACGGCGCTGCCGCTAATGTGGGGAAGCGAGGCATGCACTCTGCCTCGGGTGCATTCTGGGATGTCAACCGTGATGGAATGTGGACATTCAAGTACCCTGGAGCTGAGGAGCGGGGCCTTGATGTGGTTGTGAGCGTGACATGGTTCGCATTGGGCTAATTTATTAATATATGCCAAAATCCCAAAAAAAGGAAGAAAAACTAAAAGAAAACGGATTTATGATCGTTTTTCCCTTAGTGCTTTGCTATTTAAGTTTTTGTGTGTATTCTGAGACCCATGCGCGCTTTTTTTGTTCAATTTGATTTGATTTTATTTGCGCTGCCGATGTCTTTTTTTAATCACCTGTGAGTTTTCCATTTTCTTTTGTTGGGAGCCTGGTGCATTTGCTCAAGACATTAGCATGTGTGTTATTGCTTCTTTGTTTGCTCTAGCGGGAGGTGCCCGGCTTATACTTTTTTTGTCTACAGCTGTGATAGGTAAAAGAACAAAGAATGCAAGGATAAGGTCATACATATATTATTCAACTTATATTGGATACATCGAAAGCTCATAAGAACTTGGACAATCCTCGCGTAAAATATCCCCAAAATGATAACAGATGGATAATCGCATTAAACAGCCTGAACTCCAAGCCGGGAGGCACCCCGCCTTCCACAGTACAGTAAGTGACCAAATACCAGGCGCCATGCTAACCGCATTATTATGAAAGATTCGTGAAATTAGGGGACCGTGTTGCGAATGCGTGTAACGAAAAAAAAAAAAGATCCCCTGGTTGAAGAAGTGCTTAACGGGGTTCCGAGTAATCATTCAGTGCAACACAGACTGCCCCGCGGTGATGTCCACTATATTGACGAATAATTTGACCCGAAGCCAACTCCCAAAGGCGTGCATAGTGGTCGCTGGACACGGTAACCAGATAGGCCGAGTCGGCTGAGAAGGCACAATCCCATACCCATCGTTGGTGATTAGCAAGAGTTGTCTCAAGGAAAAGGGTGCCTGTACTTGGGTCCATTGGAGGACCATCTGGTTGTACGGGGAAGGTCTGTTGTGGTTCAGTGGTGGGTGGAGGGGTACCATTGAGAAGGTTGAACGGGATAGCATCAGCCTTTAGCCTCTCAGGAGGAGGGGTAATTATTTGGTTTTCGGGAGGTGCGGGGGACGGCGATGATTCCTTTACTTCGGGGCCTTTGGTTTTTGCTTTCGCTGCAGCAGCGACTGCCAGTTTTGCTGGGGGATAATCCAGATCCAGGTTCCAGACCTTGGCGGTATGATCGGCAGAGCAGGTTGCTAGGTGCTTAACATCAGGGGAAAGAAGGACACGGGTGAGGTAGTCCTTGTGGGCCTGGAAGGTGCAAATCGGCACAATGCGAGTTAATTCGGCGTCTTGAATCATGCGCCAAATATAAACATTGCCCTAATGTCAACCTACATTAGCTGACATCCCAAAGTTTAGCAGGGCCATTTCCAATACCTTTTTATTCCCCGCGCAGAGCAGAGACCCGTCACTCGCAACACTAACACTGTGCACTGCGGTGTCGTCCTCCGGAATTAACTGGTGAGTGCAGACGCTTTCACCGAGGTCCCAAACCCTAACAATACCAGCCCGATCACCGCTGATAAGCTCCCCTTGGTTTGGATGAATTACAACGTCATTAACTGGGGCCTTGTGGGCATAATTACGCTGTAGGCTACCAGTCCGCGTATCCCACACCTTTACTGTCCCATCTTCCGAGCTGGTAACCATCCATTTTCCCTCGCAGTGAAAAGCGACTCCCGTTATATTGTTTGTATGACCATCAAAGGTCATGACCGGGTTCGGGTTTGTGGACTTGATGTCATAGAGCTTGACATTACTGTGGCCGGCGGCAGCGAGGTAACGCTTGTCTGGGGTAATGCAAAGACGGTTTACTTGAGAATCAGGGTGCTGGATGGTGCGTGAGCAGATTCCAGACAGGGCTTCCCAGAAGCTAT
Source organism: Aspergillus biplanus (assembly GCA_027569045.1). Classification (NCBI taxonomy): domain Eukaryota; kingdom Fungi; phylum Ascomycota; class Eurotiomycetes; order Eurotiales; family Aspergillaceae; genus Aspergillus; species Aspergillus biplanus. The sequence continues at coordinate 727,277 of JAPDEJ010000009.1, read as the reverse complement.
CCAGGATTGCATCAGTATAAGAGACTGCGATCGTGGTGGTTTGAGGTAGACTTACCGAATCGTATGGTCATATCCCGCTGTATAACACGACAATTACGTGACAAAACAAGGGTCAATTCAGCTCAAGAGGAATGAATCTACAACCCTGGAAAAGGGTAGCGCGAAAGGGGAAGCACTTACCAGTGCAGAGAATGACACTCATTTTGGCGGAGAAGACGCTGATGAGGAAGTTGAGGGGTGAAGGAAACAAGTAGAACTAAGCATTTCAAGTCCGGCGTGGATCTTGCCGGTATTAATGCCTTGTTGCTTGGAATCGGGCGCACAACAAGGCAGAGGCACGTGAGCGGTCAGGTGGGCGGTGTGATAGGCGCTAAAAAAAGTCACGCTGACCCCCTCTGTCAAGTGTTGACGCCCCTTCAGTCATTCTTATAAAACCTCATCCATCCAAATCCGTGATCTGCCATCACTCAAGTGCTCTTGCTAGAATATTTGGGGCGTGGAGACAGACCAAATTTCCCGAGTCTACTTTGTTAACTCACGTGGACCTACCAAGGCTGTGTTTTGGGGTTGAAACTGGGCTGAAAAGGTACGGTGAATAGCGTTAACACAAGAAAATTACGCTAGACATACCTTCACAGATGTGTTCGATGCCTGTCATTCCCATTTAAACTCGGCGATCTGGTGGATGTCACATCCTCATTGTGGCAACCTTTGGTCGACGTTGTCTTACGATCGTATCTCAGCCAGTTGGGATTGTCTCTCTTCGACCATAGAGCGGAACAATCGCAAGTGCAGAATTTGAGGATATTTAGCTGTTCAAGGTTTCCTTTATAGGAGATGGACAGTAGCGTGGCTGAAGGTATTTCTACCTCCCTCGAGTCTTGCCCTCCTTTTCCACAACCCCAAGAGCCTGTAGCTCTTGAGGGTGTTCCATCACCCCTATCCACCGCTCATCTGCATGAAAATGATCTGGGGCTTACACCTTCCCCTGGGTCGCAGCTGCTGCAGCCCACGGATATTGTCCAAGCGCCCCTGCGGGATGAGGACCATGGATTTACCAAGGAGTCCGAACAACCGGCCGATTTATTGGTTATCCGGAATCGCGTAAATTGCTCGCCAATCGAATTGAGCAGGACGAACACTGATCAAGATGGAAGCGCTCTCAGTACACCAGAACAGGTGAGGGCAAGTTCTCCGGAAGCATATGAAGAAGTATATGACCCTCTATTCGATTCTGAATTTCCGATTCCGGGGCTTGACACTGCTCTGGATTCTCGGAAACGTACCGGTGAAGAAGCATTCTCGCTCGACTTCGAATTGTGGGAGCACCCTGAAAAACGACCATGTGTCGAATCACCGCAGAATGTGAGCGTCACCTCCCCTGGTGAAACACCCTCCCTCTCACCTACCGATTCATCCACTCGCTACGCCCAAGGGGAAACAGCCCCCCATACACCCGTCGGTGCGCAAACGCAACATTCGCCCTCCCTGTTTGATACATTCGATTCACTGTTTGGAGACTCGGCAATGGAAGTGTCATTCGGTCTGACCAATGGTGAGCCTCTGCCTAACTTTGAGCAAGCCTTCGATTTCACACAAGATTTTCCTTTCCATGATGCTCCAGATAGTGGCCCGAGCACAAAGTCACTTGCCGGCGAAACCAAAAAAGCCCCAGACCTTGCTCAGCTAGTTGCCGATCACACACTTAGCCAGCCCTCCAAGAGTGATTTCACGAAACAACAATTTTCTCTAGATTCCCACGATCTCTTGGCCAATACAACTCGCGAGATTTTGCAGGTAAAAAAGGAGCCGGCATACATGTCGCCTTATCCTGTCTCTGGGGGTCCTCTAGGCTACCTACCATCGGCCCCAGGAATTCACGTGAAGTTTGTTGAAGTTGCGGAAGACCAGATCAACCATCGACTATCAGCCTTACGGGCTAAAGTCCAGCAGCTTACATACGAGCGAAACCACTATAAGAAAGCTTTGTTGCAGAGACCAGACGTGGATGCTTCGACGGGCAAGACAACCGAGCAGAAACTGCGCGAGGAGAACGCCATGCTCCGACGAGTTTCTTCCCGGCACCAATCCAGGGTTGAGCAATACAAACAGGAGGCCGCAGAGTGGAAACTCAAGATGCATGATTTAGGAGTCATCTACAACAACCTGCTATATGAAATCGGAGTACAAAAGCGAATACCCGAGATCGCCCCAATTCCGCAAGGATACAAGCCTCCACGGAATGCGACGACTACTTCGGGTGGATATCCGAACTGGCCGAACCAGGAAGTTATTTGTTTGGAATCACGGCCTGCAACACAGCCGCCTCCAGCGCCACCTATTTCTCATACAGGTTTTCATATATCCAGACACCATCACTCTCAACTATCGCCTTCAAATTCTGGCGCCCACCTGGAGCCGAGGACAACCCATGAAGATGGGAACAACCAACTTTCTAACGTATCCTGTGGATCACCTTCGCGCCCCTCATCCCAACAATTATCCACACCTTTGACTATTGACCTGACCGATGAGGCAGAAGACGGGCCTCCTGCCACGCCAGATTCCACCTCCAAGGAAGCAGACCGTGGTATAGCAATGATGCAATCGTTGAGAAGCAAAAAATACAACTGGCTGTCAACAATGCAAGGTCAACCAACCGGATCACGCGTAGCGTCCCCAGCTACTCCGCCCCCGGGAAATAATTTATTTGATGATGAATTGGCTCGTGTGATGGAAGAAGAGCTAGCACGTGGTTAGCTGAAGTTCTTCGATTGATAATTTAATGACTGCATTATTTCGCCCTCGGGCGACATTACGTTCTACTTGTTTTCTTTTCCAGATAGCATAGCGAATAGGGGAATACGGGATTGCATTGTTATTTATGTATATACATACCATTGTGGAAATTGTTTTCACTCAAAAGGCACTCTGCCATGAGACAAGCACATCGTATTCAGTAAAAAGTTGATATATTTATTATGCCCGAAGGCAGAGATCAATTCGTAAAAATCATATAGTCGTAATTTAACTTGGGACACCTAAGCTGTCTAAGCTAAGCTCTTGATCTATGGCCTCTACCACCACTCGGCCCCAAAGAAAAAGAAAAGGAAACAAAAGAAAGATGAGGGAATATACCTCATCTCGCTCAGCTATATGCGTATTTCTTGGAGCCTTGCATCCTATGTACGTTCTATATGAGAGTTAGATTGAGTGATTCTGGGTTTCATAGCCGAAGAACTGATTCGCTGGAGATTCCCTGCTATTTAGCGGGATTGAACCTCGCGGACCTCCTCTAGTATGAAACACCGGTCAAGATATAGGGGTTTGTGAATTGTCATATATAAGGGTCCCGACGAAAAAGGAATCAAGATAAATAACAGCGATAATGATTATCATGGGTAAAAATGTTTGAATGGCAGGAAGGATATGTCTCTCAATTATTAATGACGGTTGTTGCTGGACTGTTCGACCCATGAGAGTGGTTCTTCTCTCGCGCCTCCTCCGAGGTAGTAGTCGCGCCATGTTTTAATTGTTTTCTCGCCTTTCGACCACCGCAGCAGGCAGCACAACAGGATCCGAGCTCGACGATGAATGCGAGGAGATTGAATGCGGCTGCAATCCACATGAAGGCCATCATCTGCGTCCCGATTTCGCCACTGATGTTGAGGTTGAAGTCATCGCTTGTGAAGACATTCTTGAAGATGGTAAACATGACTGTGGCGACGACCGCGGAGACGATGGTGAAGAGGGCGGCTACAAAGGCGAGAATGGTCAAGGGTAACGCGCGAAGGGAGACGAAGGTGCGGCGCCTGTGTGGGGGATGAGCTTCATTGGTGGCTGGATCCGGGGAGATGGTTTGCGGTGGGCGAGAGGAGACCGCTACGGGAGAAATGAAGATCAGGACGAATGTTAGGACGTTGGAGGCCAAGAAGAGGCCAAACATCCAGTGCGAGACCTTCTTTGCGATATCAAGCGCATCGGTGATGTCGGCTGGAAGGACGACTGTGGATAGGGTTAGAAGATACTTTTTTTTTGGTTGATTTGGTTGATAAAAAAAAGACAAGAGAACGAAAAGAGGTACATACTGGTTGCTCCAGCTAAAAGTTCACTGAGAAGGATCTCAATTGGATTGAACCAGTATAGTGTACGGGGTTTGGAGCAAAATGTAACTCCCTCATTACTGTAGCCCTCGCAGAAACCCCACAAGCCAACTTGATAGAAGTCATGGAGACCGATAGAACGCGCGATACTGTTGATCAATCGGGCATTGGGGACTGAGAGCGGAATGATGTCGGAGAGATCGATTTTGAGGAAGTAGGTATCCCGAAGAACGGATTTATTCGCGACACTACCAAGGAGTACCAGTAGCAAGAAGATCCAGGCCATTAGATGGAGAAATGAGCGAATGACCCGACGCCAGCGGACGGCTGATGGGCTCCGGCCATATTGAGGTCGTTCGGAGGCTTTGCCGAAATATGGGAGTTTTGCCATGGGCGGAAATGCTGCAAGATGGGGGCTTCCTTTTCTTATCTCGGATATAAAGAAAGGGAAAAAAAATACACAGAAAAGAGAGCAGTCGTACAGAATAATTGATGCTCTAAATGTATTATGTATGGGGAGGAGGGGAGTCGACTGAAGTGCCGGAGAATATTGGGGCTTGGATTGTTTGCTGAATCGAGGCAGTCCAGCACAGAGGAATTACTCTGAGAAGCCAGTACCTTTTCTGTGGTACCTTGGTGCTTAGGGGTGGTACCTATGACGTGAGATCCCCATGAACCAATAATGGGGAAATAGTATTAAATAAAAGTCAATGAGAGATCAAGCAGGGGATGCGAGTGAAGGGGCATCACAAGCGACAGGAGGAGATAAAAGGGAGCCTGCTCGGGAGTATAAGGTTATGGAGTCAGGATCTAATAATGAGGAGGGAAGAGGGAAAGAATCCACCGAAAAAAAAAGTGAACGGGCCGAAACTTGAAAAGGAAAGGAAGGGCTTGGAACGCTGTAATCCGGCCAGACTCGCTGCCGATCAACATTTGAGAGTGTGTCAAGGACCCATTCGGTGAAACCGCTTGGCCAAGAGACTCCGTTCGGAACATTGATGAAAGTTGAGGTGAAGATCCTCGAGATCAATGCTTAATAGTGGTGTTGATCCCTGAGATTATTGACTGATTGGCCCCAGTTCTGACGCTCTTCGCGGTTTGTATTTCCAGTGTCCCTGGCATGAACCAGACAGAGCATTGCGATCATTGAATAATTTGAACTCTCCTCGTTGTGGTACCCAATCATCGAAATGGTGTAACCTAATTGTGTATCAAAATACCCAGGCCGTTTTTTTCTTTCTTTTTTTGTTCTGTGTGTTGTTCTGGACCACTCTTTTCCCCGTCCACAGTGATTGGGTAATTCAGGAGCTGCTGGACTTTGGAACTTTCATCAACGTCATCCGCCGCATCAGAGCCCCACCGAGTGGGGCTCCTCTCTCCCGCCTGCCCAAGTGGGGAAAGAGGCCAAGCGACGATTGGCCGAATCCTTCAAGGCAACGGCCCAGTGAGGTTTTCCCATGCGGCGCCGATCATCTGGATCGCCCTACCGGATTACGTGCAGTGGAGAAAGCCACCAGGGAAGGTTCCTGCGAGCCCTGGACTTCCCGAGACTTACTGACGGGTAATCCTCAGTAACGCAAAGTAATTTACACGCCGTGCTCCACCCTTTTGGGCTTATCCAGGCACACTCGCTTTTCTCTGTCGGTTTCCATTCTCGCATCCAGACAGCAATTGAACTCTCACAGTTTGTACACAGTATACATACTTAAAACTTTGCTGCTTTGGTCCCGTTTGGGCTCTGGTCCCTTGGGTGTCACTTCCTTTTCTTTTGCTCTTTCTTCCTTTTTATTGCCCTGCCTCACCTACTGCTCTGTCTCCTGTTCCCGCAAATCATCTGTTAGACGCTGGCATGATGCGGTTGGCACTTCGTCTTTTCCCTCTGTTGGCCGCCAGCCTGGTCCTCTCTCAGGATGCGAACGATGAGGCCATCACGGATTCTGTTCTCACCCTCGGTGGCACTATCTCAACCACTGTTAATGAAGCTACTGTACCAACTGGGACCTACCTAACTTACGCTTCCACCATCCTCCTCACGACCGATGATGGTGGCGTGGTTGGTTCAACGGTCATTTCGGGCACCGAGACGACTCCTGGCACTCCAACCGGATCTGAATCTCCAACGGCAACATCGGTTTCAGACACTGATTTGACCCTGATAGGCGGCCAAGCAACGCCAACTGGGGGCAATTCAACCTCCAATGCCACCTCGTCGGCTCCTCCTGCGGCCTCCTCGTCTTCGGTCGTAAACACCACGCCATGCAATGGCCACCCGGAATTCTGTGACCAGAAATATTCCAATATCACCATGGTCGCTGCCCATAATAGTCCTTTTGTCGTTCAGGGCAATGTTGCGTCAAACCAAGCTCTGCCTGTGGAGTATCAATTAGAGGATGGGATTCGGATGTGTAAGTCCTACTCCAACAGTAAAAAAAAAGCAAGAGAAAAACAAAGTTCAGGGATACTAATGTTCCCGGCTAGTACAATTTCAAACTCACCTGATGAACGATACACTATACCTTTGTCATAGTAGCTGTGACATGCTTAATGCCGGGCCCCTCGAGGACTATCTCACTACTGTGGCGGACTGGATGAAGGAACATCCTTATGATGTAATTACGATTCTTATCGGAAACTACGACTATGTGAGCCCTGGCAACTTCACAGGCCCCATCGAGCGATCAGGCCTGATGGACCTGGTCTGGACGCCGCCTATGGTCCCCATGGGGCTGGATGACTGGCCAAGCTTGGGCAGCTTGATCATCTCGGGCAAGCGAGCTCTCATATTTATGGACTACCAAGCCAACCAGACCGCCGTCCCATGGCTCATGGACGAGTTTTCCCAGATGTGGGAAACTCCATTCTCGCCCACCGACCGGGCCTTCCCATGTAATGTGCAACGGCCGCCAGACTTGCCCCGAAAGGACGCTAAGGAGAGACTCTATATGGCAAATCATAACCTGAATCTCAACGTGGAGCTTGCTGGCCTTGAGCTCCTTATTCCAAATACGGCGTTGCTGAACGAGACTAACGGTGTCTCTGGCGCCGGCAGTCTTGGCTGGATGGCGGAGAACTGCACCAGTACGCTCCTTCATTCCCCCCCTCCTAGAATTTTTCTCTTATGGATCAACTAACTTGAACAACCTAGCCATGTGGAATCGTCCACCAAATTTCCTCCTGGTTGACTATTATAATGAAGGGAGCTTCAACGGATCCGTGTTCGAAGTTGCGGCCCAGATGAACAACGTTACCTACGATCGCTCTAGCTGCTGCGGCACCTTGTCGGGAGCGTCTGCCTTGCTCCCGGGACAGAACATCGTAGCAGCGATGCTGCTGGCTGCCAGCGTCCCGCTTCTTGCATCTGTGTTTTAAGTTGCGGGATCTATTTCTAGTTGCAGTTTTTTTTTAATATAGATCCTCTACTTGTGATATATTGTACATACGAGACACGACTTTGACATAGGTTATTATATAGTTAATTCATGAAATGACGAACAACTCGGTGGTAGCTACATGATCCTGTATTTATGGAGATTGGAGCGGCCTGGAAGGTTGCTTCATTAATACACATAGTTCCCTTCCGTACTGGATTATGCGAATATTATGTACCTGCAGCCTTGTTGTTAAGCTGCATTATAATTTTTATTTCACTTTCATTTCCATATAGATTTCAGCTAGTGCAGGTTCGAAAAGCTTTCCAAACCTGCCCAGGCGACATCCTGACAAGCTTCCTCAGACTCTAAACGCCCCAAAGCGGTTAGCGCCCCGCACTCACAGAAAACGCAACTCCAACAAACCTCCACCCAGCGCAACCAGTGATCCTCCACAGCATCACCGATCCCTCCAACCCATTATTCAGACCTTTTACACTAACCACCAGCGACATCAAAACAAGAAACCCACGTACCCGGAAAAGGAAAAAAAAAAGAAAAGAAAAATGGTCGACATCGTCCCCCTCTCCAGCTACCCCTCCTACATCGACCTCCTCCCCGCCATCCAAACCTGCAACATCACCAATCTCCCCGAAAACTACTTTCTCAAATACTACCTCTACCATGCCCTCACCTGGCCGCAGCTGAGTTTTGTTGCCGTCGTGCGCCCCAAGAACGGCTACACAAAGCACACTGCCAGCAACGGGTCCGGGAACCTCTCCGAGCAATATCCGAAGGTGGTTGGGTATGTATTGGCGAAGATGGAGGAGGAACCGACGGATGGGGTTGCGCATGGACATATTACTAGTTTGAGTGTGATGAGGACGCATCGACGGCTGGGGATTGCGGAGAGACTGATGAGAATGAGTCGTATGTTTCTCCCTAATTCATTCTTTTTATTTATTTTTGAAAGGAAGCAGAGGGGGAAAAAAAAAAGGAAAATGCTAATAAGAAATAGAACGAGCTATGGCTGAATCCCACCGCGCAAAATTTGTCTCGCTGCATGTGCGTGTCTCGAACACGGCGGCTCTACGGTTGTATCGCGACACACTAGGATTCCAGGTGGATAACGTGGAGAGCAAGTACTATGCTGATGGGGAGGATGCGTACGCCATGCGCATGGATCTGACGGATATGTGGCTGGATTGGGCAGAGATCGAGCGGAAGGATCGGCTGCGTGCTGCGAGTGATGAGAGGGAGCAGGATGAGGGGGATGAGGTCGGGGACGTGGGAAAGAAGGAGGACGAGAAGGAAAAGGAGAAGATGGTTAGGGTGAAGGTTGGGCGGGGCTTAGGGGTAGGGGATTTGGTGGAGAAGAATGAGTCTCAGACGGTGAGCTCGTAAGGAGATGGATATTTCTTTCTTCTTCATGAATGTGTGGTCTGTACCTCACAGCACCAGAGGGGTTGATGAGGAGGAAGGAGGGGGAAAAAGTCTATTAGCAGATATAGAGGTAATATGTGCTATATAATATGCAGGGTCATAACTTCATTAGACTAAGTGGGTGAAAATCTGCAGTCTTGGGTCTTGAAGAGAATAAGCGAGAAAAGGGTTTCCTGACAGAAAAGAATACAAATCGATAACAAGATAGAAGAGGGGAAAAGAATAAGTAGATGAATGCAAAAATTATCAAGCTCCGAGATCCACCCCGATAATACAAAAAGAAAATAACACCTTAACCTCTCTTTCAATGTCACTCCGGATAGACAAGACAACTTTTTAATCAAATATATTCGTACGGGCCCGGTTCAAAACCTTTTCCTTTCATTGTTCCTGTCTTTGGTGTCGTTGCTTTCAGATGATGCTATACTTGGTGTGCTGATGGAACTAATCGGACTGGTCATCATCATTGTTGTAGATCGTGCGGGAGATATCATTGACGATGGAACAGTCGAGCGGGTTTCAGTGTGGTCGTCCAAGGCTAGGTTTTGCAGGCTTTGCTCTAGGCTCGCCGTTTCGGAGGTACGGCCCCCTCCCTTTTTACCTTTACGTGCTCGCCGTTCTTGACGTCGTCGATTTCGGTTCATCCGGCGTTGTTCGCGTTGCTCCTCGCGAGCACGACGGAGCACGTCCTTAAAAGCCTTCCGGGTCGCACGCATTTCCTCCTTGGCCGCTTTCTTTTCGGCCTGGTTTCGCTGCCGGTCCTGTGGGGACTCCCAACGGCCCCAGCTGCTGCGTCCGTGGCTATGGTAATTGTTCTGAGACTGATGGCCCCAGCCATGCCGCCAATTTCCGCGTCCAGAGATGCGGGCCTGTCGCCGTGACTCCCGCAGAGCGTCAAGCTGACGTCGGAGTTCCACGGCAGCTTCATACAGATCGCGTTCGTGGTGTTCATTGAGCGAGAGGAGCTGTGCGCGTACCGTAGCAAGGTCGGAGGAGCTAAGCTCAGAGGTAGTAGACAGGGAGTCAATCGATGACAGTGAGGATTCGGAGGAATTCGACCCGACTGAGTCCCTGCGAGCACGCTGGGCTGGTGCTGGCGTGGCTGCTTGGCTAACACTTCCAGTATTATTATTATTAGTAGCATATGTATAGGCAGAGTTGTTCGGGCAGTAAGCTTGCCCTGGGGCGGCGGTCGGAGGCCATCCAGTAAATGAGTTTTCCACCTTACGCCCCGAGAAACTAGCTTGCCCCTCAATCCAGCGGCCATGGGCCATAGCCTGCTCTTCAACCTGCCTACCGTAATGTTCAGCATGCGCACTGATCTGATCCCCGTATTGTTGGGCCTGCTCGGAGATACGTTCGCCGTACTTCTGGGCCTGAGCGGCCAAAGAGGTAATCCATCCGAGTGGACCACCCTTAGAAAGCGAGCTTTCATGTTGAGGGGGGTATTGGTAGCTATTCCACCCCCATGCAGGCCAATGTGCATAGGGGGATGGATATTGATACCCCTGAGGGTGATGGCCGGGTTGATAGAATGCCGGAGCGCCGTAAACTGAATAAGGGGCCTGATTTATGGCGGGATTTGGAAAGCCGTAGGGTGGTTGAGCGGGTGGTGGGTATGCTGAAGGGGTGGGTGGCCCTGTACCCGTGGGGTCTGTGCTGGGCTGGCTAGCTTCTGGAGTTTGCGCGGCACGATTTTCTTGAGATGCTCTTGTCGCCGCCGGATAACACCGAGGACAGAGCGGAGATAGGGGCGAATTTCGGGGATCTGTGACGTAGACAAAGACAATTCGGGCAGCTCGAGGTTCAAAAAAGTACTGGTTCCATTCCATCATTACCGCAGCGATACGTCTCTCTCGCTGCTCATCGGTTTCCTGCGGCCGGTCCTTCCTGTCTCGCTGGATCTCTGCCCTTATTTGCCGCGGCAGCTGAGCGGACGAGGATGCAAGACCTAGATCCGGAGGGAATAGGTGCCGTAGGAACATATCCCAGTCCTGCTGGGAAATGTCCTCCATCCGGGAACTCCAACAACGGGGGCGACGGGGAAAATCCTTCGATTGACTTCGCGGGTAGATAGTCATGCGGTGATCCAGGGTCTGTTGCCCATTTCCAACAGCGGGTGGTGGCCTCTCAATAAAGTAGGGGGTTGCAGACATGAAATGGGCGGGTAATTCGAGAGTTTCCGCTGTAATTCCACTGGCCGCGGCGGTAGAACCATGCGACGCATCCCCACCGCGGAGACGCAGCAGGTTGCGGTTTGCTTCCGCCAACGCAGCCGCATTTCTGTTGTTGTTGGTGTTGTTGTTGCTATTGCTCGGTTGGCCTACTAATGGATCCACGGCGGAGTATGGCGGTGGAGGAGCCTCGTCAGAATCCATCGCGGGGAAGCCGTTTGTTCACCTTCCGGGATGTAGATAGAGGTCGAGGGATTTGTCTTTGAATTTCAGTATACGGAGTAGGTGGGTTCTGACGCGAATCAATGGCGATGCATCGCGTATAGAATAATCCGATAGCGTCTGCCCCAGCTTTCAAGGACAAATACTCCGCGGCGCTCGGTTCGTGCGCAGATGGGTCGGAAGGCAGCAAGATTATGTGAGGGGTGGGCTGGATTCCCTCCACTGGGTTAGTTCACTGCATAGACACGTCGTTAATTTCGGAGAAACAATGAGATAGATACATACTTTGAAACTCGTTTGTCAAGATAAATAAGGCGAGGAATCGCCAAAGCCCCAGAACAAGTGTGGGTCCAAGAAACTTGGGGTGAAGCAGGAGCTGAAGCTCATCTTGAAATAACAAGCGGAGAAGCAGTGGTGGTGATCACGGGGCAGGCAGCACCCGATTGGTTGGCAAAGTACGGCGACAATTTCCATGGGGCTTCTCCGATGTATACTTCCCCTACTTAACATTAGAAAATACCTCAGTATATACTGGTCTCCAGTATGCATTGTATTATAAATTCTATCTTATTCATGTACAACATGGTATCTTAACTCCACAACTCCTATTAGATCAAACAGTTAATTCTCAAGGGTGCCCAAAGTCGTGTTTAAACGCAGATCAGCAAGAGTCACCCTTCAAGCCAAAACTGTGTAGAGAAAGTAGATGTTAATCCCACGCATCTCCCCACCCATCATCAAGGTCTTCGTCTTTGGGTTTCGTATTGATCTTCTTTGCCGGAGCTACGGTAGACTTAGCCTTCACTGTATTCCCAGGACTAGAAGTCCGTGAAATCGAAGTAGAACGAGGCTTGTTTAGACCCTTCGGCAATGGCTTTTTAGCCTTCGATTGTGCGGCTAGCCACCCCGCAAAGTCTGGCTCGCCACCGTCGTCGTATGGTGCGGGTGTTGCCTTGGGCTTAGAAGAGACGGAAGGAGCCGCGGGGGTGGGAGAGGGCGAGGACATTCCGAATGGATCGTCGTCCTTCGGCTGGTTGTCATCTTGATCATCGTCCATTGCACCCCAAGCATCATAGACGTCCTCATCTACCTCAATTAGGTCTTCCTCCTCCTTGTGGGTGACGGGAGCCGGGTGGGCTGATAGAGATCTACCGAGGGGTTGCGGCGTTGGGCGTAGCTTCTCCCTGGCGGGGTTTGAAGGTGCAGGGGAAGAGGATTTTGTCGGAGGAACGGATGCAGAGCGAGCGGGTTCCGACTCCGATGGTTTCACGGTTGGCTCGATCTCACCGTTTGCAGCTGCCATCTTGTTGGTGAATGAGGAGATAGCCCATCCAGCCCAGGATTTATCATTCGATGTGCCGATGCGGGCACTTTCTTTCGGAGCATCAGGGCTGGCTGAGGGGGGGATTGCTGTGTCTGCCATGGTGTTGCCAAATTTTCGAACGCGTTGAAGATACAGGTCGAGAGTTTTGTTGGCTTGATCACGGATTAATCTGTTTCGGCAGAGTCAGAAGAGGGTGAATATGGGGGGTAAGAGATCAAAGAGCATACTTTTCTCGATCAAGAAGAGAAGGACATATGGCCGGGAGAACCTTGGTTGCACAGTCATCTTCAGTGAAAAACTCCAGCGTTGCTCCTAGTGCTAGCAACCCGGCATTCCGAGCGTGTACGAATGGGTCTCGAAGGGATCGTGTAAACGCGGCAATAAGAACTTTGGACCTAGACTGCATATTGTCAGCAATATCCTGGTCTTGGTGTTGGTGTAGAGGCTTACACCCTGTCCTAGGTGCTTCGCAATCTTGCCCAAACAAATAGTTGTATTTGTACGGATTCCGGGCTGTTCGTCGTTGGCGGTTCGGGCCAGAAACCTCAGGAGCTCGCCATTGATTGTGCGGTCGTTCAACTTGGTAACCACTGACAACACCGCCTTGACCGTCTGTTCACGAACAACGGGAGCAATGTCTGTGAATCCAGAAGTCTGAAAGTGCGATTTTGTTAGCCCATAGCCCGAACCAAAAGAGCATCTCGAGGTCCTACTATTTGAGGGAAGATCTTGCCGTCGACAATCTTCTGGGGAAGATGATCGATCATCACTGGCAAATGATCTAGCAGACAAACCCGGACCGCTCGGTCAGGATTCCCAAACAGGCGAACAATAACAGGGGTAAGTTTCAAATTAAACTCGTCTTGTGACAGTTTGGCCCCTATCTTGAGAAGAGCAGTTAAGACCTTCGGACCACCCCCGCCATACTCTACCGACTTCAGCAGCTCCGGAAGTACCTTCATCTTGAAGAACTCCTCTGGGAAATCATCTGAGAGCCCGTCAAGCTCACTGCGGTAGTCAGTAAGGCGACACTAGCGGGTATTCAGATGCTAGACAACATACTTCAGAAACTCGTCTCGTTCTGCATCATTCTTAAGGCCCAGGCTCTCTATACCATCTGTCAACCGGATGAGCGGTGTCTCAAAAAACCCGCCACTCTTTTTTCCTTGGTCAACAAAGTGCGCTGCGCTTAATCGGAGTTTCGGATTCGCTGTGCAGAGACGCTTGTAGCTCTGATGCATGCTGGGAGGAATATTTATTGTTTTACCGACTTGATCCCCTCCCATAAAAGCGCCGTTAAACACTTCAAAGACTAGGATCCCAAGGCCGTACGAATCGATCGCTGTTAGCGGATTCCGTTTAATTGCGTCCCATCCAGCTTTCACAACTTCAGGCGGGGTGTATCGAGCGGCGTCCGGTACGAGGCTGCCATATGTCTGCGTAGTCGTAAGCGAACCAAATCAACCACTATTAAATTTCCGGGGTGGTTTAAACGGACATATATAACGGCTTGCTCATCGTTCATTGAGCTCAATATATCAAATCCTCCGAGTTTCCATTCACCACTCTCGCTTGTGAACACGGACGAGGCCCGAACAGCACCGTGGACGGACGAGGCGTCGTTGTTAATAAATTTAACCGTAGACTGCGCAAGAAAGACAGTTTAGTTCGTAACATGGAATAATTCATAGCCAGTGGCCCAGAAACTTACTGCTACCGTATATAACCCCCATTTCGAGGTCTCCTCGCTCAGGCTCTTCCGCTTCACATGCCAGGAGAGCGGTACGACTCTTTCCGTGACGATATAGATCGAAGTCTCTGTCTGTATACTTTGTAAGTATTTGAATCGGCGCCCCCCCCCCCCCCCCCAAAAAAAACTGCATATGTAAACATCGTAGATGTCAAATACCTCAATCGTGTCCAAAACCTTTATTACACCCGGATGTCTCAAGGTTCGTGATTTCCGCACAGCGTTCTTCGCCAACGGTAAACGGGATTTGTTCAGGGCAATTTCAAATGTGAAAACACTACAGGTAGAGCCATCTTCCTGGATTTCATCAAAGTCCGAGCGGAATTAAATTAGCGAATGTCTCTGCAGTTGGCAGGGCCCGAAATAGGTGCATCGAGATAGAGCGTTTCCATACCCGTTTTGTTGCATTATGAAGCGTCCATATCGAATCGGAAATATCGACCCTGTCCCCGAACGAATACGGAAATGAGCTGCCTTTGGCGATCGCAGATGCGACGGCAGATTTCAGAAAATCCATGACGGCTGACGAATGTCCCTGTAGGGAGCCCGGTTGCTAGCTGAGTTGGTCTTTTCAAGGCGCAACCGCGTGCGGTGCCCGAAATCCTACGCGTTTTGGATCGGGGAAAACGGACGAAAGTATAGACGAGGAATAGAAAAGATGAGATAACCCTTAACGTTTCCTAAACGCGATCAAGCCTTAACTGGGGAGTCGCAGCCGCTTATATTCAAGGTTTCGTCGAGCTCGCCGACAAGAGCATTGCGGGCAAAAGCGGCCACACTCTCCCCTTCAGCCATGGTCGAGTAAGGTACCCCGCCCCCAATCTGGCCTAGGCTCCGGCGGTGGGCAAAAGAATAATAAAACCAACAAACAGCGTCACTCAACCTGTTTATTCTTCCTCTCACCAAAGATCAGCGATGTTCCTCAAGGACAAACCTTAACTAATAACTTGCTTTATATTCATTCTTTTTCTTTTGCTTTTTTCTTTCTCCCATTATGTCACCAGACCACAATCGTTAGTCGTACAGTCTCTTCAGCAATAACATAACAGGTACAGCTCCCTCCTCTACTTTCCATTCCATCGAGCCCCCCCTTCCCCAGCACCCTCTATCTCCAATGATGCAACACTGGTAAAAGGTCAGACCGCGCTAGCCTCGAGTCTGCGTCGCCGTCACACCGATGGAACTCCCATCCAAACCCCCGGAACCACCTCCGATCCGAGGCCGCAAAACCCCCTTCTTGCGTATGGTGGGAAAAAGCGCGATATGTTAGCCCCCAGTGGATATCCTACGCTTCTCATCTCCTCTCTTCCTCCCATTCAGAAACGCAGGCGCATGGTCAACAAAAAGGCACACAAGGTCCTAGTCGCAAGACCCACGGCACTGTCTACCTTGGAGACCTATGTGTACAACAAAACGCATGCGCCGCATATTGGGGTTTCTGGTCCGCTTTGTCTCCATGAGGAACTTCAGAAACTAATGGCTGCGGCAAACAATGCGCGGGTTTCAAGACTTTCTTTCGATATATTTGCACTGCGGGATGGGAGAAAGTTGGAGAAGAGGCGGGATGAAACTGGTTAACTGAGTGTGAATTTCTGTTGTATTGGGCTGTGGGATTTGTTGCTCCTTAGCTTGGGGGCTGGGGGGTTGGATGGGGCTAAAAGTACCGCGGTGGGCAGCGCTTTCAGTCTTGGTTGGATGATGACCAAAATATAAACTGAAAAGACCTGAGGAGATCTTTCCCCCGCCTCTTCTGGCAGAGGCTTCTTCCTTTTCTTGAACCAAAAGAAATTCAAAATTATTGGCTACCAAACGCTAATCAGTTCTACAGGCTTGCTTGCAGGAATTGGTCTCCGGAAACAGTTGAGAAATGCAGTACACCGGTCAAGGATAGCTTTCGCTTTTACGTGTGAGAATCATTCTTCTTATTCCTTAGAAATTTTCCCCTACTCGCGTCATAGCCATTCATGTAAACTGCAAGTACTTCCTACCACACCAATATTTTGTTCGTCTAAAAACCTAGGATTTCGTTTGGCCCGCTGCAAAACTCTTGAGTGAGCCCCGGGAAATGATCCGAATCTTTGAGGCTGGGTGTTGAGCTGAGCCGCGGGTCCATGCGTAACTTGTCTGGCCCCTGACGTCTCAAAAGGCGTAACAAATTCCACATGTTTTTAGATGCCAGCAAAATATTCATTGAGGAGCAGAAGAAGCAAAAAGGAAGAAGAAAATAAAGCAAAAAATAATTCCCAGGAAATAATCGAACCATGTGTGCCGGAGTATCATAGGGATCAATATTAACTGAATATTCGAACCCGATAGAAAGGATTGATCCACGAAAAGTGGTTTTCGGAGCCTAGGTATAATATATGGTTGCACAGGAGTGGTAAAGTTATAACAATGTGTGGCTGTCACAGATACCACTACCACCATGCCGGTACATGAGGGCCTCAGTCTAACATATACACTGGGACCCCCCTAATATGCTCCTGTCTGACTCATGTCCTTCAAAAATAAACACGTTCATCTACTATCATTAGGGGAGTTACGGATATAGAGTTAAGAATTAGGGGAGCAAAACTAACCCGGAATAAGTCACAATGTGTTCACTGTAAGCACTATATTATTGTCGCACAGAGACTAGCGAAAAGGAGATTTGATGGTACAGACAGCCTCCAGAAACGCGTTGGTGCACTGATGATTCGATATTAGCTTCTTCAGGCCCTGAAGCTGCTCTTGTGCGTGGCTTCTAGGTTGGACTGGAATGCCAGGTGAATAATAGTCATGTTTTGTGATGTTCAGGTTGCCAAGGCAGTCAGGCACAGTGGCTCTCTGCGATCTGGATTCATTTCGATTCATCTGCAGTTTCCTGGGCCTGGGGACCTGACGCAACGGCTGGCGGGGGCTGAGAAGGCATTTGAGGAGGCATCTGAGGGAGTTGGTTGTATCCGCTGCTCGGTGTACGTTGCTGGTGGGGAGGAAAGTGGTGCACTTGATGTGGGCTTGATTGAAAGTGTGGCTGTTGCTGGGGATAGTTTCCTCGGGCAGGGGGCACTATACCCAAGTTAGTAACTTATTTAACAAGTCCTGTGTTAGCTAAACATACTGTGGCCTGGCTGCTGGCCACCATAAATTGGCTGGCCATGCTGCCCGGGGGACATAAACATCACATGCTGTGGGGGCTGACCGGGTTGAGAATTTTGATGCATCATCATTGGAGCTCCTCGACTGGGGCTGGGGTAACCACTGTGTGGCTGAGGAGGCGGTGCATGTTGAGGATAGGCATGGCCAGGGTTCGGGGAGTACATTTGCATCTGAGGGGTGTACGGTGCCATACCCTGAGGGACACCCATATAAGGGCCACTGGATGGTTGTTGGACCATCATAGGCGCCCCCATTCCACCTTGTGGGTTCATAAACTGAGGAGCGCCTTGGTAGTGCCTCATATGAGCAGGTTGTGGGCCACCTTGGTTCACATAGAACTGTGGTATAGGTTGCCCGAAAGCAAGCTGTGCATGCGGCGTCATAGGAGACGGGTACCCGGGCTGAAGCCTGGGCGAAGGGAATATCTGTGACGTTGAAGCAGACATTTGCATACGATGAGGATCGTCAAAATGAGGTGGGCCAGATGCATGGTGTTGTTGAGGGTGAAGATGGGGGCCATGGGGAGGGCCGGAGGCCGGGGCCATTCCTGGGTTCTGCTGAAACTGGAGGGGCATCTGAGGTTGATGGGGCATCTGTGGGTTGGAAGCGGAACGGTTTTGCGGTGATACAGCCGGCATGGAACCGGGAAACTTGAACATCTGCAAGTACGTTTTCTCTTCCTCTCCTTCACCGACCACTTTCCAAGTAGGAAGGGTGCTGTAAGCATATGGGATGCCTCCATTACTTTTATACTCGCGCTCATGATCCTGCTTCATGCGCTTGATAGGATTGAATTGGTTGGTTAGGGATGGGCGTTCGGATATAGGGCGTGGCTTTTTTGCACCAAAGAAGGCAGATGGGCTAGTGGCACGGGAGACAGACCTGCCCCGAGTGAAGGGTGAGGAATTGGAACCGCCCGGAGTGAATGTGTTCGCCGCAGGGTTCGGCTTGAATTCCATGGCCCTTACGTTAAATTTAGTTGATGCAGCAGAGGTTGGGGTGTGGGCCTTGGTAGGGCTGGAGATACTCGACTGATCTGCACCCGAACCGGCCGGAGGATTGCGAACTTCGTTGATAGGCAAAGGAGCAGGGACAGAAGGTGCTGCCGCCCCCTTCCGCTGATGAAAGTTGTCCGCAAGACGATGGCTAAGCATACCTGTAGCCTGACGCCCTTGATGCATTGGCTGGTAAGGGGCTCGTCCACTGGGGCCAGCCTGAGGGCCGGTCGGCGGATACATCTGGCGGTTGCGCTGATAATTAGAACGATCTTGCTGAGTTTGCTGTGGCGCCGTCCCGCTCTCGTAACGAGCAGGTGCGTTAGCACGCTCGGTAGTCTTCTGGTCAGAACCGGGTGACGTAGTCGACCGCTTTTCCTCGGCATTTTGCTGGGCTCGTTGAATGATAGCCTCCTGCTTGTGAGGATCTTTGGCGAGAATTGGCACCAAATCCTTTGGAACGGGGGTAGCTAGCTTGAAGTTCTTTGAGAACTTCATCAACTCATTCAACTTGATTGTCCGATCATAAGAAGCTTGGTTGCGACGGCGTTCTTGAAATTTAAGTTTCTCGCCGGTGGCAAATATACGGAATCGATCTAGGACCTCGTTTTCATAGTTGTTTTCTGGCGAGGCTCCCTTCGCGGTAGTTGAAGCGGCAGACGAGGCCTTGATGGCAGGAGCTTTTTGCTCTGTTTCGGTGGTAGGGCCGGAAGGGCCGGTGGCGATTGACGCCGGCTGAGCTGGGACGCTCTCCTTTGATGCGCTTGCGGTAGTGATGGTATCCTTGCTGCTCGTCGTTCGCTTGAGAGAGCCTGCAGATGAAGCGGCCGCGGCAGCAGCAGCGAGCTGAGTCGCAGCTTGTCGACGTGCCGGAGGTGTATATTTATTTGGCTGCCCTGAGACAAGCGGAGGAAAGTTCTTTTCGTCGCGACGGACTCCGCTATACTTGTCTTCTTCATCAC
The DNA here is from genome assembly GCA_027569045.1 of Aspergillus biplanus. NCBI lineage: Eukaryota > Fungi > Ascomycota > Eurotiomycetes > Eurotiales > Aspergillaceae > Aspergillus > Aspergillus biplanus. The sequence continues at coordinate 707,798 of JAPDEJ010000009.1, read as the reverse complement.
CAGCGTCCGTGGAAGCCAAACCTCTTTCTTCTCTAATATGTGCATTATCGGTATCGGTACCCTCAATCTCACGGGCAATTTTAGCAGCCTCTGCTTCCTTTAGCTTATAAGCTGGATCTGAACGGTCGATGCGGGTGGTGTAGATGTTTTCATCGTAGCTACTCGTAGCACCGAAGAGTCTTGCATTGGCTTCAAACTGGTCCCATCCACTTCCTGCCGTTGTTATATTCTCGAGGGACAGATCGGTATTGGTTTCCGCAGCTGGTTCCCAACGCTTCAAGGTTCGTTCACGGACGGCAAGGTTACCCGAAATGTCGACATCCGTTTTGAAACCGATAGCGGCGTCTGGAAAAGAAGTCAGTCATAGAGAACAAGGTAAAAAGAGAATACTTAGAGAGGATGGAGTGTAATACTTACTATTCCCCTTTGCTATTACGTCAACGGTAGAGACGTTTGGTACTGAAACATCCACCACATCCTTAATATCAAATGACACGCTGTGATCCGGCGCCGAACCTAGGAACGGACTAATAGTTTCACTGACTCCATTTGCCCGATTCTGTTCCGTTTTTGATTGGCGCTGAACCATTTTGAGGACAAAGGTGGACTCGCTAGGCTCAAGGGACGAATAAGAGAAGATTCCGGTGAATTTCTCACCATTTCTTGTTGTTACAGTGGTGGTAAGACCCTAAAGTACGATTAGCCTTCGCCACCGGAATGCTGATTTGGAGGGGAAACAGCCAGAAAGATATCGTACAATGAAGCTAGTGAGCAAGAAAATAAGGCGATCGTGTGCATGGTTATCAGGGGTGTTCGGTTCCTTCAGGGAGGGCCGCGGTGACGAAGACGGCTTTTGGGGCATGTTTCCGTTCTGTTGTGTGTAGGAAGATCGTTGGGTAATTGGGTTTGTGCCTTGGGACCAAGCCTTTTGAGAATTGCTGCGCCTAGAAAGGTTGGCGGGGGTTAGTCTACTGTATGTGAGGATGAATAAGGTTTGGCAGTGGCCCAATCTTAGTATTTCACTTAGATCTCCTGCAGCGGTCAAAGGATATATAGAGCATGAAGAAAGCACCAAACACGGGAAGAAAAAAAAAGCTACATATTATGGAAACCAGCCAGTTGAAAGCCACGGATTTGATTTTCAGGGCAAAGATAGATAAGGGGATGATGAAGGTGCACTGGTGAGGCGACAAGCGGTGAAACCAGAAGGATAAGAGCAAATGGATTGAGCACACTAGAACAAGGCATAGTAAAAGGACAACGCAACGTACCTTTGGCCGCCGTCCAGCGGGCTGCCAGACTGTCGTCTACCCCCTTCTGATGATTTAGAGCTTGAGTTGGTCCTCAAGGACGGTCTGGAACCGGGGTTCTGTGTTGGTGCGTTACCAGATGCGTTGTTCGCAACCTGGATGGAGTTGACGGTGGAAGCCATGGTCTGGCTCGGTTGTCAAAGAACAAAGCTCACGTCGTGGTACTTGGCACGACGCGGAGCTGTTAAAAAGAATGAAGAGGCACAAAACCACAACACACCGCCTGCGCTTACTGAGCACGGGAGAGAGTCGCAAAGGCGAGAGGGGATGGAAAAGAGGGGTTATATGGAGGAGGAAAAATAAAAGCGGTAGTGTGTGTGTGAAGAGGCACACAAGATGAAGTCACGGGACCTTGAAGGGAATCTCACAAGAAAGCGAGTTGGGGAAAAGGAAGGAGGAAAAAGAGGAGGGGTGAAGAGGGATGGGGAGATTTTTGGGAGGGGGGAACAAATAGAGAGAGTCAGGGGGGAGGGGGAAAAGTAAAATAAAAATACCAATGTGAAGGGGAAGAGTAAAAGAAACCAGGAAGAAGGAGATGAAGACGTTGGTTGGAAGAGGAGTGAGGAATTGCGGCAGGCGGGTAGATGTGGTCTAGGTTAGTCGTAGCTGGAGTTTAGTGAGTTCGAGGTCGATAAAAATGGATGGGGTTGTGGGTGAGTGGACGGAGCCTGATGTGGTCTGGGAGGAAGCAGTGCCAAAGGAAAGTCCTGGACCCTTGGTTGGTAGCTCGAAGGTGAGTGGGGAATGTGTGGCTCAGCTATGGAGCTCCCTCCTCTCTTCTTTTTCTCCTGCTTCTTCTCTTATTTTTATTCGACCCATTCGTTTTTGACAATCATGTTATCATTATTGACCTCCTGTTGGTTTACTGTGCTGTCATTTTTTCGAGTGCCTTTCCTAGTATGCTATTCTCCCATTTTATCAAAAATCCAAGTGGCGAATGCTTGAATCCCAAGCAAGGCACTCCTTCGGAAGTACCTCCTCCCTTTCGCACGCTCGGCAGCCAATCCCCCTGATATCATAAAACGCTTCATGATACGATAAATGAATATTGATAAATTTGAACTTAGAATTGATAAATTTATTCATGTTCCTTCCATGCAGAGACATGGAGACTTCCGGGCCCTTGCTTTGAAATTCTCAAGTCAGGGAATTAATTCCGCCCATATTGCAAGGTCTCTTTGCGTATACTGATGATAATATGTTAATAGGATCATTATTGTTTAGTGGTCTATCGGTGATACCAGTAAATGTTATAATGAATTTTTGTTTCCCGATATAGAGCCATATGCTTCAAGCTTACAACGAGAACATTCTTCAGCTCCCATCAGCGTTAACGAAAATCTCAAGTACCGGCGCAGTTGGCCCTTATCAGCGATAAGCGAAGTTGAAGTCGCCCCCGAAGTTAAACTAAGTGTTGATCACCACGGTTTTACTGGGTTAAATACTTCTACCAGTGGCGGATGCTTTCGCGCTACAAGGTTTTATTTTAATGCTATTCGGGGACTCGAACAGAACAATTGAGTGTGAAAAAGGTAAAACGGACTTCGCCCTATTGCTGACTAAGAACAATGCGTAGGATAGTTAGTTAACTAACTACCAACACCTAGTTACAAGTAGCCTGTATTACCGCAGATTTTCAAGGCCTGGATGTCTGATCTAGCCTAGGGTCTCTCTACATTGAGCACCTCGTCAGTACATACTAGATACGCGATAGTGGGGAAACCATAGACATAGAACCGTAAATCATCGAGCGAAACTGATGGAAGTCCGTCAGTAGCTCTTTAGTTCCTATCATATCAACAGACAATGACCTTTGGGGTGATTATTATAAATGCCACGAATTGGATGTTATAGGAGAAGGGTCCTGCCTAGGTAGAATTAACACTAATGGCCAGGAAGTTGTCACTAGCTAATCCTAAAAATGAAGATTAGATCACCATCATGGATCCATCCCTACCTAGACAGTATGAACGAATTCCCACCCCGTAGAGAACCTAGAGAACCTGATACACCAAATTCCCCGCCCAGTCAGTGACGTCAACAACCTCCAGCAAAGTAACGACTACCTTTAGCGTGAAGAAGTCGACTATCTGCAGCGAGACCATGGCTTGTTGGTGAAGTTCCACGGCGAGGCAGATGGAGAGAAGGCTGCGTGTAAAACATTCAATTCTCGAAGTGGGTGCCCGCTTTCTTGATAACGCGAGAATGCAAGCCTATCAGCGCCCCAGAGGGAGGACAGATGGCTTGTGAGCCGATGGAATATCCGTGTCTTTGTTCATTGTTGGAAGATGAAATAAACATGAGATGTAGGGGAAATACTCGGGGATAGAAGCTAGATAAATTGAAACACTAATGGAAAGCAAAGTAAACTTGCTAGCTCCATCAAATGCAAAGGCCCCGATTTTCGATTAAGGCACCACGGAGCTATCAAGCCTATTCCTTCATCGAATATTATATTGGCTCGTCCACGCCACCAGGAATAAATATTCTGGATAAATTCCCCCAGCCAATAGATTCTAAGAAGACCAATGTGGTCATGAGCTGTGGTGTGGGTGGGACACGGGCAAATAGAGGAGGCTGGTGGAGCATGTGATTGGACTAGACCCCAACCAGAATGCCTCAGGCAGGAAGCGACCGCCATGACTTCAGCCCAAACGATCGCCTATCACAATTTGGATTCTCCTCTTCTCCCTTTGGTGAGAACAGTCGGACAGGCACTTGGGGATTATTTCTATCTATTATGCCGGAAGGCTTTTTTACTTTTAGAACTCTTGCTCTTCCAGCGCTGCGCGTCTTACCTTTAGTTCTTCACCCTCGTGTATTTGTTGTGTGCTTTTTTCTCCCCATGTTCCCACACCCTTACACACAGCACTAACACACTGATCCGGCCCCTTCCCAGTTCCTTACAACCTGCATCGTCTTTTTAAATTCTCCTATTCCCGCCTTCTGTTTTCTACTTTAACTCTGAAAACTCCCCGAGTTCCTGCGCAATGCAGTCCTCCTCAAGCCTCTCGTCTCGCTCTCAGAGAAGTCCCTCAGCCCAGCACTTCCCGTCGGGCTCCTCGGGGAGCATCGAATCCGCCATGACTTCCATGACCTCCATGACTTCGCAATCCTCTGCGCCACGTAGCTCATCAGGCTCGGGAAAATCACAATCCTCGAGAAGCACAGTGGTAAGCCTATTTCCTAATTTTCTTGTTTCCCCGACGACACCCGTTTCCTCTTTCCCACGACCTTCCCAGCTAATGGACGGCTTTCCACCTGCAGCCCGATAGACAAATATCCCAAATCGAAAAGAGTGTCACACATCTTCTTGTAGCCACCAAGCAGCTACTAGAAACATTGACACAATGGTCTCGTAGGCAAGCCTCCGAAAATGAAGTGTCGGACGTCTATGTACGCCTGGGATATGAATTCAACCTCGCCTGTCGCGCCTTCAACGCTATCGGGGTCGACACGACAGACCTGGGCCCGGTGCCCGATCTTCTCCGCACGATTCTTGAAGACACTCTCAGCCAAGATGCCTCCCCACAAAGTCTCGATCGCTTCCTGCCCCGTATCCGTGATATTATCATCAATCTCCTTCATGGGTTGAAAAAGAAACAAGCACGACTTCGGTCACGTCAGCAAAGAGAGGAGAATAGGCCGGCGTCAACTCGGCAGGCAAGCTCCGGCAGTATTACGAGCGGAGCCATCAACCAAACCTATGATGATACCCCTTCTATAGCCACTTCCCCAAGACGAGCGGCCCGTCGTTATGACAGTAGTGGATCCCTCGAGGATAATCCCCAGGCCATGGCTCGAACCTCGCCAACTTCGGGTGACATGAGAGGCACCAGCTATTCAGACAGAGAAGCATCAAGAAGGGAAGCTCAAAACATGTTGTCCCAATCTACACCCCAAGACAGTGACACAACCCCCAGCGGATCCGGATACCCTCCTCCCCCTCCACCACCAAAGCAGGACGATGCTATAGGCGCGTTGCAAAGGAGTGGGGAGTTGGAACGCCGCGCGTCTCGGAGGTTTTCGGCGTATCAGATACAAAAGCATCTAGGAACGTCATCTAATGGGGTACCTGTCCTTCCAACTCAGAATTCCCCAATTCCAAATCGCGGTCGTGATGTTAGAGAATCTCTAAATGCCGTCCGTTTACGTGGTTCCTACGCTCATGGGCGGCAACGGTCGACCAATCGGTCCCATGAGAATGTCATTGTGAAGGCCGTCCAACCGCCGCCGCCGCCCGAAACTGGCCCTAGTGGGGAAGAAGAGCGCATCAAGGACCGTAGTAAGGCAGCTGCCGCGCCTTCCACAAATGGCGTGCCCCCCACCCAAAATAAACTGTACGGCCCTGAAAATGGCACGGTTGATGGGCCTATCAGGCAACCACCAGAGTTGCCTCTGCCTCAGCAAGAACCGTCACTTGCTGACGCTTTCGAACCAGTCAAGGATGTTGTTGTTCGTGCTATCGAGTCGCCAGAAACGCCAAAATTGGACCACCGACAACCTACCACAGCGGTCTCCACGCCTCCTCAACCTGCACAATTTTCCCCTGGACAGCCAACCCCCGGCAAAGAGCTTACCTTGTTTCTACAATATAAAAGCAAGATCAAGAAATACATACTTCCCGAAGGCCCATCTGGATTGACCATAGGGAGACTTCAACTAGCTTTTATTGAGAAATTTGCTTGGAATACCCACAACAATGGTGTTGACCTGCCCGAGATTTACATTCAGGATCCGATATCAGGTGTTCGCCATGAACTAGAGGATTTGAACGATGTAAAGGATCGGGCCGTCCTTGTTTTGAATGTCGATATCCTTGATGAGGTGAAAAAGCACTTTGACGATGAATTTGGTGGAGTCCGTCGTTTGGTTGAGGGTATCAAGGGTGCACTGGATGGGCAAGAAAGTATGATGCAGCGTGTTTCAGATCGCCAACTAGAGGCCGCAAAGGAAATGGCACGGCTTGCCGCTGCCCCCCCTCTATCTAGTGTCTCGACAACCGAAGCCCGGAAGGTCCCGATTTCTGGGAGTGCCGGGCAGCTTGCAGAACTCTCAAGTTTGCGGCGCGATCTTGCTGTACTGAGACAGACCTATTCCAGTTTCACATCAGATATTACAAGCTCAATGAACGCCATTCGGACCAAAGCGGGCAGCGTCAAATCTGCTGCCGCGGATGTAGCTGTTCCGTCCTTCGAAGGCGATGCTGGCCGCGCAAGGGTTAACTCCGGGAAAAAAGAACTTGCCGACGAGTCCGAACGGTTGGTTGCACGCGTCGATGATCTTCAAGACTTGGTTGAAGACCTACGGAAGGACGTAGTCACTCGCGGTGTTCGTCCACTTCCAAGGCAACTGGAAACGGTCGGCAAGGATATCAGCGCTGTCACCAAGGAAATTAAGAAAATGCAAGACTTTCTCCAGCGCGAGAAGCCGGTTTGGACCAAAATTTGGGAAAAAGAGCTACAGCTTGTTTGTGAAGAACGTGATCAACTCACCATGCAAGAAGATCTTGCAGCTGATCTGCAAGATGATCTTGAGAAGGCCGCCCAGACGTTCGCACTCGTAGAGCAAGCAACCAAACAACAAGCATTGCAAAATTCCGATGGCGCTCCTACAGTACGGAGTACGTCGCGGAAGATGCCTGAACCAACGGCCGACCCTATGAAAGCTAAGGATAGCGTTCTGGGTGAAGTCCGTGCCCTTCGGCCCAATCATGAGTCTCGTCTTGAGGCGATTGAGAGGGCCGAAAAGGCTCGACAAAAGGAGCTGGAGAGTCGCCGTGGTGACCTTTTCCAGAAAGAGCTAGGGACGTTCGTGCAAGAGGGGAAACTCAAGAAGAGTGGAGGTGTGGAAGAGGCAGAAAGGCAGCGTCGGGCCAAAGATGATCGCATTCGCAAGGAGGTCTGGGAGAGGCAGCAAGGTCGAGCGGCTGACACGGAAAATGCGCAGGCAGAGACATCTCCAAGTGCAGAGCAATCTGAAGGCACTGCACCCACAGATGGGGCTGAGGACAAAGGAAAGCAAACGATACCCCAGATGGATGAGAAGAGTGAAAGTTTTAAGGAACATGACACCACAGGTGGTGACCAAGATGCAGATTTGGAATTGCCATAAATCTACCATCTATCATTATTCCAAAACCTCACTTCTAGGACTGTACCTTCCATTCAAAACTCTCTCCTTCCTCTCTTTTTTGTTTCTCTTTTATTTCCTTGGTGTCTTCTCTTCGGCACCAATTCACGTCACTTTGTCAATCCCTTGGATCTTTTCATTTGTTTATTGGCGTTTTCATTTTGACCGGCTTTTTTCCGTGTCTGCCAATGTCGGGGACAATTTCGCCAGCCCGGTTTGATTTAGTCCCCGCATTTTTCCATTTCACTATCGACGATACCCTGCCACATATGGCTTGTTTTATGACTACTGTGACGATGTACGGGAAAGACTTGGACGGTCCTGGCCCGTTATCTGTTGTTTTAGCCGGGATGATAACATGATCATTAACTAGCATAGTCTAGTATCTCAATTATGATTTGTCGGCTATACCTATCAACCCCGTTCCTGTAGGCGGATGGATTTTTTTTTACAAATCCCCAAAGATTATCAAGAGAGAATTGAATAATCTAATACAAACAGTCAAGTTATAGTAAATATCACAAGGTAGAATACTTCACACTGGCTGATATTAGATATCAGTGTCGTTCGATACGTTTTGGTATTTTTGTTGGCATATACTACGAGTACTATCCATCCACAAGATCTGCGATTGTTCTATGCATCATGCCGATCAAAAAGAAAAGAGAAAAGCGATTGAGTTTGAGAAGCTATAAGAAGATGCTAGCTCCCTGTAAGTGTAAGCTGTGCTACCCTAAGCAGCATGTCAACCAAAACAAAACTACTGATAAGACACAAGAAACAAATTTTCCTGAACCGAGCACAGGTTTCCAAGTTCCCTCTTCCAATCCGCCTGAAAAGAAAGAACCGATCGCAATAATACGAGAACCAACTTCTCTCCCCATTATTATTGAAGTCGATTCGAGCCTCCTTCCGAGGAAGAGTAAGAAGAAGAAGCAAAAATGTAAACCAAACTAAAATAAGATACGACAAGACTGAGATTCGAACTCAGGCCCCCGAAGGGATTTGATCACCAATTTTGCTGTGAGGCAAAGTTCGAGTCAAACGCTTTAGACCACTCAGCCATCTTGCCGGATTAGGTAATATTTTCATAAAATATGGCATAACATGGGAAAATGCATTTTTACGTAAGAATCGCCTCTCGGGTTTAGGACTGGGAGAAGAAGAAGCAAGAAAGGTTTCTTTTCCCCTCCTCAACACCCTGGCAGCAAAGATGCAAGTAGAGATCCTTACTATTACATCCTGCGGTGAATGTGAAGTGTGTGGATCACTGATACCTTTATTCTTTCCTCTACAAAGCACATCTGAATATTATTGTCATTCTGTACACCAGAAATAGTACTCAAGGTCTATCCAAATTAAGTATACGGGAACAGTTGTAGGATCGGAATAAGAGTCATGCTGAAATACAGCACCAAGCTTGTACATCTTCTGAGCATATTTCTTTGTTCCCGCTCGGCCCCCGTAGCTCATATATTCCTATACTTTTTTTAAATAAAAATCCATGACTTGGAGGTAGGTTCTCAGAGAGATAAACGAATAAGTCAACAGACATAGCCTATCCATCCAGTCTATCAGTAGGAATAATAATTATTATGTCCGCGGATAGCACCAGAACATGCTCTGTATTTTCCTATTCTCCTTCCAAGGTTCTGAATGTGGTGGGTCAAGTGGACTGAACTAAATTCTCCGACTGTGGATAAGGTTCGGGCCGGACGAAGCGTTTGATGAACTGGTAATTATTTCCAAATCTTCTGGCTTTGGAAGTGAAAAAAGGATAGTTCAAAACAGACATAGTACAATCTACAACTTTTCCCTGGGAAATCAGTGCCGCCTTGGGAAAATACCTACCTCAGTTATGTTCTTCATCTCATCATGTTTACATGATGCCTTCCAAAGTCTCAAAGGACTTGACTTGACTTGGTTTTTTTTTGTACTATTTATCTATGTTTTGGGTCTGCACCGTGCCAATTTTATTGTTTTTTGCAGTAAATCTCTTACAGCCCCTCCTCTAGGGTTTCTCAGTACTATTAAGGAGCCAGTACGGCTTCTCCAGAGAACCTTTAAGGATTGCTCCCATAAATGAGCTACGAAAGTAATTCTTGAACAAGTTTATCTTTATATCTCGATGGCTCTTTATCTTGGAGGTACGGCTATCTCCCCTTTAAAATATCATTCGTAGCTTTCGTGATTTTGACGCGTCTCTTACTACTAGTTCCTACCTTGAAATTCTAATCCTCTCGGTGATTCCCTGCCACAAAATAGACACATTCAGATTCTGATTTCACAGTTACCTTCTTGTTTTGTAAGAATTCACTACTAGTAGGTCTAAAGCCATAATAAACAGGGCCCTCATGACAGCTAAGCCATACATTGATGACTCTATGTTCTTATTTCACTCCACTATATCACTTTGCCAGGCCTTTCAATGAGATCATCTTAGCTTCGGTGAGATCAATATCCCTCATCAGCTATTTTATACCTGGATTTCTGTGCCCTGCGCTCAAACTTAACGTTATATTACTTAGAGACGCCTCTTTTCTATAGGAAGAGACGATAACCTCAGATATTATATAAGACTTTTCAGATATTTCTCGACAAATTCGAGTCGCAAGATGCTTCGGAATTTTCACAGGACTTTTTTAATGGCCGAAAAATACTGCTATACCTTAACTCCCCCGGTCACGGGCGCCATTTTACTAATCCTGAAGCTATCTCTACCTTGCTGTAGTAAGTGTGGTAGCTTAGAAGACCCGGGTATTTATTGCTCTCTAGGTGCTCTTATTAGCAGCACAAGGCAGGGGTTGGCCATAAACCTTGGAGTTAGACAGTAAGGATTACATTTGTATTTGCCGACAGGAAAGTAGAACCTGAAGGTCTACAATCATATTCCCGAACCTCTTCAAAGGCGTGCTTAAACAACATGAAATACATTGACTATAGTTTACTCATCTTATTGTTAACTGCTGAGTTAGATACTGCTGAGTAATATCACGGAGTCCCTAGATGATAAAGTGATTATTTGAGAAAAATAAGGCAGCTTTTCGGCCATAAACTTCAAAATCCAAAGAAATTTTTGGTTGAATGAAATTTTAGTCCGTACAGGTAGAAGACGGGCTAAAGCCTAAGGTACATAAACCAGGAACTTCGTGGATCCATTATTCAACCAGCCAAACCTCCCAAGACGTTTTGAGAGGAAACCCGAGAAGGTAGGGCTGCGGCTGTTGCATGATTAGTCCGCTACCAAAACCCCCACCTTAACCAGTGGGGAAACGGAATTTACAGAAGGAAGGAAAGGAATAGACCCAGATCCTAAGAAAAATCAAGAAAAGGAAAAAAGATTAAATTTTCTGCTGGCCGATTAGGAGCAAGAACTAACCTTGTTATCGCAACCATGCAACAGTGCAACCGGATGCAATCTGCCTAGGATTTGGAGTCCGGGGGCTTAGTAACAATCCGTTAACTAGTTACTCTTGCACAGAACAGGCTGATGATCCTCATGGATTAGTTTTTTTTTTTTTTTAAAAAAAACACTAGATGCTTTCTCTTGTTTTCTCGTTTCTCCCGTTGATCATTCCTCTCAACGTAAACGAGACTACCCTCAAAAGCTTCTCCAATCGTGTTCTTTCATCTTTTTTGTTTGCGATCATAGTTCTTCTTCCTCTTCTTTTTTTTTTTTTTTGAGGGGGGAAAGGGAGATTGGTGTTTTTGGAAGGCCCTTTTTGGCTCTGTAGATTTTTTTGTTTCTGCAGATACATAGATTTTTATCCAAGGGTAATCTGAAGTTAACTGTGGTTGAGGAACCGGCCCGACCCGACCCATTCATTCATTGCACAAATACTGGAAGCCGTAATTGAATGAATACATACAGATATAGATACAAAAATGGATAATTGAATGTATCTACGGCGATTATTATTGACGACCGAAATACTACGAAGATCGTTATGAAGGCCAATAATGGCATGGATGGTCGATCTGCCCCAGCCGTTCCTAAGTGGGGTTGATGGCAGTTGGGTTAACCTAGTTGGGACAAGGCTGAGACTGACCCGCGACGCTAAGTTCTGCCCAGCCGCCGTCCAACAAACAAGCGGAGAGTGCTCAAAGCTCCCAGCCATCGGATTTCTGCATGGGCCGAGTCGGCCGGACGGTAACGGTTGATTTCTCTATTTTCTGCTCCATTCGTGTAAATTCCTAGATATTTTCTTGACAATATCCTTAGTGTTGGTAAATTCCTTTTGCCTTGCTTCCGATACCGTTTGATCAGCTTAACAAGCCCACATTCCGACTCGTGGTAAGTATCTTTTGCTCTCGGGATTTCAAGAGCACAACGATGGGAACTAGGCTAACTATGGTACCTCCAGCTCAATGCTTTTCGCTCCTTTATTAATTTGCGGGTCCGCGATCACGGCAGGTGCCTCAGCAAATGTAGAGGCAGACAAAATACTACGGCGCAATGCAGACATCCAGTCCCGACTATCGCAGACGCCCGTACAAGGCGTGCATAAGATGAGTGATGACGAAGGGGAAAAGTTCTTCTTGGATTACTGGCATTTCGATGAGGATATGCAGATTGGAAACGCTACAGTAGGGGGGCGGCCGGACAGGGAAGCCCGAGGCATCAAAAATACGATCGACACTACGACTGAGTCCAGTGTCCAGCCCCGGTTGTACCCCTTCCAGCCGTCTTACCTGGCTGGTAGTGAGCAATTTTTGAACTTGCGCGTCTCGCCGCTCGTTCGAAAAGACTTCCAATGTCCTGCAGGGACCGTTGGGTGTGCGTCGATCAACCGGCCGGATAGTTGCTGCCATACAGATGAGACATGCGTGATTGTCCAGGACACCGGGTCTGGGGATGTGGGTTGTTGTCCTGCGGGACAGGACTGTTCTGGGACGATCGGTTCGTGTTGGCAAGAATATGTTAGCTGCCCGTCGACTCTGGGTGGCGGATGCTGTATTCCTGGCTATGAGTGTGTGAGCGAGGGCTGTGAGTGTTCTCTGTGCTTGCGCTGGGAGTAGTTCTGGGTTCTAACTTTTCCCATCTAGGTGCCCGCGTGTTCACCGTGACTATCACTCTACACTCGACAGTCGTAACGACAACGTCGGTCCAAACCATCCCACCCACAAGTGCTTCGACCACTGTCACAAGTATTAGCACCAGTACTAGCACTAGTAGTGAGAGCAGTACGACACCATCTACCTCCACTGGCGACTTGGTGCCCCCCTCGCGACCGACGAGCTTGTCTACCGCGACAACCTCATCGACGGAATCAATCTGCCCCACGGGATTTTACGCATGCGCCGCGGTCTACCATGGCGGCTGTTGTCGTACGGGCCGAGACTGCGATACCACATCTTGTCCGGTGATTCCCTCCACAACGATCGAGTCCGGAGGAGAAGCAACCATTGTGATTCCCGTCGAGACACCGGAGAGCGGCAGCGGGGGACGATGTGCCAGCGGTTGGTTCAGTTGTGCCGATACGGTGGGAGGCGGATGCTGTCCTACGGGATATGCGTGTGGTTCGAGCTGTACCGCAGTTGCGACCGCGTCCACGACGGGAACCCTGTCGAAAGAAGCACCACCGAATGAGGGAAGCAGAAGGGCAGGACAGGGAGTGTGGAGGATGCTTGCGGGGAGCGCACTAGGAATGCTTTGGATGATGATGTGATGATGCTATGTCATGATTGTACAAAAACTAGAACCGATAATGATAAATGAAATGAGCATATATAAAAGGAAATGATGCGAGGCCTAAAATAGAGAGAGAGAGAGAGAGAGAGAGAGAGAGAGAACGGCTAGCCCCCGCGTTCCTGAGCGAGGCGGGCGCGTGGGGATTCATTTTTCCCCCTTCGGAAGCTTCATTGATTCATTGGCGAAGGGCGCCGAGAGTCCCCGAACCGGCTCCAAAACCCCCCAAATCAAGGTTAAAATATTATTATTAATTTAATTCTCATATTATTATTAGTGAATGCCGGTCGCCCTGTCGGTTTTTCTCTCTTTTTGGCTAAAAAGTTGATTCATACATTTGATTGATTGACTTTGCATCACTCCGGTGTCTTTTCCGGGCCGTTTTTATCTCACTCACTTGCACCACCTCCGATCGAGTCTCCTCTTTCTCCAACCTTTTCTCCCTCCTCTCTTTCCTCTCCCCTCCCCCTTCCTTGATCTTTCTTTTTCCTTTCTTCCTCTCTCTCTCCACTCTCTATCTCCCCCTCTTAAATCGCCACCATGTCCAACAACACCACCCAGAAGCCCCTCCCCTTCGGGTACCAATTTATTGCCGGTGCCGTGGCCGGTGTGTCGGAGGTAAGTGGCGGGATCTGCCTTGAATCTATCGGTTAAATGAATTACGAACTGACCGCGTGACTCTTTTTTTTTTCCCTTCCAGATTCTGGTTATGTATGATTTCTCAGTTTAGCTATTTTTATTTTGGGAAATATATATGTTTTCTTCATATATATATATATTTATCTTGATATTGTATTAACGGATTTCGAATCAATCAGGTACCCGTTGGATGTCGTCAAGACCCGAGTGTAAGTCACCTGTATTTCCCAATTGAGATTCAACAATCACAGAGGAGCAAGAGAAATATAGCTAACCAAGTGAATCCACAGTCAACTTCAAAAAGGTACCGGTGTGGCCGGCGAGGAATCCTACAATGGCATGCTCGACTGTTTCCGCAAGATCATCCGTAATGAAGGGTATGTCCCGTATTCCCTCCATGTCTATCTCCGGACCGGAAAAAACATAGAAAAAGGGGGAAAAAAAGAAAAAGAAAACTAAATGATATCCACAGTTTCTCCCGTCTCTACCGCGGAATCTCCGCCCCCATCCTAATGGAAGCTCCCAAGCGTGCGACCAAATTCGCTGCCAATGACAGCTGGGGCACCTTCTACCGCGGCCTCTTCGGTGTCGAGAAGCAGACCCAATCGCTCGCCGTCCTGACCGGTGCCACTGCTGGTGCCACCGAATCCTTCGTCGTCGTTCCCTTCGAACTCGTCAAGATCCGTCTCCAGGACCGCGCCTCCAAGTACAACGGCATGCTGGATGTCGTCCGCAAGATCGTCGCGTCCGAGGGTCCCCTGGCCCTGTACAACGGTCTCGAATCCACACTCTGGCGTCACATCCTCTGGAACGCTGGTTACTTCGGGTGTATCTTCCAGGTGCGCGCGCAGATGCCTGCCGTTGAACCGGGCAACAAGTCGCAGCAGACCCGTAACGATCTCATCGCCGGTTCCATCGGTGGAACTGCTGGTACCATCTTGAATACTCCTATGGATGTTGTCAAGTCGCGTATCCAGAACACTACCAAGGTTCCCGGCCAGGTGCCCAAGTATAACTGGGCTTGGCCTGCCCTGGGCACCGTGTTCAAGGAGGAGGGTTTCGGTGCTCTGTACAAGGGTTTCATCCCCAAGGTGCTTAGGTTGGGCCCCGGTGGTGGTATCCTCTTGGTTGTGTTTACCGGTGTTATGGATTTCTTCCGCACAATGCGCGGTGAATAGAAATATTAACAAAAGAAAAAAAATTAATCCAGAAAACAAAAAAAGGAGACGGAAAAAAAATACAGGAGAAGAGGGGGAGTTGGGCCAGATTTTCCCATGCAATTCATAGATTGTGCATATATAGTATTACATGGTTAGATTATTGTGCCATAGAGAAATTGAATGACATTCAACGCTATTCCAATATCCTTTCTTTATTTCTATACCAAAATGATTGTTTAGAGTTGAGCGGTTGAAATTAATTGGATACTGTATATTGGAAGAAAATGATAGCGGACCTTAATAATAAACCATTACAGATGCGGACCCAGTAATCATGTAGCACTGTATAGAAAAAAAAACTCGAGGCTATAGGTATAAAATCAAATACAAAGCAGCCATGCGCAAGTTTCCGAAATAATATGGGAAGGGAAAGGGAATCGCGAGACGCAATGTATTAGGGATAGCAAAGGAAACAGGGTATCGATGTAATAAACAGACCACGAGGTAAAACACAAGAGCGTACCACAGAATATATATGGTGCTGACTTGGAATTTCCAGATGTGGTAAAAAAAAATATGAAAAAAAAAGGGAAAAGCAAGGAAGAAAAGAATGAAAAGAATATAGTAAAAACAGCGAATCATGTTCTGCCCTAATCACCACGATGCGTTGGGGCGAAATAATAAAAGTCAAAAACACAAGTTCACGAGATATAAGAGCTTGTAAAAATCAGAGCAGCATTGCATCATAGTAGTAAACCAAGCACGGGGAGAAGGGAAAGAAAACGGGGGAAAACACAAATCATGAAGCAGAATGGTATGTCAAGACTTCCGCGTACGCCGGTCGAGTACCCCATCCGTTTGACGCCTTTGTATGCAACAGGTCATGACATGGAAAGAGAGAAACAAATGGCGGTTGAGATAGTATGAGAAGAGAGATGATTCTAATTCATGTCCATCGCATATTCATCTTCCTCCTTGAAGCTCATGCCTGCGTGGCCAGAACTGTTCCAGTATTGCGCCTGACCAGCTCCTCCATTGCTGCCGCTGCCACCGCCGTTGTACGAGGGGCTAAGGCTCTGCGGGCTTAGTGCGCCATTTGGTGATACGGCATCTCCCGCGAGGTTGGTGTGCTTGGGTACTCGGAGGCCGCTCCCAGGAGCGCGACTATAGTTGAAGCTGCCCGGGTCATTCTTCTCCAGTGCATCCAAGATCTCTGTCCGCATGCGTTTCTCATCTTCAGTTTGCTCAAACGGCCAGGTGCCTCCAAGGCTGCTAATAAGCTCCGCCAGTTCCGCCTCCTGCTGGAGTTTGACATGTAGTGACCACATCAGATCCCTCATCCATCCGACAGCACCATTAAGAATGTCTCCCTTGTTAGGCCCTTTCTCTTTCTCCTCAATGGGTAAGCCCATGGTGATATTACCGGCGGCGCGTCGTCCAGTTCCGCCTGCGAGAAGTGACGTGGCGGCATTCGAGCCACTGCCTGTACCAGACATGGCAGAGTTGTTGACAAGCTGTTTTCGAACTTTATCGTCCTCCAACCGGTGCTGGGGAACCAGGTGGGAAAGATCCTGAATCCGTTCGTTGATGTTATCACGCCGGCGGCGCTCAACGAGGTTGTGTGACGCTCTCCTACGTCGTCGTTTGGCTTCCTGGGACTCTAGATCTTGGGAATTACCGGGCATGTGAGTATCGACCTTGGCCGGCAAGGAAGCGTGCTTTCCGGATTTCAGGATTTCGGAGATACCTGCGTGATGAGAGGGATGGCCGGGAGATGAAATAGGGGACTCCGCATAGGAATGCGCACTTCCCGGTGTTCCGTCCCATTGGTTCGAGAGGGTTTTCTGGTGTCGGTGCTGGAGGCCAGTCCGGATGGGTTGGCTGGGGAAGCTTCCAGACTCTGGTGTTCCAAGCGTCAAACCGCCCAAGGCAGGTGTCTTGGGGGTCATGGGACTGCGTGCATCCATGGAGGAACTGGTTTGTAGGGCGGGGCGGCCCTTGGCGCTCAGATAATTTTGGTCAAAATGAGAGCCGGCGCTCTGCATGTGGGAAGAGCTCAGTTGTCCCTGGTTCATAGTCCGAAAATGGTCATAGTTGAAGCTGCTCTGCAGAAACGGGCTGTGGATTGGGGCGCCATCGGGAGTGTTTGAATACATATGTGACATCTGCCCTGGATGGCTCATGGAAATTCCTCCGCCGGAGTGTTGATCCTGAAGGTAGTTTTGTTGGAGGCCGTTTTGTCCATTGATTTCTAGGTCTAGCAGCTCATCTGTGTCAATTCCAGAGTTTCCGAAATTAAAGCTTGAGGAAAGGTTTTGCTGGGAGCTGAATGGGTAGGACATGAATCCGTTGTTCTGCATGGTTAACTCCGAGGGGTCGACCCCTTCATTGGAGTTTCCGAACTGGTTGGGCATGGAGTATCCGGACTGCGACATCATGAAATGGGTAGAGTCACTGCTGTGATCGTCAGGCTCATTCTTTATGAACATGCTCGTCTCAGTCATGGTGTAGCCAGGCTGAGCAAGCCCTCAAACCCGAAGTCGACCGCTTGTCCACAGGGAGGCCTTACGATCCAAGTTTCAAGTTGAGGATAAAATCCAGAGACGCGGGGTTTGAATATGAGCAAACCCCGGATTGAAGGAGGTATCTCAGCCTAATGTGGTGGTGGGAAGCACTTGTTGTAAGATGACGGGTGATAGTGTCTAAGTGATCCGAGACAAGAGGAGGGGCTTAAAAGATGACAAGAGAGGGAAACCTGTGCACACCAGGTCAACCATTAGCATCCATACCTCCTTAAAAGAATGGCTGTCTTGCGATCCCAAAAATACCTCTATTCTCAAAGGAGAATAAAGGAGGCAGCCGGGAAAATCAGCAGAGGAGAAAGTGAGAGTTTACCTACCAAAGATTGAGTAAATGCGCACTTGTAGAAGTAGTTTCGTTGAGCGCTATATTGAGAGGATGGCTATCTGGAGTGAGATTGCCTGCGCAGAAGAAGAGGGTTGTTTGCTGGGGCAAAATTGACTGGTAGCGGTGGGAAAAACAATGTGTGGTCAAAGGTATGCGTTCGAAAGCGGACGAGCGGGAAAAAGACACTACTATCGTGAGTGGATTCCAGACTGTAATAGGCCACACCGTCGATCGTTTGGCCACGCAATATGATTAATCAGCCTAGAGGATTCTGCTGTGAGTGACCGGAAAAATTAAGAGAAAAAGAAATAAATAAATGACGATGATGAAGGAGGGGCCGAGAGATTATAGCAAAAAAAGAAAAGAACAACTAAAATTGTCACGAAAAAGCAAAGCGTCAGAGTGAGAGGGAAAGTCGAGAAGGCGTGGCCATAAGCGAGGAGTGAGTGAGACCAAAGGCGGCCAGGGCGAAGCAGTCCGCGGAGGCAACAGCCTCGATCAGTGGGGACGGTCGATAAGGGCAGAACGGCAAACGGGAGAGGCGGGGGAGGGATAAGGCGCTCACGGTGGCACTGGAATGTCTCCTTCCCACAGTAGAAGTATGCGGCAAGGCTGCGATACCAGAAGATGACGACAAGAGGGAGAAGAAGTCGACTCGACGGAATGAGACTGGAAGATAGAGACAGGAGATCCTCGACACAGCGTGGGGGAGAAAATCCCTCCAGAAACAAGTGAGGGAGGAGAGAGGGTGAGAGGCGGTGGCCTTGATAGGGGCATAAGGCGGTCAGGCCGGCAGTAATGGAGCTTCCTGTGGTTCCTGGGAGTGGGTTTCCTTGGGGAAGAGGGTGTTGTTCCTTTGGTGCCGTCAAGTCGGGTCTTTTTCTCCGTTGGGTAATGTTATCAACAATGGCTCTTTCCCCTTTTTTATGGTGGCCGTCCGATATAATTCTCTCTCCTCTCAAGCCATCTTGGAATCCCGTTCCCCGCTTTGGTTCAACCAGGAAGTCCGCTCCGTGCAGGGGCCCGTGAGACTATGCTTCTAACTGCCCCGCGGTGAACTCAGTCTGTTGGGGTACCCTTTCTAGGCAAATTGGATCGTCGAATAAGCGCCCCCCCGCGAACTGTTTCCCACCCAAATGCGATCCCTGGGGTAACAAACCCCGCTGTGAGAATGAGCAATCCCCCAGTAATTCCGCGTTGCAACTGGCGCTACACTGGCTGTACCAGCTCCAAGATTCCTGGTTCTCCGGCCATCGAACACGGGAAATTCCTGGTCTGAGGATTCCAATGATAACGCAAGAGGGGTAGTGATTCCGTCTTACTGGACGCTTCATTCAAGTTTCCAGGAGTATCATCCATTGCTGGGTTTTCTCGTGGTACACCCTAACCCCTACTCTCACTCTCTGCGGCGGGAAAGAAAAGAGAGAAAAAAAACGCGGCCAGGAACAAGAGGGACTGCCGAAGACCATAGCAGACGTAGTAACAAAAAGGGTACTCACTAGATAGATGAATGTCTCCTCGCATAAAAGTGGGGTGTTTTTGGCGACTAGTTGACGTAAGACAGTCAGCTTCCTTGAGTCAAGAGAGATAAACGGGAACACCCCAGGAACCCTGAGGACGAAAGGCGGAAGTAAATAGAATATAACAGAAGAAGAAGAGTAACAGCATCGCCATAGGAAGAACCCCCCTCGGGGAAAGGCTTCTCCCCGCACTTGGTAGATATGCCTGAAACCCTGCGCAGTCCAGGAAGCCGCTCCTTTCTGCAAAGGAGGGGCTTATGTTGACCACCGAATGGTAAAACTGTCGGAACAAGGAGATACAAGGAAAAAGGATGGTTACTTACAAGTGCCCTGTACGGTATACAGCGTTGTCGAGCTACGGATGTTTATACTGAGGATGAAAAACAAAGGTGTTGATTGCCTGCCACCCTTATAGAGGGGGCCATAAGAAAGTATTAGATTCGGAAAAATTCGGGCCTTTGGGATGGTATACTTGGTGGTGATCAAATAAGAAACAGAAACACCGGTGGGGTGTCCACACGCTTTTCAACGATGTTTGGTCACGATGGATCGAAACGCGAAAAGAGCCAGAGGAAAGATGACTTGCAGCCAGGAGGGACGGGGGGGTTGAGACTTTAAAGGCTCTGAAGACATTCTACGCAGCCTCCCATTTGATGCACCTCTGCAAAGGTCATGCACGGCGTCGATCCCCAAATCGGTGAGGCTTGATAGTCTACAGATGGAGATTACGCGCGTTACTCATCTTCAGCAAGGAAAATAACTAGGAAGGGGAAGGGGAAGGGGGGAAGATGGGGCAGGGCCAGTGGCGATGAAGGAAACAAAAAGAAGCTATGTGAGCATGGAGGGTATCAGCAAGGACTTCTGGAAAATAATAATCAGGGAAAATGGTGTGGTTGGTTGAATGGATATGGTGGAGGGTCAGGTCAGATATTCAGCATCAAGGAGGGTGGTACAGTTGAAAATGGAGGAGAATAACTTCCACTCCAAATCCCATGAGCAACCAGGTACTACTATATTTGTCACCTGTTGCTCCTCTGAGGCGACGTCATGACTCACTCGCGTCAGCCTCTGTCGTTTTCTTCTTGTTCTTCTTCACCTCCCCACCCCTCCTTCAAAACTTGCATTGATAAAAAATAATTATCATGCGTTTTATTTTAGTCCCTCAGACTTACAAACCGAAGTTGGCCCTGATAGCCTCAGGAGGAGGCGGGATGTATCAGTTGCCTAACATACCGATCATTCACACACTTTGGAGGAGTGACCAAGAAACGTGAGTGTTTCCGATGGTATTTCCCAGAAAGCAAAAGAAAGAAAATAGAAACACAAAAAAAAGAAGGGGGGGGTGGAGAGGGAGAATAGCAGAAGAGATATGACATCACACCTTTTATCTAGGGCTTTGGCCGTTACGAGCAAAAAAGAAAAAACAAACAGAGCTAATCTAAAACCTCTTCCCAGCATAGCACTCAGAGCGGCTGTTGGGGAATGAATGGAAAGGCTGATTCCTGGACACCATGTGGAAAGAATGGACAGTGGAAGAGAGATCTCCGTCTAGTACCAGCTACAAAGACTATCATTTGTTCAGAAGACTTTCAGAAGTTTGGATCGAAGGGCACTAGGAGGATCGACAATAGCTGGAAACAACACCCGACACCTCCTCCATGAACGGTGCCCATTACCAACAAAGATTCGAAATCGAAAAGGATGGGATACCTTGGAGGTTGGTGGACAAGGGGTTTAATTTCTCTTAGGTACAGATACTTGGTGTCTTAGAGTCGGAATTACTAGATTCAGGATTCCCTCCTTTGTCGTCACCGAGGTCAACAGTGTAATAAATCTCCTCCACGAATGTAGCTACCTACATCTTACGCCGTCCGAGCGTTTCTGAAAGCTGACACACAGAGGGGGGTCCGTGACACTGCAGCCTGTCGCCTGCCGAGAAGGATTGCATTAGGATTCCAGGCAATGATCTCTGATAGGCAGATTGCACGGGAAGAGAGTTTGAAGATGAGGGAGATCAAAATGGGACACGATACTTTTTGAGATATTTTAAGACAATATTATTTGTCTCTAAGTTCGTCGCCTTCCAAAATACCGTATCCGATTTCTCGATTAACTTCGACCCCTCCTCCCAGTATACTGATAACATTTACTTGGTTTTGGCTCTATATTTCAAATTTAAGCGAATGCGCGATCTTTTCCCCTTTGATCGTAGATAATTTGGAATATAAGACATCGAAGAATGTGGAGAAGCCACTCAGAAGATACGCTCGAGCGGCCTCAAGAATGCTGTCAAATGCATCCACCAATCACCATTCCCGGTTCATATTACTTATCAGCTTGGAGGGACTGAAATCTGCCTAGGAAATAGAGAGGTGAGATGCCAGGTATGTGAGAACCTGAGCTGAGGACCAAGTATGAACGGTTAACTCCGTTCCAAGGAATTGTATGGAAATGGCCAGAAGAGGCAAATGCAGTACACATCATGGATACCAAGCATTCATTACCGGCCACTAAAAAGCGCACACAGTCCGTTATGGAATGGTAATGGCGATTATCGTAGTTGAAGGATTTCTTGAAGTGTGAGTTTCAAAAGGATAATCGGGGGAAGCGCTAGCAAATCGTAAAAAAAAAAGTAACAGGAAAAGGAGACGTAATAGAAGTGCGGAGTAAAAGGTTAGTGGAAAAAAAGGAAAGAAAGGAAAGGAAAGAGGGAAGAAAGAAAGAGAAAACGAACTCGCAATTGACGATTGATATTGGCTCCCGCAAATTCGTGCCCGTCCCGTCCCGTCAAGGTTCGGAGTGCATGGCTGATATCCACGGTAGCTGCAAGGAGAGGCAGGGAGTGTGTGGGATGGTGATGGAGAGGACAGGACAGGATTCACATAATCACATTTTGCGCCCAATACTTTGCCACCCCGCAATGCGT
The DNA here is from genome assembly GCA_027569045.1 of Aspergillus biplanus. Lineage (NCBI taxonomy): Eukaryota > Fungi > Ascomycota > Eurotiomycetes > Eurotiales > Aspergillaceae > Aspergillus > Aspergillus biplanus. The sequence goes on along the minus strand of JAPDEJ010000009.1, from coordinate 685,515 downwards.
ACTTTTCCTCCCATCAATTCCTGTTTCCAGTAACCCGCTTGATTGCTAAAGCAGGACCTTCTTGAAGAGGGGGGGTGGCAGCTTGCGTGGAAATAATTAACAGAGGAGATAAAATCCATACTACTACCTTATGACATGAAAGGAACAAGGTTTAGAACTTGGGGCAAATCATCGGAAACCAGCCGTCTCACTAATCCGCCAGTATCAGTGCCTGTCTTACCATAGAAGATGATGATGATAGAGGGTAGTGAAATTCGAAGTATCGATTCGGCGCTAGTTCTCCTGCTTTGATGGAGGATGGACTTCCCAGCTCACCTTGGACTCTTACTTGAAACTGATTGATGGCTTGTTCGTCCGGAGCGGGAAGGAAGGTCGATTTGTTCCGTCTGCTCCGAACTTCAAGCTAATGAGGGGAAGGAGGGGGGTTGATTTTGTAATGTCTCTGAATTGGAGATGTTCCGTTCAAATGTACACTATTAAATGCATACGACCTCAGCAGCCGTAGCACATACATAAGTTCAAGAGACCAAGCAGGAGCTTTGGCATTAACGGACACTTCTGCCGAAGATCGGGGTTGGGGGTGGGCCATGGATCGCCACCCGGCTTCATTTAGCGTGCCTCGTTTCTTTTCAAGATTGCCCTACCTCATCCTAAAGGAGGGGCAAAACGAGGCTAAAATTAAATAAATATATGTAAGGAGGGGCACCGCCAGAAACAAAATACGCTCTGAGCCTTGGGATGTGGTCAAAGGAGACTTACAATTTACTGGGTTTGGTGTGGGACTAGCAGGTATGTAGCTCCTAAGGACAGGCAACTTGGGTGGGTGGTCAATGGTCACCAGTAGCGGAAACAGCGCCAAACTGCCCTGCCCTGCAGTGGCCTTTCAGACTTTGGGCGGTGGCGGAACCCTCCAATAGCCTCAGACATGGAGGGTAGGTATCCAATCAAGTGTCTCGGCTCAAGGCTCCTGGGGCTCTTTGCAAGCTTTCATTGGTGAGTCACAGCGAACCTGGGGTCATCAGCTCTATTTTAGGACTAGTCTTGTCATCTGGGCACCGCCGCTATTATACTTGCCTCTGATTGGCCGTAGTGCCCTGGCCACCCAAACCTGGAGCAACTCAACTTCCATTCCACCTGGTTTGATGAACCTTAGATACTACCAACAAAGGGATTTGTGGCTCTCTTGGTGTCCGAGCTCCTATCAATCGCTGGAGGGGCTCTCGTACAATAATTTCATTACTCCAGGCCTTTGCATCACTCCAAGCGTACTGGTATGTAACCTCCCTCAGTCTTTTGAACCTTTGTCTTGATGCGATACCTTGCTCACCCTCAACACCCACACTCCATCCCCTCCCCCTCTTCCCTCTCCTCCGAGGTCAGATGACAGAATGTCTAATATTGCAGCCTGTCGAGGTCATCTCAGTCTTGAAATACCGCAGTCCCTTGACGTTACCCTAGACGATTACTCAACTATCACCCCCCTTCACTGTTCTCCGCAGAGCTCCCCACCCAGCCTGCTCACCCTCCAACCCTCGCATTTTCTACCTTCGGTTAAGGGTCTGCCCTCTATTCTGCCCTCGTAGGTTGGAGCGCTTATTTGTAGCATCCGCTGCTTGAGGGTACCTCCTTTACGCAATTCCGGGCAATATTTTCATTCTGTGGGCCCCACTACGACAACAGCAGGAGGATTTTCAGGGTACCAAATCGGGGTTATTCAATTATCGGGTTCTGGGTTGACCCGACGATCACAAGCTTATCCGTTTCCTTGCTCAGCAGGAGGCTACTATCGATAAACGGGCTGCCCCGTGCCCAAGCTCTAGTCCGGTTGTGCAGCAGTCATCTGGCCTGCATTCTCCTGGCCCTATCATTTGGTTTTTCCTACTCCTCTGCGCTTTCCCTCCATTACTCATATCTGCAGATCATCTGCACGCGAATACTGGTTTCCGCCGTGCATAGTCCCTGCAGCGACCGCTCTGCCTGAGGTCCCAATTTCCATCCTCAGTGGCTTGCAACTCATTTACACTAAAGCGACATCGGTATACTCTGCAACCACGGCCACCATCCGACTTGCCCCTCCTTCTGGACAGAGACGCGCCCGGATTTAAACAGGAAGGCCGAAGCTAGAACCATGGCCACTAACTCATTCCGCGACTCCGTGAATTCACTGGGCTGGTCCCGACGAGAAGCTGATGCTCCCGTAACCACTAACTCGTCCACTCCATTCCTATCAAGGTTACAGTCTATGAATCCATTTGGCCAAGGAGAGGGTTATCTGCAACTTCCGACTCATGAAGCTCCAGGAGCTCCGCTTCCGGCTGCGACTCGAAGAGAAGAGGAGGATGGGTTCTTTGCTTGTAAGTCCTTGAAGCTCATGACCGATCCCCGAAGTACTAGACATGCCTTGATTTGTTGCACTGCCCAGTCCAGGTGACAGGAATTTAGTTCCTGCGTCTGAAGGTGATTTTCAAATGGCCAGAGCGGCTAGCCACTCTCACTCCATCCTGGATCTGCTTTCCTTGTCACTCGTATAACATATTTACTTTTTTTCTCCCTGGGCTTCTGGGGGGGGAGAAAAAAAAAAGAAAAAAAAGAGGCATTCTCCCATAAACTTTACCCTAAGGCTGACCAAATCGTTCTCAACAGTAAGTCGATGGGATCGAATGCTCGTCTTCTTCGCATGCAACATTGGCGCCGCTGTCTGTTTCATTATTTGCTTTTTTCTCTTCCCAGTACTCTCATTCAAACCCCGCAAGTTTGCGATTTTGTAAGTTTCTCTGCGGACTCCGCCTGATCTCCCGTTTTGCCCCTTCGCATTCCCCCTCCCCATCACACACACCCTATCCCACACCACCTTCTCTCCTCGACCCACGAGGCGGTGTAGTGCCTGTCACGCCGTGGCTGAGAACTTGTTTTCACCCAAAAACCCTATCTTGCGCTGCATTCCAAGCCCCCATCCTAAACCCTATGCGTCTCATTCTCCCAAACGCCCGATGTCTCTGACTCTAACCCGTTGTGATTCTCGACTAGATGGTCTGTCGGCTCGTTACTATTCCTGCTCTCATGGGCAGTCCTCATGGGACCTACGGTTTACGCTAAGCACCTGGTCTCGGGATCACGGTTGCCCTTTACGGCCGCGTATTTTGGCTCGATTGCCCTAACATTGTATTTCGCTATTGGTGTAAGTGTAGTTGTTTTTTTTTCTGGTTTCCTTTTTTTATCTTTTTCTCTCCCCTTGTCGAGCTCCCAAAGGCCAGCCTGTAGTCCATCCCTCACCCCCTGCCCACTGTTTCGTGTGGTCGCACCTTGGAATATTGCTTGATTCACAGGTCTTGCATGTAAACAAGGAAGCGCATTATGACATCATTATTCTCGTACGCGGGGAGCGATGTGACCTGTCACTCTGCACGGAGCAAGCATATTTCGCCGTTCTTGGGTGGCTCTCATACTACCTCACCTTCCGACACTATCTTTTCCCTTGCCCCAAATGAGCGCAATTAAATCGTGACAAATGCCAATGAACTAATATTCTACTTTTTCTTTCACAACAGCTTCATTCTACATTCCTTACACTCATCTCGTCGATTTTCCAACTGGCAGCGCTGCTCTGGTACGTCGTGAGCTATTTCCCCATGGGTAGCACCGGGCTACAGTTCATGGGACGTTTCGGTGCCCAGCGGGTTTCCGCCTGGATGAACAACTGATCAAAGTTCTAAAACCGTCTATCTCTCTTGTAAATTTGAGCACTCTTACGGCTGCATTGGCCGGTCGACTTTTTTTCTGTTTCATATTATATCACCCTACTTTTTCTTCTTATTCTGTATAATCAGATGCGATCTTGCTAGATAGCTGCGAAGCACCATACCCCCTAAAATAGTGCATTCACATATTTAGCTATTTCTCGATAAAATGTATAGAAATAAAACCTACTAAGGACGGACTTCCCTTCAACCCCACCACCCACCTGAAACTAGTTCGTTCAAGAATCGAGAACTCACGAAATCACGAAGGTCTTTATAGGCATCAAAATATAATTCTCGGATTCAGTAAATATTTTTTTTTTTCGGATCTTGGTGAAAAATGCGGCCTTCAAGTGCAGACGTACGAATAGAGTAGGAGCTATCAGACGGGCTGAGTTCGTGTCACATAAGTCGAGGACGGATCTAATCTGATAATGGCGCTTCGAATCTTCTCATCCGTCCCGTTTCTTTTTTCTGTTCCTTTTCCTTCTCGATGTTCTCTAATATTGCTTTTGAAAAGCGGCAGGTTTATTTATTCTCAGAGTTAGAAGTAATTTATAGGAACCTTTTTTTTCTTTTTCAACCCCTGTGGTCTCCCCTCAGTTTTTGCGGGACAAGTATTTTGATGTTTATTTATTTATTTCAACTTGAGAAGTGCAGCAAGGCAAATACATTTGGGCTTTCTCTCTCCTCATTAGATCATGATATTTGACATTACTTGCCCCTGCTCATAACTACTCCAACAGTCCCATATACCACCTTCACACCTGGAATCTCCGCCTCCCAAATTCCGGTTTCCCCTCCCGATCCCTGCTCGAGCCAGCGGCTAAGCAGATCGTTGCTTTCTTTCGGCTTTATCTGTGGAGATGCGGTGCCCACTGTGACATGGGGAAGCTTATTCGCGCATGGCCAGTCTGGATGGTCAGGATCCTCCGGTGGCATGATGCGTGCGACGAATGTCATCAGGCGAGTATCCCAGATAAGCCGCTCTAGCCGCACCCTTGCAGGAGCCAGTGTTGGCGTCACGTTGGAATCCGATGGGGATTTTACCTTCATCTTTTCGATGTACAGCTGCGTATAGCGGTCCCAGACGTCGGACTTATCCTTTTTGGACGCACGATGGATCAAGGTCACATGGAAGGCAGGTTGGACTCGTCGGGAGTTTACCAGCTGATTATACAGGCGTGCTTTTGCCGGTGGGGTAGTGGAGGGGAACAGGGAATGCAGAGTGCTGAGAACCTCCGTCGTTGGTAATGAAATGCCGAAATACTCAATATTTTTGACCAGTGCCTCGGGGCTAGGGGGCAAAGAACCGGAGCGACTACCGCTCTTGTCCCACTTCTTATCTTGCTTTTGTGTCTTTGGCGCTTTGTACTGGTGGCTGAAGTCCACATCGACATTGTAGTCACTCATGGCATAGGTTATGGCATCATCTAATTCTTCCGCAGAGGGAACCTGTGGCACAATCTGCGGGTAAGAGGAATGCAGGGCCGTCACGACCTTTTCGAGATTTGCCCGAGACGAGGCCGCGACATCAAGATGGATTATTTCGTCAAAGCTCCTATCCGGTTCGCGGTCGGTGTCAACGCCTTCGAACCTGTGGAGGAACCCTTCCATGATTCCAATGACCTCCTCCGAGTTCTTGCTCCCTGCTCGAATAGTTTGGTGATTGTCACCCCGGTCAAGGACTCGTTTCCGCGTTATCTCACGGATTTCCGGTAGCATTTGAGCTTTCGGTTCATGGACATAGTGAAGCGCGACGAACCGGGCGTTGGGAAGATTGGGGGAAATGTCGTCAATGAGCTGTTGTCTTTCGCGCCTCTGATGGTTATTGCGATCTGCAATAACCACTGGCCGTTCTAGCAATTGTGTGGTGATATCAAGAGCAAATTTTTTCGGTTTGTTTTTCTGTTTCGGAATATTATCATTCTGTACATGACCCCAGCCGAAAAGCTTCGTCAAAGCTACGGCGACCGTAGTCTTTCCGCAGCCTAGAGAGGCAATAGGGGCCAGAATCACGTCCCTCGTTACCTCTTCCTCTTGGCCCTCGTTTTCCATCCGAATGATCTCAGATCCGTTCAAACCTCTCTCGTGAAGGAATCCATCGCGCATGGCAATGATTCCGTGATTCATTCTGTAGAGGTTGCCCAGCTTAGGGTTTTGGGCGAATTGTCGGCGGGCATACTGCAAATATTCCTCGGTGATTTTCTTGTGTTTGTGAATTTTAGGGTATTTGCCCGCAAGAATTGCTTTGGTGCATTCTCGCCATTGCCGGTACATCAAGTATGGTTCTTCAAATTTGTACTTGAAGAACCAGTCCTGGTATGGGCCACCATGCTCACTCATTTGACACCGAATTACGAAGCCCTCCGTATCCCTACCATCCCACGACCCGGTTTCTGCACATCTATCGAGAAACTCTTTCACCACGTTGATGTCTTCGTAAACCGCAAACTTTGCTTTCTTGAACCCCCACGCATCCGCGAAGGTATGTACTTCTGCGCTAGAGAGAGTTGCAAACTGCGGCACATTGAAGTTAAGGCCATGAAGATAGATTCCCGCAGCGGATTCGTCATATGCAAGAACGTGCTCCTCAAAAGAATCATCACATAGTTCCCCGACCGCGGTCGCATTCATCTTCCGCAATTCGCGCGCCAGGTCTTTCACAGACTTTCCGACGGAGGTAACATGTCGCTTAACCCATCTTTCTCCAGCTTGCGCGTGACTCAAATTGGTATCCGGGCGGGTACCAGTTGAGTGTTTACTGCAAACCAATAACGAGTCGTCTTCCAGGCCGGATATGAATATAATACACCCATTTTCCTTCACACTGAGTTCGTAAGGTCCCCGGGTATTGTTTTCAATATTTCTCCACCTTGTTTCGTTGACCTCTTCGACATTGAAAAATTTATCATAGCCCCGAGTAGCAATCTCGGGAGTGCCATCCTTCCTCCTGGTAGTAAACAATCCTCGAGCATAGGTCGGAAGGCCACTGCGTTTGTAATCCCAGTCCATGAATCTCCACGAGTCCACGGAAATATCTTTCGAGGCTCCAACAGTGAAGGTAGACTTTTTGCACGTAAAGGCCTTTTTTCCTCCATAACCTTTCTTACTAGCTGCCTGCAGGTTGCGGACCAGTTCGGCCACTTCCTGCTTATCCTGCTGGACCATATTGTAGGCCACCTTCCCCGGAGCGATTATATTAGAGTCGAGTTGCAATATAGGAGTGTAGGAAGGCCTGTTGTAAAGGATAGGATTGGGTAGAGGGGGCGAGAGGAGCACCGCGGGCGATTGCGGCCAGGTGATTCTTGAATGGACAAAGAGAAAGGGTCACAATCAACAAAAGAATTGGCCAGGGAATGCTTCTTAAATAAATCTCCTTAAATTATCTCCATGCAAGACTGCCTTGCCGAGTTTAGGGGTCCGACTGTGGGCGTATGTGGGTACCTTGTGAGGTATGAATCATGAAGTTAAAAAAAGAGGGGGAGCTGAGAGATAGGTAAACCTCTTATCGCGGGGCTGGTCAATCAAATATTTTTCTTTAACACTTTCAATTTCGGCTGCGCCATCAACACCATCAGGCACACACCATCTGCTTCAATCAATCAAAATAGGAGCTATTATTATCCATAGCCCCCTTGAACCAAATTCTCTTTGAGCACCGTTCTTAATTTGTGCGACCTCAGTCCATCCATTTCCCCACAAGCGGCTCTGTTGACTCACCGCTGACAAGGCTCAGTTTCGCGATGACTCAACCCAACCCTTACATCCTCGCTGCGGATAATCCCTCGGCTCTTCTGACTCTTCTTCGCTCGAATCCTTCCATTGCATCTGGTCAAGACCAGCATGGATACTCTCTCCTCCACGCCGCAGCATCCTACGGTCACATTGACCTCCTCCGCGCCCTTGTCCAAGAATTCCATGTGGATGTCAACTTGCTCGACGAAGACGGCGAAACCTGCCTTTTTGTCACAGAGAACGTTGATATTGCGAAGTGTCTTGTTGAAGAGCTCGGTGTGAATTATAACCAAAAGAATGACGAAGGCCTAACGGCACGAGAGACCATCGAGAATGATGACTCATTTCCCGACGTTGCTATATACCTGCGCATCGTGGCCGGCATCCAAGGCAATGGCCCAGAGCGCTTGTCGGCGAATGATGCATTGAATGCTCCCCCGCCTCTACCTCCAAATATCCAATTAAATTTAGGTACCATGTCCGAAGAGGAAGCTAGTGCAGGAACAAACGACGTTGACCCGGAGTTCAAACGACGGATCGATGAGCTTGCTGCGCGTGAGGACTTTCACAGCGAAGCCACCCAGAACCAGCTCCGGCAACTGGTTATGGACGCTATTCAAGGCTCTAATATCGACACACTAGATAAAGATGTGCGGAGGCGAATGGAATAGGGGGAGAGGAAACGTGATTGGATGAGAAGTAAATACTCCTAGGTACTAGTCGTAGGTATCCAGGCGACCCGACATGCACACAGTCCATTCCACTTTCCCAATATAACCCCGAGAAATGAGGATGTTCCAAACCGAAATAACTCAAGTCAAATTCGGAACCAACAACTGGATACGAGCTTAATACTAGCTTATAAGTCTGCGAAAGCTCCTGGTTCGAGGGTTCTTGTTCGATCATCACCAGCCGCACGACCGTCCAGATTGGCGCAGTCCCCCCTGGTATGATATTCCCGGCATATGGCAGGTGCGAGGTACACATATTAAATCCGTTCGAATAAAAGACAATTTATTCCAGAGTTTTCTCGCAATGAGGTAAACTCACATCCAACCGCAACATTGCGAGGTGGTTTTTTCCCTGGTCATTTGAAAGCTACACCTGCAATTCGAAGACCTTGTTTTCTCGAGAAACAAAGCATTCATTCTATAATTATTGCTCCTCTATATATATTTCAATAGCCCCGCCCAACACCTAAGCTGTATTAAAACACTGCGGTGCTTCCCAACTTGTACACAGTACTCGATACAGAAAAGTCACGTGTTGGCACGTGTTTCCCCGCATCAAGTAGCTCGCATCCTGTTGGTCTTTTGTCATCAAATGAGTACCGTTCATAAACTGCAGTGGGAACGATAGAATAGCATCATAACCGGTCAAACCCTCCACAATGAACCTGCCAATAAACCCCGACACTCCGCCACCTCCGCCACCAAAGCCTAGTAGCCATGAGACTAGCCGGAGAGGCACACCTCAGATAAACTCCCCCTCGCCAGGTACACCACGACTGTTCCCACACGGGCAGCAAGGACCAGATGCACTGAACCAACAGCTAGGTAGTCGGCATATTTCCCCGAACACAGTCGTTTCTAGCGGTACAAATGTTCTACCCAAACCTCCAACGGTCGATGAGGGTTGGCTGCCCGATGTCGTGAAAGAGAAGTCGTACGTCTACCTATATCTAACCTCAAACTTAACTCTTCTTTTTTGAAGTCGAATTTTGGCTGACAAACGCCGTCTATTTCCTATAAAAATAGGACTTTGGACTTGCAAAACATTCTGAAAACCCCTGACCTCATCTCCGCACTCTCCAGCAGCCACCCGTCCTATACAACCCATCAACAAAACCTCCAGACCCTCCTCAAATACAACCAAGACCTAGCGAATCACCTTCTCGAGCTTCAGTCACGCTTGGCTGACCTTCGCTCATCATCAGAAAAGCTACTCCTTACACATCAATCACTTGAAGTCTCATGGCGGAAAAAGCAATCGGAGATGGACGCAGCTTTGGCGCCGTGGTCCCCGAAGGCGCTGTATCAACGACTGGCCGCATCCATTGTGGAACAAGAAGCTGTGTGCCGGGCAGTGGAAGAAAGTTTTCTCGAAGAGGAACACCATGGACGAGCGACGGAGAAAGAAGTTGCTGATTGGATCAGGCGAGTTCGGGCTGAATCTACTAAATTGGCTTCTCGCAGAGAAGCCAAATCCAGATGGGATGAAGGAAGAGTTGGTGGTTGGAGGTGACGTGTATTATTTTGCCACGGTCGTTCACAAATAGCCGCTTAAGGGCATAAATTCGATGCAAATGGATTCAAGGGGGTATAAAATCTGCATATACGACACATGAAAGATAGGAATTCTAACGTCGTCCACCATGCGCCAGCTACCCTACTCTTTCTTCTTCAAACTAAGATTGTGGGGAATGAGCACCTTATTCCTCATCACCAGGATCCCAAGCCAGTCCCTCACGCAGCCAGATTACGGCTTCCGCTTTCAAGGTCATGATCACGCACCTCATTTTCCTGCGCTACCGCTGATAGCTCAGCCTTGATCTGGCCCCAACCATCATCACCCACATTGCTTGGTAATCCGGCTCCTTTGAAGAACGCATGGCTAGAACTTCTGGCTCCCCACGACCAACCCGACCCACGCATAATGGGGGGACTGTATAACCGAAAGCCAACCCAAGCGAAAACAACACCTATGACGGCCCCAAAAATGAGATCAAATCCATGGTGGCGGTAATCGAACCAGCGCGAGGCAGTTATGAAGAAGGCAACTGCGATTGGTACGAAGGCGATAATGACTAGATAAACTGGTGGAGCTGCCCCTTGGTTGCGGATGGAAAGACGGCTCTGTGCACGGAGATCCTGCCTGAACGGTGAATATGACAAATAAGGGAACGTTATTGAAAACTTCGCACATAGCCAAAGGCTAAAATACGTCAAGCCCGCGAATGAAACTATATAGACGTTAATACTGTAACAGCAGATTGATTCCAGGGTGAGAAGCTCGTACAAGAGGCATGCCCGCTAGGAAAGCTGGAGAACCCGTCCACCTTCAACACATCTGCCTTGTTCCGGCATATTTCCCAGCTCACTAGCGTAGGAGCTCCCTGGAGTGTTTGACCTAGACCGCCAACTGCGTAAGTAGCAATCTTGGAAAGGTCTGGATCGCAACGTGCTAGCAAATCCGGCCGTGGCTTGCCGTATAGGTTCTTCAGTCCTTGAGTAGCCATGAAGACACCCGCTGCCGCCAGACCTAACCCCAGCCATCCGACATTCCATTCCCAAAACTTGCGCTTCCATACCGAGGACCGCGAAGCCGTGCCGCTTATTTGCCCTCCAGGAGGAAGCAGAAGAGCCGCTGCAGCAACGATCACACCAGGCACGATGAGGGACACCACTACCATAACACTAGTCCTCACAGTGTCTTTTTCTTTGTAGGGCAGGGAAATATTCCGGTCGTCCAGCGAAAACGGCATGTGATTCGGGTCAACCTGAGAGAATCCATAACCAATGAGGGCAACACCGCTACAAAAATAAGTCAGTAACTGGAACATCAACCCCGTCGCATCACTTCGTCTTCCAAAATACACACATAATGAGGATCCAGTCGATGATGTACGACACCAGTAGGCGCTTTGAAAAGCGCATGTGCCCACCCGGCATCGTGGGGAAAGCTTTGTTTCGGCCAGGGGCCATTTATAAGTATGTGCAACAGGAAATACTAGTAGGTAGATACAAGATTCGACAGTGTATATGCAAGAGTGTAAATTTATCAAGATAATACCAAAAAGATGGAGTGAGTAAAATCCATCATGCTCATACTCTGGGGTTTTGGAGTTGAAATAATCCTGGTCTCTTACCCTTTGTCGCTCAGAGGCTTGGGCCTCTTGGCTGACGAGGCGCTCCATTACGCATGCCACACCTTAATTTGATTTGTTAGTCTCTTCTGTTGGTTCTCTAGCCAAGGCAACATCTTAAAACAGTCGCGGATTCGTCGTTCATTAGTATTGCTTTTTTTGGGGCTGCGTCATATTGCTTCCTTTTAGAGTTTCTCGGATTGCTTGACTGCGATTAGCATTTGGAGTGCTTCAAGAATACATAGCACCTACGCTCCAACATGGTGATTCTTGGGAGTCTTTTGCCAATCACAACCAGTTTGAGAGGGCAAAGGTCCAGTGGGAAAAAGCGGAGCCGCAAATGCAGCCATCCAATAATCATCCCGCTCCATCGAATGTTTGCTGAATTATCAAACAGCGCTACTGGTAGTAATTGGCTGCCGTTTCTTTTAGCTTCCTATAAGTAAGCTGAAGCCCACAACAAAATTTTTTTCCAAATCTGCAAAGCTTCAAGCTTCAACTCTCAAAATAATGCTAAGAGTCTCAACCATGCAAATATTTTTGCATGCTTGTCTTATCCAACATGAGATAATATAAAGATGACCGATTAACTTGCTCTGTCTGAATTGTCATTTAAAAGGTATGATATAGATTTGTTTTTTTATTTTCTTCCCACCCCTCCCCTTGGATGATGACTTCTACGACACGCTTAGGCATTCCTCAAACTTAATAACCCATGTGGAATCTGTCTTAACTTAAGTTTCAGCCTTGTCTGACTACTATCATTTCTTTTCTGATATCCCGGAGCTGTAATTAGTATGCATTTTACTAACTTGCTTGCGAATAGGTAAATATCTTGTCAATTCCATTTTCCCTTGTCGGCTGCCTCGATGAAGAAATCTTGAACGAACGGGCGGACTTAATTGTACATCACCCCTCGTCCACAAAAAGCAAAGCGTACAAACTTTGCGGGCGTTGGGAGGTGTATTACTTGTTGAGATCTCGTCACCTGAGACTATTGCAATCGCTTCGCAGTTTTCTTTGTTACATGGGTTTTTCCAGGCCATACTAACAGATGAGCATAGGTATTTTTTTAACACTTCCTTCCATGTTCCCCGAACACATAATCCAGTCAACCCTTGTATGATGAATATTGTTATTCACACTGTTTGATCTGTGCACTTCGGTGATGCGGAAATGAACATTTTTACAAAAAATCTGATTTAATGAGGTGAGTTTACGTCCCTGCTCTTGTTATGAGCCTATGCTAATTTTCGCAGCCTGATGATAGTTGACATGTTCTTTTTTGAACCACTCATTGCTCATTGTGGAAGTAACGCTGATCGTGTTTCAATTATTAGGGTCGTGTCGAACCAGTCAGGCTGTAATTATTATAGCAAAGTGTGAGTGACGTTGCCTTTCTTCCCACTTTCCCCGTCGGATGATGATTTCTTTAATTTGCTGTATTTTTCCTGAATACATGTTGAAGAAAAAAGTTTTCACCTTGGAGAACTGATGCCCCTGGATCATACTTGCCTTTGCTCGTGACGGTCTTTGATTCATGTTGCTAATACTTCCATAGGTTATATTCGCACCTAGCCATAGCTGGAATATAGACAAATGTTATACTTTTTACTTAATATTCGCCGTTGCTCGAAGCCCAATACACGCAGTAGACTTAGCTCCCCTTAAAACATATTTGGTACCTCTTACTCGACAAACAGCCCATGCTTCTTATGCCAGCCCTCCAGGCTATCAGGACCGTAGACCTTGTACACCTGCTTCTTCCCTTCCGGCCACCGCGCCCATGTGGGTTTTGAATCCTCCATGATACAAACCATCTCATCGGGCTGTGGCAGCTCCGTATCAATTGCGGAGGCAAACGGATGAATCAACTCCGGCCAGTGGTGATCCCAGAGCCAAAGCATCGAGGCACAGTTCAAGCAAAAGTTACGTTCCGAAGAGCATTTCTCTTCGTTGGGAGTACCGCGATCCTTGATTGCAGTGTACTTCCTACCAAGTGTCAATACCTCTCAAAACCTACTTGCTAAGAGAAAGAAAAAAAAAAGAAGGGGGGAGGGGAGTAGGACAGGTAGGGAAGATACATTTAGAAGCAGGTAGGAGGGAACAGATGATGAGAAAAATAGCACATACTTGATTAATTTCTCCCCCTTCTTGATTTTAAGACTATCCGCGATCCCACCCAGGTTGACACTTCCGACGTGCCCGCCGATTTTGCGACAGATGCTACATGCACAGAGCTGGTATGGCACGGGTGTCTGGGAGTCAAGAGTGAATTCAACTCCTCCGCACTGGCAGCTCCCTTCAAGTCTCCTAGTTTGTTTTGGTTTATTGTTAGGTGTTGCTTGTGGTGGTTTGATTCACAGGGCCTCACAATATGTGGGGAAGAGAACGGAAAAGAGAGGGGTTTTGTAGGTGGACCATCGACGTGAACTTACATAGGCATTTTGGGAATAAATATGAGATTGGATCTCCTCTCTGTTACCTGGTAATCAAGGTCTCGAGGGGTTATGCAATTCTGAAAGAAATATCTCAAGATATGAATCGGTATTTCTATCAAATGGAACATGGGACCCGAGTGCAATGCAACGTCATACTTATATATTTCCAAAACTCGAGCGGCCCAAGCGGCAGAAGTATGTTTGCATCCCCTTTGTCCTGGTCACGGATGACGGGGTTAGAGTTTAGTACTCCGTACAGTGTCACGGAATGTAGACAATCTACCACTCAGATCCTAGGCCTGTTGGCCATCATAGTGCTGCAACGGGATGATGTTTGTATCCTTGACGAAGTTGACGTCTTCCTGCGCCTGGACTGGGAGAGAGAGCCGCTGAATGGCCAATGGAGACATTCGGGATCCACTGTGCTTGTGCTTTTGCACGGTATGTTTGTTTTGAATAGTTTGTCTTGTTTGCCTCATGTAGGTATCACCGAAGCCGATTTCTCTGATAGTCTGGACCTGCATTGCGGCCAATCCGACCATAATTCCTCAATCCTGATTGCTTTTATCCGTGGCTCTACTTTCTCCGGTATCAATTGAAGGTCGCAAAATGAGTTTCGGAGCTCCAGGCGGTGGTGCGACCAACACCAAGCCTACCCCGTGAGTTAACAATCCTACTCGGTCGCTGCTCTGTGTTGCTGTATGATAGCGATGAGTGAACAAGAAACTAAGATGGGGGTTGTTGTATAGTCCTGAGCGTGGAAGCTTCCCTCTCGACCACGAAGGTACTGTATACCTTTGTTCAAAACCCATTCCGCTCCGCCACGTTTCTATATAGTCATTGCGGGGACGCAGATTTTTCTCTCTCCTGCGCAAACCCTTACCATGCTTTATCTCAAACTCTTGACTGCGACTTATAAGAAAACTAACTGGAATTGAAACTGAACAGGCGAGTGCAAGCATCTTATATCGAACTATTTGAAATGCTTGAAGACTAGCCGCGGGGTTAATGATGAAGAATGTCGAAAGCTAGCCAAGGGATACCTGGCTTGTCGGATGGATAAGTATGTCCTCATTTACCCCCCCCCTCCCCTACTCTTTCTTGGTTGCTAGTCCTTTCCTCGGTCTAGCTGGCCCTAAATATATGTATTCCATCTGGGATGGTTGCGAGGGCTTACAAACCGTATAGGAACCTTATGGCACCGGACGACTTCAAGAATCTCGGCTTGATTTTCGACAAAGAAGGCAAGAAACTGGAGCAGACACGGACAACATCAGGTACAGCGTCGACTGGAAGCTCTCAGAAGACCTCGTGATACAGCCAGTGGGAAGTATATTAGTTAATACTGTATTATGGGATGTATATTATTCGGGATTTTCTTTCGCCACTGCCTTTGATGAGTTATGATGTCTCTGCTTTTTCGGCGCTAGTCTCTTGTTGTACGTATATACTCTGATGTCTATTTAAAATTTGCTTTTTGTGACATGTATAGCGGGCGGTTCTGCCAGTGATGCTTGAGCCTTTCCACTGGTGATCCTTCGAGGCCGCCTTGAACGACTTTAGATTTGTATCAACCTGATAGACACCGGAAGGGCCACCCATGTCACCGAACTTTTGCAACCGAGTCGGATATTTTTCTTTCCAGCAATGACGAGGTTTCCCCCCCTCTGGCTGGTGGATCGTTGGGGTCGAACAGATGGGAAATTGACCATAAAAGCTGTCCTTGGCAATTCTGGGCAGCGGTCAGGAACCGGAAAGTTTGTCGTGATTTTTTCGACGCAATTGATATTTATTGTGACAGGAGGAGGAAATCAGATACATGATAGTAACCTCAGGCTGCGAGTGGAAGTGATTGTCCTCGGTAAATTGGTAAAGCAAATACCGAAAGAAAGAACTATGCCAGACAGAACCAATCAAAGCTACTTTTAGGCAGTTTCATCATCCCTCACCACTCCGACATCCACGAAGTGAAGCGCACCTCGAAACGAGAGGACCCGCAGCCCGGTAAGGTTAGATGACCATTGACCTTAGCTTTACCTCGTCGATAAATCGAGATTAGTCTCTTTTGAAGAAAGGGACCAGACCCGGGCGATCATCCCTGTTCTTTTCCTTATCCGAGGAGTCCACCAGGGTAATTAATCCGTCAAGGAGCGCCAGAAATGGTAAAACTCCGATACACCATGATGCAACGTCTCTTGGATGCAGACCAGAGGGCATGGGATAACCTCTTCACTGAGCCATGATTTGCGGAATATGATTCTCACCTCCGAGTCCCCGAATCGATACCTCCAAAATCCCGTACATTGATAAATAACACAAGAGTCTTGGCTGTTGAGCTGCAGGGAGCTCTAGAACTACCGAGATGATCAACCCAAAAAAGATATTTAAGGCAAGATGGAAGAGTCGAACGCCTTGAGAAGGACCGAAAAAAAGCAATTGATATAACAAAAGATGAGACTACTCTCGTCGCTCTTCGCTTTCCTCGTTGCCTTGGTGGCATTGACCGAGGGTTTCACCAATCCTATCAAGTCGATCAACGGCAGCGACCCCTACATCACATTTTGGAATGGATATTATTACCTCCTGACTACGACCTGGGAGGACCTTCAGGTCACCAAGTCAGCCACAATTGAAGGCCTGAAGACGGCGACTCCAGTGACGGTTTTCAAGGACTCGAACCCTGCACGATGCTGCAACGTCTGGGCCCCCGAGCTGCACCGTATCGATGATCAATGGTATATCTACTATATCGCGGGTCCTAATGGTACCGATGTGGCGTCAATCCAGAAGATCTGGGCTCTTCAAGGTGGAAGCGGTGATCCTTTGGATAGTCCCTATACCTTCCTTTCGCAGATTATTCCGCCGGATAACGACATTCCCATTCTCGATGGGGTGAGTTAACTTTCTATCCTTCTAAAATAAAGTATCCAACAAAAGACGAGTAGGATGAGGAGAGGAATGGGGAAGAGTATAGATCTATTTAGATGGACTAACTCCTCTAGTCTGTATACCCGATGTCGAACGGCGTAACATACTTCCTCTACTCAGCTTGGGGAGACGACGGTCAATCCATCTGGATTGCTGAGCTCTTGGCCCCAGATACCCTGGGTCCCTCGACCAAGATCTCTGTCCCAACCTACGACTGGGAGGTTCATCTGTGGGAGGTTAACGAGGGCCCGATTGGAATCACCCACGGACAAGATGACTTCGTTGTTTTCTCTGCCTCATCCTGTGCTACACAGTACTACGCCCTTGGCCTCTTGACCCTGGCACCAGGAGCCGATCCGCTCGACGCCAACTCGTGGACCAAATCCCCCGAGCCAATATTTGAGAGCGCAAATGACGTATGGGGCCCTGCACACGGCGCATTCTTCAAGAGCCCCGACGGTACCGAGGATTGGAATGTATTCCATGCCAATGAGAATGTTGAGGGTGGGTGCGATGGCGGCCGACAGACATACGTGCAGCCGATGTCTTGGAATTCCGATGGCACCCCTAATCTTGGGGAGCCCTTGCCTCGGGGGACGGAAATTGCACCACCGTCCGGGGAACGAGGAGGGAATTCTACTCAGCTTTTTAGGCACTAGGTATTAAGGGGGTGGGCCGTTATGGTAAATCATCTGCAGTGAGGTCTAGGGTTGTTTTCTCTACTTTCATGGGTGCTCCTATTGGCGTAAAAAGTACGGTGCTGAATCTGTTTAGATATGAAGTAGCATAGGGAATATAACTCTTAAAAGCCTTGTGTGTTTTTCTTCGCGGATGGCTATATTGTACTAGAGTGCCGACCCACCATAAATGACACAACCTATGATATTTGGAACGGCTTGAACGGCGACTTCCAAACCTACTTGCTCGATCGAACCTAGCAACAGAAGCCAGATTGTGGCTTCAAGCCTGGGACCTCAAACCTCTCCATCCTTGGGGCTCGCTATTCTCCCAAGATTCGCTAAAAACTATACTCATTCATCTGCGAGCTCGAAGCCACTTCCTGCTCCATATTTGGCTCAAGCTTGATTAAATGGCTTCGATGAAATACGAGGGTTGGTGATGGAATGTCTTTGGCGAGTTTACTGGCACTTGCAGGACTCCTGAAAGTTCAAGCATCGCCACATAGAATCTCATTCCCTAGAGGCCACCGGACTACACTGTCACAACCCAACGACATGATGGGTCCTATTCTATGGTGTGGGGTCCTTCCACTACAACATCGAGGAGCATGAGCGGTGCTGCGCGCCAGCCCACCCGGACGCAATCCTTCTGCCGTTCCCGATTGAACCGACAAACCCATATACTGTCGGGTTGATGGAGGAATCCGAGAAACCTCTGGCGGGGATGAACGATTCCTGCGATTATATCCAGTGGATTAACTCTTTCTTTGTTCAAAAAAGAGAAAACCTTATTTCACTTAGAAGAGATTAGACGTGGGGTGGACAGATAGTCTCATCAACCAGGTTGAATAGAGAAGATAAACAAATAGTGAAACAAAGGGTATATGGATTGATATCGAGGCAAATATAATTTCAGCCAGTCTCAGGTTCAACAAGACTCAAAATTCACAAGAAAAGTTGGATATCCATAACTGATGCCAATACCATTCAGACCTCAGTAAATATCTATGGAGAAGTAAACGATATGTACCTCTTTGGAAGGGGAAAATAAATAACCTTAGGAGAAGGGCCGTTTAATGGTTGTCTCTGGAATTTGCCGCTTGCAGAACGAGGACGCTGCCAACGGATCTGTTCTCTGTGCGCACCATCGCTTGAGCTACCGCCCCCAGTACCAGACGAGTCTCAGTGCCAACCTCATCCGAGGGCGATATGGCGGTGTCTGGACTCTCGTCCAGGCGGTTGTTCTGCCGTCCGACAACGACGATGTTGCCTGGTTTATGAGCTGTTTGCATCATCTCCTCTTTAGCAATATCAACGGCTAGCTGGACGTGGTTTGTTTCGTTCTTCTTGGGAGAAACCTTCTTGAAGACTACCCGGGAGGAAAGAGGCTCCGGCAAAGAGTCCCGCATGGTCGCAAAAAAGATGGCATCGGACTCTGGGGTACGTGCGAGGTGGATCCCGGAGCTCGAGGATTGATTGTCTCTATTTGCCGTCGCTGGGGAACTTGCTGTCCGCAAAGGAACATCGATATGAAGGATGGTGGCGGTCACTTGGTCGTTCCGGGCAAGTTGAAGCACGAACTGAAGGGCGAATCGATCGTCCTCACCACCAAAGAAAGGCAAAACGATATGGTGAGAGAGAGTGGCGGGGTTATTGGTCCAAAGAGAGCTCCGGACGCTGATAGCGCTGATGGAACGCTTCGCAGAAGGTCGAGTCTTACTGGCGTTGCGGGTATATAAGCTTCGCTCGATAAGAACACCCACATTGCACGAAGTCTGGGTTAGGATGTTCGACACGAAGCTAGTATATGGTCCATTTGAGAATCGGCTCGCCTCATCAATGCCAAGTCCGCTCTGCTGTTCGCTCATGGCACCGGTCTCGCTCCATGGAACCAACAGAAGGTCGCTGGTCTCCTCGCGAGCCATGCCCACAACCGTGTCTGCATACGAATACTCCGGAACCACGGAAACTCCGGCCATGATTGATATATCACGCCATTGGCCGAATGCACGGAACATGTTAATCACTGGGTCCCACAGCGAGTATTCATCTACGTCCGATACCTTCATGACGCTAGAATCGCGATCGGTAAGTTCCATGAGGCGAACACCGTGGACCTTGAGCGCTGGTTCCTCTTCTACTTCGGTAAAAGCAGCTTCCTCGGCGGCTGGTTCGGGAGATCTCGAATCTCTAGCCTTCTGTGGGTGAACCTTAGGGCTAGGGGATTGGCTAGGTGCGAGAAGGGCAGCTAGGGTGCAGATACTAGAAAGACCATCAAGTCGCAGGTATACAAGAAGTTTTTGGACTGTGCTGGACTGCAACTGGTCTTTTGCGGCGGTCACACTGTCGCTGCGATCTGATGACTGGATGGCATTTCCCTCCCAATCGATTTCACCACGGCGCCAGCGCTCTACCTTCGTTTGGTACCACTTTGGATACAATAGCGTAGTCAGTGGTGTAGTTGCGAAGGTCGTTATAAGCGCCATGACCACGAATATGGTGAAAGTACGCTGGCTAAGGATATTTGCTTGCAATCCGATATTCTGGAGTGGATGGTTAGTGAGCGGGGCTACCGATGGAAGTAATCTTGGAGTCCCGTCCTTTGAAATCGGGTTGATTCCAAGACTTGATACGTACCAGGACGATAAGCTCGACCAATCCCTTGCAGCTCATCAAAACCCCAATTGAAAGACTTTCACGCCAAAGAAGCCCACACAGTCTTGAAGCAATGGCACCCCCGGTCACCTTGGCGAAAAAAGCAATTGCGACAACACCAATAACGTATCCCCACACGGTGCCACTATTAAGCAGACCCAAGTCGGTTTGAAGCCCAGAGAGAGTGAAGTACAGCGGTAAGAACAGGGCTGCTACCAGATCCTCGATCTTCTCGGTCAATTTAATTGCAAATCCACCCTCGTGAGGACACAGCAAGCCGATGATAAAACCGCCAAAGATAGCATGAACACCTATCACTTGGGTGAAAAAGGCAGAGGCGAGAGCGATCAACAGGGTGATTGCTACAACAGATTGACTGGGCCCTTTTTGTAGGCTTCCGGTGTAATTGAGAAAGCGCAAAAATAGCGGACGGAAAACCAAGGACAAGACCGTGATATATCCTGCGCAAACAAGCAACACCCAAAGAGCTGTCAGGCCGGTTCCGGCGTTGACGAGAGCAACGCAAAGGGCAAGAAGAATCCAACCAACAACATCGTTGCCAACGCCTGCCGAGAGCACAATGACACCAACATTGGTTCCCAGCAGCTTCAGCTCGGTCAAAATACGGCAGAGGACTGGGAAGGCCTTGGGCGAGAGGTGTTAAAAAGTGTTACGAGAATCTAGTAGGCTTGGTCGAAGGACTCACTGTAATTGCCATGGCAATACCGATAAAGAGAAGGTAGGTGCCGAAGTTGATATGTTGGGTGCCGGGTTCGTTTTGGAATTCGTTGTATAAACCGTAAGAAATCGCGGAGCCCAGGCCGAAAGGTAAGATCATACCAGCCGCTGAGACGCTTGTTGCAATTCTCCAGTTACTGACCAGAAAGCGCAAGTCCGTTTCCAAACCGACGAGGAAAAGATACAAGATCAGCCCGAGATTTGCGACAAGGTTCAAACCGGGGATCGAGTCGCTAGGGAAGATAGCATCGGAGAAACCATCGATTTGTCCCAAGACAGAGGGACCGAGTACAATGCCCGCAATGACTTCTGCGATGACGCGAGGCTGGCGAATCTTCGAGAGAGGCCAGTGAATTAATCGGCAGAAGATAATAATTATAGTTGCCTATATCAAAGTTAAATCGGGCCCACTCCCGGAGAAGATCTATGATTTTACCTGAATAATAAAGAGTACGATTGGGCTTTTGGGATCCCAAACCGATGGGTTACCGCCCTCAAGGATACCTCCCTGAGGGGGCGCACGGTTTCCCGAGTCAGTGGAGTTGGAGGCCATGGTACATAGAGGATACGACACTGAACGCCTCCCCCAGGCCACTGAAGATGTGGAAGATTTTACAAAGGGAGGGCGGACAGGGGATAAGGAGGAAGAAGAACAGGGGGAGGAAATGAAGAAGAAGAAAGATAGAGATAGGAGAAATATTCAGATTGGGCGACGAGAGAGGAGGAGGAGAAGGTGGAATGAAATACCTCTTCCAGAGTGTGAGACTGCTTGGAGATGCAGGCTGCGGGCCAAAATGGGCAAGGCGGGACCCACCCAACTCAAAGAAATAATCGAACCGAAACTGAAACCACAAGAAGCTCTTTCATCTGGGGGGAATGCTGATAACGACGGAGTCTGATGATACGCCACAACTAGCTGCGTCATTTTTCTCTCCCTCTGAATCACCGCGCTTTCATTCCTCTTGGCAGCATCAAGATTCTCCCCGTTTGGAGCTTGGAATTGGGCATCTGACTGGCCCCAAAACCATAACAAGCCACCAAAATCCAACAAGGGAAGCTTGGGAGCTGGCGGGCTCAGGCGAGTTTCGAGACGGAGCTAAAACGCCCACATGCACTGGTCCATTCCGCCATTCCTAGCCAATCACTAGCGCCCGTTCCAGCGCCCCCAAAATGCACCTCTGCTGCTTATGACTCGTTTCAACTTTCTCTTTGGTGTCAATACGCTTTGAAAGATAATGCACAAGCGGAGAGAAGAAAAAGAAAAATTTAACCCCCTTTTAAACCTTTGATGAGAGAGGGAGGATGGCAGGTCTGCATTTCTGATTTGTCGATGCTCAAAGGGAAAGTTGAACGCCAAGCCGTATGACCCTACAGAGTCCGTGCACGAGGGAGGGGCTGAACATGGAGAGCGTTTTCGTCACCAACACTCACCAGCAAGATCGAACCAAACTTACATCCCACTGTCCAACACTTAACTCCACTTTCTGGCTATGGATGAGGGAATTCCCTCGACTTTCTACTAGGATACACTAGCACTCATGGGTTTGCCTAAGGGACGAGGTAATCACAGTAAAGGCGCTATCCATGAGAAAATGCATGTTACAATCAAGAAGAATAAGAGAAGAACCAGAGCTTTGGAAGCCCAGACACCAGCAAACCCAAGATAACAAAAACCTGGTGTGATGTCACACTGCTTCATCCGACACAAGAGAGGTGCTTAAGGCTGCGTTGGATCTATAGCAGCCTGCGCTAATGACAGGGTTAACCATGTTTTTCAAGCAGCCACAACTTTTCTCATCAGCTAAAGGCCTGGGGGGCGAACCATGTGCCCCGAACCCGGAATTATTTTTAAGCTCCGCCGTACCTGAGGATGACAATGTGATAAGTTAAAACGAATCTCGCTTCAAGCGGTTGCCTGCAGAGTAGTTACCCAATAGAGACTTCGGATGAATATAAATCTCCGGGATGGGCCTGGTCCTTTGAACGATCAAGTGGAGCTACAGACAGTAGTGGGCACACGGAGTTCGGGAAATGAGGTCCTCTGAATGGCACTGACAATTTCGAATTTGGAAACTTTGCCTTGAAACATTGCTTGCCTGCGCCCTGTAGGATAGGACAAGGGCCCATTTGGCTAGAAATTTGCCTCGTATTTCAATTTTAGGAGATTCTTTCTGAGTGTCAACTGTCACATGTTGCAGAAATGGGGGGTTAAAAAGCATTTACATTTCCTCCCCTACCTTGCAGGTCTTTTCAATCATTCATTTAATTTATCTAATTATTAGCGACCGGATTTCCCTTCAGAAATAATGGCTGGAGCAAATCATAAGTCTAGTAGCGACCAGGTGTAGGTCCTCGAATAGACATATTCTTCACCCCTTTCTCCCAAGATTGGACTGGCTTTGTTTCTTTTCACACAATTTCTCGACTCCCTTAAGCGAGGACAAGAAGAGCATTCAAGACCCATTTAGGTACCTTCCCCGAGTGTCCTTTATCCCTTTTCTAACAAATCAAGCTCGCAGGTCGAATGGGAGGCTTGTGCGACTACAACAAACCCAACGATGTCGTCGGATCCTCCAATTGACTGCCCAGCCGGTTTCCTTTTGTATACTAGGCAGACAATAGGGATTCCTGTGGCTCCATACCTAAATATTAACTGGCTAGATTTCGTGAATACCGTCTTTAGGCCCTTATAGCTGGCGCAAGTGAGTTTATCTAAGACTTCTAACCTCTTAGAATATATAAAATAAGTCAGCAATTAATATTAGTTATTAAAGTGAATGGAAATGCCAAAAGCTTATGGTTCAGATACATACATATACATGAGCCCGTGCTTCGCTGGTTTGTGAGCTCGTTAGCATGAGGTGATCTCGATGAACCCAGAGTCAAAAGGTTGGTTGGGTTGAGCTGTTGATGCGGGAACCATGTGGGGAAGACCGGTCCGGTCCACCCAAGCTAAGGTCTCGGAATCCGAACACCATGCTCGAGGCTCTCCCGTCCAACCATCCTGCACAAGAGGAACCCACTAGGAGCCACTCTCCCAATGTCATCAATCGCGCGCCCGCCGGACCCATGTCTGGTCGCAATTGTTCTGATTGCTCGCTCACGTGCCGGCCCCCGTCTCGTGTTCCACTACCCTCCCAGACCCCTAAGCGATAACGGCCTTCGACCCCCAAAAGCCAGACGTGCTTCACGGACGAGAACCCGACAAGGCTCCAAGAGCAATGAATCTAGCTCGAGTGACGAGAGTGGCTCAACTTCCGACGACGATGAAGATGAATCCCAGCCCCCTCCCCACCCCCAAACCCAAGGTCACATAGTGGGAAATACCCTGACGGCCAGGCGGTCGAGTAACTTTGGGATCGACGACCATGTGTCCATGTCAGTTTCACCGGGTGGAGATAGCCAGCGGCCGGGTTCAATAAGCTCCTCGAGGACCCTTTTAAGAAAGCGTGGTGGAGCAAGTTCGGATGTCGAGAACGATTCGGGTGCTGGGTCCGATAGACAAGAGGATGGATCTGGGGTCGGGGGTGGGGGGCCTCTCCGCCCACCGTGGGAGTCGATACTCGGTCTCCACGTTGATGTGTGGGAAAAACTACTGAGTCCGTCGCGCTCGTGGCATAAGCGGCGTTTTGAGGTGGGGATTAATGACCTGGCGTTCGTTGGATGGCCTGTATTTGTTCGCGAGGATGGGGTTTGGAGGAAGCAAAGGAGGAAGAAAACGAAGAAGAAACCTCGAGCAGAATGGGAAGGAGGGGAACTTGGCCATAACGAGACGACAGAGGACTCACAGGACGATGGTGGGGAGGCTATCGCAGCTTCAACGGAGACACTAAGCCCTTACACGACGACGGCTGCCCCGAAGGCCCAACGCGCATCTGTGTCTAGTAGTAGGTCATCAAAGATACTGAGTGAGCCGTTGGATGCCGACGATAAGGACTCGATGTCCATGTTTAATGTGGTTTTTGTTCTGGACCCTCCTCTAATGGAATACTCCCTGCGACTTCGAGAGATGTACGATAATGTTATCAAAAAATTTACCAAGGCTCTAAAATGGGAGCAGGCACGAACCGACTACGTTTGGAGGGAGTCTCAGCACATATTGCTGATGAAGGAAAAGGCTAAAGAGAGAAGTATGGGTTTCTACCTTCAGCACTCCGGCTGTATCCAGGTGCTAATGAATGGCGGACAGGAATTTCCATCAATAATCTTTATTCTGACTTGATAAGCCAGTCTTCTCTTGCGAGAGCCATATACACGTTGTTTACCAGCATATCAGCATCGAAGATCGCCTCTGTGACATTGAGCCCGGATGTCTCTATTTCCCTTCAGATACCCCCTCTAACCTCCACACCATACCTCCCTGGGCCAACCGATCAAGCGTACCCGGGACTCTGGCTTACAACCGCAGACAGTATTACTCCCGTGGATGACCCAACGGCTGATGAAAACACGGCGCCTCACCAGGTGCTAGCTAAAAATTTTGCCTTGTTGTTGTTAGATAACGAAGCGGCAATTCTGAAAGACGTGGAAGCGTCCGGGGGTGCCTTGGCCCCTGCCCTCGCTCACTACATTCGATGCTCCAAACCAACACAGTCATTTGTCCAGATCTCGGCGGCGTCTGGTATACCGCTCTCCACGATCCAGATGCTAGCAAGCCATCTGGTGTACTGGAGAAGGGCGCGCGCGATCCCGCCGCTTCACCAACGAGATACTTATTTCGTATCCCCGAATTGCGATTTGAGTAAGCTAGATGTAGCTACAGCGGCTTATCAACTGGCATTCCCAACCCTCCCTAGCCTCCCGAAGATGCTATCCGCTTTAAGCGGCACCCCGAGACCGTACGGAAGCTTCATCCCAAGTAAGGATCACAAGTCCACCTACTTTTCTATTCTAGCATGGCTACTAAGAGGCGGCTGGGTTACCCAACTTCGATCATTTGCTCGGGTTAAAGTGCCGCCCGAGTTAAAAATGGCAGTGGAAATGGCCATCCGACGAGAGGAGGTAGACAAGTACCTTGGCAAGGGAAGACCGCCAACCTCTTCTGATGTCGGCCGGTCAACTAGCGGTGATAGTTTCGAAGGAGATGACCTCGACGACGCTTCCTCATCTTCTTCTTCTTCACTTGCAAGTCAGGGCAGTGGCGAAGAAACTCCCATGCCTAGCCGATATAAAGCGGAGGACGAACTGGACCTTTCGCATTCATTACTCGATCGAACGACGTCGTTGAAGACATCGTCTTTGATTTTACTACCTCATCGAGCTTCACCCCTGGAATCTCGATGGCTGGATGAGATCGTTTCTCGATTTCCCGAATACTCCAGGCAGCCCAGTAACACTCGAGATGGAGCCGATCCAAATACAAATGACGAGTACGCAGGGCTGAAGACCTCATTGAATAAGGTTTGGCCGACCTATATTAAGTACTTTAATGGGTATGATGCGCTAGAGAAGATTTCGATACGGGAGAGTTTGAAACGTAAAATGGTCTGGCAGATTCTCACTCGGTTGGGGCTAACGACTGGGCAGCAATCATCCATCGAGTTAGATCCTAGAGAGCAGGTACTGGTCACAGTGAGACATTGGTGATGAAGCTCGTGTCGTGCAAAAAAAAATGATTGAAGGTATAGATGTGAATATGCCCTGGGCACTCCTGCATCGCAACTCCCCTTTGTCTTCTTTTTTCTCTGTAACATTAATCTTCTTGTATTATTCACAGAAGATAAAAATATATATAAACAAGAGACACATGATATCTCGGGCCTTCCGGCCGCGGTAGAACATTCCTGGTTACATAAGTGCGTCATTAACCAACCTCAATAATTTCCCCGGAGGGATAACGGAAGGAATCTGGCTCCTCAAGAGAGGGGGTTAACCAACCTCCGAAGAATTCCGACAGGTGTTATGCCGAGTTATCAGCCCTAATAGCATGAACCAGGCGGGATGTTAAGCGATCATTATTCAACGGGGGTCATTTATAATACTAGATATTTTATTTACCTGACTGGGTAGTAAAAAAAAAAAAAGATTGTCCAATGGTGACCGTTCATATTACCTTAGGATGCCGAGGCGGAGCCATTTGTTACAGACTTTCCTAGGTTAGCCTCCAGAGAGGAGGTATCCGTGGCCGACTCCTCCGACCGCCAATGGGACAGTGGGACTTATCCGTCATTCAACAGAGAGGAAAGACTTTTAACTTTCAAGGACCATCGGAGTGACGGCACAGACCGGAAACCTGAAGAGAAAAAATGGGAGTGTGTCACGTGCGGTCTCTTTGGTGACACCAAGTTCGACCTACCCTAGAGGGAGGTACCTATGGCACTGACATGCAGGTAAGGAGGTGGGTGGTACGTGTTGTGGATGCATACTTGGTACTAGTAGTACGCCGTGGGCAGGTTTCTGTTAGATTAGAAGGGTTCGCGGTGGGAAAGATTGTAACCTTGACATGATCTACTGAGGAATTTGAAGGTGTGCGGGTCGTTGAACACGATGAGATAATGAAGGGAATTTAACCTTTTTAGCAGTAAATTTTTTTCAGGGTCTGTAATTTTTTGAGGAGAATCAACCATTAATGATGACGATGAGGATGGATTCATCATCTTAGGCAGGAAGGTATGAAGAAGTTTATGCTGAAAGGGGTTTAGGGGTTGAATTCTAATTACTGGTTAACTTATCTTTAAATCATTGAAACATCAGGGCTTTGATTTGAAGGTATACTACAAATACTACTACTAGTAGTAGTAGTAAGTAGTAGTAGCAGTACTCTTGTAAAATGTAAAATACAAACACGTTTTCCTAATCTGGAGAAGGATACTTGATTCTTGATCTTAGTTAGATTTTGCTCCTTTTCTTGAGTTGTCTCACTCATCACATTCAATAATCTTATTATCATTGGTGATTGTGAGATGGCCTTTTTTTTTTTTTTTTTCTGCTCCCATTGTTGTAATTTAATAGTGCTGAGAGAGTCGGCTATGTAGGTTTCATCCTGGGGTTTGGTTTGGAGGTGCTGACCACATCCAATGTCCGCCTGAAGCAGAGGTATCTAATTATTATGTACACGGAGTGCCTTACCTGACTGTTTTGCCGTGGACCCCTGTCAGGAGCATGCAATTCATGGAAGGACGGAATTATTATTAGGGCTCAAGTCTCAACTTTCACCGGAAACACTGCACTCCTGATTGTTGGTCCTTAAAAATTTATAATTCTTGAGTTGTATCCCGTCGAATCACAGTGCTTAGAAAATCACCGCTAACCCCGACCGACCGAAAGGTCCTCATTTGGACGAATTAATACTTTGCCCCAGCCATGACTAACATATATCCATATTGCCGCGTACCTAGGTCAGGTCGATGGGTAAGCCGAGCATTATGACTTGCGGAGGAGCAGAGGCATCTGCAAGCCTGATTATTGTTTCTGGCAGGAAAGGATACTGGAGTCGCGCCATTTGGTTTCCCTCCACTTCCTCTTTTATTTTCTTTCTTTTGGTTGGTCGGAGGGGGCCACAGGGTAATACCAGCAGGTATTGAGCTTGGAATAAACGTGACTATTTTTCATGTGTTTACTCACTACCTTAAATTTTATTTACAGGAAAGAAAGGTTATATTGGGCAGCACCTCCACTTTAGTTGCGATATACTTCCTTGCCCTAAACTTTGGGGGGGTTCTTTTCTGGGGAGGAGGGGGAAAATGAGACAGCTATGGTTATTCTCGGATATGCATGTCAATCACCTCAAGAGAAAAAGAAGGGAAGTAGGGAAGACCGGGATGGACCTAAATAATAGGGAGTAATCTGGGCGTGGTGTGGGAGAAAAGACCCCTCAATATGATTCCCAGCATGAGGAGCCAGACCATACTCAGTAACTAACATAGGTAGTTAGCTAGTTCGACCATCTGGTTATTAAACAGGATCTCTGGAGAGAAAATGAATAGTTTTGTTAGCTTTGTTTTCTTGAGCATGGGGGTGATGGCCTGTTGAAGAAGAATGATTCGATTAGGCGATTCTATTATTATTTACAAGTTTGGAAGCTCACTCCACGTTTCAAAGCATGTAATTATCAGAGCAGAGAATATTATTATTTTGAGTATGATTCAATGTTTATGGCTATACCAAGGAAGATGGTGTAAAAAAGGAAATAAAAAGACCGAACTTGGAAAAAAGAAATCGGAACCTGCCAACCATGATCTAAGTTCTAACCCACCCTGAGATTTTAAATATCTGCAATTCCAGTGATTGACGACTCCATTTATAGTATCATAGTCTTACAGCTCGTGTTTGCCGAACGGAAACCAGGATGAATAAATACTCTCTCACTCCTGCTACCTAAATTCGGCCCATATGAATCACTCCAAGTAATCCTTAGAAGCGACCCCCATACTCTCCCTTACCCGAACCGAGACAATCAACCCACTGCTAGAAAAGTGATGATAATTTTTTAGAGGAATGCAGTTAAATCACACCTGGGTTGTTGGGCACAACCATAATTATCTCTGCGAGTCGGTCCGTACATACATAACCCAAGAAT
The DNA here is from genome assembly GCA_027569045.1 of Aspergillus biplanus. Classification (NCBI taxonomy): domain Eukaryota; kingdom Fungi; phylum Ascomycota; class Eurotiomycetes; order Eurotiales; family Aspergillaceae; genus Aspergillus; species Aspergillus biplanus. The sequence goes on along the minus strand of JAPDEJ010000009.1, from coordinate 656,215 downwards.
GAAAAGGTGGTTCATACCCACTGAAGCCCTGAAGCCCACTTTGCGGCCGTCCGGGAGGGACAGACATTTTTTTTCCTGCTTAGTTGGGTCAGGACCTAGAAACGCGGAAACAGATAGGAAGAACTTTTTTTTTTTTGCTGAATCCACAATAATAATACACTGGAAGTGTATTACTTTTCTTCCTACTACCGGCTTTTCTTCCACGGCCCTCATCGAATAATTATTATTATCCTTCTAGCACATTGTGCATTGCTCTCTTCTCTCTTCTCTCTCCCTCTTTTTGTTTCCTTACCCCCCTCTTCCCCTCTTCCCCCTCAACATCCTGGACGACCCCTTCCTTTCATTTCCTTCCACCTTTGCAACTCCGTTTGCTCCATTGTTGGCGTCTGTGTTGTTGTAGTGAGGTTGTGCTCATTCTTCAGTGCGCCGCTACCGGATTTTCCCCTTCCCACATCCTTTGCTCTGCGGGACTTTTTTTTCCCTTTTTCCTTTTTCTATTGGAAAGGGTAAATTGATCAGTTGATCGGCTTGAAATTTATTTTCTCCGCACCGGTTATTCGTCGAGGTTTTTTTTTATTTTATTTTATCACAACTTTGGTACTCTTTTTTTTTCTCCCTTGGCCCTTGCCTTCCCACCAAGGAAGTTCGGTACCTCGACTTTTTTACGCCTCACTCATTCCCTCACGGTCGTCGACACGTGCAGATCGCTTCTCTCTACCGTTCTCAAGGGGTAGCAGAGGCTTGAAGCATTAAGTGCTCATCATCTCTGGCCGTGAGTACCATCCCACTACCTGACTATTTGATGAGGTAGATCCGAGGCGCGTTTTGATTTTCCGACGTACCGAACATTGCACCGCACAAGGCGAGCTTCGGGGCTGCTTGACCACAATCAATTTGCTGCCTAGCTACAAAGCACTTCATACTCATTTACAATTTTTTTAGGCCGTACCTTTTGATTGAGGCCGCATTATTCACGAGATCTTTACCCGTCCGATTTCGTTTACCTCTTACTTCAATCGCTCCTCACATCGACCTCACAATCACCGTTGGAAACATCAGCGATTTTACCGATGCGATTCTTGTGGTAGATTGATATATCGAGATAACTGGATAATTGGGGTATTTGTTTGCCTCTGCTGCAACGTCACTGGAGCGAAGAAAGGTCCTCGAGTCTCGCTTCGACCGACCTGATACTTTTCGGCCCTCTTGCTTTCACCGAGAAAGAGCGAATCCCGGTGGTATTTGCAATTAGGTCGGGCTACAGAGGGTGGACTTGCCTGTTATTGATTAAGAACGGCGTTGGAAAATCACAAAACAGCCAAGTCTGCTTGCGTTTGCTTGCCGTGGCTTCGGTTCTTTGGCCGATCAATTTTTAACTTCTGGGCCGGATATATTACGCATCCCATTTTTCCTTGCATAAAAGATGGCAGCTACATTTTCTTATGCTCAAGCAGCGAAAGGCATCGCCTCAACGCAAACATCCAAAGCTTCCTCGGAGTTGAATACGACAGCATCAAATCAAGATGAGCAGAGTCAAATCTCTAGCGAACAAACTGGTATTGACACCATCTCCTCGAAGGGAGATACATCCAATGAGGTGGAAAACGCAACCGCCGGCGCTGAGAAGGAATTGAGCTCGACTATCACGAAGACGGATGTTTCCGGGACGCCTTCCTTGAGTGCTGATACTTCGCAGACATCCACAACATCAAAAGACGAAGAGGGCTCTAATACCCCCAATGGTACTTCGGAATCTACCTGGGATAAGCAATCCCAAGCGTCGGGGTCCGAGAAGCCAACCCCTAGCGAAGATGATACTAAGGAAAAGGACCCTGAGAAAGAGAAACCAGCACCCCCTAAAGAACTGAAGGCGGCCCCTCTCCCCGCGGTGAATATTTGGCAGCAAAGGAAGGAAGCCCAGGAGGCCAAGGCCAAGGCTGTCGCGGCCCTGAAGCCATCCGTGTCTGCAGCCAAAACTGGGACTACTAAGGCTACATCCGAGGCTTCCTCTATTTCTGGGGAGAATCTACCAGATCAGTCGAAGACTGCTTCTAAGAAGAAGAGTGGCGATGCATCAGAAGGAGGCAAAGACCGAAAGAAGGCTGACGGAGCCAAAGGACGAAGCGAAGCTGCCGCGGTTCCTCCAGTTGGGGATGCGGCTTTGTGGCCCACTCCACAGGTGGCCCTAGGCGAAGAGAAAAAGAAGGCACAGGAGAAAACTGACAAGACCGAAAAGAGCTCTGCCGTTCGAACCAACGGCAAAGAGAAGTGGATGCCGGTTCCTTATGTTCCTACTGCGGTTTTCAACACACCCCTACCCTCCGCTGCACGCAGAGGCGGAAGAGCCGGCCGCGTTGGGAGGGACAACGCTCGTAATGGGGCAGCTGGAGCAGCTGCTGATAAGGCTTCTCCTGGGCAATCAGCGCAAGGATCTACCGCCAAGCAGGCCGCATCTGGAGACCGAGGCAGGAACGAGCCCAACCCAGTCCGTGCAAATTCACTGCCTGCGCCCTCACGAAGATCCAACAGTGCTGAAAACGGGCCGATAGACACACGAAAGCCACAAACAACTGACCGTAGCCGTGGGCCCAAGGCTGTTGACAATGCTAATGCCACTCCGAGCGCTAAAAATGTCAACGGCGGTGAATCTTTCCCACGCCACTCTAAACCCTTCCCTAGAAACCACGATGGAGCTCCTAAGGGTGGCGAATACAATTCCAGAAACCAGAATCTATCCGTTGATCCTAATGCCGGACCCCGCTCGGGCTTGAACAATGAGCGCCGCTTCGAGAATGGTCCCAAGTCGGCGGATTTCTCCGCCTTGCATGCGGAACGAGACCGCAAGGACGCACATAAGGAGAAGGATTTTACTCGGGAATCGCGTGCTGATAGAGGAAGAGGATCTAATCGTGGCCGTGGAGGCGCACATTCCGCTTACAATGGTGCCCAGAATTCACATTTCTCAAACAACCACATGAGCCATCATAATTTTATGCATAATAAATCGTTCGGCTTCAACGACCGTCAGAGATCGCAACATGGCCTCGCTAATGGGTCACGGGGCCATCCAATGACTCTAAGATCACCCTCTCTGCCAAACTCGAATGCGATGTACAGCGTTTATCCTTTCCCTGCTGATATTAATACCATGTATGGTGGCTATCAACCTATCGCACCTGGTCCGATGACCGCAGTTCCATACCAGCAGTATATGGAGCCATATTCTCAGATGAGCATGATTTCAATGCAATTGTAAGTGTTCTACCCACAGTCCATACTCACATTATTATCTAACAATATGAAGGGAATACTACTTCTCGGTTGACAATCTTTGCAAGGACTTGTACCTCCGCAAGCATATGGATACCCAGGGTTTTGTCGCATTGAACTTTATTGCCGGCTTCAAGCGGATTAAAACCTTAACAGAGGACTTTGAGCTCATCCGTCATGCTTCCAGACAATTGAGAAACGTTGAGTACTACGTGGGTGAGGATAACGTCGACCGGCTACGAGCGCGCGATAAATGGGAACAATGGGTCCTTCCCCTTGATCAACGTGACCCAACAGCTCAGCATAACGGCCCTGTGCCTTCTAATTCCGATCCTTCTGCCTTGCAGAATCACGCTGATGGAGTTACAAATGGGGTTATTTCGAGTGGTTCGTACCAGTCGCTAGCGAATGGCACCGCCACTTCAAAGACGCTGCTATCTTCCGCTGCACCAGAATTTTCACCTTCCAATGGAGGCGGAATTCAAATGTAAGGATTCACTAGGATTGCACTTTTATGAATATCCTGGGACACTGCCTTACACCCCCGACGAAAACTTGCTAACCCTTTGAAGTAGCGAGTAAATTAGCTGCTCTGTTGAAAGCTTCTGAGGAGCTCAGATGCTTGCGCCCTTGCTTCCATCGGTACGTTTGAGTGCTGTTTCCTCACTATTGACTGCTTGCTTTCCTTCTTCCTGACTAATATACTTGCGGTAAGGACTTGAAATAGTGCGTGGTTTCTTTTGATGAGCTAGTCTTTTAGCAGGTCTTGGAAGCTCATCTATCAGCATTCCGGGCGAAGGAGACAGATACTCCTAGACCTGTTGCCCTCAAAAAATTTTTTTCTTTTTCATAAGTCCCCCCTACCTTTTAAAAAGACAACTTCTCGATGAAGTTGGTTTACGGCAACCTTTAAATGGTGACCGTGATATGGATGCCCTGTACCAGTTCTGGTCACATTTCTTGGTTCACAATTTCACTGCACAAATGTACAATGAATTTAAGAGTCTAGCGTTTTATGACCCCTACACGAGACGTCAGCAACGGTTCCAACAAACTTATTCACTTTTACGGTTACGTTTTTCCTCTTCGACATGCACCGTTTTTTTCGCACCGAGGTTATTTTTGAATATCCTTACAGCTTCCGACTGGCCCGAAAAGTGCGAAGCTCCATTTCTCCCTTTATGCGCTGTCCAGGGTGGTTGGTGCGTGGATCGGAGTACACGCCAAAACGACCGTATTTGAATGCTAGCTTGAGAGCCGAGCTGCAAAAGTGATTTTTCCTTTTCTAGTTTCCTCCGATTATCATCTCTTCCCTCTGTGGCTTTTTACATCAATCATGACTTGCATTACTATTTGTCAGCTTTTGCATTTTCCTGTCGAGTGGCCGATGGCATTCTTCATTCTTCTCAGCCAAGTGGAATCACATATGCACATTCATAGTCTCGGCTTTTTGTTTCCTTTTTCCTTTTTCTCTTCCTTCGACTTCCCCTTTGTTTTTAGTCCTGGGAGGTTTGAAAATTTCTGGAGTCCGGTCTTTTTTCTTTTTTACTGGGCCAGTATCTTCAGAGTCTGATGCTTGCTTCTGGGTGTGCCGGGCTTGAGTTCTTTTCCCACGACTATAGATTATTTATCCAGTTCAATTTCTTCTCTTCTCTTCTTTCTCACTTTTCATGTCTTTTTCATTCCATTTCATTTTCATTTCATTTTTTTTTTTTTAATATTTCTGTAATGTTTGCCTTCTTGTCCCCTTATTTTATAGCATAAATGGAAATGGAAAATGGCAGCAAGCAAAAGGATAAAAAAATTGTTTTCTTCCACAGCGAGGCGCACCTGAGTTTCCAAAAGATAAAATGAAATTTGGCACTGATTGCTCATCCATCAATAACTTTTGTTTTTCTCAAGGATTCATTATTATTTCTCCTGCTTATGGTTTCATGAAAAGAAGCCCATCCTATTTTCATTTCCCTGGCCAGTTAGGAGGGTCGATTCCACAACTTTTTATGTGGGTAATAGGTTGTTGTCCTCTTCTAAGTCTCGCTTGCAATTTTTTTTTTCTTTCCTCTTATTATCCTTTCTCAGGATCTGAGGTTTTATTGGTTTGTTCTGGTGATATGAGGTCCTTTCAAGCTTGGGTGGAGAGAAGCTAAGGGGGTTTTTTTATCGATTTACCATTTAGTCATCCTCAAGAGGGGAGGATAGAACATAATACAGAATTTTCATACGTTAATTACAAGTTTCTCAAATAGTAGTACTCCCATGGAATGAGAGTTCATACATCTTGTCCTGCTGAACTTCGCTGGTGTTGAAAATAGTTTAGCCGTTTTGGGGCTTGGTGGTTATGTAATCGAGTGCCTGAGGCAACAACAACTGGATCAGTGACGAAGGCTGGGAGAGTAAGCATAATCCCGAACTAGTTCATTCCAGCGTTTTGACGAGATCACTTAGCCGACGCTTTGTCGACACCTTCAATTCCTCCCACACCTCCCTCCTGGCCCTTTGAATTCGCGATGGAGGTGGCCACTAAGCAGGCGTCGACCCTGCTTCGGTCCCCTACCAGCCGGTTACTCCTTCAGAGGCCGCCTCTTCACTTCACATCTGTCATCTCAACAACAAGCACCCCCAGTAGCACCCGCCGGAGAAATGTGTCCACCACGTCCCGGAGGCTTGCTCCTGAATCATCGCTTTTGGGTCTTGGTTCAGGCTCACAGTCTGGAGGGGTGCCTGCCACGTACTTTGGCAACCGCCAATCACTGCCCATGAACACTGTCATTCGGTTCGTGCCTCAGCAGACAGCATGGATTGTCGAACGGATGGGAAAGTTTCATCGGATCCTGGAGCCCGGATTGGCGATAATGATCCCATTCATTGATCGGATTGCCTACGTTAAGAGTTTGAAGGAGTCTGCTATTGAGATACCCAGCCAGAATGCGATCACCGCCGACAATGTTACATTGGAGCTAGATGGAGTTCTTTATACGAGAGTTTTCGATGCATATAAGGCAAGGTGAGACATGACACCACTTTTGATAGTTTGTGAGAGATGGCGAGGCTATGTCCTCCATCAAAGCTGTTCGGGTTTGTGCTGACTACTTGGACTTTTTGAAACATTTAGTTACGGCGTGGAGGATGCAGAATATGCCATCTCGCAACTTGCACAAACGACGATGCGGTCGGAAATTGGTCAACTTACTCTGGACCATGTCCTCAAGGAGCGTGCGACCCTCAATACCAACATTACACAAGCTATCAACGAGGCAGCTCAGGATTGGGGCGTTGTCTGTTTGCGATACGAGATCAGGGACATCCATGCCCCTGAGGGGGTTGTCGCTGCTATGCATCGTCAAGTGACAGCGGAGCGCTCTAAGCGAGCCGAGATTCTGGACTCCGAAGGTCAACGGCAAAGTGCGATCAACATTGCGGAAGGTCGAAAGCAATCCGTCATTCTAGCCTCGGAAGCCATGAAAGCGGAGCAGATCAACCGCGCGGCTGGTGAGGCCCAGGCGATTCTTCTCAAGGCTGAGGCTACCGCTAGGGGAATTGATGCCGTGGCGCAGGCCATCGAATCCGGCAAGGAGAATGCGCACGGTGCCGTCAGCTTGAGTGTTGCAGAGAAATACGTGGACGCCTTCTCCAACCTCGCCAAGGAAGGTACCGCAGTTGTTGTTCCCGGAAACGTCGGTGACCTGGGCGGAATGATCGCCAATGCCATGGCCGTGTATGGAAAAGTAAATGAAAGCCAGGCCAGGACTGTTGCAGCTAAAGCCCTTGGAGTCCCGGGAGATGCCTCCTCTCGAAGGAAATCCGAGCGAGTTGCGGAAAGCCAGGAGGCTGATTATGAAGGAGATTCTTCGAGGGACCAGGTCGCGGAGACTGTCCTCGAAGGGTTTGACCAAGCCAGTCAACAAAAGAAGTGAATGTATTATTAAATAAATGCTTTGGCTGATGCTGCTGGTTGTGTTTACCCTCTCTACTCCCCATACGGTTTTGTTCGGGCACTCCACTTCACTCTCATGATCACTACCTATGATCATTTCAACATAATATGGAAAAAGTTTACGACCAGCTCTGGAAATGGGTGACACACTGTTCCCGTCCTGCGCTGCCTTTTATGCCAACTCCTCGATGTCCCGCAGCATCACCCGACACCATTCTTCTAACTCCCTCACTGTATCAATTAAGTCTATTTTCTTTGGCATGTATTAGAAGTCCAGGTTTGGAGACGTGCCTTGAAGTGGGGTGAGCGTTCTGAGATGAATTCCTCGGAGCATGATCCCGTTATCTAGTTTCAATCAATGTATTATGTACAGTAGACCAAACGGGTTAAAGCTAGCCATTTAACTGCAGTACGCTGCCCATGTTGTTTAAAACGCCAAAAATAAACTTGAAAATTCAAAAGGATTTCGGTAATTGCGCTGTGCTCACGAATATCCACTCGACTCAGATATTTAAAACAAGAGGTGGGCGGAGAAATAGAGCAGAAGCTCGGACCACCCGCTTTCCGCGCCTAGAATCGTTTTGGAAGATCGCGACTTGATGGTGGTTTTGGGCGCGCCTCTGTCGGCCTTTTTTTTTTGTTCGCATTGCTCCCACCCAGTCTTGTTTGTTGCCAGTGTCGTTACATCTCCCCAGGTATTAACCTCCTATTCGCGTCCTGTTGACTTGCGGGCTCGACTGTCCAATAAAACACCTGAGATCCGATGACTGGGGGACGTGCTTGTTTTGCGATGCCCCAAATAAGCTGTCTCTCATCCACGTCAACTCACCAGTGATCGAGCATAATCCCACCTGTTCACTCAGAACAACCTCCAGGTGAAGAAGGGGGCAACGAGGTTGCGCAATGCATATTATCAAGCCGGTCTGGCTCACACATGGAGGTATGATGTTATTTATTAATTTTAATGATCCCCTCCCTTCACCCTCTTTTATTACTGCCCTTCCTTCCCCTATTTTGCAGCAAACCCGGAGCTTTATTTAATTGGTCTACCTGGCTAACTCTGGTGTTTTTCTTCATTTGTGCTCTTATAGGTGAGAGGAAAGACTTCGAGGTGTATAGTTGCGATGTATGTCCTGATGGAACCCGCCTGGTGACGGCAGCTGGGGGTCAGTGATTTTCCCTATACTTGAACCTGAAGGGAGGGGAATAGACATTGACTGACTTGGGTGATATTTGCCGGGATTTAGATGGATATGTTCGAATTTGGTCTACAGAGGCTATCTGTGGTATGGAGGATCCCACTGTCGCCGGTAAACCGAAGCAGCTGGCGTCCATGAGCAACCATTCCGGAACGATTCATACCGTCCGTTTTTCTCCGAATGGGAAATACTTGGCGTCTGGGGCGGATGACAAAATTGTGTGCATTTACTCGCTGGATTCAAACCCCCCCTCTCATTCGACATTCGGTAGGTCCTCTGAGCAGATCACCCAACTACAATAAACCGATGGATGAGAAATTGATGGATACTTCTTCCCCCCCCCCCTCTAGGCTCGAATGAAACACCTCCCGTGGAGAATTGGCGCACAATTCGAAGATTGATAGGACATGATAATGACGTTCAGGATTTGGGCTGGTCGTATGACTCTTCGATTCTCGTGTCTGTCGGCTTGGACTCGAAAGTTGTGGTGTGGTCGGGACATACTTTTGAGAAACTCAAGACACTCTCTATACACCAGAGTCATGTCAAAGGAATTACATTCGATCCCGCCAACAAGTACTTCGCGACTGCAAGCGATGATCGCACCGTTCGCATTTTTCGCTTTACCTCTCCCGGCCCGAATTCCACAGCCCACGACCAAATGAACAACTTTGTTCTTGAGCAGACGATATCAGCACCATTTTCCAATTCTCCCCTTACCGCCTACTTTCGCCGATGCTCCTGGTCTCCTGATGGAATGCACATTGCAGCCGCGAATGCGGTGAACGGACCCGTAAGCTCTGTTGCCATCATCAATCGCGGATCGTGGGATGGGGATATCAATCTCATCGGCCACGAAGCTCCCGTGGAGGTCTGTGCCTTCTCCCCGCGGTTATACTCCCCACAGCCAATCAAAAAGCAGCCCGTTGATAGTCAAGGCCATGCGGTACAACATGCTGTCACCGTGATTGCATGCGCTGGGGGAGATAAGTCTCTAAGTATTTGGATCACCAGCAATCCGAGGCCGATAGTGGTTGCCCAGGAGCTTGCCGCAAAGTCCATCTCCGATTTGGCCTGGAGCCCAGACGGCAAGTGCCTTTATGCAACCGCGCTAGACGGCACAATCTTGGCGGTTCGCTTCGAAGATGGGGATCTGGGCTTTGCTATGTCCCTCGAAGAGAATGAGAAGTCGCTAACTAAATTCGGGACCAATAGAAAGGGAGCTGGGATCGCAGAGACCACGGACGGATTACTCTTGGAAGAAAAGAGCAAAGCCGGAGAACTCAAAGGCGTAGAAGGACGTATGGGTGCTTTAATGGGGGATGACCATGCAGCTGGAGATACCGTTGTAAATGGAAAACCCGCATCCTTACCATCGAATGGTGTAACCCCTGCCGCAGCTCCTTCGCCAACACCGGACGTACAGAAGGGTCAACCGAACGGGACCACGACAACACCAGCTGCGCAGGAACCTGAGAAGCCTGATCCATATCAGGCCAAGCTAGAGAGACTAAAACAACGACCGACGTACACCAAAGATGGTAAAAAACGCATTGCGCCTCTCCTAGTGTCAGGTGCTGGAGGGGCTGAGTCGTCCTTACCCCAAGCTCGACTGATGGCCTCGGTCAGCAGTCAAGTCAAGGCGGATACGCCTCAGTCAATTGTTGATCTCTCTAAGCCCTTTGACGGGCTGCCAAAAGGAGGCCTTGCGGCCTTACTATTTGGCAACAAGAGAAAACTTGCTCAGTTGGAGGGTGACGATGATGGCCATGTCGAGAAACGAGTGGCATTAGCAAGTCAGAACGGCGCCACCCCAATATTAACACACACCCCTGACGGCCTCCTCCCTGCGCAACCACAGGCGGCACCGACAGGTCAACAGACAACTCCAGAATTCATTCGACCTGCAGTGATAAACCCCTGTATGGCCATGAGCCAGCTTCGATTATCTGTTCCTAAGGTTCGCAGCCAAATCGTGCGTGCTATCGATTCGAGCGGGAAACCCACCGAGTCTCCCAGTACCTCAGGAGAGTCGACCAAATCACGAGTCGACGTTGTCTTCGAAGCTCGCAACCCATCAAGTGCGAGTCTGACAGGGCGAGCGGTTGACCGAGAACCAGTTCGGCTGACGTTGTCTCGTGGTGAGCAGCCGCTATGGCAGGATTTCCTCCCTCGGACTGTGCTTCTAGTGACAGGGAATCAAAGTATGTGGGCTGCCGCATGTGAGGATGGATCTGTGTACATTTGGACCCCGGCTGGTCGTCGACTCGTTAATGCGCTTGTTCTTGAAGCGCAGCCAGTGATTTTAGAGTGCAACGGGCCCTGGATCCTATGCATATCCGCAGTAGGTATGTGTTACGTGTGGAATATCAAACACCTTTCGTCGCCGCACCCCCCGATCTCCCTGCAACCGGTCCTGGACGCTGCGATACATACACTGGGCGCACACCCAAGCGCAGCCCCGTCCATCACAAACGCTCGGATCAATTCTGAGGGACGGATCGTGGTAGCTCTTTCCAATGGGGAAGGATACTCCTACTCGCAGTCTATGTACACTTGGCAAAGGATCTCAGAGTCATGGTGGGCCGTTGGCAGTCAATATTGGAACACCACTGAAGCACCTGTAGGCAACCTTCAATCTGCTGATTCACAGCAAGATAAAGCATCCAAGATGGCGGTGTCTGCTGGTATCGTCCCGTTCTTAGAGCGTAATACCACCAACGAAACTCTACTCCGGGGACGTGCCTACTTCCTACAACGGCTCATCAAAGTGCTTCTATCCCGTGAGGGCTATGAGAGCTTTGAGTCGAGCGTATCAATTGCACACCTTGAGAACCGGCTTGCAGCGGCTCTCTCCCTAGGCGCAAAGGACGAATTCCGATTGTATCTATCGATGTATGCTAAGCGGATAGGTGCGGAGGGTCTTAAAATGAAGGTCGAGGAGCTCCTGAAGGGGCTGATTGGTGGATTGTTTGAGGAAGATGATACAGGGGCTGTCCGACGTCTGCAGGAGAACGAGCAAGACGATCGGAACTGGAGGGAGAGTTCGGAAACGCTCTGTGGCTGGCCACGGGAAGTGCTATTGAAAGAAGTCATATTGGCACTCGGTAAGTGCAGCATCTTTTCGTCCACCTTCTTTCACTCTCCTTATTCAATATGTCCTCTTATACTAACCGTTCATTTTTATTTTTAACCAGGAAAACACCGGGACCTCCAACGGGTGACTGTACCGTACGCGAAGTTGTTGGGAGTAGTTGACAACGAATTTGACGTGGGGGACGCAATGGAAACATGATTGTGTTTTCTTTCTGTTCCTCCAATCTATTTTTACCTTCACTTTATTTTCCTACCTGGCGTTAAGGAGTGGCGACCGTGGACTCTATGGGGAGGCGGGAGGTATCTATTTTTTTTTTTCTATATTATCTGGCTCTACTTCGATCTCACTGCCAATGTATACTACACGAGTTTTATCTGCACCAAGCTCCGAAGGCACACTGCCGTACCCTATCTGTTCTCACTTGTTCCTTATCTGAGAGACTTTTTTTTCTACTTTGTGTCCCTTTCTTTACTGTGGCTTATTATTTATAGCTTCTCGGCCCTATATTCTGCGAGAGAGAGAGAGAGAAGAACCGGGGCTGACGCGTCCGCCTGCTGTATTTGCTTTGAGCCAGTGATTTTGGAAGAAGAGCATGCCTACCAACAATATCTCCTTCCTCTCTGAGGCATTTATTGACACTCTGCAATTGAGATTCCAATCAGGTGATCGTGATATTTGACCCGATTCGGACATCGTATTCGGGCAAGGGCACTACGAGGTGGAGAAGTTGGTAACAACCTTAAAAAATAAGAGCTCCGAGGGACATATCCCTCCAATAATAAGGCAGAGTTTCTCGAGAACGAGAAGAAAAGAGCGAAAAAGTAAATACAAAAAAAAGCCTCACTGTGCCCAACCAAAAATAGAGCCTTTAGGTAACATAATTAAGGATTTTAGGTTTTTGCCTCAGAGCCAGAGCATCTTCAGCAGTTCAGCCTTGTCCAAGGCTGAATGTGAATGGCTCCTGAGCCAGTAGTGGCGGAGCTCGATGACGATGTGCTATTCCAGATGCGGACAATCTTCACGATCACGTGATCAAAACAAGAAACCGAATACGAGATGCCCATTTTGAGAGATAATTTGGTGTCAGCATGAAATAAGGGGAATAATAATTTCTTTGATCGAATGAGCAAGGGCTGTGTGGGCGAATCGGAGCTTCCTAAGTGTTGGGGGGGCGGGGGTTTACAATTCAAGCGAGTACGATTTCGAAGACATAGCCACGGTCTCGTTAAACTGGGTACGGAGTATATCTGTATATAAAGACGGTTATGGGCCCTTATTTTTCTCCTTGAGTATGAGATATCCGGGAGCAGTTAACAGTCCTTGACTCTTGTCCATCGCATATAATTGAATCATGAAAGCTTTTATTTTCCTATCCTTGTTTTCTTCCCTGGCGTCTGCCAGTCCTCATTCATTCTTCTGTCGATGCAGGCCCCATGAGAGCTGTTGGCCATCCCCAAGGGAATGGGGGACTTTGAATAGTTCCGTTAATGGGAACCTCGTGCCCGTACGTCCGTTAGCAAGCGCCTGTCACTCGCAAGGAGCTGACAGTGAAGCCTGTAAAACTGTCGAAGCTCTATGGGGCAATTCGACATGGAGAGCAGCCCAGCCGGGAGCCGTTCAGTGGGAAAGTTGGGAGGCATGGCCCGAAAATAACCAGAGCTGTTATATTGAGACGGCTTCTGAAGGGCCCTGTCAACAGGGACGCATATCCCTATTCTCAACCTTGGCTGAGTCTGCATCTGATATCCAGGAGACTGTGCGCTTTGCAAAGAAGCACAACCTCCGGTTGGCCATCAAAAATTCTGGCCATTGTTTCCTGGGCCGTTCAACAGCCCCCGAATCATTGCAGATTCTTACCAATGGGATGAAGAATATTGAGATCGTTGATGATTTCACACCGACGGGAGCTCCAACCCCTAGGAGCGAGGGTCCTGCAGTTACTATTGCTGCAGGGGTTAGCCTCCAGGAGTTGTATGCTGCATTGGCAACCAAAAATAGGGTAGTTGTCGCTGGCTCGTCGCATACGGTTGGCGCCGCCGGAGGGTACATCCAGGGAGGAGGCCATTCTTTCCTGGGAACGTGGAAGGGAATGGCATCTGATAACGCTCTTGAGTTTACCGTGGTGACTGCACAGGTAAGGTCACGAATGGCATGCTCCTGGAGGGGTTTGATTCATCTAACGAGCTCATATAGGGAGACGTGGTCACCGCCAACGAGTATCAAAACCCGGACCTTTTCTGGGCCTTGCGAGGCGGAGGCGGAGGTACTTTTGGAGTGGTGGTGGATGTTACGTTACGAACCTTTGACGAAGCCCCTGTCATTGTTAGTAACTTGAATATTTCGACGCCCGCCGGGCATCCGAGTTTTTGGGAGGCAATGACCCAGTTCCATGCCTATCTGTCAACTTTAAACGAGGCTGGAGGTGCTGGTTATTACTACATGCTGCCGAATATGCCTCTTGGAGAGGGTATTGCCATTTCCGGATTTACCCTCGGCATATTTTTTCCCAACCAGACGAATGTGAAAAAGGCAGATCAGCTTTTTGCGCCCCTGGTCTCGAAACTGAAAACTATACCTGCCGTCACAACTCAATATGTTTCGGCCCCCCTCCCCAGCATCGCCAGCCTCATATTCGGGGTTTTGATACCAGGCAACAGCGATGAGACGGGTGGTATCGCTTTGGTCGGGTCCAGGCTGTTCTCGCGGGATCTTTTAACCTCACGGAAGGGGCCTGCAAAGCTCGTGTCCGCCCTTAGGAGCCTAAAGTTCGATCCTTACCAAGGTGTGACTGGCCATATCGTGGCAGGTGGTGCTGTGGCAGAAAACGGACGGACCATCGACAGCGCCCTCAACCCCGCTTGGAGAAAGACAGCCGTACACATTGCCATTGGTCGGGGTTGGGATCCAAGTGCCTCGCTTGAGCAGCAGCTCGCGATCCGAGACAACCTGACTCATGGTGATGTGGCGATTCTACGGTCTGTGGAAGGTCCGCATAAAATGGGGGCGTACCTGAACGAGGCCAATCCCTACGAACAGGATTTCCAGCAGTCTTTCTGGGGGTGCAACTACCACCGTCTGTACGCTTTGAAACAGAAGTGGGATCCCACTGGACTCTTCATCACCCGCAGCGGAGTGGGTAGCGAGGATTGGGATGCGGAAGGTCTGTGTCGAGTTGGAAAACACAACCTATGATTTCTAGCTTACATTTTGATTTGTATGTGATTGTTAGATTGTGCTTTGTTTAGAGAGTTGTATACTGTTCAATAATGCAGGATACATCATCAATACTTAAGACATATATATGGTCATGTGATATACTCCTTAAGTCACGTGTGCGGTAGGACCAAATATTGCTGGCAGAAAAACAAGAGGAAACGGGAAAAAGTCAAAAAAGAACCACAATTACGCGAGGCTCTGGAAACTCGATTTTCGCTTTGCTCTGACTTGTGATTTCATTCCTTGATAACTGGCCCATGGATACTTGTCTAACTCTCCTCTACACCCGTGATTAAGTTTTCCCTCTCCAATTCCTCCTCCGTGCCTGCCCACTGTGCTGTGGGCACCGTCATCACGTCTCCTGTGCAGCCGCCCGTTCTGCTTTTTTTCCACCGATCCGCAGCTGGTTCTGCGTTGGTCTCGCGTCTCCATTCTTCTGCTACTTCTTCCTGGCGCTGCCTTGCCCCCCCGCTCTCTTCTTCGCTTCCTCCCACTCCTACCCTCCCCTCCTCTGTTTTCCACCGGTTTTATTCCAGCAAGAAAAAGAAGTCCAAAATGCCTCCCAAGAAGGCCGCTGTCCAAGAGAAAGTCCTTCTGGGCCGTCCAGGAAACAACCTGAAGAGTGGTATCGTATGTGAGCACTGACCCCACCCACTATTTTTTTTTTTTCCCTTTTGCCCCTCCCAGCCTCCCGATTTTCAACACCTATATAATCTCCCTTCTCTCCTTTTTTTTTTCTGTTTTTATTTTTACCCTTCCTACCTTTCAAATATTTTCACTTTCATATTTTGTATGAAAACAAACCAATATGGTCTAACATTAGAGTTAGGTTGGTCTCGCCAATGTCGGCAAGTCAACTCTCTTCCAAGCCATAACCAAGTCCTCGTTGGGTAACCCCGCCAACTTTCCCTATGCTACCATTGACCCTGAAGAGGCTCGGGTGATTGTCCCCGATGCACGCTTCGACTGGCTGTGTGAGCAATATAAGCCCAAGTCTCAGGTTCCCGCCAACTTGACCGTCTATGATATCGCCGGTCTGACTCGCGGAGCCTCGACCGGTGCTGGTCTTGGTAACGCTTTCTTGTCTCACATTCGTGCTGTCGATGCGATCTACCAAGTTGTTCGATGCTTCGATGATGCGGAAATTATCCACGTCGAGGGTGACGTCAACCCTACTCGAGACTTGGATATCATCAACGAGGAGCTGCGTATCAAGGATATTGAATTCACCGAGAAGGCTCTCGAGAACTTGACCAAGCAGACAAGGCGTGGTGGACAGTCTTTGGAGATGAAGAAGCTGAAGGAGGAAGAAGCTACCGTTGCTAAGGTTCTTCAGCATCTGAAGGATGGTAAGAACGTGAGGCATGGTGAATGGGGCCCTAAAGAGGTACGTTTCTTTCGCCTCTCTTTTCCCCAGACACAAAATTCCCCCTTTCCCCCAAACATCCAAACGAAAGGATTTCTGTGCTTGCGGACGTATATTGTATGATGAATAAGAGCATTGCTCGAAATTAACCCAGCTCGTCGAATGCCTCATTTTTATAAAACTCACGCAGAGGTCATACTGAGATGAAACCCATATCTGATTACAATATACCATGCTTGCGTCTACCACTTTTCCATCAAGCCATTCTTTTTTATAATGGGAGCTAACCCAGTATAACAGGTTGAGGTCATCAACACCCTGCTTCTTCTCACGGCCAAACCATCTGTTTACCTGGTCAACCTCAGCGAAAGGGACTACCTCCGCCTGGGGAACAAGCATCTTAAGTCAATCAGAGACTGGATCAACACGAACTCTCCCGGCGAGCCAATGCTGCCCATCTCTGCGTGC
The DNA here is from genome assembly GCA_027569045.1 of Aspergillus biplanus. Classification (NCBI taxonomy): domain Eukaryota; kingdom Fungi; phylum Ascomycota; class Eurotiomycetes; order Eurotiales; family Aspergillaceae; genus Aspergillus; species Aspergillus biplanus. Next base: position 639,665 of record JAPDEJ010000009.1, on the reverse strand, counting down.
TTCGAGGAGCGCCTGGCCTTGTTTGAAACCGAAGCAGAGGCCTTGGAGGAGTGCAAGAAGCTTGGCACCCAATCTGGTCTTCCTAAGGCGATTACGAAAATGCGCGAAGCCCTTAACCTAGCCAGTTTTTTCACCACTGGTACGGATGAAGTCCGTCAATGGACTATCCGTAAGGGTATTAAGGCTCCGGCCGCCGCAGGTGTTATTCACACTGGTATGTCAGCCGCATCCCCCAACCAACCAAGAGAAGCGAGGGGCAAAAACTAACGGTAAAACAGATTTCGAAAAGACCTTCATCCAGGCCATTGTCTATAACTATAGCACCCTGAAGGAACTTGGTGATGAAGCCACTGTCAAGGCTAACGGTAAAGTCATGACCAAGGGCAAGGACTACGTGGTGGAGGACGGTGATATTCTTTTGATCAAGGCTGGAGCTGCCCGGTCTTAGGTAGATAGATATCCGAAATAATTGAATAAGATCGCAATATCTGTAACAGGATTTTGATCACGTAGTCATCCCCTTCTAACATGACCGATATCTCTTAACTATCTGCTTCATGTGGAGAATGAAACGGCCACAGTAAGTGAATACTAGTGAGTAGTTATCCAACCCCCGCTGTTATGTCATACCAACCCTGTATTCACATCACGTGACTATATTTCCCCGCGATCTCGACACCACAGAAGCAGCAAACAGCACAATTACACAACACAGAGACACCATGTTCAAAAAGGAGTGAGTAATGCAATTTGTCTTACAGATTATCATATAAATCTCCTTTTCTTTGACGAGGAAAAGAAATAAAAGAGAGACTAAGAATGGTGGAACAAATTGAAAGCTAACCATGTGAAAAATGTAAAAAATAGTATCCCCGCGAGCAATCGCTCCAAAGTGAAATCCTCCGTTCAACGAGCTCTTCGTCAGAAACTCGTAGAATCACATCCAGGATGTGAGCCTTACATCGATGAGATCCTACCTAAGAAAGCGCAACTCGATGCCGTGAAATTGTTCGTTTTACCCTCCCCACTTTACCCCTCCTCTTTTGCTTGTCCCGGAATCACCAAAAAGGAAAAAAGGGAGAAAAACAAAGAAAAGACGATGAAGGCAGAAGAGAAGGGGGGGCAAAGCATAACTAACAACAAGTTTCACTTCACCTTCAAGACCCGAAAAAGCAACCCTTTACACCATCGACTCCCAACCCATCTTCTACCAACCGCAAGATGGTCCCCCAATCCCACATCTCAAACTCCTCCATACCTTCCCCAAAATGTTGCCTACCGTTCAGGTCGATCGGGGTGCAATCCGGTTCGTTCTCTCGGGTGCGGCGTTGATGGCGCCTGGTTTGACCTCCCCTGGGGGTCGCCTACCGGATGCAGAACATGCGTTTGAGAAAGGACAGGTTGTTGCTGTGAAGGCGGAAGGGAAGGAGGAGATATGTATGGTGGGAGCCTTGAAGCTGGGAACGGAGGAAATGAAGGCTAAGGGCAAGGGAATTGTTATGGATGATGGCCATTATTTGGGGGATGGGTTGTGGAAGATGCATTTGGATTGAAATTGAAATCTTGGGGATTATTTTTGTCAAAATATCGCTATTATTATGATTAGGAAGTTGCATAGCAGTAGACGCTCATTTCCCTGTGACGAAGCTCATGGATTGGGAGGGGAAGGAAACGAAAAAAAGAGATAAGAAACTGAAGAAACTCCATTGAATTAATGAAATTGGTTTGTTCATATGCCTTGTTTCTAGTATGTACAGTATGTGAAGCCCCGTCGGATTGTTACTGTACGTCGTCAATATCGCCGGCATCACTTGCTCTGCGTGGGCTACCGTGTGGGGATATCGATGATGACGGGGATAATGATGACCATGATGGGGTGCGTAGTTCTAGACCTAAACCCTTCACACTGGTTCCTGAGCCGTTAAGGGCGGCGCCAGGGAAGCCACCAGTTCGCAGGCCGGAACGTGATACCGCACGACGAAGCATTCCCCCTGACCCATCGAGAGCAACGAGAAACCTTGCCAACTGGGCACAGAGTTCCCAGTCACCCTTTTGGGATGCCAAAGTCATTAGCCGAACAACATAGTCTTCGACGGGGGCGTCATGGCCCTCTCTCTCGTCCTCAAATGCCTGCAATACAAGCAGGTAACCCACAGCGGTTTTGAGAGAGTTCAGCTTTAACGCTTGCTCAAAGAGATCTTTTGGAGGCGGTAGATAGGTAAAAAGGGTACGCCATGACCGGAGCTCCGTTTTTCGGGTACATTGAACAACAATGTCTAAATATACGCCCGGGGGCAGCGACGCCTGAAGGAAGGAGATGACAGAAGGAAGTAGTGGGTCGTGTTTCAGGGTATCTTCCCCAAGTTTACTATCCAGGGTGGTATTATCGACTTCCTCATCAAGCACATGATGTAGAAGAATTTCGAGCGCATGAGGGAAATATGAAAGGTGCGAAAAATGTTGGCATAGTGAGAGTGCTGCAGGCATATCGCCATGCACCAAACTGTGTTGTAAGAAGTATGGAAGGAATAAATGTGTCTACCATGTCGTTAGCCGTGATTCTTGAAAAGAAAAGGGAGGTTTAAAGTGCACCCGGATAGCAAATTTCAACACTGAAAACGTAACATCGCGCCGTTGTATCATTTCAGATTCCAATCCAATCACAATCCCTTTACTGAGTAAAACAGATAGTGGATAGAAATCTAGAGGCACATCAATTGGTTTCGCTACATCCTCCCTTCTGAGCACATCCTGGACGTCACCCCAGGCCTGGAGGTCCTTTCCACAGAACGCCCAAAGAGAGTCTCGCAGGGAGAGGTTATGGTGATATTTGTTCAGGGCCATTTCCGCGGAAGGACTAGGCGGGAGAGGCTCCTCGAGCGGTGGAGCGAAATTGAAGGAAAGCTGGTCACGCATCAAAATGTAGTATTCAACGTCATGGGAAATTACCCGCATATCGTATTTTAGCTCCCCTGTATCCGACATTGATGGTTGGAGTAGAACGAGATTTCCGTCGACCAAAAGGAGCACAGATGCAACCTTAACATCGTGAGATGGATCGCCATTCCCTGTTCTTATTAGAAGCTGCACGGTAGTTGAGGAGATCGAAATGCAACTCACGCATTTGTTCTTCGGGCAGGACCCAGCTGATGGCCCGTACACGGGTGGGCGCACGCACGATCCCGTTGAACGCTATTTGGCCAACCGGGACAAGAGTCACTCGTGGCTGCATCGAGTTAATTATATAATGATATAATATATTATCATAAGTATAGACAAGGAGAGAATCCTCCCCAGAGGGTCCAATGAATACCACTGGTGAAGGTAGGTATTCTATGTGCAAAATGGAATGATTATTTAGTGGCTGTTCCCGTGAATATAGGCATATCTGTTTATCACCCTTAGTGTTAGTATTCTAGGTTGTCGTGGATTATCGGAACTAACCTCGTAAGATCCATCACGATCAACAGCTGCGATTAGGATATGCCCATACCAGCACATACCACCGCGAACTGTGAACGAATTCTCCACTTTTGAGTCCTCAAACACTTTCCAGCGGCCACTGCCTACGCTATAGTGCGCAAGACCTCGTCTGCCTGCGATTGCAACATATCTCCCATCTTGAGATACGACACTGGAGCGGATTGGCCATTGGGAATGAAGATATGTTGGCGGGTATTGGGCATGGTGCCAGAGTGAGTCTTTTCCTGAGATAGTGATCAAGTCTGGGAGGTCGTGGCCACGATAAAGAATGACCTCCGATCCCGTTTGCAGTAAACCCCGTGCAAGATTAGCGGAAGAATAGCAGCCAGTCAAAGCACTTCTGGCCGTCTCAAGTATCCAAAGGCGACGATCATTCTGACCTGCTAGGATGATATCCGATCCGCCACCTATCCAACATGCATGGGAGACTCCTCTCAACCAGTCTTCGTCATTTGCTTTCGCAAGAGACCGATCGGTCGAGAAGCTGTTCCCGCCAGGTTTACCGAAAACGCTCCACGTTGTCCAGCCACGTTTGTAACCGGCGAAGAGGCAATACCCGTCGGGCGAGTAGCACATGAATGTTAAGTTACCTGTGGTACTGGGTGACGCTGGGAGTTGAAGCTTGTGTGACAAGGGCACATTGCCTAAATAATCTTTGGCGGTATAGACGAGAATATCACCATTCGCGCAGTTTACTGTGAGTAGGGAAAACCGCGCGTTCACCGTGACCTTTAAAGCTTTCTCACCGTCGTTGGTAGGGTCATGGAAGCAGTGGCCCTGGAAGATTTTTTTCGGGGCCGCCTCTGGCTCTTGCAAATTCTCCGAGACGCGCTGAACTGCATACGCATGCCCTTCATTGGTCACCCAGACTAAGAGGTTAATGGCACGGTCATACACCATATCGATGATGGATGTCCGCTTCGAAACTCCTAGAATACGGCTCAACAGCTCTGATGTGGTTTGGGTGCCATTTGCATCTGGGGCCCATTTGATACACTGGATAGCGGCGGGTTTCACAGTAGCAACCACGAGCTCGTTATCCAGGGCCAAAGCCTTCACGATTCCGGATTCGATTTTAATGGCCATTCTAAATCGAACACTAACATCTCGGATTGCGTTGGACTCCTCCTCGGCGGATAGGTGAGCGTGTTGACGGCGAGTAGAGCTGCTCTGGTCAAACTGTTGTTGGTAAACGCGCGAGTCAGGGTCAGTCGCAACGGTGTAGGTTAGAAGATATCCATTTAGCGTCTGTACAATAAGGATGGTCGAGTCTGGACGCATCAAAAGTGCAACGTTGGAACCATACGTCTCCAAGGATGTCGCGGATCGTGAGACGGCGGCAACAACAGCAGTTGGCTAGAAACAGTCAATATGACGAGAGTTCTTCCCGGATCGATAGCACTAGGGACAACATACTCTTGTTTGCCATATAGCTATTGACGAATCTGTCATTGTCGCAAACATGTGACCAGTTCGTGAAACACATAGACCGCTGATGGTTTCGCCGGTCCATTGCGAAGAGGATCCCGTCCCCGAGAGCCCATTGGGTCCATTGCTCCGATTCAACGGCTGCTTCTGCTCCTCCGATGCCTCGTGATTAATTATCTCCCTATCTTCCGATGGGACAGCAGGAATTCCGGGGCCATTGATCGCATAGACCCGGGGAACTCCGTTTGGCCAGTACATGGCTCGATGTAAGCGGGAGAGTTACAGAGGGTACCAAGCTCGCATCGAGTCATCTTCCTCTAAACCGGAGGTGTTATACCGTTGGAAGCGGGACATATGAAATCCCAGAGTGACCGACCATAGTAAACAAAGCTCCTGTAACCGTGCTGAAGGAGAAACGACTGTTCTGAGGAGCTCGACAGTTGTTCGGAGTGTGACAGGAGGGCCATCGGGCCGAGACATCACGTGTGCCGTGCAACAGACAAACGAGACAAACACTGCAAAAAAGAACCATCCAGAGACGCTGAGCGAGTATCCCCGCATCCAAACTCTCCCCACCTCATCGACTTCTTGTCAGCTTTCTCGAATCCCAGATCGGCGTTTAACTTTCTCCTTCGTCATGGTAAATATATCCCCAATTTGATCATCTGGTCCTTGATCCTTTTAAGCCCGCGAAGACTGACCCCATCTCCCTCTTCTTTCTATCAATGTAGGCCCCTACTGAGTCTAAGAAGCGCCTTGCGCTTGCAATTATCGATTTTCTCGGTTCCAGTGCGAAGGACGGCACCCTGACCGCAGATGATGCTGAATCAATCGAGATCGCCCAGTCGTGCATTGCCGATACGTTCAAGGTCGATCCCTCAGATGATGCTGCCATGAAGGAAGCTCTGGGTGGACAGTCACTGGCTAGCATTTACAGCGTCTACGAGAAACTCCGAAACAAGTCATCCAGCAGTCCTTCAGCCGGTGCTGGTGAGAGCCAGAAGCCTCAGGCCGGTGCGCCTACGCCCGAGTCGGACAAGTTGAAGTCGGAAGGCAATGCCGCCATGGCGCGCAAGGAATACAGCACCGCTATTGATCTGTATACCCAGGCCTTGGCTATCGCCCCCTCCAACCCTATCTATCTTTCCAACCGTGCTGCAGCTTATTCCGCCTCGGGCCAGTCTGAGAAGGCGGCTGAGGATGCGGAGCTCGCCACCAACGTCGACCCTAAGTATTCAAAAGCATGGAGCCGTCTAGGTCTTGCTCGTTTCGACATGGCGGATTATCATGGTGCTAAGGAGGCATATGAGCAGGGTATCGAGGCTGAAGGTAATGGGGGAAGTGATGCGATGAAGAGGGGTCTTGAGACGTCAATGAAAAAGATTGCAGAAGCGACTCGCGGCTCTGAGCCTCCCGCTGATGCGGTCGATGATGCCTCTGGAGCGTCTCGTGGCGCTGGTGGCATGCCCGATCTCTCTTCTCTGGCTAGCATGCTTGGTGGAGCTGGTGGTGGTGGCGGAGGCGCTGGTGGTATGCCTGATCTCGGCTCTTTGATGAACAATCCCATGTTTTCAAGCATGGCCCAGAACCTAATGAGCAACCCGGAAACGCTCAACAACCTTATGAACAATCCTCAGCTGAGGCAGATGGCTGAGAGTTTTGGCCGTGGGGGTGGAATGCCGGATATGTCTAGTTTGATGAGCGACCCGAGCATCGCCGAAATGTGAGTTTCATAATCTATAACTCCTCGTGACTCTTTTCATTAACATAAATATTCCCAGGGCCCGAAACATGATGGGTGGCGCTGGTCGTGGTGGTCAATAATTCACAGCATCTGAATTAGGGATCTTCTGATATCTAGCTTAGAACTGCTTTGCTTTCGAATGTTCTTAATGCTCTTTTTCTCTTTTCTTTTTGAATCTGCCTTGGTACACCTTTCGAGTATGAGCATAATTTTGAGAAGCGTATAGACACGATCCTAGGCCTATCTTCATGTTGCAAAAGTGAGATCCAATCATCTTCATTCTTTGCCCGTGTATTTACCTGCACTCCACTCCACACAGTTGATTGGAACAGACATAAACATATAATAACCTCGTGGCGTATTTTGATCTCGTAATAACCTTTTTGGGTTGGTTTGAAACTATTTATCCGTAAGAAAACGGGATAGAACAAAAATGAATACGCAAAAAGCTGGATAGAGCCCAGATGCAACTTGAACCGGAAGAGTGGAGGGTGGTGATGTAGCAAATCGAGCAAAGAAAAACGCCAGGACGCCATTCAAGCATATATAAAAGAAGAGAGGAAAAAGGCTCTTTGAGTAGCAAAATGCCGAAGGGATTCTTCGATAAGCCCATTCGGCTTGTCCAATGGAGGGAAGGTCAACATTCCGTAACATATTAAAAGAATACGAATACATGTCCCTGAAGAAGAAAAAAAAAGATCGGAACACCAAGCGAGGATTTCCATGCATACGATATGAAAGCATAATGTGAAGCGCCAGTCCGTCTGGCCTCTATTTAAATAGTCAATATTGTACAGTCGCATGTTAACACAGAAATCGAGAAGAGAGATATATCTGGACGTCGTTCATCAAAACCGCCCATTGGTAAATACCAAGAGGGGGTAATCGTCGGGAATCGAAAGTAGGTATTGTAATTGTAACAGGGAATAAAAATGGTGAACTGAATGATGCATCTAGATGTAGTCGCGAGCGGCTTTTTGCAATTCGATTAACCTCCACCCTCGTGTCTCGGGATTGTTAACATCCTCAGGGATTCTTGTTAGTCCAATTGCGTAGGTCACAAGCTGAACCTTATCTTCCATACCGGCGGCGAGATCTCCAGTTTTGGTGTTTTTATAAACATGGACTTCTTGTGTACGGCAAGTAACCACGAACACAGGAATCTCGCCAGGGTCCAACATTCGAGCATGGGAAACATCAACGCCACGAATGTCAAGAATACGTCCATCGGATTTAAGGCCGGCAGTGCTGTACTGTTTTGCTAGAGCTGCATAAACGTGGAATTGTGCGTCGGACAGCCAGAGTTTGAGGGTTTCGGTATCTCCCTTGACGTAGGCATCAAGAACCTCAGGAAGAATATATTCACGCATCTCCCTCAAAAATGCCTCCATCTGGAAGTTGGGGTCCATCTCTCGGAATTTCTTAATAACCATAGCAGTTTCGTTCTCAGCGAAAAAGCCTGCCACTCTGTCTGAGATACTGCGTGCAGTGCTGATGAGAGGGTTTTCGGACTCATTGTATGATTCTTTAAGGGTGAAAAGTTTTTGCATCATTGGGTTTGAATCTTTGAAATCGCGCCACGACTCTTTCCAAGCAGAGTCTTTGTGAAGGGTGACATTGGTACCAGCACTATTCAAAGCAAAAACGTTAGAAAATAAAAAAATTCCTAGGTGACGGAAAGGAGGGCAACGTACTCTGGATCCTCCATCATGGGCTCAACCCGCTTGCCAGACTTGATTGCCATTTCCTCCCGCAGCTGTCTTTGCTTTCGACGCTCCTCCTTCTCAATCCAACCTCCGTACCGGGAGCTGCTGCCATCATCAATGGCATCCTTCACGCTTTTGTAAGCCTCGGTTTCTCTCACAGGGCGCGTGGCTTTCTCGAGCCCCTCTCCGGTCGCATTCACACCCTTCCTAATTCCTTTCACAACCGGAGTATTCCATGTCCATGAAGCTCCTTTGCCGATAGCGTGACCGGTTGTTTTGAACGCAGACGAGGTCCGCGAAGAAGCTGCGCCAGAGGCGGCTTCGTAGGCAGCGCGAGCGCGCTTAATGTTCTCATTCTCGCTAAACTGATGTGCTGAGGACGCAAGAGCCTTTGTGGACTCGTTCCACTCCTTGGAAGCCTTGAACTCTGATTGTAGAGTGTCCCTGAAAACCTGCCAAGGGGATTTATCTCCGTGTGGTGGTGGAGGGGGCGCTTCTTCTTTTTCTTCCTTCTCCTTATTTTCATTCTTAGACTCTTCATTGGATTCTTCGGATTTTTCTTCCTTCTGCTGCTCTTGCTTCTGCTGTTCCTGTTTTTGTTGCCAGCGAGACGCGCCGGCATGGAAAGACCTCGTTAGGTTAAGAGGGGCATAAGGAGAAAGGAGCTGGTAAACTGGACGGCTGGCGAATTGAAAATCCAAGGGAGGAACGCCGGGGGCCAGGGACCGTTGGGAAGCGTTTGCATTGGTTGTCTTTAAGGCCGACACTTGTGATCGTAAGACAGCTGCTCGCGTGGCGGCAGAAATTCTGGTAGCGGACATCATGCTCCGTCACAAAAAGCGAAAATACAGTTTAAAGGGATTCAGAAAGGTCTGGAGAGCCCCTGGGGTAATGGGGAGGGGGAGGAGGTTGGTTGAGGCGTGGAGAAGGAGGAAAGCGATGTCGGCAATGGTTGAGATGAGAAAAAAAGTCAAGCCGCAAATGCCAAGACTCGAAAATTCGGCCCAGTTCCGCCGCCTTCACTACCATTCCCGAACCAGTCTCTTTATCTTAGTGAACTTGATCTTGGTGGGTGTTTGCATGGAAGTGTCGCGGCATTCTCCTACTTAATCTATATTTATTTTTAGGGGTTTTCTATTTTATTTCATCTTCTCCTTCTACGCGTTCGACTTGCGTGTCCGTACAACTTCCCTTATTAGCTGCCACAAGCCACCGGAATCCCCATACAAACGGAGTGCTTAAGATGAACTCGACATTTACCAGTGCGTTGGCAAGGGCCTTGCCCTCAGTTAGTTGTCAATGCCGGCCTAGAGTGTCGCTTTTTCGCCAGGTGAGGCCTTTGACATCGACCACGGCAACGATGGAGCCGAAAGAAAAGACCCGAGAACTGGAGAGACAGCTATTAAACACACCCTCGGAGGCATCTGATGGACAAAACTCATCGCTGTCTGCAATCGCCAAAATGATGCGCGGGGATAAGAAGGCCGTGACCCTGGATTATTCGAGGATGGCCGAGAGCCTGGAAGCCGAGATGATCAGACGCCCCTACGCCGACCGTTCTCCTCCTCACCACCTCCACGTCTATGCCCACAAACACAACACTCTGTTGACTTTAACGCGGCCTAATGGAAACCCATTACTATCCATGAGCTGCGGTCACCTAGGTTTTCGGAAGGGTGGCCGCTCAGGTTACGATCCAGCCTACCAATTGACTTCTCATGTGTTCGGTCAGATGCAGGAGAGAGGCTATTTGCCAGATATCCAACGGCTGGAAGTTATTCTTCGAGGCTTTGGCGCCGGCCGGGAAGCCTTCACAAAAGTTCTGTTGGGCCATGAAGGAAAGCATATTCGAGGATTGGTTAGCCGAGTAGCAGATTCGACCCGGATAAAGTTTGGTGGAACAAGGAGTCGGAAGGTCCGCAGATTAGGTTAGAGATGGCTGTTTCTCTCAATTCACCATGTCCCAGCTCGGTTTCATTCTTGTGTGTGATGGATATACTCTTAGTGTGCTTGTGACAGTATGGCCTTTTATATTTAATTCAATACCAACCATTGGTTGGGACTGGGCGCACTGTGTCACTCTGTCAATTGGCCAGAATATCTATTCCATGAAGGGAGAGGGCTATGGCCGTGTGCAGCTATGCGGTTTGGAGCAATTTTTCATCTATGTATACTAGGCTTTTTTTTTTTCTGTTTAATTTTTTAAGAGATACACAGGATGTCATTCTCTTCCTACAAGTTCAAAACAAGCGAATTATAGTTATCCAATCCAGGATTCTATAAATATTGATTTCTCCGCGAATTCCTCACTGGCTCTGACGCAAAGGAAAAAAATTCATGCACTGCATTGGCACTACTTTGCCACATCCGGTATAGCGTATGTAGCTCAGGTCTTCGACTCTGGAAAGCTGCTGACTGAACGATTCCTCCTCTTTGCCTCGAATCATTTTTATGAGCTTTACCTTCAATTCACGCATTTTCTGGATCTTTCTGAGTTTAGAGTAAACCTTCTACCTTCATTTATCGACATTTTGTTGTGTTACTACGTGTTTGGGCTGCTTGCTGGTGTATGCGCCTCAACTCTCCCCTGTGACAATCAAGCTGTGGCGAGCATCCCTTTTGCGAGACTGAGCTAGACGGCTTGATGAGTACTAGAGTTTCTTCATCGGGCCGTCGTCCAGGATCGCTTGGATGCACGCTCTAAACCCCTTTCTCCGGGCCTTCTTTCGAAGCACTGTACCGGGGCAGTGTGTGCCAATCGAGAACCATGTCTGTGTTCATCCGCACCCCTCCTCCCACCTGACGCCACATTTTGGAACCCGTTACTAACGCAGCGCCTTTAGGTTCTCCTTGTACCTGTAGTCGACTCTCTAACTGGGTCGCGCGATCGGGAGTCGTCTTTATTATATTCCGATCTTGTCGTCTCCGAAGAATTCCTAGGCAGCCACACCCTGCGGATACCGGTTTCGAGCGGCGTTGCAGGGGGGAAAGATGATTCGAACGTCCGTGACAGTAGGGGCAAGGCAAAGCAAGTCACTACAGTCAATGGAAGAACAGTTATAATTCGAGAGAACTCGGTGTATAGCAACAAGGGTGAGACAAATTCTTGAGTTATTATGGGGGTTTGAAAGGCGCTGGACTGCGCTGAACGATCTTTCTAGGCTTCAAGTCACTCAGCCAGGCACAGCTGCTTTCCGACGCTTTATACTACACTCCTAACAGCGATTCCCAGCCATGGCTTATATATTTTATATCCCGACCACTGATCGGCTCCTTCGACCCTGGTAAAATCGTCCCCGCGATAGTTCCTGGAACTTACCCCAAAAACAATGTTTCACAGAAAACCACCAAGCCCGGTGAATCGTCTGGTGAATCTTCCGGCGAACCCGTCTCTTCGCCACCTAAAAAAGAAATTAGGACTTTTGGAGAATTACTTGCACATTTCCCCATGATCGCAAGGCAAATGCAGCCAGGATTGGAGAGACTGTTTCGGGAATTTGGGAAAGAGCTTGGCAAACCGTTACCCCCACCCCCGTCGCGTTCCCCTATGTTGGATGACGATGACCGAAAACGATTTCATGAGGAAGACTTCCTCGATGAGTCTTCCTCTGTCCGTAGTTCATCGTCTCGTCGTAGAGATGGCCTTCCCTTTAACTCCGAAGAGTACTTCGAGGACGACGAAGACCTAATGCGTCGCAGCTTGGAGACTGCTGTTACCGCCGCAATCGATCTATTTCGACTGGTGGATAAGCAGCAATTGTCGTTTCTGGGCGCAACCACAGACTTGACGGGTCCTTTAGTTGAGCGGTTGATTGAACGATATGTTGCGGAGCAGGTACATCAGTCACTTCTTTTCCCTCGTCTATGCAGCTTTCGCCGGCCTGAAGATGCAGAACTGGATTCCAGAATACATCAAATGGAATATGTTGATGTATCTCAGGTTGGTCTTGCAGTTGAGGGGGGACGTGATGGAAAGCGAGAATTGTTACGGCGCCTTGGCCGGGCTGTTGAGGAGTTTCGCAAAATGCTTGACGCAAAGTGCCCTCATGATATGTTAAGCACTTTGCTGGAGACAATCAAAATATTATCATATCCTGGCAACTATGAGAAGACCGATACGCATACCTCTGAAAAGCAGTCCGTTCCCATGACGGTAAACGCCGATATCTTGGTCTCTCTGCTACTTATCGTGGTCATTAGATCTCAAATCAAGCATCTTCAAGCCCGGCTGTTGTACATGCAGCATTTTATCTACATTGACGATGTTGATAGCGGGGAAATGGGATATGCTTTAAGCACTTTTGAAGCAGTTTTGACCTATTTGGTGACCGATTCTGCAGGCCTTCGAAGGGCCAGTATACGCAACAAACGTTTATGGAATGCCACCAAGGCCGGGCGTATCGCTGATATGAAAGCTATCTTAGAGCCGGATGGTGACCACGAGTCCCTATACGAACTCCAAAATGAGCCCGAGGCGAAGCATGTCTTAATTCAGACAAATGAGGGTGGTGCATCAAGCCAACAGTTTCACGATCCCATCACTGGACCAGAAACCCGAGCGGAGACAAATGGGATTATTTGTCACATAGAAATACCTTCCGGGGAAGTGCAACCTCCTCTCTCTCACGTATTCCCGTTCCAGACATGGGAAAGCGCCTCACCTCCACGCGAGACGAGACGACCCGTTAAAAAGGTGTCTATGGATGTCCGAAGTCTGTCCGAATCGTCTAATATGTCTTTTCTTTCTCGAACAACCACAATGAATTCCGTCACCAGCACAATTGAAGGGGACAGCTCAATTGAAACGTTGACCAAAACGCAGGATCCTGCAGGAGATTCAATCCCTATGATGGCAGTTGAAAGCCGCCAACCAGAAGCTCTAAAATATCTACTTAGCCTGGATGAGTACTACACGCTGACTGACGTACTCAAAGACACGAACACCGATGGAACCACGTTACTCAGCGCTGCGGTTCAGCTTGCTCATCCTGAAATGGTAGATATCCTCCTTAATTTTCTTCTTGATACAGCAGACCAGGATGCCGTTGCCACATATTTACGAAAATACGATGTGCATGGGCGCACAGTTGCACACTACTTGTTCAGCACACCGTCTGTAATGCGTCGGCTCAAATCTATACTTCCTTGGCGTCAGCGTGATAAACATGGGCAGACACCACTTTTCGCGCTATGTAGATCCTACGACCACCCTGACTATAAAGGAATGGTTAATGAGGCCCTAACAGCGGCTCAAGAGTCCCAGGGCGATGACAAGCCCTTGCACCTTGATGATCATATCGATTCGAAGGGCAACACCTTGCTTCACATCGTCAGTGACCCAGAAATCACGATTCGGATACTGAGAGAAAGCGACTGTGACCCAAATGCGACGAATGACAAAAAGTTCACGCCTCTCATGATGGCTAGCAAGTACGGACGTATAGACCAGGTGCGGATTCTCTTTCTAGATTCTCGGGTAGATGTCCACCTCAAAGAGGCTCGTGGCTTGACGGCGGTCGAACTTGCTAAAGACGATGAGGTCCGGAACCGCATTGATGATCTGATTCTGCTTTCCAACCCCCCATTCGCCCACGATGATCCCTCTGGTCGTGTTACGACGGTGGTTCGATCATTTTTTGTCGAGGATGCAACTGTCCGATTTGTCCTGAAGTCAGGTGCACCCATGCCTCCAACAGATCCGCAAGTTCCCTCAAACACCACAACATATACTGTCACCACCTGCCGCCGGACGTTTTCTGATTTTGAAAACCTTGCGGAATGTCTCTCAATGGAGCATCCGGCATCCTACATGCCGTCCCTCTCCGACTTCCGCAACCCCTTTCAAATCCATTCCAAACCATCCCGTTCCGTCCTTCATGACATGCAGGAGAAGCTTGATCGGTTCCTAAAGATTCTTCTCTCCCATCCAACCTTCTCCACCCATGAAATGCTGTGGGAGTTCTTCCTTGTTCCTGAGCTCCAACCCGAGATGATGGCGGACCGTTCTCACCGAAAAGCCCAGGTTCTCTCTGAGTCTATCCTTGACGACCACGAGCCGATCACCTCAGAAGGTATCCGCGATACCGAGCAGTTCATATCTCACGCCCGGGAAATGGTCCGTGCTACTCACACGTACTCGCGTAGCCTCATCCGCCGCGGCCACGCCCTACAAAATGCCACCTCCGACATGGCGGACGCTGTCGCCCTCTGCTCGTCGGCTCTCTCCACCCTCCGCGAACCCACCAACGCGCTCCCCCAGTTACATGCGGACGCTTTTGCCCGCTACGCAGCCTGTCTCTCTACCTCCTCGTCGGACTCTTCCCCGCTCCTCCAGTTCCTCGCGGTCCTCACCTCCATCGACAACACCACTGCCGCCATCCTTTCCTCGCTCTCACGCCCCATCTCCCTCATATCATCTCTCTCTGCCACAACCCGCAGTCTTGCCCGTTCCCGCTCGTCACTTGCCTCATCATCTCTCCCGCGGAAATTCAACCTCAATTTTCCCGGTCTTGAAGAATCCCGCCTCAAATCCGTTCGCGATCTCGAACAAAAGATTCAGGAGTCTGAGACTCAGATCTCCCATATATCCCGCGAGATCTCCTGGAATAAGGATGTGGTGGTTGGCGAGCTGGCAGGCTGGACATCCTGGAGGGAGAATAATGGAAGAGACGCGATTCGCTCCTTTGTGAGGACTACTTTAGTGAGGGAGAAGGAACGTGGGAAACGTTTGGAGCGGTGTCTGAGGAGCGTGCGGGGGTTCGGGAATGACGGGGGTGTCGGTCCAACTTGAATTAGATAGACAAGTTTATAATTCTGTTGTAGATCTATAGTGATCCTTATTTCTTGCGGTGTTGGCTTCTTTCCACCTTTCGCGTTCCTTGGAAACATTTTCTCTCGCCACCCCTCTCTCAAAGTTTTGTCTAAAATTTATTCTGCTTTCTGATCTGTGTGGCTTCCTGTAACTATTACTATTATTAATGTCATGATGATAACGATGGAATGGAGACAAGGGAAAGCTCGGGCTGTGTCTAGCCTCCTATTTACATGCCTTGGAGTAAGCAGCGATGATTCGGGGCGGATTACCTGCTGCAGTTCACTCGTGCCAAGGCAGCTAAACAAAACATGAAGGCTATCGAGTTCAAATTCTCAAGACATTAAGGAGGAGTAGGGACTTGGAAGTTCAAACAGTTCCCCGCTCCGGTACCTAGCTCCAAACCCCCTCGCAAGGACAGAATAACCAAGACTAATGGGAATATAAGAATTTATTGGGTGACCGCCCTCACTGCCATGCATTTTAAACAAGTAACCTTGAGTAATAACACTGGACTGTGCCACGTATGCCATGCCACGGACTGGGGAAATGCATGTTTCAAAATGGAGGGACTCCATGATCAGAAACTGAAGAGCGGGGACATTGTTTTCTTAATCGAGGGTAACCGGAACACACCCGCCGGATTAGAGGATCCGCCTGTGCTGCTTAGGCTGGAACCTGCATTTTGGCCTTGACGATTGCCTTCAAGAGACGGCAAGGCTGCTTCTGCCGGTTGAGTAACGGTGCTGATCGGTTCTGAAAATGACAATCGAAACCGGTTCTTTAGGGTCGAGTGTTCACTAACGTTACTGGGGGCCCTCCCAATATGTGGGGACTCATTGTCGGTTTTATAGCCTGGCAAGATAGCCTCTGATGGTGTAATAGTAACCGCAGATCGGGACACCACTGGCTCCAACGGCGATGACACTACAACGATCTGCTTTGGAATAGACCCGGAACGCCCATATTGTGACGAGGCGACCGCCTCTAGATGGCGCGCTGCCTCTGATCTCATTTTTCCCGAAATTTTCGAATCTTGAGGATTGATCGGCCCGCTGCTGCCCGCACAATATACACGAGTCACGGAGCCACGGTTATGCTCAACCACGTATGTCCGTGAAGTATTTTCGCTAAACATCATTCTCTCACGCTTTCGCTTCTCCTCGATCATTGCCCCACAAGGCCACTGGCTATTATCGGTTGAAGAATCCTTCAAAGCTGTGTCATTATTTCCTCTCTTACGACGCTTCCAGTTGCGCTGAAGCCTTCGGAACAATAGTACCGCCAAGAAAACAATCGCTGCAGCTGTAATAACCGTGAATATGCTAGCGGCAGCAATGGAGCTTTTTTTGTAACTCCAATTAGGAATCCAAGATTTAGATGTGCGCGTTGGCTCGGGGGGTGTTGTCCTTGAGCTTGGAGGCAATTTGAGTGCAGCGCTCTTCATCTCCCCAACATGAATATCGCGGTTGGTTAATCCGCCAATGGAATAAAATGGCCGGAAATAGTCAATAGCAGGGTCGTTTCTGTGCTTTTCGTGAAGATCCTGATTAGCCACGTTCCGAAGCTTTCCTTTGGAGCTGCTCTTTCCACAGCCTTGGAGGCTTTGAGGCATGTAAGAGATCCTTCTACCCCGGGAACGCTGGTTCCAATATATCTCGTCCCCTCGGAGACCCTCTGTATCCATAACATAAATGTTACACTGCAGTCAGGTGTTTCAATAGTGAAGTAAAATAAAGCCTCTAGTATATCAATAAGAATGAAAAGAAACTCCGAGCTGAAGCGAAGTCAAGACGGCAAAGGAAATATCAAATGAACGAAGCTCCGATAGATAAATATCGGCAGCTGCTGTGCCCAGAGATTTATTGAGGTCAGCCATTGTAGAAGCAAGTGCACCAGGAGATCCGAACTCCAGCGCAGTTTCCTTGACTGTCGGTTGAACGCGAACGCGGTTTCCCGACAGAGGCTTATGCCATCGTCAACCAAGTGCAAGCGGAAGCGCGACGATCGGTCGCAAAGCATAAACAGGCATAACAGGCTGGGCATCTCCAGATGATTCTGCGCAGAGAATGTTCCATTATTAGGGCACTAAGCTTTCTAAAGGTGGTCATTATTGCAGTAGTCGCTCATTGATTGACGCTAACGACCGAGTCATGTCGGGGAGGAACTGTTGAGTTGGACTTGAAAACCGACTGATAGAAAACCAAAAAAGCAAGCGATTACCATGATACCTAGTATGTAATTACCACGAAAAGCTAAAAGATTGCAAGGACAACTGATGCCATCGTCGGCCCTGAAGAGGGAAAGGGTGAAGTGACTGGATGGCCATCACCAGTGTTGGCCAACTTATCGCGACGACCAAGATGAATGAGGCAAATCCCCTGTGGAGTGGTTCCAGGCCTGGCATGGAATATATTGAGGCCTGTGGACCGGCTTTGTTGTACTGGGGGGCGTGAGGTTCTCTGGCACGGCGTGGTTGGCGCTGGAGCCGAGGCAGTACTATGAGATATTCCGTCAATCAGAATGCGAGGCTAAAGAACGGCTCATCTTGTCTGGGTTAGCCAACGCCTCCATCCCTCCGCAAAACCAAGCGATCTTTAGCTTCCTAAATCTCGACCCGGACGTTGATTCGTCGCAGGCTATTAGCACCTCGTGGCATTGGATTTTTGGGGGGCAGACGGGAGTTCTTCCTGGCTGCCAGCCCTCATCTGTACCTGTGGGGGATTAATCCGGCGGGTCATCAGATTCATTGGCAGCTATCGCGATAATTTTCCTGGAGGATGGTCTTAGTCGCGGTAGACTCATTGTTTTCCCCGGCACTCCGTGTCGGGTGAGGGCACTGAGGAGTCTTGTGCCCCCATACTCTTTAAGAGCGGCCGATCCTGCTCCTCATTTTTTCAAGTTTCAGATCTCCACGTTTTCTTTCCGAGTTCCTGTATCCTCTACTTAGGGGTTTTTTTTAAGCTGTGGGAGTTACTAAACAGAGCGCTGATCGCAGCTTGATATCACCATGGGTCTCACCCCAGCTTGGTACCAGGTATGCGCCGTGATTTATTCTTCTGGTCCTTGCACCATACTAATGAGAATTCTAGTTCCTGGTTGGCGTCTTCGCCTCCCTCGGATCATTCCTTTATGGATGTGTGTAGTCCGCTCCTCTTCTGCTCCCTGCTCGCTTTGGTTTTACTCTGGACCTACAGCTAATTTTTGAATATAGACGACCTGGGTGTCATCGCCGAGGTGATTGCTAGTCAATCTTTCGCATCCCAGTTTGAAGCAAACGACACTGAAACGTAAGTCTAGCATAATGGAAGGGGGGGTGGCTCCGGCTTGCGTCGCATCACTAACCCCCTTAAGCGGTCTGGTAGTGTCTATGTTCACTGCAGGTGCCTTTTTTGGCGCTGCCTTTGCTGGTCCCAGTGGTGATTATCTTGGAAGACGCTGGACTATCATTATTGGTTCCGCAATATTTTGCCTTGGTGGAGGTCTTCAAACAGGAGCACAAACCGTGGACTACCTGTACAGCGGAAGGTTCCTAGCAGGCCTTGGGTAGGTGTGATGATCCCTGAAGTTGGACGGTAGACACTAAAGGAGGCGTAGGGTTGGTTTCCTCACCATGATTGTTCCCCTTTACCAGGCCGAGATCTGTCATCCCGACATTCGAGGACGTGTGACTGCCCTGCAACAATTTATGCTTGGTGTAGGCGCTCTTTGCGCTGCCTGGATCTCGTACGGTACATACATCGGCTTTGAGCCCACCAACAATGCGCAATGGCAAGTGCCTCTTGGTCTTCAAATCGTGCCTGCCGTCTTTCTGGGTCTCCTAATCATGCTCTTCCCTGAGGTAAACGGAACCTGACAGCTCCTTCACTGAGTTCCACACTTGCTAACCTGTTTGTAGTCCCCCCGTTGGCTCATTGACCATGGCAAACATGAAGAGGGTCTGAAGACTCTGGCCAGGCTTCACGCCAATGGAGACGAGAATGACTCATGGGTCCGTGCTGAATATAACCAGATCCAGGAAAGCATTACGTTCGAGCATGAGAATGAAGCCAAATCTTATGTTGAACTTTTCACATCCCGCTCGTCATTCCGACGCCTTTTCCTCTGCTGCGCCCTGCAGGCCTCCGTGCAGATGACGGGTGTATCCGCAATCCAGTAAGTCTTCCAAGGGCGTCGGAGGTTTGCTAGGATTTGATTCCAAAGCTGACGAGGTGGTTTTGCGTAGGTACTACTCCGTGGATATTTATGGACAGATCGGAATCAAGGGCGATGAAACTCTGCGTTACCAAGCAATTAACTCGATCATTGCGTTGGTAGCCCAATTCCTCTGCATGATGCTCATTGACCGCTTCGGCCGTCGCTGGAGTTTAATTTGGGGAAACCTGGGCAACATGCTCACCTTTATTATTGCCTGCATTCTGATCGCCAGGTTTCCCCCATCTGTCCCCAATACTGGGGCTCATTGGGGCTTCATTATCATGACCTGGCTATACAACTTCTCGTTCTCATGTACTTGCGGTCCCTTGTCGTGGATTATTCCAGCCGAGGTGTTCGATACCCGCACTCGTGCGAAGGGTGTTTCGCTGGCAACCATGACATCCTATGCCTTTAACACGATGATCGGCCAAGTGACACCGATTGCGCTCACTAACTCAGGCTACAAGTATTACTTCGTCTTCATTATCTGCAACTTCACAAATGCGCTATTCTTCTGGCTGCTGCTCCCTGAGACGAAGAAGCTACCACTTGAGGAGATGAACTACCTGTTCACAAACTCCCCATGGATCGTTGTGGGAACCCGCAAGGAGGACTTCGTTCCAAACGATCTGGAACGCAGGGTTGTGGAACAGGAGGAAAAGAAGCAAGCCTTTGCGACTCACAATGAGTAAAGGAGCGTCATGGCTAAACCATTCATGTGAGGAAAGGGTAGATGCTTTGTATTTTAACAAGATTATCGCACACATAAACATTTGTGTATGTGGGGGGCGGTATATTTTGGGGGATGGAAGACATTTCCGGGCCTCAGAAAGTGCCTTAGCCCAATAGAACCAATACCTGCCTAAGCGCAACTTAGGCTCCTATTATAATTCTAGAGGTGCAACCCCAATTATCAACAAGACTAGCGTTCAAGTGCCGTGAAGAATTAGTCTAATCCCACCGTTCTCTACACTCATGACTTGTCCCTGTTAGTCTTGAGGAGGTGAGACGCTGCACAGCCGGCAAATGGGGACAAAACCTCCACTAGGGGCTACGATATATCATAGAGACCAGAATGTGTGATATTATCACTCCGAGTCGGAGCTGTAACCAGCAAGACCTAGAGATGGCAGCGGTTTAGTAGCATGCTCCTTGGGCGGCTGCCCTGGGCTTTCCGGTTTTGTGACTCTGGTCGCGGCGGGCCCGGGCAGCCGACTAGGGAATGAATCTGGCTTCTCATTCGAAGCTTGGTTACCTGGAATTTCACTGGGTCTCACCCGAGGGTTATTCGCGGTAAGTTCTTCGGGTTGTGTGCTTGTCTTTTGTTTTATCGTCGAGTTTTCGGTCGAAACTTCGCCCACAGATTTTCGCTTCTTCCCGGGTACGAGAAGCTCTTTCCCGCGCCGTCTTTTACGCACTGGTATCTTCCAATTCTCTCCTTCCGTCGCCGGTACGACATCGGCCGCGTTATCCTCGAGAAGAGTCTTTTCGGCCTCTTCCCGCTGCCGCCGGAAGAGCTCGAGCTGTTCTGCTGTCTCCCGCTTTACAGTAGCTTCCTGGGCACGCGTAGACTCCATAATAGAGTCAAGGAAATCGATTTCATCATCGTCAAGAGCTCGAAATTGGTTTTTTAGTTTGATCTTCTCCTCGAACGCTTCCTGTTTGGCCACTTCGCATTGTAAAAGAAACATCATGATATGTTAACCCGGCTGGTCTTGGAAGGCTGGAGTGGTGCGCGCAGATTGCGGAGCGCCATAACTCACTTTTGTTCTGCTGGAGAACTTCATATAAACTTTTCCCTCCATCCTGCCTGCCTAGCTCTGCCTTACGCCGTCTTTCATCTTCGAGCTCTACCTGTGCGCGACGCCACTCGTCATCGCGTTCGATGGGCTCCTGATCCGTACCTGCAGATACAAATCCCGATGACATTTTTTTAAAGCCTTTCAAGAACAATGAGCCGCTTTTATTCCAACAGTCGACGTTTAGCTTGTAGTGGAGACTATTCCGTTAGATAGGCGTGAGGGAGTCTGGGAGTTTGGTAACCAAATTAGCCGCTGCGTTAAGTCGCGGGAAGCAATCTGTGCGCTTATTAGTCAATTAGGTGAAATCCACACGTACGTCAATAAAATGGGGTATAGCCGTAAAGAGCAACGGCATTGCATTCTTCCTGTATCATCTGGTGTCTCTCTGAATGTGCTTTCGAGCAACATCAGGCACTGTCGCCACAGTGGACCGGCAGAAAGGGGCGGCGTAGACACTCGGCCCAGTCATTGGCCTCAGGCAGCTCACCCTACTCTCCCGGTTTAGGTAAAACACCGCGGTGGGGTAGTTAGTCATGAGTGCGTTTCCACTTTTAATCTCCAGATGGTTGGGACCAGTTTTGAGAACACTTGGGAGCAAGCCAACTTTGAGAGGGTCCTCTACAACCAATCTGGTTGATGCCTTCTAGTACAAAAAGTGTTTCTGGTTGAGATAAGCTATCCCGTATGCTACCTTGGTAAGTCGTACCTCATCTCGTAAGTATCATTCATTTTGCCTCCAGTGAATTGAGTGTAGTCCGCCCCCAGAACAAAAGGTCATTTACAATCTCGCAAGATGTTGAAAGTTGCTCAGCCTTCAAGACTTTAGTTATTCGCAGCAGGTCGGCTCCTCGAAGCTTGATAAATTCCAGCCATTTAAAAATCCAATTATTAATCAGGAACCAAGGAGATAACAAACCAAAGTCACTTTTTTGTTTCATCCCCCACCTTTGAGGCGTCAGTTGCCCCTCCATCGACATCATTCCCCGCCATACGTAGTGTGCTGGATGGACCTGCCCTGCCAGTGACAATGCCGCTACTGGCCCCTCAAGCAACTCAATGCTTTCGTATAAATTACTCTCTTCCCCTCGCTCTCAAAGCTCCAGGTCATTTATCTTCCTCAATCTCTCGGCCTTCCTTCTACCTCTCATCATTTAATTTAAAAAGTTTTGCCAAGTTCTCCTATCAGTCGCGCACAATGTCGAATCTTGAGCATACTAAGTAAGTCATACCCACCCACGTGGTCTTTTCTTACTTTCTTTTCTTATTTTTTATCTTTGTTTCCATTCCTGTGTTTTAGAATCCCCCCCTCCCCCCTCTATTCTTACATTATCACTAATAATCGTGCCTTGGTCTTACAGGAAGACCTTCACTCTAAACACTGGAGCGAAGATTCCAGCCATTGGTCTTGGTACCTGGCAATCCAAGCCTAATGAAGTCAGAGAGGCCGTGAAGAATGCTCTATTGAAGGGCTACCGCCACATTGATACGTAAGGCCACCATCCCCAAAAGCTACTCTGGATCACTCACTGAATAAAAATCAAGTGCTCTTGCTTATGGCAACGAGGCCGAGGTTGGACAGGGAATTGTCGATTCCGGAGTTCCCCGCAGCGAAATCTGGATCACAACCAAGCTAAACAATACCTGGCACCATCGCGTTGCTGAGGGCATTGAGTCTTCCCTCAAGGATCTTGGTGTTGACTACGTCGACCTCTACCTTATGCATTGGCCTAGCTCTACCGACCCCAACGACACATCCAAGCACCTTCCCGACTGGGACTTCATTAAGACCTGGTATGTCACGCTATGAGGATGCGCAAGCATTGAGGTATAAAAGTGATATTAACTTGAGAAACATAGGCAAGAACTGCAGAAGCTTCCAGCCACCGGCAAGGTCCGAAACATTGGTGTCTCTAACTTTGGCATCAAGAACCTAGAGATCTTGTTGAATGATCCTAGCTGCAAGGTTGTTCCAGCCGTCAACCAAATTGAACTGCACCCCAACAACCCATCGCCCAAGCTCGTTGCTTATAACACATCTAAGGGCGTCCACTCCACCGGTTACTCCTGCCTTGGATCCACCAACTCTCCTCTATATAAAGACCCGACCCTCTTGCAGCTGGCTGAGAAGAAGGGTAAGACACCCCAACAACTGTTGCTTGTGTGGGGTCTGCAAAAGGGCTGGAGTGTTATCCCCAAGTCAGTTAGCAAGTCTCGTATCGATGCCAACTATGAAATTGATGGCTGGGACCTCACTGCCGATGAGATCAACCAGCTAGACAACTTGAAGGACCGCTTCAAGGTCTGCGGTGACGCCTGGCTTCCTATTAAGGTTTTCTTCGGTGACGATGAGTAATTTATATTGCTGAGTGATATCCTAGTCAAATAGAACAATAGATTATGACACCTTTCAATTATATCCTTTGTGGTAGAACGAAATATGAGTGTGAACGCGTCATTCGCACTGCTTCTATGCAGGGTTATTGGGTAACTACGGACAATTACCAAAGCCCTGTGAATGGGCAGTATGTTTCGCTTTTTTCGTTCGGCCTCACTCATCGACCTGGGCAGATAAGGGCTTAGTAAAGGGGATCATCTGTGCCAAACTATTACTTGATGAATTTCCCCATAAAGCGTGTTTATTATGGAATGGCTTTAGGAGTATCGAGGAGATGACTGGGGGGAGATACGTAGGAGTCTACCCCGATATTCCGTTTTGTGTTTGGTCGAACTGCGACTACCTTGCGAAATTTAGGTATATTTTCCACTTGGTTCTCTAAATCTTCCTACTCGGCCCTATACTACTTGCTACCAATTAATCATTACTTCAGGGTAAATTGTGGTTGGTGAAACTGTAAATACCGACTGAGCCACGGCTCCTTCCATATTCGGGCACGTGGCGACCGATCATGGATCACATGCTGCACCGCCACCTTCAAATTATTGACTCCTCCGTCATCAGGCACCAAGCCCCAGACTCTCTTCATCTCTTTCCATCAACAGCCCGCCCCGAGGATGGCATTTCCATCTTCTTCAAAGCATTAGGATTGTAGATTTTTCATCGTCGCCAGAATGCCTCCGTCGAGTGGGCACCTGTTGCTCCCCAAACTTTGGAGAGCAGCTAGGTGAGTCATAGATCCACCAAGGGACTAACTATACTACCATCCCCTTACTAACTACTATATAGGTTTGCCTATGCGAAGGCATACAAAGCCTTTAAATCAAAACTTCCAGATGGATCGTATCAAACATCGCTCCGTTTTCAGCCTGCCTATGCGCGGATAGTCCCCGGACAGCCTATCAGCCGAGCCGCAGCCATCCGCCAGTCTCGCAGCCGTCCCTTTTCCACTCGTGCTGGCTCTTTTGTTTCAGCCCTGCAGGCGGCTCTACAGGGAGACCAAGCCGTTTATCGGTCGTCACGAATCGCTTCCAACATCAGCCGCCTCACCAGCCGGGCCCCATTCGCATCCGCTCTCCGCCCTAATTTGACCGGTGGGACTTTGGGTCGTACTGCCGGAGGTTATGCTATTGGTGCCGGCCGTTTCGGAGGTGCTCGATATTTTTCACACGGCCCAGCTGCGCCTGCTCAGGTCATCAACAATGTATCTGTGGGTGTGAGGGCCTTCTTTCTTTCAGGCCAGAAGGCCAGGTTTGACGGCATTGATCCTCAGACTGGGAACAAGAAGTACAAGACCGTAACTGTCCTACAGGATGAGGCTGAGCGGAAAATGGCTTCAATTCCCCGCACTGCTCCTGGCACATTTATCGATTTCCAAATTTCCCCTACCATTACCGCATTTGGTCTGCACAAGAAATTGACTCCGGCCGGTACCGTTGAGGCCGAAACTTTGAATTCGGAGGGCCTCCTGGATTTCCTCTCTGCTGATTTTGCGCGTGCTCTAAAAGACTTAGCTGCTGTGCTTAACGACCTCAAACGTTTAGCGACCTTAGGTGATTTGCCCATTTTGCTTCATAATAGGTCGACTATTAGGGTACGGTTCCCGGGATGCGATGCTGGCACGGTTGAACGGCTGTGCGACGAAGTTGGAGTTCAGCGGGGGAATATAATGCAAGACGAGGACTTTGACATCCGTTCAGGCGCTGAGCTTGCCCTTCTTTTCCCGTTTGCTCCAAGTATTGCCCCCTCCTCTGACATGGACGAATACTTCTTTCAGACCGAATCGCAGCGACCTGACGAGCTTGATTGGCAGGAGATGATGTCATGCATAAGCAGCAGAGAAGCATCCCCTGAATCTTTAAGAAGCTCACCCAATAAGCTTAGCTTTGAGGATGCGTTTATTTTCGGGGCTAACCCGTGGGCAAAGTCTCCATCAGGCTACTCAAGCATCAATGTGAGCGAACTTGGCGATCGTGCATTCTTCCCCGACCTTTCAAGTGTTGGGATGCCTGAAAGTGCCTCGGAATATGACGGGTCCGCCGGAATACATCGCTTCGTCGCGGAATGTGATAATGCTGCGCAATATCGTTGATCATCCTTTTCTTGCTCTGTTGTTCTGATTTTTATTTTTTACCATTTATCTATACTGGTACACGAACTTTGACAGTCATTTTCTTTACGTTTACTCTTTACATACCAAGCGAAATGTCCTTATAACCAGAATTGTTCTTCGATTATGAGAAAGCATCATTAGGTGCGGTCCTTCGGATAGCCAACCCGAAATATATTAAATTATATTACCCGTACTCTTATGAACTGTGGGATAAGTTAATCTGGTGGCTTCAGAGTGGCTTCAGAGTGGCTTCAGGGTGGCTTCGGGGGGCTTCACAGTGGCTGACATGGCTTTGAAGATCTGTTTGACCATATTCTTCAAGGGAGGGCCACTTCCGCAACTGCATCATTCCCACTCTTCAAATTGATCTTCTAGTAAGTTCGTCATATTTAGGAGGCATAAAAAAAAGGCGGAGATGTTTTCTTCATGGAAGTGCGGACCGTGGAACCGAGGCCGTCCAAGGAGCGGCTGTCCGGGGTCTACCCCATAAGGCAGCGCTCCAGAGCTTGGCAACCAACATTCATCACGATGCTGATCACCATCTTCCTGGCATGTACAGCCCTCAATTCTGGAATGATGGAAACCGTCAGCAGAAGGGACACCCCCTCTCGTTAATTGACCCTGGGCCAATTTACGGCTTGGGTGGGATGAAGATCCGGCGCAAATTAGCAACACGCCACTTTCGCTCTAGGGAAGACGGAGAAACTTTAGGATAATTGTCTCCCTAGCCTTATAGATGAAACCGTTCCTGTTTAGACTAATGGAGTTTTCTTCACCCCAGATCATAGCCTCCCCGCCACGTCCCTGATTTCCCCACACGGATTTGCTGCCCGTCCGCCAACTAACTAAGATGCTAGGAGTATTTTTCTCCACTGACTGCGCCTGGACGAGTAATGGACCCGATCTTGCCTCTGGGTTTAAATTTGAATACCATCGGTGGAAATCCGAAAAGAAATAACGAGGATGAGAAGGCAAAAAAAAAAGCGAAAGAAAACAAGAGGGATGTTGAAGTGCCCAATAAGATTTTCCGGGGAGGAGGGTAAATTACTCAAGCATGTCGACCTCCTCATACTGGCAGAATGAAACACTTCCAAGACCTCGAAGGCTTGAAGCGATTTTAGCATTCAAAGATTCGGCAGTGAAACCGTGTATCGTTTAGGTCGAATAATGACGATCATCCACCCCTGAACCATTTCTGCTACGGAGAGTGTCCGTCTGAGGCTGTCGTCATGTCAGGGAACCTGATCACAACCAAGCAAAAGCATCCTCTCCACCCCGAAACGGACGAAATCTCCATGTGCATGCATTAAATATGGTATGGCGTTTGGTCCATGCACTTAGTTCATCCGGTCAATTCGACGTTTTAGCCAAATGGGCAGCACTTCACCCGCCTTCCTTGACCATTCTGGTCTTCGGAACGGCGGCTTCTTGACTCGCCAGTGACTGGAGAAGGTATATAAGCTACCTTTGCCTGCCTCTTCGATCAGTTACGAAAAACCAACCCTTTAAAAAAGACAATCCAACTACCTTTCCGGCAGGTCCAGAGAAAGACAGTTTACATTCCTTACCGCTCTCCTTCCAGCTCCATTCGTTATGCAGTCCACCAGCATGCGGGCCTTGATGGCCCTGGCGCCGCTTCTTGGTGCTGTGAAGGCTCTGCCTCAGGCTACGAGCACTGCTCCCACTCCGACCGGCTCTGCTGGCCCCGGGGTCACCGCCAGTGGTAACCCATTCGAGGGATATCAGCAATACGCCAACCCCTACTACAGCTCTGAGGTCATCAGCTTGGCTGTTCCCTCCATGACCGGCTCGCTGGCTGAGCAGGCAACCCACGCTGCTGAGATCCCGTCCTTCCACTGGATGTATGCTACCAATATCCGACTCTGCATCCCTTCTAGAGCATTGGATATGGTTTCTAACCGCATAACAACTGAATAGGGATACTATGGACAAGGTCCCCACCATGGGTGAATACCTGGCCGACATCAAGGAGCAGAACGCTGCCGGAGCTAGCCCCCCGCTTGCCGGTATCTTCGTCGTTTACGATCTCCCGGATCGTGACTGTGCCGCCCTGGCCAGTAACGGAGAATTCTCCATTGCCGATGGTGGTGTTGAGAACTACAAGGGTTACATCGACGCCATTAAGGAGCACATCGTGAACTACCCCGATATCAACATCATCCTCGTCATCGGTGAGTGTTGTCTTTCTTGAAGCGTATAGGTTGCCAGATGGCCAGATTCTCATCGCTTGCAGAACCCGACAGCTTGGCCAACCTTGTTACCAACATGGCCGTTCAGAAGTGCGCCAATGCCCACGATGCCTATCTTGAGTGCACCAACTACGCCATCACCACCCTGGATGCCCCCAACGTGTCCATGTATCTTGATGCTGGTATGGAAATAATTTCTTATCCTCCTATTTTACTTGTGGTATTTCATCGGTCCTCTCTCTAACTCTTTCTGTAGGTCACGCTGGATGGCTCGGATGGCCCGCCAACATTGGCCCCGCTGCTGAGCTCTATGCGGGTGTCTACAGCGACGCCGGTTCCCCTGCCTCCCTCCGTGGTCTGGCCACCAACGTCGCCAACTACAACGCTTTCTCCATTGACACTTGCCCTTCGTACACCACTGAGAACGACATCTGCGACGAGAAGAGCTACATCAACAACCTTGCTCCTCAGCTTGCCTCCGCTGGCTGGGATGCTCACTTCATTGTTGATACCGGTGAGTTAAATACAATGCTGCATTTCTTAGGGAAAAAAATTTTTTTTTGGTCCATTGGCTAATCCGTCTATCCTTATCCAGGCCGTAATGGAAAGCAGCCCACTGGCCAGAACGAGTGGGGTGACTGGTGCAACATCAAGGGAACTGGCTTCGGTGCCCGCCCAACCACTGAAACCGGCGACGCTCTTGTTGACGCCTTCGTCTGGGTTAAGCCCGGTGGTGAGTCTGATGGTACTTCGGATACCTCCGCTGCGCGCTACGACGCGCACTGTGGTCTCCCCGCTGCCCTCACGCCCGCCCCCGAGGCCGGTACCTGGTTCCAGGTAAGTAATAGACTTACTCCCTTCCACCTTGGGGTTATGGATCTGACATTTCGCTTTCTTTTTTTCTTCCAATAGGCCTACTTCGAGCAGCTCGTTAGCAACGCCAACCCTGCCCTTGGCAGCTAAACGCATTTTTCCACTGTTTAGTACTCTTCGCTTCAAATACTCTGTACATAGCAAGCAATGGCTTTTGTGGTAGGGTTGGAGGGGGTGTGTAACTAGTAGAAGTGGTTCCAGAAACATTACACTTGTTTTATTAAAGAGAAAACATTATTTTGCCAATATGTACACATATCTGGTTTTAGACTGTATATACATGATCCATGTCCAAACCCAGGAAATATGTGGCGATATATACGCGTACCTGTGAATCATGGTAAATATATCATTATTAAATGTGGGGTTTAAAGGAGTGATGGGAGAAGGCATTAAACATACATCATACTTTGTTTATGGTGGAGCTCTCTTAACTTTTCCGAAGGGTGGTCGTTTATATGGGAGGAGACGTAATCAAATCTTGGAGATTCTGAGAGGTAGTGGACTAAATAAATACCTGGCACAGTTAAAAGTTGTGGTGCTGGTCAATAAAGGCCAAAACTTCGGGTCGAAGAAAATATGTATTTATTTAGCGGTAAACATGGTTTTTTCTACAAAGTGATACAATTTTTGTAGATTAGTCCGAGTTTGCCAATGCCTTGCTTGCTGCATATTTATTGGATTATAATTTTGGTTTCTCACGTTTATCCTGCCCTGTCAGCAACAATATTGACTCAGGAAAGCAACCTACCTACCTGCCTATGTAGGTACCTTGATAAGAGAGGCGTGTGGGGCCAGAAGCAAAACGATACCAAGAATTGGAGTTTGGGAGTCTTGCTTAACCCG
The DNA here is from genome assembly GCA_027569045.1 of Aspergillus biplanus. Lineage (NCBI taxonomy): Eukaryota > Fungi > Ascomycota > Eurotiomycetes > Eurotiales > Aspergillaceae > Aspergillus > Aspergillus biplanus. The sequence continues at coordinate 610,057 of JAPDEJ010000009.1, read as the reverse complement.
AGTAAATCAGTAATGTGTTAGGCTTAGAGGGACCTTATTTGGGAACTCATTAGTCCATTTCAAGGAAGACCTCTTTTCGATTGATGGGCGGTGCGGAGTAATTGTTTTTACTTGCGTTCTCCAGTCAATAATGCATCCATACTCTGTCCAACATCCTGACGCTGATGGGTGAAGTACACAGCATCAGGTAGATGGATAGGAAACAGGAGGATGCCATTTCAATATGTTAGCCCTTGTATGAGCGTAAAGATAATGAGGATAGTTCTACAAATAAAACAAAATAAAATAAAGAACCCTCAAAATTGAGTTTTCTGTTCCCCTCTGATCGATTGATGATGAGGCCCGTGGCTTAGGTAAGACAATCCGCCCCATTTTTTCTTGCTGCCCCGCCGCTGCTGCACAAGTCCACTCCGGGCCCCGACGAGCTGCCCCTCTCTCCTTTTCTCTTTTCTTCTTCTTCCTCCTCCCTCTTCCTTTTTCTCCCTCTCTCCCTCGATTCCCATCCCCCTCTTATTCTTTTCCATCTCATTTCTCCTCTCTGTAGGTCCTCTAGGCGATCTCTCTCCATCGTTTATCAATTGCTAACCATCTTTATTTAGTTTCTCTATTTTTTTTATCATACCTACCCACCCTTAACGATGGCTGCCCCCGCCCAGACTTTCAAGGTCGCCGACATCGTACGTTCTATCCCATCAATACGGCTGAGACCGTCTAAGAGTCTTCCAATGGCTGACTTGTTGTTTTATTTAGTCCCTGGCTGCCTTTGGCCGCCGCGAGATCGAGCTCGCTGAGGTTGAGATGCCCGGTCTCATGGCCATCCGCACAAAGTATGCTGCCGATCAGCCCCTGAAGGGTGCCCGCATTGCTGGTTGCCTTCACATGAGTATGTTGTTCCCTGCATCATTTTCTGCTACCCAAAGAAGGAACTGGACCTGACTCGATTGATAGCCATCCAGACTGCCGTCCTCATCGAGACCCTCACTGCTCTTGGTGCTGAGGTCACCTGGACCAGCTGCAACATCTTCTCCACTCAGGACCATGCCGCTGCTGCAATTGCTGCTGCCGGTGTTCCGGTGTAAGCTTCTGTTCTACTGTGAAGTTATAGCATTTTGTCCGCTAACTAGCCTCCATATAGCTTTGCCTGGAAGGGTGAGACCGAGGAGGAGTACAACTGGTGTTTGGAGCAGCAGCTCAATGCCTTCAAGGATGGCCAGAAGCTCAACCTCATCCTCGATGACGGTGGTGATCTGACCTCCCTCGTCCACAACAAGTACCCCGAGCAGCTCAAGGGCTGCTATGGTCTGTCCGAGGAGACCACCACTGGTGTCCACCATCTCTACCGCATGCTCAAGGACGGCAAGCTCCTTGTCCCCGCCATCAACGTTAACGACTCCGTCACCAAGTCTAAGTTCGACAACCTGTACGGTTGCCGTGAGTCCCTCATCGATGGTATCAAGCGTGCTACCGATGTCATGATTGCTGGCAAGGTTGCCGTTGTTGCTGGATACGGTGACGTCGGCAAGGGCTGCGCCCAGGCTCTGCACAGCATGGGTGCCCGCGTCATTGTCACTGAGATTGACCCCATCAACGCCCTCCAGGCTGCTGTCCAGGGTTATGAGGTCACCACTATGGAGAAGGCCGCTAGCCAGGGTCAGATCTTCGTCACCACCACTGGCTGCCGTGATATCCTGGTTGGCAAGCACTTCGAAGCCATGCGCAACGATGCAATCGTTTGCAGTAAGTTTTCTTCCTTTCTTCCACCTTCGGCTAGATCATTGCTGACCTCTGCAGACATTGGTCATTTCGATATTGAGATTGACGTTGCCTGGCTCAAGGCCAACGCCAAGTCTGTTCAGAACATCAAGCCTCAGGTTGACCGTTACCTGATGCCCAGTGGCCGTCATATCATCCTTCTCGCTGAGGGCCGCTTGGTTAACCTTGGCTGCGCCACTGGCCACTCCTCTTTCGTCATGTCCTGCTCTTTCTCCAACCAGGTCCTTGCCCAAATTGCGCTCTTCAAGGCTGAGGACAAGGCTTTCGGCGATAAGTACGTTGAGTTCGGTTCGACCGGCAAGAAGGCCGTCGGCGTCTACGTTCTGCCTAAGGTCCTTGACGAGCAGGTCGCTCTTCTCCACCTGGACCATGTCAATGGCGAGCTCTCCCAGCTCACTCCTGTCCAGGCTGAGTACCTTGGTCTGGATGTCAACGGCCCCTACAAGGCTGAGCAGTAAGTCCCCGTGATCTCATGTATTTGTGAGCTGATAACTAACCTGGCTACAGCTACCGCTACTAAATCTTTTTCTTTTTCTTTTCCTTTTCCTTTCTTTCTTAACTTTCAATGTTTGGGATACCCTAACAGCTAGACTTTTTTCAACATGATCACGATGTTACGAACAACATATGGGGTTCTTTATCAACTTAGAGCTCAAAAGTATTGTCCTTCAACGGCACATAAAAGTGGCATATATGGGGTTTTCTTTATGGATAGTGTTTTGGGTTGCAATGGGCCGGCCTAGTGGAGTATGTTTGCATTCAACAGTGCGTCCTGATGGGATATGTCTCTTTAATGTTTTATCACCTGATCTGTCTAGATGGGACGAGGGGCTCCTCTCCCAGACATATATTGGAACAATATAATGATATGTGTGAATAATTTTTGCGTAGTCCGAGTAAAATTTTTAGGCTTTTGTGGCTGGGCCATTCTTATTACTGGAGGAGGGGAGAACTTCTCGTGGTTTTAGGGCTGGCGGGTGCTGTTTATCAGCAGTCGACGCCGTGCCGCCGGGCTGCCCAAAAAGGAAGTTTCCCGGGGGTGGGGAAGACCCAACAAAGCAAGCGGGAACAACTCATTTCGCAGGTTGGAGTATACCGACGGCATACCGACCTATTTAACCGGTTTGCTCCCAAGATATTTTCAATCCCTGCTGCTTTTTGGTTTTCACACTTATCTGACCTTTCGACCATAACACACCACCATGTCTCGCCCATTGGAACACAAGTTTGGCATCGTCACCGGCGGATCGCGGGGTAAGCAGTTATCCTGAAGACCCTTCTCTTCCCCCCACTTTCTACATTCATACATAATGCTAACGTAGCGTTTCTTGACCCACAGGTATTGGAGAAGCCATCGCCCGCAATCTAGCCGCAAAAGGCTGTTCTCTCCTCCTGAACTTTACATCCGAGTCCTCGCGCGCCCGCACAGAGGAACTCTGCGTATCCCTGGCATCAACACACTCAATCCGTTGCGTCGCCGTGCAAGCAGACCTTACATACCCCGAAGAAGCCGTAAAGAAGATCATCGCCGCCGCCCAAGAGCACTTTCCTGGCAAGATCGACATCCTGATCAACAACGCGGGTGTCTCGCAGGACCGCACGCTCAATGACCCCGTCAAGGGTCCCATCAACGCCGAATACTTCAATTGGCACTACACTATCAACGTCCTTGCCCCCCTCCTCCTCACTCAGGCCTGTGCTCCTTACCTCCCCAATGACCGCTCAGGTCGCATCGTCAATATCTCCTCCGTCTCCTCATCCCTAGGCTTCGAGGGCCAGACCGTCTACGGTGGCACGAAGGCCGCCCTCGAGGCTATGACACGGACGTGGGCGCGCGAGCTCGCTGACCGTGCAACGGTCAACTGCGTCAACCCGGGCCCCGTGATAGGCGATATGTACTTTAAGACAGGCGAAGGATTTTGGAATCAGATCCAGGGATTCCAGGATAACACACCCATGAGCAAGCTGCTCGATAACGACCCGCAGCTGGGATCGCTGACGGAGGAGCAGATCGGGTTGATTAAGGATAAGATGGGAGGCCGACGACCGGCTTTTACTAGTGAAGTTGCTGGGGTCGTGGGCATGTTGTGTACAACTGATGGGGTGTGGTGCACTGGGAGTGTGGTATGTGCTAATGGCGGAATGAGAATGGGACCTTAGGTTTGATCAGGACATGAATAATACAGGAATGAACTTTATTTTAATCTTTTAATTATTTTTGACTGGATAATTTTAAAACGAAAAGAAAATCAACTGTGCAGAGATTAGATCAAGCAAGGGCACGTGAGATTAGATAAAATAAAATGCTTTTCTCAAACCACAACGTCATTACCTACTTCTTCCTCCAGATCAACTTTCAATCCACCAAACTCAATTGAGCAAAAGAATCCCTTCCCTATAACTCCTTAATTGAGATCCTATACCCAAAAGAAATAAGAAAGACCTATCACCATTGTTACTGTGGTTGTTTTATATTTGAAGATGCCCCCTCGATTGGCCCCACGACTCCTCCTTCGCACTCTTTCTCCCCGTGCACTCGCACTGCACCATCACCACCTACACTCTTTTTCAACGCAATCCTACCATAACACTGCCAAAATCCCCCGACTACTCCCCCTCCAATCCAAGACAGCCGCTTTTGCACCATTCAGATCCTACGTTTCATCTAGCGGCAAAACCCAAGCCGACCAAATCGTCGATGAACTCCAAGAACTGTAACTCCCCTCGTTACCCCCTTCATACTCCCATACATACATATATGTATATTTGCTAACACAATTGGGGTGGCGAAAAGCTATGAAACGGCGAAAGACGAATTCGAAATCGCAACAGAAAGCACTGATGGCGCAACCATCTACGCCGCCTCGGACCGGGAGTCCGCGCGCGACGCCCTAAGCCAACTTATTACAGTGTTCTCATTGTATACGAGTGAGGACATGGCGGGGCGCACGGAGACGAGGGATTCAGGGGAACTTGAGGATGCGGATGTGGATGATCAAGGGAGGTTGGTGGAGTTGGAATTTGATCCGGCGGAGGTTTCAGATGAGGTGAAGGGGGAGGTGAGGAGGAGAGTTGGGCAGAGGGTTAGGGAGTTGGAGGCAGCGGTGGCGGGGTTGGAGGAGAGGGCGAAGAGTGATTGACTTCAGATCTCACCTACTCTTCTCTTTTGAATTATCTTTTGTTGTTTTTTGTTGGTTTGTGATATTATGGGGTTGATAGTAATACTGCTGGGTTTGTCTTTTGTAGATGTTTATGTAGACTGTGTATGATTTTGTTTGAGGGTGAGACATATATGTAAATGAGTGAGTGAGTATGTGTATAAGGTATATTTGTAGAGCTTTTCGTGTTGATTTTGGGTCGTAACCGTCATACATCCAAACCAACCGTCCTTGGTATGCCGCAGGGTATAAAGGTAGGTATTTATATATATTTCCATCCAAAAACGCCTTCCCAATCTTTCAGAAAAACAAAAACAAAAACAAAAAAACGCCATGTTTCTTATATCTCATACAACTGCACGGAAGGGACTGCAAATTGTTGCTCGTTAGGAATTGGGGATTGAAGGATTAATGTTTCTTGTTTGTGAGTAGATTTCATGTGTCGTTTTAGTTGGTCTGGATAACATTAGTGGGTCTGTACGTACTGGGCACTCTATGGGGGGAAAATATGTCATACCAGGTCGGGTAAAGCTTTTGCTGCAGCCAGGGATTTGACATCTATGTCTTCGTTCGCCGTGAGCTGTGTTGTTGTTAGTTGGCTAAATCGAATAAGCTGGTACGGGGATAGACCTACTCAGTCTGTGGCTGGACATGTTCGAGGACTGCGAATGTTAGCCTTGTTGCGATACAGAATCGGCAAACATCTGGACTTACATCACCCGTCTCAAATTTACAGCCCGGATATGGGCATTTGAAAGGCTTTTCGCCTGTATGTGTCCTTGAGTGGGTTTCTATACAAGGAGATTAGTTTGTGGAGATAATTTCAATACCAGGAATTAGCTTACTCAGTTCGCTACTATCGGTAAATGACTTTCCGCACTCAGCACACTTGTACGGCTTCTCCCCCCGATGGCTGCGCTCGTGACGTTCAAGGGTTGCTTGGCGCGCAAATAGCTTTCCGCAGACCGAGCATTGAAAGTTTTTATCTGCCTCGTTAATAACATAAACTGTATAAATATGGATAGAGGTCGTGGGGATGTAACTTACAATTGCTATGGGTGAGAAAATGCCCTTGGAGCTTGGATTTTTGAGAAAACGGTTCATCTGGGCGACAACAGCCTTGCCAGCAGCAGTAGTATCCAATGCCTTTGGGCCCGTCAACTGTCCCCATGTGTCGAGAGATAAGATGTTCCTGCAGGGCACGAGAGTCAGGGAAGCTGGCTCCACAGGGGATTTTGATGCCCCTGGAGTTCGTGGTCCACTTGCAAACATGCAATTCAGGATCTGCTGGAGAAAAGTCCGGGCTCGTGAGTCCGGATGAGAGTCCACCGTCCAGCGGGGGCGGGGTTTCCCCAGGGCTGGATAATAATTGTGAGCTGAAGCTGGACCGGGAATGGCGAGAGAAAGGCGAGTATGGATGGACATGTGCGTGGGTGTGGGGTCGACAACGATGGGCAGACCGGCAGGGACCCCTGGCAGGTAAACTACCGCTGCTCATATGCAGCGTGTTCTTCATGAGATTATTGACGCTGTCCTGGTCGAGATGGAGGCAGGTGAATGAATTCGTATCGGGAGTTCCGTTAATGTTGCCGTCTAGGCTATCGGGGCAGTTTGCTGCCTGATGTACGTGGAAATGATTGGAGAAGTCGGGACACATTCCAAGCATGTGAAACACTTCCGCAGGGTTGATTTCATTCTGAATGGGAGAAGGTTGGTGAATGAGGGGTTCCTGTGTAGGCAACGAGAAATCGTGGCACGGAAAGTGATGGAAATTGTGAGGGGAGCAGTGAGTTATCGCTATCGAGTCCGGATTGAAGAAAGCACTTGTACAGAGCGAAGAGTCGGCAATCTCTGCTGCAACATGGCCGGGCTCGGATTGCTCGACAGGGACTGACGGAAGCAACTCGTTCTTCTCAGGGCCCATAGGGATCCCTAGCCCAAGTAGAGACTCTAACGTGTGGTCGGTGTGGTCTGCGTCTCCAATATTGGTCCCGAAACAGTGCTCGTCAAAGCAGACGGGGACAATATCTTGACAATCCGTGTCCTCGCAGTGAGTTACGGAGCATGCAGCAGAGTCTTCACAATCGACGAAGCCGTCACATACAGATGGACAAGTGATGGAGCAGTTATCGTCGTCGCAACATATTTCGTCAGCCTCGCAATGCGTTTGGGAGGGGTCAAGCTCAACAACAGGACAATCCCAGTGGGAGGCAGGGACCCCGGAGACATCCTCCGAATTTTTCCCGTCCAGGCGCAAGCCCTCCCACTGGCATTCGAGGCAGTAATCATCTTCCTTAGTGTGGGAGGCCATGGCGTGCGGCCTAATCCTCGTCTGCAACAGGACAGACGGTCACGTCGAATCTCTGGGCCCTCTTAGATAGATTGATCGTATCAGATGAAAGCACAGCTGTGTATCTATCTCTCTATCGGAGGGGTTGAAGGGGGCCCACAGGCGATGACAGAGCAGAGATCAAACAGTGTGAAAGCAAGAGTCTGATTGACCTGGAGAGACACCAGAAAATTAGCAATTCCTATTCCACTTCGGGAGCGGTGAGGATAAAAGATAGGGTTGGTTCCATACCAATCGGGAAACCTAAAAAAGGATGAGCAATCGGAGAAATATGCGAAACTATTGACAGCGGCAGCCAGTGCACGAAGATCGCATTGGATTGTGGCAGAGGCTTCAGGAGGGAGAAGAGGCGGACTGCCTGAGGCATGAAGGATGTCGAGGAGAGACGAAGAGGACCTTGGGAGCTGGGACGCAACCTCTTCGCATGTTCCTCTAATATGTCGGGTATTCTTCCTTTCCTCCTGGTAGCATTAATTCGATCTAGCGGGCGGTCACCCAGTACGGGAATTGTAATAATAGCAATAATCGCAATAATAATATAATAGTGAGCAATGATTCGTGGTTGCCATGATCACCACAATTCCGTCCACTTCAGGTTTTTGAGTGTTGAGGACCTTGGGGGACGTGGGGGAAGAGAGAGGAGGGACCTTGTGGGTTAGCCGGAGCCACTCCTGGATGCGACAGCGGACGTCCCCCAATGACGACACTCCGATGATGCCCTTGAAATCTGACGGCGCGCCCCCGTCCCTGAAAGTTGCCGGACCAATTGGCCAAGTCTTGTTGAAGCTGAAGTCGTATCTGACAATCTGCTCAATGCACGGAAATTCCTTTCCCTCTTCTTCCTCCGTCTGCGGCCTTGATACCGATAATTCAAATTGTGCTTCTTGGCGACAGGAAAATTCTGCCTCTAAATTGTGGTGGCGAGGGAAACTTCCCTGCCTTGATCCACAGGATACCACACGTAACTACTCAATACTTTTTCTGGTGGTTGTTCTCATGGGAATGATGATGAGGGAAATCGACGATGATCAGGCTGATTCTAATCAAGATGGCACCAAGCGATGCTTCGTTCGCCGCTCTTCATAGCGTGGACTGGATAAGCTGGCCCCTCTCAATCTCGCAACGGCAACAACGGATTATTCCAGCGCCAAGGCATTTATGTGTTAACTAACTAAAAATAATGCAAAGATATGTCATTCACAAAGTTTGATATCGGAGAAATACGCCACGTGCTTTCACCACCAAATCATCGCTGCCTGTGATCATGGATGACCTCAACTCTATCAGGATCAAGAACAAGGAGAATCTTTGTGCTCCCCCAATTCGATCTGTCCGATTTATCAAGGTTTCAGGGTCAAGATCAAACGCTGAACCCGCCCAAGCTGCATAATCTTTCTGCAGCCATCGTATTACAGACTCATTTACCCACCCCACCGATGAGATCCCTCCCTTCCCCGTTCCCACTGACCTTCTTGCTTCCTCTTCCCCACATGGGGGCTTGTTGACCAAACAACCACCACCGCCATCTAGCCATCCCTACCACGCCTTCCCCTTTGTAACGAAATTCCCTACCCTACCAAACCCCGAGGGAAAAGAAAAGAAAAAAAAAAGAATTTACAAAATGGGAAATATCTGCTCCTCATCCAAAAACGAACCGGAGGCCTTCTCGCGCCCCGGCCGTGTTTTGGGCTCTAACGCCGCATCCTCAAACCCCGCCCCGCGTGCCTCCGTCCCAGCAAAAACAAACTGGCAATCTCCTGGCAGGACTTTAGGAGGTGGAGATACACCGTCCAGAGAGTCGAAGCCTGCAACTGGCAATGGTGATGCACGGGCCAATGCCGCGGTGGCCGCACAGGTGGGTACCGAAACTTAATGATATCCTGAATTCAATCGAAATATTTTTTTTGTTTTCCCGAAAGGGTTGGGGGATCTGCAGAAGTGGATTTACCTTCCAGCATGCTGACTCGAAGTACCCTTCTAGAAACGTGCTGAAGCGACAAGTAGTTCCAACAAAGGGAAGCTGGGCTCCATGTTGGCGGCGCAGAAGGCACAGACACAGACACAGACCCTAGTTGAGGTCAGTCGAGATGAAAGGGCAGCTCGGGATGCGGACGGCGCTTCTGCGGCGAGGAGGTGGGACTAAGAAAGAGAGAAAGGAGACTAGGGTCTTTGTATATATGACGAGATGGCGGTTTTTCCTTCAACTGGTTTCTATATGTTTTCTCCTTTTTGGCACGGAGTTTAATGATGAATATGGAGCATTTGGTTTGTTACATAGCGATCTCCAGGTACAGTGTTTCAAGTGCCACATGTGGGATAAAACGTCGAGAATGATTGAATCAATGGCAAGCAAGGGGTTTTATTGCGCTCGAATTATAATACAGCCATCCCTCAATATATCAAGTTAGATCTATACCACGTTGTACCGTCCTCCCACTGGAGCCCTCGCGTCGCTGTCCGCAGCGGCAATTGTACCCTCCTTCAGCAACCGCATCAACTCCCGCATTGCGTTGGTCACAGACAATTCGGTTTCACCTTCCACAAGAATATATAGCTTAGGGTTTTCCCCCGGCCCGGGCTCCTTGCCGGTCGCATAGAAACTACCTTTGGTGGTGATGGATGTGCCTGTTGCTTCGAGAATCTTGGCGACATTCGTGCGATTGGTAACCGCCCATCGAGCTTTTTCTGGAAAGGGAAAGACACAGGGTAAGCAAATTGCTCTGGTATTGTATTGAGGGGAAAGGGAAACTTACGAGGAAAGTCATTGATCTCCAGGGTAGCGTGGAAGGCTCCAGCATCCGGCCCGCGATTATCAATCGGTACCCCGGATCTCATCACGCCTGCACGGCTCAAGCGTGCATGAATATCAGCGACAGCGGAGCCCACCTTATCCAGTGGGTTCTTCGAAGTACTGTTGGGATCCTTTTCGGTCTTGTGCACAGTGATCTTGCCATCAAGGTCAATGCCTTTGGGAACACCAACGAGTTGCGGGGCGGCGGTTGCCTGAACAGAGGATATCGCCTTATTGAAGCGTTCTTCGACCTTTTCATCTTTCTCCTCCTTCTCCTCTTCCTCCTCACCTTCTTCTCCGGTCTTGTATGTGCGTCGCTCGCGCATCCTGGCGGCGTCGCGCTCTTGGTCAAGTCGTTCCAAGCCCTTTCCGCCAAAGCCGGAGGCATTGGCCTTCTCCTTACCGGCCTTCACTTTCTCAAGGAATCCATCTACCAGCTTCTGCACTGGCTCAGGGACCTTTTGGCCACTTTGTTTCAAAGCCTTTGCAATATCAACCGAGTATCGTTCTTGATCTTCGGTCAAGAATGTCACAGCTGTTCCTGTATTTCCCGCACGTCCAGTACGTCCGGCACGATGTACGTAGTCTTCTAAGTGGTTAGGTGCATCGTAGTTGACAACGAGCTTCAGCTGCTTGACATCCAAGCCTCTAGCAGCGACGGATGTGGCAACTAAGACCGGGAAAATGCCAGCTTTGAAATCTTCAATGGTAGAGTCACGATCAATTTGGTCTTTGCCGCCATGGATTGACATGCAGGGATAACCCTTCCGCATCAGCTCCCGTAGAAGTGTGTCAGCAGCTTCCTGGCGGTCAACGAAGATCAACGCCCGCGCATCCTCGTTCTCGTCGCTCGAATACAGGTTACCTAGCAGCTCCAAAAGTCGCAGAAACTTCTTATCATCATTGCGAACTTCGACAATTTGTGTAATCTCCGGTGCAACAACGCTCTTGCCACCAACCACGATCTCAACTGGTTTCGTCAGGGTTTTGCGAGCCAGGGCCTCCATATTCCTAGGAAATGTAGCGGAGAATAACACAGTTTGCCGGTCGGGTCGCACATTGGCCAATATTTTCATAACTTGAGGCTCAAAACCCATGTCGAACATGCGATCAGCTTCATCCAGGACGACATAGGTGACCCTTCGCAGGTTGGTTACCCTTCCGGCGTTTGCGGCGAGAAGGTCGATCATCCGACCTGGAGTACACACAATTATTTCCGCGCCTCGTTTCAAGTCCGCGATTTGATCTTTAATTGGAGCTCCACCGTAGGCACAAACAGCCCTAAGGTTCAAAGCTTTCAAGAAAGGCTTGCAATCTTTATGGATCTGGGTCGCCAATTCACGGGTAGGCGTCATGATCAGACCGACGGGGCCTTCCATATTCTCTAATGGCCTCTGGTCTTTGATATGCCGGAACATGGGAATAAGGAATGCCATTGTCTTTCCAGATCCTGTCTTTGCCACACCGATCACGTCGCGACCGGACATAACTGCCGGAATCGCCTGTGCTTGAATTGAAGTTAAACTTTCAAAGCCGAGCTTATCAATCACATCCAAGGTTTGCATTCCCAGCCCACATTGGGTCCATTTCTGCACAGGCTTGGGCACATCCAATCCTCGAACCTTGATCCCATCAAGCTCCAACCGCAGGCTGGCGGCCTCTTCCTCGGTCATCTGCGCAAGATCACTGGGCTCAGTGTAGAACTGCTTTCGGAACGGTTCGTACTCCACCTTTTGATGGTCCACGCTAGGGATGTCCTTCTTCTTTTTAGCCTTGCTGGCGATAGCAAGGAAATCTTCAGTATCTCCTTCACCAACGGCAGTCATGTCGATATCATTCTCATCGCCGAAAATAGCCTCGGGCTGCTGTTTCTTGGCGCGAGAGAACTTTGCACCGAGTGTTCTCTTTAGAGGTCCGGAACTGGCCAATTCAGACATAAAGGCGTCTAATGGATCGACTTCTTCCTGCTCTTCTTGCTCTTCTTCGTGCGTGTCGACCTCCATATTATCCGCCAGCTGCCCATCAGTAGGTATGGTGCCATTGGTATCATCGGCGACCTCTTTAGACTGGGAAGTGAGAGCTTCATTTTGTAGACGCTCCTCCCGTCTTTCGGCTGCCGCACGTGCTGCTGCGGCGTTCTCCTCTTCGGTTCCGCCATCTTGCATATCGACATCGTCATCCTCATCCTCCGCAGCTATTTCAGCTGGTTTATTAGCATCTTTTACATCTTCCAACGGTGGGGTAGGCAGTTTCTCTAATTTCCTTCGGGTAGACTCTTCTTCACCAAAGCCCAAGGTCCTTATAGCGGATGGTTTTTCGCTGTCTGCCAACTGCTTGGAGCCTAAGCCAAATCTTCCCACATTACCCTTCGCTTTTAGGGTAGCTATAGAGAGCTTGTTAGCATCCATTTCTCAAGTATGAAAAGCAGAGGATAACATACCTGAAGAGGTGCTTTTATTTGTGACACTATTGTTAGCCTTCATTTGAGCGTTTGTAGACGACTGCCCACCCACGGTTTTGATAGAAGGAGGAACCGCAACATCATTTCCAAGAACAGACGGCGTGGCGGGGGCATGCGCTGCGTTTTTTGCAATCGCTTTCGGGTCAAACTTTCCGGCATACGCAGCTGGGGTGTTTTCGACGCCCTGTGGTGCAGGAGACTGGGGAGAACTAACGGCTGGTGATAAACCAGACTTCCTATCAATTTCTTCCAGTATGCTTCTCGCTCCACCGGACGCCGCTGCTTCCCGCTGCTTGCGCTCCTTTTCGGCTGCCTGTTTCTGCTTCCATGCCTCTAATTTGGCTAGACGCTCAGCCCTCTTCTCGTCTTCCGTAGGCGCGGTGGCAGGCCCTGGGGTTGAAGGCTTCGAGGTCTAGGGTCCGGGTGGTTAGTACTATTTGAACTGAGTTTAAAGCTAAAGAAACTAAACAATGGGAACACACCTCACGAGATTTTGAGTCTGAGCCCTTCGTCCGATCTCGGCTGTCGTCCCGTCTAGACTTGTGCTTCAAGTCAGCAGAATCGTCTGTCCGCCTCCGAGCTCTGTCGCGGGAGCCATCTCGCCTGCTCCGATAATCTCTATCGCGGCTTCTTCGGCGGTAGTCCCGGTCATTGTCCCTGTCTCTTGACCGACGGCGCTCGCGGGAGCGGTCTCGTCGACCTGGCCGATAACTTTCATCATCGCGGAAGTCGTCGCGTCTATCTAGAGAGCGGTCACGCCTCCGATACGAATTTCGATCGCGTTCACGGTCACGATATCGCCGCTGAAGTGATGGGAACACGGTTAGATACGCTGATAATGATTGCTAGAAAGTAGAGTACGCACCTCCGGGCTTCGAGATCTTCTGTAACCCCTTCCATCATCTCGTCGGCTTCTCTCGTAGCGATCATCGTCTCTGCGATTCCGTCTGGATGAGGAATAGGTGCTGCCTACAGGCGATGGTGAGCGAGTATCCCCGTGGCGAGCCATTGTTGCAGGCCAGCAGTGAGTGAGTTTTACTGAGACTCTAAGAGAACCCGAGGACACAGTCAAGATAGCAAGCAGTTTTTATATTACCCTTCCATTTGGCGTTGGATTCTGTTGATCTGTATCCGCCTTGGATCTCAACCTGGCGTTTTGGTGGCAAACTCGTCAGTCCTGATCTAGACACAGAGCTTGTCCTCGCATACCCTGGTTCCTCGTTTTCGAAACATCCTTGGTCATCACGTGATTAACTCCGCGATAACCTGATATCGGGAGCAATTTGGTAGCTCCTGATCACGTGTCACAATTTCCCCTTTCGGCAGAACCCAAACGAACTGGCGTCAGTCGTGAGCCCAGCCCCCCGGTTTCAGCTCAAGCTCCTGCGACCGAGCCCCTGCAGCAGATGCCCTGATCACACTAGGACAGCCCTTGCCTCTGTCAGACCATCCTTTGTTTTTTCTGTGCCCCGTCCCCATAATCCATCTCATATCTACATTATATTATTCTACCGTTTGGATAGCCATGCCTCTCAATCTAGTACGGCGTGGAGGGGGTGTCCTCCGCCACCTCCGTCTCAGCGATACCTTCCCACGCACCGCCCGTGTAGCAGTGTCGCAGACCTCTGTTAAGCGATTTTCGTTTGTCGCACGTCGTTCTTTCCCCTTGTCTTTCACTGCGAACATTCCTCGCTCGAGTGTGGTCGTCGGCGACTTGATCCGGACCTATGCTACTGTTGGCCGACCCAAGGGAAGCACAAGCAGCAGGACTAAGAAGACAGCGAAGAAAAGCACCCCGAAGAAGAAAAAGAAGGAATTAACTGAAACTCAGAAGGAAAAGAAGAAAGCACGAGAATTAAACCAACTTATCCGAGATCTCAAGAAGACTGCTTTACAACCACCCAAGAAGCTCCCAAGCACCCCATGGACGTTGGCCGTCACCAGCAAGATTCCAGAGGCACAAGTCACTACTCAGACCCCTGGAGAAGCATTCAAGCGAGCGACCGAACTTGCGCGGATGATCGGTCCCGAGGAGCAGGAGGTTCGTTATATTCACCCGCGATTTTCCTCTACGTTTCGAAGCTGCTAACTGTTCGCCCAAAGAAACTCATTGAGCTTGCGAACGCCAATAAAGCCCATAACAAAGCTGCCTTTGATCAATGGATCCTTTCACACACCCCACTCCAGATAAAGGAGGCCAATATTGCTCGACGACGGCTCGCTAAGATTAAGGACACGTCCCTCTCTCTTCTCCGGGATGAGCGTTTGGTGAAACGACCAAGCTCACCGTTCATTTTCTTCTTCAAAGAAAGACATGAAGCCGGCGACTTCAGACACATGGCTGCAGCAGATGCATCCGCACGGGTTGCAGAAGAATGGAAAGGCTTGACAGAAGGGGAGAAGGAGGTAAGCTTTGAATATAATATTATCTACAGGGTGAGCCCTTTTATTCTCGTTTTGAGCTAACGTCTGGAACTAGAAATATACCCAGTTGTTCAAGGCTGACCGTGAGCGTTATGAGCGTGAGTATCGTGAGACTTATGGCAAGGATGCGCCAGCAGAGAAGAAGAACGCCTAAAGCATTGTTGATCAATGTTTTATATTCCATAGCTCCATTCTCAAGGGGATTGATGTTTACCCGTTAATCTATCGGTGTGGGAGTAGTAACCTCAGTGTGGGTGTTCCTTTTACGGGGGGGGGGGGGGGGGGTTATTTTATTTGTACCCAACAGCTGCTGTCAGGTTGTGTCTTCTATTCCCTTATGATTTGTCTCTAACAGGCGTTATCCATGTATTTTTACGACGTTTCAATGTACTGTGGCTGTTTGGTTCAAGCAATGTGATTACCTTGGTGAATCACAAGCGACAATGTAGGATATCAATCCACGTACACGCAGGCGATCTGTAGGCAGGACGGAGGAGTGAGGTAACACAGGCATTCCCCAACCCATAAATCAACAGAAATATGCCATATAATATTTTTTGGATCAAGTTCAAAGATGTGTCGCACGACAACCCTGATACAGGGTTGCTATGTTTCGTAATCTGTAATAACTTCGAGTCCCAGCTGCCCAAGCACCGCAAGATTTATTCAAGAGAGCGGTCCAGTTCATAAACGGAAGAATAAAATGCCTCAAAAAAGGAAGTCTCCGAATATGCAATCCAACATTTTGTGCATAGCGGGTGGAGGGCTCATGTACCATGATTCGCACGGTTGATGATCATCTGAAGTCGAATTTGGTGGAAGCATGAAAAGAAACTCTGGATGAGGGTCAATCGCAAAAAATATACGGATTATTACACCACAGAACAATTATATGACGATCACAAACACAGCATCGACCCCAAGTTGCAGGTGCAGGCCCTGGGATTGAAGGCGGGCTTCCTTTGCTTTGCTTTTTTTGAGGGTTTCGGATGGCAGCAGTGATCGACAAAAAATACTCCAGACCAGTTCTGCCATTGAGTCATAACAAAACATAAGAAAGAGGAGTTCGAGTCTTGGGGGAGGAAATTAAGGATGAAATTCTGTCAGTTCGTGCAGGGACTTCATGTTGGGCATACAAAAATGCAGATAGGGCCCCTGGTCATTGGATATTGCAATTTAGCCTAACCCGTCAAACAATAATGGTCTGACTTGGGTCCGCCAAAATATTCTGGTATGCCACCGAGCACTTTCGTGGCTCAGCCCGAACTTTCAGTAAAGGCAAGCTCTTCAACAAACTTCCCAAGACAAGGAGGTCAACAGGGTTGATTCAGGCCCAGGAGTGAACGCGTGCTCTTGTTGTTGGATGGTCACTTGACTCAACGGAAAATACAGAGTAGTTAAAGCTTGATGGGTAACGAAGAGTGGAAAATAAAACAAAACAAAAACAAAACAAAATGGATCAGTTCCCTGCGTCACAGTATGCCATATTTGGAGACAGGGCGTTGATGGCGGTGTCAAAAGCACCAGGACCCCCGCCAACGATCCAATCAAGGTGTTTCTCCATCCGTGTCCATGGATCCCATAGGCTGTGGGCGAGGCATCGCCTTCGATGCGGTGAAGAAATAGCAGCCAGAGGAGGAAAATCCATTATCCCACACAGCATCAGGCTGTTGAGAGTTATTTCTGATACCCGAGGTTCTCGCTGAATAATATGCAAGGAATAAATGAAAATGTACCTTATCCTTTCTGAGTATGATTCTTTTTAACCTGCAGATGTGAAGAGTAATAATGCAATGCAGTGTCAGTTTCTCAAAGTGAACTCCACACATCAAAAGCATCCAGATTCAAGAGGATCCATGGGAAATACAGTGGATACTTATAGTTGCCATGTATCTCGTGTCAGAAATTCGCGCTGTATTTGCCTTTCAGGTTTTTCCAATCATCTTTTCATTATCACCATTACAAGGAAGAATTTATTCGTTTTCAAAGTTTACCTCCCCCAAAACCTACTAGTTACTTAGTTTCCCTCCCTGCATGGGATCCCGCGGGAGTCCTCCAAAATGCCCAGCCATCGAATTGTTGACGATTGAACTACACATCCCTCGGGTCGAACCAAGGAACCGGTCCTTTTTAGTTTCTCTTAATGTTTCCTCCAAACCCCACTTGGGTTGGCGACAACAAACACCACACCCCTCTGTCTGTCCTCCGTAGTACGTCGGCTTTGGGCAGAGCAAGTAGCTGCGACTCTCGAGTGGAGTAATGATTCGATCGCTTCGAGCCACAAGGAAACGAGAGAAGGGAAAGGAAAGAGAGATATAGAACGATATATTCCCATACTTATCGTACATGAATCTGCCTTGAACCCATCTCACTGGGGACTCTTACACCTTCATTCGTCCCCCTGTCCACACCATCTGCAGCACCATCCGGCGTGAAGGAGGGGTGGGATCTTTATCGATAGGCGCTTCCTCCACCGCCCAACTTTTGCGCCCTCCTCTCCGGTGTGTGAGTGGTGTGTGCCTGCGTGACTCTTCATCTTGCATCCTTTCTTTTCCAATTTCCCCCCATTGCTCATTACCATCGACCCAGATACCTCCTATCACTGATTACGGATCTGAGTACGCCTATCCTATCCCGTTTAGCCGTGGTTCTTCCTTAGTTCTTCCCTAGTCTTGTTCGCTCCCAGCCACCGTTTTACTCTTGGGAAATCAGATCATCAAGACATTCCTCCACCATGCCGATCAATGCGTAGTACAGATTCCACGGTAAGCATCCTGAGAAACTGAGAGGGGGTAGGTGTCAAAAAGCAATTCAAAAAGAAAAGGAGAAAAAAAATTTTTTTTGCCTACCCACCATCGTTCGTGCAACCACTGACAACATCGGATGGCTGAAACTTCTTTGTTTACATTCCTAGCTGTGTCCATTGCATACCCGGCCATCCAATCCTATCGAGTATCTTGACGATCCTCAGCAGCATCGCTCTCCTTCATTCCCACCCACTCCTCAAGGGCCATGAATTCCAGCTTTTTCTTCCTATCCTTACTTCTCCCTATTATTGAACCTCTTGGTGCTGCCCTTGTTCATCTCTCACTTCCGACCAACGACAGATGCGCTTTTCTTTTGCCCTCTGTCCACAAATTTTAGTTCCCGACTGAGGAGCTTCAAGGGTCGCTTTTGGCCTTCTTTGGTCTTACTAGGGTTTGTAAATTATATCAAGGGAGTTTTGCTCCTTATCTAATACTTCCAGGGCTTTCGAGGGAGGGCTACTTACTCACCTCCTAATCTTTAGATTCCTGGCTGTCTTACTCCTGCAGGCTTTCTTTACCCAAACTGAGCAAATTTCAACGCGGCCACAAGCTCGCCTACGTTCGATGAAATTGGTACTTATGCGCGTGGTATGATTTAGTCGCTGGCCATCCTTACGATCGTCATGGATGTTGCGCACATATTAAACGACTGGGGACAGCCGAAAGGCGAGCTATTACCCAGCGCCGCAGTTTCTGAGAAACGGCAGACCGAGGGGTGTAACGGGATATGCGGGCTATTTACGGTGAGGGGAAATTATTCGGGAAGACAGGCAACCATGGGTGAATTTTACGAGGAAATAGGAATTCAACGACATGGTGTGTCTCCGGGAAGAGTGCATGCTATGGCTGAGGTATGCTAGTACTACAATAGAACTGTGTCATGGTTTCCAGCAGCGCTGATTGTCGGGTTTACACAAGGGCCCCAAACACTACTCGAGATTCTCACCTAGGGCTGCATTGAGCTTTGAAATAGACCTCAAAATCCCAGATTCCCCCGACCACTGCCGTCCCCCACCTTCGTACGACGATGCGGTGAACGACCTTCCTCCTGAATATTCTACCGTGGCGCCCCTCGCTCAGCGAAAGGACTTCACGCAGGATACTAGTTTTGAGGGAAAAGGGTATACAAAAGGGAAGCCATCTTGTCAGTCTATTGATTTTGACAATCCCTACGGCATTAGGGAGCATAAGGGGAAAAAGAAAAAGGCAACCAAGAGTGCGGCACCGCCTCCTCCGGTGCAAAACGATCCCCCCCCACCGGAAGATAACAATGGTGGTGATAACCCGGATGAAAGTACTGGCAATGGTGGAGGGGGCTCTGGGGATGGGAACAATGGGGATGACGGTAACAACGGAGGCGATGGGGGGGATGGCGGCGGTGATGACTGGGGTTGGGGCACCACTACAACTAAAAAGAGCAAGAAGAAGAAAAAGGAGGAGGAAGAGGAAGAAAAGAAGAGAAAAGAGGAGGAGGAGGGAGAGAGGCTGCGAAAAGAGGAGGAAGAACGCCTAGCAAAGGAGGAAGAAGAACGAAAGGCTGCAGAAGAGGCTGAGGCTGCGGCGAAAAACAGCCTTAGTTGGGCTGACGATGCTGAGAATAATGACGACTCGTGGACTGGGGCTGGTTTCACAACAACAACTGGAAAGAAGAAGAAAAAGAAGGGCAAGGTATGTGCCACTTGACAAAATGAAATATCGGCTGCTTAATTACTGGACAGGTTGAAACGATCGAACCCGAGCCTCCGTCGTCGAATGCATTCCAGGACATTAGCTTGGGCGATGGGGCACCGCAACTAGACCTAAGCCTCGACCCCCCTAAAAGCGAGGGCGGGGGCTTCAGTTTCGGCGGATGGGGCAATAGTTGGGCGACAGGTAGTGGTAGTAAATGGGGACTCGACTCGCTAACCGGTGGTAAAGACAACAAGGGGAAAGACGAAAGTAATAACCCTTGGTCTACCACTAAGAACGATCCTTTAAAAACCTCGGTTGGGTTCGATTTTGGAAACTTCGATAACCCTGCACCCACTACCAAGGGTGACGCTGAAGGGGGGAAGAATGAGGATGAGGATTGGGGTTTTGCCCCAGCGAGCAAGAAGGATAAGAAGAAGAAGAAGAAGGACGCGGAGGAAGAGATTCTTATCGAGCCCGAACCAGTTAAGGAGCCCGAGCCGGCGCCCGCGGTTGACAACGCTTGGGGACTCGGCCTTTCTAAGAAAGAGAAACGCAAGGGTAAGAAGGACGCCCCAAAGGTTGAAGAGCCGGAACCTGCGGAACCTATCGTTGAAGAGCCAAACGGCGATAATGCTTGGGGCAATACCGAGCCAGGGAAGACTAACGAGGACAACAACGACTGGGGTGGTTGGGATGTACCAGCAAAAAAGAAAGATAAGAAAAAGAAAGTGGATGACCTTCCTCCCGAGGAGCCTCCCGCTCCTGAGCCACCTAAGGCACCTGTGCCTGCCCCGGTTGAAACCAACGATTGGCTTAGTGCTGCCTTGACCCCGGGTTCCAAAAAGAGTAAAAAACAAAGAAAGAAGGAGGAGGAGGAGAGGAAGAAGCGAGAGGAAGAAGAGCGGAAAAAGCAAGAAGAGGAGGAGGAGCGGAAAAGACAGGAGGAAGAGGAGGAGAGAATAAGAAGAGAGGAAGAGGAAGAGCGATTGAGAAAGGAAGAAGAGGAGGAAATGTTGAGAAAAGAAGAGGAAGAGCGCAAAGCAAAGGAAGAGGCTGAAAGAAAAACTAAAGAAGAGGCTGAGAAAAAGGACGATGGTTGGGGTTGGGGCTTCACTTCAACCGATAAGAAGAAGAAGAAGAAGAGCAAGCTGGTTGATCTTATACCACCACCCCCACCACCAGCACCAGAGCCTGAGCCTGAGCCCGAGCCATTGATTGAACCAGAGCCTGAACCCGAACCTGAGCCAGTGGTTGAGCTCGAGCCCGAGCCTCCAGCCCCCACATTACCGGATGATCCCCTTTATGACAACTGGTACGAGATATCTTCGAAAGAGCGAAAAAAGCGGGAAAAGACATTGAAGAAGAAGGGAATGCCTATTCCTGGGAAAGATATTGCCGTCACGCCCCCCAAGCCCGCCGAAGACCCTGCACCAGAACCAGAACCAGAGAAGGCCCCCGATCCGGTCCCGGAAGAGATCCCCGCTGCGGAGCTAGAGCCTATCCCAGACGAAAATAACCAGCTTGTTGAGATAGTTCGTGAAGAACCAATCGAGCAACAAATTGAAGATGATAGCTGGGGAATATGGGGAACATCAAAAGACAAGAAAAAGTCAAAGAAGGGCAAAATTACAGAGGAGCCCCCACCTCCAGCACCTACACCTCCTTCTTTAGGATTTGGTTTGGATAGACAAATGACGAGGGAGTCGGCTAATATACCAGAGGACTCCATCTGGGACGAGCTTGATACCAAGCCGTCGAAAGCAACCAAGAAAGGCGCGAGTACTGAGGACGCCCCTAAGGCCAGAGGCTTTTGGGCTAGTTTGGGCGCAGCTACGATGGGCAAACCAAAGGCAACGAAGAAAAAGCCCGAAGACATGCCAAAATCACTTGAACCAGAGGAGGAGGCAAATACTGAAGGTGTTGAAGACGACTTACTTATTGATGTCGGTGATGAGCCAAACGAGGCTCCTGCGCCTATCGCGCCTGAGGCACCCGCACCCCCAGAGCCAAGCGCGCCAGCCGCGCTGACAACAAAGACAAACATTGGCACCTCCAAGGCTAAACCCCTGTCCAAGCTCTCAGTTGCAGAGCGCATCAGCGCTCTTGAAAAGGCTAAGAAGGAAAGGTTAAAAGAAAAGGCTGCCGAAAAATCGAAGGTTAAGGAAGTTCTACCCCCTTCCCCGGTGCCCGTGGAGCCCCCGCAGCCGGAGGTATTGGACATCGAACCGGAGCCAACAAAAACTAAAACGTCACGGGATTCTGTGCCAGGAAGCTTCCCCGATGCATTTGATGACGAATATGATGACGTGCCTCCAGTAGAGGTAGAGCCAGTTCAGGAACCCGAGCCTGAGCCCGAGCCTAAAAAACCTGAAGTCGAACCTCCCCTACTGTCAAAGAAAACGAAAAAAAAGGAGAAAAAGAAGGGAAAAGTCATCGCACTTGAGCCTGAACCTGCCCCCGAACCTGAGCCCGTCCCCGAGCCGGTGCCTGAGCCTGTGCGAGAGCTGGAGCCGGAACCTGAGGTCCTCTCAAAAACTGAGAAGAAGAAAAAGAAGAAAGCAAAACAGGTTGAGCCTGAACCAGAGCCAGAAATCCTACCAGAGCCAGAGCCGGAACCTGAACCAATCCCCATCTCAAAAACCGAAAAGAAGAAAAAGAAGACGAGGCAACTTGAACCAGAACCGGAGCCGGAGCCGGCGGTATTCATAGCACCCGACCCGGAACCAGAGCCGGAACCGGAACCAGTATTCTTATCAAAGACAGAGCGAAAGAAGAAAAAAAGAGCACAGGCACTCGAATCCGTGCCTGTGCCAGAACCGGAGCCAGTTCTGGAGGTCGATCCTGAAACCGAGGCAGAGAGAGCCATCCAGTTAGACGAAGAACCACTCACTTTCAAGCCTGAGAAGATGGCTAAAAAGAGCAAGAGAAGTTCCAGAAGGTCTGTGCCACCGCAAGAGCCTCTCGCCCCTGATGATATTATGGTAACCGGCGCACTGGACCCCGATGCGGGTGGTCCTCCGACGCCGCCATTGGATATCACAACACCCGAGAAGCCGGTTAGAAAGGAACGCGCCCGTGTAGAACGCACTCCAGGTGTTTCATCCTGGGGATTCTGGGGCGCTACGCCTCCTAGGAAGCCTTCTGCCAGAGAAGCCAAACCCAGTCGGAAGGAGCCCCCTGCCCCAGAAATGGGGCGGTCAAAGTCAACCAGGCGGCCAAGGCTAAGAGAATCTGAGAATGAAGCAGAGAGGTCGTCTGCTTCCGATAGGGATAGACGGCGAGAATCCAGATCTAGCAAAGGCATGACGTTTTCTAACTTCATTCTCGGGGCTCCTCCGCAACCTACACGCACGAACTCAACCCGAAGAGCCCATGGTTCGAAGCGCACTTCGAGACATCAGTCTGTTGATATGCAAGATGCTGGATTTCCTACCCCACCTCCAGAAGAAAGGCCTGTATCCGACAAGGCCGCTAGAATGATGGGGACTGGCGTCTCAGCCCCTCGAGAAAGGATACATGAACGCAAAAAATCCAGTAAATCTACAAAAGATGGAGTTGAAAATAAAACCTATTCTAACATGATTTCTATAGGAGCTCGTGACCCATATCCTATCGATGACGACGATCTCGTGATGGTCAACCGGGATGATGTCGAGTTCGACGCCCCCAAGGAGGGCTCAAGACATTCCGGGCGTTCTGCAAGAAGAGTAAGTAATATCAATAACCCGGAAATTTAGTCACCTATTTTTACTAACTCCGTTACTTCCTAAACGATTAAGTCGAGGTCAAGCCCTGAAGAACTTCATGAGGACGAAGTGATGGTTGAGAATGACCACTCCCGTCAAGTTCCGGATATCATATCCGGCCCCGATGACATGGCATTTGTAGAAGCTCCGCCAAGAGAACGACGTCCAAAACGACCCAGCAACGCTCCGAAACGACCCGAACCTAGCGGCTTCATGGGTTTGATCGGATCTCTGCGGAGATCTGCACGGCCCGAGGCCCCAGAGCGCCGAAAGTCCCGATCGCGTCGTGATGAAGATGTGAGATACATGACCGAGCCTGAGAGGGACGAGGGCCGCGAGCAAAGACGGGAAGAGAGGAGGAGACGCTCTATACGTCCGGATACTGATGGTGAAGGATTTGGTCCGGAAGCCGGCATGGTAGGGGCTTTCCCAGAAACGGAGGCAGAGGATGTCGAGGCCAGGAGGGCGGCTCGTAGAGCACGACGTGCTGCGCGACAGGCAGCTGAGGAGCTTCGTGAGAGCGAAGTCCGGGAAGCTGAGGAAAGGCGGGCGCGTCGACGGGAAAAGGAAAGAGCTCGTGAGCGTGAGCGTGAGGAATACGAGCGACAACTCCAAGAAGAGGAAGAAAGACGCCTTGAAGAAAAGCGCGCACGTAGAGCCGCTCGTGCAGAGCGCCGTGTGAGAGAGGAGCAAGAGGCCCGGGAGGCTGAGGCCCAAGCCCAAGCTCGAGCTGCTGAACGCCGCGAGCGAAGAAGGCAGCGGGAATCGGGGATGTACAATTATCCAGGTCCAGGATACGACCCTAGACAAAGACAGCACCCCCCTCGGGTCGATGACAGAGCCGCCAGAGAGTTCTATCTTGATGGCTACGAGGCTGAAAAGCCTCGTCGATCCCACCGATCAGGGGATGAGGGCGAGATGTCGAGACGTCGAAGGCCCAGAGCATCACGGGACCCCACAGCCCCTACACCAATGCTTCCAGGAGCACGAAAGGATAAAACCTCATCCTGGATTGACTCGCAGGCGACAGAGCCTCCCGAGCCACCACAAATCGTACCAACTTTCGTGGACATGCCTCTTGGTCCAGAAGAGCAAGGGCAAGTACACTCAATCGAATCTGATGAGGAGGCACGACGCGAGCTGCGTCGACGGGGTCGACGCCGGAGCAAGTATCCCGGGCTTGACGATCAACAGATAGAAGAAGAACGTGCACAGAGGCGAGAGTCCCGGCGAGCAGAACGCGACGGGTTCAAAACCAGCTCTGGTAGTGGAGACTACGAGCGAGAGCGCGGGATGAGGTATGACAACCGGCAGCCTCCAGACTATCCAAATGCGAAGATGCCCGGTTGGCTCAAAAAATTCACTGTTTTTTGAATTCAACCATGATCCCAGGTAATTGAAATAGGGGAGAAAGCAGAAAATATTAGTCTTTCCAAAGCGCACATATACCCGTATGATTGATATGATGAGATGTCAGCATGATGAATGTTTGCATTATGATTTTTGTCATTAACTTTTTTTTTTTTTTTTTTTTTTTGATATTGTCATTTTGACAGATTGATGACATACCCTGCAATTCTGCGTTCCCCTCCTCCTGGTACTTAGTTTCTCCTTCTGGTTGAAACATTGTTTGTTATCTTTGATATAATGTATATTCAACAAATGCTATTAAATCAATCACGCTTACCACATTGATAAAGGTTCTTTTGTCAAATTTCTACATATTCTGCATATGCTCTAAACCACATAATTTAAGGCCACCCCCGTTTTCCCCAAAAGAAAAAGCCGTCGGGCTATGTAGATACCCCACTACAGTTAACCCTAACTATACAACCGGTTCACCCTCTTGATTTTCTACTGGCATACCACCAGATCCATGCTTCTGACGCCGTTTCTCCTCCAGGTAGAAACGCCCGCTCTCGTAAATACTCAAGTAAATGCTCAGCGAGACTGCCGTCCAAATGACTCGAATCGCACCTCCCCGAAACAGGCCCTTCAGGCCCTCATTCTGCAAAGTCCGTCTTCCAACAACCCAAGCACCACTCCTCCGTCGAGTTCGTATGCCTCCACTCCTTCCAGTCACTCCGTCACCCGGCACAGGGGAGCCACCATCACTGGCAGCAAGCATCATCCTCGTCTTTACTACATCAATCGGGGTCGTAACAACTGCAGCAATACTCCCCGATACACTTGCCGCCATACCCGTGAGCAAAGCACGTTCCCAAACGGACTCTTTCCCTTCCCCCCTCAGACCGGCATCACCATCCGTAACAGCGAGAACACCACTACTCGTGGCGCTAGTTGCTCGTAAATCCAATTCCCGAGTACGCTTCTTCTTCTTCTTCTCCTCTCTCCAACCCACAAGCCTTCCCTTTACATACTCAAATATCGGGAAATTCAAGCCCGTAAACGGTAAATTCCTCCCAACTAGCGCCGTATATCCACTCCAAAGCTTCCACGGAGTCTTCCGGAACCGACTCAGCACTTCCAACGTGACATATCTCCTCCTCTTATTATGCAAACTATGACCGTTTCCCTCCTGCAATTGTTGGTGCGTTGGCTCTTGCTCCCGCGTAATATTGATCACCTGGGCATTCTGCTTGATGACCTCTGCGGGCGTAAGCATCAAGCACGATACCATTTCCGCTACAGATGACGAGATCGCATTGATAACGGGTGTTGAGGCAGAATGCGCAAAGGGCACAAGACGGTTTCGGCATGGTGAATGGTTGCCGGAGTGGGAAGAAGACTTATTCAGGGTGAATTTTACGGCTTCGTAGGTGGTGAAGAATGCTCCTGCTTTTGCGAGCACCCAGTGTTTCAGTATATTATACCAGAATTAAAAGGTGAAGGAGACAGAAGGGGGCTTGGGGGGGATACAGGCAGGAATCGTCGAAAGGACGACGCTTGATACACCCTGGTATAAGCCACGAAACAGTATGTTCTTCCTGATTGCGCCTGTCCGGGCATCTTTGTAGATCTGGTCGTAGTGCGGGGACTGGATTCGGGTTTTGAGGGTGTCGAAGGGATAAACGAGGAAATCGACTGTTACGACGGCGACGGCGCCAGACTAATTATACGCATTAACAGGTCAATAGGTGATATCGATAGATTTTAAAGACTCGATGCAGCAATGGCAGCGTACGATCCAGATGTCAAGGTTTGTATTGCGATTCATCGAAGGGTGTTTCTAGAATAGAGCATTGCAATGGGAGTAAGGAGTAGGTATCTTGATGAGAGGCAATGTCCTCGGCATACTAAAGGACTAAAGAATGACGATTTTATTCGCATGCTGAATACACGCTTAAGAATGTCATCACCTCATCCATACCTTGCGGTCTCTTGGGGGGGGGATCCTTATCTAATCAGTTATCGATTGCAGTTTGGTGGTTGCATTGATGAGGTCATTTGATTTCACGTGTGCACATATGCCCTAATGCATAATTAGGGCTAGGTGGACCAACCCAGGATCAGGGAGATATCGGGCATGGAAAGATGGCTAAGGGAGGCTGCTGGAACGCAAAAGAAAACAGTAAGAGCGTTATTTAAAGTAATATAAGCCAATCAAAACATCTCTAGTCATATCCTGCAACTCTACTCGTCACCGGAATCAATAATCAGGAGACATATTAACAGTCAGATACAGAATTTTCCCGTTCCTTACGCCGTAAGGTCATGCATGCAATTCCCAGTAATCCCCACACAGTTTGTTTGAGATAAAAGCATCAACCCGTTACGTCACTCACTCATCATTTGGCAACCTCTCCAGGCAACAGATTCCCCTTGACTGCGAACATCTTACCCGTTGTGGACGAAACGAAGCTGTCGATCTGGCGCGCATACTGCTCGACTTGTCGGCTGTTGAGCATGCTATCCAAGCGGCTGGGCTCCTGGGGTAGCTTAAAGAGCCTTTGCCATTCATCTTCAGGGAGAGGAGCCTGCTTAAGGGTAGCACGGGTGGCATTCTCAGCCTTGCGCTTGGTTTGCCAGGCGGTGATCTTGGCCTGCTCACGGGCAAGCGAGCGCTGGTAGTACTGGAAGTTACTGGTCTCGGTGTGGTGAGTCTCGATGCTGTCAAGGAGAAGGTCACAGTTCTTCTCGAGGAAGGGGTCGATGCTGAGGGAAAGGTTGTCGAAGTTGGGTGCCAAAATAGGGTTTTTGGCGAGGGGGCTAGACTCCAGAGCGGCAAGTGAGGGAGGGAATTCGGTGGGTACCGACTGGGTTGAGTTCTGAAGCTGATGGATGAAAGAGGTGATCAGGTGGGAGTTGTGGATTTCAATCGGAAGTTCGACCAGAATGTCCTGGTATCTCAGGTTGGATTTTTGCAGTCTAAGAAATAGATTTAGCACACACCCACACACACACACACTCACTCACTCAACCGATCCCAAGGGCCTCAAACTCCGGGAACATACTCTTCGGCGGTGAACTTGTTGTCCTTGAAAGCAGTCATGAACTTGGGGGACAGGCGGAACGCCCGTAAGCTCAAGCTTCCTTGAGAGCTGCGGCTGACATCGTGAACGAGAGCGACTGTCCTCTCGTTCATTTCCTTCTGATAAAAGAACTGGTTCTCAATCACGTTCATGTTGACAAAGTTGCCCATGTTGGCGCTCGTGTACCAACCAATGTTGTTTGCATCGACATTGACTTCCCGGAGCATACGGATCATCTCGGCCTGGTAAGCAGTGTTGGCCTTCGCACGGGGGGCTGCAGCGGCAGGGTTGGGTGCCGTATTGTCAAAGTGCGATTCGGCGGGCGCCTCAACAACCGGAAAGGGGAAGGAGTTGGTGATTTCCAAAGTACCACCAACATCCATACCAACGATCGAACCAGTCGCAGTCGTTGGGAACGATTGAGAGCAATGCTTGATGATCTTCATAACGACCTATATTGTTCGCAAATATATATGAGTACCAAGGTCGTCCATCGCGTATATCAAAAATTTATCAATATTGCGGGCGGGGGGCAAGGTTTTTCGGTAGGGAAATGTTCATACCAGGGCCTCGACCTTGACGGCCGTGAGGGGGACTTCTTTCCTATATTAAAAATTAGCATGATACGCAACCAGACAAAATTGCGATACGATAGGAAGTACTTACTCCGCCATGTTGGATGTTGTAGCGCGGGGAAACGCGAGTGAGTGACGGCGACAACGATTCAGCTGTCAGTCGGCGATGGTTTGTGTGGATGGAATCGAACATTTTCCCACCGCCTAAGTCCAAATGTAGTTAGCGCGCCAAGACCCATAAAAGGGAGACACCAGATGCTTCTTATATTGGTTCTTTGGCATTGGTATTCTTTGAGTATAAGCCAACTTACACGGAATTTTTATGGTGATGCTGGCAATAGTGCGCTATTAAAAATCTACTCCGCCGTACGGCCTTTGTGTTTTGACTTTTTGCTTCCAAGCGAAGCATACAGTCTTTTTACAAACAGCCGGTCCACTTCAGGATCCCGCCAGAATGGGAAACATTAAAGATCCATAAAATCTAAGTCGCTAAATCCTCGAAAAGACATTATTGATTGTGTAGGATTTCGAAACACAGAATGCTTCCTCCGATAAATGTTGTTTTCCGAGAGCAAGGAGTGGGAGTCAATTGCACGCGTACAATGCTAGACAATAATGAGTAACTACTCCATTGTGCCAGGTGGGGAAACATTACTCCTCCCTCTTCTCTGAGTACACCAAGTACCAAATCCATTATCTTATTCTCTTTCACCCCCAAGCAAATAGCCCATCTCCTTTTTTCTAATCCGTCGTACCATTGATTTGAGAACATGTCTTTCGAAACCTTGCATTATGGTGAAAGCCATAGCCTCCAAACCGTAACCGTCGCAAAGACACCAACCCCGCACAAGAATAGCTATTGGGTGATGTACAGATCCCCAATTAAGATATTCCAATGCAACCCACCGAGAAATTCTATATCCGCTAACATGTATAATAAACTTGCAGTCTCATCCATGGCGGAGCCTGGCGCGACCCAACGCAAACAGCAACTGGGTATCTCGAACCTGCCGCCGCTATCCTCTCTACTTCACTGATCTACAGCCGTATCGCCGCCTTCGCATCCGTCAATTACCGTCTCAGCCCCCATCCAAGTTACCCACAAGATCCGTCTACGACTAGGCCTGCCGAATATCGTTGCGCCCGCCATCCCGACCACATTCACGACGTGCAGAGCGCCTTAGCATTTCTACAACGCAAATACCGGTTTGGGGAGAGGTATATCCTCGTTGGACATAGCTGCGGCGCTACGCTGGCGTTCCAAACAGTGATGGGACGGTTCCGGATAAGTAGTGCGCTTGAATATCCCCTTCCAACAGCGATACTAGGAATGGAGGGAATATATGATCTGAAATTGATCCGGGATATGCATCAGGACATTTCTGCCTACCAGCAATTCATCGAGTGTGCTTTTGGATCTGATGAGGGCGGATGGGATTCAGTATCTCCAGCTGCTGTGGAGGGACCGGAAGGTATTAGCGGAGGGTGGGATATAGGGCAATTGGCTGTACTAGCACACTCGCCCGAGGATTCTCTAGTCGATCCTACCCAGAAAGATAAAATGGGGGCGGTTCTAGCTCGGTGGGCAAAGGTACCCTCAACAGCCTCAAGAAGAGTTGAAATCCTAGATGTAGAAGGAGAGCACGACGAGGCATGGTTAAAAGGAGGAGAGCTTGCTAGAGCTATCACGTTTACACTTCATAAGCTTCAGGAACTAGGCCTCTAACTTAACTTCGACCACCCCATCTTTTCCCGCCTGGTATTTTCAGTACTCACGATCAGCCAGGAAGGAAAATGGAGATATTCAGTTATTTCTTGTTTCTTGATTATGTTCCAAAACACCCTAGAGGGCAGGATTGTGAAACTAGTACACATTAGAAGAACAGGAAAATAGGCCTGCCATTTTCAGAACTTCCAACACCCACCAAGACTCGTTATCGTAATTGCACAATGCACGTAAAATACCATACGCCCTATGTGTCCGGCAGACACAGCCACTCGAGAATGCGAAGGAAATGAAAGGGAATAGAAAAGAAAATCATGGAAAAGAAGCCACAGGGAGGGCAGAGCCAAAATCTGTCCCAAAGAAATGGTGTGCTGCCAGCTACTGCATAAAATGGCTCTCGTCAGGATAGGAAATTAAGGAAAAGGTGAAGACAGGAGGTGCCCATAATAATTCAGTTTCCAAGATCCATACGGCCTGAAGCAGCATCGCCTAGCACTCGTCCATCCTTAGTGCTGAGACTCTGGTCATCTTCCTCATCCTCCAGCTCTTCGTCCTCGCTCTCTTCAACATACCTCACCTCAATCCCAGCATCACGAAGGCGTGACTTGGTTTCCTCACGATAGCGATCCTGCCAGCGCGCTAGCGCGGCACTGGCATGTACCCGAAATCCATAAATACGTGGCTCATAACGACGGATGCTTTTCTCGGGAAGAAGAGCTGGATAGACCTGGAAGAGCATGCTGGGAAAAGAGGTACCGAAATACGCGCCATCAATAGAGGCGTGTCGGGAGGATTTAGGGTTGTAAATATCCTCGCATTTCGAGCAAAATAGGCGAACAGTGCTCATGTTTGCGATATCATGCTGTCCCATTGGGAGGAGAGGATGTCCGTCACACATAACACGGGGGCACTTCCCAAAATCGCCCTTCTTGTACTTTTCGACCTAAAAAAGAGTGAAAGAAGGGTGTCAACAATTACCATTGACACTAACCAGGGTGTCGCATACCATCTTCGCAAGACCACGTGTGGTCACAATGTATCTAGCATGAACCAGTCCGTAGAGATGTCGGGCGGACTTTTCAATTTGCTCGCGGAGATCATCATCCGCATCAAGGTCGAATACATCGGTCACCAGATCCAAGGCATATTGATAGTAAGGGACCTCCGTGTTCAGGCCGGTAAGGTTAAATCGATCGGTCAAGTATTCCTCATCAATCTCACAAAAATACTCGTTCCCCCTGGATGAGATGAACTGTTTGCGCCAGTTAGATATCGGTCGTGGAAGCGTGATATGATACGTAAATCCCAACATAGTGCGAACGGTAACACATGAGACTCGCCCTCTAAGCCGAATCATAGCGAACAGGGAAAACAGGGTGGATACACGATTTTGGGGGGGGAGAACTATAGAAGCAAGAAGAAGAGCAGAAGCAGTAGCACATTCAATAAACTCCATATAATCCCTTCTCATGTCTTGCCACAATGGCATTGTGAAGCGCACCCAGGCCCCTTCCTTTCTTGAAAAGCGAACTGCGGCCCAAATGTGCGGGGAAGGTAGGAATCCAGCAGGTGTATATAAGACTCACCCAATCTCTCCAGTAGCTAGTAAAATCGCTATCAGTCTCACTATTAAAATCTTCCATCATTTTGACCGATCGACAAGAACAAGGAATATATCTGAAGGCAAGATTATTTTCTTCGCTTTGCCTGTAGCAGTTCCCGAGAAGAAAGGGTATGTTAACCCGAGAGCAGGAGAGCCCCAAGAACTGTACAGCAGGAATAATCTTCCTCAGAGCATCCAAGGACTGCGATACAAATAAAAATAAGGATAAGAGGGATATTATATCGTGGAGAAGAAGAGGTTGGCTAGGTATCGGTGGTTTGAGTGTGTGTTTCGCCATCTTCCGTTGGCTGTTATCAGCGGATCATCCCAATCAGGACTAGCGCGGGGTCGGCGGTCAAGTCCAAATAAAGTCATCTCTCACCGCCTTCCAAAGCATTCCTCACTTTATAATTGCGGCCTGAGGCAGCATTATATTTTTAACCAAAACCAGTTGTACGAGGTATACACAGTTGAGAAGTTCAGGCTGAATCTAGCCCGTCAAAAGAAAAAAACCCAGATCTATTTCGAGGCCTTGACACTTTGGTTTCCAATGGTAGATCCATAGATCGGAGCTGACCATATCCTGTTCTGGTCGCGAAAGGATTACTGCTTATAAACCACCCTCAATTCTAACTTTCACCATGCAGATAGTTAGCACCCATCAGACTCTTTTTATTCCTAAGGTTGAGAAACTCTTCTATTTTAGAACAATCTACCAATGCCCACAAGAGGTCCACACCCCGAATAGTGCCTAGCGAGGCGCTCAAAATAACAAAGGTACACAAACTCTAGAAACATGACGCTCCATATAATAGAAATTACGAATGGTAAGTCTTGAGCCTCGTCCGCTTAGAGGCTCTTGAGGTCACTATAGTGGAGACCACGGGGTATGAATATGACCCTAGTCCTAGTCCGAGGTAGTTCTGTCGTAGACTCAAAAGCCCGGGGAGACAGGTCACCTGCCAGAGATGGAAGGCAGCTGCAGTCCAGGTTGAAATTTATCGTGAGTTAATTTCGACTTCAACCAGACTTCATTATTTCTCCTTCTCGTCATTTAAAAATTGCTATGTTAAATCGTAACAATGTTCATTATTCATTAGTGCATTCTGAGTTTAGCTCCCTCCTATTACATTGTCTCGTCCTGACACTCGTCTGGATCACTCAACCCTGAGATCTCAAAAGTCCCCAACAAATTGAAATGAAAAGAAATAAACTGAAAAGGGTATAAGGGAGCGAAGCAGTTAAA
This sequence comes from Aspergillus biplanus, assembly GCA_027569045.1. NCBI lineage: Eukaryota > Fungi > Ascomycota > Eurotiomycetes > Eurotiales > Aspergillaceae > Aspergillus > Aspergillus biplanus. Next base: position 577,293 of record JAPDEJ010000009.1, on the reverse strand, counting down.
GATACGCCAAAAAGCATTACAAATGAAAGTAAAAGAATGAACCATGCTGCAAAAGCCAAAGTGAGCATGAGGGAGTTATCAAGAGTCAATCATATCGGATCTGTTCACTCCTGGAGCCTACGAACCACCTTTGCATAAACTCGCATATCACCCCGACGGGTATATCCAACCAAAAAGTCACTAATAATGCGAACATCTTCGGGGGTGGTATCGTGCATCTCAAAGTCAAAGCGACGAGAAACGTACGCAATCGTCAAGTATAGTTCGCTGTATGCCAGACTACGATGAGATTAGCTTTTGCCCATGGCAGCTCGAACTAATCACGAATTAAAATAGGAAAAGCTCACTTCATCCCTAAACAAATTCTACTTCCTTTGGTAAATGAGGTGATGTAGCGGAAAAGCTTGTCGTTCACCGTTCCGTCCGCTTGGATCCATCTCTCTGGGTCGAATTTGTTCGGGTCAGGGTAGATAGTTGGGTCAAGATGAACAAAATAGCTAGACGTGCTCACGGGTGTCTATAATGGGGGGGAAGCGTCAGCACGATGACTGGAAAACACATCATTCAAGGCTTACCCCAATGGGAATTTCATAATCCTGATATTTCAAGACTTCATTAGTGGGAACTCGAGGAAGCCGGCAGACGAGACCAAAGCCCAGGCGGAGGCACTCGCGGATTACTCCAGTCTGTTGTTCCACGGTTAGAATCCGCCACGTTGAGAGTAAAGGAAACCCGGGCTTATTGATTTACCAGATATGGTACCTTCTCCAGCTCTGTCCAAGTTGATGTGCTCTCCGGTGTTGGCAAAGCCTGCTTCAACTCCGCCCTCAATCGCTCTAAAATTGGTCTGTTTTGGGAGAGGTAGTATGTTGCAACTGTCAGAATCCGTGAAGTCGTCTCAGTGCCTGCCCCGAGTACAAGGAAACTTTCTTCTGAAATCCGCTGCAAACTACGTTCCTCTGCGGGGATACTGGGGTCAGTAAGTTTATCATAGATGGTTGCACGCCGAGAGCTATCGGCCTTGCCTCCCTGGAGCGACTGTACGGCCTGGTCAGCGAGGGTCTTCTGAAAATCAAACAGACCAGATTTCCCCGGCAAGATTGCTTTCATCACCTGGGGTGGAACTTTCATCAATGTCGGTGTCAGGTATGGAAAGAAACGATTTATGTGCGACAACCTGGTAGCATCAGCTACTCCAGTGCGAATATCAGTACGGAAATTTTCATCCCCCAAAAAGTCCCCAGATTTCCCATAGCAATAGAAAGTGATGATATCCGATGTCAATGCAGAATAAGCGTTGTCAAGCTGAACGACCTTCTGGTTTTTGTGGAATTCCTCAAACCGCTGTATCAGTTTCTGCACCCGCCCCTCAACTAAAGGGCCCAGCTCCATCACAGAACGCTTGGAGAAGAAGCTGTTCAAGACATTGCGGCGGGTACGATGCAGGTCATGGCTGATTGTGCTGACCAGAGAGGTAGGCAAACTGAATGCTGTGACATATTCTGGATCCTTGTCACGCGGTCGGGCGCCCGATGTATAAATATCATCATAAAAGTGAGGATCACTAATGTGCACCTCGCGAGCGTTGATGCGCACAATGGGACCTTTTTCTGGTGAGTCAAGTAGCTCCAACTTGGTGCTATAGCGAGGACTAACCATATTTTTTATGCATGTCCTCAATCACGAAGATGAACTTTCCACCACAGAGAACATCATAGTAGAACTCATACAGTTGAGAAAGTATGGGCAATTTGGGGCCTGGGATCTTGCTAAGAGGGTGAAAATATAGGCGATAGATGGATCTGAACACCAGATAGACACCTGCGCCAACCAGGGCCAGCTCAATACGAGAGAGCTCAATGTGCATAATGAAGCCCAATGGATAGGTTTACCATGGGGAGGGGTTGAAGAAAAGAATATCCGCGAAACGGGCCACCTTTCTCGGCTGGAAGATGAACTTATAGGGATTTTGGTCTGAAGGATGAAAGTGGAGGCAAATAATGGCCAACGCACCGTACTTGTGTCTACGAGCCGGCCCTATTGGCAGCTGGGCTAATATTCTACCCAGGATCTAGTACAGATGGGGTGCTTCCTATCTAGGCCGTGAATGCATGGTGATAGCGGACCGGCCGGGGAGCAGAACCCGGAGGGGAAAGTGAATGTAAAGCCTGGTTTAGGGCCTGGTCTTCATTCGTGGCCCAGTCTGGCGGATCGTCACTGAATGTCCACTCAATTCACTCGGATTCCTGAAGGTGCACCACCAACTTTCAAAAACTCAAACCCCAGACCTATTCCTCTTCCGCAGAAGGCAACTAACTGGAACACCGAAGAAGTAATTATTACCACCCAGGGAAAGAATCACCCTCAAGGCGCCCACCTCAGACAGCAGGTTTGTGTGGGAGAGGGAGGGGTGAGACGGTGTTTGGGGAAGCAAATTAGCGAACCAGGACCCATTTAGATTATTATTGGGCACTGAACAATACCTAGGACGACAATGAGGGGTACCGAAGGGAAGGAATGGAAACGGCGAAGCTAGCCTATTATTTTCTTGGTTGATAGTTCCAATAATAGAGGGTCTCAAGACATATAATAATAATGCAGCCCATTTGAATATTAAGAAAAGACAAGAATAGCTGTGACAGCTGAAGAATTACGAAGATCTTTTTATGAACCTGGTCTGGCATGCTTGCATGGACCACCACCCCTGCTTTTCGGTTATGTAGAATCAAGGCAAGGTTGTGGCTGCAAGGACAGAGCTAAGTGATAATAATATAGCTTTAATAAATAAATAATACTTATTATGAATCGATCGCCAAACCCACCTATGACAACAAAGCCATTATTGCGGATTCCCCTCTCCACAGCAGTGCAACCCAATGCATGATGCATAATAATCACATATGTAGTGCCAAACAAAAATAAATAGTGACATAAAAAGTAAAAAACATTCACTATGTTCCAACCCTTCCTACTGGCTCAAACGCAAAAGACCTGCCATCGATGGTGGATCAGATTGGGTAGTTATCCCTCGCAGCACAGGCCCTACATATCAATGTCCAACCTTCCTTCCTTGCATAGTAACATACCAAGAAAATAGAAATCCCCAGCCCCAAATCTAAACTAGACGTCAAGTACTATTTATACAAGGGATTCTTTTTCCCACCTTTTTTTGTTCATCTTTATTTCCCCAAAACTTTCCCTTTTGACCAACAACTACTCGAATTCACCCAAGATGAAGTTAGTCATAGCTATCGTTGTGTCTGTCCTTTGTCCATTTGTAATGGCTATTCCTTCCCCCGTCACCGATGTAATCCTTGAGAATGAGAGTTCCTGTCAGGTGGAGGGAGGGAGTGAGATTGAAAACCTCTCCTGCAACAATACGGTATGTATATTTTACCCTTTATGTTTGGAGGATAATCGGGTTTCACTAATGATGAATTCCTTTCTTTCTAGTGCATTGGTCAAGGTCAGGGCTGGAAGGGCGGGTATTGTGATGAAAAGCAGTATGTATATCCCTTTCGCTAAGAGCCGTTTAAAAGAAGGAAGGGGATAGGAAGGATTTGTATTAAAAAAGGTGCTAATTATGTTCTAGAATATGCCATTGTACTTTTTGAGCACATTGGGTGGTGGAGATTAGGATTCGGATCGCTATGAGTTCAGCTAAAACAACCTGCAATTAATCATCATATACAATTTGACACCTATACCCCATCTCCGAAGCGATAAGCATTCGTCCATCTCTGTGAAGTGTATCAGTAAACAAGAGTGTCCAGCAGGGTGCGCCAGATTGGAGACTTACCTCGTCATATGGCTTGGAGGAGTCACAGAAGCGTAGATCGGTGGCAAGTCGGATTACATTATCTTTGTCGTTATTGACGGTCGAAGCGTGAATCTACTCCAGTCGGATTCGGGTATTAGCTAGCCCTTGGTAGGAGAACCAGAGGTGAGGTTAAACAGGCAGGGCTTATTATGACATACCGTATGGGGTTTGTGCAAAACAACATCCCCAGCTTCGTAGGCAGAAACAAGCCAGCGGCGGTTATGTTCCTTTGCGAACTGAGCCGGAAACTCAGACAACAACCCGGTTGACATCATGTTTGAGTTGAAGGCCGACAAGGCCTCCTCATCGGTCAACCCAGCCTGCTTTGCCTTTTTGGTAAAGTCGTCCTCGATTTTCAGCCCAACGGGATCACCTGAATTCAAAGAAACGTACACTGTTCAGCGGGTTTCCAACAGCAAAACTAAAAGGCCAAGTTTTAAGCCTCAAACATACCATCTTCTAGATAGATCAATCCACCACCAGTCAATTTGATGTCCCCGATTGGCACCCACGCTGTGATACTGGTCGGTTCGCCATGGCGCAGGAAGATCTGGTCATAGTGGACTCCAATGGGTTTTGAGCCAGGGATGTTATTCCGGAGCAATGTCCGACGGAATGTCAAAGTATTATCCCCCCAACCGGAGAACTTGGAGATAAATTCATATAGCTTCGGATGCTGGCACAGTCTCTCCACATACCAGTCTTTGTAGTGGGCTTCGATGGCGCGGTCGACAAACTGCGCCGCGGTCTCGCCGCCCGGCCGTCCGTTACCCCCGACTGCCCCGGCACCGATGCCTGGGTAGTCGTCGGGGGACTTAGTCGGGTTGAAGATACCCTCCACCAGGTCGGTGCCCTCCTTGAGCACATCGGTAGGGGCCAAGTACTCGAAGTAACTGCGTCGGGCCGCGAGGACGTCCTCGCGGGGAAGCACCTGCTTTAGGAACAGGTAGCCATCTTCATTGTATCGTTTCCGCAGCTCCTCCAGAGGCAGGCTGGGATCGGAGGGGCGGAGGAAACTAGTGTTCTCTGGGGTGAGGGGGCCGTCGTTGACGGAAAGGGCTTCTGTCAGGACTCCCACCATCTTGAGGAGTTTAGCAGAGAGGGAGGCTGTACACAGAGTATAGGTGCGTTAAATTTAGGAAGGGAATGTGGGCTGGATTCAGGGCATGATAGTGTCTGTTTAAATATTCCAATTTCCCCTCAGCCCAAGTCTAGTTGCCCCGCATCCTCGCCTGGCTCCAGAATGGTTGGAAATAACAGTCAGGGTGCAGTGGGCTCGCCTTCTTTATCAAATTATCCGATCCATGTCTCTCCTCATTGCCTCCATTCTCCCCACCGGCTTCGTGGAAAAATACTGGATCGGGACATTTCCGAGCGAGATGAGGGGCTGGCGGCCTGCGGGGAATGCTGCTCCTTTAGGCGAGTGTCCTGTCATGATACCATCTGCCCGGCTCTAATTGGCGCTGCTGCTTCTTCAGCATCATGATCGACCCGGCCAGGCCATACTTTGGCTATTTTGATCACCCTGATTGTCCTCGGTAAGACGGAGCTGTCCTAAAAAGATTCATCATTATTCTATCCCCTCTATCTATGATCTCACAGGATAAGAAAATCAACCCCGCCCTCCCCATTCCTTAAACTCCCAGCTATCCACTTCATTCCCCACCACCAGCTCCAACGTCGTGAATTCAATGCGCTCATACAGCCTTGGAGCTGCCTGTCTCGCCTGTTCATGCCACGGCCCCGTACCTCCCAATCGAGCATCTTCCCTATTCCTCCAAACACCTATATATCATTTGCACCCTCGTCAGCATTCCACCCCGGGCTAAGCCAACAGTAAAAAGATTCCAGAAGAAAAGAAAGAAAGAAAAAAAAAGAACTCACAGGTCGCCAAATTCTCCCTCTTCTCACTTTTCGTCCCAAACCAATACTTTAACAATCCTCCACTCGCTACCGCCTCTTGATGCGAGCGGAAATCCAACTCATGCAATCGATCCAGATCCGCCTCTGCCCGCAGAAGAGACCGGAAAACCACCACGTAGAAACTCCGCTGCGTCCAGGTGTAGTTCTCTGCAGCTGCGAGCTCGTGTAGCGCCTCACGTACCGAGCCCCAGTTGAATGACTCTGTGTAGGGTGCCACGGCGTAGTCGGGTCGAACAGTGGCTAGGGTTGTGAGGGCTTGAGCAAGTAATTGGCTGCCCTTGTCAAGCGTTCGTAGGTCTAGTAGGTGCTGCGGTTCAGTATATGGCGAAGTGACGAGGAGGGCGTTGGTTATTAGCGGGTGGGTAGTTGGAGCTGGAGTTGTAGCTGTAGCAGGATCGTGTGAAGAGGGGTGCAATTGATGCTGCAGCGAGAATGCCGCATCAACCTTGAGCGTTTCTGAATTCCTACCCGTGGAATTAGTACGGGTATTAGCGATTTGGGATTTCTCGTTGGTCTCTTGGTTAGCCCTTTGTGTGGGAGAGGTTGACGCCATTCCCCTTGTGAGGCCAATTAACCACAAAACGGCGCAATCGACTCTGAGAAGATAGATTGGGGGGGAAAAAATAGCAAAAGATACAGAATATACAATCTATGAAATATAAATATATGAATATTAATATATATATAAGAAGTAACAAAAAATACATAGAGGAGCTGTGGTTTTATAGTCCTAAACTTTAGCAGATCCAGCCGTAGAATTCCTCAGCAGCCACCATGGTAGAGGAAGAATCCTCCCAGAGCACGCAATATGATGACAGAACCAGCTTCCTTCATCTCATCCCCCCGAAAACACCATTCGTAAGGGGGTTGAACAATATTTTTTATAACAGAACATATTTCTGCTTACGTTTTCGCGAGTATTGTCTGGTTTTCTAGGCGGTTGGAGAGAGTATCGACATGCGGCATTGGATAGAATATATATCCTGAATGGTGCCATAGGAACCGAGCACTCTTTCTAACCCAAATATGTAGTTAAGAGAATTCTGAGTTGGTTTATCTGATCCCATGGCTTAAGCTTCTACAAGTGAATCAACTTAATGAGTAATACTTATTTGTTTTTTTTATTCAGAAAAGGATTGTCGGCCTCTCCGAGGCATATTATACAACGGTTTCATGGTATCATGCCGGGTCCCGGGTTCCCAGACCAACCCCAACGCCTTTTGATGCTCACAATAGCCGGAAAAGCAGACAACAGAAAAATCAGTCAAAATATTCGGCAAAAAGTTACTGCTTCAAGGGGCCAGGCGGGGGAGGGCCCATTTTACCGGCGCCGGTATCGACCTTCTTATTAGGCAGTGCAGGAACCTTAAACTCCCCATTGGCTCCTTCGGACGAACTATTGGCACTCTGACCACCTACTTGGGTGAATGTGCCTGACTTGAACCATCGATCTTCCTCGGCTTTGCGCTTGCGGCTCAGCTCAGCTTGAACCTTGGGGTCGACGAGCTCCAGACCCTGAACAGGCGTGAAGGCAATGGTACTAGCAGTACCGGCTGCACCACCAAACGAAGTTCCAACACCAGAGGTTCGCAGTCCTTTTGCCTGAAGAACACTAGCTGTGCCGCTTGCACCTTGGCCAAATCCCCTCAACGAGGAAGCGGTGCCACTGACGGGAGTTGCTGCACCCCAGCCCTTGTTGGACTTGCTGAGCTTAGCCCGGGTTCGCTGGTCAATTTGGGTGGCTCGAATACGTCCATCATTCTGCTGGCCTAACATTCCCAACCCGACAGTTCCTTCTCCAGTTCCATAACCAACCTCCGCCTCTTCCTTGCCGAAAGCGACGCGGTTCTGTGCTTTTCGAAGTTCAGTCATCGCGACGGCTTCCTTGGCCTTTCGAGCCCGTCTACCACCGCGTTTCCTGGCCGGTTTATCATCTGGAGCGGGAAGGGCTCTCGTGCCCGCGTTCGGTGGGGGCTCGGTTAATTTCTCCAAACGCTGGAAACACTGCTGCTTCAAGTCCTCTCCTAGGGAGCCGTCGGTACTGTAGTTTGAGACGTCCGCACGGGTGGCAAGAACCATTTTGGCCGAGACGATCCGAATTGCCTGTCGTTTCAGATCGTTCGGAATGTCTTGAATTATCGGTGAATTGTAGAGAAATCCCTGTGACCTAATCCCAATATTTGTAGCAAACCCCAAACCTTCCTTTCTCTTCGACCCCTGAGCGGCTAGGTTGCACGCCGGGATTTTAGAAAGTTCGCGCAAACCTCCCGTCTGGTTTAGGAACTGAGCCGCCGTTTCTGGACCAACCAATGCCGCTAGGTTCGGGGCGATCTGGCTCATCCGGGACTGGATGTTCTGGGTGAGGGCAGTCCGCTCGCGATCTAGTTTCAGAATCCTCTCACAGGTGTCCAACACGGTCTTAAGTTCCGACTCTGTCATCTCCCGGCCTCGAGTAGTTGTACCTTCCACTGCAACAACCATCAGAGATGGGCCATCCAGAATGGACTTCAGAGGCACTCCGACCATGTTGTCAGCGGAATTCGAGAGGGCTTTGATGTCGTTCATGGGTCCATTTTTGAGAATGGCAACGGTTTTCGCATAGTCGATGGAATTCGTTACGAGAGTCTCTAGCTCTGGGAATCTGACTGAGTAGTGATCACGTAGAACTTTGTGTAGTCGGGTTAGCTCATCCGCCGTCGACAAAGCAACCTCAAACTCGTTCGTGTCCGGGTTGGTGGGTTGTTGCCCGGACTCTTCATTTTCTTCGTCCTCGATTCCTCCAACTTCATCAAAGTCTTCATCCTCCTCCTCAAAATCCCTCAGGAGCTCCTCGGCATTAGACATGATAAAACTATCTGGACTGCGGGTGTGAGCAGCGACCAGGAGAGCTCTATTGCAGCGCGTGAGGAAACAGAAAAAGAAAGTTCAACGACGATATCTCGTTGCGTTGTCGCTAGAAACTTGGACAGCAACTGCTGAGTAATCAAAGCTATCAGAAGCTCGGGTGGCGAAACGGACCTCTCGCGCAGCTTTTTTCCCGGCTTCTCAACTCCCTCGCGATATCTGCCCTTTCCCCCCCAACAGTTTTCTGTTCGAATTCAGAGTCTCAACTCACTTCCATCATGGAGTCATCGCGTGGACCCCCGAGGGTCAAAAATAAGGCCGCAGCGCCGATCCAGATCTCCGCGGAGCAGCTGCTCCGCGAGGCTGTTGACCGGCAGGAGGAATCGTTGCAGGCGCCGACGCAGCGATTCGCGGACCTGGAAGAGCTTCACGAATACCAAGGTCGCAAGAGGAAGGACTTTGAGGACTATGTGCGGCGAAATCGGATTAATATGAACAACTGGATGCGGTATGCAGCATGGGAGCTGGAACAGAAAGAATTTCGCCGAGCACGCTCAATTTTCGAACGAGCGCTGGATGTCAACCCGACCTCTGTGGTGCTGTGGATTCGGTACATCGAGTCAGAAATGCGTAATCGAAACATTAACCATGCGCGAAATTTACTCGACCGTGCCGTTACGATCCTACCTCGGGTGGATAAGCTCTGGTATAAATATGTCTATATGGAAGAAACCCTGGGCAACATCCCCGGAACGCGGCAGGTGTTTGAGCGTTGGATGTCGTGGGAGCCGGAGGAGGGTGCTTGGAGTGCATATATCAAGCTGGAGAAGCGTTACAGTGAATTCGAGCGAGCGCGGGCGATCTTCCAGCGGTTCACAATTGTGCACCCCGAGCCGAGGAATTGGATCAAATGGGCTCGATTCGAGGAGGAAAACGGGACCAGTGATCTGGTGAGAGAGGTTTATGGGGTTGCGGTTGAAACCCTCGGGGAGGATTTCATGGATGAGAAGCTCTTTATTGCCTACGCCAAGTTCGAAGCGAAGCTGAAGGAGTACGAGCGCGCCAGAGCTATCTACAAGTACGCTCTTGATCGCCTGCCTCGCTCCAAATCTGTCTCCCTGCACAAGGCCTACACCACCTTCGAGAAGCAGTTTGGTGATCGGGAGGGGGTGGAGGACGTGATCCTCTCGAAACGTAGAGTCCAGTATGAAGAGCAACTGAAGGAGAACCCACGCAACTACGATGCCTGGTTTGACTTTGCGCGACTGGAGGAGACCTCTGGGGATCCCGAGAGGGTTCGTGATATCTACGAACGCGCCATCGCACAGATGCCACCATCCCAAGAGAAGCGACATTGGAGGCGGTACATTTATCTATGGGTTTTCTATGCGCTCTGGGAGGAGATGGAGGCAAAGGATGTCGAGCGGGCACGCCAAATTTACCTGGAGTGCTTGAAACTTATTCCCCACAAAAATTTCACTTTCGCTAAGATCTGGTTGATGAAAGCACAATTTGATATTCGACAAATGGACCTTCAAGCGGCAAGGAAGACGCTGGGCCAGGCGCTTGGTATGTGTCCAAAAGACAAACTCTTCAGGGGATACATTGATCTGGAACGCCAGTTATTTGAGTTTGTACGGTGCCGGACACTGTATGAGAAGCAGATTGAATGGAACCCCTCCAATAGCCAGTCCTGGATCAAGTATGCTGAGCTGGAGCGAGGGTTGGATGATACAGAGCGCGTACGAGCCATTTTCGAGCTTGGGATTGAGCAGCCGACTCTAGATATGCCGGAGCTGGTGTGGAAGGCCTACATTGATTTTGAGGAGTACGAAGGGGAGTACGAACGCGAACGACAGCTATATGAGCGGCTCCTTGAGAAAACCGATCATGTCAAGGTGTGGATCAATTACGCCCGTTTCGAGATCAATATTCTGGATGAGGAGGATGAGGAGGACGAGGAGGAAGAGCGGCCGGTCAGCGATGAGGCCAAGCGACGTGCCCGTACCATCTTTGATCGGGCACATAAATTATTTAAGGAGAAGGAACTCAAGGAAGAGGTCTGTCACTGACCCCTTTTATCTGAGAACGAGACTAACATAATATATTTGCAGCGAGTGGAACTCCTCAATGCTTGGCGTTCATTTGAGCATACCCATGGGTCCCCAGAAGATATCGAGAAGATCGAGAAACAAATGCCGCGACGCGTCAAGAAGCGACGCAAGTTGGACGATGACCGATACGAGGAGTATATGGACTATGTGTTCCCGGCGGACGACAAGTCGGCGGCGAACCTGTCGAAGCTGTTACGGATGGCACACCAATGGAAGCAGGAACAGCCAATTGGAACGTGATCAGTACGGATCAGGTACATATTATTCTAGCCTTATTAAAATCATCACGGTTGGGTAGTGGCGCATGTGTTTCTGTTTTCAATGTAATAATAATGGGGAAGGGAACCTCTATTTCGTAGGTTTGAAAATGGCCCGGAAATCTACTCCGACATAAAAATAAATACTCCATATTTGATCAGTACCAATCTCACAAACACGGTGACGACGTGGCTTCATAATCCGATGTCCGTCTTATGAGTGAGGACTGAGGGATGGCCAGTGGGGTGATCGAGACGTGATGTCTTGGATTAAATGAACTAGAATAACTTGGGTTTTCGGGCGGAAGTGGGGGAGGCACAAGCGGGAACGAATCACTGCACCATGAGGAATGAAGGTTTTGGTTGGATCATCCCCTGAAACTTGATCAAGAGGGACCTTTTTACTTTCTCAGGGAGGACAATTGAGAGATGAACTTTTCGGGTTTGGTTCTGTTTTTGGTCCGTTTTCCATTTTTTCGGTAGTTAATTCCCGAGTAATACTCGAGGATGAAAGAAAGGCGTCGAAGAACAGAAATCAAAATATTGAGAACAGCACTGGAGGATAGAGAGGCAGTGGTTCATCAGAGTTTTCGTGCTGCATCGAAGAGTCACACAGGAGAAGGATGGGGTCGAGCCAATGACGACACAGATGATGGACTTCATATCCCCCGCCAATGCCTGGCGTCGGGTTCCTGAAGGCTGGGAAAGGCTGAGATGGTGGTGGCTCTGACGGTGAGTGGTTCGGCCGTGATGATCATGGGAATACGATCATATTTCCAATTTTCAGCTGCAGCCTCTCTGGTCTCAGGTCCTGTGTCGTTCTGCTTATTACTTGTACAGAGGATTGTACAAAGTTTGATATTGAACTTTGAACGGACTGGATTTGGCGAGTAATTATAATGGGACGGAGAAGAAGCTGAACCACGGTTGGACTTGTTGGAGCCCCTGAACGGGTCCCTTACAGACTTTGATGTAGGAACGAACCAGTTCTCGCAGCTGTAAGGATCAGCATCATCCCACTTTTTAGAGAAACAAAAACAAACCCTCTGATATCATCTTTTATTTTTGTCCCTGTCAGACGATGTTTTGATGAATTGGCATTTATTATGAAAATCCCAATTCTACTTGCTCTGCTCTCCCTCCAACGCGCCTGTCGCGAGCTGTAAATTGTGACCCGTGTTGGATTCGGGCCTACCGCAGCTTAGCGTCGCTCGTCACATCGTCTTGGATGATTTTCGCTCGTCGTTTCTTGCTTTTTTCTCGTTTTGCTGATTATTATTTTTCTTATGACTCTCGTTTCCGTATTTCCCTTCCCTTCTGCTGCTGATCCACCCTGAACGTGCTGCGCTCGCTCGTGCTGGGCCGTTCATCCCCTTCCCTCCACTGCTTTCTGGGATTCACCACTTTCGCTCACTTTTTGTTTTCCTCTTTCTTTCCTTCTTCTTTCTCTTGGTTTTACGCTCCTTGACGGACTCCCCCTCTTGAAGGGTACCATAACACGCATACTCCAGGTAAGTGAGTCGAACGCTTTTCTGGCTCTCGATGTTTTTCTCGATGGTCCATGCTGCGCCCGCCGTTGTTTCACCTTCCCACCGTTCGCCCAGAGAATGGAATCCCAATTAATTTATTTCCGCCTGTCTGCCTTTTTTTTCCCTCTCCTGGCTCGGTCGCTTCTCGTCTTCTTGCCCTCTTCTTTCTTCCCTCTTTCCTCCTCTCTCTTTTGTGTCTCCCCTGCTCGTGGCGTCGTGGTCGGTTTTGTTGTGCTTCTCCTCTGTCCTCGAGTCCTCAGCCCGGTTTGACACCGTGCATCCGCCTATCATTTCAACCACCCCTGAAAATTCCCCGATTGACAGCCACCAGGCCGCGATTATTTCCTACATTCTTTTCTTTTTTTGGCCTTCTCCCACAATTTTTGCCCTTTTGGGATACTGCTTTGCCGATCCTACCGATTCGAAGTTCTAACTCCCCGTGATAGTTGCAGTTGCTCCCTGCTCTCGCTCCTGTAGAACGGTGTAACGAAGCTCCTCCACAGCAACATTCAGCCCAGTTGCCAACATCGTCCACGGAGACGATATTTGATCGCATCGACCATGAGATAGTGCTCTGGCAGTCACCTTCCGTTCCTTTTTCCCTGGGGCCTTTCCTTTCCTCCCCGCCCATTTCTTTGCGGGCGGCTGGCTCCTCTACCGGTTTAATCTTCGGCTGGTATACTCGAAGATTCTCTTTCCTTCCCCCCTGGTCCCATCCTGTCCCCTTACGATATGTTTGTGCCAAAGCCCCCAGTGAAATTGGAGGGCCACTGCTCGGTCCTTCACGACAATACCCTCTACACCTACTCCGCCAATGGATTTGCATCTATCCCTCTGGAGCGCAATGCGACCTGGTCTAAGTTGGCCCTGGGAGAGCCGGTCTTCGATGCCGCATGTGTTACAGGTGGCGTTGAAGGCGACGAGACTCAAACTGCCCTCTACGTAGTGGGAGGGACCTCCAAGTCCTCGAGTAAACCCGGGCTACAGCGCTACTCTTTCAAGGACAAGACATGGAAGACTATCCAATCCACGGGTTCCGTTACGTCTAACCTCACCGGCCATAGTGCTGTCTACTTGAAAGCCGCAGCTGCTGTCTTGGTCTACGGAGGTGATCCGAAGACCGGTGCAGCTAGTGCTTCCACCTTCCAGCTGGGGACCTTCCAACCGTATTCAGTTCTGGCTAGTACCGGGGAGAAAGCGTCGCCGGCCACCTCGCCTCTCCTCCTACCGTGGACTGACAATGAAGCTGTTTTGGTTGGGGGCGACACCACCCCCAAGGGGGTACACCTGTTTAACCCAACCCAAGGTTGGCGAAACACCAAGATGTCCATCCCCAAGGAGCTACCCCAAGGCGCAACGTCTGCTATCCACAGGTTGGACGGAAATAAGATACTCGAGATCTTCGATATGAGCGTTTCACCCAACACGGTCACAAGCACAGTATTGTCAAAATCGAATGGAAATAAGGCACAGAAAACAGCTTCCAGAAAACGAAAAAGGGATACCCCAATTACAGGATACCCACAGTATGATGGTGCCCTTGCGTCTTCAACAAAGCGACAAGATTACTCCTTGGCTCAAGGAGATGGCTCGTTGGTAGTCATCTCGAGTGATAGTCCTACTGATTCATTGGCCATCTTCAATCAATCTTCGAATAGCTGGGTTAACACGACTAAGTTATTTTATGGTGACATGTCAGAGCAGGAAATCCTAGCAACGACAACATCATTAGACCCCACTGCCACTCCCACCGATTCTACGTTTACAGCTTCCGAATCAGACAGCGGCTCCGGTGGTGGTGACAGCGGCACCAATACCCGCACCATCATCGGCGCCACACTTGGAAGTCTTTTGGGCGTTGCAGCGATTTTGATTTTCATCTTATTCTTGATCAAACTTAAAAAGGATAGAAGGCAGCGGGCTCAGAGCGCCGATATTGACAAGGACCGACTGAGCTTCCAGGATCAGGGTGTAGAGCCTTTGACTCGATCCGCCTACCCCATGGCCAAAACCCCAGCTCCGTTAGCTGCCTCCTCTGTGGATTCGCTTGCTATCTTCTCCGGTAGGACAGGCGATGAAAAGTCCCCGAGACCTGCTGGTGCTCTTCCTTCTTACATCCAACGCCCGGGCATCCCAAAATCAAGTCCGCTCACCACCATTGTATCCAGTGGAGATGTCACCGCAACCAGCGAGTACTCACGAGATGATAAAGCCATTGAGGCTGGAGAGTCCATCCCAGCCGGGCGCCCTGGTGATCGGAGAACCAATGAAGGTTGGAGCAAGTATTTTCAGGATAATAATGCCACTAACCTAGTGGGTATGCAACCCCAGCCTCATGGTGAACCTGGCTCAAGGAGCACCCTCTGGCCCGTTGGAGGTGACAGTGGCGTTCCGCCATTGAATTTTAGCTTCTTGGATCGACCAAAGCCCCTGGGGCGAGTTGTAAGCGGTAGTCCGACGACCGAACACGCATCGTCATCTATCAAAGATGGCCGGCATATTGCAATTCCAGACGGCCAGTCTGCTCAGATCTCCAGTGCCGACTCAGTCAGCCTTCACTCAGAGGACAATGATTTCGACCGACGGCTTGCGCCGCAGGAGTCGCACTGGCAATCACAGAGCTGGATCGGTCGGCCCCCAAGCAGTAACTACAGCAGAAGCTTTTACAATAACCAAAGCAATCGTGACCTGCCATCAACCACCGCCCAGCCAGCAAATCAATATCGGAAACACGACTCAGCGCGCACCAACACCCGAGGGTCCAGCATTCTTATTCCTGATGGTGAACCGATGCCACGGACCAACATCAACTCTGATATGAGTTGGCTTAACCTCCAGAGTGAGGCTCGCTAGGCGAAAGCGTACGTGGAACTACAAGAACGCAAAGCCGAAAATAAACCTAATAAACCCCCAAACCACTCTTGGCATGTTGTATCAATCACTCCTGACGCCGAGTCGAGTTAAATCCCCGCTCGCCATCGTCATACTCCACTAGCCTGTATATGAAACGTCAATGGAACCAGAAATACTACCACTATCATTTTTCGAAAAGCTTCTCTCCCTTTGGCACCTAAGCTTACCGACTTCTTTTCTTTATCTCATCACATCTCCCTCATCCCACTCGGGAACCCTACACCAAACTCAGGTGGCCTCTCTCGGCTTGGCGCTCAGGTCGTCGGTTGTTCATTCCTTCCAACCTCGTTTTCCCCCTGAGCGGACAGCACGAGCACGTAAAGAGAGGAAGCCAAAGGACTCACCGTTGGATGTGGAGCGTTGAAGCGTTCCTTGAATTCAATTTCTCAAATTTCAAACCTTCCCTTTTTTTCTCTTCAGTCATCTACGTGCTGGCTCTCTCGATGTACTTATATTTGTTTTTGTGCTGTTGTCTAATAGGGCCTGATATTGGGAATCTCTGGTGTTACGCGTTGTTCGACTATTTATCCCTCTCGCTCCGTTTCTTTTCAACCGCTCCTTCTGGCCAACCATTTCTCTTTCACGTCATCTACATTGTACATAGATCGGTGCTTCTGGGTTTGACCTTTTCAACCATGCTTGATTGCGTGGCTGGAAATGCAATGCAATTATTAATGGTACTTCTGTGGGATACACGTCATGCTATTACCTCCGTCATGTGCCCATCCACATGTAATCATGACTAGATAAAATATAAGATCGAGAAGGTGTTTCAAAAGAACAAAATCAGGTTGGTTACATTTAATACACGTGTATCGTAAGAGTCGTATCCACATGGCATGGCATCATAACTAATCAAATAACTAAAGCGCAGCAAAATACATGAAAGCGTAAGAACCTCAAAAGCAATCATAACTCATCAATCATCCAAATAATATAGGTTAAAAGAAAACCTGGGGTTAGTGTATTTGACAAAAAAATTGAAAGTAGAGCCATAACATTAGAAAACAAATTAACAGAAGTTACCAACCACTTGAAGACCTACCTATCGACCGAGACGTGTTGTCATGAGAGAAATTTTCCTCAATCTCGTCGGGGAGCATAGTCCGGGGCAGACGGTGGGTTAAACTCCGAGCACGACGATCCCGATATGCACGTTTTTCTTTACTCTCTCTCTGAAGCACAGCTCTTTCCCGTCGCTTTTCCTCCGCGTGCTTCCACTCCGAGATCGCACCCTGAATACCTAGGGCTGCCATTCCAACATTAGCAGTGTCTTGGATCTGAGCTTTAATACGCCGGCGACGAGCCTCTTCGGGTGTGATTTCTCCTTCTTTGAGCATTTCAACTCGCTTGCGATGTTTTTCCATGCTTCCATGGATAGAGTGGGCGGCGTGAATAGTGGCAACGGTGGCAAGACCCGAAGTGACAAGCATTTCCCGGGTGAGCCTCTTGTTTTTTTCTTTCTCATCGGTGCTATTATCTCCGTCAGAACTGCTATTTTGCCGGGGAGCAGGACGACGACGGCCGTGGTCGTGGTCGTAGAGAGCAGAACGGGTCAAGCGACCATAACCCTCGTCGCCTCTGGCTCCAGATGCGGTGGGGGAATCATCATAGCTATAATAAGGTCGACTCACATCTCTCGAATGCCTCGTTCGCCCTGTATTTGAACGGTAGCGCGAGTCATAGTCACTATGGCGGCTATCATCCGAATAATCATCGTAGCGAGATGAACGGTGTGTTCTGCGCCGTCGATCATCGCTCTCGGCAAACCCCAGCGCTTCCATACCCTGATTGATATAATCAGTCACACTCTTACTCCGTTTTTTATGGCGGCGAGGTCGTTCATAGTAGTCAGAATCGTCACGAGAGCTCGAGCGGCGTCTTGGGCGTGAGCGAGAACGAGAACGAGCTCGGTCATATAATTCTTTGCCTGCGGTAGCGAGAAGACCTGCAGCAGCGAAGTCCTTAGCACCACCCCGACTGTGAGAACGGCCACGGCCACGGGATTTCGAAGTAGACTTCGACCGCGACCCATTCACCATCCGGTTAGCAGCAAGCCCCGCAAGGGCGGACTCGATTACGTGGCGCTTTGAATGCTTTTTGGGGTCGCGATCAACCAGCCCATCAGTACCAGCAGCTGTAAGAGCGGCTGTGAGAACGCGTTTGCCTTTCTCTCCTGTCCATTCTCCGCGGTCTTTCCGTGTGCGGAACGCTTCAACCGCTCCTGCGGTCACGGCTGCCCGGACAGCCTGAGCAATCCGCTGCTCACTTTTCTCTCGGGGTTTACGGCGGCTCCCTCGAGATGGAGATGGCGACTCGGAGTAAGACCGGCGGTCCTTGGTGTGAGAGCGACCTCGCCCCATGTCTTGATGCTTGGACCCTAAACCTAGGGCGTTTAAAGCCTGTTCCGATAGTGACTTCCGACGCTGACGCGAGGGCGACGGCGAGCGGCTGCTCGGAGGAGAGTACTTGTAGCGGTCACCTGATTGAGTTAACGACAAAGATATAACAAATTTCCCATCTCGCTTCCTGAGGATTAGGGAGATGGGGGAACATACGTTGGCGATCATCAGATTGGCGATCATATCGGTCATCATGGCGCTTGGATCGTCGACGGCGGGATCGAGTATGGTCTAGGTTATCATATGACCCGCCCATGGAGTGAGAACGACGTATGCCTTCCTGGGCAAGATCGGATCTTCTTGAGCGAGGAGGGTTGCCATATCCATATTCGTAACCTCGATCTCCTGCTGGATGGCCACGATAATACCCTTCTGCGGACCCTTCGTTCGTCTCATGGCGACGAACCATATCTGTCTGCTGATGAGTACTGCCGTGCCCGTCGCCGCCGTAATAATATGGATCTTGTCCGTATGCAGGTGGGGGCCGGGAATAGCGATCATGGTGGGAGTACTGCCTGTCATCGTAGTAGGCCATGGTTGATTGAGCTTGGGAAGTTAGAGGGAGAATGGATCTCGAGCAAGAGAGATAGGATCGGCGATTGAGGAAAGGGAAATGATGGGAATAAAAGAATGGTATGGGTAGAGGAAAGAAGGCGATGGATGGAAGAGGGAAGAAGAAAAGCCGGAGCTCATGGCAAGCGGCTGGAGTGTGGCAAGAGGCGGGGCATCATGGCTGCACTCACTGACGTAGCTGTGGCGGTGGAAAACTTGCAGTCGCCTGTAAAATAAAACAGTAAACAAGTCAGGAGAAAGCTGAACTGTGCGTGAACGAGACTGTTGGAGTCATCAGACACCTCCTCGTATCCTGGACAGCGAAGGTAACGTCATGGTAAGGGTGTCTCCCCGAAGGCAATTAACTTACCACCTGATACGGTATTGTATAACCTCCGATGAGCTGGGGGCAAAAGAAGACCAAGGGAGCTGAGAGGGAGGCAGAAATACCGATGCGATCGGGGCTTGATAATTTGCCGGGCGCACAAGGCTGAAACGGTACACCTCAGTTGAAGACTGGATCAAATACCAAGAATCTCTGGCCTCTCATCAGCCAGCGAGCCGGCCCTACGCCAACAGCCAAGAGAGTCCGATGCCTGAATTCACGATGATGTTTCTTGGGGAGGGGCGCTTTGGACCAATGAGGGACGACTCGAGGAGCTGCTTTGGCACCCCTCTCAACCCTGCCCGTGGTACCTTCGTCACTCTCCTTCAATCCACGTCAAAAGCAGGGATCTGAAGGGATGCACCAGACGAGGAATTAATTCGGCTGTACGAAGGTCTAGTACTGAGCTAGTTGGCCACCGCACGATACGTACGTAAATCAAAAGGTGACAGATGGCGGGCATGAAGTCGCACGGCCCGAAGAGTGAACCGCTTCAGCGTCTCCATTATTATTCGGGGCGCCAATTCATGCATGCATCGCGGAAGAAGGACGATCTTCCAGCAAAACGTGTGAGGCTATCTCGACATCGAATCAAGCTCTACCACATCAACCCCAGCTTTGGGACCCATCGGGTTCCTGATCCAACCTGATTTTAACACCTTATCGCGGCGGGTTGGACCATCCCGTTCCATGGCTCCGCCCTGCCTCCTTCCAGCCCAACAGATAATGGAAGCAGTCTTGAACAGTGGCTGCCCGGGATAACAAAAGCATATATCTCATTATTCTTTTCAATTCATCTGTATATTGTTCAATATAAAACTCCAAATGAGATGGCTGGCCGGTTTTGGCCATCAGCTGTAATTGCTAGTACTGTACACACGATTCCGATTTCCCTGCCCTAGCTCCTAACTCCTCGTGACACGCAAAAATGATCAATATGCTAAACAAAATACTTCCAAAGTTGAAGCTGAAAAAAGAAAAAGAAAATGCGCCAAGGAAGTATCCACAAGTATCATGAATGAAAAAGGCAGTCAATTATGAACAAGGCTTCTTCTGTTGCTGTGCAAATGGAAACACCTGAATCATTATGTTTGGCATGCTGCCTATCCATCTCCGTAAAAAAGTCTATCCCAAATATATGCGTCATTTTCAGACAGCAGAGACAAAACAAAGAGGAAGCATATGACGTCATGAGAATGCTGCGCAGCAGTCGCTCTATACGCCTCGCAAGATTGTTTCTTCGATATGAACTCCAGTTCTCGATGGATAGGGCGGCTCAGTCACAGGCGAACTGAAAAAAAAGGTCGCATACTCTGAGTGTCGGACGCGAGCCTAGCGCCCTACCAGAATTTCGGTGGGATTTCTCCCCAATGGCGGTTGAGGCTTCTCCTCATGTATACGTTCATCAAAGAAACCTGCTGAACGGCGGCTACCTCGTGAAACCATCAAACCCATCCTTTTCCGCGCTTCCATATAGTCCCTTCTTTCGAAGGACCGACTTTTCGTTCCCTAATGATCGTATAATTGATTGGTGCTTCTTGTTGTCCATCCGCCGTTTGTCTCCGTGTCACGTTCTGTTGTAGCTGTAGGTACATCATCCGAGTGGGTTCGGTGTGTCCGGATATGCTGTTTCATGTTGTCTTTGCGTGTAAAAGCCTTGTTGCAAATCGGGCAATGTACGCTTTTCTCGCCAGTATGTTTCTTACCATGACGGGCTGCATGTCCCGATGTTGTAAACGTAGCCGTACACCCATGGCTGGCAGAAAAAGGGCAAGGATACTTATTTTTACGGCTTCCCTTGGGGGCCACCGACTCCTTCGAAGTACTGCCGATCGACGCTTGTGGAGATGGCGGATCGACCACAGAATTAGCGCTGAGTCGCTTTTCCGCGGGTGGGGGGTAAACGTGAGGGTCATGACGCGCCGGGTGATGGTAAGAACCAGAGCTGGTGTTGGCCATGTACTCATATGAAGAACAATCCGAGGAGCCAGGGGACGTGGGCTGCGTAGCTTCGGATACGGGATCAAAAGGATGTCGTGCTATCCGAGACGCGGAAGAGCCGGAATACTCATTTCCATAGTGAGCATCAGACCCGCTTTTGAGAGGTTGTTTCTCGAGTTGATAAGGGTGTGAGGGAGTGGGATAATGCCTGGATATCCTGGGAGCCGATCGAACAGCGAATGATGGATTATCATCATTGTTCAAAATCGAGACGAAACTCGCCTTGCAGCTTGACATTTCCTAATTACCACCACCTGGCAGTAAAAAAAATGGGACTAGTTATCGAAATGATTAGCCAAGGGGAAAAGGTTTTTCCTTTTTTCTTTTTAAATAGGAAAAAGCAAAAAAAGAGTACTTTTCCAACCCCCCACTCCAATAATATAGGAAAGCTCAGAGTGCAGTGTGATGCAAATATATAGCTCGAGGCCAAGAAAATAAAAAAGGAAGAGGAGGGGATAATAGGGAAAAGGAAACAAGATAAGAAAGATTAACGGTAAAAAATGAAATAAAAAACAAGGCGGACACACCAGCAGTCTTCGAAGATGTTTGTCGTTTCGTTCGTGTAACACGCCCCTCGATCTGTAGAAAGGCACCCAGGTGCAGATCTGACAGCAACACGATGGGCGGATGGAGGCGTCCCTGCCGTACTTTTGTGTCAAACTGTATTGAATGCCAGCAAGGTCTGCAGCTAACTTGAATGCAGAGCAGTGCCCAGCAACGAAGTAAAAGAGTTGGGTAGTAAATAGCTGTAAAGGAATTCCTCCTTGTTGCAAGCTCCAACTTTATGCTTGCAAGTTGTCGGCACCCAGGACAGCTGGATATAGGTAAGACCTTTATGTTTAAGGCTGTTGCAAATTCGTCCGGTTTGTTTGTAGTTCCTCGAGTCCAAGAGGGGTTGAATGAGGACAACAGAAAACAAATGAGATAATCAAGGGAAAATTGGAGATGAAAACAGATGAATCTAATTCAACCCAAGCCACAATCTTCCAGAGAAGTGCAAAGGTAAGAAAAAAAAATAACTTGGGAAAGTTAAAAAGAAATAATAATGGACAAGAAAACTTAAATACGGAAAAAAGTATTGTCCTGCAAGCTAAACGGGCAAGGGAATGTGATTCAATTATATTGAACCAAGCTAAAGGGAAAGTAGTTTATAAAAGTAGTGGATCTCGGATAGAATGATAGAGGGGGGAGGATAAGATATGGTAAATGATAGAATGGGGATTGATTCTCGAGAAAGGGGAAGAAAGAATTGAAGGAGATGAAGGTACACGGGGGAGAGAAGAAAGATAAAGAGGCACAAGAAGGAAGGAATAGAAATGGAAATTGATGAAGGATAAAAGAAAGAAGAGGAAAGAGAAGCGACGACAAGTTGCAGAAGCAGAAAAGTATCTTGAAACCCGTCCAGGGTCTCGTCAGAAGCTCTGACCATCGCCAAAGCCAGGCCGGGTATTCAGTGAGTGAGGACCGACACCTTCCAGAGTCCTAAGGATGCAGTTAGTTAGCCCACAGTGGACTCGAAGAGTGTCCACGACACTAGCCCGGAGCAGTTCATTTAGGTGGAGCAATGGCTAGGCAGCATCTTTTTTGATTCCATGGCATTGGTCTTCCTCTAATGCTGACGGTTATTATTATTCTTGTTATTTTATTATTATTTCATTTATATTTTTATTTGTTCTACTGAATCTGTTCACTCATAGGCGAATACGCAGCCGTTGGTTTCGAGCTTACGCCAATAGGGGAAGTATCCTCAGTGCAGTGGTTTTAAGACCCCTGGCATTCAATGGCATTATCCATTAATATCGGAGTATTACTTCTCAAAGACCATTACTCATGATATTTACTTACTTATTTTTTTTTTATTCTTCTCAATTTTTTTTTCAACTGAGGCTGCAAGGCACTCCCTTCTGTGATCAGAACTACATTCGTTCAATTCTTCTTAACTTTAATCAATTGAGGTAACGTGGTTCAGGTATCTCCGAAGTAAACCCACTCGGCAAGACTAGTCCCATCCACACCAAAGGGAGCTGGGCAAGGAGGCACTTTTGGAACCAAGTACACGTTGTACAGAGTAACCAGAGTATTTCCTCAGTCACCCTTGATATCAACCTGCACCGCCACTCTGACCTGGCCAAATAGATGGCTCTGCCCCGTCATAAATAAAATTTTGGGTTCGAATGGGCCGTCGCCCTCAAGGGGTAATGACCCCTTTCAGGGCCTCAAAGCCCCTCCCATTTCTCAAATCTAGCTTGTTTGATCCCTGATTAGTACGTGTCCCTTGTCGTCAGCCGGATTATTATCAGAGGCTTGGAGGTCGTTCAACCAGAATAAATAAATAAATAAATTATGAGAAAATATAGCCAGTCACAATGCTACAGCAATTAAAAATATGGGGGAACTAGCATTAGTTAGTCGTTTTGTCCTCCGTCCACGGACGCAAGTTGGGGTCGAAGAAACACTAAAAGTCTTCTGGCCTTGTGGTTTTTCTTTTGAGAATTCCTCAGCGATCCTTCCAAGTCAGGGCTAAGGCTTGGTACTGGGCATAACTGCCAATGGGAGAATGAAAGGCGGTTGGTATTACTCTTACTCTTCCTCCCATTTATAACGAACCCGGTTATATACATGGATAGACTTTCTATGGTTCCCGAAAAAAGCAAGACTCTCGTCACATTTAGTTCCTGCGCCGGCGTAAACTTTACTTTGTATCAGGATTACACTTACTTTTTTTTCTTCCCCAAATTCACGCATTTTTCTCGTTGGAGCTGGTTTTTTTTTTTTTTTGAGATATAATTTTTGATATTAAAATATTAGCTTAATTCCCAACCTGTCAAATACGCTTATAGTTATATCTACCTAGAGAGTGAAGAAAAGGTAGAAATTCCTTTCCTTTTTTTTCAAAAATAAAACAACATGAACAACAGGGAGAAAATGCTCTTGAGATGGAGTCAAGGAGTAAAGGTTTTGATCTATAGAAGGGACCCGTTCTGCCGAGTCATGCCCATCCCTGCCCTTCCCGGCAAGACCGCCCCTGGTCACCCCCCAGAAGAGCCTTGTGGACAAGCTTTTAACCACGGTGTTTGAACCGCCGGTTGGTGGTTCTCTATCCTGCATTAGTAGATACTCTCTTACAATCGTTTGATTAATCCAGGGTGCATAATTGTTGACGGCTTTCCACCGAAACATACACCCCACCATTGGGTATATTCGTGGCGACGACCGCCACCTTGGAAACTATTTAAGTTTTTTCCTTTTTTTGCTCGGTTTTATTTATCTCACTGGGGCTCCAAAAAATTACATATCTCCTTGGAATTTTTATCCGAAGTTCGACCTCGGATTTAAGTGAACTGAATCTCGGACATTATCTCAGGTCATCGGGCACGGTGTTCATTACTGAGTGGGGAATCGTTCAGTTCTGTATTGGAATGTGTATTTTTGGTTTTTCATTAGGCTCGCAAGAGCTTCCTGATCCTCCCAGTGTCTTGCAATAAAAAGAACAAATAACGTATTCATTTCATATATTATCTTACTCACATCAAGATTTAAAGGGTTTAGAATAATAAGAAGTAAAAGAGTTCCCTCTATAGACATGTTCAGTGAGTCACCGAGTCATTGCCACGAACAGCTTTCGCTGACAGCCCTCTCAAAAACGTGGTTTTATCCCTTGCAGGTAACCAAGACATTTTCGTCGAATTTTTTTTTTGGCCCCCGTTCTGAATTCTTCTTGGTCGGTACAAAAAAAGATTTTACTTTACTGATAATGTACTACTAACTACTCCGAAGTAGTACTAAGTACTCCAGTCAGCTGTATGACCAAGAGGAACCTGAAAGTAAGTACTAGCAGTACTTCGTACCAGTACTACTACAACGAATACCAATTTCTCCAAAGTATGCTGTCTTCGCGATATTATTTCTGGATGCCCCACGCCGGACCCGAGGGAATTAAGGTAAAATAATCCTATCTACCGAAGGGCTCTTAGCTTTGTATAAAGCTACGAATTATCCTATTAATATATACGTATCCGTGTAGTTAACGCTGGATACTCCATTATTATTATTTCCGACAGCCATGCTCCCTTGGAGCAAGTTCGCAAGGTGGGTGCTCAAACCTGTCCATTCACCGAGATGCTTGGGCCCTGCGCCCTCCACACAGATGACGATAAGGCACCCTGCATCAAGATCATCAGCAATAAAAGCTACTCGTAGGTCAGATATAATTGCCGACCGTTCCGACATCAGTCTTTACCTCAATATAATACGCTGACATGCTCAGCAGGGGATTTTGGTTATTTCCCCAACCTTGTGGTGGCACTTCGAGATAAAAAGGGAAAAAGACAGAATTTACCAAGGTACTTACAAATTGCAAGGTCGGTACTAGGTCGTATCCGCCTTGGATTGCCTCAAACCCTTTCCGACGTGTCGAGACCCCAAGGAACTGCCAGTGGTATGTTTACTCCGTCAACCTTCATTGGCCAACGTGACCAATGATCCCAAGCAAGGTGCTCACGGCGCATGAGGCAACCGATCTTTTTAGGCAAGGCTGACCTTTCTTACCCTGCAGTGCTGATCGCGAGTTTCTCGTGATGCATGGAGAAAAGAAATACGGAGTATACTCTGTACCAAGGTTTATGCTGAGGGATTATTATTCTCAAAGCTTTGATGCAATATTGCAGGCCAGAACCCTTTCTGTGGCCTGAAAGTACTTGCGGGTTATCCTATCATTTCACTCCTCTCAGGGACTGGTGTTAAGGTACGGAAGCGCCCGCAACTGCTGACAGCAACGGATCACTCTCCCGAAGAAATAGACTGAGGTGCCAAGATTCGGGCACAGGCGCTGATCTCAAAGGTCTGGGAACCTGTTGACAGATCGATCGCGGCATCATTTCCCACCATTGGATGCAAAATATTTTGGTGATCTGTAAGTATACACCTATAAACCCACAGGCCATCTGAATGCCCAGAGAACGCAAAACAACGGCCTCTCCCCATCACACTCTCTCCCCTGCAAGGCCAGGGACTTGACCACCCTTCCAAGACAGGTTAGCTTGTTATCTTGCTGTTTATGGTCTAGTGGCCAACCCCTGCTCGCCAAGCGAGGCTAGACACTAGCATTGGTCGAGTGTAGGCTTGGCGTAAGGCTGGGCCGACGACATGTGCAATCCATCCCTTTGAATTTCATTTTCCAGAGCCTGGAGAGTAAATAATTCGAGAGCTATGTTGTCTATTATTTTGTAATTGCTCTTAATTCATATTCCTCAATCCAGGACTTCATGCTTCATCCTTCGATCAAAGTTTTCTTCAAATAAAAACGCTTATCGCCTCGCAGTCGATATCTTGAATGCAGTAGTCGGTATCTTCCCGACCGACCTTGTCGTCGGGATAAGGCTAAACCGGTTCGACGAGAATACCATGTCCATGGGCTTTAAGTATCTCGCAAACCTTTTTTCCTTTTCGCCAGCTCAACACAAGGCACACCAGCAAATGTGGGGCAGCTTTGATGGTATACTGTTTTAGGAACGAAATCCAGGTGACCCTGGTGATAGCTGCCGTGCAAGATACCAGAGAGAAAAAAATAACGAATATAAACCACGCCAAATCAGGATGCCTCTTGTCTCTGAAGTCTGAACCCCTACCCCAAGAAACGCTATTTTCCTTTCATCTTCTCGCCCCCTTGCCCAGCTTTGAGTTGCAATAAGCCAAGGGATTAGCAGTCAATTTTAGTTAGTCTTGGAGGCTTGGTACAAAGGTATGTTTTAGATTCCCAAAAAAGAGGGGTGATGTCCATAGGCTTCATGCTGATTATAAACGAGCACTTATCTTGGATCTCCACAAAACTGGGCGACCAACAAGTGGCTTCGAAGATCGCAAAAGGGCAGAGTGACAGCCAAGAAAACTAAGGAAGAAACATTTGAGACATTTCACGTACTTCTTGGTCGACCGCCCTGTTTAAAATGACGTATATCTTGGCTTAATTTCAAGGCATTATTCCCCTGATTCTAGAAATGATACGGGAAATACAGGGACCCTGATACCATCTGAACGGGTTTCTGGGACCATCTTTGTGCATGAAGGGGATGGAGCCTGATCAGTCACAACGAGCTTCTAAGAGCCACGAGAAGGAGAAGAAGAAAAATTCAAAGATCTAGATTCTCGCCCAATGACGCTATTTGTCCGAAAGTGGGGCAGGGCCTCTTCGGACATCCGCTGACAAAGCGCGCTACTATTTTCCCCTTGGACATTGGTTCTCGTTTAGATTCGGAGGTGGAAAGCCAAATATGTATTATTAATTATCCACACCACAAGGAGTGGGTGTGTTACCCGAATTTGATAGCAGGTCTGTAAGAATCAAAGTCCGGTGAGATCTTCAGGGTCCTGATGAAAAAGCTTGGAACTCTGACCTAACAGAACCGCACATGTTCGTGCCGAGGTGTAATAAATGAAATCTATTTTTCGGTAATTTACGGCTTCCGGTTTTGTCATTGTCGGTATGGTAGATCGGCCCCCTTGGGTTTGTGCCAAGGAGCTTCCTTGATCAATCATAAAAAATAATGAACGGCCACCTGCGCAACGGGCAACGACAGGAGGAACCTCAGCCTGAGGCTTTCTTGCCTTCGGAATCCACATTTTTTTTTAATCAACCGATTCCCCCTCTCCAGTCTTCCTTTTTCTCCTATGAAGAAACCAAGTGGGGTCAGAAACCGACAAATTGACAAGCGGATTTTGGATATCCGAGTCGCCTATCGGAATTTATAACGAGTAGCCCTCATCAAACATTCGATGGTACCTTTGATCAAAAGTCAGTTAGAATGACAACCGCTCTCCACTTCGCCCAAGAGGATTTCCGATAAAACTTGATCCATCTAGCTCGACTATCAGATATCAGCTATCAGATCCGAACCATATTCTCGTTCCGCACACGACTGCAGCCTCGTCATGTCAAGCTGCGTAAGCAGAAACGTCACTCGGTGGGGTTCTAGATTTGTATAGACGCCCCCCAAGTCCATCAGGGTATCGGGTACCAGCCTCGACTTCAGTCCGAGAAGGGAATAACTAAACACGAATCAGTCGATGAATGGCCCGTTCCCTCCCTGACGAGGCCAAAAAAAACCTTTGTTTTATAAAAAAAAATCTTATTCCCTTGTTTCCCGCTGTGGCTGATTCATGAGATTGCCCCTACATACGTAAGCCACACCCCCAAGCGACAAACTCTATAGAACTAACCCGTCAAGCTAGCTGAGAAGGGACCAACCAAAGGAAAAAGCTTCCCCAGGGCTTGTGTTCCTCCAGAGACGGGGCTTTGTTAGATAACCCTTCGGATAGTCTAACTTACGTAGGCACATACGAATGCCCTGTCATAAGGTGGGGTAGAGGGCTCGATATCCAAGGGCCTTCTGGGCCCTTTGTCTCCATTTCGTTGGTATACCACCAATCCCTTGTGGTGCTTTCGCTTCAAAAATTCCGGATGTGGTAAGTTTTTTGCCAAGAGCCTCTAATTGCGTGAGCATTTGCTAGTCTTTCGATGAAAAGGAGGAAAAAGGACGAAAGTTTTTTTGAACCCACGGCCACGTTCTGGCATGATCTCTTCCACAAATTTTAGCCCCTCACTTCGGTAATCCGTTCTGTTTACGGCAGTTATATCAGTTCTCCTTAAGGGGAGAGAAGGCTTCCATAGCGTCTCTCACAATCGACACATTAGTTTGTTCGATCTTCACGCGTTGCTTGTTTCACAGAGCCAACTAGACGTTACGGACGTCCCAGAGATAAATTATCGATAGGGGAGAGAAAGGGACTGTTGGGTTTTTACTGGAGAGTCGAGGCTTGGTGTCTGATCTGCTTCCATGGAGGTAACACTCGGATTTTGTTGTAAGTGAAACGATCCGGTGAGTTCTGCCCCCCTATTTTCGTGCTAGTTGATGGGACAATCCATCCATGAGAAGAATAAAATGGGGCCAAATACTCATGGAAGGCCTATCACACGCAAGTTCCCAGCAAATAATCTATAACTGATATGTGAAAACTTTTATTCTTGTTTGGATATTGACACATAATAGGATAAGACTGTACAGTATACTGCAAAATACCAGTAGCCCGATAGCCCCAGTAAGCCTCTGGGGTTTATACCATGGCCCCAAGCCTACCACATGAAACCCCTAGTTAGCCGAATACACCTTAGAAGTACAGTAGTGCATTCTCATGCCCACTTCAATCCCTCCCAGCACCGAATAAGGCCGATATGTGCAAGAACACGATGTACCTAGAAAGCAAAACAATCGACAACCAATGTGAATCAAGGTTATTTCCATTCCATCTCTCACTTTTGGCCTCCTGCCTTCTCAGAACCAAAAAAAAAAAGAAGAAAAAGAGAGAGAGATGGACAGAGAAAGGCCTTCAACCGTCCTATATTGCAAAGAACCCTCCCACACCACCGCCGACCACAATGCCTCAATCAACAGCTCACTTCAACTGACGCTGAAGCTCCCCGTTCTCCTCCATCTCCTTCAAAACGCGATCGGCTGTCCTCATCGCCTCCATCCCGGCCGGCGCACCACAGTAAACAGTTGAATGCATAATCGCCTCGCGGACCTCCAATTCACTCAGCCCGTTTCGGATCGCTCCGCGAATATGCACCGCGAGCTCGAATTGTCGGTCCAGGGCGAGTAACAGCCCGATATTCATCAAACTGCGCTGCTTGCGATCTAGACCGGGGCGATTCCACACGTCACCCCAAGCCCATTCGGTCACCATATCCTGCATGGGGCGTGTGAACTCATTTGCGGAGTTGAGGGAGCGCTCCACATGCGCATCGCCAGTAACGGCGCGGCGTGTTTCAAGGCCTTTATTGTAGAGGCTGTTATTTTGTTGAGACATTGTTTATTAAGAATGGGTACGGTGACCGGGGGATCAGTGTTGGGTGTGGAAGGAGAGGGAGAAAGAAGTAGAGAATGATTGTTGTTTTATTGGGATACAAGCTGGGGACGTTCCCGAGAAATCAAACTATTGAGTGGGGGGGAGTTCCCGACATCGGGTGTGGGCGGGAGAGAAAGTTCCGCCGTCTATACATCGGGTATGTGGGATATAGATGTATGATTCAAACTAAATGCCTCCTCGTACATTTTTTTTCAGGGCTGGCGAACTTGGCGATAACTCCTTCTCAGGCGAGGAGGATATTGGAAATGTGCGACAACCGACGGTGCACTAAAGGGTCTGGAACCATTGTAAGTATTTTAAGCCACTGCGAGGATCCATGAAAGTAGGCTAAGTCAGACATTCCCTAAGCTCACAATTTATCGTGTGTACTGTCTCATGATGGTCGGTGGCAAGGAACTGCCTGTTAAACCTTCGCGTGGTATGGCTTGAGACGATTGGAATGCGGCTTGTGTTCCTCCTGTGTGGAAGTTCCCCCTTGTTTATCTCGCTTCACGACATGGTTGATGAAACAAGCGCATCAGATGCTCCCTCAAATAAAGGAGGGTAAAGAAGATCATCATCCCTCGGTTGTTCCTTGGATACGAAACAATATTAATTAATAATCTTGGGATGGAGACATATGGAATATGCGTATATTAGTTGCGTCCCCGCGAATGTTGGAGTCGCGCCTTGCCCGCCATAACAAGGCGTGCGGCATTCAATGGTGTGAGGCCGATCCAACGGTCCCTCATTCCACATGATGGCTATGAAATAATCCAGGGGCCCTGAGACCGTCTGATGATGGGTATATTTACTGACAACAGAGGACCGACGTACATTTACTCTTCGCCTCACAACCCTTAATCAACATTCGCATGACCCTTGGCAACCAAGCACTGGCTGATGCTAATGTACGATACCTGTCGAAGGCAACGAACCAACCCGATTTGACTCGGAAGACTTCTCAGATATTGCTCCTTCCAAAATGGTCGCATGTCCACCGTTCTCATGGACATGCACGCTCTTCCTGTGCTCTCTCATATTCTCTCTGGGCCAATCCCTCCCACTCCCCTCGCTCCCATTCCCTTCGGTAAACCACGAAATAAGGTCACCAGACCCGGTAAGAATTGGAACAGACTGGGACACTCCCGCATACAAGAAATAACGGAGCTGATTCGATACTCTTACAGAGATTGAACCCCGAAAACACAGATCTACTTTCGAACTTTTTCGTCAAAGCCGGTCTGGAGAAACTCGATGAACTCAATAAATCATGGGGTGGGGGCGATGACGACGGCTATGATGACCCCGATATCATTGATGACAGCCATAGCACTCAGCCCACCGAAACCTCCCACGACAACAATCTCGATAAACAGAAGGAGAATTTTAACAAGGAAACCCAGAGCGATCTCAAGGATCCGTCTGAGGATCCAGCTGGCTTCGTTGAGTCCCTCTTTGAGCACCTGAAAAAGAAGTTCCGTGAAGCCTTCAACAGCAGCGATGAAATCCCTTTAAACACACGTTGAGTCCATTCGCCTGGGGTTTAGTCTATATTAGGGGCTTCATATACCTTGAGAATGAATGATTTAGAACCATAAATCCATGCTTTGCTCCTTTTTTTTATGCTGGTATCGGATTTGGGCTTGTCTGGTTTGTATCAGGGACCGATCTATAATAATGATTAATGATGACCGGAATTATTGAGATTCAAATATAACTCATGTTTGTTAGATTTAACTTTGGGATGGCACTAGACCCTCGACCCGATCGATGATTTGGTGCAGCCGAGATTATAAATCAGACCATTTCACCTCCGCTTTTTGTCACTCTTAAGTCCGCTGGAACTGATGTCATCGGTGGGCCATGCTAGGGAATTCAAAAATTAGAAAAGAAATTTGACACTAAAGTCCGACAAATAAGACGCATGGTCCGTTGCCTAGGATCTCTAGCGAAAGGGCAGGAGCTTAACACCGAATCGCATACCTCTGGTGAGGATAGCAGACGTTGATCTCCTTATAGTACGTCGCATCCGAATGTGGAACCTCTCAAGATAAAAAACACCCCTCTCTGTCCCGGCCCACATCTTCGTTCTACACCTAGAATAATCCGCATATATAATCAGCATACCTATCCTGCTGAGAAGAAAGAAAGACAGCCTCAGAAACCGGAGTAGAGGAAAAGGGATTTTCGACATGCCTTCTCTTGTGGGACGAGAAGTCGGTCATACCGGTTATGGCACCATGCGTACGTTAGCACAATGCCACTAGATGACCATTGTTTCTCCTTTTATAGCCAAAGCCATTCAAAAATTCTAACAATAAACATCTAGGGTTGACTTGGGTGCCGCAACCCCCTCCTCTGGACCAATGTTTCGAAACGCTGAACACTGCGCTCAACCTAGGCGCAAATTTTTGGAATGCCGGTGAGCTCTATGGCACTCCCAAGTACAACTCAATGCATTTACTCCATAAGTACTTCACAAAATACCCTGAGAAGGCGAGCCAGGTGGTTCTAAGCGTCAAGGGGGGCTTGCTTCCTGGTGAACTTACTCCGGATGGCTCCGAGACCAATATCCGTCGTAGCGTCGACGAGTGCCTACGTGTCCTAGATGGAAAGAAGACGATCGATATCTTCGAATGCGCCCGACAGGACCCAAAAACCACCGTGGAGCAAACCGTGACTGTGCTAGCACAACTAGTCAAGGAAGGCAAGATAGGGGGCATTGGGCTCAGTGAAGTTGATGCTGAAACGATCCGACGAGCGTAAGTTGCAACCATATTTTTCTCCCACCCGCTCTCTTATAGTTTACCCATGGGTTTTCATGGCTGGGCTGGGTCGAGGTGGACACTGAACTGAAATGGGCTGATCTCATTTCAACAGAGCCAAGGTCCATCCCATCGCTGCTGTAGAAGTTGAGATGTCCCTCTGGGACACTAGTGTCCTTGAAAACGGTGTAGCTAAAGCTTGTGCGGAGCTCAAAATCCCGATCGTGGCATACTCACCCCTAGGAAGAGGGGTGTTGGCAGGTGCCTTCACTAAGGTCTCTGAGATTCCCGACGGTGACTTCCGAAGATACCTTCCCAAATACCAAGACGAGGCAATGAAACAGAACATTAAACTTGTCAACGAGGTTAACGACCTGGCTGTCCGCAAACGCGTGGCTCCCGTACAGATCGCCTTGGGCTGGTTGCTCACCCTTAGTAAGAGAAAAGGAATGCCTACTATTATCCCTATTCCGGGGGGTACGACAAGTGATAAGGTTACGCAGAATTTAGGGGGAGTGCCCAGTCTCTCTGATGCGGACATGGAAGAGATTGACGCAATTTTGCACAGAAATGAGGTCGTTGGATCTCGGTATTGAGGGGAAACAAGGAAAAAGAGTCCACAGGTATAAGATAACACATTTTTCCAAGAGTTTTCCTAGAATTATTTGTTGATATACAGAGCCCAATTCTTGTTCAATTATTGGCGATATAGGAAGCTATGGCAGGGTTTAACCTATCTACTTGGATGATATGAGACCTATTTAAGTCTGATGTTAGCCGTTAGATTTCACCACCGTTATGAAAGAAATCGAGATCGATAGAATGTTCCAATGGAATCAGATCAAGTGTAGGAGAGGTCAACATTCAATCTCACAGAAATCTGGAGATTGTCGGAATTGCAGAACTCTTGTTTTATTCATCCTCGAAAAGGCAACATTAAAAGAAAAGGTAAAACAACTTACATTTAGCTGCTCATTAGTGTAAGGGTTTTCAAGCTGATTTATTTAATCCTCATTATACAGGCTATTTGGGGTGGGAAATGGATTAAATGAAGCTGGACGATAATTGGGAGGGAAATGAAAAAAGATGAGTTGAATTCTTTTTTTTTTTCTCTTTTTAATGAGACCAAATAGCCTCATCACGTGCTGCGCATCCAGTATACTCGATCCTCCCAAATAATCCAAACCCCAGTGTCACCGTAATCAATTCCCCCAAACTCTTTTAAATCTACTCCGCTCGCATAATAATCTTCTCTCTTTTATTTAATTCACTCATTCACTTAACCTCTAACCCCCAAAATCTTCCTAAACCTACCTCCCCTTTTTACAATGGCGGAGTCTCCTGGCTCCCCTCTCTCCTCCATTGCTTCCGACGACATGTCGGATCGTGAGGATTCCAAGCAAGGCCTCTCCCCTTCCGCGTCCAACATGCCCCCTTCAAAACGCCGTCGCACCGGTATGGCTGCGTGGGATCGAAACACTCCTGTCTCAGCTTCATTTCAAGATGAGCCGCTCCCGCCGCCATCGCCCTCGAGTTCGATATCGTCCGATACCTCTGGCGAAATCCCCAGCTCGCCTGCGACATTGGCTCTCATTGGAGCTAACCAGGACGAGGATTACAGTGGACAATGTAACGACCAAGTCACCATATGCCGATGGGATGGGTGCGATTCAAGGGACCTTGGAAATATGGACGACCTGGTTCAGCACATTCACAACGAACATGTCGGTAGCCGACAGAAGAAATATTCCTGCGAATGGTCTGATTGCCCTCGGAAGGGCCAGACACATGCAAGCGGCTACGCGCTGCGCGCGCATATGAGGAGCCATACAAGAGAGAAACCCTTTTATTGTGCGCTTCCAGGTACGAGTTACCTTCTCTTTTATTCTTCCCGTAGCCTTGCGAAACCCGGCTCGAAAAAAAAAAAACAAAAAAAAAAACAAGCAAACACGACGTGGCAAACATGCGCACCTCGCTCTACCCAATTTTCAAATCTTAAAAGGGGAGAACAAGTTCTTTGGGTATGTGACTAACTGAATAATACTTGCAATACCAGAATGCGATCGCAGTTTCACTCGTTCCGATGCCCTTGCAAAACACATGAGAACCGTGCACGAGACCGAAGCTCTCCGGCCATCTGATCCCGTACCGAAGCGCCATGACATCTCTAGCGCAGGGACCCCCGTTGGGACGCCCGCTGGAAAGCTTCAGCGCATCAAACTGAAGCTATCGCACCCACCAAAAGACGACGCCTCCCGATATAGTGAAAGCCTCAACGACGATACAGCGGGAACAGAAGACCTGGATGAGTTTGAACTCCCCGAGTTTAGCTCTGAGACCGGTTTTGATGAGCATGAGCTGGAAATGAGTCCACATGACCTCTACAGGCTTCTTCGTCGCCAGATCCATTGGGCGGAAAAGGAAGGATCGGATCTCCGGAAAGATTGGGAGAAAATTAAACCAAAGAGGAAACACACCTGGAGAGAGAAAGAAGCCGTTTTTGACGACTTATGCGATGCTGAACTTCGTCTCCTCAGCGCGCTTGTGAGCAGCGAAGCCGTCCCAGTTGCATCGTCAACTGCTCCAGCAAACGGAGGTGAGGAATCTTCACCTCAAGCTCAACAGCAAGAGCAAGAACAGCAAGGAGAGGCTGAGGGCGATGTAAAATTCAATCCAGAAGCGGAGCCTATCGCAACGT
Organism: Aspergillus biplanus; assembly: GCA_027569045.1. Taxonomy (NCBI): domain Eukaryota; kingdom Fungi; phylum Ascomycota; class Eurotiomycetes; order Eurotiales; family Aspergillaceae; genus Aspergillus; species Aspergillus biplanus. Next base: position 542,186 of record JAPDEJ010000009.1, on the reverse strand, counting down.
GAAGCTAAATAAATTTATCCTATCTCCTCTACGCTTCTCTTAACCCGACCCTGCTCCCTTTTCTCTTTCATTCTCTCTCTTCCGTCTCCTTTCCCCTTCACTTATTCTGGGCGTCATTTCGAAATGAAAACGCATGTCTTAATTGAAATTTATATCCTCATTGAACTCGTGTATTATCTGGCGTGGTATTCTAATTATTGTTTAGCTCTTTTATTTCTTATAAAACGTCTCTTTGACTTTTTTCTCATTCTTGTCTCTTGCGGCATGGAGACTTTTGGCGCCATGTTTTCTGTAGTCATATAATATCATTTCTTTACGTTGCTTACTAGCTGCGAGTAGTCCCAGATAGAGCAGTTGGCGAAATAAAAGGTTGTTTAATTATTCGGAATTTTTGATTTTTTTCCTTCTCTTTTTGGCTCTCCCGTAAATCTTCTCACGTAACTATCAACACATTGGAGTAAAATGATTCCGTAATTGGCGATGAGAAAAAAAATCGATGCCGAGGCTCTTCACCTATCCACTCCATTCATTGGATAATTCAGAAAATAATTCGGAAAAAGATGAAGAGAAAAAGAGAAAAAGAAAAGAAGACGAAATGAAACGAGGTCTAAGGAATATTTTAACACCTCCCACAATAAATGGATGATTCCTAGATGAAACCAAAGCCTGGGGGGAGAAGACCCCTAGTAGGATACATGGAATAAAATGAAGCAAATAGCCGTAATCATGGGCGGGTATGCAGTATAACAAGGCAGAAGAAAGCTTTGCTCATCACTTCCAACAAAGGCAAGATAGTAGTATAAGAGCCAAGAAAAAAAAATAAGGATAAGTGAAGAAAATGAGAATAAATATCATGCAAACATCATATTAAGCCCACACATGGCTTTAACCATCCATGGTGGACGAGACCGGACGCCGTCGCCATGCTTTCCCAACTATGCATATTGAAGAACACTGGTAAAAGGTACGGAAAGAAGAGAAAAATAAGAAAGAGATGCAAACAAGATGATCAACATTGCTTTTGCCGTATAACAAAGAAAGGCTGACTTCTAGTCTCCATTTGAGGATGACTTGACTGCAGCAGCCTTCCTAACATCAATCAGTTTTTGATACATTTGCTGGAGCTTGGCTCCCCCTGCTTCTTTATTTGGCCAATGGTGATTTGCGACATAATGCCTATTATACAAGTTAGAATAATCCCAAGGATTCCATATTACTGTTAACATACCATAAACGAGTTTCGAGGGAGGTAGACACAGAGCCCTCTCCCTTGAGATTGCGACCAATGAAGTCCCCAATCTTATCGAGAAGGTTTCGGAGTTCTGATGCCCGTTCAGCTTTATTCGGAAAGTTGTCTTTTGTTACAGCAGACACCTTTCTCAGATCCTCACGAATTGGCCTGAAGAACAATCGCGACATATCCTCCTTTGCGACGGAATGCCCATTTTCGATATTTTTACGACGGCGGACATCCTCACTTGAAGCATCGGACATTCTATGGCGGCGGTCACCATCATGAACTGACCTTGGTCGAGAATCATAGCTAGGGGTGTGGTGTCGCTCAACACTATCTCGACCCCCATGTGTATGTGATCGATGCCGCGATCGATCTTGTTCCCGATGCCCTTTGCGCGAGACGGATGGTGCGGGTGATGCCGAAACACTAGTGCTGGCATGGGGTCGGGAAGAGCTCTTTCGGCTATTGCGATGGTGGTTCTCAATCGCTCTCTTTGCTGCCACACTTGAGCCATTGGTGGCCCTGTCTCTGAGGATAGATAGTAGGTAATCAGCCCGCCGAACGAGATGAACAGCACCGGGGGACTTCGTCGTCTTGTCTTCACCATTCATACGCTCATTCTTTCGCTCGACACGGTGTTCTTCTAGGAAGAATTTGTCCCCGAGCGTAAGATCAGGGTCGTCCCGAATTTGAGCCCAAGCGCCATATCCATGGCGTGCGATACCAATGCAAAGCATCCCGTCCTCCTTTGCACCCCATGGACATGAATAATCAGGTGCTTTCGTGGCTTCTGGGACACGAAAGTTCTTGAAATCCGGCACAACCAGTGTTGCTTCTTTGAGGACACGCATCTCCATTGGGCGGTCCACAATAGTGTATGCGTTGAGGCGTTTAACGCCGTGGAGGTCGAATAATACTGCCTTCCTCTCCTTCTTGGTAAGCATCTTGCCGGCATTCTCAAGGGCTTCAATTTTTTCAGTGTCTTCCCGTACTAGGGACGCTGCCCTGTCGGTTATTTCACGGAGAGCTGCCCGAACGGTTTCCCTGTCCCGATCAAGGAGACGGGCTTCGCGAATGAGATCCTCTTCGCGGTCATTAATGTCACCATAGCGGAGAAATGCCCGGAGAAGGTGACGGTATTCCTTTTCCACAAGTGGTCTTTTAGGGTCTGCCGGAACGTTCGAATCCGATTCATCACCATCATCCATACTGACTTGGACTCTTGCTTGTCTTTTTGCTTTCCGCTCAGCCCGAGAATCTTGTTCTTCCTCAGGCGCATTCCTTTTGCGAGGCCGATTTTGCTCGATAACGTCCGCGAGGTATTTTTCATCGGCTTTCCTCTTCTCTTCCGCTTTAATTTCCTCCAGCTGTTCCTTTGGAATGATATCATCCCAGCTAAGGTCGTCGACTTTGATATCGACATACTCAAAGGCTTTGAGGAACTCCTCGCCTCCGTCAGCTTGTATCTCTTCCGCTTGCTCTGTTTGGTGCAATTCAGCGTTTGCAAGCACTGAATCAATATCGAGCTGCTCCAGCTTCTCCTGATTTCCAGTCTGCTCGAACATTTTCTGGCCACGGCGTTTCAGAATACGGGAAATGTCTTCAGTAGAATTTGGCTCCCCGAGAGATATCCCTCCCCGAGTCATTTTGTTTTGTATCTCGGAGGCTTCTTTATCAGTCACACCTCGTTGGATTGTAATAAACTCCAGAAGAAGTTTATTCCGTGCTCTTTCGATCACTTCCTCTTCTACCGTGTCCTTTGAAACCAAGCGATATACACTGACAGGCCTGGTCTGCCCAATACGATGTGCTCTAGCCATCGCCTGGAGATCGGCCTGCGGATTCCAATCAGAGTCGAACAAAACAACAGTATCTGCGGTCATGAGATTTATTCCAAGACCTCCTGCTCGGGTGGAAAGGATGAAAGCGAAGTCACTGCTGCCAGGGGCGTTGTAATGCTCAATAGCAAGGCGGCGGTTGGCTGCAGCAATAGTCCCATCAAGCCGCTGATAAGAATAACCACGGAATTCCATGTAATCGCCAAGGATATCGAGCATCCTGACCATTTGGCTGAATATTAAGACACGATGGCCGTCTCGCTTTAACTTCGCCAGAAGCTGGTCGAGAAGCATCATTTTTCCACTGCTCGTGATTAAGGCTCTTAAGACATCCTCCCGACGGGTGCTTCCTTCTAAAATTTTGGCCTCAGCATTAGGGAACATAAATGGATGGTTACTTGCTTTTTTCAACTCCATCATGATGTTCAAGAGAGATTGTTTTTGACCGCGGGCACCATCGTTAAGTGCGGCATAATTTTTCGTGAGGATATTCTTATAATATTCCAATTGGACATCAGAAAGCTCAACTCGGATTATTTTCTCCGTCTTAGGCGGGAGATCGGATTCCACCTTAGATTTAGTTCGGCGCAACATGAAAGGTTGAATAGCTTTTGTCAACTCAGCAAGCTTTTCAGAGGCTGCCTCAGCATTCAAGTCCATGTCAACATCAATTTCAACCAGGCCGGGATTTAAGAAATCCAAAAGGGCAGAAAGCTCCGCCAAGTTGTTCTGGATAGGTGTGCCGGTGATAAGAAGGCGAGCTGGAGATCTAAACTCTAGCAGCTTCACATACAGTTGAGAGTCCCGATTTTTCAATCGATGAGCCTCATCCACTGCCATAAACTGCCATTTGAATTGGCTGAGGAAGGTAGAGTCAAGTAAAACGTACTCGTAAGTCGTAAGGAGCACGTTAAACTTCGGTCGTTTAGGGTTACCATCCACCATGAGTTCGTGCTCTTTCAGAACCGTACGGGCAGCTTCGTTTCCGTTATAAACCACATAGTTGAGATCGGGAGTCCAATTGTCAAAAGTCTCAGCCCATGATGGCATGGTGGATAATGGAACGACAACCACAAAAGGCCCTTGTTGACGCCTGACATGACGTAGCCAGTTTATGAAGGCGACGGTTTGGACCGTTTTTCCAAGGCCCATCTCGTCGGCGAGCACGACATTCCGGTTCTTCACCCAGTTAAATGCCATGAAGTTGACCCCTTTGACCTGGAATTCCTTCAGTTGGCCGTTTTGTAGGAAACTTGGGGTACCCTTGATAGTTTCGAACGATTTGCGAGTGGCAGGGTTCGATTCTGTGCGGTCTGATACCGGTGGCCGTGCGGAACGGTCTAAGAAACGATCTATCTCTCGCTGGGCAATGTTACTAACCAGCTCTTCACTCTCCCATGTACACGAGTCGTAGAATAGGCGCTTCCATTTCACCAAGTATTCAGTCCCCTCATCACCTTCTCGCATCCCAATTATTCGCTCAACTTGCTTGTAGTCCTCAATCGCGTCTACATCTCTTTCCCGGTCAAGGTTCCATTTTTCTCGGTCCTCGGGCGCCACATCCTCATCATTCTTCAAGCGAAGATCTTCGGCCAAGATCTTTCGGATGTAGTTATCAAGGCGGCGGGTACTACGACAATTCGAAAGGCTCTCAGTGGTCTCCCACGTTGCGTGATAGTGAGACTTCCCTTGCCATTTGATGTAAAATTCAAATTGATGACGGCTGGTACTGGGATCACTCGTATCAACACCTTCTTGAGGACGATGGTTAAGCACGATGTCTACAGCTGGTCGATCATCTTCGACTGTATTCATCCAGTAATTTTGCGTTAATTCATCTGGCTCCTCTTCAAACATGGAGTCATCATCATCTTCATTGTAGTTCGAAACCTTAACGGTGTTCCGCGTCGAGAAACGGAGTTCAGCATGTGAAGGTACGTTATTAGAAGAAGTTTGTAGAAGCCGTCGACGTTTCCCTTTACCCGGCCGAGCACGGCCGCCACCATACTCGTCACTATCTGAATCTTCTTCCGAGTATGTGGATTGGGTTGCGGAACGCGATGGCAGCTTTGAGGACGGCTGTGAAGGAGCGGGACGTCGGCGCTTTCGAGGGGCCACGGCGTCGGAATCAGAGTCCGAAAGAGATTGTAATTGGCGAGTCGTACGAGCCCGTCCGCTTCGCCGAAGTCCGTACAGGTCGGGATTTTGCCGAATGTAGTCTGACTCGTTGATCGATGGGGATTTTCGCTTGAGACCTCGTTTGCTTTCAGAGGATGAAGAATTTTCAGCGCTAGAGGGGCTACTAGCTTTCACGCTATTTTCCAACCCAGAATCATCCTCATCACCTTCTGCATCTGGAGAGCCGGCATCATAGTCATCATCGGCGAGATCTGGTTCGGGGGAGGACTCGGACACGAGGTGGTTTTCGGAGGGATTCGACGGGTTGCTCTCATGATCACTAGCTGCAAGCTCATCTTTGACGCTCGCATCATGAGAGGCAGGAGAGACAGAATACCCGTTAACTGGTGCCATGGTGGGTTTGGGCTCGGAGGTAGATGGGATCACCATGCTAGTCGCTATTGGCGAGGACAGGCGTCAGCATTGAAGCTCCAAACAAGCCGGGAGGGGAATGGAAAAGATAGGAGACTATGAGGAAGCAGTATGCGATCCAACTTCTAGAATCTAGAAGCTGTAAAGCCGGAAGAATGGAGTAGGAGATGAAGCTATGATGCCTTGACATGATTTTGTTGATAATTTTGATGAGACGCGACGGAAAGGGTTGGGGGAAAGAGAGAGATCGTAGAGACAAATCCTGGCAAAAAACCAGATACAGGAGCAGATATACAGATAGGACATGGCCTGAACAGATCAATGAAATCCTGAGTACCAAAGATGCGGAGGAAATCTTGATATTGGGGTGGGTCGAGATGGAATTGATGTACACCAGCTGAGAATACCAGAACACGGCTGAAAAGGCTGGGAAAGAAGAAGAATAAAATACTCACAATCCATAGCTTGGTGACCCCGATTCAGGGTAGATTGAGTAAATGAATAGTGAAGAAAAGGAAAAGGAAAGGTGGGGGGGGAGGGGGGGGAGGCGTGGATGGGATGAAACGGTGGAGAGCAAAGGAATGATGAGAGACCGCTGGGAATAATATGATGAGGGAGTAGGAAGAGAGAGTTGTACGTCGGCTGGGGGGTGAACGAGTCACATCAAAGGGATTGGCTGGAGGCCTGAGCCTTCAGGCTTCAACTCTGCGCCAAACCTTGTACGGCTTAGAACATTCACAAGCGAGCCTTAATAGGGTCTAGCGCATCCACAATATCACGTGTATCACGGTTCGGATCAACTTGAATTCCGCAGAAATTTTGAAGACAAGAGTGTCAGCCAATCAATGGCGTAGGAAATAATGCAGGTGCTGTGTGCCTGAGGCAAAAAGCCATGCCCACAATGCCCGAGCATAGTTTTCTTTCGAGAGAGCCCCTCTTTTTTTTGAAGGCGACCACGCAACTTACCTCTTCTTCTCCTTCCTCTCTCATCTAGCGGTTTTTGCGCGGGTACCTGGCATCATCTGCGCCCGGTCGGCACGATTGTCGCGTTATTCTCCTCATTACCTCGAAAACACGTCGGTTTCGTTGCCACTTCAGCATTTTATCTTGCAAAGGAACCAATCTTTTCGATTTGCCTACGTTGACGCTCGCTTTGATCCACAAGCACCATGGCTGATAAACTCACTCGGTGGGATATCCCAAATAAATGCGAATGTTTGGCTCCTTATTATATCTCATTGCTAATATTTCCTCCCCTCCAGTGTTGCTATTGTCAGCAGTGACAAGGTAAGTTGCAAATGCCCCGCTAACCAAAGAGAAATGTCATTTTCTTATGCATACCTCGTCCATTACAGTGCAAACCAAAGGTACGTAGGGAACATCATCAATCTCCTATACTTTCAAAATACATGTGCTAAATTAACTCTTTTGTTTCCCTTCAGAAATGTCGTCAAGAATGTAAAAAGTCCTGCCCCGTCGTACGCACGGGTAAACTGTGTATCGAGGTCACACCCGAATCCAAGATCGCCTTTATTTCCGAGCGCCTTTGCATCGGTTGTGGTATCTGCCCCAAAAAATGCCCGTTTGGTGCGATCCATATTATCAACTTGCCAACCAACTTGGAAAGTGAGGTTACCCACCGATACTCCGCCAATAGCTTCAAGCTCCATCGTCTTCCTATGCCCCGCCCAGGCCAAGTCCTGGGTCTTGTTGGAACAAACGGTATTGGAAAGAGTACGGCCTTGAAAATTCTGAGCGGAAAGTTGAAGCCAAATCTCGGACGTTATGACAATCCCCCGGACTGGGAAGAAATTCTGAAGTACTTCCGTGGTTCTGAATTGCAGAGTATGTTTACCCCTCCGGCCCAGAAGCGTCAACTATCAAAGTCTGACTTCTGTAGATTATTTTACCAAGGTGCTTGAAGATGACCTGAAGGCCGTCGTGAAGCCTCAGTATGTCGACCAGATTCCCCGAGCAGTGAAGGGCCCCACGAAGAAGGTTGGAGATCTCCTCAAAGCACGTGCCCAAATGGATAATATGGAACAGATCCTGGATGATCTAGGTATGCTAAGGCTAGATTAGCAATGGCTATCAGTTTGCTGACTATGTACACAGAAATCAGGCAGGTCCAGGACCGCGACATCACTCTCCTCTCCGGAGGAGAACTTCAACGATTTGCCATCGGTCTTGTCTGTGTCCAGAAAGCGGATGTGTAAGTACCTTGATCGAGGCATATCGCTCTATATGTGCACTAATACATGGATGTAGTTACATGTTCGATGAGCCCTCCTCCTATCTTGATGTTAAACAACGTCTTGCTGCTGCCCGCACGATTCGCGATCTTCTGCGCCCTGATGATTATGTTATCGTTGTTGAACACGACTTGTCCGTCCTCGATTATCTGTCTGATTTTGTTTGCGTGCTTTACGGGAAGCCTGCAGCCTACGGTGTGGTTACTCTGCCTGCTTCAGTGCGTGAAGGTATTAATATCTTCTTGGATGGTCACATCCCAACGGAGAACCTTCGGTTTAGAGACGAGTCTCTTACTTTCCGACTCGCCGAAGCCGGTGATGATTTCATGGTCGACAAGGCGCGTGCATTCAGCTACCCTAAAATGGAGAAGACTCTTGGAAGTTTCCACCTCAGCATTGATTCCGGAAACTTCACCGACTCGGAGATTATTGTCATGATGGGAGAGAACGGAACCGGCAAGACTACTTTCTGTAAGATGCTTGCTGGCGCTGAAAAGCCCGATGGCGGTGCGGCGATCCCGCGCATGCACATCAGCATGAAGCCACAAAAGATTACTCCCAAGTTCACGGGAACCGTGCGCCAGCTCTTCTTTAAGAAGATCAAGGCGGCTTTCCTATCGCCCCAGTTCCAAACCGATGTCTACAAACCTCTCAAAATTGATGATTTCATTGATCAGGAAGTTCAGAACTTATCCGGTGGTGAATTGCAACGTGTCGCCATTGTCTTGGCTCTCGGAATTCCCGCCGACATCTATCTGATTGACGAACCTAGCGCTTATCTTGACTCCGAACAACGTATTGTGGCTGCAAAGGTCATTAAGCGATTCATCATGCACACTAAGAAGACCGCTTTTATTGTCGAGCACGACTTTATCATGGCTACGTACCTCGCAGACCGAGTTATTGTCTTTGACGGAAAGCCATCGGTTGATGCCCACGCGAATACCCCTGAGTCTCTGATCACCGGATGTAATACGTTCTTGAGGAACTTGGATGTTACATTCCGTCGTGACCCCAACAGTTATCGTCCTCGTATCAACAAGCACCAGAGTCAGATGGACCAGGAGCAGAAACTGAGTGGCAACTACGTAAGTTCTCTCCAGATAACCGCAAAACCTACCCTTCCTACCGCATCTATTTGTAGACACTCTTCATGCTAATGATTCATTTTCTTTTAGTACTTCCTGGAGGAAGAACGCTGAAAAGGGCGTGTCCAGCAAACATGACCGCGCGCCTCACAGACGTGACGGCCGTGACTCCGACCGGCGGTGGCGGCACCACCGCCGCTGGAAACGGAGAACCTTTCAAATGGGGGCGTTTTTCGGCGTTACCAAGATTTCTGTCACCGAAATCAGGCGACGCCGCCGCCGTCGTGGCGTAGACCTATCCGGCGATGGGGATGGGGCTTTGGAGGAGGATGATGAAGAGGGTGACAATATTCACTGGAAGCAGTGGTGATAGCCCTGTTCTAGTTGATGGTTTGCCGCAATTCCAGTTGCCGTCGCCCATTCACCGTCCCCCCCCAGTCTTCCTGTGCCTACACCCTTATTGGTTGAAAATTTTTGTTCCTTATATCTTATAGGTAGTTTTTCGTCTTCACGATGTTACGAAATGAAGACATAGGGGTCGGTTCCCCAAGGGATTTGTATTTGGGCAACGGTTTTTGGTTGGCATGATTATGTTAGGGAGTTGAGTCTATTTAAAAGCAAATAAGAGTACATACATACATGTATGGCATAGATGATTGATAAGTCGTCGTGTCAACTTGTTTTGTGTTAAGCAAATGAGAATAATGGCTTGAATTCGTCAATAAAGAGGATCACTCTAAACATTCTTCTTGAATGGTCTGAGCCATAGGTGGTTCGCATTAAATATATTAAAGCACTATTTTTAAACGGAACCATATTGTAATATTTATGGATAAAGATCCAGTCATCAAAAACAAAATTTACATACGAATCAGCTTTAATATTTCCTTTCGGGTTTAAACCTGGACTATTGGTGAATTTTTACAATACATGTAAACCCCCCAAACCCCCCAAACGCACCTAATCTTCCTCAATTTCCCCTTCCTCGCTTCCGGAGTGGACGGCCTTTTCCTCTTTCTTGGCCTCCTCAGCAGCAGGGGTTCGTTCGCGACGTTCCCTGTCCCTCTTTGCCCCCCGGCTGCGTTCACGGCTTTCACGTCGGTAACGCTTGGTCGAGCGACTGGCAACACTTTCTGTATCGCTATCACGCCTACGTCTGCGGTCATTGCTGACGGTGCTTCGGGCGTCACCGCCATAGTCAAGTTCGTCCCGGTTGCCACGGGGATCACCACGTGTCCGATATAGTCGCTCACGCTCTTCTTCTCGGTCCCGGCGCTCGCGCTCATAGTGGCTGGGGGGGCGAGCACCCCGTTCGTGGTCGCGGTCGCGGTAGCGCTCCCTGTCTCGATCGCGATCTTCCCGTCTTTCTCGCACAGGGGATAACCCGCTAGCTTTTCGGTAAGACCGTTCACGATCGGCCTGGGCCTTACGACGGTCGGCTTCATAAGCATCCGGCTCCGGGGTTCGGCTGGGACGGCTGGAAGCGCCTCTCCTCTCGCCTCGATATGAGACTCCACTGCGGTGGTCTCGATCACGGTCGCGGTCATGATGGTCGCGACGGCCTCCTCGATCTCTGTCCCTGGACTCGCGGTCTTTCTCCGCATCTTCATCCTTCTCCCTAAGACGCCGGACAACCTTATCAAAGGCAGTTTGGCGGAGCTCGTCGGTTTCTAGTGCTCTGAATTCATCATATTTCTCCAGCCTGGGCCGAACCTGGTCCCAGGTATCAGTAGATCGAAGGGGCGGATCTAAGCGTTTGATCCTGGAGCGTAAGGCATCTACAGCTCGTCTCTGATGACGGTCTGCGGCGTGCTTTTCCTCTTCATTCCTCCGGAGAGCTTTTTCTTGAATCCGCTGGAAGATGATCTGGAGAATTTCAGAGTCAAGGTTCGCCGTTCGGCGATCAGAAACCACAGCGGTATTGAATTCTTCGAATGTGGTCTTGGGTGTAACGTCGAAGCGTTTATCCTAGAGATGTCAACGCCATGTTTAGATATTGGTTTTTAGCCAGGAAAGAATTCAATATACTTACATCGAGGACATCCAAGACATCATTACGTGGCCCGCGGAGCGACCGGTCTTCCTCCTCAACTACGTCCCAGAAAAGATCTATGGGTGATGAGCCAGAGTGACCAAGAATCCCAAGATATCGAGGGTCTTCGCGAATGGAAGGATAGATTTTCATCCATTTGCTACCAGCTTTGATCATTCCTTGAGATCTCAATTCTTTGAGTAGTTGATTAAACTGTTCACGGGCATGGCGTTCTTTCCTTGCCTTCGCGGCTTTCTGCTGCTGACGGGCATCATTGAATGCTCGCTCCAGAGACTTGATATGATTTTCAAATGCGGTCAAAATGTCAGACTTGCTAAGAGATTTAAACTTATCGTCATTTTGGACCTTCTCGTTTGACTGAATGATGGCTTGTGCTTCGGACCAGCGCGTGTAAGGTTCGAGATTTAGAGACTTTAGGATCGTCACGAGCTCATCCATGGCGGCTTTGCGCGTAACTGCTTCATGTTCAACGTGTTCCTTCCTGAGCTCTAGAATGTACTCCTCGAAGAGCTGCCGCCTTTCGCTTTCGTCATCGGTAGACCTGAAGGTAGTCTCACCCTCGATGATCGGTCGGATGATCTTCCATCGACTATAATGCTTGATTTCGGGGTGGCGTTTCAGCATTGTATTGAAATCTGCTCTGAGCTTAGCGAATCTTTCTTTCGCTCGATCTTTTTCCTGCATGCGAACCTCGACCGCGTATTTCTCGAATGCTGCCTTGCGGTCTCTGGGGTCTTTCAGAGCACGGTATTGAGGGTCTTTGATGGTCTCGCGCATGGTCTGCTCCCAGGTCCAGTCAGGCTGAATGTTATGACGTTTGAGCATCTTCATGAATGCGCCTTCCGCTTCCTCGAGAGAGGCATATTCAGGGTCTTGTGTTGTTCCGAGTACAGGAGCGGCCGGAATACCGTTGGCCTCCATAGAACCAAATCCTGCACGTCGATCACTAAAACCTCTATCGTAGTCATCACGGTCACGCTGTTGTGGATATGAAGGGAATGAGCTAACTCCACCGGCGACGAACGTTGGAGCCCTGTGCGCACGCGAAGGTTAAAACACCTTTTCTCAATGAAATTGAGGGCAAGTAACTTACGCCACGGGCGGGGGCTGGACAGCCTGCGCCTGCGCTAGAGCGTTTTTGTAGACCTCTGGCATTTCCCATGTACTTTGCTTAGTTTCGGTATTGGACCAGTATTTCCGCCCTCCTTCGGCGGTATACTCTTTCCATGGTTGACTCGACAAAGCCCGCTGTAAGATAATAACAAAGGTGAAAGTTAGAGAGCCCAATAAAAAGCGGATAAGAGGTATGGAAGAGGCCCAAAAGCGCACTTACCTCGACAGGAGTCATCATTTCGAAAGGCTTTGCCCACTGTGTGGCTTTCGTCTGAACATTGTAATAATAGACCTTCCCTTCGGCATTGCGAGCCTCCTGCCACAAAGAGGCAGGCCCACTAGGTCCGTTCATCGGATTCATATTGCCGCTTCAGGAAGACCCTGAGGCACAGGCTGTGGGTGTTTGGGGTTGAGCTTGATGATGCGTTGCTAAAAATGTAGTGCTTCGGATGTCGCGTTGGGACTTGGAAGAAGCTCTGCGCTTTCCCTGCATGTTTGTTCTGTTTGCTCTGTTTGCACACTCCGCCATCCACAAGCACCACCCACACCCCTGGCTGGTCTGATTCGAGATGCTGGCCATCGTGGGCTTCAGCTGTGGTTGTTTCTGGGTTTCTTCACTTTTGTGACGTGTCATTTACTGGCTTTAGTTGGACGGTGGGCATGCGACTGTCGCCCTCGCGATGCCGAGCCTTGATGTCCCTGGGGATTTCCTAAGGCATGCTGTTTTAGATACAGTTGTCCCGCATGCTTCGGATATTGATTTGGAGGCGGCGCTGACGTCGGCCCTCGAAGGAGGTGCTGACGACCTCTCATCCGTTCTTTCTCTCGTACCCCAGCGACCGCTGCTTTTTTTCGGTAGGCATGAACCGCGTGCCCTAGCCGAGCCATTCTCTTACTCATCCGCAGTTTGACATAGATGAGTTCTGCACTGTCCGCATTGTTCTGAGACTATCCAATTGCTCTCAAAATAGTTTGAAATTTCACCTTCAAAACCTCGACATCCGGCTCGATGCTTTCGCCATTGACCCTGCGGAGACAGTCGCCGAGAACCCAACACCCACGAGGGACCTGCTTTTCTCTGGTGCAGTGGACTCGCAGGCAGATCCACTCGTGGTGGTCAATGAATTTGAGGGGGAAACCGGTGGTGGTAACCACGTATATGTGATATGGAGCATCGAGACATTCCTTAGTATGCTCTTTTAGCTTCCCTGTGCTATGGCATATCCTGACGAATCTCCCACAGAGCGCCCTCGCATTCGCATCCAACATCCTTCTATAATCTTTATTGCCGCTGCCAGCCTAAATCCAGCCGAAACCCGCCAGCACGACACTCACGGAGATATTTATTTGCCATCTATGATCCCTGCGTCCACAAATATCCTTCAACCTTTATCAACAGATTCATCTTTCACCCACAAGGACCCATTCCTCCCCGCATCTCGACTGTTGCGTGTGGTGCCGGCCAAATACAGCGAAGACCCGATTTATAATGTCCTTCAAGAGTCGGGCCATCCAATTCGCATCGTTCCTGCTGCTAGCGCCAAAATACGTTACTCCCGGCTAAACTCCTACTGTGGACGCCCAACAACGATTGCCAACCTCGATTTCGAAGTGACCCCATTCCTGAATTGTGAGGTGGTGTTCGACAAAGCGGAGCTTCGGCTGTCAGATGGGTCAATCGAAGCCCTTACGGATGCGCCCGGATTGGTTCTCCCTATAACATGTCTTCCACGAGATGACATCACCCTGGTTTACAAACTAACGCCCGATTATGGTCTAGATTCAAGGGTATCAACCACCGTGATGGTGAGTATGTTGGACATCACCTTGGAAGCAGTAGTCAAGGTATCAGATAACTGTCAACCACGTATTCTGATGCAATGGACTACTAATATCGACTTTTCTATGGCGCTTAACCCAACTTTTGGTGGACCGAGCCACGCCTTGCAACGGAGTAATCGTCCTACAAGCCTTCCCATGGTGCCGAACCAAGGAAGTGCTACCCCTGGAGGCTCTTCACATAACAGAGGTTCCCTGAGAGAAAGGGCTTCCTCAGTAACAGACTTGGGAGTTACAATATCCTTTTCGGGGCCGCCTAGTGTGGATGTTGGGAAACCATTCACCTGGGACGTCTTTATCGTCAATCGGTCCTCGACGCCGAGGAAATTTGCCATGGTCGCGATCCCTCGGCGGAAAAGATCCGACTTAAGGGGGCATGTTGCCCGGCCGTCGTCTTCTTCGATATCGAACCGGAGGGGCGATCAGGTCGCAGAAGCCGTGACAGACGACAACATTGTCCACGCCATGCAAAAGAGTGTGGCAGGCCAGGAAGCAGAGCTTGTGTGTTTAAGCACGGATGTTCGGGTTGGGTAATTACTGTCCATATCCTTAATGTCGTTTTCAATACCTTGTCTTCTCTAACCGTCTAAATACTGCAGGCCACTGCTACCCGGAACTTGTTTTGCGACCGAGTTGAAGTTGCTCCCGCTGGCGGTAGGTTCTCTACGTCTGGAATGCATACGTCTTGTGGATGTCAATACGAATGAGACGACTGATATCAGAGATCTTCCGGACATTTTGGCGCTGGGTAGGGAGGGTCTGTCAAGGGGATCTTCAGGCAAGGATACAGTATACAACAACGCGGAGATCTGAGCATTCGACTCCAGCCCTGTACATATCGTTGGAACTTTTGGCGCTTTTCACGCCACTCAAACTTAGCGCCGGTAGGAGTTAATGTGAAATTATGAATGAACTGGCGAATAGAAACTAGCGATTCTCAATGTTCACAAGTTTACTGAGTCAATGTGAAACCACCAGGTTCCAGCTTACTGGTTTCTTTCTTTTTGTGGGGGGTGTGGCAGGACAGCCAAGCTTGCGGGCGGCGACAAGGCGGACGAACAGCCGATCATGGGTGGGTTTCATTAATAGCATGGCCACTCACAGCGTAAGTCTGCGCCTCCATGAGAACACGGATGCCTTACTCCGTAAAAACGCCAGAAACGTAGGTATCATTCCTGACACATCTCTCCAAAAAAACCAGAAAGTCATCACTCGAGCCATTTCTTTTCAACTATTTTCTTTGGATTTCATACCGGAGAGGGTCCGCAAAGAAAATTTTATCATACATCCTCAGCCTGACTCCAGCTGTGCTGGGTTTTACTTTTTTGATTTTTAAACCGTTCTTTTGGCTTGTCCAGCCCTTTTCTTTGCGTCATTCCATCGCTCTAACCCACCGACCGGATACCCACACTCGCCATCGCTCAGTCGTTCAAAAAACATTCTATTCTTAAGAGTTTCCTGTCTTCGGTCCCTTCGTTATGTTTTTCGCAACTCGTCGTAAGATTTTGGATGGGCTAAATAGACGATACATCTATGGCCGTTTGGTACGTGAAGAAAGGTCATGTCGTGTGTTGCCAATGAATCCCTCTTCCCCGCTCCTCTCTTCCTCACCGCGATGCGCTTTTTTTTTTTTTTTCATCATCATCACTTTATGCGAGTATTAATTATTCTCTCTTTGGATAGCCTTTACTCCACACTATTATTTTCGTGATCGAGATGGCGGCTGCAATGCGGCTAGCCGCCAAATTCAACTCCTACTACGCGGAGAAGCCCAGTGCGTTACCCTGACTGACTGAAGGCTGTTCACTCCATACTAAAAGATCTCTACTCGATAGTCCTTACTACGATGGTTACCAACGCGGTAAGAGCGAGTCCAACATTTACGATTCTGGTCGTTAAAATATGACTAGGGCTAATACACGATGGCATATAGGTTCTTGGTGGAATCGCGGATACCGTTGCACAGTTAATCACAGCATTCAAAGCTCGGTCGCAGCGTAAGCCTTACGGCGATGGTGACTTCATCTCTATCGAAATACATGAGCTGCAGAAGGAAAAGCCACCGCCAGTGGGGGAATTGGGCCACGCAAAGCATCTGCCACCACCATTTGACTTTGAGCGGCTCACTCGGTTTATGTCGTACGGCTTTTTCATGGCTCCCGTCCAATTCCACTGGTTTGGTTTTTTGTCGAGGACATTCCCCCTCACCAAGAACCATGCGACGGTTCCAGCTCTGAAAAGGGTAGCCGTTGACCAGCTAATTTTTGCTCCTATTGGTATGAAAATATAGATCAGAGAAACCCTAGACGAAAATCCCCGCCTAATTGACTTTATATATAGGTTTGGTGTGCTTTTTCACTTTCATGACGATCGCCGAGGGCGGAGGAAGACGAGCCCTGGCCCGCAAATTCCAAGATGTGTACCTACCAACCCTCAAGGCAAATTTCGTTCTCTGGCCAGCGGTTCAGATTTTGAATTTCCGGGTCATTCCAATCCAGTTCCAAATTGTGAGTTGTCCTCATGAAGGAGGGAGAGACGATAGGAGTGTGCACGAGAGCTAATTGCGCCTTTCACAGCCTTTCGTGTCGTCGATTGGTATCGCCTGGACTGCATACTTGTCACTCACCAACTCCTCCGAGGACGAGTAATCTTGAAACAGACTTAGCGAAAATCTGCTTGGGTTCTGGTTTTTTCACTCCTTTTCCTCTCTATCTCTTCGTTCACTTGATTTAGTTTGGGTCATTCGTTGTATGCTTACCGGGCGTCGTAAATCTTCATTGGTCCTGTTATTTGAGGGATGGTGTACAGGAGTTCTTCGGTGTTCTAGTTCAAATTCGGTTCAAACCAGGTCAAAATCCCTACGTGTTAACACGATGAGCTTGCCTAGCGACATTAATAAAGAAGACGCCAGCGAATACACGATAGTTCCCGACACTCGGCCACCTGATGTATATGATTGGAATGATGTGTAGACGCAGATGGCAAAGTCTGAGGTTTCACCCTACCTATCAACCAGGGTGTGCAGACTGCACACGGAGCTCCGAAGAAAATACCCACGGCACGGCTTTTCATAATCTTCCCGTCTGAGCATGGACTCTGGGGAATCGTAATGCAGATCTATTCGACTCGATCCGAGGCTATCGAGAATTGGCAGGCACAATATTCTCCCCTGAGGCCCGGGCCCTTCCGTCATCGATCGAAAGCGTTGACATCAGTCCCGCAACAGCCCGATGCGTCAGCGACTTTCTCACCGGCAGCCCCACCAAGCGACAAAACAAATGGCAGCACCTACCCCGCCACTGGTCCGTAGTTATATGGACTCACCGTGAACTGAATCAGTCTTTTTACACCCCCATCTTTTTTGAGTTCAAGGTATATTAGTCCTATTTCCCCCTTTCTCGCAATTCTTGTTGCCTGCTGCTGAACAATTCTCTGGATCTTACAGGAACACCACCCACAATGTCTCTCTCCAACAAGCTTGCTATCACTGACGTCGACCTCAAGGACAAGCGTGTCTTGATCCGAGTATGTCAACCCTCTTCCCTTCATGCTCCCTACCCTCTTTCCCCGTCTCTTCAATTACTCTCGAGTTGATCGTGCTCTATTCTAATATCAATGGATTGTCTAGGTTGATTTCAATGTTCCCCTCAAGGATGGTGTTGTAACCAACCCCCAGCGTATCGTTGGTGCCTTGCCCACAATCAAGTATGCTATTGAGAAGGGTGCCAAGGCAGTCATTCTCATGTCTCATCTTGGCCGCCCCGACGGCAAGGTGAACTCTAAGTACAGCTTGAAGCCCGTGGTTCCGGAGCTGGAGAAACTGCTTGGCAAGAGTGTCATCTTCACTGAGGACTGCGTTGGCCCTGAGGTTGAAAAGACTGTCAACAGTGCCTCCGGTGGCCAGGTAGTCCTTCTCGAGAACCTGCGATTCCACGCTGAGGAGGAAGGAAGCTCCAAGGATGCTGAGGGCAAGAAGGTTAAGGCCGACAAGGCGAAGGTTGACGAGTTCCGCAAAGGATTGACTGCTCTGGGCGATATTTACATCAGTTAGTGCTTCACACCTCCATCACATGGTTCCCCACGTAGTCACAGTGTGCTAATTATTTGATGTATAGATGACGCCTTTGGAACCGCCCACCGTGCCCACAGCTCGATGGTTGGTGTCGATCTTCCACAAAAGGCTTCTGGATTCCTGGTGAAGAAGGAGCTTGAGTACTTTGCCAAGGCTCTGGAAAACCCCCAGCGCCCATTCCTCGCTATTCTCGGAGGATCCAAGGTCTCCGATAAGATCCAGCTCATCGACAACCTGCTTCCCAAGGTTGACAGCCTCATCATCACGGGTGGCATGGCATTCACCTTCAAGAAAACCCTGGAGAACGTCAAGATTGGAAACAGCTTGTTTGATGAGGCTGGTAGCAAGACTGTTGGCGAGATCATGGACAAGGCCAAGAAGAACAACGTCAAAGTCATTCTCCCCGTCGATTACATCACCGCTGACAAATTCGCTGCCGATGCTAATGTTGGCGAGGCAACTGACGAGAGCGGTATTCCTGATGGTTTCATGGGTCTGGACGTCGGCCCCAAGAGTATTGAGAAGTACGCGGAGGCAGTCGCTGAGGCTAAGACTATCCTGTGGAATGGCCCCTGTGGTGTCTTCGAGATGACTCCATTTGCTGCCGGCACCAACAAAACCCTCGACGCCGCTGTTAAGGCCGCTGAGTCTGGCTCCGTTGTTATCGTCGGTGGCGGTGACACTGCTACTGCTGCTGCGCAGTATAAAGTAGACGACAAGCTGAGCCACGTGTCCACTGGCGGTGGTGCCTCGTTGGAGCTGTTGGAGGGCAAAGAATTGCCTGGTGTTGCTGCCCTGTCGAGTAAGTAAACACTTCCTGACATGAAAAAGAGATCGGAGGAAGAGAGACAAGGGGAATCCAATTGCCTGCCCGCCTTCAGTTTGGGCGGGATTTATTTTTTCGACGAATATAATGTACAACGAAATTAAAATTAATAAATTATGATATCATTTCCCCCCACGAGTGATTCTGATAGAGAACAGTCGCTGCAGCTACGGGTCCCAAACTGTGACGTATGATTCCTCCTCTAGACTTGAAAATACGGTCTTTGCGACCGGGTATTCCCACGATCGAGATCATATTGGATTTAATTGAAGGAAACCGGGGATGATGGGTTTATTTCATTGGAAGTAAATTTTAGCGGGATAGAAGGAAGGCACTGGGCGATGCACAACGGTAGACTTGGGTATATATTGTGCATGCATACCGACAACTAATTATCCTACGTCTAAACCGACTGATGAGAGCGAATAGGTTGGCCACCACTCGCTCGCCCGAAGTCCGACCAGGAGCCCAGACAGAAGCCCCGACACGACCATCGGAAACCTATCCCGGCGCGTGCGTCTTCCATTTGGGTTCATTACAGCTGTCGTATTCCCTCACGTATTTCCTGCGATTTTTTACCGAGCATGTGGAGGAGTGATATATTAAATGATGAGAATAAGAGGAGATAATCCGTATCAGTGAGACGCTTCGACCTTTTTAAGTTCCTCTCTATTGATAGAAATAAATCCGTTAGCATCGTCCAGGAGTTGGTTAAAAATGAAATTGACTTCATTATCGTCCTCGATGTGTCTGGGGTGCGGGGCCAATGAAGGATACAGTCGAACGCACTTTAGTTGTTTGGAGAAATCCTCCGCGGCATCATCGTCATCCCAGCTCTCCTCCCACAAGTGGACGTTATTTCCGTTGGCAGCAGATCCGGATGCCTGTTCAGTTTCTTCTTGGGACCAGTCTGTAAAGGAGAGGATTACCAGTCAGCACACGTCATTTCACGTAAGGCTCTCTCCTCCATTTTCAACTCCGCAGTGGCGTTGAACACGCTAGGCAGAAACTCAAGGAGAGAGAGGAAAGAAGCGAAGCGGGAGGGGGTGATAAAAAAAAAAAGAGGAGAAGAAAAGGTGTTGCCTGACCGTCCACAGGGAAATCCTCGAATTCATCGTCCTCCTCCAATACGGGAGGTTTCTGTTGCTGTGGCTGTTGCGAAGGCTCGGCCTTATCCTGGGATTGGGCTGAATTGGACATGGCTGGCGGGCTGTTGGGGTTTGGGGGCGAGATGCTGAAGGAGGTGGGATACGGAGACCTGAGATGAACCAACAGGCGGGAAGAAGATCAGGTTCTGCAAGGAGAGGAATGCTGAATGTTGGGGAAGGGGGGATGAAGGAGGTCTTCTGGTGAGGTTGGAGCGGGAGCAGTCCGGAGTAGTCAGCGCAACTCTTCTCCTTCCAGCGAGTCGTTAGCTCCACGCCACCAAACACCTGGAGGCTCTTTGGGACAGCAATGAGAGGTATCCAAGAGGTCTATTGTCGTCTGGCAAAAATTGCTAGCTTGAACTCTTCGGATATAATAAGCCCTGATATTACTCCAGTCGATTCTTTCTGACTCTTGTCTATGGTGCGATCACAAGCTGATGCTCCGCCTCCCGGTGGACCACGGATTCTGCGATATTTCCTGGTGGACCACGGGCTGTCTTGATTTGGTTATATTGCCCAGCTGTCTGACTTCTATTTATTTGATATCCTTCCTTTATCTTTCGCTTCGCTTTGTTCTTCCTTTTATTTCCTTTCTGCTCCATCTCACCGTTCCCTTCTTCCCCCAGCAGCCTATGCTCCCGGAAACCTTCCACATTCTCAGCCAGGCTCTGATGGGAGAAAGCACTACTGTTCCCATTCCGTCCGGTGCTACTTTCGGGACTCGGACCATCCGGCTTGCTATTTCTGGCATGTAAAAAAAAAAAGAAAGAAAGAATAAACCAAGAAAAACAGGCTTCGAGCTCACCATTCACTTCACGGATTTTGTTCCCAAGCATTCTTTATCCCTTACATCTTTTCTTTCGCCTGGTCCCTCCGGACCTCAGTCTTTTGCAATATGTTCGCAGTAGGATCATGGTTCTCTGGCAAAAAGCCAAGTCCTAATGCTTCAACGCAGTCTCTCGACTCCTTATCGGAGTTACACGACCGTACGTAGCTCTCATCTATCCACTTAACACTCCGGGAAAATTGTACTGATTTCGGTTTCTTCTGGGATTAAAGTTGAAGATGCCATGAAGGGTATGTGCGAAAATCTTTCCCTCAACCCCTACTTGTTTGGGGAATTGGTCCATTATTTATGATGCCGTATACACTAACACGGCTCTTATCGTGATTTCCGCACGACAGCCGCAACGCTGATCCTCAATGATGACGTTGATGGTGCTGAAGAGGGGCTTTCAGGGCGAGTGTCAGCATTCCACCTTGTGCGTGATATCCTGTTTATGGAGAGAGGAATCTTAGTTTCCCTGAGCCATTGAACCGTACCAGCTCCTCTTGGCTCTGACTAACCGCATCGCTTTCTCATGGCATAGCTCGGGAGAGGGGTTGTTGCTTTCATTAGGGCAACGCTTGGTTTTGAACAAGACATAATGCGCGAAGGTCCGTAAATTTGTTTCACCAGGCCGTCAACATAAGCATAGCTCCCTCCTGACACTTCTGCAGCATCTGATCGACTCTATGCTGCTGAGACCCGGTGTGCAACCGACCAGCAGCGCGCTAAGCATGCAGCAAATTACTGGCACTCGGAAATTTATGCACCCGGGACTGAATTCGTTCTCTGTCAAGCGATGGCCCAGCTCATGAGTGCCGTGGTTGGTGTGCTAAACGAGAGCCTCACGGAAAGCATTAAGGGATTTTATAAATTGAGAAAGGCCTATATGGCGCTGGACACCATATTGAAAATGGAGCAGAAATTCATTCAAAATCGGAGGCTTGAAGCCATGAACGCTGAAACTACTTCCGAGGACCGAAGTTCGCCTTCAGACTGCAGCCCACCGGACTCTATCGCGGACACAACGGATCTTTCTCAAAAGCTTTCTGGACTAGATATTGCCAAGGAGCCTACTAGCTCTGGGATGTTAACGGATAGCAGCACAACTGACTTACTCAGCCACGACCCAGAGTCCGATGTGTTCAAGAGCAAGATCGATGTTTTTGTGCATTCAGGTTCAAACTTCTGCTTCGGAATACTCCTCCTACTAATCGGCATGGTGCCGCCTGCCTTTAGTAGACTCCTTGGCATCATTGGCTTTCATGGAGATAAGGAACGGGGTCTGCGAATGCTTTGGCAGGCCAGCAAATTCAATAACCTCACCGGTGCAATTGCCGCGTTTGCCATACTCGGCTACTATAATGCATTTGTTCGCTATTGCGATATTATGCCGGATATAGTGGGGGATAACGGGGATGTGCAAGGATACCCCCAGGAGAGACTCGAGGCCCTCCTGGCAAAGATGAGGAAGGAATTCCCCAAAAGTCAGCTTTGGCTTCTCGAGGAGTCGAGGATGAATGGTGCGAATAAGAGGTTGGATATCGCCCTAGACCTTCTGTGCGGTGAGGAGCATAGTCCGCTCAAGCAGGTCGAAGGCTTGAAGGTGTTTGAGAGGAGCCTGAATGCGATGTATCTCCATAAATTTAAATTATGTGCCGACTCTTTCATCGAGGTTTGTATTTGACTCTGCGCCTCCCAGTAGCCTGCAGGCAGTATAATGGGAAAACACGGGGCTAACAGGTTTTTCTAGTGCGCCGACTTGAATTCTTGGTCTCGCTCGTTATACTATTATATTGCAGGCGCCGCACACATTAGTTTGTACCGGGAATTTCTGGTAACGGATCCCACACAAGCCGATGTGCATGCCAAAAAGGCAACGAACTATTTAGAAAAAGCCCCCCAGTTTGCCGGAAAAAAGCGATTTATGGCACGGCAATTGCCATTTGACGTTTTTGTGGCTCGGAAGATCGCCAAATGGGAGGCACGCGCTAAAGAGTGGGATGTGCCCCTTGTGGATGCGGTTGGGGTCGACCCAATCGAGGAGATGATCTTCTTTTGGAACGGGCATAGCCGAATGACCCAAGAACAACTTGAGGACTCCATGAACAGACTATCCTGGGTCGAAAGTGACGCCAACAAGATGGCTTCACGTGAGGGACCGGAGGAAATGGCCATTTTACACTTGCTGCGTGCAGCTGTCCTGCGTTCAATGCTCCGACACGATGAAGCCAAAGATATTCTCAAATCCCAAATCTTTGTCCACGATCGGACATTATTCACTGGGCATCTGAAGGACGATTGGATTTACCCGACGGCTTACTTCGAGATGGCAGCCAACCTGTGGATGGAGCGGCCGACTTACGTTGCTTTTCATGGAGCCCCGGTGCCCGAGGGGTCAACTAAGGAACCATCGTCGTCTCAATCACCAGAAGGTGCAAGTGCGCTGGAAAGGGAACAGGTGCGAGAGTGTAAGGAATTTCTTGAAAAGGCAGCTCGCTGGGAGAGCTATGAACTGGATGCTCGCGTGGGATTAAAGGTCACGGCTGCTTTGGAAGCGGTAGCCAAATGGGAGGCCACGCACTCTACCATTGTATAAGATGACGCAGTGATATATATGAGGCGCGAGCGTGTAGATTCGTTTTTGTTTGCATTTTCATTTTCATGGATTTACCTTATTTTGTCGAATGCGGGGGATGCTGGACAAGGACTCTCGCTCTTGATGCATAGACAGCTCATATACTCTCATATATACGAATAAGAAGAGTCTGGGAGAAGTCGAGTGTTGAAATCACCTCCCTTTCTCTCAACAATCTCTCAATAAAATGGATGCCTACAGTAGTCGATAATATAAACTTGGCAGTTTCGATTCTTAGTCAGGTTCAGATCATCTCGTCGGCTTCACTCCACCATCTGACCCTCGTCGATAAGCTATTTCTAAAGACTGTGGAATAATTGTGCCATCCCATCAAATTCAGATCATTTTTCCTTTGGGCACGATTCCGAGTTGAATCGCTCCTTCTCTCAATCAAACAATAACCCCACGAAAATTCCCCCCCGTCGGCAGTTCCACTTCGAGTCCCGACGGTGTCGATCCACTTCTCCTTCAACCCGGATAAGATTCCGACGGTCTTTGATTCCTTGGTTCAATGATTCGCCTCTTGACCAAAAATCTTAGCCGTCGACGGTCCACGGATTGCCTCTTCGCCCTTCTAATCTCGATATGGGGAAATCAAAGCAGTTTCGAGGCCCTCAGCAAGATCGTGAGTAAATCAGGCACGTCAAAATTGTTCTATCACCCATCATCACCTCTTCAGCCACGCATGAAATGGAAATCCTGAAATCCCGACTGCACCAGACATAGCGTCGCAACTTTTAGTATATCCATACAACCCCCACTAGTCTATTCTTCAACGAATAAAAGGCTCTGCGTTATCGGAGCCCCCCCTTCTCCAGCCCCGGACCGGTTAAGACGGCTTTCTTGAACTGCCTTCGGCCTTGGCGTTAACAGCCTCACCAGGACGAAAGAAAAAAAAATATTAAAATAGCAGAAGCTTGCGATCATGGCTTGAAGCGATGGTACCTGTTCGCTAAATACTTTCTTAATAATTGGTACTCCCATAAGCGAGTAAAAAGTTTGGAAATATTTAGTGACGTCTGAAATTGACCTCACAGTTCTGCACCTGGGATATTCTGCTTTTGCGTCCATCCTTGTTGCTGGGACTTCTTAACAAGCAAAGAATTCCTTACATCAACCAACGCATACTCACTTATACTCAATTAATAACTCATTCTCGTACTACCTAGTGCTTGCGGTAGCAATAATTTCGCGTCGTCTCATCGGGGATAAAGATGTCAAGAGATGAAGTCGCTTCTCGAACGTCCTCCGAAGGTGTTTATTCGTTAGAAGAGGGCGATGACGACCCAAGAGCTTTGGAGAAGCAAAGCACCGTGGCATCAGGCTTCTCAGTTTTTGAGCAGCGCGCCCAATCTGTAATATCGAGAATCCGAAGTCGAGAACCTGGCCAAACTGCCCGTTTCACACATGCTCTTTCGCACACCAAGACCACCGAAGAAGTGATTGTTGACTTTGATGGACCAGATGACCCTTATCGGCCGATGAATTGGGGCTTTAGAAAGAAAGCTGTGACAACGGTTCTCTATGGGCTAACGACCATGGGTATGGATTTGGACCTTTTCCCCTCCTCCTTGGCAAAAATACAATCGATGCTAATTCGGCTTTTTTGGACTATAGGAGCGACTTGGGCAAGCGCTATGTAAGGCGGCATTGATATTTCTGTTTGAACTGGCAATGTAGCATACTTACTTGCGGTGTAGTTACTCAACTGGGACCAATCAGGTCAGCAGTGACTTTGGGGTGAGCCAGGAAGTGAGTACTCTCGGTACTACTTTACTGCTTTTCGGGTTTGGTATGTTGCTAGAGAGGGGCTCCTAGAAGTATATCTGATGGCTGACATTGCTATATAGGGTTGGGCCCCCTTGTCTGGGCCCCATTATCCGAGGTTTATGGGCGCAAACCAGCCGTTCTAGCGCCCTACTTCATCGCCGCAATGTTCTCATTTGGTAGCGCAACATCTAAAGACCTTCAAACGCTAATGCTTACCCGATTTTTCACGGGGTTCTTTGGCTCTGCCCCAGTCACAAACACCGGGGGCGTTCTAAGTGACATTTGGACAGCTGAGGAACGAGGCGCTGCCATCGTCGGATATGCCATGGCGGTGGTAGGGGGACCCGTACTTGGTCCTATTGTTGGTGGTGCAATCTGTCAAAGCTATCTTGGATGGCGTTGGACGCAATACGTTTGTTTACCCCCCTCCTCGCGCCTCACTTGCTTACCTTTCCATATCGCAAATGATGGCTGACCGATATCCTCCAGATCACTGGCATAATGATGATGTTCTTCCTCCTGCTCGACTTCGTCTTTATCGACGAGAGTTACCCGGCCGTGCTTCTCGTTTATAAGGCCCGCCGTCTTCGCTTCGAAACCGGAAACTGGGCCCTTCACGCCCGTCACGAAGAATGGGACGTCACTTTCAAAGAGCTGGGAAATAAATACCTCATCCGCCCTTTTGCCCTCCTCACCACCCCAATTTGCTTCCTCGTCGCCCTTTACGCCTCCTTCGTCTACGGTATCCTCTACCTCAGTCTTGCTTCTTTCCCAGTCGTTTTCCAGGAAGTTCGCGGCTGGAACCAAGTTGTTGGCGCCCTCCCCTTTCTGGCGTATCTCGTTGGCATCCTTTTCGGCGCTGTTGTTAATCTCTCAAACCAAAAATTCTACATTCGCCGCTTCAAAGCAAATAACAACTTCCCTGTTCCCGAAGCCCGTCTTCCGCCCATGATGCTCGGTTCCGTCGTCTTCGCCGCCGGCCTCTTTATCTTTGGCTGGACCGGACAAGCTCACGTCCATTGGATCGGCTCCATGTTCGGCGCCGTCCTAATGGGCCTCGGATTCTTCACCATCTTCCAGGCTGCCCTGAACTACCTTATCGATACCTTCCAGAGTGTCGCCGCTAGTGCTATAGCTGCCAATACCTTTCTCCGAAGTATCTTCGCTGGCTGTTTCCCTCTGTTCGCCACTGCCATGTTCCGTAATCTGGGTGTGCCCTGGGCGTCAAGTGTTTTGGGTTTCATAGCCATCCTTTTGATACCTATTCCTTACTTGTTCTATATTTTTGGCCTCAGGATAAGGGCGAGAGGCAAGTGGTCTCGGGGTTCCGTGTATGGTTCTGGTCACTAAGTGGTAGGGCCAAGTTCGTTGCAAACGCCTCCAGCAAACATCTCAAATCCGGGTATATTTGTGTCATTCTACTTGTGATTTTCTGATATGATTAATTGTTTCCTAATACCCTTGAAGCTGACTTTTTGGCAAAAGTTGTTACTTATTTCTCTGCATTTTATCCCTATAGATTTCATACATAATAACTACACTCAAAAATGGATGGAAACGATTTATTTTCAGCTGCTCTAGCCACAATTTCGGATTGCCTAATGAAGATTATTAACTAGCTAACTAATCCTTGAATCATTGACCGTTGATCGTTTCCTCGGCATACAAAACAGAAACGAAAAACTGCATAGCTATTGAACAAATTGGGAGCTTCTATCAGTTGAAAACATCACTCAACATGAAAGGATCGAGGTAAAAGACAGACTTAACTCCGCGCCGAAAACCCACTTAGTCTAGTAAACTTCTTAGCCAGAGTCCTTGCTTTATCCAGGGCACCCCAAGAACCACTTTTACTAGTCGTTGGGATGATTTCTGCTTCAGTTTCACCAACCAACTTATTCTGTTTCTCGTTGTGCAGCGCCAGAATAGCCGTTTGTCCCAAGAAAGTAGGATGATCGAGAAGATCCTCCAGGCAGATTTTGAACCCCTCTTGCTCTAGGAGCCAGGCGACTTGCGCCATGTTGACAAGGTCACCTCCGACTTCGAAAAAAGATGAATCCAGTTGGAATGGACCGGGCAAATTCCCATTTCTCCGAGATGGTAGGACTTGCTGCCATATCCGAGTGAGAAGTTTTGAGTGCGCTAGAATCTGCGAAAGGTTTTGGTTACTCAAATCAGAAGAGAACAAAACCGTTTCGTTGGATATCAAGTTAGACGGATTTTTATCAGCAATGAGTTGGGTGGGGAGTGAGCAGAGCGTAGACGGAGAAGGGAGGGCAACGTTAGGGTTGGCCACTAAATTTTGCGCGGTTTCACAAACCATGTCGAGGACAGTTGTAACGAAAGCTGATGGGATACAGCCCTTGGGTGAGTATCCTAGGGAAACTGAAAGTTCGTGCTGAGTATGAAGCTTGGACACTAGTGTAAGATCCGCGAAGCTGTCAGTAACCCCTACACCTCCCATTTTGTAGGTATCGTTGTCGAGCTTCATCTGCCCTTCGTACTCAAAATTCTGGTGGAAAACCGAGGTCGCAAAGTGAGTTGAGCTAGACCAGTCTGTGCAATGTCTATTATCTCCCTAAACCCCAAAGCTTCGTACGGCATATTGGCTACCTGCTGGTCTTGAAGATGGCGGAATAGGTCGAGAGCAGTCCAGCCTTCCCCAAACTGAACCCGTACTGGGATGATGTTGAGGCATGGTCCCACAGTGTCCTCAACCCCAGGAATAGTAACATTCCTACCACTAATCGTGAGTCCGAATACAACGTCAGCCACCGAGGCTAGTTTTGCCAGTGTTATCGCCCAGGCTGACTGCATCATTGTAGCAATTGTAACATTCCCGATGGCAGTTGATGTAACCCGAATGATCCTCTTGTGCTCTGCAAAACCACCTAGATGCTGGAATGTGTTTGGTGCATCTCGTTGGATGATCTCAGTCATCTTTGAACCTTTGAGTAGCGAAGCCCAGTGATCATAATGATCAGGGGCAATTGTGCCGGGCAGTAGGCGTGCATAGTTCAAGTAAGATGCGGGGGGAACAGGGCTGCCTTCATAGCCCATTTTAAGGGCTTCCATGATCCTTGGAAGCGAAACACCATCATATTGAGCGTGTGATATGCGAATAATGATCCGGTGCTCATCACTACCTGTCTTCCTCACGACGTAAAACCGGACAAGTTGTTCTCCCTGACTTAACCTTTGCTCACGATCTCGTTGCTGTAAGTGTTCGGTGTATTCCTTCAGGCTCTTCTCTGTCTCAACAACAGAAATATCGGGCTGTATTTTGCGCAAGACCACCTGAAAAAATTGGCCATGTAAACAAATAAAGACCGTACGAAGAATGTCAAAGGCGTTAAGCACGTAGAGGAAGCTCTCTCTGAGACGTTTAATATCCAGCATCCCGTTTCCGTTGAGGTAGAAATAATTCAACATCCATCTTGACTTAAACATAGTTGCAGTCAATGAGAGCGATTGAAAATCCGTCACAGGGAGAACGTCAACAATTTCTCCTTTGAAAATGCCAACTTTA
The DNA here is from genome assembly GCA_027569045.1 of Aspergillus biplanus. Taxonomy (NCBI): domain Eukaryota; kingdom Fungi; phylum Ascomycota; class Eurotiomycetes; order Eurotiales; family Aspergillaceae; genus Aspergillus; species Aspergillus biplanus. Next base: position 513,407 of record JAPDEJ010000009.1, on the reverse strand, counting down.
GAGGGCATTCTTTTTTGCAGCAGTGTGTTGTCAAGCACTCTCGGCCTTAACCCTGGGATTGCCTGGTCAGGATTTGGCAAGACAGTCTGGTGTTCACTAGATCCGTTATTTTCCTCTCGATGCTGAGCACCAGCATTAGGGATTGCAGCGTTATTCCTTCTTTTGACCACTGCCAGCATGTCTTTGAAGACCGGGTTTTGAAAAACATCAGCGACAGCTAGCATTATTCCATCATCTCGTGCAGCGCCGACCATTCTCATGGGGGCGATACTGTCACCACCTAACTTAAAGAAACTATCGTGATACTTGATTGGGCGTGATGGCAATCCCAATATTGTGCTCCATAGATTCCAAAGCTGTTTCCCGTCTTCAGATGGGCCTCGACATTGATTAGTAAAGGTTTTTGTAGAGCTAGAAGGAGAGCCTTTTCCAATGACATCCATTACTAGGGCTAAGTCGTGAGTCGCCGCATCTAAGGTGAGTATATCCCCTACCACTGCTCCCTCTCGCACCCCAGTCCGAGATCCAGAAAGGCTGCCATCTTTAAACATCAGATCAATAATTTCCTTGATGCGGCTGTCAATCATTTCCTCCAGAATTCTCGTGTTGATTATATTTTCCGTAACAGGATTACTCTCTCTAGAACGAGTGGTTCTTCGTGGCTTTGTGGCATGCTTCGGCGATACCTGGCTGGGAAGACTCAATTCTGAAACTAGTTTGGACGGATCATCAATAAAATGTGCAAATATCTGAGCAATGGAATCCGTTAGAGCAGCTGCCTCGCTATTAGACAAAGCATCCGCCCAATATCTGAGCAGGATCCCCTCACGGCCCCTAGCAGTCTCGACATTAACTATTACTGGATACTGAACCTAAGTGTTAACCCAGATCCACTATGAAATCAGATTGGAGCTTACCTCAGTCGGGTCATGGGCTCTTCGGAGCTCAAATGAAATTCCCCTTTCTTCAATAATCGGAGGGGAGTTGTTTTGTATAGAAATAGTTGTATTGAATAGCGATTTCTCTCGGCCCCCAATTGCGTGCTGGACCTGCCCCAGCGAGCAGTTCTGATATCGGAGGCACTGGATGTGAGTTTCTTGCATTGTTTTACACGAATCGACAAGAGACAAGCCATCCTTGAACTCGACTCTGCAACACAGCATATTGATGAAAATCCCAACTGCGTCTCGTATTCCCTGAACAGGGAAGTCGCGCCCTGTTGATGGGTACCCAAAACAAATGTCATTTGAGCCGGTATAGGTGCGAAGAATGATTGCCCAGGCAGCAAGTGATATGTTTGCAATAGTGAGATTGTACTTATCACAGGACCGGCGCAGTTCTTCGAAACGATCGAAATCCATCACTGCGGAACGTAGTTCACCACCCGTGTTCTTTTTCGCCTTAACTGGAAGGTGACAGGGACGGACACCGGATAGACGTCGTCTCCAATAAGTCACGGCCTCATCTCGGGGCTGCTCTCTGATATACCTGATAAACTTGCTGAATGCTGGGCCTGGCTCAGGGGGAAGTTGATCATTATACGCCAATCGCAGATCATGAAGAAGAATATCAATGGACACCCTATCTATGATGGCGTGATTCATTTCAAGTTTTATGAGTACCGTCCCGGAAAATGTTTTGCAGATGATCAGCTGATGTGGAAGCTTTTGCCGCATCTTTTCTGAACTTCTGCAGAGACTTATGCTTTCAAGCCTGTCAATCGCGTCCGAATGATCACATTCAATCTCGATGACCCTCGAATCAGTCTTCTTGACAACTTGGTCAAAAGAGCCCCCTTTGTAGCCGCTGGGAATAAAAACGGTTCTCAGAATTGCGTGGCGAGTGATGACCTTTGACCATGCCTCTCCAAGCCGCTTGAGGTTGACAGAACTACCTCTTTGTGGCCGATGTACTTCAAAAATAGCATTGAAAATATAGTGATCTGGGTCACGTAATTGGCTCAGCAAAATACCCTCTTGCACTGGGGAGCAAGGGTAAATATCTTCAACAAGATCCCAACTATTTATCCCAGCAAGTGGCAGCGTGATATTCATCAAGATCTTAAGCTCATCATGGGTTATAGGAAGCGTGGGGTAGTCACTGAGAGTAGGCTGAGGGGAAGCATTCTTGAAGTCAAGAATGATATTTTCAAGCACTCTTTTGCACCCAGAAACCCACCTTAAGATTTGATCTGCGTGCTGCATATGACGGCTGTAGGTGAACGATACATGGAGTTTCCCCTTTAAAAACACTGCAGATATTTCGAAAAGGGCAAATCTTATCGTATCCGGACCCATGTCACTGGCAAGATTGAATAACTCGGTATCAAAAACCTCACCATGGTGCTGGAATAGGGACCCGTCTCTTTCAAGTTGCTGGAGCTGACCAAGATAGTTAAAAAGGATCTCAAGAGGTAAAGGGAGACCCGTTCCTCCAGGATGTAGAACGTTCTGATTAGCTCTGGTAACGCTTCGCCTTTCGTCCTTAACATGCTTCAAGGTCTCGAAGAAGTCTATCATCATGTCAGAAGTAATCCGTGGAGGGTATAGGGCTACCAAAATTACCAGATTTCCCATTCTGAAGGATAGGGCTGAAATTAGTAAACCAGCCAACTGTCCTTGAACCATCGATTGGAGTGTCCCATGATTCCCGCCCGTGACCTTCTTGGTATATCGTTGGCATCTCTCTATCAGCGAAAACACGGGCGAACGAATGAATAACAGCTGAAAGCAGAACCTCAACGGCTTCGGCCCGAAGAATCTCATGGCAGCGCTGGAAGGCAGGTGCCATAGCTTGTTCATCAAGTGTAAACGTATTTGATTTGGCATGGCCATAAGAGTTTACTATGTCTTTCATACCCCAATAGTCCATGTGGGGCGATTCATATTGATTTGAGGTAACGAATGGCACCAGGTTTGAAATGAAAGCGGTTTCTCCAAAAGCAATGACCCTGTATCAACAAATTCTTCAATATTTTGAAGGACTATACGCCAAGATACCATGTCAATGCAAAGATGGCTTGCCACCAGGAAAAGCATTTGCTTCCCGTCGGGGAACGCATATAGATCTGCGATGAAAATTGGGCCGCTCCGAATGTCTACGATGCATTGGCTCTCCGCAACTTGGTGTAGCATCGCTTGTGAATCATTTATGGAGAGGAAGCGAAACTTGTAGGACGAATTGACATCCTAGTATAGCTTTATTAGCTCTAATTTTCGTAGTCAATGCAGCATACCCACCTCTGTGATTCTCTGCTGCCAGGCCCCATTCGGGGTTTGGCTGAACCTTGCTCTTAGTATGGAATGTTTGTTGACAAGAGCTCTCACTGCATTCTCCATAGCACTTGGCTGTATTCTTCTGTTAATTCGTACAGTCATGCTCTGGTTAAAACGGGTGGGTCCATGTGGCGTCGTCTGGGCTAGTTGGAAGAATAGTGCTTGGGTGGGAGAAAGGCTGAAAGGGTCACTAGACTCCTCTTTTGCTGAATTTGTTGCTTGGGGTGCCGCACTGGCTGTCATGGCGAGCTCATCTATAGATTTGCTCTGAAGCACACTTCGGAGTGTCAAGTTTAGTCCATACTTTCGGGTCTTCGATATCAGAGCCATGGCAGTGATACTATCGCCGCCTGTGTGAGAAGTTAGAGCCTCATTCAATGAAACCGGTCATATGTAATCTCTCACCGTGGGATATAAACGAGCGTCTTGTATCAATTAGATGTGCTGAGAGGTTGAGAACTTCAGCGAAAACATCTCGAAGAACCTCACTACTTGGCGTCTTGGCATCTTGTTTGAGCATCTCGATGGGATCCTTTGTAAGTGTTGCGTAGTCCAGCATAATACGGTCATATATGGGCTTCTCGAGATTTTCCACCCAGCGAGTAATAAATCTTCGGTCCAGCTTTCCAGAAACCAGCATAGGGACCTTTTTGACAACAACCCAAGCTTGTGGGACCATATAAATAGGTAGCTGCTCCTCTAGATTCTTGCGAATGATGCCAACTTCAGGATGGGCGTATTCGATCATGGCCTTTTCACTGAGGAGCTCGCATGCGCTGTCTGAAAGGATGCTCGGATCCCCAACCTCGGCGTTCAAAGACAAAACAACCACCAACTTTTGTTGAAGAGGGCCTTTCTGTGGCAAGGTTACAATAGCATGTCGAACCTGGGAGTTCTCTTCCAGTCGATGCTCAATTTCACCAAGCTCTATACGCCGCCCGTGGAGCTTAACTTGGTGATCCTTGCGCCCGATATACTCGATAGAACCATCGGGATTATGTCTTACAAGGTCCCCTGTTTTGTATATTCTTCGAGGTGAAGATGAAGGATACGGAAAGTCCTTCGTCCATGCAAGATCATTTACAAATGCCTCAGCTGTTTTCTTCGGGCTGTTCAGATACTCTCTTGCAAGAGCTGGGCCCTCCAGAGCAAGCTCCCCAACCGCCCCTAGTGGAGAGAAGCGGTGGTGGTTTTCTGGATCTATCACCCACGTTAGGGTGCTCGGTGTTCCATGGCCAATGCAAGAGAAATCATGATCTATGAAATCTGTGTTAACAGCCGCGATAATAGCCGCCTCAGTCGGGCCATATGCATTTACAAGCTTCACACGGCCTGCCCATTTTGTCACCACTTCACGGGATAATTTTTCTCCTCCGCAGACCAGCACTTTCAGGGACGGCAACGCTGAAGGTTCAAGAATGCTAGCAATCGAGGGCGTTAGGAGTGTCCATGAGACATTCATACGCCTCATAGCACCACCGACATCATTCAGTCGCTCGTCTTCGCTCGGAATACAAACACAGCCTCCAAGCATTAGTGTGGCGAGCAATTTGAAGATTGCAGCATCAAACGTAAGTGATGCAAACTGAAAAGAACGTGAATCATAGCTTAAATGCACGATGGGGCCAACGGCCATCACACTGCTTGAAAGTGCGCGATGATCAATAATTATGCCTTTTGCGCGGCCTGTGCTTCCCGATGTGAAGATTGCATAAGCCATACTCGAAGGAACTGCACATTTGGAGATGCATAAACTGGTTTGACTAGCAGTATAGGCCGTCATTGTTTTCTTGCTCACTGGAATTATTTTTCTCACCAACCCCAGGTAGCGACTCTGATACTGAGGAGAGCAAAGAATAATATTGGCGTTTAGTTCTTTCAGAATTTCATCATGTCTCGACGTGGGATGAGAAGGGTCAAGGGGTACAAAACCTCCACCAGCAATGAGAGTGCCGAGAATTGTGATAACAACATAGAGGGACTTATCCAAACAGATTGGAACGAAAACTTCTGGACCAACCCCGCAAGAAGTAAGATATGCTGCAAAACACGAGGCTTTGTCGTATAATTCCTGGTATGAAAGCTCCCCATCCCAAGAACAAACAGCTGGTGCTTGTGGCTGTGTACTGACTTTTGCTCTGACAATATCGTGAACACAGTTTTCCACGGATGTTGGCTGATGTTGATTCCAGGATGTAATATCACATTTATCTAATGGACTCATGACATCCAGGTCCCCTATTTTAGCCGCGCTTCCTTTGGGGACCTTGAAAAGTTGGCCCAGCACGAAGGTAAACTGTGCTAAAATCCTTTTAGCTTGCCAGTTGCTGAGAGAAATTTCGTCATGATACACCTAAATATCAATTTTTGATTCGCCAATTGTGCATTCAATAACAAGGGGGTGAGTGAAGAACTCTCCACTTGTGCGATTATTTTCCGACGTCCAAATGTCCTTCTTAAGTTGGCTATTATCCGGTTGGATGACAAGAAGGTTCTGAAAGTCACAAGCGATGGCCACCTCATTATTTAGTTTGCGGATCTCCTGGATGCCAGAATGCTGATGAGGTATCATCATGGTCGTCAGTTGTCGTATGGCTTGTAGATACTGGTTTATCTCCAGTGTGTGCTCTACTTTTATGCGCATGGGAACCGTGGTGAGGACCGGGCCCACGACCTCCATAATACTGGGCATGTCAACATTTCTTCCCATTAGCGTCTCTCCAAAACACACATCCCTAGAGCCAGTATTAGCAGAAAGAATGACGGCCCATGCCCCACGAATTAACTCAGAAAGGGTGACATGATCTGAAACCCGTGGTATATCTAGGCTGTCGTGTTGCTGACTACCAACTCGGGCGGTATCGTATGCAAAATCCTTGCTCTGGGGGAAGTGAGGGCCCGAGTAGCCAGCAAGATGAGATTTCCAAAACTCATCCGATTTTGACAAGTCACGCTTCCGCAGATAATCTATGAATGGATTATACGAGACCGTTTGGTTTTTGGCAGGTGAACCTGAATGAATCTCTTCGACCCTTTTCAGAATTTGCCGTATGCTCCATCCATCATAGATGGCATGGTGAATCGTCCATACAAAGTATCGAGTGAGAGACGACACAGATTGTATAATAGCGTATTTAGCCAAAAGGCCTCCATTGCTCTCAAAAGGGACTTCAGCCACTCTATTAAATTCGTCTTCGACAGTCCACGAAATTACTTCCTTGTTGAGGACAACCTGGACAAACCCTGCAGCCTCAGTGTGGACAATTCGGGTCCGGAGGATATCGAACTCATCCACTCCTTGCTGCCAGGATGCCATAAACTTTTCCGTATCCACATTCTCGCCAAGTCGGAAGATGGGTCGGGCAATATAAGCACCATGATGTTTGATTGAGAGGGTAAATAGACCTTCTTGGACCGCGCTGCAAGGGTAAATATCTGATATTGACTCTCCAGATAAACAGCACAGGCTGCAAACCTCTTTTATAACACTCTCAAATGGTATTAGAGAAGACAAAAGGCTAAATCTTTCTAGCTTTGTCTTTTTCAAGCACGGGCTCATAGTTTCACAACGTGTCGCCATATCCGTAAGGGCAGAATGTGCGTAGATGTCAGGAACAGTGAGCGAAAGTCGTTGGGCCGCTGCCGCCCCAACGAGCTTCATTGCAGAGAAAGAGTCACCACCCAAACCGAAGAAAGAGTCATCAGCGCTGATGTGCACAGGGTCAATCTCCAAAACAATTCCCCAAAGAATTCTCAGCGTCGACTCTATCCCCCGCTCAATAGCGTGGCCCAGACCGGAGCCCAAAATATTGTAGGGCTGTAACTCTTCTTTAGAGAGAGATTCGGCTGTAGATCGAATTTTTTTACGATCGAGTTTGCCCGTGGAAGTCAAGGGAAGACTGCTGACAGGGAAAAATAGCCTGGGGATCATAAACTGGGGTAGGATCTCATTTAATGTATCATAGAGATTTTTGATAACTCCCTCCATGTGCTCTGGAACAGGGAGCAATGGCAAAGGAGTCACGTCTCTTCTGGTGTTGCTCCAGGCATCCAAATCACTCATTGTGAAGAAAACAGCCAAAGTCCTGGCTATTGCTTTGTTTTTGGGTGCAATCACTTCCACTGCTACCTGGGTGCCTTCTGGTAAGGATTGCACACACTGTTGTTCAATCTCCTCCAGTTCAATTCGCTGTCCATTGAGTTTAGTTTGCGTGTCCTTTCGCGAGATGAAGCATATGTTCCCGTCGGACTTATAACGAACAAGGTCTCCAGTGAGGTACATCCTCTCTGTATGTTGCAGAATGTCTTGTAGCCCTGGGGTTTTGCACCACCGAGGCATCTTAATAAATGCTTCCTCATTGTTTTCTGCATCATTCAGGTAACCGCGAGCAACGTTGCATCCCTCTAGAGCTAGCTCCCCTATAGCACCAACGGGGAGGAAACGACTGTAATTATGGGGGTCAACAATCCATGATCTACCACAGAGGGCCGTGCCAATCGAGCTGCTATCGTGGTCAAGAAGAACTCCATTACGGTCCACCTTCACACTTGCTGTTGCAATGATAGTAGCCTCCGAGGGCCCATATGCATTAATAACACATCTGTCGACCCAACGATCAATATGTCCCTTGTTCATTTTCTCCCCTCCATTAACAATCGTTTGTAAAGTAGGAACGGTTTTGGGATCCAGGGTATTTGTGACAGAAGGAGGACAGCTGATGAAATTTTCGCCCATCCTCTTGATGGCCCCGGGAAGGTTGTTCAACCGCTCTTCGTCACTCGGAATACATATACAGCCACCCGTCATGAGGACTATGATAGTCTCAAGAATACTAACGTCAAACGTGTAGCTTGAAAACTGCAAGGCTCTCGTGTTTGAGTCCATACCCAGAGATTTACTAAAGGATGAAGACGCTATTCCAAGGGCCGCATGTTCAATAACAGTCACTTTTGGTTTTCCGGTGGTTCCAGAAGTAAAAATTGCGTAGGCTGCATTATCAAAGCTTGGGTTCGAGACTTGGTCCTCCAGCCCTAAATTTGTCATGTGTTCAATTGTTGTTTTGCTAACCACAAGTGCAGCATTGCAAATTTGGGATTCTTTGTGTAAGTACTTCTCGGAGCACAAAATAATATCAGCACCAAGGTCAACAACCATACTTTTCAATCAGCTATCAGGGTGGGTGGGATCCAGAGATGCAAATGCTCCCCCTGCTTTGAGAACAGCAACCTGAGAGACAACGGCCCAGGCCGATTTCTCAAAGCACAAGGCGACAAAGACTTCGGGTTTGACGCCTCTCGTTACTAGGCTTTGCGCAAGCCTACTGGACAAGAGATCAAGCTCCGGGTAGCTAAAGTTTCCATCCCAGGAACATATGGCCGGTGCTGATAGTGATCCGCCTCGTACTTGCTCTTGGATAAGTTCATGCGCACACTTCTTTGTGTACTCAGGGAGTTTTTTGTTCCACTGCCGCACCAGCTGACAGGATCTAGTACCAAAAAGCTCCACATCCCCAATCGTTGCTTCTGACTGTAGAAGCCCTTTAAGAGACTCTAAAGTGTGCTCGAAGCAGTCAATGACATTCTGAATATCATCATCCGATAGCTTAGTTGAGATGTAGTCAAAAGTAAGGACGCCAGATAGTCTCGAAATATTCGCATGCACCATAATCAAATAACCATCCATCTTTCCATCAATTGGGCATGGTAAAGGGGAAGTTGGAACGGATGCCTCCCCGTCATACGTGAAAATGGTGTTGAAAGATGACAACATGCTGAGTCCAGTCTCCAGTTGAATCGGACTGAGAGAAACTGTCTGTTGGAACACCTGGGCCAGGTCTTTCTCCCTCTTCTTAAGCACTTCATGCACCTTGAGGTTGTCACTGAGGCTAAGTTGGCAAGGTAAAATGATAGTTCCCCCCTTTGCAGCTTCGGTTCGAACATTTTCTCGGGTCCCAGCTTTATCTGCAGAGCAGTACCCAAAACCAACATCCTCCATTCCCGTATAGCATCGCAGGACCAGCCCCCAAGCAACCTGTAGCAGAGTATTTGCACTTATACCAGTAGCAAAACAGATTTTATGTATGACATGCACATTTGATACTACAAAGCTCTTCATGATATAGCTACCAGGCCCCTTACTCTGGCTCATAGCGGGAAATAAGCACGGCAAACCATTCTCGGAATAATTTTTCCAGTTGGTCATGTCGGTGGTCAAAGTATTTAAGCCTTTTGTCCTAGCTGCTAGGGTAATTACCCTTGCTGGCAAGCTTCTGGCGCTGAACCCGGAGCGAGTCTCCTCTGGCAGTTCTCGACATGCATGTCTCAAAAGCTGGCCATTCCGTTTTCCCAAAGGAGTTAAAGGTAGCTTTTTCACGGGAAGGTAGAACGCAGGTGTCTGGTTTTCGGGCATAACACCTAATAGGTATGAGTGCATCTTCACCATGAGATCATGGAAAAGGCGAGATTTTCTAGATATCAGTTCGGCATTTGGAACTGGTGTCATTGAATTGTCAACAGAAGAAAAGACAAAAACAGCTATCGATTTGGTGAGGTTGTCGTCATCGCCTAAGTCAACAATTTCAACAGCACATTGATCCTGCGGTGTCAAAATATTGGCGAGGTGCGTTTCAATCTCCAAAGCAGATATTGGTGCTATATTGTCGTCCCCTTCGTATTTCTTCCCCAGGTAAACCAAGCTGCCATCTGAATTGTATCGAGCGAGATCCCCAGTTTTGAACCGTCGATCAAGCGGCTCTGCAGCAACTTGGTTGGCAAACTTCATCCCAGTATCATTGCTAGAAGACCAAGGAAGTGCTCCATGGAATTTTCTTCTTGTCTGTTCTCCATTGTAAAGATAGCCAGTGCAAACACCAGGAGCTTCAATAACCAACTCACCAACACATCCCACCGGAACTAGTCGTGTATCATTGGAAGGATCAACAAGCCAGGTGGAGCATCCGAGACCTGACCCTATTGTTGGTAGTAGGTTTATGGTATCAACATCCGATGTATGGATGCATGTGGAAGAACACTCGGTTGAACCATAGAAGCTGTGCAATAAAACTTTGTTTGACCAGGTCTTCCGGATACTTTTCTTCACAGTCTCCCCAAAGAGAGAGCACACCTTAATTCCTGGTACTTGTGATGGATGTATCAAAGACGCTATAGACGGAGTGACGTTCAGCAGATTTGCATTTAAGGAGTTAATCGATGCTGGCAGACGGTAGACGTCATCATCTGGTGGCACACAAACGCACCCGCCAGACATTAGAGTGCCAAATACTCCCTGGAGAAAAATGTCCGAGTTGAAAGGTGCTCGCTGAAAGGTCCTAGTTTCTGGGGTCATTTTTAGCGCCGAAGCAAAAGCATTCGCTCGGGTCAGAAGGGATGAGTGGTTCAAAACAACGCTCCGGGACCGAGAACTTGAAGGATCACCCGACATAAACACAGTGTAGGCATCATCTGACGGCTTCGAAATCCAAGTTGAGGATAAATCAGAGCTTTGTATGGAATCAAGAAGGAGCTCCTCCACTGGGATGACAACAGGAACCTTTGTCTCCAGCAATCGAGCTCCCGCCGGTGATGCTAGAGCAACGAGCGGGCTGTGGTTGCTGAACCACCTACTCATCTGAATGCTTTCGCAATTCGTATCACTGATGGGAACACATGCTCCACCTGGCTTCAATATAGCCAGTATTGCAACAACCTGCCAAATAGACCTGCCGATGTACATTGGTATTTGGCTCCCTGCCCCCATATCAAGCTGGATTAAGTAAGTTGCGAGGCGTGAAGATAACTCGTCCAGCTTAAAATATGTAAGCTTTCCATCCTGAGCCTCAACTGCAGGTGCATCGGGTTGCGACTGGGCCCTTTCGCTGATGCATTCAGGTATACACATTTCCATCACTTCAAGAGGCTTTAGGTTCCACCGTCGTATTTGTCGCACATTCCATTCGCTCAGGTTCTCAATTTGGCCAAGACGCTCTTCAGGATGACTCGTTATATCCTCTAGAAATTTCAGAAATATGCTGGCAACATTTGTTGCTTGTTTATCTGACAAAGTGTCCGTCCAATAGTTCAGGTCAATTTGCAAGTTATGCTCTGAAGCTTCAATGTTGACAAACAGAGGGTACTCGGCAGGGTCATTTATTTCGGCAACTCGCGAGAAGCATATACCTTCGGTGGATTTAACCAGTGGAATCCTTTTTCTGTATGATATTCCCGTGTTGAATTGCAAATCCGAGACGTCGAGCTCACGTCGGATGTCGATAAGCGACACGTGTCTATGAGGCAGGCTCTCCATGTAACCATTTTTGACTTTATTCAAAATGTCTTGGAGTGAGTCTTCCTCGGAAAGATTCATTCGACATGCTAAAATATTAATGACTGGCCCGACGACGGATTCAAGCCCATCTATTGGTGTGTCCCTCAAAGATGCCATGTAGTGGAAACAAACATCATTTGTACCACAATAAAGGCGAAGCGTAAGCCCCCATGCTGTGCTGAGCACAGTTGAAAAAGTTAAGCCATTCTTCTCGCATAAAGCGCGCAACTCTCTGTATAAGCCGAACTTTATCTGCTTCGTTCGTAGTCTTTTTGTTGACATAGGTTCCCTGTCGTTAAGTATAGGAAAGAGGCAGGGCTTGAGGTTTTTCAAGTACGCACACCAATATTGTATGCTGTCAGCCTGCGGCTTACCGGTTAAATATCGGATGTAGTCCTTGAAATTTGCTCCACGATGATTGAGCTTCTTGTTATACGCCAGTTGCAAATCCCTCAAAATCACCGATATGGACACGCCATCCATGGCGGCATGGCTGAGCTCCAGCCTCATGAACACCTTTCCTGAACTTGCCTCACAGATAGTTAAGCGATGATGAGGTTTTCGATTATCATAAAGCACCGGCGGCTGCATGTCCAGGGTTTTCAGAGCATCCAGATCCCCCGTGCACCTCAAATAAATTGGGGATGGGTCAAAAGTTTTCAGTACGACCTGGGCGAATAACTCCCTGTCGGTCAAATTTTGCACGAACAGAGTTCTTAGCATTGGATGATACGAGACAACCCTTGCCCAGGCGCCCATAAGCCCGTGCGGATCAGGGTTCCCATCCAACCCTCGGACTTCATAAGTGTCATGGACAGCATAAAGAGAAGGGTCTCGATAGAGGGCCAGCAAAATCCCTTTCTGCATTTGGGAACAGGGGTAAATATCCTCTAAGAGACACGGGGAGCTGACTCCAATTAATGGCAATTGGTTAGTTACCATTTTCTCTAGCTCATCGTATGTTAAAGACAACATAGGGAAGCTGCTCAAAGTAGGTCGCGCTGGCATAGAATGTAGCCTTCTCCCGAGGAGTTGGAGTGCTTCACGACAGGAGGCTATCCAGTTGCGAATAACTCCTTGATGTCCCATACACTTGCTGAAAGAAAATATAAAACGAAGTTGCTCTTGCGTAGCCAAAGCCGATATTTCAAATAGTGCAAAACGGCGAGTATTCTCTGCGCAGTCGGCTGCACCTCCACCTCGACCCGCCTCGCCGGCCATCTGATCCATGAGTTGGAATAATCCATCTTTTCTTTGAAGATCGTGAGGTTGGCCAACATAATTAAATGAAATTTCCATGGGGCAAGGCTGTCGATGTTTTCCGCGCTCTCCCGTTATAGACATACGACGTGCAAAATCCCGTCTGCCACGATCCGGGACACGTCTACGATGGTCCTTAACCCGAATGACGGTTTCGACTGGATCGTTCGTAACTGGAGATGGCAAATGAATGTGATATAGTGTCGTAAACCACCCAACCGTCCGAGAGATATCGATTGTTGGCTCCCAAACCCCCCTGCCATGCCCTTCGTTATAGATCACAGGTAGCGGTCGGTCTTTGAAGACTTATCCAAACCCATACAAAAGTGATCCCAGCAAAATATCAATTGGCTCTGTCTGAAGGCTTTTGTGGCACTCCCTGAGGATGCAGTGGGTGTCTTCCTGGCTAAGCTCGAAGGATTCACACACGACATCTCCATATGTAATTGGGCAACCTTCCATCCCCCAGTAGCTGAAATTTGGGGGAGGGATTTCCTCATCTAATCCAGCATTGTCTGGCAAAATTAATTCTCGGCACTGCTCATCCTGTAAGTGACACCATGATTCGAACGGAAGAGACGCAATCAAAGCCTTGTTTTCTCTTGGGTCGAGTACAAGGTCTTCCAAATCTTCCAGAATAATCCTCCACGATACAATATCAACAGCTAAATGGTGTGCGGTCATTGATAAGTAACAGAGTCCATCATTTTGCCGGAAAAGGTCAATAGCCAGTATAGGCCCCGTAACTGCATTGATACAGAATTGACTCTCTAAGATGGCTCGCTCAATCTCAGCTGGAGAAAAACCATCATGCACGCGCCAACGATATGAGGTAACCACATCCTGGGTAATACGTTGCTGTGGGGAAAGCGCAGGACCTCGGTCAACAAGGCGTACTCGAAGCATGGAATGCCGTTTCACAATTTCCTCCATAGCAGTGCGCAGATTGACCTCATCAATCCGTTGGTTTAGACGTGTACGGAGACTCTGGTTAAAGTAGCCTTCACCTTCTTTGCGAATCATGAAATGAAGTCTCTGTATTGGAGAGAGCTCAAAAGGCTCCCCACTCGGCTCCTGATAGACTAACGGTTGGCGAATTTCTTTGACATGTACAGCCAAATCCTTGATGGACTTGCTTTGGAGCACATCCTGCACGGTGACCGCCATTCCTTGTTTTTTACAATATCCCATGCATGTTATAGCCGCAATAGAATCACCACCCAAGCTCAAAAATCCTTCATTAAAGCGAATCCGGCCTGCAGGAATGTTAAGGACCCTGCCCCAAATTGATGCCAAGCGAGCCTCTGTGTTATTTGGGAGAATTGAAGTGGTGATATCTGTCTTCGAAGTAGCCTCGGCAATCTTTTTGGTTTGGTCGTCTTGTATGCTCTCAACCCAATTCAAAATTGCATTCCTATCCAGTTTTCCGGACGGCAAGAGCGGCAGAGCTTCAACACACAGCCATACCGAAGGTATCATGTAGGCTGGGAGCCCCGCGGATAATTTCTCCCGGATAGTTGTAACAATTTGGAACTTCATGGGCGAGTCCAATAGTTTATAGGGTATTTTCTTCGGTTTAGAAACCTCAGTCAGAGATATGGCTGCCGTCAGTCTACCTCGTGAGAAGCCAGAAGCCGGGAGAAAGGCCTGGCAGTGTTCTATTTCAAGAAGAGAAGCGAGGCTACTTTCAATCTCCCCCAGTTCCACCCTTTGGCCATAAAACTTAATTTGTGTGTCCTTTCTTCCTATAAAAGTTAGCGAGCCAGAGTCAAAATTATATCTTACTAAATCTCCGGTCTTGTAAAATCTCCTATCGGCAGACGGGTTGCCCGTTTTCGACCAAGCAGGATTGTATATAAATGCTTCATCCGTCTTCTGCTGATTGTTGACGTAGCACCAAGCGAGTGTTGGGCCTTCCAATAACAACTCTCCCGGGCTTCCAACTGGAACAAGTACATCATAATTCTCCAGACTTACTACCCAGCAACACACTCCAACCGGAAATCCGATATCGCGACAATCGGATGAAGAATGGGCATCTGGGTTAATAACAGCAGCGACAGACCTTTCAGTGGGGCCATATCCATGCACGAGCTTGATACTCGACCATGCCTCCAAATCCACCTTCGACATTGGTTCTCCAGCTAAGACAAGTGTCTTCAGTCCCATAACCCTAGATGGGTCGACAAATTTCACAAAGGATGGGGTAAGACAGGCGATGTTGACTTTCATATTATTCATCGCTTCCACGAGACTATTTAATCGCTCTTCTTCACTTGGAATGCACACACAGCCTCCATGGATCAATGGAGTTAAGTATTCCATGATGCTTGAGTCGAATGTGTGTGAAGCAAATTGCAACATTCGGGAGTTAAATCGATGCCCATCGCTGGTGCGTGGGCCATAGCACCGGATAAAAATGCCCTGTGTTCCAATAACGTCCCCTATATTTATCAGTAGAAGTTGGAGAATTGAAATTCGAGAGAAGAGCATCTTAAAGGTTTTACCTTTGGCTGCCCTGTTGAGCCGGAGGTGAAGATCAAATAGGCGGCATTATGGCTCTTCACACCTGAGCCACTCGCCCTTTCTCTGTCCTCAAGTGGGATCTCATTCAATGTGTCGTTATCCAACGGTATCAAGACTTCAGAGATACCTCTCAAGCTCTCTACCCGGTTCCTAGAGCAAAGAACAATCCCAACTTCCACCGATTCCATCAAGGATTTTAAACGCGAGCTTGGGTGGGAAGGGTCTAGTGGGACGAAAGCACCACCAGCTTTCAAGACCCCAAGAATCGCAACGCTATTCCATTTCTATTAAATTAGCCTTTAGAAGACACTAATGCTGCCAGCAAAAACAATGAAGATAGCTTTTAACTGTAAGGACTTCAGTTGATTCTCAAGGGCCAAGACACATACTGATTTATCAAAGCAGAGAGCGACCCGAACTTCCGGACCTACACCTTTGCCTCGAAGATTATAAGCGAGCCTGGAAGCCAAGTCATCCAACTCTCGATATGCGATACTTCCATCCCAGGCACAAATAGCTTCTCTCTCTGGGTATAGTAAGGATTTCTCGCGTATGACTTCATGAATACAGCAGTCCCAAGTCTTTGGGTACAGAGAGTTAAACTTGCTGACTCGGGACCAGTCATATTCCGAGAAGAAATTTAACTTCGCTAAAGCTATTTCATCCGAAGACAGAACTTGAGCCAATATGTTCTCCAAGTAGCACATCGCGCTGGCCATATGCGTTGATGAAAAACCATTGTTCCACCATTCTAGGAAGAGGCAAATTTCCTCAGCCAGAACCTTCACATAAAGCCTAGCACAACACTAGGAAGGTAATACAATAGTCAACATGTAAATCTCGAGGGTCTTTTGGAGAAACAACATACACCCTGTGGAAGAGGGATCGGCAACGCTGGTCGTCCAGCAGCTCGACCAAGGCCTGCAGTGGGATCACGACATATTCGTACCATAAGAACGGTATTGCACAACGAGTAGTCACTGCCTCAGGCCTCCTTGCTCGGATCATCCTCGCTCCTACCCGCTCCCTCCATTTTTTTCAAAACATTCTGGATGGTATCGTTTTTGTCGATTATAAATCTGCAAGTGAGGAGTCCTTGGGCCTTCGAAGACTGGTGTATCGAGGAGCATTCGTCCCCGTCAATATACTGATAACCGAAGATAATTTCCTCCAGACCAGAATATCGATAGAGCAGCAGACCCCATCCAGTCTTCAGTATTTGACCCAGCCAGCCTTCATCGTATGCGGAAAGAAGTTTGGCATTCTGAGAAGGTGTTATCCTCACTCTTAGCGAAACAGGTCGCTTCAGTTCCCCGGGTGTGGTACCGAAGCTAGGTAGGCAACATGGTGCATGCTGAGGCATTTTGGGTGTCAGTAGTGAATATTACCAAAATAGCAACTAGTAAAGTGATCTCGAGAAGATGAGTTGCTTACAAAACATTGCGGTCCACCATTCTATCTTTAAATTGAGGGCCAATCTGCTTGGGGCTTAAAATTATCTCAGGAAAAAGTGTCATATGGGACTAGTAATGCAATCTCCAAGGAAGCTCGATTGGGGTTCCGAGTAGAAATTAAGCCCAACAAAAAAAGTAGAGGCCTCGCATCCAATCATGAGGATAGCTCATAAACCCATCAAGATCCAGTCACGGCCATCCGTTACAGCCCGGTAGTTCTGCTCCCCTTGCTTATGCCCGAGACACGCGGCGGGCCTGACGGATTCCACGCTTCGACAAGTGTCTAAAGGAGCTTCCACAATATTTATCCCCCGAAAGTGGGGTTCCCACAGGGAAAAGGGCATCCAACGATTGGAGGTGGTCAAGAAAGAGAAGGAATGGTACATACTACTAGTACTAGTATGGGATACTAAGGTAGATACCTAGTAGCTCCTTGTAGGTGGTAGAGCCGGGTAGCAACCTCGTAGAGATCAAAGAACCGGAAGAGGAAGGAGGATAGCTCCTCAGCCCCAAGCTCAGTCGAAGATTCTCTCGGGGGTATTGAACACTAAACCCGAGCAAGGAAATTCCAAGCATGCACGGGCACCCGGCGTAACCACCTGGTACCTAACCTAGGTACTACTTACCTACCTTGCCTTTACCGATGTCTAGAACATCCACTATCAGGGCCAAATCCCCACAAGCCCCCTGATCATTTGTCGCGATATTTTCCCCTCCCAATCGGGTTTTCCTTTTTGACAAACCAATATTCACGGTCAAAATACTCCCTCCACCTACTACTTACAAGCTACCATACTCACTCTATAATATCTTCTTCTAGCTCAAATACTATACGTCCCCTCCACAGCTTTAGAATTCTCGGGAATGACAGGAGCATATAGGGATACCTAATATAACAAGGTATCTTTACATATAATGTAGCAATTATCTACTGTCAGCTTTGAGCTAGGATATCCTATTCATACTGTAAAGAAAGATTAACAGCGAGCAGTTCTGCTTTTGAGGTAAATTATGGCGGCTTGAAAATCCAAGGATGTTAACGCTCACTCTGCTAGTATTCCATGCAGTCCCCCGAAACGGGACACCACCGTATATGATTAAAAATGGCTGATAGCTTAGCATGAGTGTTTAACTCGGTGCTCTACGCATTGGCGGGCAAATTTTCTTGTCCCCAGTACACAAACCCTCTAGTACGCCCCCAATCTCGAAGGAAATCTTTCATTTATAAGAAACTACAAAGAATAAATTGTATGTCAGTTTGTCTCCATATGGCCTTCCCTAATCCTATTCCCTTGTATTCGACGTATGAAGCAGAATCGGAAA
Organism: Aspergillus biplanus; assembly: GCA_027569045.1. NCBI lineage: Eukaryota > Fungi > Ascomycota > Eurotiomycetes > Eurotiales > Aspergillaceae > Aspergillus > Aspergillus biplanus. The sequence goes on along the minus strand of JAPDEJ010000009.1, from coordinate 495,246 downwards.
AGAAAAATATTGGTGGTTAACAGAAGCGATTCGACCCTCTACCCAATTCACGAAGGGCGTCATAGTAAACTTACTAACTTTGCCAATTTTCGAGCAGTCCCAATCAAGCGAGGGCAATAATCTTGAACCATGTAAGGGTGGCTGGAAACTACTAGCTTGGTGTTGCACCTTCAGGTAAGGTCAAAAAAAGACCAAATGACGGGAGGCATCAAAACTCTATACCTCATCGCTGGGGGATGGCACTGCAGTTGGTGATCATTTCCTGCTTTGGTCAGCGCCTCATCACGCCTTGGCAGGCACATCCGATGCATGCCGACAGGCAAACCTGGCAGCCACCCAAAGTCTGGATGTCAACACTAGAAAAGTACGGAGCGAGCCATTTTGCCAACCAAGGGAGAAAAGCCACTTGGTGTGACTTTGGAAGCCTCCTCGAATACTTACTACAACCAAAACCCCAAAAGACACTACCTACCTATTTGTTCCCCCTTATGTTTATTCCAATTGACAAGACAGAATAATAATGAGTGTTCGCTTAAGGACGCTCATGCAAGTGAAGGAGATTGGGTCTCGATCGATAATCGTGAGGTCTGTAGCAGGTGACCAGGTACCCCACAGAATCCCGGAAGGGCAGACAGGACCCAGGAAAGAACTATCCAATCATGATAGAATCATTTTGTGACAAGTCAAAAATGCAATCGCCCTCAACAAGTGACATCAACAAGCAAGGGGACACTGAAACTTTTCCAAGATCTCACCCCTTGAATCAGCAATTGTGCCTGATCAACTTTATCACTCTATCCCTCAAAAGAAGAAACATTAATACATCCCTTTTTTGGCGAAGTACACCGTCGTTAGTCAATCTTTGACCCTATTTTTAGAGCCCTCTTGGGTATTGCTATGGGTATTGCTATTATTTAGTACGAACACACTAATCGCTTATTTTCCATTTAAAGTGGAATTGTGTTACATATATGCATTTTCCCTACCTCCCCCCTCCAGGCTATAATTCACTGCAATAAGGTCATTGATGATGGTGTATCAAGTCGTGCCACCTTGACTCCCAGCCGAACGGAATCAACCCACCTACAGCTACTTTGTCCCCCCAGCTGGGTAACATGCTACGAAAACTACTAGATCGTACCAGGATACTTGAAGTATGACCACCGTCGGCCCCATGTACCAAACACTACTCGCCCAGGCGTCGAAGTCCCACAGTACATGTTTCCATGAGCTCTTGCCAGGCAGCCGACTAGACCGGAAATTTCAAGCGACGGTGGCGAAGAGTAACGCTGATGCAGCCAAACTCAATTGATTGATTCGGAACTTATGGGGCTGTCTCTACCCGGGCTGAGTTGCACTGCAGCTTCCTCGTGTCGGTCGGGCATTTACTCGACCGAGCCAGTATCGTCACTCTCCCAACATGCGAGGAAGTGGAATCATCAATCTTCGTGTTTCACTCGGTCATCTCGGTCGTGAATATGCAAAAAGAAACATCAATTTCCCTTTCATCCCCATTAAAGGTACCATAGTTAGAGTGCTCCGCCATTTTATTTATAGATAGCACTACTAGGTACTTGCATGTCACTCACAGTAAAACCCCAATTCGTAAACTTGAGCAAGGTCTGAAGAAGTATCGAAACGGCCATCTCATCTACATGGACATAAAAAAAGCCTTGCAAGTATCACCAGAAACCACGGGTGGAATGAAGACGTTTCTTGATCGATTATACTTGGTTTAAGCAACGCTTACTGGGCTTCTTCATGATCTCTATCGATGATCTTTCCGCCCTTGATAAACAACCGTCTTCGAAAAAGACGACACCAGGCTACGGAAAATCAGCACTTCCAAAATTTCTAATGTAGATAGATATGTCATTTGTTCCTCTTTGCGCCCTAAATGATCAGCGGTAACTCGAAGTAGGTGAAAACAACAGCAGCAATATATTCCCTTTTCATATTACCCCCAGCACACAAATTCCAGATACGAAGCCCAAGCCTAGAATACAATGCAAGCCCAGTGACTGAGCGACTTAGTATGGGAATAGGAGAAATGAAAATAAATAGTTAGATTTGAACACAAAAAGGAAAATCATAGACACCACTCCTTACGAGAGCAGCATCGTATCATCATTATCAACCTCGTCAGCATCCATTATTCCAAATTCCCAATCACCCCTTTCAATCCGACTAACTCGATCCAACTCAGACTCGTACTCTCGACGTAAATGGTCAAGAGTGACAATCACCCTCCGTCGATGAACATTATTTGCGGAGAGGGAAGGTTTACGTCCAGATGATGAACGGATCGAACCTGTACTAGAACCAAGGAGCCCACGGGCCGCCGGCGAACCAGTCTCGGCCTCGTCCATAAATACGTTTCCATCATCATCATCGGCTTTTAAGCTGCGGATTTGATGCTTTGCGGGCTCTTCTTTTTCAACCAGGATATAGGCTTCGCTCTTATCCACGCAGGCGAGGAGGTTTATTAAGGAGAGAAGTTCATGTCGAAGTTCGTTGCTTTCGGGGTCATCTTCCTCGGGGACAGGATCTGTCGCTCGGGCTTTTGTTAAAACCAAGTGGGCTGAACTGTCTCTGGCTTGCCGGAGCCGCTCGACGTTCCGGTATGCGACTTCCGCAGCACCGCGATAATCACCACGTTTTATACGATAGGCTTGCAGGATTCTCTGGTAATCAACAGTGTTCTGTGCCCATGTGCTGCCGTTATCAATGAGCGACTTGAAAGAGGTTTGTTTGCGGGCAAGAGAATCAAGAATCTCGTCCACGTGGGAAGCAATATTAGGAACGAGGGACGTCGGGAAATGGAGAATCTGCTGGAGTCCGGCAGCCCCAGGGCCTGAAGCACCCAGGATACTTGTGATAAGAGAGCTGAGCGCTGACTTTTGTAATGCAAGATCCCTATACCGAGAGAGTGCAGAATACGCTTGGTCGAATTGGCAATTCTGCAGCGAGGCATAAAACAGGCGCGAAAGTATGTCAGTTTGTAATCGAGAAACCTCAGGATCGTGTCCCTTTCCGTGCTCACTCGCAAGTGCTTGCAATGCTAGGCTGGCAAATTCTGAAACATGAGAAAATGCGCGCGCTTGCTCAAAAATGGTCAAAACATGTTGAAAATATTTTGGAAGTCCATTATGGAAACAATCCACTGCCACGATATCGAGGAGCGTCGACGACATCTCGTGCAAATTACCCAAAGGTTTTCCACATGCTACACATATTAGATTGTCAACAAAAAACGCATTTAGGTCCAACTCACAGAGAAGATATGCAGCTTTCCGAAAATAAAGAGCTGCGGTGTCCAGTTCAGACATAGCCACATAAAGGCGGCCTTTAACGTAGGTTGCCCAAGATGTACTTGCTTGAAAACGGAGAAAATTCCAGGCAAGGTCGATATTATTCTTAGCAATGAGGTCGCATTGGATATAAACCAAAGCGTTTGGGTATGCTACCTCTCCTTGACGAGTGACCCAGGAGAGGACATCTCGAATACCCAGCGTCAAGGTGTAAGTTTGGGGGGCACCGATAGACTGACGGGGCTTGATATCAGTAGCGAACAAATCCTCCAGGATAGGCGCAATCCTGTCTCCTTTGTCATTGGACGAGGAACCCTTGAGAGAAAAGGAACCCGAGGAAATATCCTCGGTCGTCCTGGATGGCTTATCAGAGCAGGCGCGACTGTTCGAGCTAAGCCAAGACATCATCTCATATTCCCGCAGCAAGGTAATCAGAGAAATAAACAACTCGGCTGCGTCGAAGGTTGAGCCTTCTTCTTGCTGAACCTCTCCATCGACAAATACAACAAGCACCAATAGGTCTACAAGAAGTTGGCGTGTGAAGATAATTGCCTCCTGGACACCGTTCACAGTGACCTTCACTCCGAAATGGGTATGAAGGAGGTCCGAATCCTTTCCAGGAAACCCGAGTGGAACTGTGTCAAGAATCATGAAGAACACTTCACTCGCCAGATTGTAGATATTCAGGTTTTCGTTCATGGCAGCGACCAGGTCCTCATATGTCTTGTTGGAAATCTGCTCGCCAAAATCACACCGGTCACGAAAAGCATCCATCCTATCGGGGACAGACGAAGATGGCTCTGTATAAATTTCTGCTTCGATGGCACTTTGACAAGCTGCCTCGAGGTCCGCAGATAATCTCCTCCTAAATGCCGCAGCAACTGTCATCAGGTGGGAAGCTTGCTCAAACAAATCACCCAGCTCTGACTGGAGGTTCCGGTGTCTCCAGCGGTCCACGATCTTAGGGCCTTCGGCTCGCAGCTCGGGGCCCGTGTTGTGCAGTAGTAGTTCCGTAGGGCTGCATTCACGGATTACCGCACAGCTATCTGATAGCAACACCCAGGGGGTCTCGTAGTACGAGTCGTAGGAAAGTGTAACAGGCTCGAATCTTCTTTTGTTGAGATCCTCCGCGATCTGCCAAAACTGGCGCCATTTGGAGTCCGTGTCCGTACGATACCGGGCAAAATCCATTTCATCATCACCGTACTTTCGAAGAGATACCGTAGCTGCAATAGTGGTGCAGAGTCGCTCCGAAAGAGATGCACTTTTCTTGAGTGCCCCAGACGAGGATAGCGGTTTGAGAGCCTCCTGATATATCGCCAATGCAGTTTCAAGGACCTCAGGCAAAAACCTGTTGGGTTGCAATAAGAATTTCAGCCATTTCTCCGTAGGGTCAACCACGTCAGAGAACGTCATTCGAGGAGGAAATTCCTGTCTGCGGGTATCTGAAACGGTACAACTCCAGTTGTTCACCCAATCCGATGCCAGGGATTCAAAGTTAAAGTGCAGGGTGTATAACTGGTAGAAGCCGCTATTTCTCCATAGTACCCAAAGTTCCATGCGCTTCCCTTCCTCAACCGGCTTGACCTGAAAATCAGCTATACTCCAAAACATAGTTCCACTCGAGTCTGGGTCCAATGGTCTCAGAGTATCGTCGGGGTAAAGATCTTCAATGACCAAAGGTGAAGTTAAGCCGCCCTTCACAGCCCAGAATTTGAAACAACCCTCCTCGAAGGGGGAGTAGGTCACAATGTAATAGCGATATTCACCATCCAGCACTCTTTCAACATTGAAAACACGAATAAAAGATGATTCAGACGGATTTAGCGAATATGAAAGCGCATCAGGCTGCTGTATTTCCCGGCCGAGCAAGTCCTTCGTCGCGACCAACTTGTTCGTTGCGAGATTCCAAATCTTCAAAGTGTGGTTCAAGCAGATTGCGAAGACATATGTCTGGTCCGATGTAGTAGCAATTGCGTTTGCTGCGTTAATATCGAGATTGCGTCCTCCGTACTTGATAGTAGGTTGCGCATGCCATCGCACCAACCCACGGAACGAAGAACCCCAGGTTCTCTCGTCGAGGGTAAGAGGCGACCAATTTGAACCTTTAAGAAACAGCCAAGTCAGTAACTATAATCCACACGCACTAGGAAATACAACTAAGAAATAAAGAAAGTACCATCATCAGAAGCCCTCCTGGTAAGCCGCAAAAGAGCACCATTGTCAAGGGAGATGAACAGCTCCAGAGGACTGCTCGCGTGCAATCTGTGGGGATGGGAGAATGACAATGGCGCCGGGACACAGGATTTACACCAGTCGGAGATGTTTTCGTCAATTGAAGCCGGTCGCCTGAAAAATTCTGGACGCAACGCCAGGGTGTGCAGTTCCTTCGAGGCCGTAATCACAAATACATTCAACACGTCATGATCCTCCAAGTCGGCCAGGTCAACACCAGATGGGAGAATCTCCTCCTGGAAATCCAAGCGCAGAGTAACGTTATATTCATTGCTCTCGATCCCATTCTTTGTCAAGTCCACACATTGTATTTCCAAAACCTTGCTGTCATTGACAACCCTCCAGACAAACGCTCGGGGATACACGCTGCGCTTACGGAAATAGACGGAGCCCTGGGTCGCTAGGTATCGTGTTGCAAATTCCTCCTCATCTTTCGCCGGCGGCTCGCCCTGGCCTGCGAGAGTAGATATCGAGAATCGTGGTCGGTTTTGGGTGCTTGTCTGCGTTGAGATCGGGATGTTGACGACGGTGCTCGGCGAATATGGCCGGAGGTCGACCTGGGTATCCTTATAAATTTTCGCCATGTCAAATGACAGCAGAGCACCTTCAGCAATCTATGGTAGAGTCACCTCAAGTGTCCATGGTCGGTTGTCACAGGAGAAGAGGATTTGGCAACCTGTCGGAGATTGAAGAACAGAAGCTGAATTGAAGCTCTTCCGCAACCCAGAAAAAACAAAGTCTTGGCGCGGCCCCAAGCAACGCGCATCTGTCCACCGCCTCCCAAGAAGAAACCCCTAGTTCTCCCTCTCTACCTAGGTACATCTTTCCTCTGCAACCTTTACTTAATTCAAGACACGTGCCAAAAAAGCGGACGTATACAAACAAATGTAATGTTAGATTAAGATTGATTAAAAACTATGCAATAAAAAAATATGTATGTACGCAGCTAACAGCTTCAAACATGCAAAGCTCTAGTGAATCCATCATTGTATCATGAACAGGTATCAGGGAACTAGGAACCAGGGGCCCCCATATTTCAATTATTCTCCAGATCCTTCGGGCTCGGATCTCCAATTCCATCCTCATTAATAGCAAACAGACAGTCACTCTCGGGAAGGCATGGGCTGTCGTATATCTTGCAGATCCGAGTCTCCCCCCTACCCTTTTTCAAGCTCAATCTAGTCGTGCTAGCATGCGCAATGATATTACCACCGATGGGTTTCTTGGGATCAGGATTGAACATGGAGCTCGGACCACCGTCTACCTGAGCAACCACCTGGTTTGTGATAACAACCGCAATCCCAAACTCATCCGCTAACCTTTGCAAAGTTCGCAAGAATTTGGCGAGATGGGTCTGTCGAGTAGACAACTCGCCACGACCATTGAAGTCCGTTCGGTACAGAGACGTAGCAGAATCGACGACAAGCAGCGAGAATCGTGTCTCGCACATCATCTGAGAAGCTTGGTTAAGCAGCTGAAGTTGGTGGTCGGAGTTGTAAGCGCGAGCATACGCCACATTGTCCAGGACCTCTTCACCAACGAGCCCGTATCTTTGGGCAACAGCCAACAAGCGCACCGGTCGGAATGTTCCCTCCGTGTCAATGTAAAGACATTTCCCTTCACCTCCACCCATATCAAATGGAAGTTGGCAAGTAACCGCCAGCGTGTGACATATTTGACTCTTCCCCGTCCTAAATTCTCCAAATATCTCTGTGATAGATCCTGTCTCGATTCCTCCTCCGAGGAGGGTATCCAGCTGCTTAGACCCCGTTGTGATCGAAATCAATTCACTCCGTCGAGCGTGCATCTCTGTTGCCGTCGTGAAACCCATTGGGACCAACTTTGCCGCTATTAAGCAAATTCCATTAGACGGCGTTTTTGCCCAAAACAGACTTGCAACAAAAATTACCCACCCTCAACAAGGACTTTCGTGGCCTTTTGTTCGGAGATGCCTTTAATTTGCTCCAGCAAACGCTTCGATCTAGTTAAGCCAAAGACACATTAGTACACAAAATCACCAGTCCACAATCCCAGTTCAATACAATGGTATTCGGGATTCAGAGCGTGAGAGGTGCATACGTGTAAGCAATCGACTCCACGGTGTGATAGCCGGCATCCACAAATAATTTGATATCCCTCCCCGTCAAGCCCGCAACCCCCTGCAAAAAATCAGACTAGTTTCCATCATAGAAAGAAAAAAAAATACAACAAGTGATAAAAAGTTGAGTTCATAAAGTAATAGGGTATTCTCACCTCAAGAGCTGAAAGTGGGGTAGGTGCTCCAGGGCCAGGAAGCCCACTATCGTCAAACTCATTCTGAGTCTCCATATCGCCAGTCATGTTCGATCAAATTTGACCTTTCCGATTTCACAACACTTGTCAGGATTTTACGAGGCACAGCCAACGCAAATGTTGAACCCAGCGCGGAAAAACGCGTCTCCTTGAGAAATGAGCTTCTTTCTCAAACCCAACACAATTCTCGGGATTAACTTTTCAGATTCTTGCGTTGGACGTATTTGGGGCCTTGAAGAGTTCGTTATTGAGAGATTAAGGTAGGTATTGCTATTGTGACAAAAGCATTGGCGTGTTCCTCGAGAAAGCCGATATTGAAGGGAGGACGCGTCAAACCTGTCGCGAAGTCTCGCGAGGTCACGTGTGTATCAGGCAATCAGGCTGTTGCCTTGTAGGTATCCTAAAGCGAAATTCCAGGCCCAACTGAAATAATAAACAACGAATTTACCCTTCATTGTCAAAAATATTAAATACACGTCATACACCCAGCTGCACATCGATCTTAACCGACCGGGGTTCTCCTCGAAATATTGCTTCAAGGAAAGTAAAGGGTAACAATATCCAAGAAACTAACTCCGCTGAAACCCGTTGGCATATTCCATTCAATGAAGTATTACGCACTCCCAACGTCTCCACCATTTTTTTTTTTTGCTTTCCCATCACTTCGATGCAGCTGGCTGCTCATTTGATGCATCCAGCGATTCCTTGTCTCTGCTTTCGATTGATTCTTGATATATACTCTTCAGCTGAAACGTCTCGGCCGGGCGTGATTGGATGCTCTCGTCAAATAGCCTGCTGTATCTACGCCTGAAATCTTCAGACGATGTCCGAACATGTCCTAGATGAATATTAACTATGCCTCTTTCTTCGCGATATGAACCTAGAAGTTAATCAAGTCTAGCAGAGGAATCATACCCGGATGTTTTCCGTCATGAACTGAAAACCTTTTGTATCCCTCAAATGGCTTAGTGATCCACGAGCTTCGGGAGCTAAACCACCCTCTGGCTCGTGGCATGTCTTGTTCCGTTATGTCTTTTGATTCGTCCTGGTAAATATCAGGCTTCGGTGGTCGACTCGTACGGAATGTTTCGATATGGATGCCTTCCATTTCTGCTTCCTCGGTGTTTGCAGTCCCAGGACCACCCCCGTCGGGTTTGTTGTTTTGAGCCTCTGGTAGGTGCATCTGTTCAGGTGCAGTGATGCGGTTTCCGATAAGCTTCTGTCTTAAGGCCGCACCTAAACCTTCCGGCCGAGCCTCACTTGTAACAGTCGGTTGCTTTGAAAAGGAGATACGCCTCGGATTCCATATCCCCTCAACTTCTATGCCTTTCTCCAGTGCTTTGGCTCCGAACGGCACCTTATTTTCTTCGCTGGAGCTTGAATGCGCCAAGGCTTCACCATCGGCTTGAAGGGCCGCTTCCTCGGCGGCATATATCTTCATCTTCCGCCGATGATATGCCAAAATGCAGAACGAATATATGAGCACCATTCCCTTCTTGCGTTAGCAACCTTCCCCGAGAAAGAGTTATCCAGAATACCAGAAGGATTCCTAGAACCTATTAGACGATCGTTAGCTACGCCTATCCCCGGGCTGGTTAGGCTCTAGACTCACAAGACCCAGTTTCTGCCACAACGGCCAATCAATCCAAAACATCATCGCGGGGGTATACAGCGCACAGGCCCTGTAATGTGAAACTCGGTTCCAATATATGGCTAGTAGCGGCTCATAAGAAATATATTGGAATCAAAAATAGAGTCGGGTGCTTTCATTTGCTAAAGCTGCGATGCACCGTTGTCATTCAAGTGCCGACAGGACTTAGTAGCCAAGGGGTCATCAAGGATGTATCCCAAGTTACTCAAACAATCATCACTACCCCAACGTCCAGAGGGAAGGAGCGATTGCCCCTATCCGGAAGGCACCAGGCTGGGGACAGTCATCCAGGCCCGCGGCATTGGAGTTGTAGTAAATGCCATACTCAAAACTCCAAGGGCATCACTAAGGTTAAGTTGGTTTCAAGCAGGATTTTGCGCTGTGAATTTTCATCATTGTGGGTTTAGGATGTTTGTACGGCGATCATAGATGATTTCCTGCTCCGGGTGATCCACGGAGGTAAATGGCTGGCAATAATGGTCAAGGCTAGACATAGCTGTCTTTAAACTGTTAGGACCCGGTATGTTTAGGGGTGGAAAGGATATTTCGAAGGCAGTTGTTGAAATATGAATGGAGAATAAAAAGATGGTCCAAAAACAAAAAGAAGAGAGATGTAGTTGTTCAACCAACAGCCAATTCCCCTGTAACGAGACGGTGTAATCCGATCACGCCACCCCAGGGTGGAAGTGTCTCTGCAGAATTGCTTCCCTCAAGGGTCACTTCCATTGCTTAGTGTCGTGTAGCGATCGTGGATTACTCGCACGAGTACATCGACAACCCCAGGATTCGTACCGGGCACCAGTCCCGCTGGCCAAGACCGCAGCAAGGTCATCAACTTAGCGGCTAACCTCCCACTAGGTTATCCATGACAGATTAAAGAAAGTTGTCCTTTAATTAAATATAACCCAAGAATTAAAACAACGCGTGCTGGGGAAACCTTGATCATAATAAACAGCGCCAATATTATTCATTTAGCAAAGACTATATCAGGTATTTGAAAGAGTAAAACATCCCTGTAGGAATTTCCAGTGCTTACTAACATTGTGGATACTTCAAGTTAATCGATCGTAGGTACCTAGTATTCGATATTCTGTATCTGCCGTTGTTGTGTGGGGATGCGTATGATATTTCGTTGGGGTCCCAGGATGCCACAGCAGGGACAACTTAGTCTCGAGGGCCTCTGAATTATCCCACTTGAACATATAAGGATAATTGTTGGTTACGCACCAGTGCATCAACCATATTAAGGAATACCCCAAAACAACGAGCAACACCGCCTAGACACAATATAACATCATCATACCCAAACAAAACCATGGACTCCCTAAGGGTGCCCCTTTGGTTTACCCAGCCCACATCCCATCTTGGGGAAGAATCCCCTCACCTGGCAACGACCAGAGCAGCCTTCATCATTATGCTTGCACTTTTTATGCCAGCCAAGGCACTGTGCACCTGAAGCTCAAAGGCACAGACTGTCATCACAGGTATGAGGTTTGATGCAGTCCTCATCCCTCTCACAGCCCAGCTTGCATTCGCCGTCGACGTAGACATAGCCTATACAACATTCAACCGAAGACCCACACCATTTGCTACTACTACTGGGTAAGTTAAACATAGGGTAGAGATCTGTGGAGCTACCCATCGGGAGGCCGGTGGGAGATACAGGGATGGCAGTACCCCTTTGATAGAGAAGAGAATGGTAAGAGCCACAAAAGTGGTCACTAAATTAAAATGCATGATGCAATAAACTCGTCGTAAAATAAATGAGTTTCTTCTCATAGTAAGTAGTAGAGATTAAAGAAGAGTAAAATCAAACAAGAGAATAGTTAAAGACAGATAATAAAATATATAATCAGGTCACCGAAGAGGAGTAATAGTATATAGTTATCATAAGTAATTCTTTTATAGTATACCCTATAAATATGATTTCATTATCTGATCTAATGCATTAAGAATTAAACCTACCTTATAGAGATAAATGGCTTATAAAATATACAAGCCACTGCATCCCATACCATGAACCTAAAGACTACTCTTTAGCACAATAAGAGAGAGCCCAATCACTCATCACAATGGAAATCCCAACAATGAGTTGTATCCGGAATTTGCCTGAATTAATAGCCCTGACAAGCAGTGTATGTGTCAAAAGAAGCATCCCGGCGCCCTATACTCCACCGGATGAGAATGGATGAAGTAAGATTTATATCATATCTGAAAGGTTATTATCGCCTGGGATCCTTGGTGATATTATGGCCTGAAAAAGGTCAATATTTTTTCAGCACCGACCCTCAGCATGTATTTGCCGACCGTGAACCTGGTGGCCAATTGGCGCCGCCATGACGTATGAGTGTGCCCAAGGTTGGAAAACAATCCATTTGCGCTCTGTTTCACTGTCGCACTATTTTCCTGTAGAGAAACCCTGCCACTAGGCCGCCCAATGATCTTCGTTTCACGAGGAAGATCGTCAGAATCCTAGCCCACGGTTAAATCCTCCATCAAAAGTTGGCCCGGCGCCCGAAGCTGCCGATCATGTGAGATTTGGAGTGTGGTTCAGGTCCAGAGTTGGAGGATTAACACAATATCTACCATCACTGACTTTATCCTCTCCTTAAGTAGACCATTGTCCTATTCCCATGCCGGAATATTTAAAGTGAATATATTACCATTCCCTTCGCTTTAGCATGGCTCCGTTCCGCAACTTCCTAGGACGAAGAGCTGGGCCCCCCAATAGCGGGGAACTTGAAACTCCTCCCACTGATAACAGCCGGCTCTCTTCAGAGAGCCATCGGTCGAATCCTTTGAGTTTTAGAAAGAGTCATGAGATTGAACCACCAGAGTATAAACTAAGTGGTATGCCGATTAACCCACCGTTGGTACTTCTGATACTAGCCTAACTATCTCGCTTCCTTGCAGTTGTCGATGCGAATGGTGACTACCTTCCGGTATACAATGATCCTTTCCTCTGTTTCCTTTATTTATAAATGCCCCTTCGGCTATACTTTCTAGTTCTCTGGAACTAAGCGATTCCTGCCAACAGCCATCCCCGCCAGAAAAAGAGAGTTTCTGGCGTAAATATCCCGGCGCAAACAGATCCCCAAGCCATCGAAATCTAGTCGATGAAAATGAACCTTTCTCAATATCCCGCGAATCATTTGACTCGTATCGGCGGTCGTTTGTGAGTGTCTATTTTCTACACACATATCCTGTAACCCACAAACACTCACTCACCCTGGATTCCAGGATATATCCGCTCGATCTCCCGTAAGCTACACCGATGCAACGCCGTCGAGAACATCCTTAGATTCTCGAGTTTCGCGCCTGACCTCACCATCTGAGCAGCGTGCAAGCAACAACCGAGCAGAAAATGTGGAGGAGGATCACTTCGAGGACATCGGACTCGACGATGATGTCAAGCCGAAGAAAAGGGGCATATTTTCCCGTCTTGGTGATTTTACTGGGGAAGGTCAGGGCTCATCAGCCTCCAAATCTTCATCGCACTTGGGATTTCACATTCCTGGTCGGAAACGAGGCCAAAGCGGAGCTGGCTCGGAGTTGGGCGCAATGAAATCACCTCCGCCCCCTGGGGTTTCGGAAGTACGCGAGGGATGAACTGGTCACTCTAATCACGACTGCACTTCTTTGATGACCTTGCTAGCAGTGTTTCGGAGTTATTCAGCAGCGTAAGGTGTTCGAAACCGAGCCAAACTCTACAGCTGTGCTGTTGAGTCCCTCTTGGATGGATCTAATGACTGGTTTTTTGCCGATCTACCTAATGTACAATTGTAATTAACATCTACTTGATTTATGAAATTGATTTGTGAAGAGCAACATAGTTCCTTGGAAAATGTTTGTAAGAAAGAACAAGGAGGAATGTTATCAAAAGCCAATGCAAACCGAGCAAACCCGGCTTTACCGCCTTGCGGATGGGCAGAAAAAAAAAAAGACCAGACCAAGGTCTCATCGAAAAAAAATACGGTGCGCGGTTTTGAAAAATCCTGTCCAGAATTTTCCAAAACTGCATATTCATACGACAAATTGACTGGTTCACTATGGTCGGGGTCAAACGTCCAGTCGATGCCGGCGATGAGCGCAATGGAAAACGTACTAAGACGAAGACGAGTTCCGTTTCGACGAAGAGCAAGCCTTCTTCATCCACAAAAAAATCTTCGAAGAGTGCTTCGAAAAAGGATTTAAAAACTGGAAAAAAGGAGAAGAAAACTTCTAAAAAGAAGAAGATAGAGGAAGAGGAAGAATCTGATGACGACTTTGACATTGAAGATATTTTGGATTCGGATGACGCTCAGGAAGACGACTTCGATATGGCCGATGTTGGCGCGAACGAAGAACAAGAGCATAGCGAGGACCAGGAGGAGGAGGCGGAGGCGGAAGAAGAAGAAGATTCCAAGGACAACACAAAGTCCAAGAAGCTCGTAGAGGCTTCTGAGGCTGCAAAGAGTATGATACAAGATTTGACCCATCCCCCAATTTTTTCTTCTTATTGATTTTTGGGCTAATATCTATTTACGTTTAGATAGTAATGCGTCTCGCGAGTCGCATGCGAAGCAAAAAGTTCTCTTACAGGAACGCAAAGCCGCGAAACCGAACGCTGATATGATCGCCCGATCCAAGAAGCTGTGGGAGCGTCTGCGCCGCAAATCACATGTCCCACTCGAGGAACGAAAGAAGCTAATTGCGGAACTTTTTGAGATCATCTCGGGGCGGGTCAAGGATTTTGTGTTCAAGCATGATTCGGTCCGTGTTGTTCAAACAGCCCTGAAATACGCCAATGTAGAGCAGCGAAAGCAAATTGCACAGGAATTGAAAGGGAGCTACAAGGAATTGGCCCAGAGCAAATATGCGAAATTCCTAATCGGCAAATTAATTGTCCATGGGGATTCCGAAATCCGGGATATGATCATTCCTGAGTTCTATGGTAATGTAAAACGACTTATTCGACACCCCGAAGCCTCGTGGATCCTGGACGACATCTACCGGACGGTTGCAACAAAGGAACAAAAAGCCAATCTTCTTCGAGAGTGGTATGGTCCTGAATTCGCAATATTCAGAGAGGAAAAGAAGACATCTTCAGCGGACCTTTCACAGATCCTGGGGGAGGAGCCGGCAAAGAGATCACCGATCATGCATTTCCTTCTGGAACTCATCAATCAGCTGATTCAGAAGAAAGCAACCGGATTCACTCTGCTGCATGATGCCATGCTTCAGTATTTCCTTAACGTCAAACCCGGCAGCTCAGAGGCTACGGAGTTTATCGAGATCCTTAAGGGTGATGAAGAAGGAGACTTGGTCAAAAATCTTGCTTTTACTAAGTCGGGTGCGCGACTGATGTGCCTGAGTCTTGCATACTCGAACGCCAAAGACCGAAAACAGCTCACTCGTTTCTATCGAGATACCATCAAGATGATGGCTAGTGACCTTAATGGGCACATGGTTCTCTTGGCCGCATACGAAGTCATCGATGATACGAAGCTCACCTCTAAATTAATCTTCCCCGAACTTCTGAACCAGAACTCCGACGAGGAAGCCCGGAATGACGAACTTGTTTACCAGGTGGCCGACCTGACAGCCCGCATACCGATTCTGTATCCGTTCGCTGGGGACAAAGCCAAGTGGCTTTTGCCAGACACCGACCACGACATACTGAAGGAAATTCGTGAGATCCGTAAAGAAACATCGAAAAAAGACCCGGAAATCCGGCGGCAGGAGTTAGTTAAGGCCGCCTCCTCCACCTTGCTTGAGTTCATCGCTTCCCGTGCGGATACCTTGCTTGAGACGAGTTTCGGGTGTCAGTTCATTTTGGAAATATTATTCGATGGAGACGGGGGCAAGAGTGCTGCCCTGTCCGCTATTGCTGCTGCTGCTAAGTCCAAGTCTGATACTAAGGATTCGCCGTTCGTTGGACGGATGCTGAAGTCCTTGGTTCAAGGGGGGCGATTCAACGCAGCGGAGAAGAAGGTGGAGAAGGTGGAACCAGCCCTGAACTTCCACGGGCTTTTGTATGAACAGATCAAGGACGAGATCTCGTCATGGGCCACCGGGTCGAACGTGTTTGTCATTGTGGCCCTCACTGAGTCGGATGATTTTGAGAAGAAGGGCGAGCTGTTGAAGGCTTTGAAGAAAGACAAGAAGGCATTGGAGAAAGCCTCTTCTCAATCCGGCAAAGACAAGAAAGCTGGACCAGCTAGTAGTGGTGCGAAGATTTTGCTAGAAAAGATTCGATAGAATTGCCACTTCAAGGAAGCGAGTTGTGATTTTCGATACTGTACGGAGCGTTTCGAGATTCTTAATTGTACAGGGTCTGTGTTAGTTTTAGACCAATGAACGAGAAAAAGTATTTGATTCTATTCAACTTGCTGCTCCGACATACACATATGTATCTTCCTACGCAGTTTGCGGCATTGTGCTTGGATTGTCTCAAGTCCTGTAGCCACCTTCTAGGATACACTGCAACACTCTTGTCAGAGTCCAGCCCCAACCGACACCCGAAAGGTGCCCTATGGTAGGGCAAAGATGAGCCAAAGCTCGGAGATCATCAGGGTTTACTATTTCTGTACCATATGTAGCTACTTTACCTCCTCTTATCAGCTTCCCATAGGGAATTGACATTTGAATTTCGATCAATCCAACATTATTATCATGTCTTGAACACGGACGCAGTAATTACTGTGGAGTACGACAGGGCGAGCACCGTTTCTATCTACTGGAACTTGGAAGTACCTTGAGAGGGAGATTTTGTTCTGGTGGTGGATAATTTTGTACGAGATAATCCCTGCTTCATTGATCTTCTCTACAGCCAGAGTGGAGCAGTGCCTCCACATGGTTGATACTGTCCTCGTGCGCGTGAGCAACGCATGCAAATTTCCAATAGTCGGGCAGCGCAGCTCGCACGAAAGCAATACCTAATTACCTATGTTACTCTTTATTTATTTTTTTTTTTTTTTGTTATTTCCTTGCTCGCCTCTTGTACTCGTACGATTCAGCCCGATCTCTAAGTCGCAAGCCGCAGCATGGTGTCCTGGGGCAAAGGGAAACAAATCCCGTTGGGTCCGTTGGGGATTTGTTTCCCTTTGCCCCTTTTCGGGAGGTTCCTCACAAACCATGGGTCCGAGGTAGAGGTACTGTAGTACTGGAGTTAGTTCATCAACCAACACATGGAAAAAGGAGAGCTCAACAAGAAAGGAGGTCCTGGATGTTCTTTGGTGACGAGGGAATACCTCACAAAATATTTTCAATTAAAGAGCCTTGAATAGCTTCAGTTTTCATCGGGTTCTGGAAGGAATCCACAGGCAAAAAGGGAAGGGTGTGTTGTTCAAGGAAAAGATGCCATCGAGCAGGGGTTCATGGTGGACGGGTTTAATTTAATCTGCAGGGCCCATCCAGGGAAATTATGTATATAAATTAACTTAATTAATGAGTTATCTTTGATGACGATCTCCGTCGACAGCTGGTTTTGACTTTGTCCGCCGTTTTATCCTCGGTATCAGGATTCTTCTTCTCTTTTCATCAGATGGCGCATGTAGTTGCCTCTTGAATCTTGATTAATCTTGTCCACTCTTCTCACGGATCCGGGTTAGTGAATCATATGAAGAATCACGCCGACGGAATGATTGGTATCGCTTATTTCTCGTCGCCGTTGAAGGCCTCAGATCCCTACCAGTTTGGGGTTGGTATGATTATTTTCGGAGGGGAAAACATGAAGGGGAAAGGCATATTTTTTTTTTTTTTAAAAAAAACACAGAGACCCAAGAGAAAGAGGCCTCAGAGGATACTAATAAGAATCAGGGACAGAAAGCGTCATGTTAGCTTCCTTTTTTTTTTCTTCATTAATATCGTTATTATTGCCGATGCGACAGCATTGCTCTTCCTTTCTTCTCCTATCGTCCATTCTTTCGTAAATCCTCACCCCAACTCTCTTTCGGATCGCTCTTTGTCCACAATTCCTGCCCTTCATTCTAATATTCCCTCTCTTTTTCGATCGCTCCCTTCTCCAGCTTCATTTCAACCCCATCTCAACCTCCCGTCTCCTAATTGAATTCGCGTCATTGTTGTCCTTTATTATTGTCTTGGATCGACCAACGACCACGACTCGTTTCATCCTGTACCCTGTAGATCCTATTTTGCCTGACAGCACGCCTTGCAGTTTCCTCTCAATAATCTCGCCTATCCCCTGCAGCTTCACATCTTCTGAAAGTGGAAACAAACACACTTGCACCCTTTACCTGCAGATGGCCCGCTCCTGAGGGGAATAAAATAAAATAAAATAAAAACAAAGGAAGGCGAAGGAAAAGAAAAGGGGCGCAACATCTTGCAAGCAGCTGGAATATATTCGCCAATTCCCCCCGATCACCTCGTGTCCCCCGCGCGTCTGTGCCTGTATGTTGATCCGATCTCCCAAAGAATCGCCCCAGCATATCGCCAGGCAACATGTTTTCCACAGAAGATTCGCGACACCACCGGCAACCTCCCCCGGTTATTCCACCCTCCCCAACGCTATCCAACCCGGACATGATCTTGCCTTTTGACGAAGGAGAGCGCGAAAATTCCACCCCCTCTCCTCCGTTCAACCTACCGTCCCTATCCCATTTGCAATCGTTCTATGAAAATCGCACCTACTCCAATGAATACACGCTCGACTCTACGAAGCATGCGATGTCTGCTGGGAGCTCTAGACCTCAAAAAAAGGGAGGTTTCCCTCGCCATACGTGGACTTATGAGGGCCATGATGCCGCCAGCCGACGCTTGTCGGACATTGGAGAGGAGGACACATCGTCCCCCCTACGGGAGGGTCTAAGGTCCGCGCACTTTTTGTCGCACCGGAATCGTTTGACGGGATCGCCAATGAATGCACATGAGACAATGGAAACTGAAGTTGCCGAGACTCCTAGAACCCATAGTAGCTCCTCAAGCTCGACAATCAGTGGTGCAAGTGAGACTTCGTCTCGGGACGGAACGAAGGCGCGTCAGGATGGCTACGTGGCTGCTCAGAACGGACGCCAGATGAACGATGCCCCAACAACCAATAACACACGTTCGAGTCCGGTCGAGCAGGCGACAAATAATGGAGAGGACCTTGATGATGAGGCGGAAAGGATTCTAGAAAATGCAAAGAAAAGGTTAACTGTAGGTGTGACTGGAAATAAATGTTTCTAGGCTGTGGTGCGCTAATATGATCACTGCAGCTTATGGAGGGAAATCTGACCCGGGCTCGTTCTTCGATGCGTGCATCTCCGTCGCCATCACCATCGCCATCGCCATCAGTCAGTTCTCAAAGTGGCCTTGGCCAGCCTGTCGGTGGCCTATATCAATCGATATCCCGTACTGATCGCAGATCATCGGTGCTTCTTCGTCCACGCGCGACGTATACTTCCCAGGATCAGGCCGGTAATCGACACTCCCGGGTATACAGTGAGACAAACGTCCCATCATCGATGTTACCTGCCGTTGAGCCAAATCTGTCCCGATCCCTTAGCGCCATGGGTTCGAGTAGTGCTTCAACCTTCCAAAATGACGAACGATCTTTCCACTATGCTCCTAACCGAGCATATCTTACGCATCGGGCTTCGGTTTCGTCGATGCAGCGACCAAACTTGACCTCGATTTCGGCTGGGCCAAACGAACGTGCCTCTTCTGACTCTCCGCCAGGGCTTCATATATCGGATGAGCAGCAGCTGAAAAAGATTTCTAGCATGGAAGATTTTAATTCGGCCTACCCTGCGAACGAACCTCCTTCCCGATCTCAATCCCAGCTTCAGGTACGGGATCTCCAGGATCAGATGAAGGGGCTTCATATCAAGATATCTAGTCTCAAGGTGAAAGCGCAGGAGGACAACCTGCGTCGGCGCAGCCTTCAGAGCCTGCGTACTCCAAGTCCTTTGACGGCGGCAACCCACTGGTATGCCAACCCGCTAGACCCAACTGAGCGGCAAGATCAGCTCCAGCCTGCTGTTGGGGTGGCCCCTGGACGGTCTTCTGCATCTCCCCAAGGCAGCCAGGGAAGTAGTGGTGGACATACATCGAGTAGCCGCCTACGAAAAACTCTCCTGGCCCATCAAGAAGTGCAGTCGCCGATAGACTCGCCGTCCACGGTCAATACTAGCGATATCCTACCACCGTTCGAGTTGACGGATCATGATGACGGGCAGTCGGTCATTGAAAGCCTTTACGAAGACGCAGAGGAGGGCGACTACGATACGGATGGGTCGTCGAACTCAGAAATAGACCGTGACGCCTTGGAACAGATTTTACGTGAGCCCCTTGATGACGACCTGGAGGACGCATTAGAGGCCTTTCCAGCGGTACCGAATCACACCGACGCTACACCCCATGAAGAGCGCGAGGATGCCTTTGACTATGAGCATTTCATCCTCCACAGCGCATTGGGTAATTATACGCAAGCGCGATTACGCCGAGAAAGCAACGGGTCCAATACCTCCGTAGAAACGACACGCCCAATCCATGACCGCCGTTCCGCCCGCCATTCGCGATCCAACAGCGCGAACTCCATTTCTACTGTTGCAACTTTTGCGACGGCCACTGAAGGGGGGCCCGATGATTTTGAGAGCGTTCTGTACTGGGACCGGAAGTTCAATGCTGGTAAGCTCTCTCCGTATTTCTATGAGGCAAAAACGACCGCTAACATTCACCAACAGAGATGCGGAATGGCCGTTACTCGGAGACCAACGATGTCGGAGAACAGCCCAATACCAATGGACCCGATTCGGAGGCTTTGCTACGCACACCCCGCGCCTCGCGACATGCCCATTCGGCCGCCTTCCCCATGCCCCAACGCCCAGAATCGGCCGCCACAAGCTGTGCTACACCAACCTCCCTCGCATCCTCGTTGGTCTCAACTGTTCGCGCAGCTGCAAGCCCGCACCCATTCTCCGTTCAGGACGGTAATCTTGGTATTAATGAAGACGATACCCGGCTTCTAGAGCAACTCTTCAAGAGCCTGGGAGACGTCTGTATGGACCTGCAAGCGATTACGACTTCTCCCGATTGCGATATCAAAAAAGCGCGGGTACTGCGACGTCGACTGGAATCAGCGCGACGAGTACTTGAGGGAGAGCTTGATACTTAATATTTTCTTTTTTTTTTCTGGAACTCTACCTAATTCTTTATTGCAACCTGTTGTTTATTGGCGCGAGAGGGGCTTTTTTGCGAGGAAGATTCGACTATGATACCCTATTAGTATATACAGTTTTCTCTTGTTGCTCGAGTTCCAGAATTTTGTATTGTCACCACTATCATCAATGTATACAACTTGTGTTTTTGTGGCAGAAAGCGAGTATTGAGGCGCGGAGTTGAAGCTGGCTTCACCCCCATCTGATATTGATCAACACCCCACCACGTGTATCGATGTGCCATGCGAACATAAATCTACCAAGTGTCTAGGCACTCAAAGTAAAAAATATATATATATATATATAGACAAATCTATATACGATCGAAGTTCTAATCAACAAATTACAGCCTCGAGTCTTATCCACCTTATCCCTACCTTAGTAGTCACTTAATTCCCGATCACTTTTCAAACCTCCCAAACGCCCTAATTTCTATTCAATTCTATTCGCCCCTCCTCCCCGCCTCCAAGAACCCCTCAAAAAATATAATACCATTTCACATACTCCAACCAACCCTATCACAACACCCTCCATACAAACAAGACGCAGAAAACAAGCGAAGAAAAGAACAGGAAGAAGGCCAAAAAGATGATGGCCCAGAAACGCCTCCTAATCTTCCAGGAAGCCGTTAATCCCACCAACAGCTCCGAACCCCTCTACCACCCGGTCAACAAACTCGGCCTTCCCATCTGTGGCTCCGGGCCCGAACTCCCCTCGATCCTTGAATTACCCTTACGGGTTCTGCGGGCATTTACGGAGATTTTCAACCAGCCGAAATACAAGGGATGGTATGTTCCTCCATACTACTTTCTTTCTTTTATTGTTCTTGCTGTTTTTTTCTTTCACAGTGGATAGAATAGAATGGGTGTATTATTATTATTGTTGTTGAATGATATATGCTGATAATTTACCTATAGGGCAATTGTCTCTGCGGGTCCATATAAAGATCCCACGATGGTGGGGAGTTATTATGCGGTTGTGTTGGAGAGGGTGGAGGAGTCGGCTGGGATTAATAATACAGGGCATCAAGATTCTATATTGAAATAGACTTGTTGGGATGGGCTTCGTTTTTGGTGTCTTGCGCGTTTCTATCTGTGTATGATCATGACTGTTGTTTTCATCTTTTCATCTTTTCATCTTTTCATCTTTTCATCTTTTCATCTTTTCATCTTTTCATCTTTTCATCTTTTCATCTTTTCATCTTTTCATCTTTTCATCTTCTTTACTTTCTGTCTTCTCTTACTCCTGTAATTTTGCTGTGAGATATCATGGAAGTGCCTGATTATTATAAGTAGCCTTGTGCGATCATTGATCATGTAAGATACATTGTTTAGCTTCCTCCTGCCATCAAACGTAAAAAGAATACACCGATTAGAAAACTTCCTGTCCTTTTTTCTACAATAGAAAAGAATGAAAAGAAAGAAAAAGTTGTGAAGTTTGAAAGAACCCATTAAATTACAATCCGGTAAACCCATACAGGTTGCATAACTAGTGTCCCATCCAGGAGTTCGATTCCTTATCATCATGTCATTGGTTTATGTTCGTTAGCTAGGCCCCGCCTAATTCATGTATACACGTTGGCAGGCGGTAGCAATTTCGCCCCATAGCGAAGATCGAGAGAACGGGAATCCGTTGGGTCAAACACCGTAGCCTGGCGCTGTTCTAGGAAGAGAGCTGAAACCATCGTTAGTCGCTTACTTCTCGTCTATAGGGGATATCGCTTTACATACGCGTGACTTTGATCATATCAAACCACCTAGCTGCGTTCTCATCACTACCATCCACGGCTTTTAAAACACCGGTATCAGGCCGCGGGTTGGCCTTGGGCGGGAGACTGCGCATCTTCAATAGCATATGCAAAATATCGGAGAAACGGTCTCCTTGGCTGGCATAGTACGGGGGGCGTTTATCCAATGGCCACTAGGAAAGTCAGAATAACGGAGATGCCAATGTCAGTCTAAGGAGAGAGAAGGAACCCTACCCTCTGTGCAAAATTTTCATCGTCCCAGGACCGGAACAGCCAGCATGTTCTCTCCACGCAATTTAGGAGAATTAGGGCGACCAGGAAGGTCTCGAACCATCCGCTTTGTTGCCGTTGGAGTAAACGTCGCTCTAGGTCATTCATAACTGACTTGCTCAGCTGTGATGCGCGTTTTTCAGTCGCTGCGCGTAGCTGGCTGCATAGAAGTGCATAAGACTCCGCGTTAGAAACCTCATCAATGGGAATCCGCCCATTATCTGATGGGTCCGCAAGAGCGTGCATCGAATTAGGTGGTAGAGTTGGGTTGCAGTACGTTTTCCAGTGCAATTCGGAATCGACTAAAATATGCGTCGCAACCCAGAGCTCCAGAACCCTCTCCAGTAGAGTATCCTATAAAAATTAGCCCGTGTGTTCCCTGGGTGGCTATAAAAAAATTAACAACAGTACCTTTTTCTGCTGGCTCAATTCTGACGCTAGCATCAATGTGGGCCGCAAAGTATCCGACGTCTCGCGCTCGTAGAAGTAAGGCGCTGTTTTCCTGATATATACCTCCATCTTCCCAGGAAGGTCATCAGCATCACTGTCTAGCAAATAAAGCTCATGAAGAGGCCCCTGGAACTGTGAATCGTCTCCAAGGCCTTGAAGCTGCGGATCAAGGGTTGACGTTGATGCTTTATGGCCTTGGAGTCCGCTGAAGCTGACAAAGACCCTGCTCTCCTCGAAGTGGGTAACCTCGATACGGCCGGCGTAATGTTCAAACTTGACCTGATTCCTGATACCGCTGACGTCGTGATATGCGAGTGCGGCATGTAAATCTAAACCGAGAAGTTAGTACTTCCGAGAGTCAAGACGCATCTAGGACTACATACTGGCGTTGTACAACTCGAACTCTTCCGCAATGCGCGTGCGGATACATGGATGTTTCCATAGCCTGGCGCTTTCAACACTGGCGCAGGTAGTGCAAGGACTATCACCGGAGCACTGAAGCACAAAAGTTTTTTAGCGTTAGCCTTAAGTCCCAAAGAAAAACAAGGGAATATGCTGGAAATACCGGTTTTTTGAGCATTCGACAGCGAATGCACGCGCCTCGCTTTCGCACTTCTTGGACTTCTCGGCGCCGGGCTGCGGAAAATCGGCCGCGGACCTTGGGTTTCGTGGGCTTAGTTGAGTTACCAAACTCATTCACGAACCCTTTGGCCTGGGAGTTGGGGTTCATCGCGATAGGACGGGGAAACGAAGCTGCGCGTTGGGTCGCCGCAGTGAGCGTTGGATCATGCTCCTGAAGGCTGTCGAAGAGCAGTTGTTCCTGGGTAGAGAGCTGCTGGTTCCACGCGGAACCCATCTTGGACAAACCGTCAGAAAGTCCTGTGCCAGGATCATGATCCAGCGGGAGGCCATGAGGTACCATTTCACTAGCAGAAGCGGCAATCATGGACAGCTGCGACTGACGAGAATTGGCGGTTGGATCGGGAGTCAATGAAGCCTCCGCCAATGGAGGTGATACGGAGGTGATTGGGTCGGATTGACCAGTATTAGGAAGGGAAGGTATCATTGCGTTTGGGGTTTGAGGCGTTCCTGTGAGATTTCCCAAAAAGGAAGAAAAAGAAAAACGTGTTAGACCTCGAGCGAAATCCCCATCCCCCGCTAGATATGAAACTTACCAGGCGACTTCGTATCTTCATCCATCTGGTCGGCTGGGGCAGGATGACCCTGAAACCCTTCCGCCTCAAGCGCAGGATCAACAACCACAGTCTTGCCTCCAACAGTGACGGACTGAGTATACGCGGGGCCAGATCCCCGCTTCGTCTGATCGGAGGCGCCCACTTGTCTCGAAGCTTCGGCCAACACGTTCAACCCGTCGAAGTTCTGGCGCGTCGCATACGGCAAGTCGACAGATTTGCCCTTGCCTTGTCCCGCAAGATTCGGGTCTTTATTCTGATCGCCATCAGCAAGATCTGGCAGTTCATGCAGTCGCAACAAGACGCGTTGGCGATCGCGCAGTGGAATGGCCTGGCATTTCTTGACCAAGTGGTTGGTTAGACTGTCAATACGACCCTTGGGGAATTTCTCGCCACACGCCTTGCATGTGTGCTGATATCGATTACTGGCATCCTCGAGTTTCTGCCCTCGAATAAAGAACTCGAGGATGAGCGCATTAGGCTTACGACCCATGGCCGAAGAAAGGGTGGCAGAAAAACAGAAATGGTCCGGGAGTGGGAAGGTCAGACGTGAGACACAAGGCGGAGAGAGAGGGTGCTTAGAACAGATTCACGAGCTCAGAATCCCGAAACCAGGATCCGAAACGTCTGAAGACTTGACAGCACGTTGGATAGCAAATGGACAGCAAACGGGCAAGCTAGGCGTGACGCACACAGGGGAAGACCTGAGGGGATAAGGTTGGATGGCAAAAAAAGAAAACAAGGGTTTCGGGGGGGGCGAACCCAAAGCGGGAAGGAAGAGACGACCACCGGTCGAGGTGATGCCTCGAATCAGGGTAGAATCAGCAGAGCAGGAAGCGAAATTGAGTCAAATTGATGGGAAGAATTAGCAGAAGATGTAGGTGTCGTCGACGCGAGTGGCAGAGTGGGATGAAGAAGAACAATATTGCAAGCAGCGGCAAAACGAGGACTTTTGGGGCGGTCTGGCAGCTGCCGCCTCACATTCACGACTGAAGATTGGGATGCGCTTCACCGCATGCAAGGCGGTCAGATCGGTGACCAAAGAATAAAAAAAAAAAAGATGACGATATGGTGGTTCAGGGCATCCAAAAATGAACAGAAAAACGAGAATGAATCCAAGCTGTAGCGAATCTCTGGAGCGAGAAGGGGGGGCCAGGAGGCACAACCAGAATGGGGCAGAAAACATCAAAAACTCTAGCTGCATCGATGATTTGGGAATGTTTCTTTGGTATGGAACTCGCTAACTTTCCCTGTACGACTACACTTGGCCACAACATCCCATCCGCACATCCTCTTCCAACGAGGTACACGGCGATGCCATCACCTCTGCGGCGGCAGAGAGGAGCTCGGTGACCGCTTTTCTCTCTCCCCTTCTGTGCCTCCTGCCCAAAGTATAATTCCCATAATATTTCCAGTATTATTATCCTCAATTTTATATATGTATTTTTTTATACCCGTCAGAGCCTCGACGTCATAGAGCTCCTCTTCATCTCACGATTATTAAATTTTAACCCAGATTGTCCTTCTCTTTTCGTTTCAATAATATTTATTTTATTTATTTATTTATTCTTTCCCCCCCCCTTCCCAAAGCACAAGAATTTGAGCGGCAATCAGACGCATGTAGAGAAGTCGGTCTGGGAAGAAAAAGAATAACGACTAATCGAAAACAATGTCAATCAGTGACAGGATAGTTATCACAAGTTAATGAGCTAATAACATTAAGTTTTTTTTTTTCTTTTCTTTTCTTTTTTTTGAAAAAAAAAGGAGCCAAACCCTCTTCAGTCCACCGAGAAATCCTCGCAAAATATTATCTGTCATCCCTCCCACGGAAAAGTACACGGTTCTACCTAGGTACGTGGCACTAGGAACGGCGGCAATGGGGAGTAAGATGAAAATAAAAAAGAATGAAAAAAAAAAAAAAAAAGAAATATGAACCATAAGTCATCAAACTAGGAATAATAAGAATAATATTTCCAGAAAAAAAAAATTGGCAGCTCAGCAAATCCGATGCTCGGGAGGCCGCCAGGGAACTCCCAGTATCTGGAATATTCGTCGCTCATCATGGCTTTCGACCAGTCGACCGGGGTTTATCTTCGCCCGCTGCGGCCCACGAAAGACGTCCACGTAGAGCCCTCGCTGATTCAGTCGCATTGATTTTTTGCTCGCCAGGAGTCTCATGCTCCGGTTGAAAATGTCATTTCCTGTGAAGTATAGCAGAGCTGCCCCGATCTCCGCGCCTGGCACAAAGAGGAGATCGATACGCCGCCACAGGCGACTTCCCGGTAGCTTAGATGCTCCATGCCACTTGGAACCATCTCCTCGCGAAGTACTGGCTAAGCTGGCTTGGAGAAACCCAAAGCGGAAGAGTTCGGGCACCACAATGTCTATCATAATCGTTCGGATCTCCTCGATCGCCGCATCGGGTCTCGTGATGATTAAGTCAATATCGCCCGAGTCTACTGCCCCGCGTCGGTAAGAGCCCCCAATAATGACCTGCATTCTAGGGTTCACCTTCTGCACCACGCGTCTTACAATAGCCCCGTGCGCCTCAACCTCACCTCGGGGAATTCGCTGGGAGAAGTCGTAGTAGTGTTCCACCCCGATCCGTTGCGACTGCGTGAGGGGCGCTTTGGTCTGGAGGTCTTCCAGCGATTTGTAACCCTGTGCGATCCATCTGGAAGCATGAGAGATGCCGGCTCCATAGACTCCCAGAAAATTTTGAAGAATTTGGTCTTCGGCCGTAGTGTTTGTGCTCTCCAGGCGGCGAAGTCTATTCGTAAATACGATCTCTTCGATCTTGTCTGCCAAACGTGGTCCAACTCCTGGAATGGTGAGAGCCTGGCTGCGGGTAATTACCTTCTTGGGCTGCCTTCGAAGAGCGCTGATCGCCTTGCGATACGCCAAGCTGCGCCAATGGTCAGAAGTCCTTGTATAATAGTCTGACATCTGCTGGAGGACCTCAATGGTCCTGCTGTTCGGATTGCCCGAATTGGAAGCCGAGTCATGTTTTTGCATGCAAATAAATTTCTGCTGCCATGACTCCACCGCTGCATTCTCGGTTTGCAGAACTTTCCTTCTTTTCTGTCGCGTGGGCCCTGAGTCTGAGGTTTCAGAGGCCTCATTGTCGGATGTTTCGACTGAAGTGTCATCATCGAGAGCGTCTAGAGGCTATTTTACGGGATGAGTATGTCTGACTCCGAGGCAGTTTAATTAGCATTCTTACCAAGTCCTTCATAGCTTTAGCTGCTTCAATCATATCGTCTAGAATATCACGTTCTCTAACAGGGAGGGCTTCGTTCTCCACATGCCCAGGCACGTCTCTCGAGTGGTCGACTTGTAAATAGAGAATATTTCCGGGCAAGTCATCTTGGCTGTCAGGGATTCGGGATGGTGTTTGCGTACGGGGCTCCTCCCTCCGATCTAGTTTCAACGGTAACGACCCAGGCGGAGAGGGCTCAACGATAGTCAACGGCTCCGTATTCTCACTTGAACCAGAGGCCCCATTGACTTGGAACCGTACATGAGTCAAGCTTAATACGGAGCGAAACTTGATACATTCAGAGGGGTAGCATTCATCAACTATGGCGATAGCGGGCTACACCAAAGTCAGCGCTGAGATGGTATCAAAATTATGTCATCCTCCAACGAACCGGAAAAGACTCCAGGCCCATATGTTTCAAGACTTCCTGGAAAGTCAAGCCCTTATCGACTATGACGTGTGTGATGGTATTCCCCCAAACCCTTGCCCACTGAGCACCGTATTCCTGTGCTCTTTGGATACGCAGGCGCCGCAAGCGAGATACATCGCTGTTTGGGAAGAAGACTATATAGCCAACATATCAGAATACATGTTCGAAAAATGATGAAGGGATTCGGAGAAAGATTTTCTGGCCACTAACAAAAAACAAGCCCCTTAAATATTTGCCTTTGCTCCGGGATGATCTTGCCTGAGGAAGTCTTCCTTCTTTTGCTGGTCACTGAACTGTGACCTGTTGGGGATTTCCCGCTCATAGTCTTCGATTGTTTTGCTGTCGAGGTATTATGACTATGGAGTTCATTGGTAATATCCGTAGTAACTATAGGTATGCATTTATCCACTTCAATAATTGAAGTGTGGGATGCACGACGGAGAGCAGGGCCAGAGTGAGGTGAAGGTGCGCGAGAACTGAGGTGGTGAGAGAAGTCTTTGGCAGAAAAATTGCCATCCTTTTGCCTAGAGGAGGCAATCACACGTTCAAATTCACCGTCTGAATCATCTGCCCAGCAGTCGAGTTGATCGAGCTCCTTGAAGAAGTTTTCTTTTTCTCTCGTCATCCACGCCATCTCCGCAGTTTCCATAAAGTGATCGAGTTCCCATCCACGAGCGATCGCGCCATGGGGTTCGTGTTCCGCCTAACGAAACGGTGACGATATCTTCGCGTATTCTACAATGAGTAATTGGCTCATACCCTGATATGTCTGACGCACAGGGCTTCTCTGCTCCGTGATACGGTTGCTCTTCTAGGCAGACACGCATCCTTTCTTCTCGTGTGGGGGAGGCACGAAAACGCCGCCAAGTCACGGGACTTCTGAATCAATTAAACTCGTTTCGGGAGCTCAAACAAAGGGCAAGTAGAAATCCCAGTTTTCCGGGTAACCGTCAGCGGTGACAACGCAAAAACGCTGCTGGCTAGGTCACAATGTGGAAGCGCACCGTCTTACTTTATTCCTTACCAGAGCCCTTTCTATTGCAGGGCAATCGCTGTCTCAGCTGTCAGTTGCGCACTACGGCCACTGGTATTAACACATTTCGATCAAAAGCATTCCTCCGTTCATACTCCGCCAAAAGCAGCAATAGCAATGGGACGACAAAACCATCCGCAGCAGTCAAAGAGGTAGCCGGGGCAAAGAGTAAAATCCAATTCCAGCAAAATGCCTCACCTTCTTCCTCCGACTCCCGTGTCCCTGAGCCAGGCGATCCCGACTTTGTACCCCCAGCACTCGACCGTCCCATTGGTTCGGCGATTCCTCCGCACGAAGGGCAAAACACCGGAGTTGATGGACGGTCACTCCAACAAAGGCGAGACGACTTTGTCAACTACGACAAACATCTTGAGCGACGTCAGGAACTGTAAGGCCCTTATCCAATCCTCAATTTCCAGTCTTCCCCTCCATTTTCCTCGGGATCGCCACTAACCCGGCTCCGAATTATCCAGGACGAGACAAGTCTCGAAACCGTATTTCCGAGAATGGTCGAACATGCGCTATCACGAGGGTAAAACATTTACCTCGAACCTCCGATTATTCAAACGAGAAAAGGCACTCTATTTTCCCAATCTGCAGGGGGCTACATTGGCGTCACCCAAGGAACAGCAGAGTACAACCTCCCTATTCCGCGGCAGGGTGTCCGTTGTGAACCTTTTCTCTAGTGTTTGGGCGGAATCCCAGGTTGCGACTTTTACGGGCCCGAAGCAAAATCCAGGACTCTACGAGGCTCTCAAGAGTGGAGGCAAGCTAGTTCAGAAGGTTGACGTCAACGTAGAGGAAAACTCAGTGAAGGCAGCGTTGATTCGTATGTTTATGTGGCGGATGCGGGCGAAGCTGCCGGAAGAGCAACATACGCGATATTTTCTGGTACGCAAGGGCCTCACTGATGGCCTCAAAGAGGCCATTGGAATGATGAACAGCAAGGTTGGATATGTTTATCTCCTCGACGAAAACTGCCGTATTCGCTGGGCGGGGAGTGGGCCTGCCGAACCCGATGAGCTGGAGGCCTTGAACAATGGCGTCCTCAAACTCATCCAAGAAAGGAGAGTCAGTTTAGAGTCAGAGTTGCCAGCACAGGAATGGCAAGGATCGGGAAATAATGAAGTAAAGAAGCCCAGAGTTGTCATGAGGCCATGAAGGAAAGAATTAGAGGCATAGCAAGCGGTTCATGTATGTACATATCAGACTAGACGTAAGAGTGTAAGATATGCAAGCAAAGGCTTAAATACCATCCTAACGCCAAAGATCCCATCACTAGTCTTCCTGTATAATAACAACATTTGTAGGATAAAAAACAGGATGGAAAGAGTTGTCAAATACAAGGTAAAAGAAGAAAAATCCCCAGAAGAACGCCTTTCCCCGATACCGAAACAAAGAAGGAACAGACTGGTATCGAGCCACCGCCAGTCAAGGCTAACAACAACAAACGTGCAAAACAGGAAATATCAAATCAAATAAGAACTCTCATCGGAACAAAAGGAGCATTAAGAAGCAGAATCCAATGAAAGCCCCTAGGATAACGGCATCTCGTCGCCGCTTGTTGCCAATCTTCCCAATCAAGGCGTTCACCCCAGGGACCTGGCTGGCAGCCCCGACAATGCGCCGATTGATACTTGTCAGAGTCTCACGCTGGAGCCCAAAATTCTCATTGATTGAATAAGCCTGGCTGAGAACGCCGTCCATTATACCATGGCTTTGATCGAGTCGACCCCGCTCTTCGAGCATGTAGTCCGCCTCGGCTGCGGCAGGATTCGAGGCATGGTACGATTCGATGTCGGAGCGGACATTGGTGAGGAGATTGGCGCGATCGCGAGACTCTGCAATAGCGGCTGTGAGGCGTTTGAGCTCACGTTGGTGGTCATGGAGAACTTCACGATGGCGGGCGAGATTGTTTTGCTTCAGGGCGGAGGAAGTAAGGGTGGCTTCAGAGTCGAGGAGACGGGCGAGTTGGGAGATGAGGGAATCGCGCTAGACAAAAGGAAAGAATATATTAGATATTTCCCTTTTCGCTACACCATAGATATGCATATCACTCGAGGGGGGTGTTATACCTTCTCAAGGAGGTCTTTTAGTTGGGTTTCGATTCGAAGTTCTTCCTCTGATGGTTTTGGAGGCAGCTTTGTCATCGACGCATATTGTGAGTAGTTGTGGAAGAGATTTTCCGTCTACCATAGATTGAAACTGTAAGCGTATTGTCTTTATTAACTAGCAAGAGGGATACATGTGCTTTGATGAATAGACGATGACGTCCTAGGATAGTATACGTACCTGAGTCTCAAGCGAGCGGGCCTGTTGCCGCAGTTGCGTCCACCCAGTTCCAGTAGACGTAGCCATGGAGAACTTGTTAGAATTGAGGATAGATAGATGAGATAGGTACGGCGAAAAGGGACTGAGAACTCTATGAACTAGAAAGCAAAGATCAGAAAGTTGACGCTCCGAATCCAGAGACTCTGCTACGTATCACCAATCCGTTCAGCGGAGCCGACAGGTACGTTATCCCCAGCCGCTTCCCACATTAACTCCGCCCGAGTGGCCACTAGCCAAGGACCGAAATGTGGCGTCTTCATCAGACCAGCCACATCACGTGCCCGCTTAGCCGCCGCACACCACGAAAAAAAAAAAACCCTAGTCCCACAGAACATCCCATATTGATTGATCCGGTCCATCTTCAATCTTAACGTCGACAACCGCACGATTCGACACGAAGCCGCCCACCATGGTATGTGAACGACGTACAACTTTTGATTCTCAGATTTTATGATGGATTATTCTTCGATCTAGCGATGCTAACGGGTCTTTTTTCCCCTCCTAATATAGTCGTCCAAGGTCAAGGCTGGTCAGCTCTGGGGAAAGAGCAAGGATGATCTCACCAAGCAGTTGGAGGAGTTGAAGACCGAGCTTAACCAGCTCCGTGTCCAGAAGATCACCGGTGGTGCCTCGTCGAAGACCCAGAGAATGTGCGTTTGAATACAATTTCCCTCCCAAGGCTCTCCCCTATTACACAAATTCTACACGAAGGAAAACCCGAGGGAAGACGAGGATTGTGCATTGGATGGATTACGAAATCAAAAAGAACATCAGTAAGGCAGTGCGATTAAAAAAAAAAAAAGAGGAGGGAAACAAGATGAAATCCACCCTCAAGAATTTCGACCCACAAAGCGCATCCAAAAGAAAGAAAAATTGATATCAACACACGAAATTATGGACAAACATGGCAAATACTGATGGTCGTCTCTTTTTAACAGCCACGACGTTCGCAAGTCGATCGCCCGCGTTCTCACCGTCATCAACGCCAACCAGCGCGCCCAGCTCCGCCTCTTCTACAAGAACAAGAAGTACATTCCTCTTGACCTCCGCCCCAAGCTCACCCGTGACCTCCGCCGTCGCCTTACCAAGCACGAGGCTACCCTGAAGACGGAGAGGCAGCGCAAGCAGCAGATCCACTTCCCCCAGCGGAAGTACGCCGTTAAGGTATGGAATTCAATACACAAACAAGAGGAGAAGTGGAGAAGAGGAAAAAATGGCTGGCAATGGAGCCCAAAAAACCCACACAGGAGCCAAATTTGCTGACCAGCCTTTTTCTATTTTGCAGGCTTAAATCTAAAGACGGTATCGTGTCTGGATCTGGATGGAGTTACGGGAACGTCGTTTTGAAAAGATGACGGGTTGACCTAGCCCTCTGTTTGTGGGTCGGATTTATTAAAAAGACGTGGATTATGTATCTTAGGAAAAAGATGCAGGTCTATTTTAAATGAATATTTTACTTGACATGACTTAATATACGACTTCTTTCCTAATGAGTCGGCCGCAATATGTACATCTGTGGATGTGATGCAAGCTCCGTTGACACGTCTTTGGCCCCATGGTCCTTGGAGTAGATTCGTGAGCACAATCAAGACGCGAATCTATAGTGACGCTTGTGCGAGTAGTATTCGAAATCTCTCCGTTGTAAAATTCACTGCATGGGTAGCTTAAGCCATGAGGCTACAGAAAAAGTCTTTCGTAATTATATACAACTACTCTATACCACTTGAACGGAAGGAATTTTAGTTGACTATTAGCTAGAACCCTCCAACGTCCACATTCCACCACAAATACATGAACGAAGGTGGCCCAACTTATATATCATGCGAAATGCCAGGACCGTTCGCGGAGGGTATATGCCATCCGATATCTCACAACAGCGGACACATCGTCTTCGAAGATGCCCGTGACCACCGTTTTTTCGGTTCTGGTTGTCTTCTGGCCCCCTGGATGCCGTTATGGGTCTGAGGGAAATTTTCTTAATGATGTCTACGTCCCTAAACCTCCGATATGACTCTGTGCGGGGATCAGTGCTAAGCCCAAGCCAGCTATAATCCGCCATGTACATCGCCACCCGATCAACCTCAGGCTTCAGGGTGGGCACGGCTTGACGAAGGATTGTAGAAACGGCCGTAACCAAGACAGGTGGAATACGGCTGTTGACCAAAAGCTCTTTCTCGGGGTTAGGACGCTCATTATCTCCAAATCCCGCTCCCTGGTAAGCATGTCGGACGGCTGAGTCTACCCCAGCTAGGAATTTCTCATACACGTCAATTCGGACAGGGGACGCATCGAGAGTCTGGCAAATCTCTGCGTAGTAAACACGGGAATCGCCTGTGAGAGGTGCGTTGGCATAGCCTGCATGAATCCCTCGCAAGCCCCGGCAGATAAAGCGCAAAAAAGCTCGAGACATACTAGACAGGAGAATCACGAGGGGAAGGGAGGAGGTGGTTTTCACTTAAAGGGAAAAATTGTTGGTCAGCATCAAATTATGCCTCTCAGCATCCGGAAACAACGGGAAGGAGACCAACATTTTTGTGTAAACGCTTCCTGGTCGGAGGACACATCTTCGAACTCATCCGCGAGGTCGAAGAGTTCGTTTAGAATATAAAGAGCAAAATCAAGTGCCCATTTTGTGTTCCCAAGTACCATACGCATTACGTCTGCAGTTGAGGTTTGGTCGTTAGAAAGAATAAAAGTAATCCTGGGGAGGCTCAATATCTAACGGACGAACCTGGATCATGTGGCCCTGCCTGAGATGCCTGGGCCTCTTTGTTATACTGGAAGAAAAAGGGATATAGGATAGCTGCTTGGCGAAGTTGAAGAATTGCCCATGGTACAGCAGACACGAAATTTCGTGGCCTGTACTTATCCTTAAATCCCAAAGCAGCTTGTATGCTGAGTGCCCGCGGGATGTATGGGTGGTTCATTAATTTATCTTGCTCCACTGTGAAATTACAGTTAATGGACAGCGCGCGGTATACTTCATTAATTAAGGCTGCTTGGGCATCTAGTGAATGTTAATATAAGGGCCTCAACACAAGGATTATAGCGCCACAAGGGGGAAACTAACCAGTTGACAGTTGTCGTATGAGGATTAATAATATGTCATCCGTGTTAACTTCACCCCCACACCCACGGCAAAACGCTAGCGTTAATGCTGCAAGAGCTGCAGAAAATTTATCTAGAAGCTAGATTAGACAACAAGTCCAACAACTCATTCACATATAGAAAGGACATACTTTCATCGTATAAGCCAGCTTCTGCCCCGTATGAGTGCTCCATGGTTCTAAGATGTGTTTGGCTGTCTGCATCTAGCGATACGGCAACGCAAGCGCTTGGTGAAAAGCTCATATACAGGCCTAGGAGAAACGAGTTATTCTAAATGCAAAAAAAACTTCACTCATACGACGAGAGTCGAACCTGATGAATCAAGGGGATAGTGAAATCCAGCCTGGGCAAGGCTAGTGACCGTATTAGCATCATCTATCCCAGCGAAGATGGCCATAGTCTTTGGATCGTAGAAAGAGACAGAGCTGTCATCATATGATATAGCGAGTACATTGCCATACTCTATCTGATCTACCGAAATGACGTGCCGCTCAGAAGTAATGTCCTCTAGCCGGCGGAGTACTGTCTTCGGCTATATTTGGTATATCAGCATAAATTCACCACCAAGTAAACCAGATAAAATTCTTACTTTTATCGGGGTGTTGTTCTTTTTCGAAGCCACTTCGTCGAATTTCGAGTGAAGATTTAGAGGCTCCGAATCCAATTGCCAGCGGACAATCACACTCGATGGGCTTTGCTGTTGGGGGTTAGGAGAAATGGTAAGGGGAGGAATTGAAAATACGGCGACAATCCAAGGATTCGGTGCCGATCCCGCCGAGTTGTCGGATGCTGGAAGGATAATTTCCAACGAAGTAAGGCAATAAAGGGAATTAGTGAATGGAAGCTGATCATGAGGGTTTTGTCCACTGCCCCGGTTTGTTCCCGGTATATTGTAAGGGACTTCAACCTTCAAATGTGCGATTCGAAAACTGGGAACTGGGAATTGTGGCGGATTCTGCTTCTGCTGTGCCGGATCCCACTGGGAAGGGTTCCAGTGAATATTCACCCGGTAAACAGATATCTTTTGGGACACGGAGTATGTAGCAATAAGGATGCCGCTTTGAGTTCCCACCAAGGCTGCATGTGTCAGAAGTCTGTCCGAATAACTTGTATTCTTAAGCTCCGCAGTTATTTCAGTCCATTTGCCATCAGGATTCTGATACAAAAGCTTCATTACCCCAGACCTAGTGACGCAGAGCAAGGCCGCTTTGTTGGCAGGGTGAAAGGGTCCAATTGGGCGGCGCCGAAAGGGCGAGTAGGCCCATCGGCCTTGAACTTTGGCTGCTTGGTAAAAAGCGTGCACCTATATCCTAGTTCAGTAAGAAGCGCCTAGCCGAGAGAACGCTACGGTTCAAGTGTAATACTTACGGAGCGATGCTGGTTCAACCACACCATCCCAACGATCTGGGAGGCATCATCCTCGGCGTCAAATGCAGCCTGACGAAGGCCGTTCACGCCGTTCAGGGCAACCGGGATGGAATATATGGAAATCCGGCCAGCCGAGTCGGCCACCGCGAGTTCGGACCCCGATTCATTCCAGCAGAGATGGGCTAGGGTATGCCCTCCATGAGCTTCCGTAACTTGAGGCAGCGGCGTCTCATCACTAAGCGCCCACTTCCCACCGGAGGGCTGACACTGGAGGTGGCGAACATTCACTTTGGTAGAGTCTTGTGAGATGTACGCAATGCACCCGAGTTTTGACCAGGCAATTTTCCTTGATGTATCGAGTCAGTTTCTCAAGTACGAAGTAGAGATTTCGGGTTTACAACATACTGGCAACAACCAAGCAATCTCATTTCATCCAAGCGCTGAGCTAGACCCTTGGTGGTGGTGGCGGAGGGTAAACCCAGCTCCAGTGAGGTGGATTCCCCGAACAGATCGTCCACATTGATGCCGTCGTCCATGCTCAACGAGATGCTCCTGAATGAGAATATATAGTAAAGGATATATTTTATTTATATATAGCCTAAGCACAAGAATACGATATACCGTCGCGGTACCCAGATATCATCGTTGGTCCGACCAAATGAAGATCGATCAGTCAAGGCAAAAAAAAAATATGGGACCTACACAACGACGGAACATATGGGAGGAGATCATCAAAGCCGGGTGATGGGATATTCAATTGAGCCGAGAGGCGATCCTCATGGCGCCCACGCACTGTCTTGTCCCTTGTGCAGAAGGATAATAATGGCTTCCATCACAAATAAAGAGACCGACTAAGACTGAGCAGGGCCCACCATCATCGGCTTTGCTGACTCATCTATCGTGTCATGTGTGGTCATGTGGAGTCATATGTCAGTGGTAACCGGGCCAACAGGCCTAGCCAATCAGGCTATCAGCCTATGCTTCACTCTTGACATCGGCCTCAGGCTCCCTTATTGACAGCCTGAAGCCCTTATTTGTAAAACCCTTCACTCTCTCAGCGGGGTTTGAAAGCACCTATATGGCTAAGACTCATGGTCCTAAACCCCCAGGGTACGCGTCTACTGCATTCACAGACTAGAGCCAGCCAGCCGACCACCTAGAGACTTTCCTCCCCACTAGGTATTCAAGCGGTGTGCACTCATGCCACTACCACAGTCTCATACCATCCTGTTAAGCTTCATTGAAGTACTCTCTCCATGCAAAGTATTCTTCTTGATTCACCCAGGTACAGGTACAACATCATGCAAAATACAACTTTCCTGCAGCTGCAATGGATCCCCCAAAATTCCAAAACAAGTTTTGGCAAAGGCTGGCTCCTTTCATTATCGTCGTTATCACTTAGTATACTCTATACCAGTGCCAGTTCCTCCCAGGCATACCGGTGAATTTATGCGGAGGTGATGAGGGTAACGACTCGTAGTATGGCTGAGGCGGTTATCTATACTGTAATATACTGTACCTATCCTACTCCGTGGAGGATTGGGAACTCGTGAATTTCGAAAGAAGCGGATTTTCAATAGTTCGTCCCCCCGGCGGAAGGGATCTCCCAACATATCCCAAAATTGGACATAACAACCTTTGGGAAAGCCTGACTGCTTTTGGTCTCCTGATATAATCCGTACTGGTTTCCTGGCCAGCCATGCATGTAGGTTTTTCCCCCACGCTGGTACCTAACATAAAATACCCAGAAACCCCGGCAGAAAAAGTTAAGCAGTCAATAATCATCTCACATAACTCTCCCAAAGCGAGGCTACACCAAAATGACAAGAAGCAATCCGCCTATTTTTTTCCTCAATTACCCTAGATCCGCGTCGAATCTATTTATTCGGGTTCTTGGACTAGACAATCAACCAGCGGTTTTCAAACATTCCAGTATGAGCGGTTACTATTTCTTGGAAGGCTACATCCACATGTATAATTTGGGAATCATTACAACGCCATTGGTTGACTGCTTTGAGGCTGACAAAGGCGACGCATGAAAGATGTTGCAAAAGGCCTTTGAAGAAATGGATTCGCATGCTCAGAAAGCGAGCAAGGAAGGAAAGATCTTGTTCAATAAGGAGCATTGCTATACGTTACTCGATCCGTACCTTCGGGGCAAAGGGATACATGGCGAGGCCAGCGTGCATGGAGAAGTACCCTGGCGAGCCCAGCTATTTAAAGACTCAACGCATCATAGACCTAGCCCAAATGAGATGCTAATTCCGGATGAATACTTGAGAAAATGGCAGGCAACCTTTCTTATCCGCCATCCCGCGCTCTCGATCCCATCCTTCTATCGTGCGCACTCCGACGTGGGCCAAGAACTCAACGTCAACAAACTTCTACTCCGGACAAAACTCACGATAAGCCTCAGGAACATCAGGTTACTCTATGACTGGTATAAACAGGACAGAGAGGCACCAAACCCTATAGTATTGGACGCCAATGACATCGTCCACCGGCCTGAAGCAATTCACCGATATTGTGATATTGTGGGACTAGACCCAACAAATCTACAGTTCAGCTGGACTCCTCACGGTACCAAAGATGTTGAGAGCCGACCAATGCCATTCAAGGGCGTATTCCTGAGAACCTTACAGGAATCATCTGGAGTCATGGGTAACAAAGCGCCTCTCACGATTTGCACCAAGCAGGAGTCAAAGCAATGGCAGGCCGAGTTTGGAGAGGAAGTAGCTCAAGGGCTTCTGAAGTTGGTTGAGGAAAGCATGCCTGATTATGAGTACCTGAAAGGGGAAAGACTAATGGTGTAAAGCCTCTAGAATTACCTAGGTAGAGGAACCTCGAATGCCGGGGTTACAATAAATGATGATGCTGGGGCCGGGGCAGTCGGGCTCTAAGGGAACTAAACCGGTTTGGGCTCTTAGCTGCAGGTCCACCCGGTTGGCAGGCAAATCTCGACCAATAAAAGTGTGCGCTGGCAATGAAGATTTGGGTGTCTAACCGGATGCATCCTAGAGACAACAAAATCTCGTTATTATTTTTTGATTTAATTAAGGTATCTTTTGGCAGGGCAGAGGGAGAGAGGAGGCTGTTCCAGTCGCGTGGGAGCGTGAGGGACAGCAAACACGGAGCTCTGTTTGGGAGGGAAATCGCTCACTCCTGGACGAGGAGTGAGTGTATCATAATCAGGTCATAGTTAATCGATGGAGATTCCCAATTTCCCTCCCTCGAAACCCCATCCTCCTCCTCCAAACGCCCCTCAAATAACATTCCTCCCACATACCTTCCGTTGCTGGTCGAACATCCTCCATTTGCATTGTGTCGTGTCAGTGTGTCTCGACTGGGGGCTGCTCTAGTTCTCGCCTTGTTGTTATTCTTGATATATCATTAACACTCTGGCCATCCGAGCGCGCCTACACTTCCCTTTCGTATTCTTCGTCTCTATCACCGCCAACTCCTCCTAGTCGCTTTTTCCCGTCAATCCCCGTGGGTCAAAATAAACACAACATCAGCTGCAAGCGAGAGAAATAGTCCAACTCTCCAGCTCCCGCTCGACCCTTTTTCTCACGTCCCGAACCACTCGTCCTGTTGACCGTCGCGACTCCTCTTTCATTCTTCCTCCTCCCCTTCCATCCTCTCAACCTCCTCTGACTTTTCTTTTTACCCTTTCCCTTTTTCTTGGTTCCTGTTCCCGCTGCCCCATCCCAGTCACGGGCCGAGCTTTGTCCCTCTCCAGCCAAACCACATCTTTTCAGGTTCTTCTCTCGTCTCTTTCTTTTCCTCCTGTCAGAACCGGCTCATCTCACCACCCCCAAAACGGGCGAAGGAAAAAAAAAAAAGAGGACAGAAAATCTCGACAACCGCGCCCGGTGGATTTATTCGCTTATTCCCCATTCCAATTGATGTTTAGCTCTTCATCTTCTGTCTCCATGATTCCTCTTCAGGGTGATATCTAGCTTTTCTCCGCGACTCTCCGTGAAAGGCTCCCGTAAATCCCTTTCCCTCTTCTCTTTTTTCTCCTCGTCATCACCGACCGGCCACCATGCCTCCTCCCACCACAAAAACCACAACCACCACCACGACCACTTCCACTTCCTCCTCTTCGTCCTCGACGCCAGATAGCTTTCTGGCTTCTTTTGGGTTGGACGACGATACAGATTGCTCTAGTCTAAGCTCAGCGCCGTCGTCTCCCCTACCACCCCCAGGATTCTCTTTGCCGTCTCCATCCCGAGACCCGGATGAGTCTAGCGCCTTCCGCAGCCAAGACGATGACTTGCCGCCCGCGAGGAAGAAACGCCGTGTCGCCGCCCCCAAGGAACGCCGGACACAGCATCTAGATCTGTCTCCAGCCGCCTCGATCTCTAGATCCGAACAGCAATCACAAATTGATTTGCTTGTCAAAACTCTTCGTCGTCATCGCAAGATCATCGTTATCGCTGGAGCTGGCATCTCCACCTCTGCAGGAAGTATGCAACCACCCCCACCATCCCCTCCCAAATTCTGCTTAACTTGGAGAATGACGCTAATTACTATTTCCATTTGCTTCTTGTTGGGCTATAGTTCCTGATTTTCGATCTACTGATGGTTTATTTAAATCGCTACAAAAGAAGCACAATCTTAAGGCATCGGGCAAGCTTCTATTCGATGCTGCCGTCTACCAAGATGAGACTTTGACCGCCTCTTTCCAGGACATGGTACGGTCGCTGTCGGAAGAAGCTGCTAAGACGTCTCCCACAGAATTCCACCACATGCTTGCCCGTCTAGGACATGAAAGTCGCCTCACTCGACTTTATACCCAAAATATTGATGGTATAGAGACGTCTATGCCGCCGCTGGCGACGCAAATTCCATTAAATAACAAGGCCCCCTGGCCGCGCACGATCCAGCTACATGGAAGTCTTGATAAGATGGTGTGCCAAAAATGCCGTCACCTGCGCGACTTTGATTGTGCCATGTTTGACCGTCCTGATGCCCCAGAATGCCCAGAGTGTTCCAAGAACAACCAGTTCCGTATTGAGACCGGCCAGCGTAGCCATGGGATCGGGAAGATGAGGCCACGGATCGTTCTCTACAATGAACACAACCCCGATGAAGAGGCCATTGCGTCAGTTATGAATGCCGACATCCGCTCGCGTCCGGACGCGCTCATCGTGGTAGGAACCAGCTTGAAGATCCCTGGGGTACGGCGTCTAGTGAAGAGCCTTTGTTCTGTGATTCGCTCTCGTCGCAACGGGGTCACTATGTGGATCAATAATGAACTTCCCTCGGGCAAGGAGTTCGAGGATTGCTGGGACTTGATGGTCAAGGGGGATTGCGAAGACGTCGCACGGCTCGCGCGGCTAAAACGCTGGGACGATACCTCGGACAGCGTGTTCGACGAGTGTAACTCCTCCGAAATTGAAAGGGTTAAAAGGGAGCAAGGCCCCATCTCGATTGTTATTCAAACACCAAGGAAAAAGCAAAAGACCCAAACTGGCTTCCTTACGCCGTCATCCAGTCAAGACGAAGATGTATCAGATCCTGCGGCTAAGCCTGCCTCGAGCAAGCCGTGCCCCAACCCGGCCAGCAAAGGTCGCAAGATTACAGACGTACTCCAAGGCTCCAAGAAGAATCCACCCAAGAAAACAACAGCGAAGAAGACTGCGCCCAGGAAGCGAACAAAGAAAGACGAGCAGCCTAAGAACACCAGGATCACTACCTTCAGCAAAGTCACCAAGGCCCAGAAAGTCATGCCAAATGGAGACAAATCCACCAAGATGGAAAAAGAGGAAACAAAGCCGATGCACCCTCTGCCACCAGGTGCTGCGCGCAATAATGGGCCGATGTTTCCTCACCTAACCTCGAAAGGAGCCACGACTCCATCTGGAAATCGGTGGCATCAGCCTGAAACAATTTCTCCCAAATCAGTTCCTAAGGGCATGAGCGAACTCTTAAATGAGCCGACCCCATGAAACCCCATGTTATAATAATTACTCCGTCCCACCTACCCCTCCTTTTTATCATTTCCATTTCCTTTGAGATACCACTGATAGACGGCTTATGGCGTTGGCGTTTGGGTGGAGAGGAGACTGAAATGGATTTTCCTGCGCCACAGCTTCTGATCTGTCGCAGCTGCTTGGGAACCAGTCTCCTGTATCTTTTTTTTTTTCTTTCCATTGTTGTTTCTACTTGTACTCTTTCTACGTTTGGTGTCACCAAGGAGAAACATCCCTCCTGGCGTTTAGGTCTGGTGTTAATGGTTGGGTGTACCTTGCATTCCCCGCAGTCCAGTCACTGTGAGGACATTTTAATTCATACTTTGATTCGCAGAGGGTCGGGATATTTATCTGTGCCATGAGCGAACAACTCATTATGTATATTTTGGTCGGAGGGCCTGCATGTGTGAAGCATCAGAGCTAAATGATCATATTCATTCATACAATATTGTTTTTATATTAAAATCGCACCCCAGCGTAGTCCAACGGATTCCTGTTCATCCCATTCCCAAGTCCCCCCGCAATTGCCCACCAGGCCCAGTCTCGTCGTCACTCTCCGTCTCATCTCCAGCGTCTGGATCCATCGTACGTCGGGCCCGAGAATCCATATCCAGATCCTCCACCCTATCAATATCTTCCTCGTCTCGCCGTGCGTCGTCTTCGTCTTCTTCCTCATCATCCTCCTCCTCCTCCTCCTCCTCCTCCTCCTCCTCCTCGGTTTCATTCTCGTCCGCCGGCATCTCCTGCTCATCCTGCGTCTCATCATCATCCTCCTCCGCCTCTTCCTCCTCAACCCCCCCTCTTGCCTCTTTCTTTTCCTTCTCATCTTCCTCCATCTTCT
Organism: Aspergillus biplanus; assembly: GCA_027569045.1. Lineage (NCBI taxonomy): Eukaryota > Fungi > Ascomycota > Eurotiomycetes > Eurotiales > Aspergillaceae > Aspergillus > Aspergillus biplanus. The sequence goes on along the minus strand of JAPDEJ010000009.1, from coordinate 452,608 downwards.
CATCCTCACCATCCCTCTTCACCCTCTTAGCCCCACGAATTCCCCCGCTTTCTTCCTCACCCCCCTCCTTCTCCCCAGCTTTATCGCCCCCTTTCTTCGCCCTCCGCTTGCCCGCCTTCAACTCCGTAAACGCATCCAATTCCTTCTCCAATCGTGGCCGAAACGAATCGAATTCGAGTTCCGAAATCGCATTAAAGACATCTGATGGCGCGACGGTTCGTTTTAGGGTCGCTTCGTTAGCACTGTTTACCTGAGTTTTAGCCATTGTCCATCATCCAACATCCTTCATTCCCCGGGTGCAAGATCCAATTATATTTAGCGCCTACGGAGAAGAATAAGAGGAAACGTACTGCGACGAAAGATAAGAAACAAATACTGTAGCTGCCTTTTGTAATGCGAGGACAGCATCTTTCTGTATGGATGTATTCGGGGGTAGAACGGATTTCGCTAAGCGAAGGGTGAGAGACCGAGGGAGGAGGTAGTCCTTTAAAATTTAGTTAAACCGGGAATAGAAAAAAAAAAAAAAAAGGGCCCTCCATTTCTCCGATATGGAGCGGGTGGAGGAAACGTATATATGCAGACATCGACATTAAGAAGACGGGAAGAATACTTCAATCGAAACACCCCCCTCCGCTCGAGCCTTGAGCTGTTGCTCCGTCGCTTGGACATTCTGTGTCTGAGTCTGCGCCTGTGAAGGTGAAGATCGTGAAGCCGGTGTCGTCTCTTCCGGTGCCCCCGGCGTCCCTGTGGATTTTCGAGGCATCGTTTCGTTCAGCTTGGTGGGTGGTCCCGCGGTTGTGGCGATGCGATTGCCGCGCTGCCTGCCTTTTGGCTCAGTTCCCTTTGATCTGTCAAATTTTATCTTCGCGTCCCTTTTTTTTTTCTGCTCTCCGGCGGAATGAAATAGGAGACTATGACTCGATATATTAGAGTGGTTATCTAAAATGCAAGTACTAATTCCCTTCTCCTTTTGAGTCAGGGGAGTGTATATAGGTTGTGTGTGTGGTGAGGCTGAGGTGGAGAGATGCAGATGATGCGGTGGAAATTTGGACGCGACGCGATTCCACTCAATGGGCGGGTGTTGCTGGATGTGGCGCGTACGCTTTCTTTCTTTCTTTCCTCCCACATTACTTGGGCTTTTGAGGGTTTTTTTTCAGTGTTGCTCTATATAATGATCTTTGATTTTCTAGCTTCCACGTTCGTAGCTTATTTGGTCTTTTGGATATTTCAAGAAGGCTTAGGTAGTAGGTCCTGGCTGTGGAAGATTGAAAGGGTTGTGATATATATTGTGTGGGGGGGGGGGGTGAAGCTTTCTACCATCATCACTGAAGGCAATTAATATATTTCTTTCACATAAAAAACCCATAGAGGCTACGCCTCACCCAGATCAGATCGGTCAAAATGATGTTAAATATAGCGTTCTATCGATTCTAGTTTTGGGAACAATTTTGTTCGAGCAATTGAATATGATCCGTTTCCTCGACAGCAGTGTTGGGGTATACTGACGCAAAAACTATTGAGTTTCTGTAGTTCAATGGCATAATCTAGAATTTCGATAGAAAGAAAAGTAAAAGTTGAAATATTGTATTGACAATCATCTATATTTTATGAACCTAGAAAAAACGCCTTCTGGTATCCCATGAATAGGTCGAAGCAACAATCAACAAGAAGTGAAAAAAAAGGATAATAATGTTAAGGCTACTCCTCCATTGCTTCGTCATCTCCATTTCCCCATAGGCCCTCGATCTTGAACTCCGCCGCCCACTGAGTCACAACTTGCTTCGTGTCAACCCCCGAAGCAGCAGTCGCATCCACGGGTGCACCCTCTGTCGTGGTCATAACCTGCAGAACCGGAGGCGTGACCCATCCTTGGATACGCCCATCACGCCAGTCGGTAACGACCGTCATGGCGGCCGCTTCAAGGTTGGGAACTCCACCCTTACCGAGACGGCCACGTTTACGGGCGACATGGACCAAAAAGTCGGTGGTTTGGTCTGCGCCAGATGGGAAGATCGCGGGAATGTTATAGACCTGCAGCATTTTCGAGAGGAGGTCCTGGGAGGACGACAGCCGCTTGAGGAGAAGAGAGACAGCTGGGATCGGGTCTTCAATTTGCTTGGGAGGGATTGCGTTGAGGAGGATGAGTCTGGCGTGATCGTCGGCTTTCTTTTTCCCCTTCTTGTTGCTCGTCTCGCCAGCGTTTGGAAACACGATACCGGGCGAATCAATTAGCTTGAGCTTGTTGTCGAGCTTCACCTCGCGTAGGTTGGTGGTGACACCCGCCTCTGCCCCGGTCGGACAGGCATTGCTTGATCCCTTATTGAGACGGGCCGTGAGTGCGTTGATTACGGATGACTTGCCGACGTTAGGGTAGCCGATCACACCCACGGAGATAGATCGCTTGAGGCTCTTGGTCTGCGCGTAGGTCTTGAGCGCCCGGAAGAGGGTCTCGGAGGTTCCTTTGACGGTCAACTGCTTGTGGTCGAAGCTGTGGGCGTTGCCGGCGCCGTTCGAGGCCTTTAGCGGGAGGGTGGGGAAGTATCGGCGGAGATGGATCAGCCAATTTTTGAGCACCGTTGGAGGAACTAGGTCAATCTTGTTGAGAATCAAGATCAGACGCTTTTGTCCTCCGTCTGCGGCCATAATTTCCCGCTCTACCTCCTTGGAGCGAGTTCCTTCGGGGTCACGGGCATCGAGCACGTAAAGGATCACATCGGCGGCATCCACAACCTTCTTGAACACCTTGTCGAATGCTCTTCGGGAACTCTCCTTGCTTGTTGACTGTGATATCAACTGGGGAGCAATTGAATCGTCCAGAGGAGCGCCGCCATCTTCCTCATCATCCTCGTCCATGCCATCCATGTCTTCATCGTCCTCCTCCATTTCGTCCTCGTCACCCTCGCTCTCATGCCCACCCTCATATTCCGCAGCCCTCGCGCGAGCAGAAGCAAGAAGGGCAGCCATAGGGTTGGACGAATCCCCACCACCCATATCGTCATCCACGAGGTCATCGTTGTCAATATCAACCATGTGATTCTCGTCAATGTCACCGCCATCCCCGGATTGCTGCTTGAGGGCAACACGTCGAGCACGGGCCTCCTCCCGGATTCGTTCCTGCTCTTCCGTTTTTAAACGTCTTCTCTCTTCGAGTTCGTGCAGAATTTTATCCTTGTGAGGGAACAAATTTGGGATGCCGGGATCCTTCTTGATCTTGGAGCGCCATTCGGGATTCTACAAGGCACACCAAAAAATTAGCCCAAGAGATCTCAGCAAATTTCTTCCCTTTTCTCCCATTGAACACATCCCCGGATATTTCATAAAGAGTAAGGTTGGTCAATACCTTCTTAGCAAGCTTCCTGTTTTTGCGCTGCTTCGCCGCGGATGCTTTCTCGATTTTGTGCCTGAGCCGGACAGGCGTCCGCTTGGAATGCTTTCCTGGAGGCGGTTAGCAAAGATTGACAGGCTATTGGAGGTTTAAAGAGAGGCCTCCTACCTAGCTTAACCATATTGAAATATATGGATAGGAGACTCTTTGCCTCTGAAACTTGGACTAAGTTCTTTTTTTCTCCCTCCTGCGGGCACAAAATCTCGGTCTGAATAATTTTGAAGATTTCCTGCGCTAAGATAACCGGGATGTTGGTTTCGCCGATCTCCGAATGGAGGCAATTTACTATCAATCACCACAAGCCATTGGAAGAGCCACTCAATTGTTCTGGCTTTCGTTGATCATTCTCTCTTTTGAATCTGAAATTGTAAATGGATATCGACCTCTCTTTATTCTTATAGATTATTTTTGTTGTTGCGTTTCGTCAATCGCTCCTTATTTCGACTTTTTTTTTTTTGCGCTTCTTTTCCCCCTTCGTTTCGCCTCACTTTAACCCCGCTAGTATCATGGCCGAAATACAGGGTTCATTCTCTGCCCCTACACACGTAATTTCTTTTGATGGCGTACTCTCTGACTTCGACGGTACTATCGTCGACTCTACAGATGGTAAGTACCCTAGAAAAACCCTCCCCATTTTTCCCGACGTAACTTTCCACGGTAACTAAGTCCATACTCTCGAATATCACAGCGATCGTGAAGCATTGGCACAAGTTAGTTAGGCTAGGAACCTCACCAACCCTAAGAAGGCGCAGAATAGAGTTCTAATGAGATTTCCTTTCGTTTTTGCACTGCAGAATCGGAGCCGAACTGGGCGTTGACCCTAAGACCATTCTCGCTACATCGCACGGCCGCCGCAGCATCGATGTGATGCAACTGTATGACCCAACAAAAGCTAATTGGGAGTGTACGCCCGCCCAAATTACTTCTTCAAAAACAAATCACACAATGGCCTGGCTAACAAACCGCTATCTTTCTTATATAGACATTAGCTATGTCGAGGGCCGAATCCCTAAAGACTTTGGTTCTGATGCAGTCGAGATCCCCGGCGCACGATACTTCCTTTCCGCCCTCGACGAAGCCGGCGCCTGCTGGGGCGTAGTGACATCTGGAACACGCGCACTAGTGGACGGTTGGATGGGTGTGCTGAACCTAACCCACCCTAAGATGCTGGTAGTTGCCGAGGACGTCGAGCTAGGGAAGCCCGATCCGCGATGCTACCTGCTTGGCCGGAGGCGGCTCAATCTGGAACACTCGTCTGATCTAGTGGTGTTGGAAGATGCACCGTCGGGAATCAAGGCAGGCAAGGCTGCCGGGTTTAAGGTCATTGCGCTGACAACGACCCACTCGTTGTCCCAGCTTCAGGAGGCCGGGGCAGATTGGATTGTGGAGGACTTGAGGAGTATCAGTGTCAAGGGTGTATTTGATGGTCGCATTCAGTTGGAAATTCGGAATGCGTTTCAATAAAGGGGAGAGAAGGGGAAGAAAGGTTTTTTTTTTCGGCCCGGGGAAGCGCGTCAATTGTCGAAGTTTGGGGTCCGAATTGAACTTTTTGAAATGGGGAAACGAAGAAGAAAGAAAATCTCCACCTGGTACGGCACGGCACAAACAAAACGGCTCCTTGGCTCCCTTTCTTGTTCCCCTTTTGCCGCTGCGCCTTGTGCCGAGTCATACGATTGTACGGGGTAGATATTGGGTATTTTGATAGACAGCAACTAACTCCGTACTGTATATAGCAATGGCTGAGAGAAGGGGCCCTGAAAATAGAGATAGATATGCTTAGAAGGATAGATATGACATGTTCAATAGTGAATGCTAGGAAGGTGCCTTGCATGAACGTAAGGTTACTTAATACTAATCGGTGCTCGATTCTTGAGCTATTATTCGGGGAGATCGATCCAGATCAGATCCAAACGGCCCAGGTCGACCGTTTTCTGCCCGATCGATGGAAATGTGGCTTTGATGGCGCTGGGGACAGTTAGCTAGCCTATAGTCTATATAGCCTCTACAAATGAGCTCATTGAGGTTTGGATGTAGTACACTACTTCTCGATTCGGGAATGCCACAATATCCGCCCGCTTTCTCAATTCTGTAGCTCTGAAGTCCCGGAACTGGAGTCTCCCCATTGAATGATGGTTGAATAGGGTGGAGAATGTACTTTTTTTGTTCACATTTTCGCTACTAGATCTAGGCGTCCTGAGCGGTGAGTGAGTTGGGTGTGGCCGCAGGGCCTGAAACTTGTATAGAGTAAGTAGGGCTTGTAGCGTCGTATCGAGTGAAATCTGAGAGGGAAAAAAAAAGCAACTTGAATTAGTTGAGGAACGCACACCGGACCGAAGCTCTTGCGGAGGGTATCTGTTATGGAGCACATTGCCGCCTCATGTCCCTTGTTTGACATATCCCATTGGCCGGCTCAGATTGGGAACTGGAAAGTTGCCATATATCACAGTAGCTACCGGAGCTCTCAGCCATCCTCACTATTTAGGGTTCAAACGGGCGTGAAGGTTTGAGTGCTTCGCGTGCTCACCGACAACCTGGAACTGACGTCAGAGTCAATCTCACGACTTCCTAGGTTTCATGTTACTATGTACTCCGGAGATGTGGGGGAAAGGGGGACCGAGAAACAAGAGCCGAGGTGAAGCGATTTTCGGTTGGTGTTGAGTGAAACTTAAGACCTCATATTGCATGAATGTGGCTGCAGCGGCAGATGCGGATGAGAAGAGCTGACAACTGGAGCGGAAGAGGGAAAGTACCTCAAAATGGATTAACTGAAGGAAAAAAATCCCAGATTTGAAATAGGGTGTGCTGCACTGTGAGGAAGCAAACTATGCTCCTGAGAGGATTGAAACCGTGCCACTCACGGCTCCCTAATTCAATTGCATTGGGGTTCAAGGCCACACGAGCACACTCAACAGAAAAGGGAAAGAAAAATTGTATTTCTGTTCTAGGGGGAGGATTTGGACGTCTGGAAAGCTGGCAAGAGGGCCACCTCGTTGACGGAAGGGGATGATCAGGTTCTGGAAAGGTGATGTATCAAATTGTTTGCCGGCTCAACTTCAGGGCTTGGCTGGATCGACAGGATCCCCCTCCTGCAATGCAACCTTTGGCTCGCCGGCGTCTCTCACGCCATCTGCAAGGGATGTTGGAAGTTTGTCACCTTTCCAGGCTGTGCGTGAGCTGCTTTGGCTTTTCTTTTCTTTTTCTATGATTCCACTCTCCCTCTGCTGTTTCTTTTCTTTTCGCAAGTGTCACTATGTTTTCTATTTTGAGCTGCGGGTTTCCGGATGATTCTGAGGGAAAACCTGGAACAAGATCAATAGTCCAATGAGATGGCGTGCCGAGGAGAAAATTGGAGGCGGAAAAGGAAAGAAAAATAAAAATAAAAAAGAACGGAAGAGATCCGGCGAAATTAAAATAATAAGAAATTCAAAAGAAGGTTGATCTTGCAAGAGGAGTATTTTGTGTTGGGACACCTCGGGTAACATCGATGTGATCTCTTGTACATAGGCTCTAATGCACATCCCTGCTTCCAATCCGCTATATTCATTGGTGGTTTTATTTATTTTATTTTTTTTTCTTCTTCTTTTCCCTATCTCAAGTGTTCGCTCGATGAAAAAAACATAATACGTAAAAGAACGAGGAAAAAAAAAGGAAAATATACTGAAAAAAAAGTGCTCCTCCTGACCAAACTGAACCAGGAAGCTTGGGTAGATTAAACCGTCTGTGCTCAATAGCAAAATGGCAAAAAAGAATTGTCAGCACAAAAAAATAGCCGCCGTCAGCGTTGAGCACCGACTCGAAGCTCGAAAGTCAGGCAAAGTTGGGCGACGTGTGGTCGAGATGAGGAGGCTGGATATCCCCGCCTATCAATCGGTACTATTGTCATGGCATGACAAATTTCTGTGAATCCTTTTCTTCTTGGCCACCCAAAGTTGCTGGAGACCCTGCAGAGCAACCAACGCAAAGGCGATCTTGGAAAGATTCCGGTAAGTTGTAACACCGGCTCGCACCGCCACAGGAGGCTTTTTTTTTCTCGTTGAGCTGCATAATAATGGGGAAGCGGTGTGGCGCTGCTGCTTAACTCCTCCCCCATACTGCATGGACGTAGGATTAAAATCCACCAACTGAGGCAAAGTTGCGAGGAATACGGATACTGGGTACCTCCTCCAATTAAGCAGATGGGGTTCTGTAACCCCCATCCGGGCCGGTGGCTGAAAAAGCTTCCAAGTCCTCCCCTGGCAGCAGACCATGGTACAGTCGGACTTAGGCAGTAAAATTACAGTTAGCACGAATTACACACCTATACGCCTGAGATAGTATGTGATAAGGCTTTCGAAAATATTTGGCTTTTGTTTTTACATCATCCTCCATGGTAAGCTCCAGATTGAGGGTCCCAATCCCCCACACCCACCCACAGAGGGTTGTTGCAGGGACGGATTGAGGCCTTGGAACTCTTTTTGGGGAGTAACGTGATGTGCACAAAGAGTGATTGACTGATTGTCGATGATCAGACCCAGGGGAATGGAAAGATGGAGTTGGGAATGATGACCGGCGCTCTCAGTAGATCTTCCCGATGCCAAGCCTTTGACCTTTTTACCAGCAAGAGGCTAGTCTCTCAGATCCCCCTCAGCCTCGCCCACTGCCCCGGCCCCAACCCACCCAGGACTCCGTAATACCCTAACTGCACTTTCTGGTTTGGGTGTAGTGCTGTGAGCGAGGCGTTCAGGGGCAAGCCGCCGTCATTATTTCCAAGGCACGCACTTGGCCTCGAAACAATCACATCAATGGAGATCCTCGGGGATTTTTGTGCTCCCAAGGGTCCAATATTTGGGATCCTTGCCCCTTCCCAAGTTCTCAACCAGCGATAACGGCTCATCAAAGTCATCACAAATCGTGTGGACTAGCCTGGAATGACCTAGCAGGGGATCTGTGCGCCCTTATTTGTGGACCGTCCAAGGCCTTGGGTTTTGAAATGTAAATGCCTGTCTCTTGTTCGTTCACTGGCATGCACTCTGTGTGTGAAAGCACATCGTCAAGGGCGATGATCCACGGTGATCTCGATACTGATTGGTTTCGGTTGAACGGTGACTGGTTACTTGATGTGAACCCATTGGCAGTCTCCTCTCGGGGCTGGATTGATATACATACTTACTCCGTCACAATGAACAGTGCCCTGGGGTGTTCGAGGGCAGCTGTGCACGTGAACGATGGGGTATTGGATTAGGGCGCCGCTGCAGTCTGAAAGAAGAAGGAGCTATGACGAGACCAGACCCTTTCCCACCTGGCAACTCGCCTATGTTTTGTGACCCGTTTTCCTTCTTACCCTCTGCACGGTGTAAAATCGGCATGTTTTCACAGACTCCATGAATTTTGGCTTGAGAAGTTCAGCAAAGGAGTGGCAAGCCGGTTCTCTGTCTTCCGCTTCTACCTTGTTGCTGGTTCTCTCCTCTTCCCCCGTGTTCCACATGGTTTCAACCAACTTAGTACCGCATAACTGGCCCCCTCTCCTTCTGGTAATGAAAAGGAAGATCCGTTGGTATCTTCGCGAGGGTTCCGAATTACCGGAACAAGCTTACCAGGTTTCTGTTGTTGAACGTTCGATTGTCAATCATTTCCCGCTAAGGTTGGTCGAAGATTACATATACTCCTTGACGAACACCAGAAAAACAAAACAAAACCAGAGAAAAAAAAAAGCACGAATGTAGGAAATGCATGCTTAATTCATGGCGAGCCGAGACCTGCAAAAAGCGCATATGTGATACTCCCGAACTCAAGTTCCCCCCTAACATCCTTGGAGTCGGGGTTGCATGGGAATGGCTTTTTGGACAGCTGTTGCGTAACCTTGTGACTTGGCGCGGCCGACCTGGACAGCACCGTCGTTAGCGTCGACTTGGAACATTCTGACAGAAGCCAGGAACGCGAGAATGGGCGTCGAATGATGCGGGGTCTTTTCGTCCTGGAGGAGAGCGCCTCGACTGGAGTTCGGAAAATCATCATAGTCATGGAATAATACATAAATTCGTACAGAAAAAGAATAAAAATATTTGGTGACGGGAGAGAAAGGAGTGAAAGCCCAGAAATCGACAGATCCTGGGTATGATCGACGGGATCGGTTAACTATTGATTTTAGTGGGCTTGGCTGGTGCTGCCACGCTTTTGCAGGATTCCTCCTTCCACTTGCCCCTTCCTCGAGTTTTTAGTTTTCTCAGCTCCAAACTGATTGGCAGATCCGAGAGCATTGAATGAAGAGAATGACAGGCATGTCTGGAGATCCGTCCCAGGCCATTAATTGAGTGGGGAGCATCGTCCAAGAGGCCAAGGGTTTCCCACAATATCAGGACGTCAAGCCGGGTGAACTTTGGCGCTTCCACATTTGGCAAAAGAAGCATACGGTGCCTTTGCTTTCGGCCGGCGGGGGTGATTCCCCGATGGACTGAGCGAAGATTATTGCGGTCTGAAACTCTGAGGACTGACAAGAAAGGCTTTCTTTTTCCTTTCCCCCCTCCCTTCCTTCCTCTTCTTCTTGTCTTTTATTTTATTTTATTTCCTTTCTCTTTTCTTTTTCAGAGTTAAGAACCGCCCCTGGACTGTCGAATTCCCGCGAACCAAGAGCAAATGGCCTGCTGTTTGTTTTTTTTGCTCCTTGTCTCCGCTCTGTGGGAGAGAGTCATGAAAGTCGCCTTGGCTGAGTTGAGAACCTTGAGGGCTGACGCTAACCAGATCCAGAATATGTACAACGAATCCAGATCCACCGTATCTTGTCCCCAAAGATCCACTCGGAGCCATCCCTGGATAAAGCCCGATCACAAAGCTCCCGTGATCGATCCATGGCCCAGTAGGAACCTCCCATCTGCCCCTCCCCAAGCCCACCTATGACCCTCAGTAAGACAGAGCGATCTTGGGTCCAAGGTTTGAGGCTTTCCCTCTGTCAGAGACCCACTTGTGATGATGCTCATGCTGGCGGGATCTTCTGGCCCAACAACTGAACGAGCTCTGGCCTCGCATCTTGGGATGAATCAAGATATACGGCCTTGAGGGTAAAATCGTCATGACGCCCCTCCCTCTGCTTGAGTGTTCCTTCCGACCGACCTTCTGGAGATGTTCGGGGATGTGGTGTACCCCGTCAGCCCTTGGGAGTCTGGATAGAATAATCGGTTAATACTACGAATTTCCCACGAAATTAGTTTCGTCCCTGGATGGGGACAGCGCTAATGCAGGAACTTGACGAAGCTCAATGGCATCCATGGCCCATCCCAAAGTCGTCAGTCTCATTTCCCTTGTAGATCATCAGCCCTGAATCTAAGGATGAAGATACTATGGTGAGACTGGAGATTCAGGAAACTGGAGAGCCACCTGAGATGCGCTTTCTTGACAATGCTCGTGGGGATCTTTGCTGTCGCCAAACTACTGCAGGAAATGGAAGGCAAAGCATCTTTCAAATTGATAATTTCTACCTCCTCTTTCCCTTCTCTTTGCGAAACCTTTCTTCCTCTCTCATTTTAATTTTCTTGGTATTCTTCTACCAACCATATCAACCCATGTGCTGAGCTTTACCCCTCAAATGGACGTTGTACGAAAGCTTGTGAATATGGTTTTCGCATATGCATTTGAAACAACCCTGAGATCCAGGATAAGAAAAAGAAGTGCTTACTCGTAGTCGCCACCGGCAGCTCTGGGGGACCTAACGCTGATAAGAGAAGCAAAAAATTAAGTAAAATACCAAAAAGCAACGCGCAGCCAAAAACCCTGGGCATTTCATGGACCACACGGAATTCAAGCTGGCGAAAAAAAAATGATGAAAAAGTCGAGAAATTCCGACGACATAGCTGTCACCGCCACAGAGCCTACCTGAAGAAACCGATACAGAAACAGTCGGGTGAGGCTATTCCAGGTAATAATGGATCAAATGTAGCTGGGCTTGTGTTATTTTAAGTCCTGTCTCCATAAGGAAGGGAGGAGTAGGTATTATTATTTTTCCTTATTGAGAAGGATGTGTGATTTCAGGCCGCCACCCCCTAGAGTAGTAGAGCCGTGTGGGCGGGAGCCACAAAAGGGTAAAAAAAAAGAAAGTGAGAGACTCCACTTTAGCTCGGCCAATATTTTGGTGGTCGGTGCCTGGAAACTTGAAAGGCACAGCGGGAGCTCAATACGGTACCTGGTATTGTTTGGGTCTCTGTTGACCGGCTGAACGAAAGTCCTGAAGTAAAATCCAATACGCCTTTCCTGTACAGAGTATCAAAGGGCTCTGACTCGGAGTACCCATGACTTATCTTTGAATTACCTCACTCAAGCAGGTGGCTGCGTTTTTTTCTCTGCATTTTATTTTTTGTTCTTGATTTCCCCCCTTATTATGGTTGGTCTCTTTCAGAGCCAAAAACTTATTGAAGCCGGAATAGAATATGTACTCGATGTTTTGTTTGTTTAATTTTTTTCTTAATCTACATAGAACTCGTACTAGGAGAGAAAAAAAAAGAACCCAGCCAGAATAAGATAACAGAGTCAGCTTTAACAATGTTACCTGGAGCCCAAGTCCATCATTTTATCACAATCGATCAGCCTGACGGTAAGGACATGTACAGCATCGATACCAACCCGCCTTGGATCCTCCCAGTTCTGGGCGACGATCATCCAATCAGTCCGGAACCCTCCACACCTTTTTCCCAGCGCCAATCTCGCGCTCTGTCCAATCCACTTTGTCCTCACCCCCCAAATCCAATCCCTCAACTCCAGTGCATCTGTACTCCGTACGTTACTGTCAATCCTTTCCATTTGCTCTGGCCTTTTTCTCTCTTTTTGTTTTTCGTTTTTTCCTTTTTCTTTTTTCCCTTTCCTTTGATCCTTCACTCTTTCTCTCCTCCACTTCCCTCATTTTCTCTTTTCCTCTTTCCTCGCTCAGTCTCTCATTCAGTACTCTCCTTTTCCTCTTTCGTCCCCCTTTTATTTATTTTAATATATACATTTTTTTTTTTTTAAAAACTCTCACTCACTCTTTTTTCATATTTTTATTTTATAATTAATTCTTTTTTCTTTTTTTCTATTTTCTGCATTGCAGTCAGCTTAGTCGCTCCCTCTTTTTCCTTTTCTGTGGTCTAAGACTAGTTCCTGTCGTCGGACTTTATACCTTCGCTCATCCTCTCTCGACGTTTTTAATCCGGTCTGCTGCAAGTATATACCCAAACCTACTTCAGCTCCCAATCACTCACTCCTTCATAATTCTTCACACACCATCTCTTACTCGAGCTCTGTTGTCCAATCCCGTCCAATCCCGTCCCTCTCTGACTCTGCATCAAGTTCCTTTTTATCACACCTCCCCTCCCCACCCTCTGACCCAAGTCCCTTTAAAACCCACCTTTCTTCCTCTGTGACCCAATTGCTTCATCAATGATTTAGAGAGCCTTCACTTCCCGTCACCATCACCATCTTCTGCAGCAGCGTGTCGTCGAGTCTCGATTCTCGCCTACTTGGCCTCACCGACCCATCCTGCTTTTTCCGCATCCTGCGCTCCTGGCTCTCTCACAACCATGAATTACATTCACCACCCGTACCCATTCTCCAGTCATGCCCCAGTACCGATTGAGCAGCCGGTTGCTTTTGACCCGGCCATGGCCCATCCTTCCATGATGCACCCCGTCGACGGCTACTTTTACCCGCATCCCCCGTTTGACATGGTTGACTTTTACCACCAGCCCATTATGGATTACGAAGAATACGCAGAGAATCTGTCCCGCCCACGGTTGACAAAGGAACAAGTTGAGACATTGGAGGCTCAATTCCAGGCTCACCCAAAGCCCAGCAGCAATATCAAACGGCAATTGGCCGCCCAAACAAATCTTAGTCTCCCTCGAGTTGCTGTTCGTGACCTCTGTATATTCTATTAATTGGGCAGCTGATCTAACTGTTATTGCAGAATTGGTTTCAGAACCGACGAGCCAAAGCCAAACAACAAAAAAGACAAGAGGAATTTGAGCGAATGCAGAAGGCTAAAGCTGAGGCCGAGGAGGCCGCCCGGGGAAAGTCGGAAGCCGCGGACCCTTCTGAATCGAACCAGGACGCAAAAGAATCCCAAGACGGAACGGATAAAGATAGCTCCAAACCATCAGAACCCTCCGCGGATGAGAGAAAATCGACCCAAACTGCTCCTTCCCGGCCAAAGCATCAGAAAACCCGGAGCGAGTCAGCTCGTGAGGCTACTTTTGCCTCGCTTCAAAGAGCTTTGAACGCCGCTGTTGCCGCTCAATGCGGTCAAAGTGGTGTTTCATCCATGGATGGCTCGGTTTCTCCAACCACACTTCCTGTGAGCCACAGCAAAGATGGCAGCAAGGATAGTTGCGCCACGAGCCAAAGTGAGGTCAACTCCCTTTCGCCATGGGAAGCCGGCAAGGATGCGTCTATATCCTGGACCTCTCAAGCACCCCAGGAATCCCTTGGATACCCCCAAATGAACGGAGCTTCATTGACATCCGTCGACGAGTCTATGGCCGTTCCAGAATTGGATAACACGCAGCACCAGGAGTGGGCTGGCCAAGAGCACGCCCAGCCGCTGTCTAGTTATCGCGCTGCCAGTGATGCTGATGCTTCTTACAACGCTATGCAGTATCAAATACAACCAGAAGTATCTCTCGCGAGGCGAGGGTCGTCGGATGAGCTTGCAGATACGCTTGAGGGGATTGGAATTAACGCAGCCGGCTCGCATGGTTTATCCCAACTCGGAAACCGAACAGACCGGGCTGCATGGAAGGAAACCGGCAAGGAATTAGATCTAGCTGCTCGGAGAAAGCGGCCGAGGCCTGCTGCTATTGGCACCTCACGGTCGTCTTCCATGCTACAGGGATCATCCGCAATGTCGCCAACGACAAGATTGCCAGGATACAGCACGGGTCATACCGTGAAGCAATCAAAGTCGGCCCAGAATCTAAACTCTCGGTATGCGGGTGTGAGAAAAGCATCCGCTGCTCAACGCTCTCCCTTGAACTTATCTACATTCACAGAAGCTGGAGCTTTGAGCACTTCGAAAGCCGAAATGTCAACGATGCTGCAACCAGTTACCACTGGATCATTGGCTCCACCTACCCCTTTGACACCGGAGGAGCTTCATCATCTTCTCCCCAACACCCCCACAGATAGTTATTGCCTATCAGCGCAGCCCACTAGCTCTCTCTTTCCTACCACACAGTCCATGCAGATTAACATTGCATCCCCTCCTGCAACGCCGTTGGCTATGGACATGATATCGCCTTACCAGTATCAAAATGTCGCTCCCCCAATGTCAGCGCCTGCTCATTACACTTCTTTCCCTGATTATTCCTGCGACGGTGGGCCGTTGACCGGGAGAAGCTGGACGGATGGCACTTCAATGCCCTCCCCCGAAACATCCTTCCAAGGCCAGGTGCAGGCGCACGGAGATATGTCCTCCATGGCCTATGAGCACACAGTCGAGCAGGGAGGCCACTCTACGGAAAGCGGGTCGGGCTCCCCGTCTTTTGTGTATTCAACTAGCGAAGCGGATATGCAAACTTCGACGGGCCCGTATGCCAGCGACTCGAAACGCAATGAATGGCAGATTATGGAATTCCCTGAGCAAAGGGAAGCTCACCGATTTGTCGCGCAACAGCTTCCTTCCCAAAAGCCCAAGGCATACACATTTGCAAACAACACAACCCCAAATAATTTTTACAACGCTAGGGAAATGCAGTGAAACATTAACCCCCTTTCTTTTTCTTCCCGGTACCTTGGTCAATTACTGGAATGAATCCGCCTCTCACATTTAGCACTTGATCAGAAGATTTCATGTGTCTTTGTCTCCTGTTTGAACCACGGAGTTCAGATGTGGATACCGTTTTAGGCAATATCTTCGTTGCCTTGTATAGGATTGCCATATATATTATTTTTGGTCTCACTTTATTGATTCCTGAAGCATTCTTGTTGGTGTATTTCTTCGGTGTTACGAGGTCGTTTTCTCTTGTGAATTCAACCCCCTTCCCCCCGATGGTGTTGGATTCTGCATGTGAATTTTCTCTTTTTCTGGAAGCGGCTGGTTTTGGACATATTTGGAGGCTCGAGTTATTGTCACGTATATTTATCCCTACTTATACTATACCTAGGTACTACACTATACTATACTATAATACACATAATATGGATGACGGGTGGTGGTTGGAAGCATCGCCAGGTCTCTTGTTCTTATTTATCATATAGCAATTTCGGGCTTTTGGAATGAACTCTGTTCTCTCACTTTCTTTCTTTGTGGGTTTGATGATTTTCGGACTTTTTTCTCCGCCAGTTGGACGCGCACTGGGTCTTCAATTGGGCCACTTAGGTCGCCTGCTAGTCGGGGCACGTGCTGTGTTGGTAGGCAACGAACACCATTTGAGTATCCACCAAGTCATTATCTCATACCCTCCTGTCCACGGCTTAACTTCGGATTTGGCCGATGGAGAATTTTAGGAGAAGGATGTGGGACAGGGCCATGGGTGATGTTGAGCCTATTTTATAGGCCGGAATGCTCCATCATGACAACCACTCACTGGTGTTGAAATCCTGTCCAATGCACCTCCCGTTGCAGAGTAGATGATAGAGGAAGTATCTTGCTCTTGTCGCTTTAACAATGAAGCCATCTTTTGTTACCCAGGTTGTGTTGGGGCTTGTTACTACTACAAAGGCTGCCTCCTACGTTAAATACACTACAGAGACGGGATATTTCCTGCAGGACGAAGAATCGACCGACGCGGACTCCTTTGACTTTGTGAGTTCTCATTCCACGCCAATCTTTCCTATCTACATACATAGAAGCTCATATTGAAGATCAGACAACTACAAACTTTGGCCTCATCGATCGCCCATACGACTCTGACCGGGAATGGCATGGACACGGTAAAAATGCTCTCACCCAATGGGAGCGATTCTATAACCAGGTC
The DNA here is from genome assembly GCA_027569045.1 of Aspergillus biplanus. Classification (NCBI taxonomy): domain Eukaryota; kingdom Fungi; phylum Ascomycota; class Eurotiomycetes; order Eurotiales; family Aspergillaceae; genus Aspergillus; species Aspergillus biplanus. The sequence goes on along the minus strand of JAPDEJ010000009.1, from coordinate 436,312 downwards.
GTCCATCTTAACAACCACTCCCCGCGCGGAGTTGACTACAAAGTCCTATTCCTGGGTCGACACGGAGAGGGCTGGCACAACGCCGCTGAATCTAACTATGGCACCCCAGCATGGAATGTTAGTTCTCCCCCTTAAAAAAAAAACATTATTTTTTTTATTTTTTTTTTACCCTAACATTAAAAAACTTCTAGTGCTACTGGTCCCTGCTAGACGGCAACGGCACAGCCACCTGGCTTGACGCCGACCTAACAACAGCTGGTATCGCCCAAGCCGGTATCGCCCACGACTTCTGGCAATCCCAGATCGATAACCAACACATTCACACACCCGATAGCTACTTTGTCAGCCCAATGACCCGCGCCCTGCGCACCGCCAACATCACCTTTACCGGTCTTGACTACCCTTGGAACGCTGCCCCCTTTAACCCGCTCGTGAAGGAATCCCTGCGCGAGGGAATCAGCCTCCACACATGCGATCAGCGCCGCACCCGCTCATACATCCATTCACTATTCCCGCAGTGGCCCATCGAAGCCGGTTTCACAGAGATAGATGAGCTCTGGAACGGCGTCACGGGGGAAACCAGTGCTGCGCAGGACGTAAGGAGTAAGGGGGCTCTTGATGCGGTCTTTGATAATACTTGTAAAAAGAATGGGAAAGGGAACAGAAACGCCCACGAAGAGAATGGGGAGAATGGTCTCTTTGTTTCCATCACTAGTCACTCGGGGGAGATCGGGTCAATCTTGCGTGTGGTTGGACATAGGGAGTTCCATCTCAACACGGGCGCTGTGATCCCCGTTCTTGTGAAGGCGGAGACCGTCTATGAGCCTACTGTGTCATCATCGCCAGTCTCATGGACCGTCAGTGCGCATTGTACTGCGCCACCTGTGACCTCCGTTACCTCTTGTGTGTGCGCGTCTTCCGCTGCGCCGGTGACGACTCTGCTTTGAGGTATTTTTTGAGGTAAGGAGAGGGGTGATATTTGTATGTAGTAGGATTTTCGGTAGTATCGCGCTCTTCATGAATATATTAGGAATACATAACGCAAGGATCTTACGGCCATGGTGGTATATTGCAGTCTACTTGGTACACCAGTACCAATCATGATAAATGAAAGTAGTATGGACAAAAAGCCTCCTAGGAGCGGTGCAAAGGAAAAGGCGATAACAGTGGGTAGGGTGGAGTGAGTGGTAAAAAGCCCAAGGTATATCAACCAATAACACCATCCCAGACATAAGCCATCGTGATTTTGGGCAACTATAAAGAGGACGAAGATCTCAAATTAAATCATTGAAAGATGCAATTTGCATGAAGTTGACAACCTATGGGCACGGTGTTGTAAAAACCGGGGGTCGAGTGAATGCAGTGACCGAAACACCATAAAAAAGACCCAGGTGCGGAGGGGACAGAGAAAGGTGTAGACACCATAGCAGGTAATGATGAAGAGTAGAATTGGAAATAATACAGAATAAGAAACCCCCTTGTGAAGATCAAATAAAAGAGATTAAATAACCAAACCCAGCATGTCGCCATCATACCGGTCCTCTCTATCGTTGCCATTTGAGAATATGCACCACCTTCATACTCGTAATTGCGGATCTCAATTGAAAGATATAATAATAGAGAGAGAGAAATAGGGAATATCTCAACGTTCCCTGAGAATGGATATAAAAACAAAGTTGCGAGAATGAAAAGTAACGAAACGGTCTGCAAACCAGGGAAACAATGAATAAAATGACCAACCAACGGAACAAGATTGGGTATAACAAAGGGTATTGGAAATGAAATGCGCAAATTATCATTAGCTACCCACCTTGGCCAAGCACAATGTATAGCAGAAATGAAAACCGCATAACAAGAAACAAAATCCAATGAGGGAGCGGGGAGGGAAATCAAAAATTAGAAGAGACAACAGAACACAGCCCTAGAACTCCAGAGTTTCACTGCAACCATCATCTGGACTCCTCAGAATATCCAAACGCCGAAAGGAATCCGAGAACAACGCCAGTCGAATAAAAAGACAAAAACGGTGTTTTTTTGGGCTGCTTGCATAGGTTTTATTTTCCGATGCTAGTTTCATATTTTTATTATGCCTGTCAATAACCTGACCATCCCGGTTGAGGGTGTCCCGGTTGCATTGGACCACTGGGGTTCGGTGGCCAACCTGGAATAGCTCCTCCAGGGCTCATCCCCATTGCCATTCCCGGCTGTTGAGGGGTCCCTGCCATGAAGGGCTGACCAGTAGGGCCATGAGTTGAGGGATACATGCCTGCCGCGGCAACTCCAGGATATGGGGCAGCGGTGCCACCAGGAAATCCCATGGTCGCCATTGACCGTTGCTGAGGAGTTTGCGGGTGGTGCATTTGGAAAGACTGCGGCATCTGAGGTGCTGATGGGCGGCCTTGGTTACGAGGAGACTGAGATGGGTGTTGCTGTTGCGGTAGAGAATGAGTAAGGGGGGAAGGAGATTGCTGTTGCTGTTGCTGCTGGGGTTGTTGAGATTGTTGCGGCTGCGGCTGTTGTTGCTGCCGTTGTGCATGTAGCTGAGAGGGGTACTGTGGAATACCTACACCCTGCGGACCAGTAGCAGACAGAGGCGATGGCTGGGGTTGTGGCGGAGGTTGACCCCACATTTGCTGCTGTTGTGAAGGATAACCGTAAGGCCCCGGGGCTTGGGGGGTCCCCGCTGACAGGGACGGGTTAGATCGTTGGTGCATCAGGTCGGGACGCACAGGGGGCATGCCACGAACAGGTGACTGCGCCACAGGAGGCTGCTGGTGCACTGCCGGCGGCTGAAATCCAGACTGGTTAGTCATTATGGGTGTCTGCTGGGGAAGCATTGTTGGCTGTGTCGGGGTCGAACTTAGGACCCCAGCGGACGAAAGCCGAGGCGATTGTAATGACTGACTCGCCGAAGGATTTGGTTCAATCTGGCCAGGCTGCGACTGTGCCGCAGACACAGGGACTTCGCGTTGCTTGGCGTAGAAGTCCTCCAGGTTTTTCTGGCGGAAGCTGCGCTGTGAGGATAAGATCTTATTGAAATCGGCAGTATGAGTGGCTTGGTTCAGTATTTCAGCCGCTGAGCTAGGTTGAGATCGATCTTGGTAAGGCTGGCCTGTGAGCTCCTGCCGCGGGCGAGGCATACTGTTGTAGTCACTTAAGCGGGGGTCATCGGATGTGGTGGCCATATGTATCATAGGCAGTGGCTGAGCCAACGAAACTCCTGACCCAGTACCAAGCATATTGTTGGGCATTGTTTCCAACGCATTGCTGTATATCACATCACCATGGGTCAAGGTTGGTAAAATGGTAGCCGCATTTGCTGCCTCCGCCGCCGCCGCATCTCTGGCCTTCGCGCCACCAGGTCGTTTCTCCCCTGCCAAGTCTTCCTCGGTGAAGCCCTGTTTTCGAGCTTTGCTTTCCCAATAATCATCGCGCACTCGCCGCCCATTGACAATCACCCGACTGCCGAACTGACGAAACATGGACCTGGCGGTTACAATGGCGATCTGCCGCGATCTGTACGAGTATGGCAGAATATCCTGCTGAATCAAATCATCCTTTTCGATCTGGGTGGCAATGATCTTGTGCAATGACCGATTCTTGTTGAACAGGAGATATGAGTCGCGGTAGCCCAACACGCGCGCACATTCCGTCGCAAGCATAAAGAGCTTCTTCCCCCGGAGAGGTACACAGAACGTTCTGCATCTGTACTCTCGACCACCTTGAGGATAACCCATAGCATCCACCTTCTTCTCGCCACCCTCATCGAACTCCTTGGGAATATACTCATCACGTTCCTCGTTTAGCTGGTCGGTAGTGTGGTCCCTTACGGTCGGGAGCGCCTTGACCAAAGGAGCCTTTGTGGGTGTCGTTTTTTCAGGCGAGGCCTGTGGGGGCGACACGTTTATGGATTGCTGCGATAATGCTTGGGCTTGCATTCGGGGTGTCTGGAGATGGATGCTTGATGAGGCGTGATCATTGGCGATCGGTGGTGGCGGGCGTGGGGTCTTTGGGGGACGCCCTCGCTTTCGGCGGCCTTGCTCATCTGGGGCTGCTGTTGGTGTTGCTGTTCAAAAAGGCTCATGCATTAGCTCATATGATTGGATGAAAAAAAATAGAAAACCAAAATGTGAAGTAAGCAGATAAGAATCAATTAATAAATTGATTAAGAGTGGTGTGAGTAAGACGAAGCGGCTCGAGCATCTCCCGCGGGTTCTGCTATGCGACTAAGCAGATCGCGGGAGGGCTCCGACGCACACATACCGTCGTCATGGTCTCCATCCGCACGGGAATGCCCGCGTTGGTCTGGTGTTCGACCGCGTTTGATACCACGAGGTGCTGGTGCAATAGGGTCTGCTGCTCCAAACGCCGGTGTTGGAAGAACAGCGACTAGCAAAAGGGGGTCAGTTTTAGGAGGTCGTCGCAGCGGACAGACACAGTAAAGTAAAGAACCGAAAGACCTCCATCCTTTGCGACAAGGGAGCTATCACCACCGCAGACTATGGTACATGGTGGATTTTAAATAAAAGCAGTGAAAGCGCAATGCAAGAGCGAAAAAAAGGCGTCGCCGGAAAATATGATGATATATCAAAACCAGGAAGTGGACATACCGTTATTCAAAGCCGCAGGGTTGATGGTTCCCGACCCATCAACAAGATCCCCTCCGATTCCATTCATCGGGGCGGAAACGGAGTGGGATGTGCCATACATGGCGGGCCAAGAAAGGACGGAAGAAGGTTAAAAAAGCCGTCACAAGGCCGGGGGCGGGTGGAAGGACGCGACAGGACTCAAAGCGCCGAACTGGGTGAGATGGCGATTTGAGTTGGGCAACCGAAGTGGAAGGAAACCTGAGATGCAAGTGATCCTCGGGCAGTTCAACGCAGACGGGTCGCGGTTCGCATGCAGGAGGGAAAGAGTCAGGTTGGTAGGTGGCAGGAAGCGGATCAGCGGGAAGGAAAGAGCAAATCACTGCAAGAGCTGCGAAGGTCAATAGGACTGGATTTGTGAATGATACTGTGAGGGGAAGATCACGTTGGGCGGTGTGGAAAATAGTGACTAATCAAAGACACGGAGAAAACACAAAGCGCAATGAACAGGAAATGGCAAAAAAAAAAAAGATAGTTGTGGCTGGTGGTTATAAGTGCTGTGGTGAAGATGATGAGCACCGCCACATGAGGCTGATTGCTGGGGAGGGGCGAACCAGGGCGGGCTTCTCTTTCCAAGGTTCCTTGTCTGCAGAAAGCAAAGCCACCCAGCAGTGAGATACAGCTGGATCCCAAAGATTGACTGATAACACTGGGAATGATTCACAGCTTGCCGCTGATGAAACCGATCAGTGGGTACAGTCGACTGGGGGTGTGACCAACAGGCTGTGTGTCTGTGTGTTTTATGTGAGTGTGTGCAAGGCGGGATTGATGGATTATTGGGTAAGAGGGAAGGGGACAGGACCAGAACAAGCGGTGGAGTGGGGAAGAAGGTTGGACATAGGCCTGGGAAGGAAAGGAGGGGGAGGGGGTGTGGACGCGCCAGGAAACGATGAGGGAAACGAGAGATTGATTATTATTCAGAAGGAAGAAATGGGAAGGATTAGTTTGGAAAAGTCGTAGGGTGGTAAGGCAGTTTTGGAAGGGAGGGGGAACACAGAAGGGCGATAGGATCACAACTGGGGGGTAAAAAAGGTGGGAGAGGGGCGCCACGTGAGTTATTATTGGCTGCCAGGGATTTTGGTCATCAATCAACCAAGTAACTAAACGGGAACCAACCCAAGTTGCGATCTCCAAAACAAATCTGCAAAAAAAAAAAAAAAATGGCGATAAATTTATAAAGGAATAATGAAAAAAGGTGAAATCAAAAAGGCACTGCAAAACTATTTGTTGCCTAAAAAAGTGTGGAAATATTTTCTGGAAATAAAAAAGAGTTTTCTTCCAAAAAAGAGGGAAAATCAAAATAGTAAAATAAAAAACGCGTTGTGACGCGCTTTTCGAGGCAGACTTACTTTCATTCGGTCGTTCTGCCGTGAGCTCCTACAACAGAGTCGTACAGCTACCTATAAGCATGAGTCTTTTGGTGAGGACGTGGATGACCGGTCGGGTAGCGCGGACGTATGCACGGAGAGACTAAATTAGTCTGAGAATAGTCCAGGTGATGAAGGAAAAAGATCCCTGCACATCTGATCAACAGTCCGGCACCCGATTCTCCGAGCTTCGTATGCGAGGACCAGATGTCTTCGGTTTTTTGCAGGGGTTGATGGACACGAGTCGACAAAGGTGGAAAATTCAAAGAAGAAAACGAATCGGAGTTGAATCAAGATCGATCAACCACGCAATAGGAAAATTATTAATCAATGCTGCCGCGGATAATAGCAGTTATGCCGGTGGTGAACTCCTCATGAGGAACGGGCCGTGTGATTGCGTGGATGAGCCTTCTCGTTGAGACGGGACCTGATCTGGGCTTGCAACAGAAAAGAAAATGATGTAAAAAAGGAACAAAATAAAAAATAAAAAAAGCTGATATAAAAAGAACCCTTCAAGGTACGAAATGGAAAAGATAGAAAAAAAACCAACAACAAAGATGGCCCAAGGCTGACTTAAGATCAGAGCCACAGCGGGGCAACCCTTGGATTGGGAAACGACAGAGCCGCGTGCTGGGTGATGGGATTCCACGTTCTGAAGGGAAAGATCTCGCGAGGAAAATCGAATTTACTTCTCTTTTTGGCAGTTGCAAATGCAAGTATGCAAAGTACAGGCCAAACAAGAGGTGATAATAATGAATGTGATGATAATGCAGGTGTAGTTTATTGAGAGCGCATGAATAAACGAGGTCGATATTTTTTGAAGCAAAACCAGGGTATTTGTGTTGACGAATGGCTGAGCGAATCGTCCAAGACAATGTGCAATTATAGGCGCTGATGCTGATGACGATGACGACAATAATCAATAGCGTGAAAGATCCAGGGTCGAAGGAGCAAAGGAATTACTAGTGGTGGACTGGGAGGCTTCAATGCATACTTTCCTCCCGAGGTTGGACGGGATTGAGCAGTCAGGGTGATCAACTTTGAAGTATAAAAGATGATTTCATCACTGCCGCATCCTATGAGCGCAAGGTAGCAGATTTTAGTCTCCCAGATTACTTACAAACGAGGAAGGCAGTCTTGATTTTGATGAGGAGTGAAACATTATTGTTGATGCTCAGCCTGGGGGGCTCCTCTATAATCAATGAGGAGATGAAAAGCTACTGGTGATCAGTTACCTCGTCGAGAGATGATGCAACAGGAAGGGAAGTTTGGTAAGGAAATGAAAGCTAAAGCAAAAACAGGAAAAATGAAAAATGATTGACATTCTTTTTTTCTTATTATTTCTTGTAAAAATAAAAATAAATAAAAAATGAAATAAAACAAAAGGGAAGCCTAGTCTCATTATTATCCCGCGAAAATACTATCTTCGGTGGAATCTCCTCCATCATCACCCACGACAGACTGCGGGTTTTGATGGAATCTCACACCTTTCCGCTTCAGGGCCAATCACAAGACAGGCGCTTCCAATCCAGATTTGATTGAACGGACACTAAACAAGCTGTTCTGTATGGTATTGTCACTGCCCAACATTGCTCCGACTGTCGTCCGTGGCAAATGGTACCAAAAGACGATACTTAGTACTGAGGGAAGAGAGGGAAGAGAGGGATGTTGTGAGTATGGGCAGTCTTCCTCATTGTCGGGGATTTTGCGAGTCATTGAAGCCGCTGAGCACTATCATGAGGCAATGATCCGCTACAGTCACATAATATTAATAGCAATATCTATTATTATTTTGATACTATAATGGAATACGATCTGCCTGACCCCGAGTCGTGAGAATTATATGATGACAATAATAACAACATTATTACTATCAAATGGAAGTCAGCTGTGCTTTTCTGTAATGGGATTCGAGAAGCGCTTTTGGCTTCTTTGTCCACTAGCAGTACTACTTGGTAGTAGCATTATCGCGATGATATCAGCCCCCATGTCAGGGAGAGGGGAGAGCGTTACTATTTCAACTGAAGGGGTAGATAGGATGATCCCGATCCTTTTAAGTTTACATTTAGGCTTGTGCAACCTGATAAAGCTTCTCTTGTTAAGGGCATCATATAACCCAGTGTCTATAATGTACTTCCCAGGGACATAAGCTGCTCCTCTTTCCAGGTACGAGGAAGTACCAAGGGAGCGGATCAAATAGTCCTAGAAAACTCGGTCAAGTGCATTATTATGCGTAATGCAGGTATTTGTAATCTGGTAATCCGTAACTCACTACTTCCCCATGTGCGAACCTTCTCACTCAGCCAATAATTAGACATCATAGAAAGGCTATATAACTAATTGTTAAGCTTACTAAAATGATAAAGGCAGGAAGCAACAATCGGAATCCTGCCATTCCCGCTCCCTCAAGGCGAGCCAAACTAAAATATTTCAGACCACAACGGTTACATCTAGACCATGTCTATCAATCATCGCTGATGAGAGTCAGAAGATTGGATCGGCCGGAGTATTCCTTCATGGTTTGTCGTAGTATCTTGGAGCGTTGATCTTCTCTCTCCTTATGGATTAATATTTTTTTCCCAGGAACAACTTCGATCAGGCGGGGGGACCGTGCTTTCCACTGTGGATCCACGGTGCAGGATGTAGCCCATCAGGCCGCACATAATATATTCGCCCACTGTATCCCTCCAACCAGCGCCATGAGCGAGCAGGCGGAGGATTGCGAACTCAGTCCATCATTTACCTCAACACTGGGCAGATGACCCGTGAAGACAGGGGATTGGCTTTGGGCCCGAGGTCACTTGAGCGGGAACTAGGGTCGATCAGGGCCGTGCGTCGATTGATAGTGGTGAGAACGAGGAAGTCAAGTCCGACATTTTTATTCTTGTTCACTTTTCCCTTTTCATTATAATTTTTTTTTTCTTTTTTTTAAAGAAAACTATTTCTCAAGAGATTATAATCATAATTTGGGTACTATTATTATTACTATTATTATTATTACTATTACTATTATTATTATTATTATTATTATTATTATTATTATTATTATTATTACTACTACGTAGGTACTATTGCTCATGTATCATCTACTCTGGAGTAAGGTTGGCGTGGATTTCATTGTGCTAGAATGATTTGTCTCGTGGGCTTACCTTCAGTCTCTTCCACCCCCACTCCCCATCCTCGAACACAATTACGGAAATGCTCCTTTTTCGATGCAATTTAGAACGTTAGCGAGATTCGGGTAGATCCCTCGACATAGGGCTTTCGGCATATGCTCTGATTTTGAAGAAGAGGGTGCTTCTGTAGGCGATCCCCTCTCCAAGCGATCGATCCGGCTCCAGACCAGTGTGTCAGTGCGATATTGCGGGCATGGGCCACCCGATTATCACACGGAGTTCTATTGTGGTCTGAATTCAACGACTTTTCTGCATCAAATGGTTGTGATAACAGGCTTTCCATCCTCTACTTTGGATGGCGATACGATGCACACTAGGTAACCGTCCTAAATGTCCGATTTGAAATGAGGAAAATATTGATTTGGAATTATCTATGTATTTAGTTTTAATATAATTTTATTCCTCTCATTATCATGATTATTTTGCCCCCTCTTCTCAATCGGACCTCTACTCGGAGTATTCGCTTTCCCGCCTTGGCCTTTCTCCACTCCCTGGATGGAGCAGGTTGTGGTTCAAGCTTTGCCTCTTCCGGTGTTGCGTAACCCATCCTGATCAGTTCAGTGGATGCTAGAGGGCTGAGAGACCAGGTTGCATTCCAATAAGGATCGAGTATTTCGATTGCTGGAAAAAGGGGGGAGGTTTTGCATCGCCAAGCAGCTAAAGAAATCACAGGCAAGGAAACCGCATGCAAGTCATCAGCAGAACAGTAAGATGCGCACACAGGGCAACGGTCCGAGAGTCGGTTCAAAGTAACAGCCTTGCCCCGTGAGTCATGGCGATTGGGGCTTAGAACATGCATCGTCTGTCCAACCCTCGCCAGAGAAAAAATTTTTTTTTTTTTTAAAATTAAAATAGATGAAAATAATGGAAAGATTTTTAAGTATGAAAAATAAATGAGGACAGTTGAGCAACGGAACTCCACAAAGTCAATAGGGCCTAGTTGATGTAAATCCCGCTTGAGTTCAGGTAAATGCCGCCAATAAAGTTGAAGTGCTCTTTACTCTTGCACCAACTTCCAAGAGTCTCATCTGAGATTCATTCTCTTTTGGTTTGAGACACTTGCCGAAGTTCTGCCTTGGGAGTCCCCTTCCAGTAACAGAGAACAAAAACGAAGAGCACCAACCAACAGTAGGAAGAGCACCATATCTCTTACTCCTCTTCTAGCTAAATTAAACCTAATCTCATAGTTTTCTCCATGCTGAAATTATCGACGGCATTGTCTCCTGCATGACCCTGCATTAGGCAGCTAATTTCCTTGTACATCAGGCAGACTCCTAAGCACAGAGTAGGCTCGTGCATCTGGTGACCCCCTCTTGGTATGGGCGCTGCTGGGAGCAGCTTCTGGGCATCAGCCACTCCCTGCTCCTCATCCAAGGTTAAGCCTGGCTGTTGGTCCATGATGGCGCCGCGAATATCATCCATCTCCGTTTCATGCAATTACCCGAGACAACCCTACCTGCCCTGGGCTCCTACTAGATGGAGTTAAGCTGTAGTTCTGGGTAGGGAGGTATACAAAGTCCCTTTCCAGTCATACTCTGGTTTGAAGGAAGGTTGATGGAAATCTCTCTCGGCGTAGTCTGTAAACTACATGGCCATCCCTCTGTCATGATAGTAACTCTGCGCAGGTACTCATTTGAAATCATACTCTGCTTTTGCACTTAACAAAATTTACAGCTAGCCAGCGATGGCCAATCCCAGGATCCTCAGAGGCTCAAGGTTTAGGTCCAAAGTCATCGTATTTCCGGGTATCCATAAAAACACATGCTAGATAATGGAACACGTCCGCTCCTCTGGCCTTGGAAAGCAAAAAAAAAAAATTTGTTCAGGTTCCCAGGTTGGGTATCAATGAATACGAGCTTCTATGCGATTGGGGAAAGGTAGCCTTTTGGTATATAAGGATCATCTGTGTGCACCCTGCACTTACAGACGCAAGGCCGGAAACCTCAAGGGGAGGAAACGGCGAATAGCTACCCTTAAAAGTCATATTTGGTTCTTCTTCATGCCTTGAAAAGGAGCCAGTAATAGTTACCGGCTCAAGCGTCAGATACCTCTCGATAGGCTGGCAAGTGACCTGCAAGTCACGTACGTTAGCTGTGATAAGATGGCCTTTCCAATAAGCCAAGAGAAAGAACGACTCGAAATCAGGTTATCTCAAAAAATCAAACACACTTTTCTTTCTCTTGAAAAATAATCGGTGGCTCGGACGTACTCCCTCTCACTGGTTGAAATTTGAGCGTCGCAAAGTTAGGATGGACGAAATGGTTCTTGAAGTTCCATATCTATTAATATACTTAGAGGCGTCATTCATTTTAATTCCTGAGAAAAGGTCGTCAATGAGGGGCCGAGATTTTCACCCAGAACCATGGCCGCTTCCATTGGACGCACGATTATGATTATAGGTATTTCGCTTCCAAGGTTTCAAGGAGTAAACATAACTTTACGAACGTGCAACAAGCTTCAATGTGCACTTCCTACAAATCAAGTGGTGGAATGACTCCGATCTCCCGGTTGACAACCATCGGAACCATTAACTAGCCAGCCAGCGAAAGTCTCTTAACATTAAGGTGCTGAACCGGTATGCAGCGGGGAGATAAACTCATCGTCCGGCCGAAGGAACCGGACAATGAAAGACGATGTCCCAGATGTCATGGCATGTTTATTCGTCATGTTTACATCATGACTGAAGTAGTATAGAATAATAGCATTCAATTTCTCTGAGAAGAGAGAAATTGTGAAATTGTGTCAAGCCACTTTCATTGCTTTCTACTCCTTGAGAGAAAAAGAATTAGACGTGCCGTACTTGGTTCTCCCGGATAAGAAATTCAACGTGTTTTGATCCAGGGAGAACACCCAATCGTAATTGGCCAGTGAGGACAATGCAACAATAGCTTCTGTTTCTCCCCAGAAAAAAAATAATTTTAAGCCAGAAGGAAAATTAGAAGGTCACAGTTCAATAATTTTGACTGTTCTTTGTGACCGTTTCCATGCAACCCTCAAGAGCAAGAGCGTCTAAACCCAGATAAGCATCGGGTTTCCCGCTTTAGTAAAAGCTCTAACCTGGAAAGGTGACCCCGCAAAAATTGGCCAATCCAAGAGCGGAAAAACTCCAGTCCCTTACCTCGTGACCGATCGACGAGCGCCAACGGTGGGGTCAAGAAAGAACAAAAGAAAAAGCAAAGGGAAGAAAAAGAGAGGAAGACTCGGAGGCCACAGAAAGAAGGGGAATCCACCAGTCAGCTCAAGAGAAGCTGAAAAAAAGGGTCTGGTTCATGCTTGTTATATTCAAACGCTCACAAGCCAAAGAAGCTTTCACAACAGAACATAACAGATATATTTGTGGGCTCCTCTGAATTCACACTTCAAAAGCCCAAGACCCTATCTCCCCAAGGACGCGTACTCCCTATACTCATGACGGTCAGACTCGTCCGTGGTTCACTCAGCAGTATCGAACATTCCATGGGTTTGCCGTCGGACCCGGACCCACTGCAGGGTCAGCTGGTCAACTATTTTTGCGTGTGGACACTGTGGAGTTGGGGGCTCGCCGGTGAGTCAGCAGAACCCAGCCAAAAGTTCATTTTGTTCTTTTGGGAAACTGGACAAATTCTTTGCTGGTTCAAAACTTGAAGAATTCATCAATATACAGAAGTGTAAATATTATCTCTAGAACCAGAATGAGAGAAAATAAGATTCCTCTCGCTAACCCTAGTCGAGATGCCTGGTTGGATCGGATGAACCACAAACCGGAAAAGCAGCAGGGAAAAGTCAGCAAAAGGGTGGTCGCTGGTGGTGCTCAAGTCTAGACCCGGAGATCCTCCGCTTGCAGAATCTGCCAGATCAGATGGAGCCCAGCCCGGCTTTCTCTTTTGGGTCGTCCCGTGGAATTTCCTTTCTCTTTTGGCCAGAACCAGCAAACAACAATAATCACTGATCACTGATCACCTACTCCTGAGATTAAAATCCTTTTTCCCCCAGCTTCCCCCTCTACTCTGCCTCCTTTCCTTCCCCTCTCTTTACCATCTACAAACCTCTGCTTCCAACTCTCCTCGGCGTTATCACCCATGTTACACTAAACTATACACCCAACGCGTATCTACGCCGATTGATCCTATTTGAGAAATCCGTCTATTCTGAGGTGTTTCCAATTGACTCATCTCCTTCAACTGAATACCTATTTTCTCACGCCCGGATATAAATTTATATATAATATACCCTCTTGAACAATCGCCATGGCAGTCAGACCAGCCCTCAACATCCTTCCTTCTACTCCCGCGCCCTCCCCTCTCTCCTCCAACAACCCTTCGATGAATAAGCGCTGGCCCCCTATGGCCGACAGAACCTCTCTCCCTTACAAGCTCACCACCCTCTCCAAACAAAAACTGGCCCGCGAGGCTACCGCTCCCGATCCAGACATCCGCCGCTGCCTTTCTCACTTCCGTCTACATGTTCGTTCTGTGGAATGGACCCAGAATGAAATGACATCCAAGATCAACTCTATTGAGTTGGAAGACGAATCCGAGTCTGAAGCCGAGCCAGAGGATGATGATCACAAGGGTCACCCAGAAGATAATGACCAGGAGTCTGACGATGTCGCCAAGAACCAGCCTGAACATGCCAACTCAGCAACCAACAATGATGCTGGTGCTGCTCCGCCCAACGATCTCACCTTGAACAAGGCTCAAGAGCAAACCATCCAGATCCACTTTGAAGTCACCGTTTCCCCGACACCCCCTTCAGACAAGGAGGAAAGTCTTCTAGAAAAAGGGCGCAATTGTCTCGAAAAAACAGTTCAACGAACATCCTTCTGGCCCTCGCCTGGGCAATGTATGCCTGTTCGCATTGCTGGATAGGGTCGAGTTCCTTTGACCCTTCTTTCTCCTCCTACCTCCTCCCCTCTTTCTATATATTCTCTCCGTTTTCGCTCTACTACTTTCTGCTATCTTACCTCGCCGTGAAACCTCTCAACCATCTCACTCACAGTCACCACGGAACCGCCCGATGGATTTTAAACCATCAATTCCTAATTCCCGTGGCATGAATTTACGAAGTCAACGAATTTCCCTAATACTCTATTTATCTTACTTTTCTTTTATTACGCCCCCATTGCATCGGTGTATACGGACTGGAGCAATTCTTTGGAGCCATCATTCTTTGGTTATGGCCTGGTGTTGGATCTGGATATATAAGTTATAGGTTGTGTTGGGTCATAGACTGGAACCTAAAAGAAAAATAAAAGTCATCTTGTCAACATATATTTATTACATTCTCTTATATATCTATACATTACACTACTATCTATAAATAAATGATAATATTTTCCCACTTATCCTCTACATTGTGTCGAAGGTCTGAATTATACAATTAGACTACAAAAACACAATTGGTTATGCGTCAATCTTATACTCCAACACAATAATCCCTCCAACGACCAGTATGAAATGCAGGCCAGTCCACGTTGGCATTGCATGGGAAGATGCACTAGTGCTGTTGTTCCTGGGGACGGCCACGTTTCTACCATTTTGTCCATTGCGAGTTGAACATATCAACTTTTACAAACAAGGAATATTAAACAGGGGAAGAAAAAAAAAAGAACTATCACGTAAATTATATGTAAGCCTTATTTTCAACTTCAAGCAAAATCTTGGATGAGTTCTTAGTTCTGGTTCATCCTCTCCACATCCAAACAAAGTCCGGGACGAAACTATAATACTTAACATAAACGTCATAAAGCCAAAAATAAATAAAATAAATAAACTACTCTTTTTATTTGATAATAAATTAATAATTCTTACTTGACTCTGAGGTAATATGTTAGTCGTGATTATTATTAAGGTTCTTCGTTAACCTGTAGGAAAGAGTAAGGGTAACTTGAAGTAAATGTGGAGATACCATGCTCGGCTGGTGCTTATCTTTTGCACTGTTAAAGCCCTCATGTATTTCTAAAATTGAGAAAA
The DNA here is from genome assembly GCA_027569045.1 of Aspergillus biplanus. Lineage (NCBI taxonomy): Eukaryota > Fungi > Ascomycota > Eurotiomycetes > Eurotiales > Aspergillaceae > Aspergillus > Aspergillus biplanus. The sequence continues at coordinate 421,172 of JAPDEJ010000009.1, read as the reverse complement.
CACTGGCTCTAAATCACCCGACATCTTAGCTTGCCGCCCTTCTTTTTCACTATCCATACTCTTTTTAAGTTTCAATGGAAGTCGATGTCTTCTTAGATTGGCTTCTTTCTGTATGGAAAACATGTGGCACGAGATTACCCGATTTCTATTGTTTCAGAAGTGAGGGAAGGAAGGAAAGGAAGAGCTGTTCTTCTTAGGAGTTTGGGTCAAACATTACATCTGAATATGTCTACCTTGCTTGCTGCTGGGCTCGGAAGGTGTAAATGAGACAGAAGAAAAGGCGAATTCACCACAGATAGGCTGAGCATTGCCCATATGTAGCCCACTGGAAAGAGAAAAGCACAGCCAAGAAACCCATGACTTGGAGTTCTAACTTAGGATACTAGTTTATAGAATATTCATATCGCATATGCACCTATATATAAAATCCCTCACCTAAGCAAGTATATCTACCATGGCCAAACTCCTAAGCGCGAAAAAAAAAAAAAAACCGCCGCGCCAACATAGTGCAAGTCAACATGAATCAGGGGAGAAACTGGACGAAAAAAAACCCCGCTAAACCAAAACCATTTTAAAAAGCAAGTTCGTCATCATCATCATCCCAGCCCAGCTGCGCGTAGATGGATTTCTCGGGCGTCACGGGTACCACACTTGGGCCTATCTTAGGGCCAGGGACTATGAGATTACCGCTGGGATGAATTACGGGAATTGGACTGTGTTTTGGCGGGGTCTGGGTTATCATGGAGGAAGACTGGATTGGGCCAGAGGGGTTTGATTTACCCGTTTGGAGAGCAAACACGGGGGGAGGGGGCAAAGGGCGAGAACATGAGGATGGTACGAGGGATATACCCATATCACAACCCGCATCTTCGTCTGTGACATCCACGTGCCGCGTAGCAACTGGTGTAGAGGGGGCCATACTATCCGTGGGCCGAGGGGCCGGCCGTCGTGGGACTCGAAATAGGTTCTTTCCAGCTGCTGTTCCACCAGGGAAGCTAGGTGATTCGGCCACGTTGGGGACGCTGTCGTCGATGAACGATCCGAATGGCTGCGTTGGACGCCGGGAAGGAGTTTCTTGGATAGTGCCGACGTCCGCAGAACGCATGCCGCCCGAAAGGGAGGCAATGGGTCGGATGGTGGAGCCGGGTATGACTTGCGGAGCTCCTTCGCCATTGGACGGGGATGAAAAGATAGATGATGTGGAGGCCACGCGAGGGAATCTGGATGACGAGGATCGGACTAGTGTTTTGGGTAGTGGAAGACCAATATTCGTATCTTTCTTTCGACTTCCTCTGGGCGTAGCCATGACCTGGACGCCTTGCCCTAACGGGTTTCGCACCGGGTTCTTGGGTTTCCTCGAGCTGCCGCCGCTGGTCAATCTCCGGTCCGCATCCGTCGCGATGTCTTTGGCCACGAGTTCGCGGTTGGGCTTCCGAAGCGTAAGGATTGCTGCATCTAGCTCTTTCTTTTGATCTGCGAGCATTTGCACGCGCTTCAGTTTGGTCTCGTGCTGTCGAGCGACAGCGTTCAGATCCACCTCTCGGTTTTCTGCTCGTTTGGCCTTTTGAATGCCCCCTCGTACGGTGGTGGTGAGTATTGGGAGCAAGGGGTTCGTTGATTCCCGTTTAGCTTCCGTTTGCGATGGGGCGGTGTTGGAGCGACTGAGTGATGGTTGCGATCGTCCCTGAGAGCTCGTCTGTTCGTCGGTTAGAACGCGTTGTAATGTGCGACGACGAGGGAGTTTCTGCGGTTGATGCCGCTCAACATTGGCATCCGACTTTTGACGGGGTATCTTTTTCGTTGACGATGACTTTGCGAATGGCGATATTACACCTGCGGAAACGCCAAACTTCCTCGTGATCGATTTGCAGCGTTCTGGTAGCCGGGAAGCATAAAATGGGATGATCACCTCTGTGCAAAAGTCCCGCATTGCATCACTTTCAACTACCTTTCCTGGCGGGTGGTTGCTCCCAAAGGACTTGCTTGCATCTGCGATAGCCGCATCGTCAAAACTCACCGTGTGCCAAATACAAAGTCTGTCCAGGTGAAGTTCCAGCATCACATTTAGGTCCCGTGGTTTTTTGGCTTTTCTCTTTGGCCCCTGAGGAGTTCCGTTGGATGTAGGCGGGCATTCGTTTTCGGGGCTCTTCTTGGATTCATCGGCCGCAGCTATCTCCAGTGCCATTGTTTCCAGGATGAGTAAAATCTGGAGTTGAGTTTCTCGTAACCGCAGGTCAGACACCTGTTTCTTGAGCTCTGCTTCTCTAGAAGTTTCAATTGAAGGCCCATTTTCGATAGGAGTTCGATCTTTCCACCAGCGTCGAATAAATTCTTCCTCTTCTGGATAAAGGCCGTTTTTCTCGAGCGCCTTCTTCGTTCTCTTAGCTTTTGGTTTCTTTTTGCGAGCGGTTATTTCATCATCTGATATGCTGATCAAAATATCACTCAGTTTCGATGGCAGGGTCTCGCGATATTTCAAATCCATCTTCTTCGACGTCAAGATAGCCTCTCGGTAGTAATTAAGCAATTCGGAGCTCCTGGGCCCTGAGGACTGAAAGGCGGCCCGACAGCGTGGGAGAGGACCTTTGGCGAAGTATGCCACAGACGCCTACACAATATGCGTCAATATACAACATAAACAACACAGCACTTTGTACAAAGCAAGGTAAAACAAACAAGAAGCTTACCTTGGAGATATAGAGAGCCTGAAGATACTGCTCTCGTAGGCCATCCAAAAGCTCCTGTGGAGATTGCATTACTGGTGCGGAATCCAACTCACCAGTATCTCCAAACATGGGAGTACCAACTATGCCCTGAGAGTCTGGTAGCACAATAGAAATAGGGGGCTCATAGCTCCAGATCCTATCGAGCGATGTCGGCGGGCCGTCCATCAAGTCCATCGGTGAGATCTCCTTCGTCCTCGAATCAAGATCGGCATCAGCCCCAAACGCGACATCGACCCTAGCTCTCTTCGACCCGACTAGAGCGGGAATATCGGGAACCGGATCCTCAATCTGCGCCATCCGCCACCAGTCACTACCGCCATGGGGGGGTTCTCCGCCGATCATCATCGAAGATGCTGGCCGGTCAGCAGCCGGGCTTACACCAACCGGGTGGCTGGAGGCTTTCATTGCAACGAGGACGTCTCCCTCCTCGACATTTCGCGTCAACTTAGAAAGCGCATAGAGATTCACTTTGACACGTTCAACCACGTACAATCCTCGATCGGAGACTAACCGCACCACGAGAACCGCAGGCTCCGCGTCCAATTCTGTCTCGAGGATGGGAATGTTTGCGACAAACAGTCTTCCCGGGTGAATCTGCGATAGTGTAGAGGGAGTATCTAGCCATTCGAAAGGTAACCTAGACCGGCGGACAATAGCGATCGGTTCAAGGACGAAGGGATCGTTCGATAGAGACGCAGCGTGGGCCTAGTTTGGGGAAGGGGTGGGTTAGCAATGGACGGGCACTCCATGGCTAGGTCCAAAGAGGCTCACCCGTATAATTAAGGTTCTGCTTCCCCAAACGTTGGAGCTGGAGCATATTTTGCGTTTCTTTGATGGTGGACGGGCGCCATCATGAAGTTGGTTGAGGGGAATGGGATCAAGAACATTGAGAAATCCCGGTGAGGCCATGAACGCGTCAGAAGCTATTTGTACATTCTCGGATTAAAAGTGAAGAAAGCATGGAGATTTTATGCTACAAGAGGTGATATGTAATAATTGGCTTGGGAAGGGCAATCAAGCGACGGAAAGATAGAGATTTGAGCATGTTTCAATACTAATATGGATGAGAAGGGATTTGGGAGTCATTGGGGACGCGTCTTGAATGAAAGCTTGGCGTCACGCGTTGGTGGGGAAGTGGGATTGATGCCTGGAAAATGCCTGATGGTCGGAAGTGGGGTCCGCCGGGAAAACCCCATCATGAATGAATGGACGAAGAGTTCGCCAAAAAATCTTTTAATTTCTTGTACAGAGCAAATGAAAGGAGACAAAGAAATGAAAAATTGTAATAGTCGTAAGTATTATTGATGTTGCAAATTATGCAAGTTCCTGGTCATGTTCATTACTCTATATTGCCAATGTTTAGATTGGCATGCAATAGTAACAGGTTGGCCCAAAAAGAGCCAACCAGTACTAGAAGTGCATCTTTTCGGACGGAGATAACTGTCCAACGGCTGGCATTCAACCTCAGGTCGAGATGCCGAGCCTCGATGCTCATGTGTTGAAAACTATCGCTCCCAAAAACGAAACGCCGATATACATCCCTCCCAACCAAACAAAGTGGTATCATGTTGAATTTATCCTCGCCAAATCCTGTTCCTCTTGCAGGCGGCCATGCAAAAATATTCAGACATAAAGGAAAGAAAATACAGAAAAGCTGCTTTTTGTTTTGACATGTCTATGGTCGTGCTTTGAGTTGTTGAAAACAAAGCAAATCATTACAATCGTGAAGAGAAATAGGAAAACTGGTCACATAAAGACTAGCCCTGAAGCGCTGCACTTAGAGCTTGAGGGTCTTAGGCTTCTCCCAGGGGAATTCCTGGTTGGTGAAGTGGCCGTTCTTGGCGGTCTGGCAGTAGATGGGGCGGGCCAGATCCAGCTCCTTGACGATGACACCGGGACGGAGGTCGAAGTTGTTGCGGATGATCTGGACGAGCTCATCGGAGGACTTGTCAGAGGTGCCGTAGGTGTCAACGTAGAGAGAGAGGGGCTCAGCGACACCAATGGCGTAAGAGAGCTGGACGAGAGCCCGACGGGCAAGGCCAGCGTTAACGAGGGACTTGGCGATCCAGCGGCCAACGTAGGCAGCGGAACGGTCGACCTTGGAGTAGTCCTTTCCGGAGAAAGCACCACCACCGTGAGCACCCCAGCCACCGTAGGTGTCGACGATGATCTTACGGCCAGTGAGACCGGCATCACCCTGGGGACCACCGATGACGAAGCGACCAGAGGGCTGGATGTGGTAGATAGTGCGGTCATCCAAGAGTTCAGCGGGAATGACCTTCTTGATGATCTTCTCCTTGATCACGGCACGGAGTTCCTCGGTGGTGACATCGTCGCTGTGCTGAGCAGAGACGACGACAGTATCCACGCGCTGGGGCTTGACAGCGCCGTTGTCGTGAGCATATTCAATGGTAACCTGGGTCTTAGTGTCGGGGCGGAGCCAAGGGATGGAGCCATCGACGCGGGCGGCCTTCATGGCGCTGTTGAGCTTGTGGGAAAGCAAAACGGTGAGGGGGAGGAGCTCAGGAGTCTCATCAGTGGCATAACCAAACATGATACCCTGGTCACCAGCGCCCAACTTCTCAAGAGCCTCCTCGTAGTGAAGACCCTGAGCAATATCGGGGGACTGCTGCTCAATGGCGACCAAGACGTTACAGGTCTTGTAGTCGAAACCCTTCTCGGAGTCATCATAACCGATATCCTTGATGGCACCACGGATGACGGCCTGGTAGTCCAACCTGGCCTTGGTAGTGATCTCACCGAACACCATGATCATACCTGTTGGGGAGGGGTTAGCGGTGTGGGCATGCATGCAAGTGCAGAGATAAGGCAACTTACCAGTCTTGGTAGCGGTCTCGCAAGCAACCTATGCAAGATGTCAATCATTGCCCGAACAAGTATATAGCATATCTGGGGTTGGACGAGGATTTTTGGGGAATATGCAAGATTTTCCGAAATGGGAGAGGAACGGAAGAAACTCGAAACAGGGAGAATTCCGTACCTTTGAGAGGGGATCCTCAGCAAGACAGGCATCGAGGATAGCATCGGAGACCTGATCACTGTAGGGTCCATAGTTAGCCAAAGCCTTGGGATAAATCGACAATGGCTATCTTGAGGCCCAATGCCTCAGGAGAGGGATGGATAAGGGGGAGAACGTACGCAATCTTATCAGGGTGACCCTCTCCGACCGACTCGGAGGTGAACAGGAATGTTCCGGTCTTGGGGGTGTTGGCGACGGAGCCCATTGTGAAGGAGTAGAATTGGGATAGGAGAGAGAAGGACAAGATATAGAGAGGGGGGGGAGAGAGTAAATGAATGAGAGAAAGAGTGGAAAGAAGAGGAGAGGAGAGAAGAGGAGAGAAGAGGCGAGGATTAAACTGGAAGTGAGAAAAAGAAAGATGAGAAAAGGAGGGGGGGCAGAAGCGAAAAGAAAGAGGGGAACTCGATTTAATGGCAGCCGCTTTAAAGTGGATCCGATGGCGCCATCTAATTCCGGCGGTGAAGAGCGACAGAAAAAAAAAAAAAAAAAAAAAAAAAAAGTTGAAAGGAACGCCCGAATGCCGAAGAGAGGAACGTTGAGTACCCTCTTATTGGAGGCGACCGGGCCTGAGTATGGACTCGGACTGCGAGGCTGCTTCTGACTATTGATTTTTCATTTCTTACTCCGTCCTGCTTACCCCCCCACCGTGCTGATCTTACTTTTTCCAAGTTTATGATTACTGGGGTTTATTTCCTTCAGGCTTCTGCAGGCCTGAAAGTTGAGTGAAACTTGTGATGCAGGTGGGGCCCAGAAGCGGAGTTTGAAAGAAAGAAAAAAAAAAGAAAATTTGTAAGGTGTAAATTCGACCCCGCGTACCTGCAGAGCACCCCAACCCCAACAACCTCAACCCAAACTACCTCCCCAAGGACTGAATAATTAGAAAGCGAAAAAAAAGAGAAGGAATAAAAACAAAATAAATTCCCCAAGATGTCTAAATTTGGCGTCTTAGTGATGGGACCTGCTGGGGCAGGCAAAACGACTTTTTGCAACGCCATCATCCAGCATCTCCAAAACACCCGCCGAAGCTGCTTCTACGTCAACCTAGACCCTGCCGCAGAGCATTTTACCTACGACCCCGACCTTGACATCCGGGAACTCATCACCCTTGAAGATGTAATGGAGGAGCTAGAGCTGGGCCCCAACGGAGGCTTAATCTATTGCTTTGAGTTTTTGCTGCAGAATCTGGATTTCCTGTCTGAGGCTCTCGACCCGCTCAGCGAGGAGTACCTCATCATTTTCGACATGCCAGGCCAGATTGAGTTGTATACGCATGTCCCGCTGCTACCGTCCCTGGTGCAATTTCTCTCCCGGGCGGGTCCGCTAAATATTAATCTCTGCGCTACCTACCTCCTCGAAAGTACCTTTGTCGTTGATAAGCCGAAGTTTTTTGCTGGAACTCTGAGCGCCATGTCCGCCATGCTTATGCTTGAGATGCCCCACGTCAATATCCTGAGCAAGATGGATCAGGTTCGCGATATGGTTTCCCGCCGGGAATTGAAGCGCTTTACCCGTGTCGACGTGCAGTCACTTCAGGATAAGGCTACGGATAATGAGGAGGAGGATGTCGATAGTTTGGCCGACCCCATGTCCAAAGAGGCATTGCTGAGCGGCGGATCTTTCACGAGGTTGAACCGTGCTGTTGGCCAACTGATCGATGATTTCAGCATGGTGTCTTTCTTACAGCTAGATGTCCAGGATGAGGATAGTGTCGCGGCTATCTTGAGCCATATTGATGACGCTATCCAGTACCATGAAGCACAGGAGCCACGGGAGCCTGGTGATACCCAGGAAGTCGACTGGGAGGATGGTGATGCGTAGACCAGGGAGGCATCCCCGTATCCTAATGGAAAGGGGTGATCACCACCCGAGTCACAAGAGAAAGCTCATACCCGTTGAGCTATGTATAGCCAACGGCTCCGAATATCAGATGAATCACTGACTCCATCCGCTCATCTCAGCGGAATATCGAGTGTTCGCATCCACCCGTTTATCTCTGCCCATCTGAGACGAACCGCTGTCTCTCAATCAATCAATACCAAGATATGCGCGGACATAATGCGCTTATGACACACAGGAGTGAAAACAGAGAATAGAGATGCCATCACTCCATACTCACAAAGGATGGAACCGACACGACACACGAAGACCATACCACAAAACTACAAACTAACCTAATCAACTCAATAGAAAAGGAAACCTAAGAAGAAAGAAGAACAAATAGTCCATGCATGTCGTTCACGCTTTGTAGGGCAGTTGCAATCACAGAAAAAGCAAAAAGAAATAAAAGCGCAGTAAACACCAACTCAGTCCAACAATAAATTCCCCAAACCAATCCTCGTGAAAAATATATACTGGTCCGATCCCATCGAGAGTATCCGTGCCCAAATCATTATTTTTTTACCCCTTCTCCTGGTCATATATTTTCAGAACCATCCACCCCGATGAAGGGGTATACATTAAGCAAAATATAAGAAAGGAAAAGACATTCATCCCCTCCCTGGATATCGTGAAGCATTCGAATAATACTCATCACCCTGCTTCGTCATGGATCCCTCAAAGCCATTCCAGAAATGCTCCGCAAAGCCTCGGACAACACCCAAGAACCAGCCCAGGTCACGAGCCGTCTTCTCCAAACCGTACTGATACACGTATAGACCCGCGGAAAGGATAGTAGCCCACCAGAGAAGGCGCATTACCAGCGACACCCAGAACATGACAAGACGGCGAGCATAGTCAAGAACCTTGAACGAGATGAGTAGAATGAGGAGCAGGACGAGGACGGAGGTGATGTCGGACATTGAAGTGAGAAGGGTGGAGAGTGGTTCCACGATGTATGGTTCCAGGTATGTGGACCGGAGATGGGCGAGTGACGGGTCGAGATATGTTGTTTGGAGATGGGCGAGGGAGGGATCGAGGTAGGTTGCGTGAAGGCGCACGAGATTGGAGGCGAAAGGGGAGGAGGCAAATTGCTGAACGGATGGGTGATGGAGGAGGGCACTGATAGGTTCTACATTGCGTTGGGTTCTTTGTTAATAGAGGTGATTTTCTTGGTGAGGTTTTTATTTGTGCGCAAACTTGCCTGGCAGGTATTCCATGATGGAATTGAGGGTATCGTTGACAGATGGCCTGGGGATGCTCCTTTTTTGTTGACTTTTGGGATGGCAGGCGGGGGAAGACTAAGTCAGCAGAGAAAATAAGTCATTCTTAATGATTTTGTGTGTAGAATATGGAAGGAATATAAAGTGAGGAGGAGAGGGAATCTCTTTGGGCCCCGTCGCAAGAGGACAAAGCATCTATCAAAGAGTTCAAGTGGATCAAACAAACAAAACAAACACCCGTGACGCAAGGGACAAACTCACGCTGGATTTGAAAAATATACTTGAAAGAGGAATAAAACTTATTTTTATTGTTCATTCCTTTATTGCCAGTTTTTTTTTCAACAATGATATATTATATATATATATATTTATAAATTATGCCCAGTCATACGCCTTCACCTCCTATACTCCCACAAAAGCAAAGCTTGTATGTCCTCGCAGGCTAGCGTCTGGAAGCCTTTCCAAGTTGGTAGCCATGGATACCAGTATTGGCAGGGTTGTGGGCACGTCGCAAAATGTTAACCGGGCTTCTTGACTGACGCTTCTTCTCCATCTCATCGCTAATATCTAAGCTTCATTGTTGGAATTTTGTGAAAGAGCGTACCCGATCTTATTCCAGCATGCTTTTACTCTTCTACTTGAGGCGAATTTCCACCGAATTTCTTTTTGTAGTTTCTCAGTCTTTAATCTCTTCATCTCTTTTTAGCATCTTTCCTTCTTTCTTCTTCCTATCATAAAAAAAAAGCTTTCCTCTGAGATCTAAATCTATCATCAATAATAAATTACTTTAATTTCAGGTTACATAGATGGGTTTGGGGCAAGGAACCGGAGGTTACGTTGATTTAAGGTTCAGGGAAGTAAGTATATATACCCAGCTCGTCAGCTTGATTCTCGGCCATCGAAAACCGAGTTTCCTTGACCTCACTCATAATTCTTTTTCGAGGGGAGAAGTTTGTTGTTTTATACCGGTTATTTGATGTTGATAATAGGTAGGCTACTAGGGAAAGAACTAGCATCTATAGCTGACCCGTATTCCCAAGTTTGAAAATGTCGAAAAGTATAGAAATATGTAATACATTATATCAAGATTAATATATACATTAAGAGCCAAGTCGTGGTGCTCGTAACAAGCATATATACATGTCCTTTACCTCATTGACATCAAGTCGACCAGTGCAGGAGCAAATGAAATACAGAAACAAAGCGCCTAACACCAGTACCGGGGATATAATGTTTGTACAACTGTAAATAGAACACGGTGTCGAGAATTAAAAAAGTAGTGTCAAAGTTTTCAACCAACAAGGTTCCGGAACGCCTCACGTTCGGTCTGGATGGCTGTTTGAAGTCGGCGAGTTTCACGAAGTGCCTCATCACTACCCCACATCTGTTAGCAAGGTAAAAAAACCACCAGAGATAGATATATGAGAAAGGGCATACCGATCAGACTGCAATTCAGCCACTTCAATTTGTGCACGATTCATTCGACTCACAACTTCGCTCATCTCCGAGTCAGCGGCACGGAGAAGTTTCTCCAGCTCCTTCACACGTCGTTCGAGCGTTTCAGACTGGATGGCCTCCGTCAGTGGGATGCCATCGCCACTGGTAGTCTTATCTAGGCGAGGCGACCGTGTGATGAACGGGGAGCTAGGAGGCAAAGGAGACAGGGCTGCTGGGCTGCGGGATCCATTCTTCATCCGCATCAGCTGAGCGCTGTGGCTTTCTTGAAGTTGGCGGACCTCATCCTCATGACGAGCCATCTCATCTTCCGCATGTTGCTGCGCTATCAGAAGGGAGTCTTCTAACTCCTTGAGCCTTGCCTGCATTTCATTAATGCGAGTGGCGGACACTTGCTGCTCCTTCTCTCCTTTTCCAATGGCGTCCGCGAGTCGGCTACGCAGAGCATTGTTGTTGGCCAATTGTTGGCGCACATGGTGCGCCAGCATATCTGTCCGGGTCATAGACTCCGCCAGCTGGCCTTGCTCAACCTGAGGAGACATCGCGGCGCTTGCCTCGGCGTGCTCACGATCAGATTGGAGCTGCTGGAATGCAGACTCCAGTGACGAAGAGGTAGCAAGGACTTCGGCAAAGGCGTCGTGGTCCCCGTCTAGATCGTTCGGAACAGCAATATCATGCTCCTGTAGTAGTACGCGAAGGGAAGTGGTCTCTTGCTCAGCACGGTCCAGGTCCATCTTGAGGCCGGCTAAGCCCTTTTCACACTGCCACTTTTGTTCCAGCGCATCTTCAGCGCGCATTCGGAGATGATTCACCTCATCACGTAGATTGTGAACTTCGCGCTCATAGCCCATTTTACGGGGGGATCCTGATTGTTGTGCTCTAGCCAACTCGAACTCCAACAGCGTGACCCGTTTCTGATTTTGTCGAGCCTCGAACGCCTGGCGGTCCAGCAAGCGCCGGAGAGCATTGTGAAGTGCGTCACGCTGGGCTTCAGCGCCTTCCACTCGGTCCGCTAGGGATTCACGTGTGTCACGATCCTTGGCAGAAACAGAATTTGAACGTGACAGCGAACTGGACCGAGACATGGCAGAGGGGCCACTAGGCTTCGAATGCATCCGAGCTAGGGAGTTTGATCGTGACAATCCAAATGCAGAGCTTCGCCGGTTACTTGGCACATCATCCTCCTCTGCAATGGAGGCAAATCGGCCGCCCTGTAATTGGGCCAAGGCTGCATTCTCAATCTTCAAAGCCTCAATCTCTTCGTTCAGTCGTTGCATCTCAGCAGGATCAGCAATACCTTTGCCGTCACGTAGGTGGTCACGTTCATTCCGGAGTTGTTCTAACTCGACCCTCATAGCAGTCAGGAGATCCTCAAAGTTGTCTTTGATCTGTCGTTCCTCGGCCAGCTTGCGACGGGTATCTTCTAACGTAGTTTCAAGTTCCCGGGCTCTGGATGACATATCGGAGAGATCTACTCTCTCACGCCGAAGCTAAGAAGCCACTCGTTAGTCTCTAACATCTACGTAGAAATATAGATAAATTCGGGACTAGAAACTCACCTGGGCTACTTGCGATTCCAAAATCTGAACATGCGACTCTGATGCAGTCCGGCGGGATCTCTCCTCCAACAGCTTTTGACCAAGCTCGACCTTAAGTTGGGCGCGCTCCTGCTCTGCAACGCGACGGTATTTCTCGATATCCTCGATCCGTCCACCTGATTCATATGCGTAGCGGATCGAGCTAGTTCCAGAGTCGGAGAAATAATCACTAGTACGGCGATTGGGGGTATCGAAAGTCATCTCTGACTGTAGCCGTTCCACCAAATCCTCTAATTCCATCTCCCGCCGAATTGAGCCCGCTAGCTCAGAGCTTATCTCCCGAAGCTCATTTTCAAGTTCCGCCACCTGGGCGGAGGGTGCAATGTCGAGCACACTAGCACTGCTGAGGGACCCGTTGCGTGCGGGAAAGTGTCCGTGAGCCCTAGCAGACGGGTCAAAGGGTATTGTTGTGGATGGTGTGATGGAGAAAGAAGTGCTGTGGAGAGAAGGAGGCATGGGGGACGGCAGTGGAGAACGACCAGTGTCGGATATTTCTGTACTGGACGATTCGGCACCGGGAGACTGGGTGACCTGGCCTCTCCAGCCAAAGAAGGAGCTGATCTTGTTGCCCGGAGTCTTGGGCTGTCGGGGATCTGTCGAACTCCCCGAAAAGGATCGACCTCCGGAATCAATGCGGAGGGGAGGTGGGCGGTTGGACGGCAGGTGTAGAGCCATGGTCACCGCACGCTTGTGAGACGCGGTGGTAGGAGAGGGGAGGACGGGGATGAATGGTTCGCTGACGAGACGGCTGTGTACAGGAGTCCCATTCGTAAACTGAGCGCTGTAAACTGCGTCGAAGTCGTCGTCGCTGTCTTCGTCCTCGTCGTCCCTATTCCTGAGGGCGGCGGAGGTATCTATACGGAGGGGTGACTTGAAGGCACCTCCACGGGGAAACCTGGAGAAGGGTGGCAAACGTCCGGAATTAGTTCTGTAGCGTCCAAAGCGGACGAAGAACATTCGACGTCCCAAACCGGAGGGGTAGGGCAAAAGCAGGGGGGTCAGGGCAACAAAGGACGAAGGAGGGGAGGAAGGGGGAGGGGGGAAAGGGGGGCGGAGGGTAATAGGGCTGCCCTGTCATACCTATTCAAATTCTTGGGAACAAAGAGGGAAGGGTCCTCAGGCACAGAGGAAGAAGAGGCGGTCTTCGAATGATTCAACAAAGGGGAGGGCAGCTGGTGGGTTGGAGCGAAGCTGCCCCCAGAGGCACGGGAGTAAGAAGAGGGAGACTGAATAGATTGCGGGTCTGCGTCGGAATAGAAAGAGAGAAGAGAAGAAGAAGAGGATCGGGATGGGCCAGATCGGCGAGGATGAGGGAGGATCACGGGGGAGGCATTGGACGGCAAAGGCTTTCTGCGCAAAGCAGTCCCAGGAGCGGTCTTAGGGGATGGGAGAGAGGCGCGAGGAACAGGAGGAGGACTTGGCCAACCGCCAGGGTCACTTGGTTGGCGAAGGTGATAGGCGTCGGTTGTAACAGTAGTCGGAGCGCCAGGCGCAAGCGGAGAGGCCCAGCCGGGGTCCATGATTTTAGGGTAATTATAATAGTTAAGTCTAATTAAAACCAAAATAATAATAAAAATAATAAAAAATAACCATGTAGATAGAACGGGTTCGGATAGGAGAAGGAAGAAAGAAACTTTGACAGCCAAAACCCTGATGTGACGGGACTATCAACCGAACAGGCTTGAAAGGGAAAAAGAAAAGCGCGAGGAGAAAAAAAGGTCGAATCAGAGGAGGTAGACGGGAAGGTCAATGGGTTCTGGATCGACGCAACCTCATGGTGACTTGCGAAGGACTCGCATGGGGGGGGAGGGAGAAGGAGGGAGAGAACAAAGACAGAGGGTGGCAGATATTGGGTGGATAGGGGATGGAGGAAAGGAAGAAAGACTGAATCGAGTAAGAGACGGCAGAGAAGGGATTTAGTTGGCTTAGCTTCTTGGATGGTGAAGAGAAGGGGAGAGGGAAAGGGAAAAAAAGGAGACAAAGGGGAAAAGGAGGAGAGAATCATTGGGACTAAATTAAGTAGTCCAGTGGGTCATGGAAGACAGGCTTCAAATCTTGGTATCGATCTACTTCACTGTCTTTGCTTTTAAATTTGCAGCAATCAATAAATAGTAAGCTCATCTGTCAGCGCTGAGCGCTGGCACTGACTGCATGCAGAATGATCTCCATTTGCCCTGCATGTCAAAAGACCCGAAAGGAAAAAATTGGTGGGTGTGGAATTGAGAGAATAAACACAAGAACAACAATCATATAATTCTGTCAAGCTATTGGACATTGATGCAAAGAATTAAATTACAGAGAGGGAGACTTTGATGGCACGGGCGGCAAACTAGGGGCCGATCACAACGAACCATCCAACTTTCCCCCACTCTTCAATCTCTTGTCAGGGGTAGAGAAACTCTCTTCTGAAGAATCCCCTCCACCGCTAAATCAGAGGGGGGGAAGAATAAATAATAATTATAAGAATAAATAGAAATTTAGAAGGAAGGTCGACTCTGGTCTGGCCTCTATTTGAAACATCATGGGTCGATTCTTCAGCTATCCCTCGAACCTCTCTGCCTCAAGGAGGTCGCTCGAGAGTTGCGATAATAATATTGGGCGTTATTATTGTTGTTGTCTTGCCTTAATTATATTGTGCTTTTATGAGCATCTTGTTCGAAGCGCCCAAGATAAGAAGAAAAAAATGGAGCAGTTAAAAATAACCCCCTCAACCCCGACAGAGTACTTGGTATTCTGTACCAATCTCCTTCTACGGTCAAATCATCTCAGAAATATCATGATGCAGGGCTGTTATTGACAGACTGCAAGTATACCTATTTATAATCCTTCTCTGAATGGATGGATATCAATCCCGAGAATTGGGGATTGCTGATTCGGTTCTGCAAGGAAGGATTATTATCCACCCACTCCAGTCAATAATCCTGGTCCCGAAGAGAGCATGCCAGATGGTTGTCCACCATCTATCGAATACTTAAATTCAATGCCTCGAGGGCGCCCGCTTTATTTAACCTCCACTGGCGTTCATGCAGGGCCAATGCAGTCACAAAAATAATCTATCTATGTGACTCGTCATCCTCTTCCTTGGAACAAGCATCTCACTGTTCACACCGTCAAACGTTGAATTTTAGAAGGAGGATTAAAGTTGGTCTCATTTTTGGGTTTTTTCCTGGTCAATTATGATTTCCCACTTTCTCGTTAATAGTTTCTACCTATGGATGGCAACTGGACAAGAGTACTCCGTACGGGGTACTCCATACATATAAAGTTATAAACTATTACAGCCGCATTCCGATGATCTCTTACATTCTTTTTTCTTTCTTTTTCTCTTTTTACATTTCTGGATCGGCAGAGTGTGAGATCAGCTTACCACAAATGGAGGGTCAATTACAAAACATGAGAGAATCACGCAAAAATGATAAAGGCAAATCATGTCCATAAAAAAACAATAGGTACTTTGAGATATATATATCCACAGCCAGTCGCCCAGTTCAAACGCCAGGTATCGCCAGTGCTCACAAACCCACAAACAAGCAAAATATCCTCACTATAAACACCAAATTGTAATAAAGGCATTCTTCCAAAAAAAAATTGAAAACTCCTCCGTTGACCTCGTGATTATACCGAGAAAGAACAAAAAAAAACAAACCCCCTTTAATAGGGAATAAAGTCAAATCGCATTCGATCTATAATGATTAGTAAACTCTCAACATATCATCACAATTTCGAGGGAGGAAAAGAAAAAGGGCTCATTACCTAAGAAGCGATTCCAACTTTCATTTTCATCTAACTGATGGGCCCAGTATTGCTCTAAAAATTTCAATGATTGTAACACATTCGGGATTCGGATCGTATCATGGAGGGATGATAGTAACTGCCGGATCTGTTCTCGATCCTCCCCTTGCGCCTCACAGCCAGCAATAAACAAGGGCGTCGTGAGCATGGTCCACGGGCTCAAACCTTGGGATGGCCCGATTTGCTCTGTACATTCGAGAATTCTCTTAACTGACTGTTGTACTTCTGGCGCGGAGGTGGGAGCTCTGCGTAACCGTCGGTGGATCTGAATCAATGCGCTGTGCTGGAAGGCTTCGTTGCATAGGATGAATTGTCGTATGTACTCCGCCGACAGACCTTCCGCGACTCCCGGGTAAAACGCTGGTGGTGTCTGGGATCCCTGCTCCATCAACTGTCGCAATGTCGCCTCGAGCGCAGCGGCAGTTGTATCGTCACCGGGTTGGTCCGGGGGAGCTTGCCACGCCGCTGCTCCGATCCCGCGGAACACCGCTGCTAGACTCACGGTAAAACCCCAGTAGTCGTCTAAATAGTCTGGTGATGATTCAGCTGGGGGATTGAGGGCCTGCAAGGTATTCTGGCCCATGGCTTCTCCAATAGGAGGTCCGTTGCCAGTCAATGCCGTGAGCGAAACGATCGATCGGTACCACCTATCCAGATACCGGCGGAACCCCTCTGACGAGCGTGGAGACCAGCCCCCTCGCTCACTAGATGCGATCATCAGAGCCTGGGCGCCCTCGATGTGAGCCCGCCAGGAATTGGGATGGATGGCGCCCGAATGGATCTCGGCAAGGCACAAGGTGCGTGCGGTTGCGAGTAGTGCATCTGAACCCTGAGTCCCCGGGCTCTGAAGCTCTTTCCGAAAATGCTCCAGGCTTAGCGCCATTAGCCTGGCGATATCTGGTGCTGATTTAACGTTTTCTGACTGGTTGTTCAGGGCTTGAATGTGGATTGCGGATAGCGCCATGGTGGCGTATAGTAACGAAGGGGTCTGCAAGGCCATGGGAACCAGCATCCTGCAGATATCCTGCTGCATTCCCGAGTGACAGGCAGTAATCTGCGAGGCATCTTTGAGGAAGTGTTGAAGAAGGGCCTTTTGGTCGGAGTTTAGGGAGGAGAATGGGTCGACAGGTTGAGTTAAAGTGAGGGCTGTTGAGCTTGCGGAGGAGGGAGATTTGGTGGTGTAGATGAATTCTCCTGGGGAATATTCTGCGACATTGAATTCACATGTTAGCACCTAAACTATAGAAGAGGAGGCGCAAGTAATAAAGATAAAAGCGGAAACGCATCATACGGGAGAACTTGTTCTTACCTAGCTTTTGCATTCCTCCATCTCCCACACAGGCCCCGAATCTGGATCTTGAAAAAGCGCGCCCCCCCCACTGCAGCTGCATCGCATATCGACACTGAGTCCCCGCAGCCTTGCATCGCCCACAAGTCGGTCGTTCTTCGTCACATTTTTGTCGCCGTGATTTACATCGCTTGCAGCCGTTAAAAGATCGCGACATTGGGAAAGGTTTGCTCTTATTATCCCCTTCAATTAATGGAGGGGGGATGGACGGGTGAAATGCGGGAGTGTTTTTTTTTCTCTTCCCCTCTTCTGGGGTGCCTCGGAATGTGTTCTGCGTTTTTCGTTTTCGAAAGACGAGATCGTCAGGTCAAAAGTGGGATGAAAAATTTCAAAAAATAGACCAATAGATGAAGCTAAAAACAGACAAAACAAAGGGAACGGAAGGATTCTGGATGTCCTGGCTGGGGAGGAGTGGTGATGATTAGGAGGAATTTGGTCCAGAGGCATGAGTGGCAACTGTCAAAGATAAGCTGAACTAAACCTTCTGAACCCCGGCGGGATTCCATATAGCGGCTGATCCCCGGCCCACCACTCATTTCAACAAGGTTCAGAGAATTGCCAACGAAACTCCTACCACCTCGGGCTCGTTTTTCCTCGTAATTTTACTTGCCCTCTACTATGCTACTATCTTCTCGCCAATTTTTGCCAGATGATCCTTCGGTTTGCCTCCGGTAATGTTGCTTGGCATCTGGTTGGGCAGAATAAATAGGTCACAGTTTATCTTTGAAACAGATTTCGGATCCCAATAAATGAATAGATCCTAAATCAAGGATTCATTCGCTATATGCAGAATACAACCACACTCGTCATAGTATACGCGGAAAGGACCCATTTATATGCAGTCAAGTATGCCATCCCGGCTGGGGAGAGAGAAATAACACAAACAGCAATGGGGGTAGTATAGTTAGTCCTTATCCGATACGAAGATGAGAACAAGGAGTAAATAAGGCAGAATAAAAGAATCGAGAAGTACAAAAATGGTTAGAGGGAAACTTAGTCGTCAAAGGTGTAACGAAGCCACTCTCCCACCGCTCGTAAGCTTTCCCATCGTACTGACTCGTCTTTGTCCGCCATCAGCTCCATCACTCGGGTTTTGAGGCCAAGCTTCTCCAACTGTGTCCGGCGTTCAGGTAGTTCTTTCACTAGATGACCAACGTCATTGCAAGCAATGGCAAGGACCTGCTTATCCGAATCCCAACTTTTCGACATAATTTCGGCCAACTTCTTGGGAAGGGCACCATTGGACTCATCTAGAATCCGGCGGGCATTGTCCTTCCAGAACGTGGTGTTACGGTGGGGCGGAGACCAACGCAAATGGCCCGACTGCAGCTCCGCAGCATACTGATCGAATGTTGTTTGGGTCTTCGTGTACTCGTCTAGCGTCTCGGTCAGGGATTTCAGGTCCTCTAAGAGGTCCGGATCCGTGAGATGGCGTCCCGAGAGGTTAGCGAGAACGGAGGGAAGGCGCACAAAAACGGCGATTGGGAGGAGGCTTGTGCGGTTAGAGGAGAGAAGGTTGCTGAGAGTTGCGAGGAGGAGCCGGGTGGTCTTTTCCTTGGGAGACAGGCGTAGGAGGTGCGAATACAGTTGGATAAATTCATAGTCCCTGTTATGGTGAGCCAAACTCGAATTTATGTTCCCTCCCGAATCGCGTTTCGGAACACATACGCTTGTAGATCATCGCCGATCAGGCTGCCTTCAAAACTCAACTGCCAGATAACCAAAAGAACGCGGTACAATAATTGAAGTCCGACTCCGCCGGAAATGCCTGCCGAGTCCAACCGAGAACTGCCAGCGACGGTGCTGGCGCTGTTGCTATCCTTCGCCCCCGCAGCAGTACGCAGAATCTCAATCAAGGGGTCAACGGTTTCTTTTCTCTGCCTCCAGAAGATCTGTCGAGATCTGGACGTACGAAGTAGCGCTGAGATTTCTTGCACTCCAATATCTTGGAGCCCACTGTCCTGGTTCAGGGTCAAAGTAGACAGATAGGTATAGAGCTGCGGAAGAGCCTCTTCGTCCCGCTGTGCAGATTTGGAAGATTCGGCCAAGCTGAGCGACACCAAGTTGGTCAAAAAGGTGGAGGTGAGTAGGGGAATGGGGTCTTCGGCGTTCGTAGAATGACGCAAGAGGGGGAGAAATGGTTTGTAAGGGTCGGAGTGCTCGATTAAGGCGGATGACAGCGAAGGCGCATCTATAATAGTAGCAAAGAAAGCCCCGTCAGTACACATCCACCAGTAGGAGGGAAAGGACAAATAAGGAAGGGAAAACCCCCACCGTTGATGAGATCTGCGGCTAGGACCAATATATACTGTACAATATCGGTTCTCCTGGAAGCCAGTTCCAAGACGCTCTTCCCCCCCGATCCCCCTGCTAACAAACTCACGTAGCCCTGAAGATCGCCATCGATGGTTTGGCACCGCTGTTCCTTGCGAACCTTATCGACGGCTTTGATTTTCTTCAAATGGTCGTCTGTGATATTTCCAGCGCGGACGGCTCCCTCCCATGGGATAGGACGAGCGCGGATGTTGTTCTGCAGAGAGTTGAGGTAGGTGGGGGGCTCCAGGGAGATGGCTGACATGGTTTCGGACTCGAGTGGAGCCTACCAGAAGGGTGATTTGGGGGAAAGGAAGAAGAGGGGGAAATGGAGGGATGGAGAGAAGGAGGGCTGCAATCGAGGGCGTCGGGGATAGCAGGTCGTTGGTTCGGAGTACTAAGGCAGTAGTTCTTAGCTGTCCAGGAGACCAACGAATGAGGCAAAGCCCGCCAAGCCCCATTGTGTTGCTCCCGCTCTCGTCCACGCAAGCCAGCCCAGGATCTCACCAAACCCATTACGTGGGATTGATCTCTCATCTTCTTCTTTGCTGACCTCTTCCTTCATTCTCTCATCGACGGATTTATTCCTGATTCCTCTTATGGAATTCTGTACCAAGTTGTTTGTCCCTCGTTCTCGGAGCAATCTTCCCCTCATTGGCGCAGGCAACGGTAGGCAGCCAAGGCTTGTCGATCTGCTCCTTTCATAGTGACGAGAAACAACCACTGAATTCACCCATCATCGCCGCAACGCTCTGCCTTTAATGCGAACGGTTTGGGTGGATTTTTATACTGATTCGCTTGCCGTTCATTGCACGCTAGGAGCAAATTGGCACCATGGCACAGAACAGATGGAAAGTTGGTTCTTTTCTACAACAGGCTGTTGCCGGAGTCGAATCCAGATTGGATCTGATATTGGCTGAGGAGGAAGATAAAAAAAACTTACAAGCTAAAGCGGCTGCTGGGAAGGGAAAGCCCGGTGAGCAACCCGGTAGTGAGTTGCCCGGGACCTCCCCCCCGCCTGGAAATGCATGCCGAAAAACTAAGTAGCTTTAGACATTTCGCGCAGTTCCTCTGCGGCGCGCAAAAATGATCGCCTCCAGGAACGTCTCGCTCGCGCCGTGGTCAGATCGAACACCCCCAACAGTCTGGCTTCTCCGTCTCCTCCTAGCGGTATCTCCCCCATCGGTAGCCCGGTACTAAGCAATGGCGCACGTTCGAGTATGGATATCGAGTCGAGCTTGGGTTCACCCTCTAAAGATCGTATCTCTTTAGAGGATCCATCGTCAATCTCCGCAGCGATGACGGCCTCGAGAACAAGCTACGACTCTGAGAACTCGTCGCATATTTCTATGGATGTCCCCGCTCCTCAGGTTTCTACGGAGAGAAATAATGGCAGCCCATTACCAAGGGTAGAGAAAGGAAGTGATGAACACGGCACATTGCCCATTGCACAATCCACCATTGACTTGCTCGAAGATGCAAGCGATCCGCCACCCGATGACCAGAGTGAGATCCAGATAGAAAGCAAAGGCGCTGAATCGCAAGTACAAGAGGAAATACATGGGTACATTGAGCGAATTGATGCTCTGCAGTCGAAACTGAAGTACCTGGCCCAAGAGGCTGCTGAATCTGCCAGGAAGGCTGCGGCAACTTCTGAGCCTGGGAGCACCGAGAGACAACTTCGAGAGAAGGAGGAGAAGATCGCATTGCTACTCGAGGAAGGACAGAAACTTTCTAAAACAGAGATGGATCATAGATCAGTCATTAAGAAGCTTCGGCAACAGCTTACAGAGAACTCAAAGACCCAAACTGAGGCAAAAAGGAAGAATGAACGCCTCGAGAGAGATTTGGCTAGTATTGAAGCAAAAGCCAAACGCGCAGAGGCCGCAGAAAAGAGGGCGAATGGATCGCTTTCCGCCCAGATGAAGGTCGCACGCGACTTGGAAGCTGTCACCGCTGAGCGAAACGCGCTCAACCTGACAGTGCAGGAGATGAAAGGGCAGCTTGCGCGAGCAGTCGCGCGGGCGGATTCCGCAGAATCAAAAGCCCAGTCGGATGCCTTGGAACGGGAGAAACACCGCGCAGATCAACTAGAGGAGGATCTCTCGAGTACGAAGATTGAGCGCGACATTAGTGATGAAAAATCAAGAAGGGAAATTAATAGTCTTAAGGAAAAAATTGAGCAAGAGAAAGAAAAAGCCCGTGTGTTGGAAGCTGAGTTGAAAGGAGAGCAGTCTGTCCTGGAGAGTAAGATGGAGTCCCTTCGGTCTCGAGCCGAAGAAGCCTCTTCTGGGGTTTCTGGGGATGCCCAGGCCAAACTTCTACGCCAGATCGAGACACTCCAGACGCAGTATGCAGTTGCAAGTGAAAATTGGCAGGCGTTGGAGAGCTCTCTGCTTTCGCGGTTGGCGAATGCGGAGAAAGAGCGGGATGAGGTTGCCCGACGTGAGGGCGAGACGCGAAGGAAGATTCGGGAAACGGTATGGCCCCTCTACCTAGTAGAATATATCGCCGTCGCAATCGCAAACTTACATTCCATAGAACCTCATGGTGAAGAGGCTTGAGGAGGACCTTGAAAATGCCCAAGATAATGAACAGGATCTCACAAGCAAGCTGGAAGAGCGTTCACAGGAGCTACAGAAGATGGAGCAGAGGCTCAAAAAAGCCGTTGATGACCTCAGCGCTTTGCAAAGTGAGATAGTGGAGCAGAAGGCAGCCTGTGAGGCAACTTGGGCACAGAAACTGGAGGATGAGCGGGCAAAATGGCGGGAGCAGGCATTGCCCTCCATGAATTCCCTTAGACGAACCGAATCCCCAGTGGCGTTTAATCGTCGACCAAGCAATCTAGAAGCAGCCATGTCTTT
Organism: Aspergillus biplanus; assembly: GCA_027569045.1. Lineage (NCBI taxonomy): Eukaryota > Fungi > Ascomycota > Eurotiomycetes > Eurotiales > Aspergillaceae > Aspergillus > Aspergillus biplanus. The sequence goes on along the minus strand of JAPDEJ010000009.1, from coordinate 398,938 downwards.
GTCTGACTACCGTCCGACCAGCCGTCGATCTTCAGCAATACCACCGAATGCGTCACCCGAAATTGGCACTCCTCCACGGCAGAATTCGCTACCTGTCTCTGCCCCTCATGCAGTTCTCTCCCCTTTTCTTAATAGTGGACCGATCCCACCAGTTCCTGAGACACCATCTATTTTGTTCGACTCGGGCGAGTTCTTCAGTGGCTCGAGAACGCCGTCTGCATTTGGTGGTGGTGCGCCGACACAGCATTCGCGAGGGATCAATGATATTATCTCTGAGTCCACTGTTGGGGCAGGGCCATCGGTCCAATTGGTTGAGCGCATGAGCGCTACAGTGCGTCGGCTGGAGAGTGAGCGCGCTGCCTCAAAAGATGAGCTGTCTCGAATTACAGCCCAACGCGACGAGGCTCGGCAGCAAGTCGTCGATATCATGCGCGAGGCGGAGGAGAAGAGAGAATCGGATGCGCGAGTAGAGGAACTAGAGAAGAGACTGGAGGAAATCGACCAGCGGTACCAGACTACACTTGAGATGTTAGGCGAAAAAAGTGAACAAGTCGAGGAGCTCCAAGCTGATATTGCAGATCTCAAGAAAATTTACCGTGAGCTAGTGGATAGTACCATGAAATGAGACTTTCCATTGACAAGACTGCGGGTTTAAGTGAGGACTATGTATATGGGTATTCGTGTCTGTAGTAGCATTCTCGGGATTTTTTTCTTGTTTTTATCCTTCTGATTACGATTTAGACGATCTTATGTGATACAAGACTACTATTAGAGCGAAGTTTTTAATTGTCCTTCCCCGCACCTTGCTCGATCATTTATTTCATAATTCAGAATGAGAGGCCAAGGGTATCCAAGTGATTTGAATCTCGTCTGCATTTCGGAAACCAAGAACATGCACTTTTTACATTTCAATGCCTTCGTTTTCGGCGGTCTGTAGAATATAGTTTCGAACCTAAGCAAGTATTAGCAAACATAAACCACCATGAAAGGAGAAAGTGTGAGAATAACCTTCGCATCTGGAGCCATATCAATAGCCAGATTACCATTTGCATCTTTCTTGTTAACGTCGGCTCCTGCTTTCAGCAAGGCGATGGCTGCATCCCCATGACCCTCGGAGATGGCCTGGTGCAATGCCGTCAAGCCATCGATATCCGTCGCATTAACGGGGCTCTTTCCATCTTTGAGAAGAATCTGAATAATTGGTGTAGAGCCAATTGCAGCTGCGCGATGGAGAGGTAACTGGCCGCGCTTATCCTTCACCCTTGCACTGCACTTGTGGGAGATCAGGGCGCGCACGGTGGAGAGGTTTGCCTTGGATGTGGCAAAGTGAAGGGCGTTCTGGACGAGGTAAGTTCCAGCTTTGTTGTATTCGGAAATATTAAAAAGAAAATAAAGAAAGGGAGGCTGCCTACTTGACCGGTGACACTCTTGACGTTAACATCGGCGCCCTTTTTGAGGAGGAGGTCGATAATTGGATCTCCCTCGGCATTCTTCAGGCTGGCTGCTATCATGAGGGGGGTCCATCCCGATCCGTCCTGTGAGGATTGGCATTAGTTAAGGGACGGGTTCGGAAAGTGGTGGATGGGAGATGCACCTCGACGTCCGGGTCGAAGCTCTTTGTGGCTACTAAGAGCTGCACTATAGGGAGATGGTTGTATGCCACTGCCCAGTGAATGGGGAGACGATCGTCGTCATCTTTAGTAGTTGCTAGTTTGGGGTTGGCCTAGGGACCTGTTAGGATAATGAGGTCTGAAAGAAATAGAGTTGAAGATCCCTAGGTGATGGTATATAAATGCACGTACATTAAGCAGTGATTCCGCCACAGGTACTGGGAAGGAGTTAGTTGAAGAATATATTCGAATTGTCAATGGAGGGGTGGAGGGGTATACGTTTGCCCTCTCGAGCAGCCTCATGAAGAGGGAACTTTGCATCGTGGTCGGCATCCATAGGTACCTATCTTATTTTATATTTCAGTAGATAGAGCGAGCTCTGTATGTGCCGGAACTCGATGAAGGCGAGAACTCGAAGGTGAAGGGATCATGGATGATGATGTAGTACTTGACCTGTGAACGACCTATTTCCGTTTCATGCGTGTGTGATTGGCCAGATTCAATATCGACACCTGACGTCGGCCTGCATGCCTCAGGCCTAAACTCTCACCGAAAATCAACCACCAAAAAGAGCCGCATCACCTTCATTCTCTGTCGCTCTGAACGCTCTGGGCCGGTCGCTGTTGAACCTTAATCCTCCACGCCACTGTTTACAGCGCGTCGATTTACCGTTCGACCATCGCATATTTTTATGCTGCAAATCACAATTCCCCTTTAGTCCAAACTATTACAATCACCTTGTCTGGAGCCCGACACTCCGAAGGGTGAAAGCGGAAGAAAAGAGTCCATCACATTCACCCCTAAGGATTGTTAGCCCCGTGAAGGTTTTTTCAACCTTTTTCTTGATCCTCTCGATTCCCTCATTGTCCCGTCACCCGAGAAGCCACGCTAGCTCAGCCCGCCCTCAGCGAGCTACCCGAGTTTGAAAATACAATGGATGTCATTCCGTCGACTTCGCCCGGAGAAGCTGTGCGGTCGTCCGCCAAGCGGACGGCTGAGCTTTTTGGTGCAGACTACCTGATGGTCACACCATCTGTCGCTAACGGATCGATTGGCCTTTCCTACCGACGAAAAACAGAATACCAAGATGTCCAAGAACTACCACCTGTATTAGCTGAAAAGCAGGCCAAGGCAGCTGCCGAGCGCTCGAAACGACCAAGAATTAAAACACAAACACCTACCAGTGATAAAGGTGGCACGTCAACGGCTCTTGTAAGGAGAGGTCCCGGACCAAATGCGGGAGGAGCGGCAGCAGCGGCAGGGGCAGGAGAAGATCAACCTAAAAGTCTGATACAGCGACCATCGGCAACCCGGCAACAGCGACCTGACTGGCACGCGCCATGGAAGCTGATGCGAGTTATCTCCGGCCATCTGGGATGGGTAAGGAGTTTGGCAGTGGAACCAAATAATGAGTGGTTTGCTAGTGGTGCTGGGGATCGGACAATCAAGATTTGGAACCTTGCGACTGGTGCTCTGCGCTTGACGCTCACCGGCCACATTTCTACCGTCCGCGGACTGGCCGTCTCCCCAAGACATCCCTATCTCTTTTCATGTGGGGAGGATAAGATGGTGAAGTGCTGGGATTTAGAAACAAATAAAGTTATTCGCCACTACCACGGCCATCTAAGCGGAGTCTATACACTTGCACTTCATCCCCGACTCGACCTTCTCGTTACTGGCGGTCGAGACGGAGTCGCACGTGTCTGGGACATGCGCACTCGGAGCAATGTTCATGTTCTTTCTGGCCACCAAGGCACCGTCGCAGATGTGAAATGCCAGGAAGCAGACCCACAGGTCTTAACTGGCTCCCTAGATGCTACCGTCCGACTCTGGGATCTTGCCGCAGGGAAGACTATGGGCGTACTGACACATCACAAAAAGGGAGTCCGGGCTCTTGCCACTCACCCACGAGAATTTACTTTTGCCAGCGCCAGTACCGGGAGCATTAAACAATGGAAATGCCCTGGAGGTGAATTCATGCAAAACTTTGAGGGTCACAATGCTGTCATTAACACTCTTGCTGTGAATGAGGACAACATTCTTTTCTCCGGCGGAGATAATGGCTCCATGTCCTTCTGGGATTGGAAGACTGGCTATCGCTTCCAGTCTATTGATACAACTGCTCAACCCGGTTCTTTGGATGCAGAAGCAGGCATTATGGCTTCAACCTTCGATCGTACGGGGCTGCGTTTGATCACTGGTGAAGCCGACAAGACGATCAAGGTGTGGAAGCCAGATGATGAGGCGACGCCAGAGTCTCATCCTGTGACCTGGGCTCCTACCCTGGGTAGACAGAGATATTAGCTATCCATTAATATCTTCGTCCGTCTGACCTTCGTCTATATTTTCACTGATACAAAACCAATACCCCTTTGTCGTTTTGCGGACTCATGTCCCGAAATTTTGTTAGGATACTTATTCCTTAATACATGCACTTCTGGAGTTTAGCGTTGTGGGGGTTTATATTCTCGTCGTATTTCCGTCACCCTTTCCTTTTTATCGACTAGGAATTTGTTCCGGTGAGAGGACTCATGACATGAACTCGGCTGCTGGGTTTGGGTTTCTCTCTATGCACCTCTACTGTATCATATGGCCTGTAGGCAATGGATTTGCAAATCATAAAAGAGGGTATCATTTGATATTTAGTATAGTGTACATCTATTTATTAAAGTATTACTTGAAATGGTAAAGCACGCTGAATATGTTTTATGCTGAGAGGCCCATGGTGGGTTATGCATCACATATCCGTTCCAAGCCCTAGCCCCTTCGCCTCTATATCCTCTCGGAATGCAGCTCGGACGTCCTCTGCAGCAACTCTAAGTCGTACCTTCCCGCTTCGGTCACCGCGACTCGGGATAGCAGCACTTCCCCTTGAGGAGCCAGTTTCGAGAGCCAGGACGCCAGAGTTCATGAGCTCCATCGCTGCGAATCCCAACGCCTTAACACGAGCTGCATTATCACCGGAAAGCAAAAATTCTTTGATGCCGGTACCAGCTGCACCTGCGATAGCTACAGCAGCATCGGCAATTCGTTTAGCTTCGTCCATGACGTCGCCAAATGTGGATTCGGAGATGCCTGTCCGGCGAACTCGGGCTAGTAGAGCGGCTAAAAAGAGTTTTGCGGATAAGGGGAGGCAGCGGAGGGACTGTTGTAGGGGAGTGGAGGTTGCTTCTTGAATAGCCTGCTTGATTGTGGCGATGGTGACTCTCCCTGCTACTTGTCTTGTAAGGTTGTCTTTCTGTGGATATTCAAGCATGGCGTGCGCCGCAGATTGTTTGTTGGCGGCCCTGCCTTTCCGCGCAGGTATTTTGCTGGGTGTAGGGGGAGGAGAATCTGTAGTATCTGCGTCTTGGCTCATGGAAATGCGAGACTCATCAGCCTGCTCTGCAATTTCCACCGCTCGTCGGCAGATGTCCAAAGCACGTCGGGCATCGCCACTCACGGCGGCTACCTTACGACTAGCAAATTGGATAGCATCTGGGTCGACAATGTCGCCGGGAACATTCGCCAAGCGCGTGCTGATGATTTCCATCAAGTCCGTATGCTTATACCCGGGGAAGGTAATGCGTGTTAGACCAAGGCGGCTGGAAATCTTGTTGCTCAGTGTTCGCTCGGGCAGATCCATTGTGTTTGCAACAGCCAGTACAACGAGACGAGAGTGGCGGAGTGCAGGCCAATTGAAGAAGTTATACATCACCGATTGGTTTCTAGTTACCAGCTGATCTAGCTCGTCCATTAGAACGACGCATGACACCCGTCGAGGGGATGGGTGAGAAAACTCTCGTTCTAGGAGATCGAGAGCATGTGAGGGTGAGACTCGGTCACCCTTCAAGGCTTCCCAGAGCAACGAGTATGACTGATGGGGGTCTGTGACTTTCATTCCATTGATTTCGACAAATATAAAGTCATCCATCTCTTCCGCAAGAACTGCTGCGTTCAATTGGGCAACCACTTCGCGGACGGTGGCTGTTTTCCCGGTTCCTGGTGTTCCGGATATGTAGATACAAGTGCCCGTGCCTTCCATAATAGCTGCACTCAGATGACTATAGACCATATCGAACTCTGTTTTCCGGCATGGAAGGGATGTAGGAACGGTCGAAACGTGAAGAAGGTTACGTGCTTGGCGATATGGAGATGCGAAGTGGGAGGGTGAAAGGATTCGGGTTCCTAGAGGAGTGAATTCAAGAGGCTTTTTCACAACAATCCTGATAGAAGAGGTGATTAGCGTCTGCGTGAATGAAAAACTGGGCGGAAAAATTGTTACCTTCTATGAGACGGGGTAGCCAGGGTTTTCGGGCGTCGTGACTGTGGAGTAATGTTCAGGGAGGACACTTTCTGTCTTTTTCTTGGGGTAACAGGTGCAAAGTCATCGTCCTCCTTGGTATCAACATACTTTGATTTGATATTAGTATTAGTGGATATAAATCCATAGGCTCCAAAGAAAGAATATATAACTCACATCATTGTCAATCTGCTTGCGTTTCTTCGCTGCTTTCAGTCCATCCTTAATCATATCAATGAGCTGGAAAACTCGGTCCTCTTGGTACACGTCTTCCCATATGAATTCGTCAGTATATCTTCCCTGAAGTTGGTTGACGCCCCTACGGCAAACGATGCACTTGTTATACTCTGCCAATTCCTCCTTTCCCTTAGGTGGAGCTCCTTCAGGGTACTGCGCGAAAAAAGTATCCTTGGACATAACTTTTGCTTTTCCGTTGATTGACGTGAGGGGGTTGATATTAAAGTCTGCCGTTAAATACTGTTCGTTCGGCAAAGCATCGGTCCTTCTCTTGTTTCTTGTTGTCATAAACTCATCTGGAGAGGCAAACCACATGATATTGGCCGATTTGATAACCCCGTCTTCTTCATAATTTTCTTCCAAAAATTCTGTAATTATCCCCACCCAGTCCTTTCCATGTTCTGGAGATTTCAAAAGAACAACCTGGCCCAGCCTGCATTCAAAAGTTCCCATGCGAGCTCTGACGATCCTTCGCTGGGTTTTACTGGCAGGGCGCGACGTACGCTTTCTGCTCGATTTTGGGGTATTTGCTGGCGCATTCACCGGCGCCTCGCTGTTGCTGGTTTCGCCCACTTGGTCATTATAGATCCATTCCCATGGATGATCCTCATTACCCAATTCATCGTCAGAGTCCTCTCGAATTAGACCTCCCTTGGTCATCCATTGCTGCGCCCGCTTTTGCGCATCATGCTTACCAGACGGCTGGCCGCCGTTCTGATCTGTATCATCAATGGCCATTTATCTTATGAATAGATCCTGTATGTCGTAGGGGACGTTGTCGCTAAGCAATGGCCGATTCTCTGCAAAATACCTAGGTAGGGACCTCGAAAACGACGCGTCGGCATTAAAAAACCGCGTTTGTCCACTTTCACCTCTTTTGGGTGTAGCACGGATGTCATGTGATATTAAGGTGACTAATCTGAATTTGGACTAGTTAACTCGGCATAATCTCATCCTTACCCGAAATGGAAGGCTCACTGGGGTACCCAGAGTATGAGGTATATCCTCCAAACTCAGAAGGGCAGGTTCAATGGAGCCTTCCGACTCATAGATTAGGAAGTTTTTACTCTGGGGTATTGTTCTGTACAATTATATGCTTCGAATATACTATTTTCCTTCATATTGACCATGAAGAGTCTTCTCTTCTTTCATGAACAGATACAAACGAGCGTGATGCAGCTTCCCGAAACTGCTGCTCTCAGTGCCCCAAGCTTTCCTAAGCAAGACCAAGAAATTCACGGCTAGAAAGCCCAATTTCCTGTCACTTTCAAGGCCTCTCATCTTGTAGGCTTTCAGTGCAAAACAAATTATTGTTTATTCACCTTTCTTCCTAGCGTTAGCTTTCTTCCTCTACATCCTCCTCCTCCTCCTCCTCCTCCTACTATCTACATCCATGTGCTCATTCTATCAAGATCACACAGTTAACGACTTCCTCTTATAATCTATTACGCTATACTTTTCAAAAAAAAAAAATGGAGTGAGTTTAGAAATCCTTGGCTCGTACTGTGGCTGACAATGTTCTAGTCATGAAGCGTCAGGGGCACAAGGTAAAACACACAACTCAGTATTCCTTTTTCAAATCAAATGAGCTATATTTTATTATATTTAGCTTCATTTGCACTAGTTAACCTACCCCTAGAGTGGCAGCTACCGGGCTATGGCCGGACAAACACGAAAACCCGTGCATTCTCGTCGGTAGCTAGTCAATCACAAGCAGCGCAACAACCTCGGATTGCTATCGTTAAACCTGAGAAAAAAAGGCAGCAGCTTCCAAGCACGCCCGTGGTGATAGCCAATCCATCGAAGAATCCTGGAATCTCACGTGGGGGCCTTCGAGGAAGATCTCGTGGTGGCCTTACAGCTAGAGGTTTATCGTATAGAGCAGGGCAATCATCTCAGTCAATCCATCTGTTCCGGGACTCTCCTGCAAAATCAAAATGGAGGAATGGACTGGAACCCACAGGTGGGTACTATTCCCATCATATCACCTATACTCTAACGTGGTAATTCCGCAGCCTCGGTGAAACTACCTGCCGCCTTTGGCACATTCAAACATGAGTAAGTCTCGCACGGATCTATCTCATTGCTACAGCTATTTTCAACTCTTTTTAGGTTGTTAGCAGTTGCCAGAGGGAGGAAATTTTCGGGAGTACTGGGGCGAAACGAAGTCTTTGAAGACATAAGTCGGAAAACTGGAGCCTACGTAAAGCCTCCAGCCTATACTGACCAGGTTTGTGCACCCAGATTTTTAGTATTTGCGGCTACTAAATAGAGCGGTCCAGGTGATATATCTTTGGGGAGAGCATCCGCAAGTGGCAGCCGCTCAGGAGCATCTGCGGTGGTTAATCGCAAAATGCAACGGCCCATCCCAAAAAAAGAGAGCCGACTGGACTAAGATAAAATCGTATTCTGTCAGCAAGGAGGCAGACGCTGATTTTAAGGAGAAACGTGATATAATGATACATCACCTTCGAAAAGCACCTGATTCGTCCTCAGCCTTTCCTGAAAAAGTGAGTGAACCAAAACCTCTTCTCAACTACAATTTTGGATAGCTTATAGTTTTTGCTATCTACCAGCTACTTTTTATGTGGCCCAAGGATGGCCCCTCGTTGAACGAATCTCTTGGCCCTCAACTCGAAGCTTTAGATATTATAAGAGCCAAGTTTGGATGTCACCTGTTTGTTCCAAAGGATTTACCGGGCTACATATGTGGACTGGGTTATAATCATGATGATCTAAAGCAGATCGCACAGCGAATCCGGACCCTGTGGGGCGAGATTATTGCTAAGACAAACATAAAATCGAAGGTCTATATCGTCGAGCCCCCCAAGCCTGATAGCATGAGAAGTAAGATTGTGGTCAAGAAGCAATCCCACCTCCACAAAGCTACACTTCGTGGGAACCTACTCAATGGTCCCGAACAAGAAAATTGGCGGAGTCGGGTAGATTTGATCCAAAACAAAAACAACACTCGGATTCTGAAAGCTGTCGAAAACTCGCTAAGGGGTCTCTCATTCGTTAGAGGACACTTGCGTATGCGTGTCAACCTTGGTTCCTTTGTTTTGGACAATTACCAGATCCCAGATAATGATAAGCCATGGTATAGCTTCGAAGAGTTCAGGGAGATGCTACTCCATGAGCAAACAAAGGGTCGTCTGATTCCCGGGTATATATCACCAATGTTTATTGTTATTATTTCTTTTTTTTTTTTTTTTTTTTTTTCAAAAAATGGCTAACCCTGTTTCACATCGTAGACTGAAGGTTAGTCAGGGTGAGTTTCTTGAGCGGTGTTTCAAGGCCACGGATCTCCTCGAACCGTATGAGAGCACGTCAACTTCACTGGAGAGGGCCGACCTTGCATTCTCAGTCAATTTTGAATTTTTAGGGTCGGATAAGTCTATGCTTCGACTAGAAGCGGAGTTTGCCAGAAGTCCTGGAGCGCAAGACTACGAGATAACTCAACGCCGATGGTTAAGACCCCGTGCCAGTGGCCAGGCTGGGGACAAGCGATCTCCCTTGCAAATCGCTATTACTGACTTTGGGAGGCAAGTCAATAGAATCATAAAAGCTTGCTGAAACTAACAGTACTATTAGGTCTGACTGGCAACTTGAAATAAAGGCACTTGAGTTTTATGAAACCTCCTCGATAGATACTGCCCTTAAAACCTTTTCGCACTCTATCGGCTTTCGACGGACTGCCAATATCGACGACATTTCAGCCAGGCCTGAGAGGAAAGTGATTTTCCCTGTCTCAGCACCAGTCTCTCGATTTGTGGAAAAGTCTGCGATTCGATACCGTTTGAAGGGGACAAAGTATATCCTCGAGATTGCTCGGTACGATGAGTATGGTCGGACTGATGTGACTGGCCAGATCTCGGATGTTCCTTGCACATCCTGGGGTGCATCGATATTTGATCCTAATTGGGATAATCTGCTCGGCGGTCACGCTAATCTTTCAGTTGGCCATTCTGCAAAATATACTCCAAATCCGTGCATATTCTTCCCGAGTAAAAATCTGTCAAGCCTCGAAGGGAAGAGTCAGGGCTTTTGGGAGTTCATTGATCTGGTCAAGCAGGTTGCCAATCTTCTAGGGCCAACACGTATACCCTCTGAGCCCACCGAGGGTCTTGAGGATGTTGGCCGCAGAGCTGCTTCTACAGAGACATTTTTGTTGACCTCAGCCGCACCGAAAAGTGGAGCAATTGCAAGTCCTATATCGCCAACGGACTCGACGCACTCGACGAAGTTGATGAATGAGGATCTTGGCACCTTGTTCTAAGCCAGTTGAAACTTCTCAGTGGTTTTCCCACTCCTAATCTTTTTTTTTTTCGTCCTTGATAGGGCTGAGCTGTTTACTTTTTACGTCATGTTTTGCTTTGCAGAGCTTCAAACAAAATAAATTGTACCACAGCAATCTTCGTCGGGCTTTGCTGGGCTAAATGGGGAAAGGTGAAGATTTGGGGTTCATACGTGAGAAGATATTCACCTACGCCTAATTTGGTCTCGTGGATGGTGCGATAAGGTCAATTTTCTTTATTTCTATCCGCGGTTTGAGGGAGCCGATAATCAACCACCAGAATCTGGGATCCTCCAAAGAATGAACTTTTAGCCAGCTCCCGCAGTAGCCGTTGCCGAGGATGTAGCGCCTTCGCTCATCAACTTTTGTCTCAGGGCTAGCAATCGATCAGCTTTTTGGTTGAACCAAACTGAATATCAAGGAAAGTTTTCACTTACCTTCTTCCATTATTCTTTGCTGGGAGCTTTTAGTTTGCACAAGTTTTTCCAGTTCCGTAAGATTTGATTCCAGCTCTTTCACTTTTGCTTCATAGAACTCAATTGCTTTTGCGGCCGTCTGTTTAAAATGAGGAGAGTTAGTTACTTCCTTCGAGAGTGATCGGGGATAAGGCACCTTTTCAATGTAGAAACCTGTCCCAACATCCACAAGAACCTTCTCTCGATCCGTGAGCTTGCCCCGAACATAGAGGGAGCTCGTCAAAGGTACAAGAATATCATCTTTTCCATCCGTTCCCTTCTTCTTAGACCCAACCACACCCTCATTGATCGAGCGGACACAATCGCGGAATTTTGATTGCGCAGCTCGCAATTTCGTATGCGACGATGTCAAGTGTTCTAATTCGGACGAGAGGCGGGTTTGGAGGGCACGTAATTGCTGCGCAGAAAGGGAATTGATATTCACTACAATTCAACACCATCGTTTGGTTGTCAGCAGAGCCACGAAATGTGAATTGTTCTTTAGTTAAGTGGGGAAGCATTACCTGAATTGGCAGCTGGATCGGATTCAGGGGTATTTGGAGGAGGCATTTTTGTTGTATGGAGAGAGAGGTTTTATGTTTTGTTGAAACCTGCACCCCACTAGAGATGTGTTCCGCGGGATGGATGAGTTGCGCGGGGGTGGACCGGGATGGCGGACAGCGTTGATTCGAATTTGAGGGGGGTGTAGAATGATTAGGTGAGATAGGTTGTAGGGTTTGCTGGTACTACTAGCTTTGGGATATTCACGTTGATATATGTGACCCCCACCTTGGCCTGACATGAGATACTGGAGAGCTGGTCTATTTATTGCTCCATGAAAACGAATGAGGGGTCCAATGTGGTTAGTCAGCGGGCTGGAAAGCCACCTGTGATATTTTTGGTGTAGCTCAAATTTAAGAAGCAATAATTCATGGAAGGGATAAATGAAACATGCGCTTTCTTCAGTGCAGAGAAGAAATTTTGACTTGACTTATTTTAGTGCGAGAAACTGCCTTCAACTTGTCAAAATTGTCAACTGTGGCGTTCGGTATGGTCGAGCGTCATGACGAGGCAGTTTTGCGCCTTCAGTCGCTTGCTGACAGGTTTTCCTTCTCTCTCACTGTTTTTTGGTCAAGATGTTGATGCTATGCATGGCGAACAGCCTCCCTTCAAAGACCAGGTCCTAGCTCCTCCATCACATCGAGAATGATTGCCGTGGCTGGTGTGTGATGTGAATGGTCTGTGGCGCAGCAAGGCTGACTTGGAAAGGAATAGCCAGGTTCAAGTGTTCACAGCATTCTAATAATTATGAGAAGTATCTTTCTGATTGGTCCTTAAAAAATGGCTTTGCAGCGTTTCACTTCGTCCAGGGATATCCCCTTGAGCCCCTCAGATTTCTTGAATTATGATCAGACTTGGCCAAGTTCAAGATAGCTCTTCACAAAATTCCACAACCCCCCTCTTCCCCAAACGCTCATCTGGCATATTCTGAATTAATTTCTCACCGTATCATATATTCTTTCTTAGGTTCTCATACAGCCGTTGACGCCCAATATTCCGGCATCAAGGCTTGAGGGCACGGCCAAGAGTCGGAGGTAAAATCCGCATGGTTGTTCGGGATTACGGTCCATCTCTAAGACACCACAAGCAAAGACACGAGAAGATGAAAAGAAAAGAAAAGTACATACCCTTGCCAAACAATGTAAATCATAAAGGGTGCCACCAGAGAAACACAGTAGCCGCCCATGACTCCGAGTGCTGTCAAGAAAATCAAAACAAAACAGCCGCCGAGATCAAATTTGAAAAAAAAAAAAAGGAAAAGAAAAGAAAGCGTCATCACATCATCTATCAAAGGAATGGTAGGAGCCCAGTTTTGTTCTCAGTCTTTCGGTCAAGGCTTTTCGCCAGCGAAGGGGGAAAATCCCTCTCGTTGATCAAACAGGCTTAGAAGCGGCAAGAAGAGTTTACGTCCAGTTGTCTCTTCGCCCCTCTCCACCGCTGCAAGGTGCTTCTCTCGATCAGATGCCAGCTCTTCCCAGCTGACCCATTCCCACCCAGCGCATTTGTTTGGCTCCATGACCTATGGGAGTTATTTTCGTCAGCATAAATCGCTTCCACGGATGAAGTATATTTTTCCGATTCTGGGCAGAAGAGCGCCAAAGGGGAGAGGTAAGTGCTGCGTAACATAGAGAAAAAATCGAGACGGGGAAAGCTTCAAAATACTTTGAAAAAATCTGGGGGGGAACTCTCACTTCAGGTTGCGCATCAGGATCACCGTCTATCCTCGCGGCAACGAAAATCGTGATGTAATGCTTGTTTTCTGCCAGCATCACATCATTTGTAGCAGTGAGGTAGCGAACGTCTTTGATCTTGAGGTTTGTCTCTTCTTCCGTTTCTCTTATTGCACAATCTGCCCATGATTCATTGAATTCGAGATGGCCGCCCGGGAGACCACACGTACCTGATGAACTTGTTAATATTTCACTCAGAGAAGATGACATCGACCAAAATTTGGGAAATTAAAAAAATATATAGAGATAGTACCCGCGCCGTGGCTTCCTTTTCTTTTCCCAAGAAGGAACTTGTTATGGCGGTTAAGAAGAAAAACGGCGATCCCTACTCGTGGATGGGTGGGTTGGGGACTGCGGAAGTAGCTCAGGAACGAGTACATTATAGAATGGGGAGTTGCCCTGATGATGAAGAGGATAGTTGATGTTAAAGCAGGTTAGAACTTTTGGAATTTAGGTATTTGGATGTTTTTAAGAGAGATCGCCCCAAAAGCCTACCTCAAGTCGTGAGAACAGTCTTGGTTCAATTGAGCCTTATCAAGCCTTGGGCTTTCTTTCAGCCACTTTCGCACAGCCACATGTATAGAGGTAGTTAGATGGGAGTGCATTCTTTAAAAGTAAATAATAATAGTACAGATCAAGAAATTAAGTCGACGATATGAAAGATAGCCCTCGGGCTATAATTTCCTCAGGTTTGCCTGGATGAACTCCTTCAGACTGTCCAACGGCACTTCTTCGCGTATACCTAGCCGTCTGCATTGTACCTCCACGGCGCGTAGTTGCTTCTTCCATGCTTTGCCAACGATCAGGATTATGGGATACCCGATGAGGTCCGCATCGGCCAGCTTCCATCCAAATTGTTTGTCTCTGTCGTCAAGAATTAGATCTAGAGGATTTGCTGGGTCGGAAACCAATTCATCATAGACCTCTTCGGCGTCCTTCTCTAATCCCTTGGTTGGCACGATAATTAATTCATATGGAGCCATTGCACGGGGCCAGTTGAGGCCCTTGTCATCTGCCAGGCTGTCTGCTACCGCAGTGATCATCCGCGACACTCCAATCCCATGGCATCCCATTTGCATGGGAACGGTGCCTACGCTGCCTGCAGTAGCCTGAGAAGCTCCATCAACCACCACTGATGCCGCAAGAACGTCACTGTACCGGGTCCCCAGGTGAAATGTATGGCCCAACTCAACGGCAGTGTGCGTCTGCAGCACTCCTTGTGGGCATTTGGTGCACTTGTCGCCATCATGGACTTTGATGAGATTCAGCCCAGAGTCGGTGCCAGGGAAGCGATCTAGCCTCATATAATCTAGATCTTCCACTCCACACTCAGCCTCTTGTAGAAGCTCACTAAGCGGTGGGCGTCTGTAACCCCGCACGAGAGAGTCGTACAAGTCCAACACTTGCGGGCGCTGGGGATTTTCATCAGAAAATGCCTTGCAAGCCTTTACTTCTGCAGCCCATTGTTCTAAGGGGTTTTCAACGCTAATGTCAAGATCGATTTTAGCGGCACTGGCGATCGATTTGACGGCGTGAGAGTTTACCTCTCTCTCAATGGGCTCGGCATTGTTATCGTACATCGTAAATTTAGGGTACCAGCCGCGGAGTAACGTCCTCTTGTCTTTTGAAATTGCCAGCCAGAGGCCAGTGGAGATCGCAGGCGGTTTTTGAACAGAGCCGCCTTCGGTGTCAAACCCAGGCTCTGGGTTGCCCGAGGATTTCGCACCGGGCCCCACCCCATGAGCCTTGCCATCTGCAAGCTCCTCGTTATAGACATCATCACAGTGGGAGCAGCTGACAACGGTATCTTCACCCTTTGAGCTGGGGAAATGAAACTCATGGCTCAGGTTTCCGCCCATGTTACCGGAATCTGCCACAGCCATCAAATAGGGGATTTTGAGTTCGTCAAAAAGCCGTGTATAAGCGGCTCGCACTGACTCGTATGTTTTCAAAGCCTCATCCACACTATAATCAAAAGTGTAAAGGTCTTTCATGATGAATTCACGCCCCCGAAGCAGGCCTTGTCTTGGTCTTGGTTCATCTCTGTATTTTCGCGCTAGGGATCGAGTCAGCCATGGAATTGACAGTGATGTGAGTTGAGCTTACAGATTTGGTAGACCCGAAGAGGTAGGTCCCTGTACGATTTGACGAGGCTCCCGACCAAAGTGGTGATTTCCTCTTCATGAGTGGGGGCAAGGAGGAGCCGGCTCTCTCGTCGATCAAGGAAACGGAACACCTAATCAAACACTTTTAGTATATGCGTCTTATCTATAAAGCCATGTATATTACTTCTGATCCTTCCTTTAAGCGTCCAGATTGCTCCCATAGTTCTTGAGATGAGATGGACGATAGTGAAACTTTGGACGCGCCTAACTGGGGTCAATAGGTGAACAAATGTAGTCGAGGTTCCACGCGTGAAAAATACACACCTAGCGACCTCATATGCCTATCAATAAGACGCTCTAACTTCTCTTGCACTCGCAATCCCAAGGGCAACATGTGAAAAATTCCAGAGTACGCCTGGGGAACCAGATCAGTAATGGGCCACTGTTAGCTTTAAGCAAGCCGGACCAACCTGGCGGAGGAAGCCACCTCTTAATAGGAGATCATTTACATCCTCTAGAATTTTTTGTCAACGTCATTCCATTTGGGTCCAGATACCTTACCTCTTTGGCCTTGGATAATTTTCTTTGAGATGCCCCCTGTGGGGATCCAGAAATTGGATACGCGACTTCTTCCATCAGTCTGTAATGCATATAAATTAGGGCCTGGATGGATTGTAAATGGTCCCGGGTAATTGAATAACTCATACATGAAAATCACATCTGGATAATTGATGGTACTGCGGATTCCTCCAGTATGTTTGGTATGGCCTCAATAATCGGCCCGGTATTGGGCGACACCCAGATATCATGGATCTGTGAGAATCTCACCACAACTACACTTCGATCCACAACACGAATAGGCAGTAGACGGAATTATATTCTCAATGCCTCCGAATTTTTCGTCACAGCATCATGCCTTGTAAGCAATTCATCATATGCCTTGGCGAAATTGCTGTCGGGAATTCGGCGGTACGTTGCTCCGGCCGCCTTTCTTTTGGGGTGGCAGAAAAAAAAAATTAAAAAAGAAAAGGATTTGGAGGATCAATACACCTCGAACAGCCAAGGATTCGGCCATGGCTAAAGGCAAAAGAAAGGTCCCCTCCGGGCCAACCGGGGCAAATATGATGCCTGTTATGGACAAAAATTCTAAGCCCGGAGCTGATGGTTCTCGCCAACTGGAGGAAAGTGCGTTCGCCGGACTCCGCCAGAAGATTGAGCAGAAGTTGAAGGACGAAAACGGTGCAAAACAGAAATCGAAAAACAGCAAATCGAAGGCTACGCCCAAAGATGGCTCCAAGGTAACTAAGGAAGCAGCTATAAACTTGGGCCCAAAGCCAGGATCCAGTCCTGATAAAAACAAGGGTAAAAAGCGGGACCGCAACGGCGATGTGATTGCAAGAGAAGAGAAGGAGAGCCGGCGGGAGAGGAATTCTGCTGGTACACGCGATAAGGACGATGCTCTTCGACAGGAGATTTTAGCCCTCGGAGGAAATGAAGAAGATCTTGAGTTGCTGGCTGGAGTCGATTCGGAGTCTGAAGTGGAAGATGTCCCACAAAAAGCGAAAAGCCGGTCCGACGACGATGCATTAAGAAAAGAGTTATCGAGCATCTTGGCCGCCGCCGGGCAAGTTATCCCAGATGACATTGAAGATGCGCAGGTAGAGGAAGACGCGGAGGAGAGTGAGGATGTTGAAGACGAAGAGGAGGGAATTGAGCCTGGCGATCAAGATGAACTTTCTGATGGAAGTATCTCAGCTGATGAGGGCTCGGGCGACAAACAGTCTAATAAGAAGGCAAACAAAGAGGTGGTCCCGGAAATCGTCTTTCCCAAGGAGTATTCCAAACTTGTGAGTAGTGATGACCAGGTTTTCAAATAACTATATTGACCAGCGATGCGTATAGACCGTCCAGCCTAGATCCGACTGGTACATGACAGAACTCCCCTCCATTTCTACAAAACAGACTACTGGGCTTCCTCGTCACCTCGTAGACCGTGTACAGGCCTATGCTGTCTCCCTACTTGAAAAAGAGAACAAACAATACGCAGACGCCCAACAAGCGTCGGCCTCCTCGTCCCACAAATTCTACGCCACCATCATGTCATCTGGAACTCTCAGTGATAAGATTTCAGCGTTGACGCTGGCAGTGCAAGAATCCCCTTTGCACAATACGAAAGCACTGGAAAACCTAATTGCACTCGGGAAAAAGCGCAGTCGTTCGCAGGCAGTAGAGGTTCTTCGGTCCTTAAAAGATATGTTTGCCCAGGGTACGCTGCTTCCAAATGACAGGAGGCTCCGCTCATTCGCCAACCAACCGTCACTCGTTGCCGCATTCCAAGGGGCTGGCAGCAAGTGGACCCAAGGAGCCCCCCTTCCAGGTGGTGTTCAGGAGTGCCACCTGATCGTTTGGGCGTATGAGCACTTCCTCAAAGACCAGTACTTTGAAGTGCTCAAAATCTTGGAAGTGTGGTGCAATGATGAGATCGAATTCTCCCGATCCCGAGCAGTGAGCTATGTTTACGAACTTCTAAAGGAGAAGCCAGAACAGGAAGCCAATCTCCTACGACTCCTCGTCAACAAACTCGGTGATACATCAAAGAAGATTGCATCTCGATCTTCTTACCTGCTTCTCCAACTGGAGCAGGCTCACCCGTTGATGAAACCGACCATTGTTAGAGCAGTCGAGGAAGTATTGTTCCGACCAGGGCAAAGCCAGCATGCGAAGTATTACTCCATAATCACCTTGAACCAGACGGTGTTGAGCCTGAAGGAGGAATCTGTCGCGATCCAATTGCTTGATATCTACTTTTCTCTGTTTGTTGCACTGCTCAAGCCTCTAAAGGATATCAAACCCAAGCCAGGTAAAAATAACGGCAAGTTTGGTGGTAAAAGACACAACGGGAAAGACACAACCAAAGGCCAAGCGCAGACTGAGGAGATGCAAGACAAGCTTGTATCGGGGGTTCTGACCGGAGTGAATCGAGCGTACCCGTTTACGAGCTCAGACACGGAGCGGTATGTCCTAACAAGGCCCCCTGAATGATACCATAGCTAACATGTGGGGACAGGCTTTCCAAACACATTGATACTTTATTCCGCATCACGCATTCTTCAAACTTCAACACCAGCATTCAAGCCCTAATGCTGATACAGCAATTGACCTCCTCTCATCAGGTGGCCACTGACCGTTTCTACCGCACCTTATATGAGTCTCTCCTCGACCCACGAGTTGCCACGTCTTCAAAACAGTCGCTCTATCTTAACCTCTTATTCAAAGCTCTAAAGAATGATGTAAATACGCGCCGTATCAAAGCCTTTGTGAAACGTATTGTACAGGTCCTCGGGTTGCATCAACCCGCATTTATCTGCGGTGTCTTTTACTTGATCCGTGAATTGGAAAAAACCTTCAAAGGCTTGCAGGCCCTTTATGACCAACCAGAAGATGACGAGACCGACGAAGAGGAGGTTTTCAGGGATGTTCCCGATGAAGATGACGAAACCCAAGAACCCCCACCGGAAGCTGAGAAGCCCCAGAGGCGGGTTAATGGATATGATCCCCGCAAAAGAGACCCCGAGCATAGCAATGCTGATAAAGCATGCCTTTGGGAACTGGTAAGTGTTGCGCTTGTCTCCCTAATCCACTATATGGTGCACTGTTTTTTGCTAATATCTCTACTTCCAGCTGCCCTACATGTCTCACTTCCACCCATCAGTTTCTGTCAACGCAGCTCACCTTCTCGAACACCAGGCCATGAGTGGAAAACCTGATCTCACCATACATACTCTGACGCATTTCCTCGACCGGTTTGTTTACCGGACACCCAAATCGTCAGCGGCTACTCGTGGGTCTTCGATCATGCAGCCGCTCGCAGGTAGTGATGCAAAGGACCGGTTGGTGGCGGCGGTTAAACAGAACCAGCATGTACCTCTCAATTCGGAGGCATTTTGGAAGAAGAAATCCGAGGACGTCTCAGCCGAGGATGTCTTCTTCCACGAGTACTTCAACCGAATCGGAAAGGACAAGGACAAGGCCGAAAAGAAGAAAGCCAAGGACGTCACTGCGAAATATGAGGGAGACGAGGAAGATCTCAGTGATGCGGAATCAGAGATCTGGAAGGCGTTGGTTGATTCCAGACCAGAACTGGAAGATGCCGATGCTAGTGACGACGACCTCGATATGGATGACCTCGAGTCAGCCTATGACCAGGATGAGGGCGACGAGCCCGGAGAAGATGACGAGGTCATCTTCAATGATGAATCGGATGACGAGATGGAAGATTTCAACGAGGACGGAGTATCTGATACTGAAGAGCTACGCACAAAAACCAAATCCTCCAAGCCGCGGGCAACTAAAGACGAGGAGATCGAGGATGAGGATGACTTCGATATGGACGTATCAGATGAAGAGGCATTCATTGACAGTGACGAAGAATTGCCCTCCGACATGGAGCTTGGCGGTGTGGAACTCTCTAAGGAGGAAGACAAACCTGAGCGCAAGAAGCGGCGCAAACTCAAGCACCTGCCAACCTTCGCATCGGCGGACGACTATGCAGCTCTGCTGGCTGGGGAAGACGAAGGAATGTAAGAAGTTCTTTGGAAGCCGCCTTGTATCCTGGCCCCTCATTTTTCCCTCCCTTTCTAAGGCGAAATACATCGCGATACACTGTATACCCGATAAACATCCAAAATTTCAATATAACTTCCACTGTCACACTCGGACATGCCCGATCTTGTCAGCCACATTTTTGTAAGACACGTAAGAGTGCGGTAAGACCCCTTCGTCCTGCACATAGACGTCACCACAATTTTGCCATTAATCAGCAATACTCCTATATAGTTAGTACCTAGCATTATCCTTCCCCCCGGTAAACTTTGTTTCCACGCGGGGTGTAATTGGGGAGGCTATTTTGGCCTTTGGAAGGAAGAGACATAAATGACGTCATTAGGTGCGCCCCGAGAGCACTTGGCCTCCCGGAGACCAAATCCACGCCACAGCCGTCGATGGTGCCATCTGCCAGAGTTAATGTGTGCTTGGGGCTTGAGGCTTGATGGGTGGGTTTGACCTTGCGGAGATATTCGCCTACGATGAGCTATGGTTGAGGCGAGAAGAAGCGTTCGCACGTCCACGGCATGGGAGGAAACTCAACTTCACACCAATAAATCCTGCCAAAACATTT
Organism: Aspergillus biplanus; assembly: GCA_027569045.1. Classification (NCBI taxonomy): domain Eukaryota; kingdom Fungi; phylum Ascomycota; class Eurotiomycetes; order Eurotiales; family Aspergillaceae; genus Aspergillus; species Aspergillus biplanus. The sequence continues at coordinate 378,485 of JAPDEJ010000009.1, read as the reverse complement.
TTTTTTATTTTCTTGGTCGATGGAGGGAGCTCAAGGAGTCCGCTCGTGAAGTGACCAGAGTTCAAGGCTATTTATGCATGATTCATGATCAACACGATCACGAGGAGATAGGGCATGCATTAACCAGGAAGTTTATATCACAGCTAATGCAAGAATGGCTAATGTCTGCGAATGAAACGGAAAATTTATGCACTCGTGGTCGTCGTGTCCGCAAGCTGGGCGGACGGCCCTCTCCCAACTCCAAAGGCCAGAGCTCTCTGTCCGGATGCGGGATGGCCAGAATCAGCCAGGCTTGGGGCGTTTCCGCCAAGCTCTCCGGACGGTGCAGTGATTGGCGGTGGAAATGCTGGGTTACATGCAGATACACCAATAGGGGCTGTGTTAATGGAGCGACCCGTGGGTCACCAACCAGCGAAATTTTGAACGCAGAGTGGAAGTCTTCGAGGATTGCGAATAGCATGGACATCCATTACCTGTGTTCCTGAGGCCTGAGGCTATCTTGCCCCTTCCCAACTGTGGCCCATCGCGAGGGATCCATGATGGACTCCGTACCAACGAGGCTAGCCGAGCACGTCATGAAAATTCAGTTAGGTCTTCTTTTATTATTACTATTTTGTCGTTTCCCATAGGCTTGGTCCCTTTCCTTTCCCCCACCCGCGTTGCTTTCGATGTGATTGGACTCGTGCAATCGCAACCAGCTACAGTGATATAGTGGTTTCTTTTCTTTCTTTTTTTTGAAAAAAAAAAATAAAAAGAATTCTCTCGGTACGAGTTTAAGATCTGCTTTTTTTTGAGAAAAAAAACCCCTCACTTCCCATTGCTCCGTTTTAATTCCTATTTGTAGTCAGATGCAATGGGCCCATGGTGAATAATTTTTTAAAGAAAAAGTATTGCCCAGGAATTGATATCAAACCAGTCCCGTAAAATCACCACAAGGCAAAAGCTACTGAAACATCGCCCCAAGGAACCACCACGCTTGTTCCTTAGCTTGTCTTGGTACTCTCGGGCAAGCCTTGGTCGTCATCGCTTGGCTTTGCTTCGCTTTCTTGGTCTGGCTTGGTGCCCTCAGCCTCTCGTCCTGTCGGTTCTCGTGGTTGTGTGCTGTGGTAGGCTCAACAACCTGTTGCGACGCTCGTCATTTCCCCGTCCCAGGCTCTGATTGCAGCGCTGGCCATTGATCTCACCATCTTTGCCCACTAGCTCAGTATTCACCATCTTGCACTCTTTCGCTCCTTTCCTTTTTCCCCCCCTCAATTCTCCGCTGCCGGTCTTTTTGATTCTCTCTTGCAACACCTCTGAAGAATTCCCATCCAGATTCGCGGCATTACCTGGTTGTAAATTTGTCTCAAAAGTAAGATGGAGTTGCTTCTAATTTCATGCTAACGCTTCCCCTTCAATCCTAAAACTTTCCAACTGCACTTTACATTGTCTGCTCAGTCATCCCCTTGACTGACATTTGCGAACAGCCAGTTATTTGGGTTGAAACATCATCTCGAGGAGCAGTACATGCATTCAACGGCCTCCAAGTCTTCCTCTCTTCATACTCCCACGTCCTTCGACCTACGGCCCGTCCGCTCCACAAAATGGCGGGCTCCGAAGCAACCAAGACTGTCGAGTACGATCGTCGGTCTTCAGCGACTGAGGATTCTGCTGGTAAATCGAAGGACCTTGAAAGTCAACCCCAGGCACCCGGGGCCTTGTCCGATTCCGACTCAGGAGAAATTGGGCGGCAGATTGAGCTCGAATCGGAAAACTCGATCAAGTACAGAACATGTAGCTGGCAGAAGGTATTTGTGGAGAATTCCCTCCAAGTGAAGATATCCCAATTCTAACGAATACCGAATCGCGAACAGACAGCTGCGTTGCTCTTCTCGGAATACATCTGTCTAGCCATCATGTCCTTTCCTTGGTCGTATTCCGTCCTCGGTCTGGTTCCTGGTCTCATTTTAACCGTGTTCATTGCCATGACCGTGCTCTACACATCACTCATCATATGGTATGGACCTCATAAAATAGATACGTGACAAGACAAGGACTAACCCCGTTTAGGCGATTCTGTCTACGCCATCCCCATGTCCGCGACGTCTGTGACATCGGGCAACACCTCTTCTGGGGCTCGAAAATCGCGTGGTACCTGACAGCCGTCATGTTCTTGTTAAACAACACATTCATCCAGGTAGCTTCCTCTCGTAGCCTCCTAATCCCTTCTGGAAGGCGAGACCCTAATAATAATCTAGGGCTTGCACTGCTTAGTAGGGGCGGAGTATCTTAACACTATTACCGGCCATTCAGCTTGCTCCATTGTGTTTTCTTTCGTGACGGCGATGGTATCTCTTATCTTCTCGCTTCCCCGCACATTCAACACTTTGTCTAAAATCGCCACCTTTTCGGCTATCACAACATTCATATCAGTTATGCTCGCTGTTATCTTCTCCGCAATAGAGGATCATCCAGCAAATTACACTCCAGCAAAAGGTGACCCCATTTTCACCGCCGTTCCCGTTGCTGGAACCACCTTCGTTTCCGGTATGAGTGCTTTCTTGAATATCAGTTACACGTTCATCGGTCAGATCACCCTACCCAGTTTTATTGCGGAAATGAAAGAGCCCAAGGACTTTTGGAAATCTGTCACCGCTGTTACCATTGCAGAAATTATCGTCTTCAGCTTGGTTGGCTCTATAGTGTATGTGTACACGGGGAATCAGTACATGACCGCACCAGCCTTCGGGTCGATCGGAAATGAGGTATACAAGAAGGTCGCATTTTCATTTATGATCCCTACCTTGATATTCCTTGGCGTTCTGTACGCCTCTGTCTCGGCCCGTTTTCTCTTCTTCCGCATTTTCGAGGGCACTCGCCACAAGGGCAACCATACCGTCGTGGGCTGGGCAAGTTGGGCGGGGATCCTAGCAGTACTTTGGGTTCTGGCATTCATCATTGCGGAAGTCATCCCTTTCTTTTCTGATCTTCTTTCTATCATGAGTTCGTTGTTTGATTCATTTTTCGGATTTATTTTCTGGGGCGTTGCATATCTCCGCATGAGACGCGAAGACTACGGACCAGGATTCTACAAGAACAGAGGCATTCGCGGCTGGGCCGGCCTAATTGTTAATGTTGGTTTGATACTGACCGGCCTCTTTTTCTTGGGGCCTGGAACCTACGTAAGTTACTGCTTCCTTTCGCTTCCCACACATGTTCTTAACGTCATATTACCGCAGGCATCCATTAAGAGCGTGATCTTGAACTATGAAGCTGGAACCGTGGGAAGTGCTTTCAGTTGCGCTGACAACGGGCTTTAACGATAGCACAATATGTTCGGCCATTTTCGAGTTGCAATATTTTTTGTTCATTTTCCCATTATGCTGTTTTATCCACGAACATTTGCGGAGGCGGATCTTTTTTATGCATACACAATTAACAAACGGCCCTGGTGGTTGGCGATCTCCGATCAAGAATTAAGGGTGGCTCGGGCGGGAATCCTTAAACCATTTCCTTTCTTCTGCTGGGTGACTTAAGGGGGATCTTCACTTTTTTACTGAACCAATGCAAATACTGCAGCTTCGAGCAAAGAAGCTTTCGTGGGCCTGGCAGGTCTGCGGCAAAAGGCTGTTTTGCAAATCGGAGGACCACACGTCTCCGAATATGGAGCCGAGGAAGAAAACCGTCTGCGATATAGCAGACGTCATAGCAAGTAAATCACTGCTTATCTCCCGCTCTCATCAGAGACACGAGATGATACGGCGGTGCGAACTATACATAGCATATGATAGAACATTAGATGACTATATACCACTAGACTAGAAGGAAAACGAAGCCCCAGCAAGCTTCTTTTCCATCCTCAATATGTATTATAACATAACTAATCATGAATATCTTGGAGGGGAAACACGGAAATTCCCGCGGAAATTGCCCTATCGCCACGTGACTTTACCGGTCCCCTCACGAAGCTTTCTCGGAGTCAAATGTTTTTTTCTTTTTCTCTCTTTTTCACCTCTTATTCCGCATTTCTACTCTCAAATCCGAGTGAATTATCAATAATGTCGGCTGTACGGACCCTGCGACGAGGTGTTAACCACCTGGGATCGAGATCTTTCTCTCAATCAGCCCCCATCGCCGGCAATGGCATCAAAGGCCTTGTCCCGCACCAGTTTACTTCTCCGCGTGGTACTCTCCGCTTCCCGGCTGGTGGACGCGTTCTTCGCTCTCTGGCTACCATTGTGCCCTCCAATGGTGGTGTGCGGTATGCCTCATCTTCAGCATCACCTGCACCGCAGCGAAAGACGCAGCTCTATGACCTGCACGTCGCCAAGGGTGCGAAGATGGTCCCCTTTGCGGGGTTCTCCATGCCCCTGCAGTATTCCGATCTCAGCCACGTAGAGAGCCACATGTGGACCAGAGAGAAAGCGAGCTTGTTTGATGTGAGCCATATGTACGTATTATATACGGCTCTTTTGCTTTTTTGGCCCTAGAAGACTTTATGCTAATTTTTCTTGTTCCAGGGTTCAACATCAGCTGAGCGGGCCAGGTGCCCTAGCTCTTTTGATGAAAATCACACCCTCCTCTCTCGACAAACTACAGAACAACCAATCCCAGCTCTCCTGTTTGCTTGAGCCAGGAACCGGAGGGATACTCGACGATACCGTCATCACCCGCCGTTCCGAGGACTCCTTCTACTTCGTCACCAATGCCGGCCGCCGTGACGAGGATCTGGCCTTCCTCGGTGCCGAGATCGAGGCCTACCAGAAAACCCACGGCCCTGAAAGTCTCAAGTGGGATATCCTTGAAGACCGTGCCCTCATTGCACTCCAGGGCCCCGAAGCCGCTACTGCTCTCCAGCCCTTCATCCAGGGCGATGGTCCCCAATCCGATCTCAGCACCCTGTACTTTGGCAACTGCCGTGAGCTCTATCTCACCTTCCCCGACGGCTCGCGTACAGCGCATCCCCTCCTCATCTCTCGCACCGGCTACACCGGCGAGGATGGTTTCGAAATCTCCATCCCCACTGAAGGTGCCACCGAACTCCCCGCCCGCGTGACCGAGCTCCTCCTCTCCAACCCCGACCAGGTCCGTCTCGCCGGCCTGGCCGCCCGGGACTCTCTCCGCCTCGAAGCCGGCATGTGTCTGTACGGTCACGACATCTCCACCGCTCAGACGCCCCCGGGCGCTTCTCTCGGCTGGGTGGTTGGCAAGGACCGCCGTGACCCCGCCAACCCCTCCTTCAACGGCGCTGAAACCATCATCCCGCAACTCGCCTCCCCAGCCAAGACCCTCAAGCAGCGCCGCGTCGGCTTCACTGTCGAGAAGGGCTCTCCTGCCCGCGAGGGTGCCGTCGTCGTCGATCTGAACGATGAATCGCGCACCCCAATCGGTGTCATCACATCCGGGCTGCCCAGCCCGTCTCTTGGTGGCATCAACATTGCCATGGGCTACGTCAAGTCTGGAATGCACAAGAAGGGCGCTGAGGTCGGAGTCTTGGTCCGTAACAAGCTCCGCAAGGCGACTGTTGTCGGTATGCCCTGGGTGGAAAGCAGGTTCTATCGTGGAAAGATCTAATCTTTTTTTTCTTTTATTTCCTTTTCCTTTTTTTTTATTCTGATCAGTCGTGGTGCATTTTATGCTATATGTCGTGATGAAGATTTCTCTGTATATACTACGATTCCCCTTATTTTGCCCTAGACTTCGCGATACGAATTCAACCCATCTACACACTCGGCGAGCTGGTGCTTTTGACCTTTTCATTTTGTTCTTCTCTACCTTCAACGGATCCATAAAAGCGCGATAATACAACGCTACCCAAAACCCAACCAGTTTCTCCGTCTCTTTCTTTAGTTCCCTTTTTTTTTAAAAAAAAAAAAAAAATAATTAAATAAAATAAATTCGACGCATACATCTTAAGCACGATTTTCTTTAAATAATCTCGACTAACCTCTTGCTCTATACTCAATTCAAAGAGTCCCATGTATCATAGTTATGTCACGTGTTCTTATAGACCCTAAACTCTTTGCTGAAAACCGATATTCCTAGGTTGGGCACGTAACCATCGCTCATTCAAACCAGTTTTAAAGATAAATCCTCGCTCCTCGACAACGAAGGTGGGGTATCCTCATCTCTTGTGCCCCACTGGCTCTCATTTTGTCCCAAAACAAGGACCAGCTCCCTTCCCTCGGTGAAAAAATCATGACCGATCCAATTTTTATGATACGCAACACCATCCAAGGTTGCAGACTGGATGTAAATATTCTTGTACGCAGCATCGAAATTGACGGCACGGATTGCCGCTGTGCGGCCCGTGACTGGTGAGGTAATGCACACGGACTCGAAGAATGGAGCTGTAATCAGGTACACATTCTGACCAGGATTTGGGAATAGGCCCATCATAGTCATGGCGACAAACGAGCCCATGGCACCCGAGTCGTCATTGCCTGGCAAGCCGCGAGGGGTCGGGCTAAAGTAGCGCGGAATATAGAAATGTGCGCGAGAGGTGGATTTGGCAGGGCGCCCAGCATAGTGGTATTGAAACACTGTGAGGAAGGACGGTTCGTTCCCAATATACGTAATTCCTTGATCGTGGAGGTAGTCGAGGCGGCGCACAAACTGAGATGCGCCACCGAGGCGGATGATCAAGTCAGCCATATCATGAGGGACGAAACTGAGAAAATTAGCAACGGAGAAGCGCGTTAATGTGGGTGGAGTATACAATTGATATTCCCAAATGCTAGACTCAAAAGTTTCTGCAGCGTTATTCTGCAGGGAACAAGACCTTCCGCTCGTGTCGATGTTTGAGCACGTTATTGGATCCTGCCATAGTTCCCAATTATGAGTAACTTAAAATAAATTGACCATTTACCATTCTTACCTGAAACCCCCATGTACCATTTAAGTACTTGGGCTGAAAGAACCCTCTGAAACCCGTATCCTCACCGGAAATAACTGAGGCCTGATCTTCCCGGAAAAGATGCCTCCAAAATCTTGACCTTCTCTCGAATTTCTCTGCGTCTCCTGTTTTGTCGAGACCGCGGGCCAACTGTGCAATAGCGAAATCATTATAGGAGTACTCCAAGGTGCGAGAGATGCTTCGTGTCATAGTCCCAAAGCCCAGATAATCAAAATCTTCCACTGGAATGTAGTTGAGTGACTTCCAACTAGCCAATCCTCCTCGACCCTCATTGGACCAGTCATACGGCTCTTCCTCTGCATCTTTTTGGACAGCCAAGTATCCCGATTCCCAATCTATGCCATCAGAAACACCCTTGACGTATGCATCGACAAGGACAACATCCGCATTCGATCCACCTTGTGTAAAACCTGGAGCTTGTGAGTGCATTTCAAGCCGATAGCCCATTCAAGCTCTTACCTTTGCAGAGAGACATGCGACAATCTGGGAGCCATCCTAGATGGCGTTGGGTATCGATCAGTGATCGAATCATTCTCGCCACCGACGAAGGGTCCACAATGGTCAGAAATGGTATTTGTGAGCGGAAGGAGTCCCAGAGACTAATAATTGATTAGAGGAAATTTCCACGGAAGACAGCCGCACGACATACCAGTAAAAAGAGTCAAAATATGGCTCTGTGCTCTGCCAAAGCGGATTTTCTCCCGTGTAATCCTGCGGGTTTATCATAGTACGATAGATGCCACTATAAAGGTTTGTCAAGACTGACGAGTTGATTCCCTTTCTCGACACTCGGATAGGGGATAGCTTCTCTGTCCATAGATCGACGGCCACAGTTCGGGTAGCATCGAAATCGAACCCTGGAATTTCGTCTTCTGCATTTCGGCACGCCTGTGTACTATCAACGAAGCTCAGGCCCACCCGCGCTAAAACTATTTGATCGGACCGAGGGTTGAAACGGACAAACCCTCCAGCCTTAGATAATTATCAGCTATAGAGACAACAGGGCCTCATGGGGAAAACTGACCGGGAGCGGGTATCCGTTGATACTCCGGGATACAGTAATGTGCTTGGCAGCGGTACTCGCTCGAGAGTTAACAAAGATTCCATTATCTCGGATCCCTGCGTCACTCTGAAATTCAACACAGAAGTAGGGAACATAGGAGCCACTGCCAAAGCTTGGGAGAAAACGCGCATGGCCAGTCAGGCGACCCGTTTCTGCATCCACTGAGATAGAGCCGTTATCCTGTCTGGAATCTGAGAGGTCGGTAAGATCTAGCAGGATTAATGGGCTTGATCTCGAATCAGCCGCTGTAAAATGGAAGCGGAAAAGTGATGAGTGGTGGGACGTGGTCATGTCCACCTTTATTCCTGAAGCCATGGTCAACCCAAAGTACCCAGGGCTAGCTACTACAGATCCCTGGTCATATTTGGTTTTCCTCTCAATCTTTGGATAAACGCATCCGTTCACATCATCATCCTTGCAAGATGTGTAGGGGAAGAGTGGGAAGTTCCCAAGCGACGGACTGCCGCCCGTCCCAGAGTCATGTAAACTAGAGAACCCGGTGATATTGCTGCCATCAAATGCAAAACCCCCTTGATTGTTTTGAGAGTCCGTATCGGCTACGGCCTTAGCCATGCCGTACGGGAGTGACGCGCCCGCAAAGACATTACCTTCATTGTAATCAGAATCGAAGACGCAATTTTAATGGGAGGAGTCACTAGTCAAAAGGAAAATGGGGTCAAGTACCTCCATTGGCACTTCCAATGAGTGGATCAACGTATCGCAAAACATCATAATCTTCAAGAAGCCCAGGGGTAGAACTTGAAGATCCACTGCATTGAACCGTGGAGATGGTCAGAAGGAACACAATAAAGCTCCGATGAGCCATCGAGAATGACAGAATTCGATAGGAGAATAAATAGATGTATAACCACCCAATTATCGCGTCACTGATCGTGCTTGGAAGAGAATTTTCTCCGGTATGCGGGAAACCATCTGCACGAGGCCAGCAAAGGGACAAAGGAATCTCAGCCTCCTCCTAGTTGCTTCCCCGTTGAGGGGCATACAGCAGGTGTATCGGAGCTAGGAAGGACATAATAGGCCTAGCAAGTCACAACACTGGACGCCCCTGATGATCAGGCGACGGGACCGTCGATCAGGCGCCAAGCTTGATCTTATTGGGACATCCAACTCCCGCATCGCGAGACTGCATGATGCAGGGGCACGAGAATTTCCATTGCAAAATATAAGCGTTTGCAGATTTTCTTCAATTCGAAGATCAAGATGGTTTATGAATTCCCAGTCATTGCCAACATATTCCAAAATCGTATTGACCGAAATGAATACGCGTCGAAGAAAGGAGAAGGTGGAAAAGGGAAAAAAGCAAACATAGGACCGCCTCCAGGTCGGTCGAAAGAAAAGAAGTCGTGCTTATTTGGAGGTAGGGCAGTTTCGCTATGTAGGAGGACTTCATCCAGTTGGCCGAATTAATAGAAAGAATATGGGTTCATAATTCAACACGAGATCAATGAAATTACTGTATATCTGAAACCACACACTTCCTTTTTGCAAAGAGCATGTCCATGTTAGGTAGATACTTGCCTACTCAGCCCCTACCTAGGTACATTGATAGGCATGCATGCCCCTAAAAAACACGTACGGAGTACCTACAGCACATAAATTTCCAAGGCTTATTCTTAAGATAGGTGCTTAGCGAAAATTTATGCAATGTATCATTATATGAAGATTTCTCTCTTTTTCTAGACCATTTATGGGGTGTCGTACTGAGATCGTGGATTTATGGCAAAGGGGTGTACTTATGTAGGTTTAAATAGACAGTGGGGAGTAGGGACAACGCTGAATGGTACTTGGTAGTGTGCTCAAGATATTTAGTGATTTATTTATTATTTATTCAGGTGCATGGATACCCAAGATATTATTAGCATTATTTATGTTGGGTTAACACACACACACACACACACACACACCATGGCATTAAGGCACGAAGGCACCACATTATTCCGTTGTCCTCTCAACGTCGTACATGACACAAGCAACAAAAAATCCACATACTAAAAATGACCCCAGCAATCTCTAGCATATCAATTCTCCCTCCAACATGAATTCTTCAAAAAGAAAGCAGAATCCGCGGCATATTAATAACAAAAAACAATCCCATCAACTTCAGTTCTCAACCATTTTACTTTTCAGCATGGTAAGCCGAGGTCCTTCGGAAACTCCACTGCACCACCAACCAATCACCACATGGGTCGGCGATTGAACCTTCTCCGTCTCAACATGGAAACTCTCCAGAAATGACCGACAGGTACCAGGAAGATGAGGTGAGCTGCCAGGGATTGCGTCTTCGACATTCCTTCACCACACTCACTATTCATTAACCTAGGTTCCTTTGCCTGTCTCTACGTCACTCGTTCGATCTTTTTTTCTATTCGTTCTTTCTTCAATCTTTTCCAAGTCCAATCTCCGAGGCCAAATCTCTTGAAGTCCAGCCTTGTTCGCCATGCCAGGGGTCCCATCCTCAACCTTTCTTCGGGCAGTCTCCACTGCTTCCAGGCTCCGTGTTTCTGGCTCTGCTACAAAAGCCCAGGGTCTCGCCGTGCCTCGCCTGAATTCCCTGACCCCGTTCTCTCCCCTCCGTCGCTATTCCACTCCAAGTGAGCGCTACCCCACCCTTTATCTGACCGATCCGCGCCGGGGTTCAGGAGAGCTAACAACTGAATATCTGACATAGGTAACCCGCGGCCTCAGAAGTCCCAGTCTCGCCTCCGACGCTTTGTAGGATTTTCATCGATAGCGGCCCTCGCATTCACTGCCGGATTATTATACCAAACCCAAAAAACCGTTTCTCGCATGATGACGGTCACACTTCCCACCGACGAGGAGACCCTCACCGCATTTACTCCCACTGAGGAATTCGCCCAGGAGGTAGATAACCATATTCGTAATCATCCGCTAGCAGTATCGCTTCGAGAAGACCCGGACTTCGTCGAGTCCCGACCTTACTTGAAGATTCCGGAGAAACTGCGTTTGCGCAACCTCACTGCCGGTACTCTCTCAAATGCCGATGGAATCGTTGTTCCGCCGTATGTTTTCTGCGAGGAGGGAGGTAAGAGCTTAGTTTCCATCCTCTACCTCGGGCCTAATGTCTCCGGTCATCCGGGAATTGTTCATGGCGGCCTTCTAGCTACACTACTGGATGAAGGGATGGGGCGCTGCTGTTTCCCCGCTCTGCCGAACAGGGTAGCAGTGACCGCCAACCTCAACGTTGATTACCGAAGGCCCGCCATGGCAAGCTCCTATGTCGTTTTGCGGGCAGAGACGGTGAAGGTCGAGGGCCGGAAAGCCTGGGTGGAAGGACGCATTGAGACTCTCCCTGAAGATGGACAGGAGCCAGTGGTCCTTGTGGAAGCAAAGGCTCTCTTTGTAGAGCCTAAGCAGGCAGCGGTATGTTATTATCCGGATATTTTTCCAAATTGGAGCTGACCAATATGTCCCTCGGGGGGTAGGTTATGTCGAGTCTTTACAAGGTTGCCAATTAAACCGAGATCCTGTTTATATTGCTCTCGATTGGAACCGGAGAATATGGAAGACTGCATATTTGTAAATTCTTAGATTTATTTGGGCGCACAGACGGAGGGAATCATTTTCGACATACTACTGTACATACCGTTTATTCATTTCGTAGTTTAGATTGTCAGGTTTATTTCGGAAACGACGCCCATGCACAGGGCAAATTTTTATTACTCTTAATTCTTGAGAACGTTGAAACTTATTTTAAATATTGTCGCGCATTCCTAATCGCAAAATACCGGTGCCCCAAGGGGTCGCTCTGGAGTAGCGTCAGTTTCCCCGACCGCCTCCGCCAACCTGCCGCAACTTCGGTGTCACTCAAAGCCGACAACTCGACTACATCACCCATCACTCCTCCTCACCCCGTCTTTCCTGTCCCGACTGCCTCATGCCCGCTTGCTCGAGCGGTGCAATAAGGTTCTTACTTTTTTAATTCCTCTTCACCCTACTCTTTTTATCCGACCGGGCACCATGTCTAAATCATCCAAGTATCTCCTTGTGTCGCTCCCCACGTCCGTCACCCCCTCGCACCACCGAGACGATGCCCTCGACGCTATTTCCGCTACCGTCACCCCAGAGAATGGGTCCGTAGCTCCTTTCCCCATCCCGGAGTTCAAAATAGGCACCCTTGATGCGCTAGTGCAGCAGGCCGATGAGCTGGCCAAGCTGGAGGCTGCCTGTCAGGGTGTTGTGGGCAAAGTCGCCGATGCGTTGAAGAGTATCCTGGAAGGGGATGAGGCTCAGATTGATAAGATGAAGGCTGTGAATGACAGTATGTCTTTATTGCGAGCCTGGAGTTGTCCCTGGGATGGACTGGTATTAATTTCGTGAGGGCAGAACCTGCGGATCAGTATCTCCGAACCTTCTCATGGAATAAAGTCAAATACCGCGCCGATAAACCGCTGGCGGAATTAATCGATCTTCTTCAAAAGGTTTGATCTTTTAGCTCCCCCTTCTATTTTAGGATCTTTGGTCTCTCATTCACCCGGAAGATGGAACGAAAACTGGGTTACAAATGGTATCTAACTACTCGCAGGAGGCAGCTAGTATTGACAACGACATCCGCTCAAAATACTCCCAGTATAACCAGGTCAAGACTAACTTGGCTACCCTCCAACGGAAGCAAACGTGAGTACCCCCGCCTTTAAAGCCTCACCCATCCCAGTATTAACTTACTCTAATCATCTTGAGCTAATAATTCTTCTCATCAGAGGAAACCTATCTACCAAATCCTTGGCGTCAGTAGTCGACCCCCGCACCATCGTTCAGAATTCCGAGTACATCGAGACACATCTTGTCGCCATTCCTGGGCAACAAGTAAAGGAGTTTCTCAAAACCTACGAAACCGTTGCCCCCATGGTTGTTCCGCGGTCCGCAACGCTCGTCGCGTCGGATGATGAGTTTACCCTCTACGCAGTCACCACGTTCCGGAAGCACAGCACCGAGTTTGTCCACAAGTGCCGTGAACAAAAATGGATTCCTCGTGATTTCAAGTATGTGGAAGGCGGCAAGGAGGAGGAACGCAAAGAGGTCGAGCGAGTTGGCGGTGACGAGCGCAAGCTCTGGGGCGAGACTCTCCGGCTTGGGCGGACAGCGTGGAGCGAAGCGGTCATGGTATGGATGCATGTGTTGGTCCTTCGGGTGTTTGTGGAGACTGTTCTGCGGTATGGACTTCCGCTGGACTTTGTCTGCACTCTGATCCGGGTACGTATTTGCTCCGAACAAGATGATTGCACTTTCCTCCCAAAGGTCTAAAAATGAGCGTGCTGATTCTAATGAAAACCTTAGACCCCAAGCTCAAAACAGGCCAGTAAAGCGAAACATAACCTCGACGAGAAATACTCCTATCTAGCCGGGAATGCATTTGGCCGAGACAAAAAGGGTCGAGTCAAGAGGGACGATCCCGGTGAGATGCACACGGGTGGTGAAGGTGGTGGAGCAGAATATACGGCCTACGTGTACTACGAATTCGAATTCAATTGAGCCCAGTTGATTCCGAGCGAGCTCTTCAAGGGTGTGAAAGAGCGTTCGTATTGTTGATATTTTCTTTTTTCTGTTCCACCTGGTTGGTACCCAGTTGTATACCTCCACGGATGTCGGTAGCGTACATATTATATTTTTACAATTTTTTGATATACTCTAAACATTTTGATACTATTCTAGCATCAGTAATATAGAGCACATTATAAGGAAATATTTTGTCTTCCTCCATTGTAAGCACAGACATTTGGTATAGAGCAATCTATCTGCACGTTTCAATTCTATGCGCAAAAAAAGATATCAAGCATCAAGCGAGATTTGTCCAATCGCAAAAAAGGAGAAGGAAAGTATATCCAAAAAAAGAGAGAATGAACCAAAAAAAATTAACGCCCACTCGTTTCCCGCTACTGGGCTTATTTTTCCAAGAAAAAAAAACCCTATTTACTCCTTCTTAGGCAAGTACCCCTGAGCATCAAGGTACTCGATGATCTGCTTCACAGCATCCTTAACGGGTAGATCAACGTTCTTGATGTGCACCTCAGGCTTTTCAGGAGCCTCATAGGGGGAGCTAATGCCGGTGAACTCCTTGATGACACCCTCGCGGGCCTTCTTGTAGAGACCCTTGGGGTCACGCTGCTCGGCAACCTCAACGGGGACATCGATGAAGACCTCGACGAAGGGCAGACCGGTCTCCTCACCAGGGGTGGGGACCTCGTGGAGCTGGCGGGCGGTGTCACGGTCCGCACGGAAGGGCGAAATGAAGGAGGTGATGGCAATGGTGGTGCTATCAGCGAACAGCTTAGCGACCTCAGCAATGCGGCGGATGTTCTCGACGCGGTCCTTGTCGCTGAAACCAAGGTCTTTGTTCAGACCGAAGCGGACGTTGTCGCCGTCCAGGCGGTACGCAGCGACACCGCGATCGTGGAGGAGCTGGTGCTCCAGCTCAACGGCGATGGTAGACTTGCCGGAGGCAGAGAGGCCGGTGAGCCAGATAGTTAGGCCGCGTTGGTTACGGAGGGTGCTGCGTTCGGTGCGGTCCAAGGCGGCGGCGTGGAAGGTGATGTTCCTGAACCATAAATTAGTCTTCTTTTTGGTAGTAAAAAAGGCGGAAGAGAACATACGTGGCCATTTTGGAGGAGAGTTGAGGGGTATGCGAGGGTAAAAGAAGAGTGCAGGATGATGGTCTTGTGCAATTGATAAGGAGGAGAGAGGATAATAAGTGAAAGAGAGAGGGGAAGGTGGAAAGGAAGGAGGAAAAGAAAAGGGAAAACGTGGGCCACAGACGGTGAGTAGGAAGAGCGGGGCTGTTTTATGCTGATCGCGGGGGCGTTTTTGGGAAAGGGAAATATCGAGTTACGTGTGCAAAATTTTTCTTTTCTTTTTCCCTCCCAATCCCACGCTCATTCAGGGACCAAGTTTATCGGATTTGCTACCAGCATATCGTTATTTTAAATTATCAACATCTCATCTTTAATCAAATTGGCTTTGGTATTTGAGGCGGGAACACGGTCTAAGGAAGTACATAGGCCATATATATAGCGGGGCTCTATGGCTACATATCACTCCACAATCATGCCTTCCCCCCTGCAAGACTCATCAACTTCCCGTCCAAGAAGAAAAAAAGTAATTACCAATATCAAATATCTGATCCAAACACTAGTACCTTATACTAAGTAATCATGAAAGGTTTTCTTGAAAGAAATAATAATGGATTTATCCCCCTATTGTTATTGTTTATAAGGAACTCTTAAGAGTCTGCACAGAAGCAAATTTTCAGAGATCTACTATAGAAGATTGGTTTTAATCATAGAGATAGATTACTCCTGCTGCACGATGGGTACGAGTAGCAAGTAAGATTTAAAGGTACCCGCGAGGACTGCTGTACCCATGCAGTACTATAGTAGGTACTACCGAGGAGGTCATTGGGCTTGTAGTCACAAGTGCAAGGTTCTAAGAGATGCTTAATTCATTCTGATTGGCCATATTCGAAAAGATGCATGTGTCGGTCTGGTGCTTTCAATCCCGCAGCTCCAAGTCGAGACACACCACTCTAATTTATTGGTTCAAGGAGTCATCATACCCATCACTGGGGGACGCTTCTTTTACTCGAATCCCGCGCCCTCGAGTCCCTTGTCGCCAGGCATATTTCCTATTTGTAAGCTATCTTCTGCGAGTCATTTGGTCACAAGTCGTGCTGTAAAAGGCCGATACAAGCCCCCTCCAAAGTCTAGACAGATTTGCTCCAAACAAAGGAGACATCGCGATTGATGGAGAAGGCAACCGATCCCTCGTGCGTCAGGTAGGTTACTCGCCTCCGATCATGATTCCAAAGAAGCGGAGACCGGAGACTCTGGGCACCACAGGCCAATCACGAGACCGAGACAGACCAAGCGGGGTCCCTTTTAACTCCACGCCTGACGCCATTCATTATTTCACCTCGACCTATCTTCTATTAATAACTAAAAAATAACTGGATTGCACTCGACTACAAGTACTCCGTACGTACAGTCCTCTCTTCTTCTCTTGGACCAGAGGACTCCGATAAAAAGCTTAACTGGCATGGCAACGCAACCCAACACGGGTGCTCAGGAGGGTCTGTCTGTTTCCTGCTCCCTTCTTAGTTGAGCCTGTTTCATACTTCCAAATCAATTCAAGAAAAAGAAAGAACAAGGGCGGCATCATACATCATTTCCCGGGGCTTTATTCTTATTTGCCTTTTTTTTTCAAAAAAAAAAAGTCCCCCACTCACTCCCATTACTACAAAAAACCGCTTTCTGCTGCTTTTATACTTGCTAACGCCAACTTCCATGTCTGTCTCAGCAGCAGCTCGTTCGGCGCTCCAGTCGTCCATCCGTGAGCTCTCCATCGGCGACAAGGGCCCCATCCGGGACATTCCCCGACCAGCCATAACCACCTCATCAACTAGACCACTACCCAAAAAGAAGGCGTCCGTAGTCGCCGATTCCTGGGAAGATGATTTGGACTCTGAGGGAGAAGATCCGGAACGGTCCGCCCCAGATGCCACTCTAGACACTGTCCCAATGTCACCGCTAGTAGGAGCTGAGGGCCCCCTTGATCCCCCCCCCACGCCGATATCACCGCAGACCTCAAATACATGGACCAACGCCCCTACGTATACGGGCCTTGGGCCAACTTCGCAAGATTCCTCGGGTTCCCGGTCCTCGGCTCCGTCCCGACGGCCCGAGAAACAGACCGCTGTTGCTGGAAGAATGATCGCAGGTGCTTTGGGTATCAGGGCTCCCAAGAGAACGGAGGAACAAAGAGCCTATGATCGGGCGGCAAAAGAACAGGAGATCAGGCGGCGTAACAGGGAGAGGGAAGAAGCGGCCCGGGCCCAACAGGAGGAAGAGAAAGTGAAAGCCGCCGTATGGAATGATTAAATGCTTCCATATTTTTGTTGTGGTCGCTTTTCATCCATGCACTAGATATTTGTTTGGACGCCCCCTTTGTCTGAGGGGAGGGCGTATTCTTTTGATCCAAATGGGGATAATTATCGGTGGCTATTTGTGGATTTTTGTTCCTCGTGGTTTTATTTTCTATCGTACTGCCCGATGCTGTAAAATAGGGGCTTTCTCTAAGTAATTATTATCAGACTAGAAGAACAGGATGGACAATAAAGGTCGGGTTCAAGACCTCCTCCTTAATTAGGAAAAGTGTACTCCGTATTCACCCCGAGGTTAGAAACAAGAATCAATACGCACTTTACCGGAGGGTGTGGTTCTAACTATTTCAAGGTAGCTATTCTCTTGACATTGTATTTTTTTTTTTCGGTGTACTTCTCTTGGTCTTCGTCAACCACCCATCTTCATGTTTCCAAGGGAGGGGGGGTAAAGAAAAAAGGTAAAACGGGCAAGGCACCTCCCTCGATCCTAGCCGAAGCCGGATTCCTTTGTTGCAAACACCATTGCGCCTGTGACCCAAATGCGACTAGAAAGATAATGAACAAAAAGAAATGTAACAGGTCAGAAAAATACTGGAGTTAAAGAGGGGACAGAATAGGCTAGGCTTTGAATGATCATCATAAGCAGAGGTATATTCGTAACCACTAGCCACCAATTTGTTCTTGATGAACCTCCAAGGTGTCGCCATCGGCCATCTCAAGCTAAATTTATGCAGTTAATCTATTAGTAATACGTTCAAATAACTCAAAGATGAGGGTGAGAAGCAGTCTGGATATAAAATTCGGTTGACCTAAGTGAAGGGATGAGAGAAGGCACATACAGTATCTGGGGTATCTTCAGGGCGCACACGAGTTCCGTCAAAAAGAAAACGGACAGTGGACGGCTGCTTCCCCTGGCGCTCACAAAAGGCGTCCATGAGCTTCTTCAACTGCGTTGACCGCTTAATCTTGAAAAATACTTCATTATTGTTGTCCGTCACTTTGATGTTGAGGTGTTCAGCAGGGGCAGGGGCTTCGCCGCCGGGGACTGAATCAGCCATGGTGGTTGGTCTGTTGCGAAAGATGGATGGGGGAAGGCTAAAGGATGTGAAACTGTGCTTGGTTCAAATCCATTCATGTCAGCTTCGCCGTCAGTTTGGCCTATCGCTGAAAGATGTGCGGGGTAGAAGGGGAGGGGGAGGGGAGTGGACGGAGAAAACTTACATTATCGCTACAAAGCACCGGCTACGGATAGGTTTGAGCGTAGCAGAGGAAGGTGGAAAAGAAATGAAGGTGAGGAGAGGCTGTTGAGGATATTAAACGCCTCAATGGGTTTGGCTGGTTTGACAGGAGATGATGGGAAGGTGATCAAAGCCCCACCAAATGAAGAGAAGCGGAGAATCTATTTTGCGACGCAGGTTCAGCGCCATCAGTTAACACAATCCTGGTTATGTGCAGCTTTGCCAATCTTAATGTACCTTTCCATTGATCTTCTTTCCCTTTTTTTTTTCTCTTTTTTTGGTTTGCCTTCCAAAAGGGTAATAATATCAGATAGGGTGCCCAATTTCATCTTCACCTCTTCGCAATTTTTATTCGTTTTATTTATTCGCGGATACGTATTCAAGGGAAGGCCTAACCAAAAATTACATCATGGTGGGAGTCCGGATATATATCTTCAAGACCTGGAAATAACATGCTCTCAGGGTGCGCAAGAAGCGATTACAAAAGAACCGCCATGCCATCCACAGGCAGTAGGTTATTCTCATGCCCCTTTCAATCATTCCCTCTTTTAATAAAATAGTAGTGTGCGATCCAAGGTAAACTCATTCACTCATCATATATCTGATGTATCCGAGCCTCTGTTCTCACCAATTTGTGCAGCATGCTTGAGCAAGAACTCTTTTCAAGAGGAACAGTGCCAGTCACAAATCAATGCGCTGTATAAATGCTGTAATACCTTCTACGAAGAGAGAGGAGACAACGCAACGACTCCTAGCTGCCCTAAGGCCAGTCTGTTGAGACTGCGGATGAAACAGCGAGCCGAAAAAACTTCATAATTACTTTCTTCATGTTCCCGTCTTTTGTATCCCCTTCTTCCCCTGGGAATTATTTATTTTGGTGGGTAATCAGTGATGTAATTGTGTATATATACGTCTGATCATACAACCAGTTGATTGAACATGTCGAGATGAGGAGAAATGGTTAAAGAAAACTGTCACAATTCCTTTGCAGTCTGAGCTCTCATGTAAAGAGAAGAGCTAGGCTAGTTGTAAGAATTGCCATAATTGCTCTAAGACAATCTTGAGCACGCAGAGAGGCCGGTGACCTGAACGAAGATTGAAGCTGCTCGTTCCGAGACTCTAATGATTGCCTAAAGACATTTGATAAAGAAAAAAGAAAAAGAAGAGAGAAGAAAAGAAGGAAAATCAAAATGAGATTTTTATTGCTGACCGTAGCGGAGCTAAGCTGTATTAGGCTTAGTGGATAGTCGGCCCAAACACGCCGCCCAGCCAACAATAATTCATCAACGAAACAGCTGAGCGAGACTTCGGAGCCTAAAACCAGGACCTTGCTGAGAACCATCAAGCTACCGGTCCATTGCCCGGGAAGCTGATATTTCTTTTCCTTTTCAGCTCATGGCGCCGTTGACCAGAGCTACCGGCTCTGCCGGCTTTCAGTCTGGATTCACGTCTTTGAATGTAAGCCCCCGTGTTTGAGCTTTGTTCTTCCGTTTCGCGCTTACCATCGTTTTCTTAGCACAATCGAAGGCCAAAAAATGATCCGGGCATTATCGAGATCGAAGATGATGACGACCAGGACGATCTAATGATGGATGAGGAAGAGGAGGAGGATGGTGTCGAAGATGAAGATTTTGAGGACAACGACGACGAGGATATGGACGATGCGGATGAGAATGGACATTCAGACAACGACTCCAATGGGGAAATGGATGGGAATGAATCGCCACTGGATTTAGTTGGGGCTCCAAATGGGCGGAGTATGTTGTTCCCCTTCGTCGTTGCTCCAAATACAGCTGACCATACCCGAGATGGATTTGACGCGACTGCCCCAGAGCTCTTCACTTCTGCAGGTGTACAGCAGGCATTACATCCCCTCCGCCGTACCGCTGACCGGGTCACGCGCCAGATCGAAGCCTTCGCGGAAAAATTGGATCGTTTTAAACAACACGGTAATCGTGGAGATGATTTTGGAAATTACCAAGCTGTCTACCAATTGGTAAAAGGCTAC
The DNA here is from genome assembly GCA_027569045.1 of Aspergillus biplanus. Taxonomy (NCBI): domain Eukaryota; kingdom Fungi; phylum Ascomycota; class Eurotiomycetes; order Eurotiales; family Aspergillaceae; genus Aspergillus; species Aspergillus biplanus. The sequence goes on along the minus strand of JAPDEJ010000009.1, from coordinate 358,370 downwards.
CAGAGTATCGCGGAAGATGCCATGCACGATATCTCAAAGCAAAGCGCTCTAAAACGGGCGAAGATGGTATGGAGCTTGAGTAACAGTAATGGGGCTGCACCATACGACCCAAAGACAGAGGAGGAGCTTCAGCGACTACAGTTGGAAGCTAGCACCTGGCGACTCCTACTGAACTTGATTAGCATCGATGATCCTCCTACTAGGGACAGCTTCCGACAGTCACAAGAAACCGCTTTCCAGAAGCTCCACCGGTATTCGTCCGACCGCGAGGTCTGGGAGCAGTTCATGAAGGCGGACCAATATGCAGTGGAGTGTATGGTAATCATGAAATGGTTAGAACAAACGGCACAATCCTCCACTCAAGACATTGATTCTGTGATTTCGGAGCTAGAAGCGCAGGCCGAAAGAGGCCAGGGGCTATGGACTAATGGTTGGCTCTACACCAAGGAGACCATCAAGGGACAAAAGCGATTGCGCGCCTGGCCCCAACCTCTTGAACCGAACGACCCGGGCATCACTTCATCGCTCCTGGCTTCTGAGCAATCTGAACCGTTAGTCACCCAGTTGGATCCTGACGCGGTCACGCGTCAAAAACAGAACCTCCAAAAACAGGACAAGTTTTATGAGCGCGCCACTTGGATGACGTGCTGGAAGATGTTAAGACAAGGTGAGAATTGGACGAAGATCCGGGAATGGTCGGCCGAGCGCCTTGAAAATTGGAGGGCTGTGAGCATCTGCGGTTCTAGTGTAGATGCTAAATCCGGCGGAGAAAATACACCTATTGACGATGGTGCTACGCGTATGATGAACTGGCGATCCCAAGATACCTGGCGAGCTGCCTGCTCTAGCCTTGCAAGGGACCCCAACACCGAAGATTTTGAGCGGGCTGTTTACGCACTGCTGTGTGGTGAAACGGAGGCGGCTTTCAAAGTATGCCAGAGCTGGGATGATCATCTCTATGTTTATTTCAACAACGTTGTTCTCTCTCGCTACCGGGGATTTTGCAAACAGCTCCAGAGAAAGCTGAACCATTCTCCTATGACCCCTGCGGTCTTTACGCCAGAGCCGTCTGGGTATGCGGAATTCAATAAATTTGTCCAGTATACGAGGAGCAATGATCGAATTGGGGGTGAAGCCCGCAACCCGTATCGCACAATTCAAGCAACAATCCTCGGAAAGGGTTATGATTCGTTCTTCAGTTCCCTAGCTAAAGCCGTTTCGCAGATGGCTAGGAACAAATCAGAACAAAATACCTTTGTACCCGATTTGCAGCCAGCTTACGTCGACGATTCGTTATTAATCGCGGCTGAGGATGATGATGCGTTGCGGATCGCTACCCACCTTTATATCATTGCTAGTTCCATCAATTATGTTCGCACCGATACCCAGTTCTTTGATACAGCGTCGGTGAATGTAATTGGATACATCGCCAACCTCGATGAGGCTGGGACCATTGGCATTATACCTCTCTACGCATCGCTCCTCCCAATGCATCTGACACATTCAGTGTTGGGTCAGGTGTTGATTGAAGTCGTTGATCCCAGGGAGAGGAGTCTTCTAGTCCGGTTGATGCAGAAGTATGACATCGACGTCGAATCTGTTCTTCAAGATCAATGGGACTGGGTCACTTCCACTGTATCTGCCGTTGAACACCCAGGGACACTTAGGCGGTACCCTAAGGTTATCAGCCGCAAGGATGGGAACCGGGAATTGGTGCCGGTGAAGAAAGATTTCATTGGAACTGATCTTTCTATGGAAGACGAGCGGATCATACGGAGCCTTGAATGGCTTCGATACGTCGACGGCCAGTGGGGTAGGATTTGTCACCTCGGGGCTCTGTTGTACCGGAAATTCTATGGTATGTCCCTTAATCTTACACTTATTTATGTTTTTGGTAGTCTTGAAAGCTAATACAATGCGTTAGTTACGGGGAAGCTCCCTGCGGCCCGAGAATTGAGCCGACGCATCCGATTATCGGACATATCTCAGGAATCATTTGGGTTTGATATAGCCGATTTTCCTGTGTACCCGGAGGATGGCGACGATCCTGGGTTCTCAGAGCCTTCTAGCCCCACAAAATCAAGATTTTTGGGGTCTGCACATAAGCGAAATAGATCAGCAACAGTTGGAGTGCCCTCCAATGCTCAGACGAGGCTTCTGGTTGAGCAATCACAGACGATGCGAGACCTGGAGGAACTTATTCTTGCGCTTGATGCCTTAGAAAAGTTCGCTATCCTCTGCGAGAAACTCGATAAGTATGTGGTTGTCTATCTTCCTTCTAAACAGAGGCCAATTTGTGAAACTGACAATATGGGTATATTGGTATAGGACCAAACGCCGACGAGATTCCGGCACAGTCAAAGACCTGAGGGACGATTTACAGGACGCTTTGGATGAAATAAGCCTTCACGTCGATGCTGTGCTTTGCGATTGGTTGGTTGGAGCTCGAGACGGTGAGATGAAATCGCCTCAGCATATTGCTATATTGGGTTTTGAACTAACCTAAGCTGGAAATCATAGAAGTAGAAGAAGCCGAGCTGGAGGATATTCGAAATACCTATATTCCCGAACTCTTCCTTGATTACCACAGCGCTCTATATTACTCTTCATACATTATATCCCCCGAGATTCTAGTTCAGTGTATGAACGTGGGTATTCAAGTTTCAGAAAATGAGTATCTGAACCGCAGTTTTGTGGCAGCTCGGCGAATGACAGAACTCGTGGACGCATTAGCACTTTCGAGTAAGGCTATTGTGAACGTCAAGACGAAAGCCAATACGAGGCTCCTTGGTGGAGAATCCCTGGGCATTTGGAAAGTCGAGGTTCCTGCTGAGGATGAGAAGGAAATGCTCCGTGAGGCACAGTGAAACATGTGCCATGATGAATGGGAGACTGACATGTTTTGTACATTACTGTCCTTCCTTCTTTCCTTTTATTTTTACTCCCTCTCTTTTTGTTTCTATTTGCTTGTTTGCTTTCTAATGTCTTGGAAGGGGTTGGTGGAATTGCATCCGGACAGGAAATATTCTTTCTCAAGGAGTGATCTTCTCTCAAGGCGCTTTCTATAAGAGGTTTACAGTGAATCATAAAGTGAACACGATTATCTTGACAGTCGAATCTTGGTCTGAAGAGTAGATCCAAGCTCCCTGCGTTGATGACTGTAAGATGAACAATGTAGTACAACAAGACTCAGCACCTTTTGTCCAAGGTCAGTCTATGTGTTCCGAACAAGCTTCAGCTTATTGGGAACATCGTTTTTACTGGAAGGCGGGTTCTCCTTGGAGATAATAGTAATACGAGAAGGAATCGAACCTATGGGCCCGCTGGGTGGCCTGATGGCCATATTTCGAGGCTGCTTTCTTGAAGAAACAATGCCATGTCCTCTTGAGTTCGACACAGATGTCAACTTTACCCCGCGCTCGACGTGACTCTGTATGTTAAAAGGAAGAGCGTAGACGAGTATACGGAATCTGTTTATTATCTTTCTTTCTTTCTTTCTTTTTTTTTTTTAAAAAAAAAACCAATTTTTATCGAAAGAGGAAAGAAGAGAAAACGGATTTAACCACGTTGCGAGGTATCCTGACTGGGTAAAACTTGTGTGTTTGTGATGTCAGGCAGACTTCGGAGTCGAATCCTCCACAGGAAATGAGCTCGTTTGATTCGGTCATCCCAGAAATTCCCTTGAATTGCTTCGGAACTCTGGACCTCAACTGTTCGAGAATTCTTCCATCTTGTTTCCAGTGCCAACGATTCGAACCTATTAGCCGACGATTTGAATCGATAGGTTCAAATCGTATTCTAATACGATCGTCTCTCAAGGTATATGATCCTTGATCCAGCCGCTGGCGTCTTCCCCCTCATTTGTTTTCCTCAAGAATCATGTCAAAAGTGAAGCAAGTCTGGAAGTGCCCAATAATACAAGGCGAGAGTGAGCATTGGCCCTCTTTCGCGATGCCTTGTATCCAAGGGTGCGATGCTCCAGAGTAAGTTGACTGCTCAAATGATTTCGCCTGGGCAGTTCAATATTTGTCAGGCTGGATGGAAACCTTGGTCTTCTTCCGCGACAAGCTCTTGTGGCCGGAGCCTCCTGCGAGGAGCACATACTTGCCATCATTATTACAACTATCTGATTAAAAAGGGGTTTGAAAACCTGGTTTGCTCTTCTCACATGAGTGGTCTATCGAGGATGATGGAACTTGGACATGGTGTTTGACGGAGATTGCCACGCTGCCACATCCCACTCGATGACCACGGGAACGGAGCAATGGCCAAATAATCGGTCAGTCAAACGGCAAAAGACCGAGAAAGAAGGAAAAAAGAAAAAAAAAAGAAAAAGGAGTGGATTGGAAAATTGGAAAATCTGGACTTGGAATAATGGATGGATGGAGATTTTGCACAGCCCCCTCTTGGCAAGCGTAACCATAACTTCCGAGAGCTTGGAGGAGTTGATCTTCCCACACATTCGTTTTTGACCAAAGTTCTTCATCATCTCCTGTTCAAGATTGATCCACAACGGAGGGATTGGTCTGTTTTAAGGCCCTGGCGATTCTGGACTTTTGTGGACTCTGGGAAGACGTGTCGTTGAACGGAGAATAAAGGCTTCGTCAAGATTCAAGACACTGCATGTGTCACTGGGAGGAGAAACAAACCTTTTCCAAAGCGTTAGGCTTCTGGTTGAGTTGGCAGCCTCTTCAGATTGGATACAAACAACTATTTTTTAAATTACAAATTAAGTATTGATTGCTTTTCCTGTTGTCTCTTTGATGATGATTTTTCATGACGAGTATGTGGTTTTCCGGATTGGGATCAAGCCAAGAGCAACCTTCAAGCCCAACTCCAGTATGCACGCACATGAACAGTATTCTTGATTTTGAAAGTTGCAAAACAATATTAATATTAATATTAATCAGTCAATAATAATAATAAATAAAGACTTGTTATGATTATCAACTCTTACGATTATCTCATGGTGGCAATATTAGAGTTGGCAGGGGCTGTCATGATGTGGTGGCTTTCTCAACAAGGGAATTTTAGTTAACAAGAACAGAGATAACTTTATCCTCTGGAGAAACTGATTTTCGCGACTTTGTGATTCTGGATGCTGACTTTGATGAGCTCTGCTTGAGTAATATCTGATAGATAATTATCATTGTCTTTTATTTTTGACTCGTCAATGAAGTACGAGGCTAACAGCGCATCAGCCTCCTTCCTGGATAATGGTTGTACTATTAAACAGAAATTCACCTTATGAGTGTTGCACTGTTGATTAAAAGGGGTGAAGTAAAATGGCACTTTGCAGAAGGAGCAAGAGAAAAAATAATAATAATTAAAAAAAATAAAAATAAAAATTGAAACCAAAAGGAAGCTAGACGAGAAAGGAAAAGAAAAGAAAAGATGAGGCAGTGCAACGGCGGCGGCGAGTAAGGTTACAGCTAAGGTGCAAAATCGGGAGCTAGCTTCACTGTCAACTGGGCCAATCGAGGCAGATTTGAGCAGAGAGCTTGTGGCAATGCTCGAGAAACTCCTCCCTCAGTACCATGGATACATAAAGGCAGTTGTCCATTCCTCCCTTGAAATCGGAATTTAGCTCCTAGTTTATGGGAGAAGCCATTGTTCCTCCGAGCAAGGAACGTAATTAGCAGTTGTGAGGTGTTATCTGCAAGCAGGAGAACTTCCTCGCGCAGGAGGACTCCGCCCTAATACTATTACTACTAAGATCATACTACGGAGTACTACTACTACTAGTAGTAGTAGTAGTCGTCAGAGTCGGAGGCAAGTGAGGTAATAATGGAAGGCCTGGGGAATGGAATTCCGTGATACGGAGGACCAGACTTACCAGTCGAATGTGGTGGATCTGTGTGGAGTGACGGCTTGAATTACGGGTCTTGATACAAAGTAGCGTTGAGAAATTTATGATCATTGGCTGCAAGCAGGGAAGGCCGCCAGCTTAGCTGGTGTCTAAATTCTGAAGTTATGCACTGGGTCGGGACCCGATTTTATTCTTGTCAGGGTCCGACTCTCGTACTAGTGAGTCCTCACGTACGTAAACGATGTGTAAATAATACGCATTCACGGCCCTGCCATTTTGACTCCTAGTCCACGTCTTCCAGCCGTGGAGGACTCGCCTCAACCCTCCATTTCGCCTTCTCCCAACCTCTCCATCTCCTAGCGGCTATCTTATTCATCCTCTCACTGTAAGATAGCCTCATTACTCCCCTTCCTAACCCTTCTTGAGTGCAGAGAGCATCTGCTCAGGCGAGGAGCCCTCAGCCAGCCCACTGCATTGAGCCATTGACGCTCCATTGCTAACCCGGGGCTAGGAGATTTTGTTTAATTTTTACTCTCATTAGATTTTTAAAATCCATCTCCTCTTTAGATATCCCTGTTTATTCGCCCTTTCTTGATATTTCAAGCCTTTCTCATCAACAAAAGCTCAGTTGGCTAAGGAGCATCGGATCAGGTTGCAGACTGAAACTGGCCCAAGTTTCCCTTCTATCGTTAATCCCACCATCGAAGCGACGGGGAAACAGATTTAATCAATGAAGTGCCATATAGCGACATAAGATTCGACTCTGATATTTGACCACAACCCACTCCACTCTTTTACTGAAAAATTATTTGCCTTCCCTTCCGACTGAACTCCGTGTTTATGAAATCGACCTCCTTCGAACTTTGTGCTCCGGAAGGAGCGACATTCCTCTCGATCTCGGCCCCCCTGGTCCATTCTCACTTCCTGACTCCTTAAGACCCGCCCTTCCTGGGGGTCCATCCCTTGGCGACCATGTCGGACTCTCGACCGGGCGAACATGAGTCCAGACAGCCAGCTTCAACCCCCCTCCGCCGGGAACGCGCGCCAACGATTACCATCGATACATCCGCCGTAACCCCATCGGACTCTAATCCACCTCCAACCCAGATCTCCGGCCCGTCGCAACCACAGCTCTCTGCCAACAATGCAGATACAGCCGATACAAGTGCGTTACTAAGCAACGGAAGTGTTTCGCCCTCTGACGCGCGCTCTGCTCCGTCAATCCGTTCACTTGCCTCCTCTGAAGCCCGGGACCACGATAGCAGACCGACATCGCCGCACAACTTCTCATCTCCCGCCTCGAAGATGACGGATTCGATATCTCATTCTAATTTTCTGGCGGTCCCCGTTGCCAGATCCCGCGGGAATTCGTTGGAATCGGAGGATTCGAACCAATCCTCAAGCTCCTATACGGGGGATGGGCATATACCAAATGGCTATCATGAGTCGGGGGTTGATTTCACCAAGAATACGCTCGAAAACTTTGAGGAGGCACTGCGCCCGGATCCTGGCCGGGAGGCCGAGTTCGAAGTGGAAAATAACAAATTCGCCTTCTCACCGGGTCAGCTTAATAAACTATTAAATCCAAAGAGCCTTGGCGCGTTATACGCTCTTGGTGGGCTTGCTGGGCTAGAAAAGGGACTAAGAACTAATATCCGCAGCGGTCTCAGTCTAGATGAAGTAGATTTAGAGGGGTCCATCAGTTTCTCAGACGCAACTTCCGCGCAACCGGCTTCGCTCTCCGAACAACTCCAGAAGCCTTCAAGAGAAAATACCACTGGGCCAAAACCTAATGGTAATGTCTACTTGGACCGAAAACGTGTTTATGGAGAGAATCGGCTCCCTGAAAAACGAACCAAAAGTCTTCTTGAGTTAGCATGGATCGCTTACAACGACAAAGTCCTCATTTTACTGACCATCGCCGCAATAATCTCTCTTGCCCTCGGGATCTATCAGTCGGTAACAGCAGCCCCGGGTGAGCCACGAGTCCAATGGGTGGAGGGCGTGGCCATTATCGTGGCTATATTAATCGTGGTTGTGGTGGGCGCAGCCAACGATTGGCAGAAGGAACGTCAGTTCGTGAAATTGAATAAGAAGAAGGATAATCGTATGATCAAGGTGATCCGGTCTGGGAAGATGGCTGAGATATCCGTTTATGATGTTTTGGTAGGCGATATCATGCATCTCGAACCTGGTGATCTTGTTCCGGTCGATGGGATCTTTATCGAGGGTCACAATGTCAAGTGTGACGAATCCTCAGCGACTGGCGAGTCGGACGTGCTTCGCAAAACGCCTGCAAAAGACGTCTACAAAGCTATTGAGAACCACGAAAATCTCGCAAAAATAGATCCATTCATTGTATCAGGCGCTAAAGTTTCTGAGGGCGTGGGGACATTTGTGGTAACAGCTGTTGGGGTCCATTCAACATATGGGAAGACCATGATGTCTCTCCAAGATGAGGGGCAAACTACTCCGCTGCAAACGAAATTGAACGTGCTTGCTGAATACATCGCGAAACTTGGCCTTGCTGCTGGTCTACTGCTTTTTGTCGTGCTCTTTATCAAATTCCTTGCTACGTTGAAGTCTCTTGGCAGTGCAGATGAAAAAGGTCAAGCTTTCCTCCAGATATTCATTGTGGCTGTGACAATTGTTGTGGTTGCTGTGCCGGAAGGATTGCCTTTGGCTGTGACACTTGCCCTTGCATTTGCTACAACACGAATGCTGAAGGATAATAACCTTGTACGTCTGCTAAGAGCTTGTGAAACCATGGGAAACGCGACTACCATTTGTTCAGACAAGACCGGAACCCTGACTGAGAATAAAATGACTGCTGTCGCTGCAACTCTGGGCCTAACAACTAGATTTGGAGAGAAGTCTCCGGGATCTTCCCTTACTCGTGCAGGTGAAGACCACACGGGCGATACCCCAAATGTCTTGTCACCCTCGGAGTTCTCCGCTAGTCTGTGTGATCCAGCAAAGGAACTTTTGATGGACTCGATTGTGCTTAACTCGACAGCATTTGAAGGCGAACAGGATGGGTCCATGACCTTTATTGGATCAAAGACCGAAACAGCCCTTTTAAGCTTCGCACGGACATATTTAGGGTTAGGTTCCCTCAATGAAGCCCGAGCCAATGCAATTATTGTTCAGATGGTGCCATTCGATTCAGGCCGCAAGTGTATGGCAGCAGTGATGAAGCTTGATAATGGGAAGTACCGGATGCTTGTTAAAGGGGCATCAGAAATCCTGGCTGCCAAGTCTACAAGAATCGTCCACAATCCCACTCAGGATTTGTCTGAGGGCCCGTTGTCCGATAAGGATCGTTCCACTTTGGATACAATCATCGACCATTATGCATCTCACTCGTTGCGGACTATTGGTCTCGTATATCGAGATTTTGAGCAGTGGCCCCCACGTGGAGCTCCAACACAGGAAGAAGATCATTCGCTTGCCGTTTTCGATTCCATCTTTAAGGATATGGTATTGTTTGGGGTTTTTGGTATTCAAGATCCCCTCCGTCCCGGAGTGACGGACTCCGTTTACCAATGCCAGCGCGCAGGTGTTTTCGTGCGCATGGTTACAGGGGACAACATCATGACTGCCAAGGCTATCGCTCAGGAGTGTGGAATCTTCACTCCCGGAGGTGTTGCTATCGAAGGGCCCAAATTTCGAAAATTGAGTGACCGGCAGATGACCCAGATTATTCCACGGCTGCAGGTCCTAGCAAGATCTAGTCCTGATGATAAGAAGATCCTTGTGTCCAGGCTTAAAAAACTGGGTGAGACGGTCGCGGTCACGGGCGATGGTACAAATGACGCCCAAGCCCTTAAGACCGCGGATGTTGGGTTTTCAATGGGTATCGCGGGTACTGAGGTTGCAAAAGAGGCCTCGGATATCATTTTAATGGACGATAACTTCGCCTCGATTGTCAAGGCTATGGCTTGGGGTCGGACTGTGAATGATGCGGTGAAGAAATTCTTGCAGGTAAACCGCCTGCTATAGATCTCTCTATATTCTTGGCTAGAAGAGCTAAACAACTATCCAGTTTCAAATCACAGTCAACATCACTGCGGTTCTCCTTACATTCATATCTGCCGTCGCTAGCGGTGATGAAGAGTCTGTATTAACAGCAGTCCAACTCCTGTGGGTCAATTTGATTATGGACACTTTTGCTGCACTTGCTCTTGGTATGTTTGCCATGTGTTCCCTGCTTTGTTCAATATGTCGTTTGATTATGCAAACTAAACTCCGATGCTCTTCTAGCTACGGACCCGCCGTCTCCATACGTCCTCAATCGTAGACCGGAGCCAAAATCAGCGCCACTCATTACTTTAACCATGTGGAAGATGATCATTGGACAGAGTATCTATCAGTTGGTGGTGACTCTGATTCTAAACTTTGCTGGGAGATCTATTTTGAAATCCATAATTGACTTCGAGAAAGACAGTGGCGCCCTACTCCTTAAAACAGTGGTGTTTAACACATTCGTTTGGATGCAGATCTTCAACCAGTGGAAGTAAGTAATGGTGTTCTATACTCACTTTTTATTCAATGAGCAAGCAAATAGCTGACATGCGATATCTAGTTCCCGCCGCCTGGATAATAATCTTAATATATTCGAGGGTCTTTTACGCAATCGGTGGTTCATTGGAATCCAATTTATAATCGTCGGGGGCCAAATTTTAATCATTTTTGTCGGCGGGCACGCTTTCTCGGTTTCAGACCTCACTGGAGCTCAGTGGGGAGTCTGTTTAATCTTGGGTTTGATATCACTTCCCGTTGCGATTATTATCCGGTTGATCCCAGATGAGTTTATTCGTCGACTCATTCCTACGTTCTGGGAACGTAAGAAGGGCCCTGAGGTGGTGGTATCCGACGAGGACCGGCGCTTTGAGTGGAATCCTGCCCTGGAGGAAATTAGAGATCAGCTGAAATTCTTCAAAACTCTTCGAGGAGGCCGCTTGAAAAATTTGAAGCACAAGTTACAACACCCTGAGGAGTTTCTCCCAAGGTCACGTAGCGGTTCTAGGTCACGGGATGGCTCGGTCCCTGGAACTCCAGTTGGGGAGAACACTGATGGTACCCCCCCACTGCCCGCAACGCCGGAGTCACGATCTCGGAGGCGTACCAGATCACGCTCAAATTCCGCATTCGGGCCTGCTGCTGCAATGGCTGGGGTCGTTGCGGGTAGCATTGCGGGGTGGTCACCCATTGAGAGGGCACCGGGAGAAGGTGGTGCGCCCTTTAAGTTTGATCTCAATGGCCAACACGGGCTCGACAAGCAGCAAGGCATCGAGATTCACCCTGGAACCGCCGCTGATGTCAACATTGTTGGCGATTATCTTGCCTCTTCGACAACTCCCCCCAGCCAAAATCCAGATCTACTTCCGTTCTTCGAGCACGCTCCACCTGCTCGCGTACCGTCTAACCATAGCAGGAGGTCCACATCCCGACGATCTCGGTCTAGCCAAAGTCAGTCCTAAATACGTTTCATCTGCTTTCCTGGAATCTAGCATACGTTGCGTTATTCGGCACTATTACGATGGGTGGAAATCATTCTCGCCTGATGATTGATATTGTCTACTTCGTCACCCTACTATTCTTTGCTACCTTTCTCCTTCACTTCGCTGATGACCGAAATTTCCCTAATTCTGTGGAATTTCGCCGCTCCCCCAACTCCCCCCTTGGCTCACCTACTCCGTCTATTCGCTCTCTCTTTTAACGACCACCAGTAGAATTCAAATACCGCAGACATAATTTTTTATGGACTTCGCCTGGCGTACCGGTTGCTTTGCCTTATAGAGTTTATTCGCATTGGTTTTGCTTTAGGCGCAGGTCGGGATCGGTTGGCTTTCGACACAGGATTTTAAGGCCTGCAATTCTTTTGTCCATACCACTTGCTACTGTCTTTTCCCTTTTTTCGTCTTTCTGGCTTTCGTTCCCTCCCGGTTACCTTCGTCTGTAACAACTTTCGCTTTCTCGGTCTTGTATTATTAGGGCTAACCGAAAACAAAGGGGTTGAAATTATTAAAAGCAACGTGGGGGGACCAATGTCGCGTTACTGAGCGTCTTAATAGAACAATACAATACTTTTCATAGCCTTATAGCAACTTGAGACATTTCCTCCCCCGCTGTTCACATCGCTCTTCCCGATTGCCCAAGAGAACGTCTTCCATGGGGAGTGCAGGGCTAAAAGAACAAGAACAGGGGATAGGGTATTACAATACCGGTGGGGGGGGGGGGAAGGGAAGCTTCAACACAACTTCCTTACATCTTGGCTTGAGTAATGTTTCCAAATGCGAAATAGAAGGTATGTAAAAAGTTCTCCCACATTTAGAGGAGCATTACCTCATTGGTTCAACAAAGCCGCCATGAAGTCATCCTAAAATTCGCCGGGGAAGGACTGACCTTTCCCACCTAATACATATCTACACTTGGTGTCAAAGCGCAAAAGTTCCGGCGTCACCAGGGAGCAGAGGTCATCCTGCATACTTGGAAAACTCTCGCCCCTGGTTCTGAATGAGAAGTGGAGGGCTTTAAGGGACCTACCCTGAAGAGGAACCCCACCCTTTGGGTTCATGACGGTTGGCAGGAAATCGGGAATATATCCTGAACCATCAATATCCACTGATGGGGTATTTTGTCAAAAGTCCACAAGCTGGGGAGAGGGAGAAAGGAAGTAGGGAGGGGGGGAAAGAAAAAGGAAAGCGAGGGATCGTGTCCGGTCCTGATCTGCATCAATTCCCCATTCCTTGCGTATGTTGGTGCATACCAGAGGTGCACGCAGAAAGAGGTCAGTACGTCAATATCAACAAATGGTATGTGGAGAGGGCGAAAATGTACCATCGATCGATTCATTGAGGGGCGTCAGATCAGCTTACGAGTCAAGAGTTGCGATATTCATAGATGAAGCGTCGTAATAGTGCCACTTGCTGACTACATAATGACCCATCAAGATTGTGATGATTATAAGGGAGAAAAATGAGTGGGAGAGCTCAAGGAGGGAGGATATCCTAATGAAGCCCCGAAATTCCCCGGCTCGGATACGACGTCGCCTTCCCTCCCTTTCTCTTGTTCAGGTTAGGTGGAGTTGATTGGGCGAGAGGAATTGCTTGCGAGAAAAACTGTGAAGGCCCGCCGAGAGTCGTGCAAGCACCCGATTAGGTGCTCCTTAACCCTTTTTCTTGTGGAATGCCGACGTTAGAGAGTAGCGCAGCGAGATGTCACGCTGGCAGAAACAGGGAGATATCAATCCTGAAATCTTGTACCTCAAGTAACAAATGATTATGTGGAGTCCATTCGCCCCTGTATGACATATATATAAGGTGGGCTTTTTGCCCTTCGAAGGTTTCTCTCACTTATACCGTGGACGCATCTGAGTTACAACGGGGAGTGATTAGCAGGCTACCGGAAGGGAAGCACGACAATCTGTACACAGAATAGGACTTCTACCATCCCAGTCCTTCCATTTCCCGCCACATTCGAGCCACCCCAAATTTCAACTGACCTATTATGGGTCCTGACCTGGAAAAGAAGCGTGGATCCCCTTCTTTGCGAAGTGTTACACAGGAAGAGGAGGGGAATAGTTGCACCGCGCCTATTGCATGCAAATCGAGATACCAACGATGGGCAGAGAACATCAAGGGTTTGGAAACCCGTGGCATTGAGCCCGTACCTCTGGAAGAACGCCTGAAAGCCAACGCCTCGTCTTCGTTTCATATACTTCTAACGTGGTTCAGCATGGGGATGGCGATTAATAGTGTCGTCGTAGGATCCTTAGGCACCTTGGTCATGAAATTAAGTTTCCTGGATGCTGCTCTTTGCGCAATCTTTGGGAATTTCCTGGGGGCTATAGCCATTGGATATATGTGCACCTGGGGCCCACGGAGTGGTCATCGTACGCTTGTATTGTTTCCCCCCTTCCTTCCTTTTTCTTTCTTATAAACGTTTTTGGGATCCTACTCTTCACTAATCCCTGGCTATTAGCCGCAAACGAGTATACATTGACTAACGTTTATTCATTTTAATAGATCGTGACCCGGTATTTCATGGGGTACAATCCCAGTAAGATTTGTTGCTCTCTGAACGTACTGACCAATTTGGGATACGGGATGATGAGTGCAACGGTGGGAGGCCAACTGCTTTCCAAACTTTCAGAAGGGACAGTATCGGTGGTCATTGGGATTATCATCGTCTCCCTAGCCTCTCTGGTGGTGGCTACTTTTGGCATGCATATCTTCCAATTCTATGAAAGGTATGTTAGTGATGGGTGCAGGAGTTCCACGATGAAGGATTGGAGCTAACCACATGTTATATGAGCCTATACCTAGATTTGCTTGGTTTCCCCAGCTAATCGTATTCTGCATACTTACTGGCTCGGCTGGGCCAGAGTTCGATTTCAGTACTGCGTCGGCCGGGCCATCAGAGGTAGTTAACGCAAATCGCTTAGCGTTTTTTTCGCTCTGCCTCTCGGTGAGCCTGGCATGGGTACCAGGGGCAGCGGATTATCATGTTTACTACCCACCTGACACTGGAAGTTGGAGGATATGGACTATGACAACAGCTGGAGCATGTCTAGGGATGGTCATCAGTTTGCTTCTTGGGGTGGGCCTCGGAACCGGTGTTGCTCACACCCCTCAATGGATGGCTATTTATGATGATACACCAGGAAGTCTGCTGATGGCAGCGTATGACAGACTTGGAGCTTTTGGTAGGTTCTGTGCGTTCATCAACGTTCTGACGATTGTGTCCAACAATGCACCCGGGTCATATTCTATGGCGATGAATTTTCAAATGCTTGGGGATATTTGGCGCAAGATCCCGCGCCCGGTCTTCACGATCATCAGCACTCTCATCTATTCAGCATGCGCCATCGGCGGTCGGAACTCACTCTACGATATTTTCAAAAACTTCCTGCCACTTATTGGCTACTGGATTATCATCTGGCTCACGATAGTGGTGGAGCAAGATCTACTCTTCCACCGGCATAAGTCGTACGATTGGTCGGCATGGAACAGTCCACAAAAACTTCCAGTAGGAGTCGCTGCAACTATGGCATTTATGATTGGATGGGCAGGCGCCGTTGTCGGCATGGTATGGTTCTTCGTTCTTTGAGTTCCAACCCATTTGAGGAAAGAATGCGCTGATGCCTTGCTCTTTCCCTTTGTACAGGATCAAGTGTATTACACAGGCCCGATCGCGCAAGTGGTTGCTGGAGGTTGTGATCTGGGCATCTGGTTGGGAGTAGGATTCACAGGCTTTGCCTTTCCTCCATTGAGATTGTTGGAGTTAAAACTGATTGGCCGTTGAGTAAGGAAACATCTATACGTTGTTTGACCCGTCTCCTGAAATTTCCTCAAATTTTGATCCCGAGCAGGTGAATTCACCTTAGCCGACGCAGGCCACCTTTATCTCCAGCAGGAGAGCCAAGCTCTGTATAAACCCCCTAAGGACTTTTATCGTTGGAATGTTGAATAGTGTAGACTTGTATTTGTGTGATGCGCAAAGTTGACCAGGGATATTGGGAGAAAGGGAACAACGATCAAGTGAACGCATGACCAACTCTGTATGTACGATTGAGACGTGTCTAACATTTGGGCTGTACCCCTCATGAGAAGAGAAATGAAAAAGAGCACGAGATGAGATCATGAAAATGTATCAATGCCTAAGCAAGATGGAGTCCTCTTCTGGAATTAGGCATTCTTGATAGCCTGCGGTAGGAGGGTGGAGTCTTTCGCTTGCCCCGTTCATTGAGCCGTGCCAGAGACCTAATGTCAGGTATAACTTATAAGTTGATAGCTTCTCTAAGTTACCAACTTCCTGATTGCTGGGTGGTTCGCCACTGACATAGGAGGGTAAACTTTATTCATTCCTCGACTCCCAAAGGTACAATCGCGGCTCAGCAATCCTTGAAGTGCCTACTTGCAGGTAACAAATGATGAATTGATTGGAAGCAATCAGCAAAGAACCATCGATTCAATTCGTTGGCTAACTGGCCATCCAGGCTCCCAAGTGGGCAACACTAGCAGCCGAGGCTCGGGCGCGGGAGGCTAAGGTAGGTAATTCACCAACCACTGCGAACCAGAAGGCTAAAGTTTTGGTGGTGTGGGGAAGCTAGGAGGGACAGGTCTGCAAGGAGGATAATTATGACCTCGACAACGAGGACAAGAAGTGGATGGAAACTCGATTGATCAGGCACCTCCAAAACTATTCTTTTCTCTCCACCCCCCCTCCCCCCTCCCTTTTTTTCTTCGCTTCCATTTAACTGTATAATTTTTTATTTGCCCCTCTTGCCTGAACGGAAATACATTACAGCCCCAAGTTACTCTCTAGCACTGCTTCTGCTCTCTTTCGCACTTCCATCGGAAGGGGAGAATGGCAACAACAGCCCTGGCCCGAAGCGTCTCTCAATCGTTGGGGGAGGCTTCTCCTCAGCAGCTCCTGGCATATGCCGCCCCTCTGCTTGCAGCATATCCGATTTTCGTCTCTTTCCTTCGATTTCGCCATGTAAAATGGTTGCACAAAAAATACAAATACCGCACTCGCGAGTCCTTGGCTCAAATGACGGATGATGAGGCTTGGGAGATACAAAAAAGCTTACTACAACTGGAGTTTCCATTCTTTTTTATCAAAGCTTTGCAATTTGCTTTATTCAGAGTTAGTTTTGTACCATTCTCTGGCGCATATGCCCTACATTTCTTGATCGCTAACCTCGCCCAACCCAGACCTACGGGATACCGACAATCTCTAAAGTGCTTACGAAAACGTCCCAGTTTTCCAAATCAGAGACATCATTGAAGCGTTATGCCGACACTAGCGTCCTAGTGCAGGAATTCGTCGGTCAGGCTCCGTCTGCAGGGCGCGGTCTGTCTGCGGTTGCGCGCACTCGCTTCATTCACAGTGGCTATCGCACCGCGGGCACAATTCGAGAGGACGATATGCTGTACACCCTCGGCTTATTTGCTACGCAGCCTGTCAGGTTCATTGATAAGTATGAATGGCGACAGCTCACTGATTTAGAGAAGTGCGCGATTGGCACGTTCTGGAAAAGCCTAGGCGACGGGTTAGAAATCAGCTACGATGCTCTTCCATCCGGCAAGACCGGATTTCAAGATGGTCTCCACTGGTTGGAGGAAATAATGGCTTGGAGTGACGAGTACGAA
The DNA here is from genome assembly GCA_027569045.1 of Aspergillus biplanus. Lineage (NCBI taxonomy): Eukaryota > Fungi > Ascomycota > Eurotiomycetes > Eurotiales > Aspergillaceae > Aspergillus > Aspergillus biplanus. Next base: position 341,399 of record JAPDEJ010000009.1, on the reverse strand, counting down.
AGCAAATGCATGGTACCGGACGTAAACAACCGCGAAACTGCCGACCAGACCGCTGCGGTGCTGGTGTACATGATTCCTAGGCCATTCCATCATATTGGGCTGAAATTTGTTTCATTCATGATGGATGACCGCCTCCGGAAGGCCATGTTGTAAGTGTGATGGGAGCATCCAGTTTCCTAAAGCTACCGGGAAGTTTTGAGAATGCTAATATGGTGCAGATATGAACCACCGCCTGCATCATACACAAAAGTATTTTCCTTTCTCCTGTCTACTCGTAAATTCTTCATGCGTTTCCTTGCCTTACCCCGCCCAAACTTCATGCGTTACACCACCTACACCGAGTCCCAAGGAGAAGAGGAACGGGTTTTTAGCACTCAATGGGACGCAGCGCCGTACTACGTGAAACCAACTTTTTGGAACCGCTGGGGACCAACGGCCTGGCTCACCTGGGCCCTTGGTCGCCCACTTCCGGGCGATGAAGGTGACAAGTATTATCCTAAAGGCTACTATATCCCCGACGTCGGTCCCAGGTATTTTGAGGGCCGAGGTCGACAATCCCAGGAAAAGACAGTGGCGGAGTTGAAAGCTTCCAGAACGGGTGGTTGCCCATTTGGTTGAGAACTAGGCATGTATTCTCAATGAAAATTCCTTTTGATATTTTCGGGCATTTGACCACGCTTCTGCTTATTCCCAATTGTGTCGCGCTTCGGTGGTCTTTTGCATAAAAGCTGCCTCTGCCTTAGTAACATTCCAAGCAGCACATCGGAGTTAAAGATCCTGGTTCGTAGATACTAAACGCATCAACCCTGCCAATCACAAGCGAAATATCTTGCAGTCTCTCTCTTGCAATCTACTAATTCAAAAAACATTCGTCATCGAGAATAAATACTTAGCAAACTAAATAGGGGTATCCGAGAAACTACCAGACTGAAGATGACTATTATACAAACCAAAATGGAGTCGCCAATGTGGCAAGTTGGTGGCTTTCCTTTGAACGACGTAATAATGCCAGTAACAGGCTGTCTGGAGCTTATGTAACTGTCAATTAGTTAGTTAACTAACTAACTAGTTATCACCCTCCCCACAGGTCCCAAGCCGCAACCTCCGTGCCTCAGCAAGTTTCCCCTTGCCTTTACCTTTTTTCTCCTCAGATCCATCTGGGCTTTTTTTTTTTTTTTTTTTTCACCCAGTCTATTTTGCGTCCTACAGTTCCCCCCCTGTTCAGATGGCGTTGCGAAATCCCAACGACGACGCCACAAAGTCTCCGCCAGTATTCGGCAGCTTTCCTCAAGATCCCGCCGAATTCGACAGTGACCCGCGAATTTCTTTCTCGAAATTGGACAACAAGTTCATTCTTGAAACGGAAGATGGGCAGGAATATAGCTACGACACAGTATTGAAGCGATGGATTCCGACGGTGTGTGCGCTTTTTTTTTCTCTAGCTGGATAATTCCCGTTCTATTTTCCAGCTATTGAAACCCTGTCTTCTTTCCCTTTTTGCTATCCACACATCTCCCCCTCTCCCCCTTTCGCGACGACCGCGCGGCGATTATATCGATGGGCGCTTTTCGGTTTCAATTAAGCTGGATTGGTTAAGTCTGCATGGATCTTGGATGGTTCGTGAAACTGATTTATGGTTGGCGCGCGACACGCGCCGGTGGGTGTCCTCCAGGTCGATGAAGACTTGCTCCAGCAACAGCAAGAAGCCTACAGAGTCGAAGGTGCAGATGAGGATGAAAATTTGACTGTGCAACAATTGAAAAAAAAACGCAAGCAGGAAGCCACAGCAGATGAGGTCAGTTGATTCCCTTGACCTTCGGGATTATCCTACCATCAAGGTGGTCCTGGGATTTCGGTCAAACAGGAGGACAGGCTAACCTGAGCGTGGAGTTGACAGGGGAATTCCCAGAAGCCCAAAAAGCAGCGCGTCAACACCGCTGTCTTTGTCACCTCGATCCCTCTCGATGCCGAATTTGATGAGATTCGGAATACCTTCTCGAAATGTGGTGTTATCGCTGAAGAGATTGATAGTGGTCGACCACGTATTAAGATGTATACAGACGACCAGGGAAACTTCAAGGGAGAGGCTCTTGTTGTGTATTTCCGACCGGAGTCTGTGAATCTCGCCATACAGATGCTGGACGATTCAGACTTCCGGTTGGGAGAATCGGGACCCCAAGGAGCGATGCGGGTTCAGGCCGCCGATTTCTCATTTAAGAGCCAAAAAGAGGCGCCTACGAAGACTAGCCTGAGAGACAAGAAGAAGATTATCAAGAGAACGCAAAAACTAAATAGGTAAGGTGGTCTTCCGTTTGAAATTCATTCATACGATGGCTAATACAGTTGGGTAGCAAACTCGCTGATTGGGATGATGATGACCCATCCACCCTACCAGAGACCAACTCCAAATTTGACAAGGTAGTCATCCTAAAACATATGTTCACTCTAAAAGAACTGGAGGTATGGTTCACCTTGGCTTGCAATTTGGTAATTGATATTAGGCTTACTGGTTCGATAGGAGGATCCCGCGGCTATCCTTGATATCAAAGAAGACATCCGTGATGAGTGCTCTAAGCTAGGAGAGGTTACCAACGTGGTTCTCTATGATAAGGAGCCGGATGGCGTTGCCAGTGTCCGGTTTTCAGGCCCAGAAGCCGCGAGGAATTGCGTCAAGGTTAGTATCTTGTGACCCCGAGCCATTCTCTTTGAATACGAGCGTAGATTGGGTGGGTATTGATAACTGTGTTTGCTAGCTCATGGATGGCCGCTTCTTTGCCGGAACCCGAGTCGAGGCATATATATCTGATGGAAGTGAGCGCTTCCGAAAGTCCAATGAAAAACGGGCAGCCCTGGAGGATTTGGCAGAGAAGGGTCTTGATGCTGAGAGTGAGGATGAGGAGCAACGATTAGATGAGTTTGGCTCATGGTTAGAAAGGTCCCATAACGTGGATAATCGGGCGAAATAAGGGTCCGCTTGGGGTATGGGGTGTGGTGTGCCCCCTTACGACACGGTATCTTTCCCGCCACAGACACGTTATGGGAGAAGGTGATGTGTTAACATTGTTGTTTTTATTCCCCCCAACATTTGTATTATAGTGCTATATCAATCTACCGAAGCAGAATATCGTCAGTGTTGGGATTCTGATTCATCTAGTCTCCCTCAGTCATTCCAATTGCGGTCACAACCCGCCTCATGATCAAGTAACTCAAGGCTAAAAAATTCGCGGCAGGGTAACCTTGAAGATCCGGATTTCTCATCATACTATCCCCATCCTTCCGCTCAACCCCTCGAGACGTGTGCGTCCAATGAGCTTTCTATTGCTATCCTTGGAAGAGCAATATAGCGTCATTAAATACTAGGCAACAGGCTGGCAGGAATAACCTATCTTTTGTTGGGGCTTTAGCCTCCCCACTTAGCACCGATTTGCCATTATTGACAGATAAATTGCCTTCAGTGATGCAGATGAGCACCCCATATATTTGCATGTGATCGAACTAAACTGACTCTTCTCCGGACTTTAGACAGAACCCTTTAGGACCTAAGATCAAAATTGAACATAACACACGATAAATAAGGAGGCTAAGGTTGATTAGCATGTGATGGAGTTGCAGATCTTCAAGCTGAGGATTTGATTATCCAGCAACAATCACATGGAAAATAGGTCATACTTCCCAGGCCCTAGAAAGCACTTGCCAGGTAATCTATAACGCAAGGCAAAAGGATTCATGGTATATAAGTTGTTAAAAAGATCGATGTATTTGAGAATCTTCCCGTTAAGATATTCAGGTGCGAGACGAAAATAAAAAGATTTTTAATTCTTTTCTCTCTGTTCATTTCCCCTTGTTCTCAACACATTAAGGAAATCATTTCTGGTTCCTAATATAAATTATCAAGACAAAATGGGAGATTATCAGCCGTCCAGATTGGCCTGTTCCACGATTGAGGACCTGAGCGGACGTTGGGCTCTGGTAGGTAATTGACTTTATTTGCCTTATCTATGCCCTTTTGAACATAGAATATTCGTGGAGCCGCTTCACACTTTAACATAATCTACAGGCAAAGCACCTTTCAACTGACATGGACCCGATCCTTAAGCTGGTAAGTAGCTATCTTTCTAAATTTCATCTAATGTTTACAGTCCCAAATGCTCTTGTTTGTTGGGAGGTGTATACCGGTTTTAAGGCTTGCACTTAATTTCCACGCCCCCGGCACATATACCTATATATGCCCATGCCTATGAGCCCATAAGCTGTAATCAAGACTGACGATATCACTCATAGCAAGGAATAAATTGGGTAGTGCGTAGGGCTGCAAGCTCGGCCCCAATTTACCTTCATATCTCGCACTACACGAACATCGAACCGGAATCCTCCCGGAAGGTCATGCAGCTCGACATTGTGCAGCGAACGACTATAAATTTTGCCGCGATCGAAGACAAACGAAAATTGAACTGGTCCCCCCAAAGGCACGAAGACTACGTCTTCGGCACGGTCCTGACCCGGAGCCGATTGATCCGAGGCTCCAAGGGAAACGACGGGGTTGTGCGGCCTGATATCAATATGAGCATTGACATTGGGGATGAAAAGGTATTGAGATTCCTTAGGGGAGAGACAGATACCAACGGTTCGGAGTGTAGTGGGTGGCTAGTCGAAGACCCTGTGGCCGATGAGTATGGAGAGGGAAATGGACTTTGGGTGCACACGTTAGAATGCGGGGAGAAGTTAGGATGGAAGGCGGAGACGGTAGGCGAAAATACCCCTACATCTGGGTTCCCTTCTACTTTCATAGGGAGAGCGGGCTGATTTGAATGCGAATCCCTAGATTTGGGGGTTTGAGATTGTGAATGAGGACCGGTTCTTCACGAGTCGTGTGGTTGTTGTTGATAGTAAGGGTAATTTTAAGATGGGTCGGTGTGTTTTCCAATTCCAAGGTAGTAATGAATAAATGGGGTTCAGGCCTGTTTATATGATGAGATGTTTTATGTTGGTTACTTACTCCACGGAAGAGGGGATTTCTCTAGCACTACTGGTAAACTTCTAATACATGAGAAAGTCTGTCCAGGAGACAGGGTATATGCCTCTTCATTCCCAAATAACTTCAATTCTCACTACAAGTACCTAGTCACAAAAGGTCATGGTCCAAGTATTAAAACCCCAAGTTCCTCCAACGCCATTATAATTACTCCGTAGAAGCGTTGAATGACCTCCCCCTTTTAAATACACAAACCAGCAAAACTCGACGTCACGGAGAATTTTTTAATGATTTTGTTTACCTTGGAGGGCCAGATCCCTGATTGGTGCCTCGCTCGGCAGATCAATCCAGACCTGGAAATCTCGCCTTGACCTGAGTAGATAAATCTCCGGATTATCGTGTTCGGTACTCTGGAGACAAATCCAAGTGTTCTTATGTCCTCAGTTGAACCGCTTGTAGCCATATCCAACGCTCTTGGCGACTTCAGCCCCCTTGCAAAAAAAAAAAAAAACAGACGGAAGACCCCGTTGCCCCAAAGGGCGGGTTTCCAAATATATCTTCATGACAGACACCTTCATCTTTAATAATGTCTACAGCACACTAAAAAGTACCCCATAACGTGGGGCCAACTCTGTGGGTATCTTTGGAGTGCGACACCCGATTGTGTGTACCGTTGAAACACAACGCGTTCAATATGCAACAAACTCATACTTCCTGAGCGTAGTTCATAGCCGGCTAGAATGCCTAAAAGATTTCTCCTACTCGACATGATAAGTGACGATAATCAGCCTTTCAAGAGGGTTGATCCTTTCTCTAAGAGCACCAATTCCTGCCTCTGGAAGCTTTTTTCCCTTTGTTCGACCCATCGCGCACCAAATTGGAACCACGAAGGATAGGTACCGAGAAGTGCACTTTTGCCCTTGAGTTAATACCCACGATGCCTTCCTTTTTAACATCTGAGTTCCACATCAAAATGAATGTTTTAAATCAGTTCCCCTGTTATTCGATCCAGTAGACCTATGGGGTGGAAGGTTTCTCGTATCTCTGAATGACACTGTTGGTTCTTCCTTTTGATGTGAAAAACGGGACTTTTTTTTCCCAAAGGTCAATGCGGTTCGCGCAAGCGGGAAACCCAGGCGGCTGAAATGTGGTTCGTTCCTGGAGAAATCCCGTGACCGGGCCTCGCGCTAAACCCGAACAGGGCCACCCCTTTTTTCGTGTTGATCCTTTGCTGAATTTGTTTGTGGTTGTGATTTGTTTGAGGGACTAAACAACTCACTAGCCGCCCACACAACGGCCACGCCTTCACCGCTCAACTCGACCCAACCTTACCCAACCTCAACCTACCCTCCTATCTTCTCTCTCTTCTTTCTCCTCCTTCTATCTCGGTCTTCCGTGAACGCAACCTGCACCTCCGTCCACCTCATTGAACCTTCCATCTTGCTTCCTTCCCAATTCGCCCGTCCGTCAAATTACCTGCCACTATGCGTGAGATCGTATGTTGACCCCTGTCCGACGCGTCTGGAGGGGGCTACCCTCCTGCGAGGCAAAACAGGACCCCACTAGTTCTCCGTATCAATTGTCGGGATAATTGGCTAACGAGATACTCCTCTTATTTTCGTTATCCCAACAGGTTCATCTTCAGACTGGTCAGTGTGTAAGTGTCAACCTGTCTCTTGAATACGTCGTTGGAAGGTGGAGAAATCTACTAAACTCAGTGGCGGGCAACAGGGTAACCAGATTGGTGCTGCTTTCTGGTACGTCTCAATTTTCTCTCTTTATATACCTCATTCGGCGTACTAACGAATCAATAGGCAAACCATTTCCGGCGAACACGGCCTCGATGGCTCCGGCGTGTAAGTGCAGCTTGCCACTCGCATTTCGAGAATCAGGAAAGAGGAAATAAAAGGATCTGATGGACGTAATAGTTACAATGGTACCTCCGACCTCCAGTTGGAACGTATGAACGTTTATTTCAACGAGGTAAGGCCCGCAGTCCTCTGCATTCCCCGTGGGTTTCCGTTATTATCTATCTAACCCACTTTCAGGCTAGCGGAAATAAGTATGTTCCTCGCGCCGTCCTTGTCGACCTTGAGCCCGGCACTATGGATGCTGTCCGCGCCGGTCCTTTCGGCCAACTCTTCCGCCCCGACAACTTCGTTTTCGGCCAGTCCGGTGCTGGTAACAACTGGGCCAAGGGTCACTACACTGAGGGTGCCGAACTTGTTGACCAGGTTGTCGATGTTGTCCGCCGCGAAGCTGAGGCTTGCGACTGTCTGCAGGGTTTCCAGATCACTCACTCCCTTGGTGGTGGTACTGGTGCTGGTATGGGTACCCTCCTGATCTCCAAGATCCGAGAGGAATTCCCTGACCGCATGATGGCTACCTTCTCCGTTGTCCCCTCTCCTAAGGTCTCCGACACTGTTGTTGAGCCCTACAACGCTACGCTCTCCGTACACCAACTTGTCGAGCACTCCGATGAGACCTTCTGTATTGATAACGAGGTGCGTGATTTATTGATTGGTAGAGGGACGATGGAGAGCCGTGAATTGACGTCTTTAGGCCCTGTACGATATTTGCATGCGTACCCTTAAGCTCTCCAACCCCTCCTATGGTGATCTCAACCACCTGGTCTCCGCCGTCATGTCCGGTGTCACCACATGTCTCCGTTTCCCCGGCCAACTGAACTCTGATCTCCGCAAGTTGGCTGTCAACATGGTTCCTTTCCCTCGTCTCCACTTTTTCATGGTCGGCTTCGCTCCCTTGACCAGTCGCAGCGCTCACTCTTTCCGCGCCGTCTCTGTTCCTGAGTTGACCCAACAGATGTTCGATCCTAAGAACATGATGGCTGCTTCCGACTTCCGCAACGGCCGGTACCTCACCTGTTCCGCCATCTTCCGCGGGAAGGTTTCTATGAAGGAAGTCGAGGACCAAATGCGTAACATCCAAAGCAAGAACGAGACTTACTTCGTTGAGTGGATCCCCAACAACATCCAGACTGCTCTGTGCTCAATTCCGCCTCGCGGCCTTAAGATGTCTTCCACCTTTATCGGAAACTCTACCTCCATCCAGGAGCTCTTCAAGCGTGTTGGTGACCAGTTCACTGCTATGTTCCGTCGCAAGGCTTTCTTGCATTGGTACACTGGCGAGGGTATGGATGAGATGGAGTTCACTGAGGCAGAGAGCAACATGAACGATTTGGTTTCCGAGTACCAGCAGTACCAGGACGCATCCATCTCCGATGGTGAAGAGGAATAGTAAGTAGTAGCTCGTCGCAAGCCATATCTACCTCTGTTTAGACGGAACGCTAACCTTTAAATAGTGGCGAGGAGGAAATCCTGGAGACTGAGGAATAAATCTGAGCTCGTCCATAGCGACATGAATTGAAGCGCTCACCACCGTAATACCCCTGATAAACCCACATGTTTTTACACAGCTCTATGCTCTTGATTACATGGTAGTTTTTTGTCAATCTTTTTGGTTTGAGCGCTCTTTATTATCTTCCAATTTCACCTGGCCATTGTGGCCTTGAAACCATTGAAATCAATAGCACATAGTTTAACAGCAATTCAAATTTGTAATTGCTTTACTCTGTTCAGGTGTGAACGTATATAATTAGCCAACCCTGGAAAGTTGCAGAGTTCAATGTCGCACCCACAGTCTAGAGGCCTCGGACCAGCCACGAAGTGTATCTTTTACCTGATTCAGGCTTAACGGGGTGTACCAGGGCAAATGCATTTAATGTAAAGCGAACAAGGGTAGCACACGGTATCTGAATTTAGGACAATGCGACTGTATAAAATATCTACAATCATTCAAACAGACGAAGCTGCGAAAACACCGAAGACGAAAAACAGACTGGTATGGAATAGAGCTACGGATGTCTTCCTCTCTTTCAAGAGATGTATTGGTCAATTAGGGGTGTAAGTAGGGTATGAAGTGAAGAGATAAAAATGAGAGACAAAAAGCGGATATATACAGCCTAAATAAATAATAAATGGTGACAGTGTCGGGTGCGTTCCATTATCCAGCCTCAACGGTCGCGATTAATGAGGGGAAAATTCATCATGACGAGAGTACTGGAGACGAGGTATCAAGTACTCAACATACGAATAAACTCATTATGCCTTGAGCTCGATTGGGGTCTCGCTGGACACCGGAGGAGTGGCACTGCGCTTCGAGGAAGAGTCAATTTGTTCTGAGTTTGCACCACTGATGACATCGCGCGTGACCTCGACGTAGTCGTACTATTAAGATGGTATATTTTTGAGATTCATGTGTGGCTAATAAGTGGGTGGCAAGGGGAAACAAGAGACTTACGGCAAACTCGCCAATTTCGGCGTCATCGATACCCAAAATTTCATCCTCCTCGGAAGCGCGAAGGCTGAGACCAGGTACAAGATTGATGAGGAAGAGAATCAGACAGCTACCAACGAAGGAATAAGCCATTCCAGAGACAGAGTCAGCGAGTTGGTAACCAAGCTGGATATAGTTTTTGTTGATCCAGCCTCCATCAATCTCAGTAACGCCATCTAGGTGGGCGATGTAGTCACTATATAATTGTGATCAGCATTCGGATACAGTGGGGAAGATATCAAAATGTGTGCTTACGCTGCAAAGAGACCTGTTAGAAGATTACCCACTAAGCCACCGATTCCATGGACGGCGAAGATATCTAAGGCATCATCGACCCGAATAAGGTACTTGAGTTTGGTTGCGTAGTTGCAAGCGGCAGCTCCAACGACCCCGAAAATGAAGGCGGCCCATGGAGTGACAAAGCCAGAGCCAGGTGTGATGGCAACCAGACCGGAAATCACACCAGAACAAAAGCCGACGGTTGACCATTTTCGTTCCAACCGGTAATCCAAGAGGCACCAGGTAACGCCCCCTACAGATGCTGCCAAGTTGGTCACAACAGCAGCCATCACAGCACGCAAGTTGGCACTCAAGGCAGATCCGGCATTGAAGCCGAACCAGCCGACCCAGAGGAAAACGGTACCTATAACAACATGGGTAACGTTATGGGGGCGGTAGTTAAGCTCATGAGTCCCATGCCCACGGCGCTTTCCGAGCATCAGGGAGTATGCCAATGCGGTTGTGCCAGAGACAATATGGACGGGAGTACCACCAGCGAAGTCTAAGCCTCCAAGGTTGAAAACCCAGCCGGATGCATTCCAGGTCCAGCAGGCGACAGGGTCATAGATAATTGTGCTCCAGATAAAGACGAAGACCATGCATGGAAGCATGCGACCACGTTCTGCAACTGCACCAACTGCGAGTGCAACTCTGTCTAAATGTTAGACCAGCCCACGGCGTTACATTCACACCCAACTACTCAGAAGTCAAGACTCACGTAATTGAAGCAAACATTCCTTGAAAGACAGCAAACAAGAGATCAGGAACCTTGGAGCTTCCGACCGACGGAGCAGCCAAGACTCCCTTGAATCCAAAGTTATCCAAGTTTCCAATGTAAGGTCCAGCGGTGTGCGAGAATGCGAGGGAATAACCCCAGAAGAACCATTGAAAAGAAACCACGCCAACCGACATAACAGAAAGCCATATCAAAGAGAGTGCCGATTTTCGACGGGCAAGGCCAGAGTAGAAGAATCTATTAGAAGTCAATTATTGTTTAGGCAACCCTGAATCTTAGCTTAGTGTAGTACACACCCAACACCAGGAATCATAAGGAGGACGAGAGCAGTTGAGGTGATGATCCATGCGATATCGCCAGACTACAATAGAGTCAACAGAAGCTCAATGTAGTACAATTGGAACGGAACTATGGAAGACTGACGCTGTAGTAGATGTTGAGATCCTCGGTCAAGGAGTCTCCACCATCTGCACCAGTCCCATTGAAAGGGACAGGATAAGTTGCCATTATGATAAATTCGCCCAATTAAGGGGACTATCGCCGAGAACAGTCGGGAAGGAATGAAAAGAAGGTATCACTCGAAATGATCCTGCTGGTGTTGAACTGCCCCGTGGATTGTGGGACCGTCTTGAGCAGAGGGGATCAGAGAGAGTAATATAAGGATGGGCAAAACTGAATGCTAAACCCCAGAACGGACCAAATTCGAGTCGAAAAGGTAAAAGTGGGTAACTGGAAAAAGCAAGGAAAAAGGAAGAAAAAAAAAAGATCCAGAATATTTTGTGACAAGGGGGGAGAGAGAAATGATAAATAGCAATAGTAGGAGCAATAGTCTGGGCACAAGAGAGCGGCCCCGATACCAGTCAGAAACGCCACCGCATGGAAAATGTTCTGACTCCCTGTAGATTGGCTCACCCTCAAAGGCCCAACCCGATACAAATGACACTAGGGGTGGCTCCACCCATGGAATCAGCGTGCGGGATGGATGTCTGAGGATATCAGCCAAGCGGTTCCGGGGGAGGCTATGAGGGATTGTCTATACGAGGCTATACCGTTAGCTCTTTCTTACCTGCAGGCAATAATGGGCCCGATTCTTCTCCCGTCACTTTAGCCAGCTTCATTTTTGATCCGTATCAAACTCAGATGATCGTAGGACGCAAAGGGCTGTCGTCCTTTGATGTCTCCTGAGCAGGGGACACAGCCGACCGGAATTCCAGATGAAATCAACCCAACCATTGATGGTTGGATAGGAGGGAAATTACTGTTAGCCTGACACCCGTCATTGGAATGCGCGACGAAATGATAGGAGAAGCAATATGCAGGAGATAACCCGAGATTACGGTTTCATTGACAGATCTGCGTAAATAATAGAAACAACGGATGAACCATTATTCAGCAGGATAAGGCGGGTAAGCTTGAGAAAAAATAAAACAAATGACCAGGACAAATTAAAGAAAGCCAGGTACCAACGACCTACCATTGAAGCTCCGGCTTGACCTGAGCACCTATAGGCTTTGGGATTCAGGAGCAAGCGAGAACCTTGGAATACCCCCGCTGCAGCAGCAGACAAGAACTGGACTTGGAACCATTGAAGGATGACGGCACACTGGGAGTGGTCAGAGATAGGAAGGCCGGAGCCAATAAGGACCGAATGATAAGGATGTCGCAGATTGCGCTAATCCTGACTTAGGTAGGTGCACTCTGGGCCTGGAGTGAGCTGGATGAAGTTGGCCGTTCTCAAGTGGTCCGTGTGGTCGGGTCGATTACGCCTCCAATTATCCCATTATTGTACATGCAATTCTCGGGCTTCTTCAGGTACCTGATAGTACTGGGTTGGCTACAATAGTGACTGGGCCACACTTAGGTCTTTGGGTGATAATGAAATGGAGCGAAAAGTAATTTGAAAAATTCCTTATGATAATCACCCCAACACCGTTCAAGTACCTACTCCTATTGACACAAATTTGAGACATGAGGCAGGTCCTTGTATATGGTTGGGGGACCCAAGACCGAAAGTCCTGTGTTTTTCCTACAAATTGATCTTGCAATTCGGATGAAGTACGGGGGAGATCAATAATGATGGATTTTTAAGTTCCGTTCATGTCCAAATTAGTAACTTGTTTGGATTTCTCTCGTTGAGGCCTGGTAGTACTTAGCATCTTTTTTTCCTTTACCCCCCAACCATTGATATTGCGAGACAGGGACAGAAGGTTAGTAGGGAGTATTTTGGGTGACAATTTACAAATTATTGAAAGACTCACCACTACTACCAACTCTCAGCCCTGAAGGCTCGCTAAGTCTCGACGTTTTTGGCGAACAAGTCGAACCTCGACCCATACTACTGCTAATCAGGTACTAACACACTATCCTGCCTTTATCTAGAGCACTTTGGCCAATCAGCAGCGGAGAAGCTTTCTTATCACCCGGATATCTCAGACAAATTGTTTTTCAAATATCAAGCTCCTGCTGTCGATAGACAAGATCTCGCTACGGAGTACTGACACCTCATATTGAAAATCAACATGATACACCATGGACCTCGTGATGCTTTGGATGGGTGCGAGACTAGCACAAGTAATGATCCCCCAGCGTCATCGATCTTCTGCCGTACCCCCACGTTCAAGGGCAGATGTCACACCAGCCAAAATGATTCCTAAGACCAAGAGCCCATCGGACTACGGAGTGCTCCGTCCGATTAGACTCAGGCTTTTCCGAAGGTACTCAGTATTATTGTGCAGATAATCAGATGGACGGACCTGATGTACACTCCTCTCTCGTCCCTCCTATCGAGATGCCAACTGCTTCATATTACATATGGTCATTACAATGCAACACCAATCCTCGACCATTGTTTTCCACAAAGATGATGCTTGGCTCTTCTCAGGGCTCAACAGTGAATGAAGGGAGAGATAAACATGATGGTTCCCATTGGCCAGGGCAGTTAGTAGCCTTTCGGAATCCCGAATAGTGTCCATTAGTGGGCTTGGCATTGGTCCTATCATTACAAACGGACTCATGCTTGTTCCAATTTGTTCCCACTTCCAGCACCCAATTACTATTATTCCTCCTTAAATATTGACTGGGACAAGTGTTTTATTATTACAAAAGAACTTCTTTCAAACCAGAGTCCCTGTTATATATTAAAGATTCTCATGTCCCAAAAAGTTTGGTCAGACTCTCCTTTCCTTTCCCAAAGAATGGTCCTCTGCAGGCTCTGCTCGGCGTGTCATTTTACTCAACGCCTTGAGATCAGTATTAATATTAAGTACTTCCTGGGCCTTCCAGTGGGCATTTGGAAACTTTGGGATTTTCTTGGCGCAAAAGATCATCAACTTGGCGCCTACATGGTACTCTATAGAGAAAACTCTACAACACCAATCAAATTGGGTTGGAAACCCTTGTGCTTGAAGACATCTCCTTTTCGAATAAAACAAGTTACTGAATTGAGCCTCGTTGACCAACTTGACCTGCGGGAACTAAGTTGGTCCAACTAACTCCACTGATCAACATGCTCAAGGCGTCCATGACCCCGTCATTGCCTCAATGCTCAGAGTTGAGGAGTTACGTAGTTTTAGGGTTTGGATGATTTTCTATAGCGTTTCTTGAGGTGCGGAGTACACTGTCTTTCTTCCGATCCAGCCGAGCAAAAATAAAGCCAATATCGAAATCACCCTCGTTGGGGGCAATGAACCTACGCCCGGCCCCGTTCACTTGGTTATAAATCATGTGACTTTATCAGAGATCTATGTTTTTGATGCGTGCCTCAAATACTACCAATAATGTGTACATGGTGCCTTTTGCTCACCTCTGACTGAGTATATGTATCAGAATTCAACAATGCACAAAACTTTGATCAAGGATCATTGAAGCATGGTATAGTCCATAGTTGGCGACGGGCTAACAGTATGGGCCGGACCCTTCGATTTGGGTTCGAGCAAAGTACTCCATGCATAGCAATCAAGCTTCGTGTATGGAGGACCTGGCTGTATACCATTTTAGTTAACCAGGTTTACAGATTTAATTTCGTTTTCAGTTTATTGAATAATAAGTTAAACAAGAGCTGAGGGGAGCTGTACATACCCGCAAGATGTTGAGATTAGTCAGTATTTGTGGTTGGAGGAGGAACAACTTTTTGGTGAAAATAATAATAGAGGCTGTTTAACCCTCTCACGTGCATTAATACTTTACGGGTCAAGCCCCAGCCTGATAACAGACGCTGCACCGCCACATTCCCCTATCTATCCGCCTAAGGCTCGCCGGTTCAACCGCCCTCCGAAAATCACCAACCATGCGACATGGAGCCTCCACAGGGCCTCGGATACCAGACCATGGAGCACCCCGATATGAGTAACCCGGATTCAGACAGCTCGGGCTCCTCCGATGAGCTTCTACAACAGCCGTATGCGGTTCGGTCGACAGCAAATTTCCCGGAGAATTTCGATGCTCAGATTCAAACCCCAGCTACAACAATTGCTTCCTCACCTCCTCCCACCCACTCTTCTGGACTTCCCTCCTGGTCAAGTGCTACACCTACGCGTCCTCGTGGTGCTAGTGTCGGTACCCCAGTTGCCCTTGATAAAATATCGTCACCTGTGGACGGTCTCCCAATACCTGAACGCGAGCTCCGACCACAACGCCCTTCTGGGCCCGCCAGAACACCTTCCAGCACATATGCTCCACAGCGGCGCCCTCCCCAGTATATCAGTCTCCAAGATGACCGCCAACGATCATCCTCGGCGAAACGAAATTCCCGACGGGATCCCAATGCTCAATATCGTGCCCAAGAGAAAGCATACGTCCAACGCATTCGCGCAGATCCACAAGGGTGGTATGGCCACTTCGACGATAATCAAAACATGGGAATAACTATCGGGGACTCCGATTTAGAAGACCCATCCCCTTCTTCAGAAGTTCCATTCGAGGATGACGCCTACGACCCAGATATTCAACTTTTTCTTACAGATGATAATCAGCCCACGATCGAGGAGCTCAAGAACCCGAAGAATCAAGAACGGCTGGAATGGCATTCGATGTTGGCTTCGGTTCTAAAAGGTGACGTGGTGAAACAGGAGAAACAAAGACTTCTTGGCTCTGCGGAATCAAAAAGATCCTCAGCCCAAAACAGCGCGATATGGTTGGGTGTGCGAGCCAGGACCTGTGGACGAAGCGTGGCTCTTCAACGAAAGCTCATCGAGGAAGCAAGAGCAGGACTTGGCCCAGTAATCGAGGATATAATCAAATTTGAGATCAAAGGTGAAACTGAGATTGGGAAACCCCCGATCAAACAGGTTGAAGATACCGTTGAATTTATTGAGAAGTGCGAGGCGTTGTATTCCACACACAAAGAGCTGGAGGCTGCTCACCCAAGAGTGACTTCAGAGGAATTTTGCTCTAGTCGTGACGCGATATTTGCCTGGCATAATACCACCGTTCTCATCAACACCGAACTCGCCATTTTACAAAAGTGGGTAGGAAACCACGAGCTTGACTTCAGCAAGGGACGCGTTAAAGCTACGAACAGTGATATATCCGATGAGACTTCTTTTCTTGACCGCATCATGAAAGAGGATGGACTCAAGACGCTTCAGGGCAAACACAACATGCTCCATGGGATAGGCGAAGTCATCCAGAAGGCGAAGAAAACACTGATTGAAAACGCCAACTCCTTTGCCAAAAGGCATCTACCACCGTATATTGAAGAACTACTCATTTTGATCAATTTCCCCTCTCGCTTAATCCAGGAGATTATTCGCGTGCGACTTTCCTATGCTAGGAATATGAAAGACCCTGCCCAACAGTCACCCATTTTGGTTGACCAGATGATTTCACAGTTTCAGATTCTGATGAGGGTTGCAGTTGACATTAAACAACGCTACTTGGATATTGCTCGACCAGAACCTGGCTGGGACCTTCCGCCCTGTATTGACGACGGTTTTGATAACGTCGTACTGGATGCGATGAAGTATTACTTCAAACTTCTGAACTGGAAGTTGAATGCCAACAAAAACACATTCAAAGAAGCAGAAATTCTGGAGCAAGATTGGGAGTTTTCCAATGAGATTGGCCGTCAACTTGGGGGCGGGGATATCGAAGTAGCCGAGCAGTTTAGGTACGGCGTCTGTGTCTCCCCGATATCTATTCTACAATGGCTAATTGTTTAAACAGTGCATTAACGGCTAGGTCACTTCAACGACTTATGGTTCACTTTGAACGAGAGTTAACAATACGCAACAACGAAGACCCGGCTGATATGGATAAACGCTACAAGAGCGTCCTAGATTCGACCCGTATCCGCCAACGAAAGCTCTATCGATTCTCTCGGTTTTTGCGGCAGCTGTTCGAAAATGCTACTGAATATAATATGTCCGCCGATATCGCATACGACTTTTTTGAGGCGTTGCTTGTTTCGGATCATTTTCTCATCAGGTCCAATATATCAGTTGGCCAAAAGGGGGTTTATCTCTTCGCACATCCTGCCCTATGGAATCGCCCGGAAGACATATCAGCGATTCTCGGAACCTCTTTCCGTGAAGAAGAGCCTGGGAAGGAATCGCCACATGTGCCCTATATATTGGCTGCCCGCCCAGAGAAGCCTTTGTCCTGGGCCGGTAAAGAAATGCAAGCGGACATATTGGAGCAACCGACCGATCTGCGGCTAGGAAAGCTTCGTCTTATTGTCGAAGGCTCCCAGCAGCGTTTATCTAACGCTAGACATGAGCTGGCACAACTTACCGGAATCCAACTTGATATGGCCATTGAGCAACGCGCTAACCTTGGACGCGTAAATGTGGAACTCAATAAGATCAAGAAGACATCATTCAAACTATCCATGACGATAATGGATAGTGTTGCGATAATTCGGAATCAGCTTAAAGAGAAAGGCGTGGAAAATCATGACCTCGTCCAAGCGTGCTACGCCTTTGCAACTGAGTTCGGTAAACGTTCTTCAAACGTTGACCCCAACAGACGCGCAATGAATAGTGCCCGGCTCGTGGAATTGTCACTTGATTGGGTCTCATTCATTTGCGATGACTGTGATGCCGCTGATCGAAAAACCTTCAAATGGGCCGTGGCCGCACTCGAGTTCGCGATGGCTATCACCTCTAGTAGGCACCTTCTTTCCATGGATGATGCACAGTTTGGACATTTAAGGCAGAAGGTAGCCGGATGTATGTCGCTTCTTATATCGCATTTCGATATCATGGGTGCTCGATCGTCACGCGCAGCACAGGCCGAGAAACAACGCATGGAGGAGCGCTCGGGATCGAGGAAAATTGGAGCGGGCCGAATCCTAACTGATGAAGAAGCAACAAGACTTGTCCGTGAACAGCGTGTGGCTCATTTGGCTAGCATTGAAGACAACCGAGTCGAAGCCGACGCGAAACGTCAAGCGTTGGGAAGGGTCTTAGAAGGCTCAAATGAGGCGGATAGGTCTCTCACGGTTTTGTCTTCCTCTGCTACCAACGTCACTTTACGATGGCAGCAGGGCCAATATATAGGAGGAGGGACCTTCGGGTCTGTATATGCTGCAATTAATTTGGACAGCAACTATCTTATGGCTGTTAAAGAAATCCGATTGCAAGACCCGCAGCTTATCCCCAAGATCGCTCAGCAAATCCGAGATGAGATGGGTGTTCTTGAAGTTTTAGACCACCCCAATATTGTTTCATACCATGGTATTGAAGTCCATCGTGATAAGGTCTATATATTTATGGAATATTGCTCTGGTGGATCGCTTGCTAGCTTGCTCGAACATGGTCGGGTTGAGGACGAAACGGTCATCATGGTCTACGCTCTTCAGCTCCTGGAAGGGTTGGCCTATTTACACCAGGCTGGAATTGTTCACAGGGACATTAAGCCTGAAAATATCCTACTTGACCACAATGGTATCATCAAATATGTCGATTTCGGTGCCGCCAAGATCATTGCCCGACAGGGGAAGACAGTCATGCCCATGGATGCGTTTTCCAACGCAGGTCACAAGGACGCACTAGTGCCCAAGGATACCCAGATTGCACATCAACGGGGCAAGAACCAAAAAACCATGACCGGAACCCCTATGTACATGTCACCTGAAGTAATTCGGGGAGACTCCGCCAAGCTCGTCCATCGCCAGGGGGCCGTGGACATCTGGTCATTGGGATGTGTGATCCTGGAGATGACTACGGGGCGTCGTCCTTGGTCTAGTTTGGATAACGAATGGGCAATCATGTATAATATTGCCCAAGGTAACCAACCTCAATTACCGTCCCGGGATCAACTCAGTGATCTGGGAATTGACTTTCTGCGTCGTTGCTTTGAATGTGACCCTCTCAAGAGATCGACCGCAGCAGAATTACTCCAGCACGAATGGATCGTCTCAATCCGACAGCAGGTAGTGCTCGAACCACCAACCCCAAGCAGTGATCACAGTGGTAGTATAAGCAGTTCCACCTCAGGCAGCCGTCATAATTCGTCGTACATGTAAATCTCTTTTTCTTTTCGAATTAAAATTTCACCCCTGCCGCTCATCCTCACTCTCAACTTGTGTTCTCCGACATATTTACCCTTACCATATTTTTCTGTCCCTTTATGCTGCCTGCTTGTCATCAAGTCCATTGCGGAAAAGGACACATTTGATACCCCCTCATCGTCACAAGTTTTTCCCAATTTGTTTTTTGTCTTGTGCTCTCCTTTCCTTTTGTATTCCCTAAGGATACGTCATGTAATGTCCTGGGTCGGATGATATTGATGTTTTTTCGCTATTAAGGTATATATATATATATACGTTGATTTTTTTTTATTGCCAGCGCCTCATGATATCTTATGCGGTCGATCTCAGCGTTGTCATTTTTTGCTGCTTTTTGCATTGTCAGAAACCTATCGTTCCTCCATTATGGAAATATGTATAGGGAGTATAATGGAAGCCTTCAAGCTCCTCCAAGTACTATAGCAGTACCGAATGCTACAGAAAATGACCTATCTACTCTAGAACCCCCGGCAGTCTTTCAATACCCTGCAGGGGCTCGCAGCGCTTGTTTTGAGGTTGCTATACCTGAAGTGTATACGCAACGGTAAAACGATTCTGTAACATAAAGGCATATCGGACCGGTACATAGTAAAGCATGGATAAAAAAAAACCTTTCTCGAAGAGCCCGTGATACACATATAATCCATATACGTGGAAGGTACCAAGGCGGTTGAAAAGAACAGGGTAGAGAGATAAGGGGTGTGTCCACTGGACTTGGGAGGGTAAATATCAAAATCATTCAGGCGTCGCTGTGTGGAAAACAGAGAGGAAATCTCAACATGGACGAAGAAGAGAATGCAGAGGAGGCGGTGAAGGAGAAATAAAAATCAAAATGGAAACTGAAAACTTAAACCATCACAGCCAGTTAAAACGCCAATTTGTCAAAAGATCATCATGAAACATAAATGGAATCAACGGAATAGTCAATGAGAAACAGTCCGAAGAAGCTAGAGAAATGACAGAGTTCTAGCATTCAATGAGACCCCATAGAGCGCTCATCCGGTGCAGGAAGGAAGATGGTGAGGTAGTAATAGAGGTTAAAGAGACAATTAGTAGTACGTAGAGGGGGTAAAGGGGGTGGAGGGGGTGTAGTCATGTTATCGCCAAGGCAGACTCTCAGAAAGACGGGGTAGTTAAGTCCTGCCCAAGGGGATGGTTTAGCGGAACTCAATTGCTGGTGTACATCCATGGTTTTCGACATGTTTAAGCTCCAGCTGTTGGTACCTGCATTACCACCACTCAGTTAGTGTGTGCAGTAAAAAATAATGGAGATAGGGCCATAGACACCTACTTCTCACTCTTTGCATGGAAGTAGATACCGTTCACTTCCCCTCGCACTTGATTAAAACAGATATAGTAGAAACCCTCAAAGCTAGCTCCCGATATCGTCCGGACGCGATGATCAGGAACAAGAAAATATTCCTTCCAGCGCATAAAGATGTGATCGCGTTCCGCGAAATCCCAGTACGTGAAATCAGGCCGCTTGGCTTGTTTGGCTAATGGTCGCCATGCAGGAAACCTGGCCCAATGGTGCATGTCGGTTTTTTCGGAGGCACCCCAAGATTCATTCCTTGTTTTGAAAGTGTGCTTTGTGCCGATAATCTCTCCCTCGAAAAATGTCGTCAAAGTTGGGTGATCCTCGGTCAGCCCTACACATGCATGGTGCAAATTAGTTTAAACCCTTCTTGACGGGTGTGACGTGCTCCCACGTCAAATTCCCTAACGGACCTTGAATGCGGAGATAGCCGCAGAGATAGGACTCTGCCATATCAACGTGCTTGATTTCCACGTCAACGCTATAGACCTGACGGTCTGATTGCTGAGTCCCGGTGAATTTACTTCCCGGGCGCAGAAAGGATGACGTATAGTTGGGAAGAAGCTAGGATGGTTAGTTGGGCAACGACGCGACTGGGCTCTCGGTATTACCCACCCGAATGTTAGAAAATTCGTAGCTGAGGAGAGAAGTGGCTGACGGCGAGGTAACGGGGGAGGAAGGATCGGAAGCCCGTGATGGTCGCCCAGTAGAGCTCAATCTTCCCGGGGAAGGTTCATCATCGGATCTTGCCATGGTTTTTAGGGAAGCACCAGACACCACTTCATCCCTCAGCGAGCTCGAGTTAGAACGAGAGATCGCATCGTCCGACTGAACCAGGGAGGCGGAGTGAGCCGGTGAGAGAACATGGTCGGGACCATCATTCTCTGCTAGGGTGGATGATTCGGGTGACTCTCTCCAGGGCGGCAACCTCTCAACTTCGGGTGGACAGGTGGTCCGAGTGGAGATATCCTCAGCGATAGATACGGCATTCAAACGGGGGTTGTTGTCACTCGGGGTCGGCATTGAGGCGAATTAATTAAAGAATGACATCGGATCTGGTGGAGGTACGTGGCAGAGGGGGGAGATGGAGGCGGGTGATCAGCCAGGGAGCGCAAATGACAGGGAAACCCAAAATGTGCAAAGAGAATACAAATACGGGAGGAGGATAGTGAGGGGTCTCGGTTGGAGGGCAATGATGAAAAGTCTAGCCGCAGAAACAGGTGTAAAGATGATCGGTTGTCTTGGGCTGTTGAGAACGCAGTCTGTCCGAGCGGGAGGGCGCACTGCCCAAAAGGGATAGGCCGAGTGATCATGCGAGCGCGGGGGAGGCAAACAGGGCCGACGGCGCCTCAGGCGGAAATCCTGGGCCAGGTCTCTCAGGCTGCCTGGAGGCATCCGCTCTTCGCCGGCTGCGATTGGCTGCCGTTGGTTGCCTCGTATGTCCTTTTAAAGTTCCCATCTCCCTTCAGCTGGGTCTCCTTGCGTGCCGGAGTTTTCCACAGCACGATCAACCTATTTCCCCAGATGTCTACACCTGATACACGCTACTTAGGGAATTGGTGGGAGTTCATTGATATGTTATAAAAATGCCGTAGATCACCTCTGGCCAGACTATTTAGAATTTGCTCATGGTAAGCCCTAGGTATGTTTGGTTTTTCCAGTGTATTGCGTCATCACTACCATTTTCCAAAGCGTATGAAATGATAGAACAAAAATGCGTATTTCCCTCCCTTGGAAATCCCTGTCCCATTTGAGCCCGACTGCTGCTGGTTTCTTAATTTAAATCGGTTTGATCTGTGCGAAGTAAGCAGAGCACTCAAGGTTTCGTGGGGGTGATGTTCTCTTTTTTTGTTACCTTAAAATGGAGCGATATTAGAGAGAATATAAGGGCCTTGAGATCTTGGACGAGGTAGTAGAAGACACGCAGACCCTCCGGGTCCGCAGATTCAGTAACATCCACCAAGGAGCCGATTTTCGCGGTCTACCAAGAACGGAGGTTAGAAATTGGAGGCGGGAAAGCAAGAAGAGAAAAGGGCAAAGCAACATACCTCAAAGGATATGTGCTCATTTCCAAGACGGATTTCCAATTCTTGCCGCCCGTCCTTGTTCTTCTGGGGCCATTTTGAGTCATCCTCTCTGGGTGGCATTAGTACAGCGAATACTTCATATTTGAGGCTCTGCCGCCCATCGCTCGCTTACTTCAGGATCTCACTATTCTTGATGATGCGCTTAACCTCCTGGATCATCGCTGAGCTCACGCACACTGCCGTACCACGTCAGTGGGTCCGAAAATTATATAAACCAAGGCTTGCTTTTGTGCACTCACTCTCTTTGCGAATGAGGGAGTCATTCCGGTAGTTGGAATTATTCGCATATCGAACAGCAGCGCTACGGCCATCTCCAAGGGTACGGAAATCAAATTCTATCGTAGGCCATTAGTCACGGTGGAGGGGGGGGAACAGGGCCGTAGGATGGGATTTACCTAGAAACTCATGCCCAAACCGCCCAGAGTGACCTGAGCTGCGGGTTTGTCAGCAGCGGAGGAAACCTGGGCAATATATAGATCTGCCTTACTAGTAGCGAAGATAGAAGGGTTCGTTCTGGTTCGACATCTTCTGAGTTGCGTAGACAGCGACGAGGCGATAGACGAGGCCAGTCAATCTTCGCGTCGAGAAAAGCGGCCCGTTCCTCTCGAGTTGATGGAAATGAGTTGGTTGGATGCTCAGCGAGTTGCCTGAGCTTAGTCATCCACACACTCCGGACAGCTTGCCCGCCGCGCAAATGGCCAGGTGGATCATCATTGATGTCTCCAGCCTGCCAACGTTTGCGCGGATGAATCCTAGATAGGCGAGGAGAGTTGAATTGCTCTAAATAACTTCCTTCCGTCTACTGTGTGTGTTTGGGGAGAATTGTTCTGGTGCGTTCGCACCTCCCTCCCCCCCCCTCCCTCAGAGGCCAAAACAACACCTTGTACTGACAGTGGCCGCCACCAGGCTCTCCTCCCTCTTTTCTTGCCACGGCCGGCCGATTCATACGGATAATTCTTCACCATGGCCTCCTTCCTAGATAATGCATATAGTTTGGTTCATCAGGACAACACTGCTGATCAGCCTACTTTGCAAGAGTTGAAACTGCAGCTCGAGAAAGGCAATGATGAGACAAAATTGGACACCATGAGGAGGATCATTACGATCATGCTCAATGGAGATCCTATGCCTCAGCTATTGATGCACATCATTCGTTTTGTTATGCCGTCAAAGAGCAAGCCGCTTAAGAAATTGCTCTACTTCTACTACGAAATCTGCCCAAAGCTTGATTCCAACGGCAAGTTAAAGCAGGAGATGATCCTGGTGTGGTAAGGACCAAGCCTTTCTCGTCAATGCTCTTCCCTTCTCACTCTAATGCTTGATTTCTCGTGCAGCAATGGCATCCGTAATGACCTTCAGCATGCCAACGAATACGTCCGTGGAAACACCCTCCGATTCCTTTGCAAGCTCCGAGAACCCGAACTTATCGAACCACTCCTGTCTTCTGCCCGCTCGTGCCTGGAACACCGACATGCATACGTAAGAAAAAGTGCAGTGTGGGCAGTTGCATCAATCTTTCAACACTCCGAATCCTTGATTCCAGATGCACCAGAGCTCATCCAATCCTTCCTTGACACTGAAACTGATGGTACCTGCAAGCGCAATGCGTTTGCCGCCCTCATGTCTATTAGCCATCAGAAAGCCCTAGAATACCTAGCTTCAACTTTTGACAGCATCCCAAACACCGATGAGTTGCTGCAGCTCGTGGAACTTGAGTTCATCAGGAAAGATGCCGTGCAAAACGCCCAGAATAAGGTTCGTAGTTCAGGCAAAGTTTGGTCAATGCCCGGCTAATACAAGGCAGGCGAAATATTTACGATTAATTTTTGATCTCCTCGATGCGTCAACAAGCACTGTGATATATGAGGCTGCCACGTCACTCACTGCCCTCACTAGCAATCCGGTTGCCGTAAAGGCCGCAGCAGGCAAATTGATCGAGTTGAGCATTAAGGAGGCCGACAATAACGTCAAACTCATCGTCCTTGACCGAGTTGATCAATTACGTATCCGCAATGAGGGTGTTTTAGATGACCTCACCATGGAAATTTTACGTGTCCTCTCCAGTCCCGACATTGATGTTAGGAGGAAAGCTCTTGGTATCGCTTTGGAAATGGTCTCGAGCAAGAATGTGGAAGAGATCGTCATGCTTTTGAAAAAGGAGCTTGCTAAGACTGTAGATGAACAATATGAGAAGGTAGGCTTACCTTTCCCAAGTGGAGTCTGTACCACTGACACCGTGCACAGAACAGTGAATACCGTCAACTCCTAATCCAATCTATCCACAATTGCGCTATTAAGTTCTCTGAAATCGCGGCTAGCGTTGTTGATCTTTTAATGGATTTCATCGCTGACTTCAACAACAATTCCGCGGTTGATGTTATCTCTTTCGTCAAGGAGGTGGTTGAGAAATTCCCCAAGTTACGAGCGTCCATTGTAGATCGTCTGGTCTCAACATTGAGCGAAGTCAGAGCCGGAAAAGTATACCGCGGTGTCTTATGGGTTGTTGGCGAGTATTCCCTGGAGGAGAAGGATATCCGCGAGGCTTGGAAGCGAATCCGAGCGAGTCTCGGGGAGATTCCAATTTTGGCGTCAGAACAGCGACTTCTTGATGAAGTACCGGAAGATAAGGAACAGATTAATGGTCATGCTAAACCATCGGCCCCAACAGGATCGCGAAAGGTGTTGGCGGACGGCACGTATGCAACCGAAAGTGCCCTAACCAGCCAATCTGCGGCCGCTGCTCGTCTACAAGCAGTCAAGGACGCTCAGAAACCGCCTCTCCGTCAATTGATCCTGGAAGGGGACTACTACCTGGCAACGGTTCTGTCATCTACACTCACTAAATTGGTGATGCGCCACTCTGAAGTCTCTCAGGACACCGCTCGAACTAACGCCTTGCGGGCGGAAGCTATGCTAATCATGATCTCTATTATCCGTGTCGGTCAGTCTCATTTCGTCACAGCTCCAATTGACGAAGATTCTGTAGACCGTATAATGTGCTGCGTGCGCTCTCTGGCCGAATTTTCGCAGAAAAAGGAACTGGAGACTACCTTCCTGGAGGACACACGGAAAGCGTTCCGTGCCATGGTCCAGGTTGAAGACAAGAAGCGGGCCGCCAAGGAGGCTGTTGAGAAGGCTAAAAGCGCCGTCCAGATCGACGATGCTATTCCCATTCGACAGTTCACTAAAAAGTCCGCCCTTGAAGGTGCAGAGGAAATCGAGCTGGATCTCGCCAAGGCCACTGGCGGCGACTCGACCGTCGAAACTGTGTCTTCGAAGCTGAGCCGTGTTGTGCAGCTTACTGGCTTCTCTGATCCAGTTTATGCTGAGGCATACGTTACAGTTCATCAGTTCGATATCGTCTTAGACGTGCTGTTGGTGAACCAAACCCTTGAAACTCTCCAAAATCTCTCGGTTGAATTCGCAACGCTGGGAGATCTAAAAGTTGTCGAGCGTCCAGCAACACACAATCTTGGTCCTCGTGACTTCTTGAACGTGCAGGCTACCGTCAAGGTATCCTCAACGGATACGGGTGTCATTTTCGGAAACATCGTGTACGATGGCGCTAGTTCCACCGAATCACACGTGGTAATTCTTAATGACATTCATGCCGATATCATGGATTACATACAGCCTGCCCACTGCACCGAGACCCAATTCCGAACAATGTGGACCGAGTTTGAGTGGGAAAATAAGGTCAACATTAATTCCAAAGCGAAGACTCTTCGTGAATTCCTTAAACAGCTCATGGAGAGCACCAATATGGCTTGCCTTACCCCTGAAGCATCACTCAAGGGTGATTGTAGCTTCTTAAGCGCCAATCTCTATGCGCGAAGTGTATTTGGTATGTAACACACACCAAACCCCACCCACATGAACAGCAATTGCTAACTCTCGGCCCAACTCTAGGCGAGGACGCCCTGGCAAACCTGAGCATTGAGAAGGAAGGAGACGACGGACCCATAACCGGCTTTGTACGGATAAGAAGCCGGTCACAAGGCTTGGCCTTGAGTCTGGGCTCCCTGAAGGGCCTTAAGGCTTCTGTTGCATAAATAGAGTATACAGCCGCCTTGATTGCCATTTGAATAGTGATTCTCACTCCATTATTATATTCTCGTACTAACTTACTTGCGTGTTTCTCTCTTCTCTTGTTGCGTTCCCCCTTTGACGGAATGAATTTTGTTGATCATATGCTTCTTTTTATCCCTCTGTTTTACCAGACAAGAAAAGACCATTTTTTCAATGAAAGGATAACATTTATCTTTGATATTTTGCTTTGTATATTCTCCTATATTTGCGCCTATTGTTCTATGCCTGTTGTCTCGTTGATACCCGCCTCATGAACATTAAACTCGAACCATCCTCGGCAGCTGGTGGTGGCAATCGACCTTGGCAACAAGGTAGGAAAATTACAACTAGTATAGGTTTAGTCATCCCATGAATCGGGTCCCTATTGATAATGAACTCAAAAATAATCGCCACAGGACTTTACATCCAGGAATGAGTATCCCTTACATGTAATCAAGCACTTAGTATTAGTATTGGCAAAGAGGATTGTCGCTAGGGGTCCAGAGGTTTTCTTTTCCTTACGGTAAAGAGTGGCTTTTTTGCTTAGTCATGTAAAGAAAATATTTTTTCTTATTATTTCTTTACAATGTAAAATTCTTGGCAAAATTATGTATTATTACTAATTTTATTAATAAGTATAATTAGCTGAGATCTTAATCCTCTTATATATTAATTAGTAGTTAACTATTAGTTAACTAGTTAACTAGTTAACGTAATTCCCAACTGAACTGAACACCTGATCGACCCGAACACCCCCATTGAATTCAATGCGTTATTTAAACTTGAAGGTATTCACAACCATTAAAACACGCATTTTTTTATTAAATCTAGCTAATCTAGACGTGCAGGACATCAAATTCTAGTATGCTCTTTAGTATTGTAATTAGAATATGTAGGTGGAGCATGTCTTGACGCCTTTAAAGATACTGTCCTAGGTTCTGCAGATTGGCCTTTTTTAATATTTCTTTGCTTATTCCTCTATTCTATTAGATCCCGGGTATCTTATATAGAAAGATCTTTATTAGAAGTTATCTGGTGTCTGGATTACTTTTTTTTTTATCTTTCTTTCTTATTAGCAAGGCGTAGATCATGGTTTTTCTTTGTTAAAATAGCAGCATTATACATAGCTATTTTATAGTTCTTTATAAGCTGCTGTAAAGCTATTTTTAAAGGTAATAAAGGGCTTTGAGAGCTTTTTTTAAATAGTTTTTTTATTAATAATGCTTAATACTATAATTAATAAATTATATAAGGTGTTGCTAGTATTAATAAGCTTGTAAAAATCTTATTATAGCTGCTAGATAGTATAAGAATTACTAGTATAATATTTAGCTTATCAAGCACTCTTTAAAAATTAAGAGATTTTATACCAGCTGCAATAAAATTATTTTAAATATTTTAAAATCTAAAGATCTCTAGATAAGCTGTAGGATAGGTCTTAAGAAAATTAAGCTTGTTAATGTAATTATATTCAAGGCATATCTTTGACTTTACTAAGTTTTTATATGCATGCTTTAAAGAACCAAAACAACTAATATCTAGAGGTTAAAGAAGATAAGATAAATATAAAGATATATAGATAGAAATAATCTTATTATTCATGCAAATTTTATTAAACTGAGGTGTAAGATGGCTTTCATGGTTATCTAGAACAAGTAATTAATATTAGCCTACTATATGGCCTATAGTTGCAGGTATAAAGACCTTTTAAAGCTAGTAAAGACCTATTTTATTAGTTGTTTAGCTATTTTTACTAACTTTAATTTTTTAGTTAATAGATAGAAGGCCTTTTTTATATTATTTCTTTATATATATTTTTTCTTTAAAAATAATATATGTAGGAATTACTCAGCCACTTAAATTAATATATTTAATAGTTATAATCCATTCCTGGTTCCCTGGCTGAATAAGATGAGGTTTTCCAGGCATATTAGAGTGTGTAATTATCTTAGTAGTAAATATTATATTTATAGTAAAGCTAGTTTTATTAAAATTAAAAATATCTTTATCTAAGATATTATATTAAAGCTGTACTTTTTGTAGTTGCTTAAACTAGGCTTTAATAATTTTAAAATTCTTATATTTAGCTCTCTTATAGTTATATTTTTATATAAATATGCTTTTAATCTTTTTATAGTGCTTAATAAAAATTAATATTTAGTTCTTGTTTATAGGCTTGTGTGTAGTTAAGATATCTGCTTAAAAAAGAATATTTACTATTTTTTATATATATAAAAATTTAAAAGCAACTCCACACAGGTCTCTAGATAATATTTATTTTATTAAGATATTCTTCTAAGTTTAAGATAGCCTGTGCTTATTAGCATATTATTTAATTTAATATTAATAGCCCTGAAGTCTCTTATAAAAAATAAATAAAGGCATATTAAAAATCTCTACTGCGCGATGAATACTTGAAATTTTTTTATTTTTTAAAATCTAAATTGCAAGTTAAATCCTCCCCTCTTGTTTCACTAACTTTCAGAATATTTGACGCGCTTTTGGTGGCATGGTGGTTGATTAAATGGCTTCAAATTAAATAACGCGTTGAATTCGATGGGGGTGTTTGGGTCAATCGGGTGTTTGGTTTAGTTGGGAATTACATTAGTATATATCTTGCTTACTAAGCATATATTAATGCCAAGAAATTTTCAATGTTGGAAAGAAAACCCAATTTTCCAATTTTCGTGTCCCCCTTGTAGGCGGATACCCCGGAAGCTAGCGATCATCCGAAACCACTCTCCTTTGAATGGAGCCTGATGATCGGGGACCTGAGCTCCAGATGCCAGTGGATGGCGTTTCGCTTCCATTCGCGGGGCCGTGTTTGAGTTGATTAGGATTCCATTATCCAATCATAATCATCGTTCGGGTTGGAAGGGAGGGGAAATTCGTTCGTGCCTGGGAAGGAAGCGGATACTTTGAGTCGGATCTTGGAACTCGCACCTGACACTGCTGGCTCTCACATTCGAAAGCCGAAGATTTTCTAATTTCATGTTGTAGAATTATTTTTTCTGTTTTCTTCTCTCTTAACTCATTCGCTACCTAAGATTTTTCCTGTCGCAATTCTCAAAATCCTCGCAGAGTACCGCCCCCTTCTTCTTTTTCGTTATATTATTAGTCCCTCTTTTGCTTCGTTTTTTTGCTTTTTATTATTACTTTTCTCTTTCCCGCCTCCACCAATCTTCATGTCCACCACCCCCCTCAGAACGTGACACCTGAACATAATAAGATGGCGTTCTCCAATGGCGCTACAACTGGTGCTCCCATCCATCATGCGGGTCGGTCGGACTCTCAGCTCGACTTACTGGAAGGTGATTCGACTCTCTTGGTCGCACAGTCGGTTTCCCTTACTTTGAGTGGGGATTCCCTTTTGATCGTTGGTAGGTTGTTAAATTGTTAAATTGTTTATTTGTGGTTGATGGTCCGGTCCTAACCTTCCCACCTGGTCATAGATGAGCGTGCTATGCGAAAATCGGATCGTGTTTGCTGTGGCCTCCTTCCGAAATCAAGTATGTTTAACATCTGCCGACTCTCATTCTTAAACGCTTCTATAGATGAAACGCCGGAGCGAGCATTTCATTAACATATATTATTTCCAGCGACCAAAGCCAACCATTCCATTACCTTTTACAATATCCTAGACGCCGATCTTTCCCCGGCCGGTTTGACAATCACCTATGCGGAGCCGGTGTCGAAAAATGACATATCCGTGACTGCACTTCAGTACCCAATCGCCGAAGAAGAGAAAGCAAGGGTTGAAAGTTGGTCTGAGAAATTAATTAGCCTTGCATATGGCAACGCACAACGGCATAAGCGGCTAAAGGTTCTAATAAACCCTTTTGGCGGCAAAGGAACCGCCTCGGGCCTGTACCAGACGTATGCGGAGCCAATATTTGCCGCAGCACACTGCCAAGCAGATATTCAGGAGACAACACATGCAGGCCATGCCAGTGAGATCGCGGAGCAACTTGATATCAATTCATACGATGCAATTGTGTGCTGTTCTGGTGATGGCTTACCATATGAGGTCTTCAACGGTCTGGGTAAACGGTCAAATGCTAGAAAAGCATTGGCAAAGATGGCGGTCACTATGTTGCCTTGCGGCTCCGGTAATGCGATGGCATGGAATTTATGCGGAACGGGGAGTGTTTCCCAGGCAGCCCTGGCAATCATAAAAGGATTGCGTACCTCCATGGACTTGGTGTCTATCACGCAAGGGCAGACCCGAACCCTCTCGTTTTTATCCCAATCATTTGGGATCATCGCGGAATCGGACCTGGGAACCGATAATATTAGATGGATGGGGGCGCATCGTTTCACTGTTGGCTTCCTTGTGCGTCTTATGCATCGTGCAGTTTACCCATGTGACCTTGCGATCAAGGTGGTGATTGACGACAAAAAAGCCATCAAGAACCATTATAGTACGTACGCATTGGATGCGGCCCCTCCTTCCCCCCTCCAAGATACTACCGGGCTGTCGGGCGGCCTTCCAGAGCTTGAGAACGGCACCGTCCAGGATGATCTGCCTAAGGATTGGGAGGTCATTCCAGCTGAAACAATTGGTAATTTTTACGCGGGTAAGATGGCTATCGTGTCCAAGGATACAAATTTCTTCCCAGCATCGCTACCCAACGATGGAATGATGGACATTGTCACTATCGACGGGACCGTCAGCCGTGCCACGAGTCTGAAAATGATGACAGCAATTCCCGAAGGCGGATTTTTCGATATGCCTGATGTCAAAATTCGCAAGGCTCTTGCTTACAGGCTCATTCCCCGAGAAAAAGAAGGATATATCAGCGTGGACGGAGAAAGGATACCTTTCGAGGCCTTCCAGGCAGAAGTCCACAAAGGCTTAGGTACAGTTCTGTCAAAATCGGGACACCTGTACGAGGCACCCGGGCCAAAGCCATAATAAGGGCGAGCCAGTACACTCGCGGAAAACTGGAAAAAGAAGGCGTGATACCCCACCTACTCGCATGTTTCTTTTAAATTGTTTTGATATTCTCGATTCGTGGTCTTCTCTCATTGTTGATGATACCCTAGCGGAAGACTTTCCGAATAAAGCAATTGCATGTTTATGTTTGTATTTTTATATGAGGCTATCGATTTTGTTTAAGAGACTTCGATCCTATTGCTTCTGATCATCCTATGCCTTTTGGTCTTTTTAATTTTGACTTTCTATGTTTAGCGTCTGTATGTAAGTCATAGACGGGGCGGGTAAAGAGATATATATGGTACACAGGCGCAGGCCTGATCCAACCGATGAACCCGCATGCTATATAGGGATCAGACGTCGAGCCCGAGAAACTTGAAATCCGGGCCTCTCAATTTCGTTTGCAGAAGCATCTTTTAGATGCTTGGCCGACAAGTCGCACAAACTATGTCAGCTCCTCTTTCCTAAGCAAATGTGAATTTTGTCTTAATTCATGCAAATCGCTATACATACAGGATGACTACAATCTAATCTAGTCATCACCGAACCCACCCCACTCCTCTTCGTCCTCGCTCTCCTCCTCACTCTCCTCCTTCCGAGTCCTCCACCCCCATTGCACTAACCGCTCATCTTCCAGAGTTTCCGCCGCCCTATTCCGAACAGGTTTATACGGGCTCTCCTTCCGTAGCTTCTCAACCGGCTTCAGCAAAAGCTCAACTGGGACATCCCCCTTCGGCTTTCGAATCAGCACTCCCTCTTCGTCCTCTCCTTCAACCTCAAACTCCAAAACCTTCTCCAGCTCATCCACCCAGATATCCAGGACATGGTAACGTAGACCATCTGGTCCATGAGGCATGGGCACATAATCTGTAATTTCGTCCATTGCTGGCTGTTCCGGATCAAAGTTGACGGGGCAAAGGGGTCCTTCTTCCAAAATTGAGAGGTACGACGAAAGCCCCGCCCATTTATCACCGTCTTGGGAAACGGTCTCTCCTTCCTCTTCCTCAAGAGCCTCTTGGGCTTTGGAGTTCCGCTTCTTCCCCTTTGAGCGCTTCCCGGATGCCCCGGTTTCCTCCCGCTTCCGCTTCTTGTTGGTTTGCCGTTGACCCCCTTCCTTCAGGAAGATTTCGAATGCGACACCGATGTAGCAACGGATGAGGTGGAGGTACTTATCTAAGCGGAGACGATCAAGGGAGTGGAAATCACGGCCGATCGTGATCCAAAAAGCGCGAAGGAAGCGGTGCACTGTTGAACCAGGGAGAGTGGGGACGAGAGAGTAGGAGAGGTCGCGGGCTAAGGCTTGTTGCGTGAGGGGGCGGTCAGAGTGGTAGAAGCCTGGAATTTTGGGAGGGGGATGGGTTAATGCTGTCACAAAATGTAGGGCTAAGAGTTTTGGGGGGGGCGGTTCTTACAGAAAAAAAGTCCTTTCCAGAGCTTTAGAAGCTCGAGGAGAGATAGATCGGTTCTGGATCGTAGGAAAAGAGAGAGGGAATTGGTGGCTTTGTCACGGATCTTTTTGTCTGGAGAGTGGAGGATTATTTAGCCATTGAGTATAGATCAGATTATATATGGGCGGAGGTTTCATAAGCGATAGAGAAAGACGCAACTTATACATACCACTTGAAGCAAGTTCCCTGATGAAGGGAGTTTTCTGGAGATCAGCCATCGCTTCGGCTTCGACGGTCCAGTGGTAGTTTGCGATCAAGGGTTGATCAGGAATTGGCAAAGAGTATGCGATTTCCTGCGTCTGGATAATTGGTTATGATCAGGATTGGCCAATACCTGAAGTGTATTAGAAAGTATTTGTATATGGAATCTGTTTCTGGAAATTCGATATCTTGGGCACAACTTTTTTTTTTTTTTTTTTTTTTGGTTTGCACTGTTTGCAGTCTTCAACAAGTGGAGACAAGAAAGAATTTTTATTGGATGTCTTTGAAGCTTCTTTTATGTGGGTCCGGGGACCTTACTTCAGCCCAGGCGGCCGCCGGCGGTCTTTTCATCCCTGATGCGCCATTATTAGTGGGGCAGAGGTACCTGGGACATACAGAAAACATCCATCAACATCAACTTCAGAATTCAATTTAGGGCATACCTGAAATAGCTAAGGCGTGCCAGGACTGACGGAGGTATTTCCTCTTCCATTTTTCTTCTTGCTAAAGTACAACCAATCCATCCCTACTTCCAAAAGAAAAAACCACCGGCAAGATGTGGCTGGTCCAGCACACTTCCGGGATCTTGCGAGGATGAGGAAACAAATTAATCCTTTCCTAGTATGTTGTTTCGAGGTGCTACGGTACATAGAAAACGGCCCCTAATAAAAATTGTCCGAAGAAAAACCTTCATGATCTTGCGATAACGAAACAAGCTAATAATACTTCATCGCCTGAGAATGATTTTTTCACACGAGATGTAGTCTTTGGCCTAAATCCCCTTTTATCGTTGCACCATGAACCTGCTTAGCCTCTAAGTTTGTTACTGATTTGGGATTAGGCCGGCCAGGCTGACCAACAGATTTCTAGTAACGTAATTCCCAACTGAACTGAACACCCAATCGACCCGAACACCCCCATTGAATTCAACGCGTTATTTAACTTGAAGCCATTTAATCAACTATCATGCCATTAAAAGCGCGTCAAACATCCTGAAAGTTGGTGGAATAAGAGGGGAGGATTTAACTTGCAATTTAGGTTTTAAAAAATAAAAAAATTTCAAGTATTTATCATGTAGTAGAGATTTTTAATATATCTTTATTTATTTTTTATAAGAGACTTTAGGGCCACTAATATTAGATTAAATAATATACTAATGGGCATAGGCTATCTCAAACTTAGGAGAATATTTTAATAGAATAAATATTATCTAGAGATCTGTGTGGAGTTGCTTCTAGATTTTTATATATATAGAAAATAATAAATATTTTTTTTTAAGCAGATATTTTAACTACACATAAGCCTATAAATAAGAACTGGGTGTCAATCTTTATTAAGTACTATAAAAAAATTAAAAGTATATTTATATAAAAATACAACTATAAGAGAGCTAAATATAAGAATTCTAAGATTATTAGGGTCTAGTTTGAGCAACTATAAAAAGTATGGCTTTAATATAATATTTTAGATAAAAATATCTTTAATTTTAATAAAACTAGCTTTGCTATAAATATAATATCTATTACTAAGATAGTTACATGCTCTAATATGCCTGAAAAATCTTATTTTATTTAGCCAGGGAACCGGGAATGGGTTATAACTATTAAATATATTAATTTAAGTAGCTGGGTAATTTCTACATGCATTATTTTTAAAAAAAAGATATATATAGAGGAATAATATAAAGAAGGTCTTCTACCTATTAACTAGAGAATTAAAGTTAATAAAAATAGCTGAATAACTAATAAAATAGATTTTTACTAGCTTTAAAAAATCTTTATACCTGCAACTATAGGCTGTATAGTAGGCCAATATTAATTACTTATTTTAAATAGCCATGGAAGCTATCTTATGCCTTAGTTTAATAAAATTTATATAAATAATAAGATTATCTTTATTTACATGTCTTTATATTTATCTCATCTTCTTCAACCTTTAAATATTGATTGTTTTGGTTCTTTAAAGCATGCATATAAAGGCTTAGTAGAATTAAAAATATATCTTGAATATAATTATATTAACAAGCTTGACTTTCTTAAGATCTATTCTACAGCTTATCTAGAGGTCTTCAGGCCTTAAAATATTTAAAATAGCTTTATTATAGCTGATATAAAACCTTTTAATTTTCAAAGAGTATTTAATAAGCTAAATATTATACTAGTAACTTTTATATTATCTAGCAGCTATAATAAGGCCTCTACAAGCTTATTAATACTAGCAATATTTTATATAATTTATTAATTGCAGTATTAAGTATTATTAGTAAAGAAACTACTTAAAAAGAGTTTTTAAAGTTCTTTATTATTTTTAAAAATGGCTTTACAGTAGCTTATAAAGAGCTATAAGGTAGCTATATATAATACTGCTATTTTAGCAAAGGAAAATCATGATCTATGCCTTGCTAATAAGAAAGAGAGATAAAAAAAGAAGCAATCCAGATGCTAGATAACTTTTAATAAAGGTCTTTCTATACAAGATGCCCGGGATCTAATAGAATAGAGAAATAAGTAAAGAAATATTAAGAAAGGCTAATCTATAGAACCTAGAATAGTGTCTTTAGAGGCGCCAAGACATGCTTTATTTATATATTTTAATTATAATATTAAAGAGCATACTAGAATTTAATGTCCTGCACATCTAGGTTAGCTAGATTTAATAAAAAAATGCGTGTTTTAGTGGTTATGAATATCTTCAAGTTTAAATAATGCGTTGAATTCGATGGGGGTGTTCGGGTCGATCGGGTGTTTGGTTTGGTTGGGAATTACGTTAACTATAACTACCGCTTGGTGGATCGCTCAAAACTTCCCAACCGCTAAGGCTGAGAACGCAGCAACAAGCATGTTGAAAGCGCGACGGTGTCTGTCATAATATCTTTCCCATCGTTACCCCGAGTTCCTCAATATCCCTATTCCCTAAACGGGGACTATCTTCCGCCTAAGCGGTCGAGATTGGCATAAATGATTATAAAGCGAACAAACACTGTGAACAGAGTACCAAACTGCAGACCCGTTTTGAACGGGATTGTCTTCATGGATGATGAATGGACACGGACTTTCGGACTATTTATTCACTCCGAATTACATTTCTTCTGGTGATTGGCCAATTTGCAATTATAGCTGGGCAATAGCGGTAACTTCAATTATACCACTTCCCTTCCGGCCAGGCTGAGCTCCAAGTTTTTCTCATGACTGTAGCACAATTGATAAAGTTGGCACTGATCTCAAACTAGTTGAGCCATTCATGATTCTCTCTCGTACGGCGTACTAACATAGTCAAACAGTAACTAGCAGCAACTTGAGTTTTCTATCTTCTGACACCCAAAACTCGAGCTAACGGCTTCTCTTTGTTTTTGCGATGGGGCCATCATTCTTCACGTGGTAATTGCTTGCGACTCGGACTCTCCGGCCCTCCATTTTTGCAGACCAAATAAGTTGCGGACTCACACACCACCCCCGTCAGAAAAGGGGGCGGATGGGATAAAGAAAATTAAAAATAAAAAGTAAGATATGAAAGTCGACAAAGGACTGTTGGGGCTACAATGTACAGGGGTACGTGTATCTGTATTTTTTGATCTTTTTTTTTTTTTTTTTTTTTTTTTTTTTGCGAGACGGAGATCAAAGAACTCCCGCTTTGTGCCGCATCCGGCCAACCACCAGCCCATTTCTACACAAATGGATATCGGCTGATGGATGAGACTTCCATACTACTGGTATTGGTTTTTTTACTCTCCACCACTCTCCCCTGTCTACTCCTTAGTAGTCTGTGGTAACACAGGGGCTTTCAGCTCATGATGACATCACCATATTCGGTTTGGCGAATAGTAGCCTTTGAAGCCTTTCTTATCCAACGAATGGCCAATCATGGCACCAGCCATGAACAGTCATTGCTCCTCTCAACCATACCTTTCGGTCGGTGTTGTCGTTCTCGTCCCACTGCTATTCCAAATAGACACCGTCACGAGATTATTAGGGGAGCGCTTATTCCTGGGCGGTGCGGTGCACCTTCTGTCGTTCTGGAGCTTACTCTGGAGCACTCCGCATTTTCAAAATCCATTTGAACCATTCATAATCTCCCTCCAGCCTTCTCCCTCTTGAACATTAAGTCTCGTTTAACCAAACCTTTTGTGGGAGCTCTTTCCCCAATTCCTAAACCCGCCATTTGAAAACAAAATGGTTCCTAGCGAAGACTCTAGCGATGGTTCCTCTCTTCGTCCGGAGGAGATAGACGATGAACAAGATAGCCTTCAAATAACTCCGAGGACAGAACGTCAAGACAGCACAATTTTCGAGGATATCAACCCAGAGGGTAAGGCTGAGCTGACTCGGATAGCTTCCAATTTCCCCCGGCGTCAAACAACAGGCTCTATCGCCACCGGTGCAGGAATTGAACGCAGAGATACGATCGATGAGCTGGAACTCGATGATCCAGTTCTTGATCCTACAAATGATCAGTTCGACCATAAAAAATGGGCCCGCATGATGTTAAAATTAATAGACAGGGAAGGCATTCCCCGACCACCATCAACCGGTATTGCCTTTCAGAATTTGAACGTGTCTGGATCGGGCTCGGCTTTGCAGTACCAGAATAACGTCGCGTCTATCCTGTTAGCCCCCTTTCGTATACGGGAATTCATCAGCAGCCTCTCCAAAAATTCTGAAAAGAAAATTCTACGAGACTTCGATGGCCTCCTTAGAAGTGGCGAGCTTTTGATTGTTTTAGGACGCCCCGGAAGTGGCTGTTCGACTTTCCTGAAGACTTTGTGCGGCGAGCTTCATGGACTAAAGCTTCGCCAAAGCTCAGAGATTCAGTACAATGGAATCTCTATGGAAAAGATGCTCAAAGAATTCAAGGGGGAGGTTGTATACAACCAGGAGGTGGACAAACACTTCCCTCATTTGACAGTTGGTCAGACTTTAGAGTTCGCTGCGGCGGCCAGGACTCCCGAGAACCGGCTAGGAGGAGTCAGTCGACAGCAGTTCGCCAAGTATATCACCCAGGTTGCGATGTCGATATTCGGCTTGTCGCATACCTACAACACTAAAGGTACCACACCCTACTTCATTCAGGCAGAACTATAGGTGATGGTCTCGCTCCATGGAATAACTAACCCTTTCCATAGTCGGTGATGATTATATCAGAGGTGTCTCCGGAGGTGAGAGGAAACGAGTCAGGTAGAATCCCACCCTACAATTCACTGTTGTGCTTCTCTAAAGTCCTTTTAGCATTGCAGAAATGTCACGTAAGTTGTCCACGTACAGCTCAAAAAGGCTCTTGTTGGATATTCAGTTGATTTTCCATTAGTTTCAGGAGCTCCTTTTGGAGCGTGGGACAATAGTACAAGAGGACTGGACTCCGCAAGTGCGTTGGAATTCGTCAAGGCGTTACGAGTTTCAGCAGACCTCGCTGGAAACGCTCATGCCGTAGCAATTTACCAGGCCTCACAGGCAATCTATGATATTTTTGACAAGGCCATCGTGCTCTACGAAGGAAGAGAAATTTACTTCGGACCTTGTAACAAAGCAAAGGAGTATTTCACCAACATGGGCTGGTATTGTCCACCACGCCAGACAACAGGGGATTTTCTCACATCGGTCACGAACCCTCAAGAACGCACGCCTCGTGAGGGAATGGAGAACCAGGTTCCTCGGACACCGGATGATTTCGAAAAGTACTGGAAGAACAGCCCTCAATATGCTCAGCTCCAGAAAGAAATCAGTCAGCATTTGGAACTGTATCCCTTGGGAGGCGAGTCGGGGCAGGTATTCGGTGAGATTAAGAGGCAAAAACAGGCGAAACACGTCCGTCCAACAAGTCCTTATGTTATTTCGGTCCCGATGCAAATCAAACTTTGCACCACAAGAGCGTATCAAAGGTAATTTTTACCCCCAATTTTCCTCTCTCTACCCCCTACTATATTTGTCTTCTAACCCTCCTAGGATATGGAATGATAAGCCATCTACCTTAACTACTGTTATAGGCAGAATTGTAATGTCTCTCATCATTGGTTCGATCTACTATGGGTAATTAGCTCGATCCTGTCCCTGATGTTCGTGGATGTGTGCTTAATTCCTTAGGACTCCAAACGCCTCTGCTGGCTTTCAGAGCAAAGGGGCTGCTCTTTTCTTCGCTGTTTTGTAAGCTTCCATACAAATAACCTAGTCGAATCAGGAAGACCGTTCCGGGTTCTTTTTGGTAATATGCATCTTTTTTGGATGGCGATATGCTAACTGCATCTAGAATGAATGCCCTAATCAGTATAACTGAGATCAATTCGCTCTATGATCAGCGGCCAATTGTCGAAAAGCAGGCATCATACGCGTTCGTTCACCCTTTCACTGAGGCATTTGGCGGCATAGTGTCCGACATTCCCGTTAAGCTCGTCTCCGCCGTAGTGTTCAATATAATATTTTATTTCTTGGCTGGTTTGGTAGGTTTCCCTCAACGGTTGGTATGGTTCGTATTGCTAATATAGAGACCAGCGCTACGAGCCTTCCCAGTTCTTCATTTTCTTCCTTTTTACATTTCTCAGCACAATGGCAATGTCGGGGATTTTCCGAACCCTTGCTGCATCAACTAAAACTCTCTCCCAAGCAATGTCAATGGCTGGTGTTATCGTCCTTGCTATCGTCATTTACACAGGGTTTGTTATTCCAGTGCCGCAGATGTCTGATATCCCATGGTTTAGTTGGATCCGCTGGATTAACCCAATCTTCTATACATTTGAGGCCATGATCGCTAATGAATTTCACGGTCGGGAATTCGAATGCTCCCAATTCGTGCCTGCATATCCGAATATGAGCGGCGACACTTTCATTTGTGCTGTTCGCGGTGCCGTTGCAGGGGAACGGACCGTGTCTGGGGATGCTTTTATCTACTCCCAGTATCGGTATACGTATGACCACGAGTGGAGAAATCTTGGTATTCTAATAGGATTCTGGATCTTCTTT
This sequence comes from Aspergillus biplanus, assembly GCA_027569045.1. Lineage (NCBI taxonomy): Eukaryota > Fungi > Ascomycota > Eurotiomycetes > Eurotiales > Aspergillaceae > Aspergillus > Aspergillus biplanus. The sequence continues at coordinate 301,548 of JAPDEJ010000009.1, read as the reverse complement.
ACAATGGTCTACTTGGTGGCCACCGAAATCAACTCCTCGACTACTTCTAAGGCCGAGTTTCTCGTCTTTCGACGCGGCCATGTTCCCGCACACCTGCACAATGTCGACAAGGGCCAAGGAGATGGACCATCTGCAGACTTCCCTTTGACCGAGAAAAATGCCCCGGAAGATCAAGATACGTCCGCAATTCCGTCTCAACACAACATATTTACATGGCGAAATGTATGCTATGATATTCCGGTCAAGGGAGGTCAACGTCGGCTCTTGGACAACGTTGCCGGATGGGTCAAACCTGGAACCCTCACAGCATTGATGGGGGTCTCAGGCGCAGGAAAAACAACCCTCCTTGATGTTTTGGCCAAACGTGTTTCTATCGGCGTTGTGACAGGTGATATGTTTGTGGATGGAAAACCACTTGACCATACGTTCCAAAGGAAAACGGGCTATGTGCAACAGCAAGATCTGCATCTACACACAACCACTGTAAGAGAGGCACTCCGTTTCAGTGCCGTACTTCGTCAACCCAAGGCCGTTCCAACGGCTGAGAAATATGAATATGTTGAAGAAGTAATTGAAATGCTTAATATGCAAGACTTTGCTGGTGCAATTGTGGGAACGCCAGGTGAAGGATTGAACGTTGAGCAGAGAAAACTGTTGACAATTGGGGTTGAGCTTGCCGCCAAACCCGCCTTGCTTATTTTCCTCGATGAACCAACCAGCGGTCTAGATTCTCAGAGCTCTTGGTCGATTTGCAGTTTCCTACGCAAACTTGCAGATCGTGGCCAAGCAGTGCTTTCCACCATACATCAACCTAGCGCGTTGTTGTTCCAACAATTCGATCGCCTGCTGTTCTTAGCAAAGGGAGGTAGAACTGTATACTTCGGGGAAATCGGGAAGGAGTCTCGTAATTTACTCGATTACTTTGAGGCCAATGGGGCAAGGTCGTGCGGCCCAGCGGAGAATGTGAGTATTGCTCAGTCAATAACGTGCTAATTCAAATACTAACAAAAAAAAATAGCCCGCCGAATATATACTGGAGACCATAGGTGCTGGTGCTTCGGGAAAGTCGACTCAGGATTGGCCAACCGTCTGGAACGAAAGTTCACAGTTTAAGGAAGTTCAGAATGAACTCGATAGGATCCACGAGGAAAGAGCGGCACTTCCCGCGGACGACAACACCACACACGGATCATACGCCATGCCTTTTACCTCGCAGGTATGGTATGTGACTCATCGAGTATTCCAACAATATTGGCGCGAGCCTGTTTACGTGTGGGCCAAGTTGATTCTCGCCATTGCTTCGTCCCTTTTTATCGGCTTTACCTTTTTCAAACCGAACAGCTCTCAGCAGGGGTTCCAGGATGTCTTGTTCAGTGCCTTTATGCTTACGTCTATATTCTCTACTTTGGTGCAACAGTAAGGAGCCGACGAAGTTGCACTGCTCCCCCACTTCATTTTTTGTTGACTAACGGGAAATTCCAGGATCATGCCGAAGTTTGTAGTACAGCGGTCCCTTTACGAAGTCCGCGAAAGACCATCAAAAGCATACTCTTGGGCCGCATTCATCATTGCCAACATCGTCGTCGAGATACCATGGCAGATTCTCGCTGGTATTGTTTCCTGGGCATGCTACTACTACCCCATCTACGGCGCAAACCAGGCCCCCCACAGACAGGGTCTCATGCTGTTGTTTGTCGTACAATTCTTCCTTTTTACCTCGACGTTCGCCTCATTCATCATTGCTGCCCTGCCCGACGCTGAGACAGGGGGCACCATCGCCACTCTCCTGTTCATTATGGCCCTAACTTTCAACGGTGTAATGCAGCCACCCAGCGCCCTGCCCGGTTTCTGGATTTTCATGTACCGTGTCTCGCCGCTAACATACCTTATTGCTGGTCTCACCTCAACGGGGTTACACGGACGACCTATCGAATGCGCCCCGGAGGAACTCAGCGTGTTCAACCCACCTCCCGGCGCCACCTGCGGCGAGTACATGCAGTCTTACCTCCAACTCGCACCCGGAAGGCTATACAATCCGTCGGCAACACAAGATTGCCAGTATTGTCAGTTGCAAACCGCAGATCAGTACCTTGCAGCCACCAATATATGTAAGTTCTTTTATTTTACCCCTGTTCTCTAGGCTTTCATTATTCAGTTTCCAAGCTTCATCAATTCGTCTTTCTCAATGCATGGTTTTACTAATAAACGTTTTTGTGAAACAGTCTACAGTGAGCGCTGGCGAAACTATGGAATTGGGTGGTCTTACATCGTCTTCAATATCATGGGTACAGTCGTACTGTACTATATGTTCCGAATCAGGCATTGGAATCCCACCACCCTGGTTAGGGGTATTAAAGATGGAGCCCAGTTTGTCTGTCGAGTGTTCAAGAGACGATCGGGAAAGACGCCTCGGGGTAAGGAGGCCGACAATGGTAGGCTATACTAAATAGGTCATTAGGCCGTTGTTGGTGAAATAGCCCTATGATGTTCTCTTTTCCTTTAAGAAAAGAAAAAGCTTTTAGTGTTTTTCCCTTTTGTCTATTAGTTTGCGTGGGACTCAGTGCCAGTTTACCGTTATGATCTTCCTTAGTACTCTTGAGAATATATAGTTTTCGGCTAAATATCCTGATAAATGTGGCATTCTCATTAACTAATGAGTTAACGTATTTCACCACCGAGCGGTCCTGGGCCAAATTCCATATAAAATAGGGCTTTTTACAACATCATTATCTCAACATCTACATACTGAGAGGGCCTGGGAGAAAGAATATAGATCATAATATTAGTATTCTATAATATAGAGAATTTTTAGTAGGAAAAAAGAAGTATTTCCCCTTGTATTATATATTACGCGTGTATTTTTTGTAATTTAAAATATCTTAAGCTTATAATCTATTATAAATTTTTAAAAAAATTTTAACATGATAGAAATGATTTCTTGATATTATTATACTCGTATAATATATTCAATAATTTTTAATATTTATTTGCATAGAGATAATGAGGTTATAAAAAGCCCTATTTTATATGGAATACGGCCATGGACCACTCGGTGGTGCGGCCCGCTCGGTAGTGAAATACGTTAATTCTTTTCTCACGTTATTAGTAAGCTGCAGGGATTGGTTAACTAACTCGTATTTTGACGTATCCACAGCCGACTCCATGCAAAACGGCAAATATAATAAGAAACTAGGAGGCAAAGACGCCAGAACACTGGCTTTGGTTTGTACTAGCGACGCGAAAACTACAACAAATAGGGAAAGATGAGAAACGAAAAGTCCTTAGATATGATAAAGGAGAAAAAGCAGCCAAGGGGGTATTATGCGACGCGAGTTAGAACGAGAACGCCGGGACATGTAAACAAGGGCTGACAAAAACCGGGAAATTTCAAATAGGAAAATAGAAAGGGAAAAGAAATAGATCAAGGGAGGGGGTAAAAGAGGAAAACAGAGAGCATTCGGCGCCATAAGAGTCGTTTCAGACCATTTCCAGATATCATGACAATGGATATCTAGAAACAACCAAAGCGTTGATGATGTTACCCTGTTTCCATCCCTGATCAACTAACGAAGATTGTTCTTTAAGAATTCTCCCCAGATACGCTATCCTCACGCGTTTATTTCTCGAGATCTGTGCAACCGTTTTCATCAGCTTGTAGAATCCACAGGAACCAGGAAGGAAACAACCATACCCCTGCCTCTTGTTGGACCTTCCGAGCAATGAAACCAACGTTTTGAGTTTTCCCCACTGACACAACGATATCTGGTCCACCCCTATCGCTCAGCCGCGCTTGTACACGGATCAAATCACGCTCACTGGTTTTGCCCTTCTCATCTCTGCGTCGCTCACGGTCCACGTCGTCAGCGGCGATCAGTTCGTCATTAGAGGTTTTACCCAATGAGAGCTTCCCGTCATCTGTCTCGAAATCGATGTCATCTTCATCGTCATCGTCGTCGTCATCCGTCAACCCGGAGGAACGCACGATGTTCTCAGGATCGCTCACGATACATTGAGGTAGCCGGTAGAGAACACCCTGCTCGTCGTAGCAGCCCTGACAGAGGTCCCCGGTCGGAACGGTGACCCCGGCGGCGTCGATAATACTCTGAGAGGTTACGAGGTCCCCCGCACGCATGAAGGAGAGTGCAGCTGACAGGGCTGCCCAAACTTCAGGACGACCCGTTACACGGGTCTCAAAGAACTCTTTTCGCTCCCGGTCAAGGAGGTCGCGGGTCCATCTCCGCCGTTTGCTGTGCCAAACGTGACTGCGGACGGGGGCATTAAAATGCTCGCTTAGCGGGAAGCGGTCATGGTTGGTGGTTGGAGAGGCTGGTACAAGGTTGTGGCGTCTCCGGGTGTTGGAAGTAGCCGGACCGCCAGCACCGCTGCCGTTGCTGTTATCGACGGTTGATGATGCGTGAGGTGCTCCTATGGTGGTCGCAACTGCTCCTGTTGCCGCTCCCTCAAGGTAACGCTCTTCCGCAGTTGCTTGAGTCGCATATTGGGGGTGATGGTTGTCACGCAACAATGACAAACAACAACCCTTTTATTAGCAAAGAAGTAAGAAAATTAGTTACTGTTGCAATAATAACCCGAGTAGGGGTGATATAAACTCAAAGTAATAAGTAAAAAAGAAAACTAGGAAAAGAAAACGAGATAGTAAGAGTGATCTACATGCAGGTGTGTAAGATCACTTCCTCCAACAGCGGGCGCTCCGGTGGAGAGCGGAGGCCAGAGGGGAATTAAAAGAAAAAAAAGAATAGGACGATCAGGAGATGAATAGTAGACTTACCATCTTGCAAAACAAGAAGACTTAACTCCATCAGCTACAGCGTCGGTAAGAACATAGGTTAGGTACAAGAGGTGACAACAAGCGGGGGGAAAAGGATCCAGGACAGAGAAAAAGTACCAAGAATGGAGGGATAATTTGAGCGAATGACTGCAGGGGAAAGAGGTTAACGCTGGATGACGCTGGAGTGAGCAAATCAGGCGATAAGAATAGTAATGGGATCTGTTCGACGAGTGGCGACTGGGCAGCGGAGGGAAGTTGGAACACGAGGTTGACTGGGTTGAGTAAATCCGTCGGGGATGAGGAGAAGAGGGGGCTAGAACACATTGACGTGAGGGGATCCCGGCGCCTTTAAATGAGATTTCCTTTTGCGCATCAGCGTCGGTATTGGGATTAGTATTATTATCCGGAGAGTGGGAGAAGGAAAGGGAGGCTATGGGCAACTAACTACTAGTATAAACTTGGCAAAAGCAACACCTAAACCTCTCCCAAATGGTCTTCGATAAAGCTTAAATCGTGTCGTCCCACCGTCCACGCCTCTCTTTTCCCTGTGCTCTGTCGTCATAAATCGGTATTGTTATGGTTTCCTCTTATATTAGCGATTACTGTGGCCCCCATGTCATCTTTGTCAGAAATTAGTTAGACTTGAAAAATATTAAGAGGGAAAAAAAGAAAGAAAGAAAGGAACTCAGAGAAAGTGGATGCCATGCATCTTCTCCAGGCATCTCTTTCTTTGCACGTCTCTGAGGCAATTTAGTTTCTAGGAATCATCCCAACTCTTAGTAAGCATGTCAGGTTAAGTTAAGTCAGTTACCAGTTGGCACCGATTGAATTAATTTTAATTGGGCATGATTATTTTTAATGGGGTGTTCAAAGTATTATTAAGATGCACAAACATAACGGTAGGGATCAAGAATCCCATCATTCTAGCTCCTCGTCCTCGTCATCGCTGCCAAAGATTGCCTTAAAAACAGCCTCGCCCGGCCGTCCGCCTTCCAGCGCTTCGTTACGCTCTGGTTCAACAACTACCATTGTCCGGGATGCTGTTTGCTCTGGCGCCACCGAATTTTCCTGTTGCTGGCGACCCCCGATTTCGAGAAGCTGATTCATGACATCCTGGGAGACTAGCTCACGAGGTCTGGCCTCTGCCTTGGATGGAACAGACTGTGAAGCCCCTCCTGATGAACCCGGTACAGGCGGCTGGGGAATACCAACGGGCTCTCCAGGATCAATCTGCACATGACTTGGGGGTTTTATAGCAAATCTCTTGCATAGTAAACGGGTTGGGTAGAATGAGATACTGGATCGAGTCATCGGGCCGAACATTCCAATCTTTGCAGCTGCCGCCGCTGGATCCTCCGGTTTATCAGATGGCTTGCTCATTAGCGATTCCGTCGAAGGCGATCCAGTTTCGTCGGCAGCTCCTTTCGGGCCGGAGGAGGCAGAGGTAAACCGTGAAGCCATCAACCCTGAAACAGGCCTGAAAACCTCAGCAGCCCGAGAAAACTCGTGAAGTTCCGTAACCCATTCATCCGTACTTGTCCCGGGGATTCGATCCGGGAGGTTGTTGCGGAGCCCCGCCCGGACTTCGAGGAATGTTCGGTAGCGGGCCCGTTTGCTCTCGTCCTCTGAGTAAGGCATCCACCCACTGGCTGCTCTAGTCAATGCCTGTACAGCCAATTGTTTATCTAGTCTGGGAACGAGATCCCACAGCTCCTTTCGCCTTTGTGACTCCGAAAGTTCATATCCTTTGGGGGCCTTTTCCCCCAAAGCGGGTGGTAGATCCTTTTTACCAGTAAGTTTCACGATCCTCTCCCGCGCTTCGGGAGTCATCCAGTCAAAAATAGACTTTCCAGGAAGCTGTGCCTCCCCGAGAAGCGCAGCTCTGGTTACTGGATTGAGGGTAGAAGCCCGGGCCGCATTTGTGGTAGAAACGTAGCCCGAAACATCCCCCCCCCGCGATTGAATTTTCATGGACTTCCAATCTTTAGGTACGCTTGGGGGTGCGTACTTTTTGTCCGGGGCGAGTGAAAGACTGGAAATGCCATCAGCTAAGAGAAATCCGTCTAGGGGCAGACGACCGTCATGACATTTTCTAAAGCTCGCGGCGGTTTTAGCAGCAATCATTTTCTTCGGAATGAAGACGGGCTTGTTGTCTAATAGTGGATTAGATGAACTCATCGCTGGTCGCCCGGACTCCACAACCTTCCCTTTCACCTTTCGTTTTTTATCCCCATGAATCACGCGATTGTAAGAGATCTGAGGACCCAGAGAATATGGGTCCTCGTCATCCGAGCCAGTGTCATTTAGAACACCGACACCAAATGCACCTCGGCGGGGCCCGGCATCTTTGGGCTGTTTCGGCTTCGTTTCGGTTGTCAGTCGGCGCGCAAAGAACGCATCAGCACTCTCCCCCTCAGACTCATCCCTTCCAGTATTCTGAGGTCCAAGACGGGCATCGCCCTCATAACCAAGTCCTCCGTGATCGGTTTTATGTATGAAAGCGACCATAGGAGGATTATCTGGTGCGAACAAATAGGTTTTGTCCCCTTCCTCCAGTTGGCGAGCGATATCATCCTCCAGATTAGCTTTCCGTCTTACTCTGGGGCCAATACCCTGGCCATCTCTCCAACCCATTTTCTTCATAAGTTTTACCCCAATCGTTTCACCTGCCACCTTAAATACGTCCAATAACCCGCCCCCACGGCCCGAGTCTTTTTCGGCGGACCCGAATCCGGTGAAATCATCATTCGTATGTATATTTCTTGACTCTTCCGCCTCGCGAATGTCCTCATCATCCATGAAATCCTCTGGTTTTTGTTGCCTTGGCTCTTTGGCTCGGTTCTGGCGCGAAGACACAAATGTTGCTGGTGACCATCCTTCCTTTGACCCGACAGTGTTGAAGTACCTGAAAACAGGGACAGTTTTAGTGTGCGGTCCAACGCTATCCATGAATCATGGGCTCACCCGGCACTGAAGCCACCGGTGAAGGCGCCGTGTAAACGTTTCCTTCCCCGGTCATCTGTCACCTCTTGCTTCCAGATTGGCATATATGATCCATCGTCTCGAGCACCAGCATCTAGTGGCGGGAGAGGTGTACCATAAAAGGCATATGGGGACTGCTGTGCCTGAAAATCGGCTTCGAAGGCTGCTCGGGGTCTTTTGGTGGCCATGACTTTGGGTGGAGTCTCAAACACTGAGCATGGCGATCTCTATGGAGGGCGGGTGGTAAGTATCGCGCTGCAACGGAATCTGGTCAAAAATCCCCACATACCGAAACAAAACATTTTGTTATCGTGGGAGTAATACAAGCTGGCCCAGCCAGGCGAGTCTATGAGAGTGGCACTGTAAAGGATTGGTCTGAAAAGAGAACTGGCAAGCAGTTGTTAGCACATGCTGAGCGCAGAGCTTGTAACGAATGAGGTAGTGAGTCGGCACCGCCACTAGCAATGTGGCTAGCTACTATCAATTCTCCTGTCTTCTCGTGCCTTAGGTAATCAGAATATTACTCGACCGACCAACAAGAAAAATACAAGATTCTGGCTGACCAACCACCAATTTTTCAAGGAAACTGGAGGTTGACAGAAAAATAGTTCATCCAAGAATAATGAACCGCTCCACAGAACCTTCATTCAGGAGATACGGAGTCCTCCGTACTAGGGTACCACTTTGTTTGTAGTCCACACCCTGTTAGGGAACGTGCAGTGCTTTGTCATGATTTAATCTACCAACCTAAATTGGACGCGCAGATTCAATTTTCATCTCAAATTTCATGAAATCTCTCTTAACTTCTCACCAGCAATCCCCCCAATTTTATGTCAAGGTTCATCAGTGCCCAAAGCACCCGAATGTTTCCCCAGCGTATCAAAGCCCCACCTTCCTTACCAGAATTCAAGACGAAGGCATTGAGAATAAAATAAACAAAGCAAAAATTGAGGAGGAATTACAGCAGACATCTGTTCCAAGCAATAATCATGGGGTAGGTACACTGACTTAACGAGGATTTGGGAATTGAATGGGTGTATAAGCCATGACGTCTAAGGGAGAAATAATAAGAATAATAATATGCGAGATATATCATCGGCTCTTAAGGTCATGAATTATGAAATACGCCACTCCTTCGAATCCGCATCATCTGCCTTCGAAGTTGGTGGATGACAAGGTTGCCTTCATCGAGGTTGGATGCCATCCCAGATTAAATTTCGAAAGCGACTTAAGAATAGAAGGGTATATAGACTCCTTCATGCAAAATAAAAAAGACAGTAGATAAAATAGGGAGAAAATAATAGTGAGGGGGAGCGAAATGAAAAAGGGCCTACATCGAGTGATGCCCTTATTATTATACGAGTATGTATTTCTGGGTGCTGGTTGCGGCCCCTGGCTTCATGTGTTTCTCCGCAGCCGCATCCATCGTAACATCAGCTCCTTCGACTTTCGCTTTCCACACGAACACTTACAAACACAAACACCCCTTCCGACCTTCATCAAAATTACCTCCTTTCCACCTACCTCAAGTCTTTCCCTCCTTATTTTCCTATTTCACCTTCCTACAGTGCGTTTCCATGGGGTTGTTGTGAAGTTGTTTGTTGGACTGTAACTCCACTATCATTTTCCCTTTGGGCTCTCGTCAGCAAACACTACCTCCCCGCCCGCTCCCCCGACCGAGAGTCTCTTTCAACATCGTCCCTTTGGGCTTCATCCGCCCCAACTCGAGCCCATCATCTCGAGGCTTCGAGTTGAGCGATTAAGTGTTAATTGCTCGTGGACTAACTTCGTCCAAATTTTTGCGCTGCCCCCTTATCGTGATGTCCACCACTGCTCCCTCATCTGCAGTCGCCCGCAGCCACTCCACGTCTTCCCGTCCTCCCTCATATGGGCCTGTTTCGTCCGATATCCCTCACCGGACTCGAACTGTTGCCGTTAGGCCCTCGACCGCATCCCAGTTATCCCCGCAACATCAGACCCAGGCACAGAGCCGCCATTCGTATTCTAAGTCTCAATCTTATGACCGCCGACCTCCCACGAACCACGCGGTCTTCGACAATATAGCTCGTCGGGATTTCGAGGCCTCTAAAGGCGCTCAACCTGTCTCGTCTCGTCGGGATACCTCCAGAGAACGTTCCCAGGAGCGTCCGTCGACCGCATACCGTACCGAATCTTCTTCAAATAGACCTCAAAGAAACCTGTCCGTAAAGAGCCACCAACGGGAAAGTATAGATATGGCGGCAGCAGGGCCTGTAATGGCGGATGGGGCTGCGGGTCATCCCCAAACTACTTCTTCAAGCCACCTACATCCAACAAATTCCGTCCAGTCCAAACGTCGGACAATGATCACAACCCCTACAGGTAACTGGGCGTTGGGCAAGACATTAGGTGCAGGCAGTATGGGCAAGGTCAAAGTTGGAAAGAACCTTGACAGTGGAGAACAGGTAAGTTTCACCTATTCTGAAAACTGAGTTAAATCCAATCTTAATTCCCTGTTGTCGCAATTGAAGGTGGCCGTCAAAATCGTCCCAAGGCAGTCGACTGAGGAGCATCGAACTGCGCGCGAAGCCGAAAGAGCGGATCGTTCGAAGGAAATTCGAACCGCTCGTGAAGCTGCCATCGTTAGCTTGGTGAACCACCCATATATATGCGGTATGCGAGACGTGGTGCAAACTAATTATCACTGGTATATGCTCTTCGAACTCGTCAACGGTGGTCAGATGCTAGACTACATCATCTCACATGGAAAGTTGAAAGAGAAACAAGCGAGAAAATTTGCACGTCAAATTGCCAGCGCCTTAGACTACTGTCACCGCAATAGCATTGTGCATCGTGATCTGAAGATCGAGAACATACTGATTAGCAAGACCGGAGACATCAAGATCATTGACTTTGGTCTCAGCAACCTTTTCTCCCCAAGAAGTCTTCTCAAAACATTCTGCGGCAGCTTGTACTTTGCTGCCCCCGAACTTCTTCAAGCAAGGCAATATACTGGTCCCGAGGTGGATGTGTGGAGTTTTGGTATTGTACTCTACGTGTTGGTTTGTGGGAAAGTCCCCTTTGACGACCAGAGTATGCCAAAACTACACGCAAAGATCAAGCAGGGCGTGTTCGAGTACCCTCCAGGGCTAACGTCAGGTTTGTACCCGCCTCCGCGTGGTGATTATTATTTGGGGTAAAATATTAACTCATATACCTGCTTCTCTAGAATGCCGCCACATCATCTCGCGCATGTTGGTAACAGACCCTAAGCAGCGCGCAAGTCTCGCAGAGATTATGAACCATCCATGGATGAACAAGGGGTTCAATGGCCCCCCGGATAACCACCTTCCGACTCGCGAACCGTTGCAGCTTCCTTTGGATCCAGAGGTTGTCGAGAAGATGACCGGCTTTGATTTTGGTCCCTCGGACTATATTGCCGCGCAGCTAACTAAGATTATCGAAACAGAGGACTACCAACATGCCGTGTCGGCAATCTCTCGCGAACAAGCGCCACCAAACCACAGCGACAAGAAGCGCGGTGTTTTTGATTTCTATAAGCGTCGGAACTCTGCTAGCCGCGACACTTTGTCAGCGCCTTCGGCAGAGGCTGTTCAGCTAGGAAATGATCCTCTGAATGCTTACAACCCTCTTATCTCTATATACTATCTCGTTAAAGAGAAACTAGACAGAGAAAGGGCAGAAGCAAACCCGACTGCGCTGAGTATTACCCAAACTGCAAAAGATTCTCTTCTCCAAGTACCGGATCTCGCAGCTCCGGCGGCAGCACATACCAATCAGTACCAGATACCTGGGGAGAAAGACAGCGGAAGAAGGTCGCGCCCGCGAGCCAGAACCCATGGCGATGATGATATTACTGAAGGAATCAAGAATCTCAACCTCCCTTCTCAGCACGGACAAGCATCTCCAGGCCCACCCATCTCGCAACCAGAGACTCCGATGAAGAAGGAAAGTACCGCTGTGGGACTTTTACGACGATTCAGCACCCGCCGAACGAAAGATCGTAGCCGTGACCGTGAACGGGGTAGACTAACAAGCCCACATGCGCCCTCATTGAACGTGCAGCCCCCTCCCGACTCTGCATCGCCGCTGTCAAGGGGCTTCAGCATGCGGCGGAGTCGGCGTGCGGAACCATCAACAATGGCCATCCCTTCCGCTGGCAGCCAGCCTCAACATCAAGACCTTCTTAAAGCTCCGGGATCGGAGCCGGCCTCGCGATCCAATAAGTTCTTAGAAAGATCGACCAGTGTTAGCTCTGCCGAGTACCGATCTCGGAGACCCCGCCGAACTGATCCAGAAGCCGGGCAGCCACCCCAAACTAGTGGCTCTGACTTCTCTAACATACAGAAGGACTCGAACACTGGGAGAGAGGCTAGGGTTTTAACCCGCAATCACGCTACTCGGACAATGTCCCTTGGTCACGCGCGCCGTGAAAGCATACAAGCGCGCAGAGCTAGGCGAGATGCTGCAAGGGAGGCGAATGTTCCCGAGGAGACCGATGGGGACATTTCAGGTGCCGGTAATGCCTTGGAGAGTGCGAATGAAGGAGAAGATCTCTCAAAGCCTGTCTACCTAAAGGGTCTTTTTAGCGTTTCCACCACCAGCAGCAAGCCTCTTCCCTTTATCCGGGCCGATATCATCCGGGTTCTTAAGCAACTTGGCGTGGATTATGTCGAAATAAAGGGAGGCTTCAGTTGTCGCCATGCACCCAGTATTGACCTTGAGAAAGTGGTCGATGTCGTACCTCCAAGCCCAGAGCGACAAGGGCAGGTTTCAAGCCACCGTCGGCGTATCAGTTTCGGGGGCTTGCTAAACCATGATGATGGCCGAGAGGAACTACGCAACACGCCGAGGTCCACACCACGCCGAAGTCGAGCCCCAGACCGCAGCTTTGTTACAAACTCTGAAGGATCCGAAGAGTACCTTGGTAGCCGTGATAATAATTTAGTTGTGGGAGAACGTGTCATGGGAGAAACCACCACCAGGGTACAGAGCGACACCGGGGAAAATCTAGTCCTTCGGTTTGAAATTCTTATTGTCAAGGTTCCTCTGTTCTCGCTCCATGGGATCCAATTCAAGAAGGTGGCAGGGGGTATGTGGCAGTACCGAGAGATGGCGAAAAAGATTTTGGACGCTCTGAGACTTTAATCTGAATGCATTATAGCCCACGACATATGACAAAACACACGAAGCCATGGCATTTGTTGACAGTTTTCTATGTAACCCAAGTCAGCTTGTCTCATGAAGCATTTACATGAGCATGAAATTTTTACTTCCTTGCTTTTTCTTTTCTTCTTCCTTCTCTTCTCCTTTTTTCCCTCGCTTTACGCTTTGCTTTGGTGTTTCCCGATGCGCTTGCATGGATTTCCATTAGCTTTCGGACTGCATTTTTATTGAGCTGGCTCAGTTTGCAGGGTACTAGTTTTTCATGATGTATAGATCAGAGCATCGTGGGTTCAAAACTCGGTCCTTCCCCTTTATGTGCCCCTCTTTCCCCTCCCCTTTTTTTGTATATTTTTGATATGAACAAGTTCTCTCCCTCTGATAATGTAATTCTGTCCCCCGAGTTTTATGAGTGTTGTTGCTAGGAGCACGTACTAGAAAGCAAAACTACTAGACCCAAACCCAGTTTTATCGTGTTTTATCACTTTCTGTGTGCCTCGAGGCCCGGTATGTTGGTTTTTTTCTACTATTCGAGACCGACGATGTAACATTAGAAGAAAAAACTCGTCCACACAAGACGTATGGCGACTAGTCAACCACTCTTCTCGGCATCATCCCGAAACATTTAGGGTTAAGTCGACAAGCTAAATATATATTCCCCCCCATAACGACCAAGGACCCAAGTTTCCTCCATCTCTACGCGTAATTTTTACGAAGTTGGCGATGTAAGTGGAACTAATATATTGATGTCTTGTAGTAATACAATCCTACAGCCCAATAGCACGCAATTGGGCCTACTCGACTTGTATCAACATGAGGACGGCCTTAAGTGTTGTTGTTGGCTAGATGTTCCAGGCTATGTCGGAAATTTCCATCAAAACTAACAATGTTTACCTCACCAACTAATTTTCAAATTACATTCCTTGCTGCCACTCTTAAAGTACTAACACTAGTAAAATAGCTGTCATTTCTCCCCTAGAAATTACTTAGGGAGTTTGACTTGTGGCTATGAAAAGTTCATGTACAGTCAGCACTTAGTCATCAAAAATAACCTTGCCATTTGATAACTATAGTATCAGTATCACAAAGTGAAAGGGATATCCACACTGTATTTTAGGGGCTGCCAGGCTGGTAGATAAATCACTAAATTTTAGAATAAATTGATATATACTATATCAATTAATTATTTTTTAGGATAATACTATACCTCAAAATGAGTTGAAAACTTGGGGTGTGATAGTTAATAATAATGATTTAGTTATAGGTGCAATTACATATTTGACTCTAAAATAAGGGATCAGGTCTCTAGACAGACACCACAGATTTCTTTTTATCTTAAACTTTTCCTAGTTTTGACACCTCATCAGTTCATATTTTCCACCCACTAGAGAAGAATATTGTTAGGGACCATGATGACCATGAGTATGAGACCTGGGCATGATCAACCAATAGGTTGATCATAGTGGCCTAATGGTCTAGCTTAGTTTTTACATGTGCCCAGGTGTGTATGATTCTAACAAATATAAAATATTTCTTGATTATAAACATTTTTAAATCCTTCTGATACTATTTTTTCTAAATAATAAAATTTAATTCCTTTTAGCTTGAAATTGAATCTTGATGAACCAGAATATTCCATATTTTTAAGAAATAAATAGAATAGTAACACAAATAATAGAAATAATATGACTAAGCTTCAAACACCCTCCTTAATTGTCCTAATTAGGCTAGCGTCCTATAAGAGGCGAGTTCCTTTGATAGCAAACAGACAGTTACAGACTTCACTCTTCCAACCTCTCCCAGGATGAACTAAGTGTTGGCCCCTGTTATCTTGCACCTTGTTCCTGCATATACCCACCCCAGTTAAAATAATTTCTATGTCTCTATCTCTATTGCATTTATTTTCAGCTACTTCTGGATGCAGACTTCTACAAGGCTCCAGGCTACCTCTGATTTTAAAGGATCCTGAGATCAAATAAACTCATCCCACCAATGTCAATTGATGGCTATGACAAAATGGTAATTGATCTGACGGAGGATTCGGACCCAGAGGAGCACTTGCGGGTAAGTTCCAAGCTTCCTTATCTTTTGCCATTATCTTTTTGATACTGTGTCAATTAATATTTGGAAATTGGAATATGATGACCATATATATTTTTATTATCTTTTCTCTTTTTTATGCATGATTTTGGATTATTTATACCTGAAAAAATAAGCTGGGTTTCTTTTTCTTTTTTTTTTTTTTTTGCTTGTTTTTATTCTTTTTTTGTGTTGATATTATTTACCTATTATTACTGTTTGGGGCTGTCCAATAATTAGTCAGTCACCCACAAGATTATTACAGTGCCATCACTATAACAAGGAACTGACTCTTCACAGGTCGCACAACTATCAGCCTTCTTCCCCAGTTTAGCCCAGCGTGCAATCTCCCCATCAATCCCACAAAAAAGGAAATCGGAGAGAACATCCGAGGCTGAGACTGCAGTGCCACTATCCAATGGTCAAAATCAATACCATGACCAGCCAAACACCCCCAGCCCTGCGCCAGAAACTCCCATCGAAGAGTTTAAAGCTGTCAGCGTTGTAGTACCATCTCCATCTGCTCAGCTCCGGCGCGAGATCAATTCAGCCGAATGGATCACGGATGTAGAGCTCACAGGTTTATCCAAGATATACTACCCGGTAGATGCGCACGAAAGACGCGCCACCAAGGGGGCGTATCCGTCTGCGAAAAAGATCAAGCGCCTGGATGTGCCCCCGTTTTTAATGCGTCAACCTGGCCCCTTTTTGATTGGCAGACGTCCCACCTCACAACAGCTTCGCGAGAGCCTGCGGCGAAAGCTAGAAACCATTAAGGGGCCTCGAGTCTCAGTTGCAACGGCGGACGAGCTACTCCTGGCACAGGCTACCACAGACTTTGAGTTTATTAACCAGTACAAGCTGCGGAAAGGTGTCACCCACATAAACAAGGAATTCCTCGGTGGTTGTACCTGTAAAGAAGTCTGCAACCCAGAGCGTTGCACGTGCCTGACCCTCGAAATTGATTCCAACACCAGAATTGTTCCTTATCGCTGTGCAGATGATAACAAGCGGCTCCTTCTACTCTCACAAGGCTTTATGAGCCGCACCTCGATGATATATGAGTGTAATTCTCTCTGCAGTTGCGACTATAGATGCTGGAATCGAGTGGTCCAACAGGGTCGACTTGTGAGATTGGAGATTTTTCATACTGGCAATCGAGGCTTCGGTATGTTTCCCCCCTTTTCTTCCCCCTCCTCAACATTCACATAAGCCCCACCATATCTGCCACAGCCTCAAATCCCCACAATGTTAAATAATTCACAGAAGCTTACATTGCAGGTCTCCGCTCTCCTGATCGTCTCCGCGCTGGCCAGTTCATCGACCTCTACCTCGGTGAAGTCCTTACCAAGGAGGCCGCCGATGCACGCGAGGAGATATCCGCTGCCACGAAATCCCATTCTTACCTATTTGGCCTCGACTTCCTGGTTGATGATGAAGAAATTTATGTCGTGGATGGCCAACGGTTTGGTGCCACTACCCGCTTCATAAATCACTCCTGCAACCCGAACTGTCGCATGTTTGCTGTCTCCCGTACCCACGGCGACCAGAATTTGTATGATCTCGCCTTCTTCTCGCTCAAGGAGATTCCGCCCATGACAGAATTGACATTCGATTACAACCCGGCCTGGGAGAAGACTGCTGAAGTTGATCCCACTGCGGTGCCGTGTCTTTGTGGGGAGAAAAACTGTCGTGGTCAGCTCTGGCCAAGTGAGAGAAAGAAAACGAAATGATCTGAGGATTTCTTTTCTCACACCTTCCCCCCTCGTCATTAGTTTAGTTTGTTGCTTTTTGTTTCGCCAACAGGCTTTGGGTGGAGTTATTCATGGATGCGGAGTCCCTTTCTATTCCTTATTAGTGGAATTGCATTGCATTGCATTTGGGTGAGCGGTGTTCATTTGCAATAGCCTTTTTTACCTTTTTCCCTTGATTAGACCTCTGGGTTTTCTGGCAGTCATGGTGTTTCAGCGTGGGCCTTTTTCAACTAGGTAGACTGGTTTAGCGCAGCATTGCATACCTACATGTTCTGGATGCGCAATTCATGTTGTGTTTTACCAATCTCCTTTCTTCTACAATACACTTTCTGGACAGTGTTCTTTTTTTTCTTTTCGATTGTGGGTTTAGATATATTTGGCTTCGCCGTTCATTCATACCTATACCAAAGAAATGGGAAAAAGAATTACAAGGGTCCACTTTGCCCAGATTTCTAACCAGCAGAATTCATTGGTGTTGTTATTGAAACTTAGGAATCCAAGAGAGGGCAAGAATATATCAACCCACCAATTCCGCTAAAGGTCCCAATTCAAGTTAACGCCCTTGTCTATCCTTGACGCCGTTACCAAAAAAACCCCGAGGAGAAACGAAAAAACGTTAAGGAAGTAACAGAGAAAACAAGAAAGTAAAAAACCAGAGTAAACGATCTCAAGATCAAATATCCTCAAAAGAAAAGAAAAAAAAAGTATTGGCGTATTTGATTATAAAATGTGTACGGGGCCGTAAATATGGACACTCCGGAGAATAGGGTAAAAAGTTGAAGTGGAGGCAAAGAGAGAGAGGTGTGGAAAAGTTCTGGACTCCAAATTGTCTGGTTATGCCCGACCTTCCATCACTTCGAATATCCCGCCCATGACGAATCGAGGTTGGGAGGTCCGTGATTCGTGGCTGCGAGCTGATGACCGATCTCCGGCCACAGAGGAGAAGATATTGGCATTGAGATCCATAGGGATTTCGATCGGATCCACCGGACGAGGTTCCATGAGCTGGAGACCTTGGCGCTCGATAGAGTCTCCGTCACAGCGCGAACGCTCTTCACTGAGGGCCGTATCGACCTTGGATGGCTGACGTCGGAGGAGGACAAGAGAGGGGCGACGGATGGCAGCGGATAAACGAAATGGGCTCTGACTACGACTTTCGGGGTTACTGGAATCAGACGGGTAGCTCGAGATCGTTCGGGTTCCGCGGTGAAACCGCCTGAATGGTGAAGTGGGTGACGAAGTGGGACTCGTCTGGGTGGAACTTAGAGGGCTAACCGTGGAACAGTCGCTGCAGGCACGATCCTGGGGTGGCGGTTGAAACGACGTATGCAGAGAAAGGCCCGGTGGGGGTTGGTTGGGGCGCATTTTGGGAGAGGGAACGTGAGAATTTAAGAGAATAGGTGATATTTCGTAAATTTTTTTTGGCTGGTGAATATGATAGATCTGGGTTTTCTTCCCCGGAAATGTCTTGGTGCTGGGGGAGGCACCAGGAGGATTTTTTTTGCGCCAAACCCAATCGTATGACTGCCGGATGATTTCGTATGATTGCTCCGTATGTGAAGCTAGAGAGGGTAAAGCGGCGCAAAGATGAAAAGGAAAAGGTAAGAATTTAAAAAGATATCATATACATATAAGAGGAAAGTAGATGGATATGAGAGATTGATGGAGCTCGCGTGGCTGTTTGGACTAACGGTGAAACTCGGAGTATGGACCAGATGAAACAGCTAGTGGTGTCAAGACAAGAGGACGGGAGGAAAACCATGAACCACCTGGGGAAGGAGAAGGAACTGGGTCAATAAAAAGGATGGAGACAGAGATCGACGGCTCATCTATACGGGATGGCGTAGGGTCTGGGATCGACGACACACCAAGTGTGACAGATTGAGTGTGGGCCAAAATGGAGGCAAGGTTGATAACAGAAGGGCAGAAAGGAACACGAAGATGGATGTTGGACTTTTTTTAACAGGAGAGGGAGCGGTCGGTCGTGCTTAAGAGATAAGGTAGGCCCTAGTGGTCGAGGAGGAGATTGCCGGAAGGCT
Organism: Aspergillus biplanus; assembly: GCA_027569045.1. Taxonomy (NCBI): domain Eukaryota; kingdom Fungi; phylum Ascomycota; class Eurotiomycetes; order Eurotiales; family Aspergillaceae; genus Aspergillus; species Aspergillus biplanus. The sequence goes on along the minus strand of JAPDEJ010000009.1, from coordinate 282,742 downwards.
CAAACTAAGGGAAGAAAGGATAAAGAAGAAATGGATCCATGAGGGCTGTTATTATTCAAGCTTCAGCAAGGAACACGACCAACTAGTTCGACACCAGGGCGAGGTGGTGCGGGTGATCTGGCATGACGAATGCAGCAACAATGCAACAAGGCAATGAAATTTTTTGCACAATGCTTGTCTGATGCGTCCGATCAACAAGGAGAGGGAGAAATAAAAGTTAGTGATGGGGGATGAATATAATGGGCAATACCCGAAAGCAGCAAGGATTAGGACTTAAGAATCACCAGGAGTCCCAAAAACGGATTGGAAGGGCGGACAAAAGCGGATGATGTCAGTGCCCACCTGCCGAAACCATCAGAGATAGTGATGGGTGGCACTTTTTATTCTTGAACGAGGGCAGCTAACTATTTGTTACAGTCTCATTTGCCTGGCCATGCTATGAATGGCCCGCCTGGTCCTCACGAATTAGGGCCTTCCAAGGGTCGAAGCCAGGGCCGAATGAGCAGGTAACTTTGGAGTATAGTAGGCCATTCAAGTCATGGCATTGTATTCAAAATGGGAAGAATCCCTCTAGTGCTAGAAAGTATAATAGTCCTTTCACGTCCTTTCACTTTCGCCACTATTTGTAGCTATTTATCTACCCTTGGCAGTCTGGCTGTCCCTTACACAGAGGGTAATCGAGGCGACCCCCTTCCCTAACCTGATGACTGACCTCGTTGCCCAACTTTTTCTCCCTGCCAAGGTGCCTTGGCAGGGATCAACGTGTCAGCATTTCACATCCCAATACTAATAACACAGGCTAATTAATAGTAATTATATACGTTTAACTGATACTGTCGAGTACCCTTGTGCCCTGTTGAGTATCTAGCTCTTCGGATTCTTCATCTGGACTCACCATACAAAATGAAAAGGGGGGAAAAAGAAGAGAAGAATCTACCAATCAGAAGCAATGAAAAGAAGAAAAGAAATAGAGAAAAGAAAAGGGGGGTAACGCAGATTAAAGGCCACCTCAATACGTCGCTGTGTAAGGCATGCAACCAGATGAGTTCGTTAATTTACAGACATTCAAAAAATGGCTAATGAGAAGGTATATGCAAAGTGCAGGCATTTCAAGGCTAATAGAGAAGGAGAAAAGGATGAATAAGAAAAGGGAAAACTGAAAAAACTAAAGGAATATTTCGTGGTTCACATGCAACTAGGGGTTTTCGTTGTAACATGGCTCGTTTTTCAAGATCGATTCTGCCAACCATTACCTACTCGCCTGAACGACGGCGCTGTGTGAAGCTTCGTCGGATACTCTCACCCCAGACAGAATCTCCGAGCGATTGCATCACGTCCTGGACGTTCATGGCACTATTTTGCCGAGAATGAGCGGGGCCTTCGCTTGCTTCACCCGGTTGATCCGGCCCTTCCCCGTAGGAAGCTGTTGTGTTTGCTCGGTCTCGGCGAGGGGACAAAGATATACTAATGTTTGACCATTCCGATGGAGAGCTGGCTCCGGACCCCCGACCCGAAACACTTGTATCTATCCGAGGGAGCTGTGAGGGGCCAGCTTCTACTCGGGATGGGGATGCAGGTGATAGCATGGGGTGTTGTCCATAGTCGTCTCCGTGGATCAGTGCTCTCGAAGGCTCTCCGGATAGTTCATTTGGCTGGGACTCGTCATCCACATATATTTCGGGGACCGTAAATTGGGGTACGAAGGTAAGCCGTGCTGACTTCTTATGCTCAACCCTCTTTCGGAACTGGCGCGCCCACATGATAGTCTGGAAGAATCCCCTCACTGTGTTCCGGCGAACAGCTTCTTCGACACGTTGTAGTTTTGCACGTCGCCGCAGGTATTCTTCGAGCTTCAAGCTTTTGCTGTCGCTAATCACATTGTAATGTGCAAGAATCATGAGACAAGAGTGGAACGAGATACCGTGCACCGGGTCTGCAGATACCAGAACTTCTTCGTAGAATGCATTCAGTCGTTGCCGTCGCTCTCTGATGTCGTTTACCGGGATTTTTCGGATAATTTTAGCAAGCTTATCAAGGTCCACGCCCTCAGCCACTCTTCGATGCCCAATGAGTGAGTCGCGTTTGTCCACTCTGCATTCTTCTAGAATACGGGGGACCATGAACTCGCCGCGGTAAATGCGCACCTCAAACTTACCGGTAAGTTCCTATCTTCAGTTTAGTATCTTGAAACCACTATAGAAAAGAAGAGGACACGGTAATCCATACTCTCAAAAGACGGGGAAACTGTTCCTTGGAAATATACCCCGAGCCCTCAGGGTCATACTCAGCCCAGGCTTGTTTGAATCGGCGAATTTCTTCGCGGCTGATGGCGTAAAGCCCACTGCTTCTCTGATAGACGTATGAAAAGCTCTCGAAAATTAATGACACGAAAAGTGAAACAAAAATGTACATGCTGATGAGGTTCCAGGCAATAAAGAGCGCCCGAGCCCATCCTGTACTCCCGCAATCATTCCGAAATAGCTCGGTACTGGAACCAGGCGTACAGAAAGGCGGCTCCATCTGTGCGAAATCTTCCATGATCTCATTCCATCCCTCGCCACAGCTCATTCGGAAGAGCAGAATTAGTGACCTTGGGATGTCTCTAAAATTCATATTGCCGCTTTCATTTGCCCCGAGTTTCGTGAGGCCAAAAGCCTGGTTCATCGCGATCGCGAAAACGAGGAAAAGCACAAACCACGTCGCAAGAAGGTTCCCAATGGCCGTCAAACTAGCGGCGGCCGTCTTGAACAACTGATCAAGCTGATTATTGCGCGGAATGAGAAGGAGCGTTATGGAGACGAGGAATAACTTGCTTAGCTCCACAATCACTTGTTCTTTTGAGACAAAATTGAGAATCGAGGTGATGAAGGTACCTGGAACAACAACCAACGAGTAGAGGTCCCAGGAACTTCTGCGAAATCTGTGCCAGCCTAGCCCCGCCATGCGGAGGATAACGTTGGTGACATAGAAAAAATTAAACGAAAAGAACAAACTATCTCGGACAAGCTCCCAAGTATCCGGCTCGGGGTAAAACTCAAGAACCAGCAATAAGAGGTGAAGAAGGAGGATAAACGTGACACATCTGGCCCAGCGACCGTGCTTTTTATATGCTACTCGGTAGCACCACTGCTTCCACCCAGAGCTTTTTTCGCTCGACCTTCGCTTAGAAGGTGATACCTGTCTTAGAAGTTTCCTCAATTCAAGCCAGGACCGCTGCTCGGCGGTTAGGAAGGCGACGCCGGTTTGTTCTGTGTAATTTCGCATGAAGACGGAAACAAAGAGGGTTAGGACAAAGACAGCCCCAAGCAAGTTGAATACGATGAAAAAAATTCCATTTTCGGGTGCTGCAAAGGGCTGTGGTTGCTGGCCGACACCAGTGATTTGCATTGCCCTTGACTGCACATCAGTCCAGCCTTCTTGGGAAACGATTTGAAACAGGATGAAGAGCGAGTTTCCGAAATTGTCGAAGTCATAGTAGGGATTTGATGCGACTCTGGGTGCGAGAACATCCCAGTTATAGGGTGAACTCAGATACTCGCCAACACACGCAGTCAAGTTGCCGCTAATGTCACCGTCGTTGCATTCAACCAACTGCCCACTAAACAAATTAACGGCGTATATCGCGAACGGTATTAAGAAACTCATAGAAACGGCAGCGGCCTGTTGATTCAATTAGCCCTTGGATTCTCAGCATATCGGACAAAACTACTTACAGCGATGACTTTCCACCATCCAAGTATAATGACGGAATGAAAGGTATTCTTGGCACTGTCGCTGATATTGAGTAGCCTCAATGCCCTCAAAGCTTTAAAGGCCCCGATGGCCTTAGAAATCGCACGATTTTCAACTAACGAGCTGAGAACATTTATCCAAAGAGTAATTAAGACAACCCCATCGATAAAGCCCCATGAGCCGCGAAAGTATGCGTTTGGCGTCCAAAAAAATCCATCTGCAATAACCTTGATAAGTGCTTCGATACTGAATAGGATGGCAAATCCCAAATCTGTGTAAGTAAACCAATCTCTGCCCGACTGAAAATTCTTGCTCTGATAAATCGGGGTAGTTATACATGCAAGCAAAACCATGGCGACAATTGCTGCATATATGAAGGCAGAAACAGTGTACCAGACTGGTTTATAGGGGTCGACCCCTTCGACCCGCTGGATCCCACGACCTGGGCCGACCATGCGTTGACACAGTCTTCGAATACCGTTATCTGGTGCAAATATGAACAGTGACTTATTGTAGTTTGGATGGCGTATTAGGTACTCCCGCTGTTCTTTCTTCCTTTGTTCTGAGGCCGATACCACTTCCTTAGCCATAGCTTTCGGACCCAACTCCTCGTAAGCCCGTGAAATTTTTAACTTGGAATAAAATGGGTTCGGCTCCCTGCGCATTATCGAGCTTGTGATTGTTGTCCAAATGCGCGAGGAGAATCCCGGCTGCACAGCGGCTTCAGCCGTTGTCGCCGTTCTCTCTAGCGAGCCTCCATCAGCCTGTTGATTCTCGGACGGTATTTCCTCGTCAAGAAACTCGCGTACGACAGCGTCCTTTAACAACATATCCAAGGCTGCTGGGCCATAATCTAATGGATCTTTATAACGGTCCGAGTCCCTCCCCAGCTTGAAAATTTTGGAAAGTGATAAATTTCCTTGAGAAGGACCACTGACTTGTTTCTGCTCCAAAAATGCACGGACTTGATGGAGCCGCTTCTCATCTTCTGACACGTCAAAACTCTCTTGGATGACAGCAATGAACATGTTTAGGATAATGAAATTAGCTACAACAAACCAGAGAATAATAAAGGTTGCGGAGATCCAGGAGGTCCTGGAGAAGTTTGTGTAAGACGTTGTATTGTATAAAATCGACGTCCAATTTTCGCTGGACAAAATCTGATACATCCCCAGAAATGAATTGTAAATATCAGCGAAGGTAATATCAATGGTTTCGCCCCCTTCGTCCGTCGGGGGTATCTGACTGCGGAAAAGTTGTGTAGCGAATATGGCTGAGAGGAATGTCATGAGGAACACAAATATAATTAGGTTCAGCAAACCTACCGCGTTGCGGAAGACAACGGTGATCAATTTCCTCGTGACGGAAAATGCTAGAACGACTCGATATACCCGAAGAATTTGAAAGAGAGTGAGAACGGAATATGCGCGACCTGAATTCTTGATGATGGGTATTTGGATGATGCTTGTGATGACGGCAAGAATCGTATCGGCCCAGTTTCTGCGCTTTTTATGGAATTTGCGCCAGTCGCATGCAAACCGTAAAATGATTTCGCCAAGAAGGATGAATGTAACCACCATCTCAGCACGATCGATCAATAGAGCCCGGCTGGGGCTCATACTTGAGCTTCTTAGGGCCTGTACGATGAGATCAAAAATAATGATGCATACCCAGAGCCACTGTGTCTTTTCATAAAGACGCTTGAGAGTGTTTATCTTTCGGGAAGAGGATTCTTCCTCGTCAGTGGCATCAATTTTTTGAGAAGCAAAAGCACTTCGCTTGCTTTCTTCGCGGATGACCTGAAAAGAGTGTGTGATGACCGCAACCAAGAGGTTAACCATCCATAAGCTGAGAATGACAAACCCACAGGCGAAGAATAGAGCGGTTACGAGGTAGTCGCTATCGGTGGTATTGTAAAGGAGATCCGAAAAAGTATTCGAACTCATGATGACAAAAACAAGCTCTAATGAGTTCAGAATATTGTCAAAACTCATTGTTCCATTGTAAGGGTTTTCTCCCTCAATGCAGCGGGACCCCCTGGGGCAAATGTACCCTTTTGGACCGGCATTGCTTTTGGTATAGTCTTTTTGAAGCCAGCCAACTTCTTCGCCAGCATCATCAAGGAATCCACCACAGAACTGAAGAGTGTTGGAAGGATCATTCAGAGTGAAATTTTCTTGCCCATCGATCCCCTCCCAGACGCATGTTCTCCGAAAACTAGACTTGAAGCTTTGTATGCCTACGATAGCAAAGAGTAGCCAAAAAAACCCTATGAGAAAGGCGACGTGCACTAGCAAAGGGGCGGCTTTCTTCAAGCTACGAAGTATCACCTGTTTTCATATCAACAAACAGTTAACTTGTATATGAAACAGGCGTAGGACTTACAGAAGTGCCATTTGTCAGGGCCAGGAGCCGCAGGATACGGAGGCAACTAAGCATCCGAAATACATAGAGCCCATGGCGGTTTTCAACTCCATGTAAGGCGAGGAAGAAAGAAACCCAGTATGAGACCACCGCAACAAAATCCAATCGATTGAAAGAGTGCCGAAGGAAAGCACGGTGCGCAAGCCTAACACGACGCTTTTGGAGAGGGTCATCGGCCAGTTGTAGTTCTAGCTGGTTTAAGCCACCCGTGAAAGTACGTATAATCGAGGATTGCTGCTCTGGTTGTATCGACGACTTTTTAGTCGAAAAATGTCGTTGAGGTGTGATAAGGTTTCGTCCCTTTTCCACTATTGCTTTCCTAAACCCTAATGATCGATCGATCGTACTGTATTCAGCGGGGTTGATGAAAAGCCCGGAGACCAATATTTTAGCGATAAGTTCAAGGGTGTAGATGATGAAAATAGCGAAGTAAGGGTAATCCATGGTATTAGAGCCCCAGTGTTCGGACCGTGGGTGGTCCCATACTGACCGTGCCGACTCGATGGTCAGTAAGATAGTCTGGACAACGATGATGATCAGAATAAAAGGCTCCGTGAACGGATGTACTAATATATCACACAACCACAAGCGAATTGCGTTGTCCGGGCCTAGGATTCCCAGGGCTTTACCCCTCAACGGGTTGCTCAGCCCTCGCCATGCCTTCCTCGATGGGGACTTTTCTCTAGACAATTGGCCGTCTAACGAAGTGGTTGACGGCGCGTCGTGCGCGTAACCTGGGAGAGATGGAAGTACAGGAGGGCCCTCCATTCGTGCGCTTCTGTGGGCTTCCTCTCTCAATATCGATTGTTCCACCACTTCAGGTTCGTTACTTAGGTTCACAACGCGCTGCGAGACAGATTTCATCATGGAGCTAGCACGGTGTAGGGCGGAACCGGATACTGAGGGGGATAGTGAGCGCCCCGTCCCCGCCGTAACACTCTCACCACGACGTCTTCCACCCATTCCATTCTCGAGGTTGTGAAGGTCATCTCCCAAATGCGACGCCGCATGGCTATCATCAAAATGCACAGTTTGTGAGCTGCTTCGATTATTCTGGGGAACATCAGAGGAGCTAGACGCTCCACTTATAGGCTGGATATTATGAGAGGTTGTCAAAGGCGTAGTATCGGGATAGTCAGTCGGAGAGGGATAGACGTCATTCTCCTGCGCATCGTAAGTACTTGCGCGCGTAATATCCAGGTCAGAGTCATCTCGGCTGTGCCGTATTAGGCTTGATGAACTGGGTGACGGATGGTATCCAAATCCAACTGAAGATATCGCTTGAGCAAATGCCCCTGGATCGTCGACCGAGAAGTTGTTTGGATCAGTGGAAGCTCCAGGACGTGGGTGTGGATTTCCTGCAGAAGTGCCTTCAATGGGGGAATCCTCCGCTAGCTTCTCGTAGGTGCGCCCCCTCCGGGCCAACGACGGCCTTGAAAACAGCCTGTTTCCAACGCTGGTTATGCCTCGTCTTTCTTGGTCCGTCGATCCAGAAAGGTCTTGTAACGGAATCGAATGAGTCGTAGGGAGATTGTCGTCACCGGTGCCGTGGTCCTGGGCATCTAAAGCCATGGTGGGCAAAATTGATTGACTAACCGAAAGCAGACATCGCAGGCTGCAGCCGTGAGGGATAAAAAGGGAGTCGAAGTTTTGTGATTCTAAAAGCGTTAAGGTGCAGAATAAGTCTCACTGACGAAGTAGAGAAGAAAAGTAACTTGGGAATTGAAGTTGAAGGAACTTTCCGAGGAGGCCAAGTGCTTCGCGAACGAAGGGAACGTGGAAAAGGGATCCAATCAGTAAACAGCGTGACCGTCGAATGCGACCATGGATCCTGAGTTGGGCTAAGGTGTCTTCTCCAGATCCCATTTCACGAGTGAACTAATAATAATGATGAATAATAATCGGAATCATGGCTAACTACTACCATTCTTATTCTTATTTTGATTACGCGGAGCAGCGACCCTCTTCGAGTTTGCGCCAGGCACCCTGACTGGGGGCCATTTGGCACTCTCTTGCTTCTGTATGGCCCAATTGAATCTTAGGCGCCCCTCTCTGGCGGCTGGACAGCGCTGACTGTGACGGTGTTACCCATGAAATCAATCCTTGGATGATTGCAAAAATAGTAAAATATGGATGAGTGAAAGAAATATGATTCCGGTGCTGATAGTATGGGTCGAAGGCAAAACAAAAATTCTCCATTGAGATATCCCGCGATTATCGATCTGATAAATTTTAAACGAGCTGCTGGAGAAAACCTCCTGCTTCTAATTTTTGTGCACGAAATGTAAATTTAAGACTGCCAACCAGGTACGGTTCTCAGGAGGTATGATTCAACGAATAAGGTAATCATCCCAGTTTGAAGGGATTATTTGTGGAAAACAGTGCTCCCTGATGCGGTCCCACTAAAACCAAAAATAAACATATGCAGACAACACTGACGATAAGACAACGCCATTCAGCTATGATTTTACGGAACACCTGGTGGTAGATACACAGAGGCAAGTGATTCAAGGCAACTAGATCAATAAATCAGTCGGTCTCTATACGATTTCCCTGGGCTGTGTCTTTAACATTATCCCGAACGCCTTGGAGAAATGCACTGACGGCATCACCACCCCCAAGTGGAACCCCCCCCCGACGCATGAACCCCCCATTTTCAACGGGAACCTTAAGAGCTTCGCTAATGCTCGGTAATCCACCATCTCTTATGGCCATAGTCAAGCTCGCAAGGCTCTGGATAAATTGAGGCGAATGAAGAACTTTCCTTAGGATGCTTTTCTTCTGTGATGTATCGAGAGAGCTCAAGGCTGCTTCAGCGATTTCCGGGTCGTTATCTGCCGCGGGAGCATCTTCTATGCCCTGAGCTAAGAGAAGTAACGATGGCGGCAAAAAGCTTAGGAGACCGTCAATAATCTTGACGTCTGCGGACTCGATAAAGGGTAGCGTAGTCGACGGGGGAAGAAGGTCTTGTAGGGTAGTGAAAGGTTTGTCAGACTCCTGAGCCCGGTTCCCTCGTAACGACTTCAGAAAGTTCTGCACCACAGACGAAGGATCCGAGTCAGCAGCGGCCCTATCGATAATGTCCGGCGTCAGCATTTGTTTCGAAAATATTGGAAGAAGCACAGGAGTAAGCATGGGCAGTTTTAATGATATTGCGGCAAATGCCAGGCTTTGAGACGAAACACCCAGATACAAACAAAGCTTCGAGATATGTACCTACGCTCTTCCTCCATCGGCACCCCCTTCCCTCGATTCTTGGCCTTCCTCCCTCACATCTCCACCGGTTGCATCTGGTCCCGCACCTCCGCTGTTGCCACCATGATTATGATTTGGATCATGGTCCACACCTTCGACATCCTCCATCGTTTCATCATCATCGCCACTACCCGGCCCTCTAGGAAGGTTGGCAATTTCTTCTTCAACATCTACCTCTTCGCCCTGTAGCAAGGTGTTGACAATTTCTCCCAGCTTGAGATCCCTCAGGCTAAACCAGCTTACATCGCCTTCGTCATGTTGAGACTTGGACTGGAGCCAGAACAGGTATCTCTGGGAGCTTGACGAGAACTTCAAAACATAAATTCGCCCGTTTGTAGGTGTATCTTTGCCAGCTGGCTGGTACGGGATAAAGGTTCCATCAGATGGGACCATCACCAAATCCAACTCGGGTTCTGTGTGAGGAGCAGACCTCGGCCTCCAACAAAAGTGTACTAATTCATCCTCCGAGTAGAGATAAATGTAGCCTGGTGTCGGTTGTGGCTTCACCACGGAGGTAGAGGGCTATAGCCACAGGCACCCTCAGTTAGTGAAATGAGATTATAAGGAGGGTAAAAGACATATTCTCAAGCTCAGCACTGGGTGTTAGAGCCTTCCTTTTTTTCAAAGAAAAGAAAGGAAATTGACTTCTAAACTCCGGTGAGGCGTATCCATATAACTCACATCCAAGTCACAGATACCCGCTTTGAATGTAATGATCGGCGTTAAAGACATTGTCGGGTGGTTTAACAATGGCAAAAATAAAGATTCAGGGAATGGTGTGCGTTGCTGAAACAATTGTCAAAGCTCCACGGGTGCGAGAGTCAGAGGCCAAATGCCTTGTTGAGATGGGAGACGTGAGTGTCAGACAAGGAGACAGGTCGGGAGAAGGTACGTACATCAGTTTCAGCACCTCAAGACATGTTTTGGGTTGGGGGAGCCTGGGTCGGCCATGCGCTTAAGGTGCCTGTGGGTACCCATAGTTACGGCCTTAGGCACCAAGTGGCGCTATCGCTATCAGGAGTCCCAAATCGGCACTAGCGCTTTTCGGCTAACTGATAGGGCTCGCGTTCCCACAAACCTCACACTTTCCGCCCTGGGGCACCAGTCAGTCGTCACACATCAACTCCAACAAACTACCCGCCGTCGACAACCACCACCCCCTCCTACATTCTTTTCGGTCTTCTTCGTCTCCAGCAGCCAATATGTCGGACGGCACGACGAAGCAGTTTGGAAAGGGCCAGAGGCTCGTGCCGGCTCAAAAGGCCCAGAAATGGTACCCTGTTGATGACGAGTCGCAGCCCAAGAAAGTCAGTTCACCCAATGGCAAATGAACTTGCAAATACAATTCAACTGCAGAATGGGTGCGGATTCATATGAATGCGATAATTGCGCCCGGTCAAAACAGATCCTCTTGTTGCCTTAACTAGGATCATTTATCGACTAAACATGAGTTTTGATATGGAAACCGCACCCTTCGGCATTTGTCTCCATCACCCTGTGCATATTGAGATTCAATTCTCTCTGCGATTCACTCCAGGAATTAGTTTCTAACGTGGTTGTTTTGTTACTACGAAATAGGTCCGCAAGGCTATCCGCCCCGCGAAACTCCGTGAGAGCCTGCAGCCCGGTACCATCCTCATCCTCCTTGCCGGTCGCTTCCGTGGCAAGCGTGTCATCCTCCTCAAGCACCTCGACCAGGGTGTTCTCCTCGTTACCGGTCCCTTCAAGATCAACGGTGTTCCCCTCCGACGGGTGAATGCCCGCTACGTGATCGCTACCAGCAAGCGTGTTGACATCAGCGGTGTTGACGCCAAGGCTGTCGAAAAGGTTGCCACCCCTGGATACTTCACCAAGGAGAAGAGTGCCGATAAGAAGACCGAGGAGGCCTTCTTCAAGCAGGGAGAAAAGCCCGAGGTACGTAATTTCACGCCAAGTTTCGAAGGTTCTGGGATTGTGTGTCGCTGGAAGAGCATGAATTAAGTGAATTACAACTCCGTTGAACGAAAACTGACTTAGTGATTTTTACAGAAGAAGAAGGTTGCCAGCGCCCGTGCTGCCGACCAGAAGGCTATCGATCAGTCCATCCTCGCCAGCGTCAAGAAGGAGAACTTCCTTGGTAGCTACCTGGCAGCCACTTTCAGCCTCCGAAACGGTGACAAGCCCCATGAGATGAAGTGGTAGACGCGGCGGCCGCGGGTTCGGTAGTTATTGTGGAGGATTTATGCGAGGGTGGCTATCTGCAAATAGGCATCCTCAACCTGAGGTGGTGCTTTTTGCAGCGCTGGAGGAACGGCTCATGAAATATGTAATTTGATACGACATCCGTTTTTGCTTGAGAGTACGGTTAATTCGGAAATCGGTTATTTGTGTTTCGCGAACGGTCCTTCCAGCATGGCTAGCTTGCATAATATCTAAAGAGCCGAAGTGTGACCAAAAAAGAAAAAAAAGAAGAATACCTTTCCAGTCTGTTTCATGACTTCTAAGAGTGGGCTGGGAGTTTTTATGTTAAGTATGATACATTTCCAGATTCCAGGTTCAGGTGGAAATCTTAAAATTGGGCAATCAAGATCAGTTAAAGTTAATTTGGTCTCTCTCCATCTCCCTCTCACTATTTCGCCCCCCTCCATCTCTCTTTTCGGCAACTTTAGAAACGGACGAGTGCCTCTGCGATTAGTCTTGACTCGTCCCTCTATCCAACGCGATTGGGTTATCCATACCCAGCTCCGCCCTTGGGTGACGGAAATAAATACAAGGTCCTATTTGGTAGAATCCATGCGACTTTACTCACATAATCAACTTTATACATCTTGAAAGAGAAGGTTGCTCATTTTCTTTAGCTATTGAACATCGGACTCTTAAGCCGGCCACCTATCGACGATCAATGCCTCTTTTTTTTAGCTTATGCCGTTCCTGTCTCCTGCGCGTAGATATCTCGACTGCCTTTTTAACCTTTTCCTCTATACACTCGTCTTCGCTCCGACTATAATTATGATTTGAACTACCGCCAGGGCTCACGAGCTTTAGTTCATCATCGTCTTCGGTTTCAATGCCGGTGTTACAAATCCAGTCGAGGATCCCCCACGACCCAAAGTTTCCCTCTGCTCCTTCTAGTAAATGCCTATCGGTCCTGCGGGCAATCCGACCCAGGAAGAAACTAGTAGGCATAACCGAGTACCCTGAGAAGGCGAATGTTTCCTCGACAGATATGATTGCCAAATACACGAGGTACGTAAGCATATGGAAGCGAAATAGCATTGCAGGCGCATAGGTAGGAATGAAGTTGAGGAGCAAATATACTAAGGGATGGTCGTAGTGTGCGGTGAGCGGGAAGGGTGCGTGCAGGGCGTGATACCAGGATTTGTGATACCCCGCGACTCGGGAACTTTTGGAGTGAAGGATGTATCGATGAATATAGTATGCCACAATCTAAGTTGTGAATCGCAAACAAGGCAGGGGTGGCAATTAGCCGCCGAATCGAACAATGAGAGCCCTTTTTGTTGGGGGCCCTTCCTCACAACCCATCGGAGACCTCAAGATATGTGACTCACCTCCCTTAGCAAAAATCCACGAAGCAAATCCTTTGCTATCTCCCAAGGCATCGGAATTTTTATTGACACCTTAAGTGCGCTCCGCATTCCAAAAAGTCTTGTGCGGGCTTCCTCAATTGCAGCTTGTGCGGCAATGCTCAAAACAAGATTGGCTAATGCCCACCCTGCAACCTTAAGTTCTTTCAGGCGAACCCTGCGGCGTTTACTTCCAGTTGGGAGACCAGTTTCACCCTGAGCCTTGATGATAACAGCTGTAGAAGGTGCGATAATATCAAAGAGAAAAAACAATAGGGACGGAAGGAGGTAAAACAGGAGCCGAACGGCAATTGTACCAAACAACTCTACCCTGAGGGGAGGGTGGGAGAAAACTAGGGTCGTCCATGTTATATAGAAGAAAATCAAGTTGAGACTGGTGGTATAGGAAGGTACAAGAAATAAAGATAGTACAGGAAGGGTGAGGAGGGCATCCATCATACGCACAGGAATTCCGAAGAATGAGAAAACGTTGTAATAAATTAGCACAAATGAGGAATAATAAGGCACGAGGTGTCGCAGTGCAAAAATAGGAGAATGAAAATTCTAGGAGTAACAGCTGTGTTAAACCGATACTCGATAATTTGACATCAGATCAGCAAAATATTAATGAAACCTGTTTGCAGCAAAGTCTGGACGGTTAACAAATTGAATGTCTACGTCACAGCCCTACCTACACCATACCACACTAGTGTTAACAGAGTTGAAACACGGACTTCGGAGTAACGTTCAGCGAGATGCAATTAAATGTACCTTTCAAATGGGGTTTTTTTTTCTGCCCCGGAAAGTATTTCTACGGTTCAATCGGGGCGGGGGCACCTTGGAAAATACAATATCTGGTACGAGAGCAACACATTCGGAAGTATAGTCGGAAGTAGGCCAATGGTCAGTACAGCGTCATTTTGAAGCAAGGTCTGTTAGGGATAGGAACAATATAGTACTAAGGCTAAACAAGGAAGGCTCGGGGGTATATATGTTTTACACCGGACTAGAAAAGATGATGCTCAATTTGGACCAAGCTAGTGTGAGCGTTCCGATGGGACACCGTTCTTGAGTCCCCAATTCCAGGCCTGTTTCCGAAGGTCAGGAATCACTTGCAGGAATACCAAGTTGCTCAGCCAGCTGGTTAAAGTATCGCGAAAGATCGAGTTCCTTGGACTAGGACCAAGAGCGGTTCCTTTCATCATGTGGCCAACGAACATTGTGGTGATGAGGTATTCGCCTCTTTCCAAGGCATCAATAGCGATCTTTGCAACCTCTTTGGGGGTCTGCGGCTTGTCGGCGGCTTCAAGTTGTTTCGTAAGCTCTGGTTTTATCATCTGTTCATTGTCAAAGCCGGGGCTTAGGATTCCCATAGGGAATACCGTGTGTATCTTGACGTCGGCAGGCGTAGCGCGAGCACGCTCTTTGGAAGCCCGAGATCCATTATACACTTCGATTTCCTGGCTCAAGGTGTCCGATAAGGAGCGGATGGCCGCTTTGGCAGGAGAGTATGGAGCATAACCAGCAATAGGCACGAAGGCGAGGGTGGAGCAAGTGAAAATAAGGTGTCTTCGAGGTGTCGGCTTTTGTTCACTGGGATTGATCGGTGAAAGCCACTTTCTCAGTACAGCATGTGCCGTATTTGCGGCAGTCCAATAAACTGTATCCATTTGACTCCGAAGGGTCTCAACAGGGGTGTCAATAAAAAACCCAGGAGAACAGTATCCGGCACAGCACCAGACAACATCGGGGTGAATCCCGTCGTTCCATTCGGTCACTTCCTCTATAACTCGATCACATTCTGCGGCGCTCGTGAGATCTGCGCTGATGCAGTGGAACCTTTGCTTGTTGACATTAGCAGCAGAGCCCTATGTATGCTGTTAGCAAGGCGCACCAACGACCAGGGGTGAGCGAGCTTACCCGAATAGCTTCCAAGCTCTCTTGAAGCTTGCTGAGCGTGCGCGCAACAACCACAACATTTGCCCCCTTTTCTGAAAGTTGACAAGCGACGGCTTTACCCATTCCTTCCGATCCACCAGTGACAACAACGGTCTACAAGGATATTGGGCGTGTTAAAATTCGGTTGACACACGAAAGAAACAATTCAAAAACTTACCCTGCCCTCAACCTCGAATTCATTTTGAGACCGAAAGCCAAACATTTTGGCAGCCAAGTAAAAGAATAGTCCACAAACGATAGCTGATAACCCCAACGCTTTGGGTGAAAGATCGTAAGAGAGGGAGGGTAAGGATGAATGCATAAGGAAGAAGAGATGGGGGGCCGCAGGGAGAAGGGTGTTGTTATTAAAGTAGGAAGCCAGGCCCAGTTACCTCTTCCTGGCGGATGGGCCTGTTGTTTCTCTTCGAGGTAATCAACTCTTAAGATAATACGAATATGACCCAATCCAGAAGGAGCGTCCATTATTCGATTGCAAACAAACCAAACTATGCTTGATCAAGTTATTACATAACGTTACAGTATTATACTCGCAACTGAGCAAAGTTTGGCCTAACTAAAGTTTCTAGGTGTAACTACGTTACGCAATACATGGATAAGGGGAAAAAATAAAGAAAAAAAAAAAAACCTAACAACTAGGCTTAACCTATTAAGACCTAATTTGACGAAGGCGGTGAGAATCCAGTCCAAATTTTTTTATCCCCAGAGCGAACAATCCTCTCGTTTCACACTCGGTTTTAAACGGAATTCTGAGCTACTTCGCTTCAAGCAATCATGGGTAAGAAGAGAAAGGCAGGTGGCCGCCCTGCCAATAAAAAGGATGAGGAACGAACCAAGTTCGACATTGAAGAAAGATTCGACGGTTCGGAAGATGAATTCCAGGCGGGCCGGGATCAAATCCTGTTGGAAGAAGCGCCAGGCGCAAAGAGACGTCGGAAGTTAGCAGAGGAAGGTTGGTTTGCAAAGAATTATTCTATTAATATGAGAGATCCAACCGCTAACCAGATATCTTCAGAGGAAATATTTCAACCGTCCGATGAAGAAATTACGGGCTATAGGTCTCTCCATGACGAAGATCTAGAGGATGACGACGACGACGACGACGACGAAGAAGAAACAGACGGGAATGATTACGAAGATGATGATGACATGTATCAGTTCCAGTCGAAACACAAGAAAAAACACGGCCCCAATCAAATGTCTCCCGAAGAAGAGGATGGGGAGGAAGGCATTGCCGCATGGGGGTCCTCCAAAAAAGATTTCTATAATGCAGATGAAATCGAAACGGAGGCAGATGCACTTGAAGAGGAGGAAGAAGCTAAAAGGCTTCAACAAAAACACCTGCAAGCGATCAATGAGGGGGATTTCGGATTTGACGAAACTGAATGGGTGGAATCAGGCACGGCCATGGATGATACAAAGGAAAATACCGGCGTGGTAACCGAAGTCTTACCACAGTTGGAGATTGCCGACGACATGAGCATAGAGGAGAAACTCAAAATTCTGAAGTCAAGATATCCCGAATTTGAACCCCTCGGAAAGGATTTTATCGACCTCCAACCCG
This sequence comes from Aspergillus biplanus, assembly GCA_027569045.1. Classification (NCBI taxonomy): domain Eukaryota; kingdom Fungi; phylum Ascomycota; class Eurotiomycetes; order Eurotiales; family Aspergillaceae; genus Aspergillus; species Aspergillus biplanus. Next base: position 266,248 of record JAPDEJ010000009.1, on the reverse strand, counting down.
AGTACCACGCTCTTACCACAGCTTTGGATGCTACCACATCCGACGAAGCAGAGAACCACACAAACTTTGTTCCGATCGCAGTGGTAAAGTACCGTGCATTGTCAGCTTACCTCGGTGCGATCAGTATGTATTTCATGCTACTTGCATCGGCGCATGACTCTACTACTGCTAGTACATCATTATCTCCAGGGCAATTGAGGACTCACCCGGTAATGGACTCGTTGGTAAAGTCCAGAAAACTCTGGGAAACTGTTAAAAATCTCAGTGTGTCGGAAACAGAAATCCAGGAGGATGAGCACGTGGATGAGATTCAAAGTAGTCCCGGTACACCCAAGCGGGAAGCTAAGGAGGCCAAGGAATCTAAGGCAGCCCAGAAAGAAAGGAAAAGAATTTCTAAGGCGATGCGCGCGGCACAAGCAGCACAGGCCATGGCTGAAGCTCGGAGAGCAGAACGACTCCAGGAAACGGAAACAAACCTCGCCAATCTTTCAACCCTTCTTACAGAGCCCGGGAGGAGACGACCCATCCAAAAGGCACCATCATTGCCATTGGATGCCGATAATTCAGATTTGGGTGACGAAGATGTCCTTACTGCTAAGGAAGCGGAAGAAAAGGCACAGCGAAAACGCTCTCTCCGCTTTTATACTTCACAAATCGCCCAGAAATCCAACAAACGAAACGCTGCTGCTCGTATTGCCGGCGGTGACGCGGATATTCCTTATCGTGAGCGTTTGAAGGACCGCCAGGCTCGCTTGAACGCAGAAGCAGAGAAACGCGGTAGACAACAACCAAAGGGCGCAGAGCAGCTGGGTGGCGATAGCGATGAAGAAGATCGCCGCGTTGCCAGTGAGCTTAGGGGTGATGGACCCGGAACAGATGACGATGAGTATTACGACATGGTGGCCGCCCGTTCCAAGCAGCGCAAGGATGACAAAAAGGCGCGCGCGGATGCCTATGCTACTGCCGCTCGAGAAGGTGGCCGAGTGGAAATACAAGAAGAGATCGGGCCTGATGGGAAACGCGCCATCACCTACCAGATTGAAAAGAACAAAGGCCTCGCTCCCAAGCGTAATAAGGATAACCGCAACCCTCGTGTCAAGAAGAGGAAGAGGTTTGAAGAAAAGAAGAAGAAGCTCGGCAGCATTCGCCAATTATATAAAGGTGGCGAGGGCCCTGGAGGCTATGGCGGTGAGCTTACTGGTATTAAGAAGAATTTGGTGAAGAGTGTTAAGCTATGAATATTTACGTTTTTCTTCGCCATTTTCTTCGCCATTTTCTTCGTATGCCATTTATCTTGGAATGTATACATACATAAGGCGTCCGATCTGTATATTAAAAGGGAGTATTTTCTTTAATCATATATTCCTCCCGATGGTGCGACCTCTACTTAAAGCAAACTCATGATATATTTGTGATTGTGGACATAATCAAAGGGAGGGTGAGTATAATGATAGTATGTTTTACCATTTAGCTTCGTCACTAGCTTAATCATTTGGTGTGTTTTTGATAGTCCTAGTTTCTATCCTTAAGTGTGCCAAACAGTTTTTCAAGAGTGCGCTTTGGATCTCGAATTTTGTCGGTAAGGAGGCTGGTACTAAGGAATGTCCTTGCCAATGTATCCTTTGAAGGAATATTAATTCTTCAGCCTAGGGCTAAGTGAGACAGAACAGAGTTCTTACCGCATCTTGTAATACTTCCATTTCATTCTCGGAAAGCATAGCACAAGCAGTGATCAAATTCTCCCCCCGAGCGGAGAGAGAAGCAAGTTTATTTGCCCGGTTAACAATGGTTTGGTTGATTCCATTCATCGCAGCGCAACTACCTCGTTTAGAAGCGGAAAGCTAAAGAATGATGAGAAAGACGAGACGTACATTGTTCCGAAGCTCTTGTTGCTTTGACCTAAACGAAAGCTGCGAATATTAATATAGTTAACGTTTGAATCCCAAGTGTGATCTGCAGGCTTTACGAACTTATACAGGTAGGTGATTTGATCCTCTGCATCACCGAGTTCTTCGCAGACACGGACTTCCATATGACCGAGTTGTAATCGAGGCCCAAGCTTCAAAAAGCCATTTTCAAATATCTCATGAAAATGGGTTGCCGCGATCACCTTCGGCGCTTCTTCAAGGTTGAGTAAGTAATCCAGCACCCCACATGCTAATCCGATACCATCTATAGGTCATAATCTTAGAATTCGAATTGGAGATAATTTTCTGGCAGAACAAACCATTCTCGCTTGTGCCTTTCCCGAATTCGTCAACGATCAGCAGGGTACGACATGTTATGTGTTTCAAATCAAATGAAATTTGTTGCAAGTCATTCATAAAAGTACTCTGCATCTAAAGCCGCAAATCGTAAGATACTTACCCCGGTCATGCAGTAGGTTTAGGTTCTTACCTGTGAAACACTGTCCTGTGAATTTGACTTGACTAGAATCCTATCAACCACACCAATTGTAGCACTTTCTGCAGGAACAAAGCTATTTCCGTCAGCTTTTCTTGCATGATTATGTCTCAAATTTGCTCGGTATACCTCCCAGTTTGTGCTAAATAAACTATCAAAGCAACCTATTTTATTGTTAGATAGAAGGCATCGATATTAATTGCTCACATACTTGTTTCATATAAACACTCTTTCCAGAGTAGTTTGGGCCTGTTAGCAGTAACATGCTTGGGCCCCAATCAGTTTCTCGCACTTCTGGAGCCAAATATGTTGTGTTTGATACTTGGCATTCTGCTTTTCCTCCAACCAGAAAGGTATCGTTTGGTACGAATGATGGCACGGTCAAGTCTTGGAGTAAATGGCTTGTAGTTTTTAGTTAGCATTATCAAATATCAAGAATATAGTCTCACCGGCCTCCTTTGATCTTGATGATGTTATCTTGGACCACCTCCGGACGAACCAGCTTATAGCAGCTTGCGGCCTGAGCCATAGCAAGGAGGCTGATATGTGTTAGTATGCCATTTACCCGTGGAATGGGAAGGTGTACCTGTCAATCTCACCACATATATTCGAGGCTTCTAATAGCGCTTTTTCATACACTAGAACTCTTTGTGCAAGCTCATAAACGATCTCGATTTCCGCCTCTAAGTATTCACTTTCGTCAGCCCCCTTCGTAAATCAGGAACAAGAAGGATCTCCAGAGTTTTTTATACATACCGCATATAAGACCATATATATCCCCAAGCTCTTTATCTAATTCTCTCATCCTGAAATCTTTAAAATATGCGCGATTCTCCGTGATGAAAATCAACTCCCAGGTTTCATCGGAACCTTGAAATGCTGCCCCTCCTTTGTCGTCAAGGGGTATGGCAATATTAAAACCCAGTTGGGGAAAATAGATTACGTTAACATCGATATCGAGGCGTTCAGGAATTGTCGACGCTATCTCTATCGCAACTTGCTTCAAGAGGCTGTTCAGCCCGTCATATCTATCTTTCAATCTATCAAGATCTCTATCTAATCCGGGCTTCACAACGGCTCTTCCCTGTTCATCCGAGCTATCAATGTCGACCTAATGCCATCAGCAACGCTTATAAAAATTTCTTTTATTTATGCTTACTATTTCTTGAATCATCCTGCCCAATCGATATAACTGAGCCGCTTCAAGTGCTTTAAGAGCCTGTACCAGCGTCAGTGATGCCTAATAATGAGGCATGGGAAGGACCCCTCCCTTGTTGTATAATTCTATCTGGTAGGCACCAGAGGTTTCCTTGAGGGCGTCATGAATATCGATTCCATAGAAGGCAAACTAACGGATTAGCTCAGCCTAACAAGTCATAACCTCTCACTTACCGCCAGCAATGTAGCCCAAACTGTTGTTTTGAACCCGGAAACCCTACCATTACCAGTGCTCACTCCTTTCTGAAGGTTGATAATTACGCCGCAAAGGTTTTTTATATGTTTCAGGCTTTTTACCATTTTTGTCAATGAATCTTGATTCTCCGCCCGGAGGTACACACTGATGAATGCCTGACGTTCAATTATATCATCGGGTTCCGTGCAGGGCCGAAGGAAGATCTGGCGAAGTCTATGCTTTCCCTGCGGAGTACAGGCGAAGCGTCGGAATAAACCATATACCGAAAGACCTTCTTTGGAAGAAGACGCTTTTCTCCCAGGTCCCTGATTGATTATACTGGGATAAGGTTCAGACTCTAGTATTTGAAGTGAGAGCAATGTTCTTGGGTGGGTGAACCTGCTTTAGCATGAGATTACCTTCCTCACATTCGAAGTGGAAGATATTAAGACTCACATAGCCCCCCTCAGAGGAGACATCTCGAAACTTGTAACCTGAAAATTTCCCGCAGCTGTGCTGCCAGAGATTGAATCTGAAGCCTTTTTTCGTTGTAGGTAGGTAAGAATTGCTCCAGCACACCCGACTGTGACTTTGTTTTCCATATCGATAGAGCCCGCGATATGTAGCAGTCTGCCTTCTTCTAACGTAAAATCTAAGCTTTCCTCGTCTAACTGTTCCATATCAACTAGCCCGTTATGAGGCACTAAGAATTTAATATGCTTTTCTCGCTTCGAGGATATTTCTAACGCAATTATTTTCGTCTTCGCGGTCGAGTAATTGAACTCCTGGGACGGACGTACGTCGAGCTGGTAGGGAAGATATGGGAAAGATCCTGTGCTATCGGTTACTGTCCTGAATGTAAGATACGATGGCATATTTCTCTGTCACGAACCATTTTCTTCCTTAGATTGCTGCACCCTGTGGTGGTCGATTCGAGTTGAAGTCAGAAGTATTGTGGGTTGGGTTTGAAGGATCACTAGGAGTCTTTCAGCTTTTGAAGAAGTTACCAGGTTGATCAAGGTCTAACAAGTATCAATTATCTCTGGGCCAGAATATGGAATATCTCCCGTGAGATAAAGTGCTCGTCCTTGCGTGGAAAAGTGTGAGCAGCCAACAGTACCAGAATCTCTCATATCAATTGCCACAATAACTTGATCGAGGTTTTCATCATCAACGCTCCGCTCAATCAACGCTCTGTCCATTTCAGCTTCTATATGGTTCCTAAGCCCAGTTGGACCCGATCTTGAAGCCCTTTGCGAGATGGACTGTAGGACTGGGGGTTCAGCGTGGGTGTACTTTTATCGGTATGATATGCTGCTCGCCCCTGAATAATTTAATCCATGTCGGCGGATGGAAAGAAAAACCCCCCTCCGATATTTTAAAACTTTTGTCGAGTAGCATATGAGAAACAACAAGTGCAGTGCTCATGTGAAGTGTTGTTGGATAGGAAATATAGGGGCCTCAGGCATTTCAACTTATTATCACTCATCAAAAAAAATCATGTTATCTCATTTCTCATTCGCTTGTTATACATCCTTAGGAGACTTTATGCCTTATATAATACATCTGAATAATACATTAAGAGAATTTTCAACTTAAAAATTCCAAACAAACTCCACCCCTTCCAGTCGCTAGATAAAAGAACTTCATATACTCAAATTCAAAATCATTGACGATCAATTTCTAGGTCGGTTGCAGCGACTTCCAATCCATCTTTGCTGGCATTGAATGAAACACGAACCGTCTGTCCGGATGAAACTTGACCACGAATTATCTTATCCGCGAGCCGGTTGCCGATTTCCTTGGATATCAAGCGGTTGAGGGGCCGAGCTCCAAATTTGGGGTCATACCCCTTTTCGCAGAGCCAGTCTTTGATCTCGCCTTCGACTTGCAAAGTGATTCGTCGGTCATCTAATCTTGATTGGAGCTCTTTTATTCTAATATCCACAATATCCCGCAGGGCTTCCCGAGAGAGTCTCTTGAAAATAATGAACTCGTCAATCCTATTGAGGAACTCTGGTGGGTATGCTGACTGCACAACATTCATAACAGCATTCTTCATATCAGGTGAGAGCTCATCTTCCCCATGTTTAAAGGAATGTAGAGGATCTGCACCCACCAGGATATCGGCACCAAGGTTGGAAGTAAGCACAATCAGAGTGTTACGGAAATCAACTTTATGGCCTTGCGAATCCGTCAAAAACCCCTCATCAAGGACTTGCAGGAGTAGAGCCGAAATATCGCGATGGGCTTTTTCAAATTCATCGAACAAGAGGACGGCATATGGCTTCCGTCTCACGGCTTCCGTAAGTTGACCAGCATCATCATAACCAACATATCCTGCTGGAGAGCCTATCAGGCGGCTTATTGTATGTTTTTCCTGAAACTCGCTCATGTCAAATCTCACAACAGCGGTTTCAGTGGAGAACAAAAACTCTGCCATCTTCTTGCACAGTTCTGTCTTTCCAACACCAGTAGGGCCAAGAAACATGAATGAGGCGAGTGGTCGGTTTTCTCCGCTAAGTCCCGCTCGCTGCATACGAACAGCGTTTGCAACTGCAGAGAGAGCATCATCCTGCCCACGGACAGATTTTCTTAACGTGTCTTCCATTCGGATCAATTTCTCGACATCGCCGGCCATGAGTTTTGAGACTGGAATGCCGGTTGTCCGCGATACAACGTTCCCGATATCATCAGCGGTAACGGAATCATGGATTAAAGTTATCTGGGGACCAGGGATTTGATCTTCACCATCTTTGGGTAACTTGGCTTCAAGGTCCGGAATTGTGGAATATCTTAGCTGGCCAGCCTTTGCGAAGTTACCTTCTCTCTGGGCTTGCTCTAATTCAAATCGTGCACGTTCCAGCTCCTCCTTGGTACGCTTGAGATCCTCAATTTCTGCCTTCTCCTTTTCCCATACTTCAGTCAACTTGGCGGCTTCTTCTTGCTTAGCTTTCAGATCTTCCTGGAGCTTTTCACGCCTCTCGCGGCTGCTGACATCGGTTTCCTTGCGGAGAGACTCCAGCTCAATCTGAATCGTGGTTATATCCCGGTCTAACTCTCTGATGACATCCGGTTTCGATTCTTGCTGCAATCGTAAAGCTGAGGCTGCCTCATCTACCAAATCGATTGCCTTATCGGGGAGGAATCGGTCAGTGATATATCGATTGCTGTAAGTGGCTGCCGCCACTAAGGCACCATCTGTAATCCGCACACCGTGGTGAACTTCGTACTTATTTTTAATTCCGCGTAAAATCGATATGGTGGCGGGAACCGACGGTTCACCGACTTGGATGGGCTGGAACCGTCTTGCCAAGGCGACGTCCTTCTCGATCAGTCTATATTCGTTTAATGTAGTAGCACCGCAGCATTGGAGTTCGCCTCTGGAAAGAGCAGGCTTTAATAGGTTGCTAGCATCGATACTGCCCTCTGCCTTTCCCAGCCCCAATAGTGTGTGGAGCTCATCGATGAAAAGTATTACCCCTCCTTGCGCGTCCTCAACCTCCTTGAGGACTGATTTCAAGCGCTCTTCGAAGTCTCCCCTAAATTTAGCGCCAGCTATGAGAGAACCTAAGTCCAGCGCAATCACTCGTTTATCTTTGATGCTCTCTGGAACATCGCCTTGCACGATTCTTTGTGCTAATCCCTCCAGAACCGCTGTCTTACCAGTGCCTGCAGCTCCGATGAGGACAGGGTTATTTTTCGTCCGCCTCGACAAAATCTGGATAGTGCGATGTATTTCTGCATCTCTCCCAATAACCGGGTCCAACTTGCCGGCCTTCGCTTTGGCCGTTAGATCAACCCCGTACTGTTCGAGCGCGGGTTTTTCTGGCTCGCCCCCCAAGTTCATGCGGTGTGTGCCACCAGGAGGGTGTGGCCGCCCATTGGCATACTGTCGCACAGCTTGAGTTGGCTGATGATGGCGAATATTGCTTATGAGTGCTTGGGGTGGCTGCCAGTTTGGAAGGAGTCGCAGTGGCGCTGAAGAAGCTCGAAATATTCGGTTTGATGATGCTAAAGCCGAAGACCGAAGCAGCGGACTTCGGCTGAGCTGTAGCCTCGAAGCCATTCTTAGGATATATTCTTAAGTTTGATGAAGTGCTAGGGCACTTTCCACCAAGTCACCTCAATGCGTAGAGTCTATGACATCCTTTATATCCCAGGCCTAATGCCTCTCGAGGGTTCTGGAAAGCTCCACTCCAGCACCGACGATGAGTGGCGGAAGCTTCCAGCAAAGGACTAACCAAGCTCCATTACGGTTTAGGTCACGTGACGCCCCAGTCGGCCCCAGTCTTTTCGTGCCGCCAAATTTTTTCAGACCTTGGGCCATCCGCTAAAAAAAACTTCTGAACACATTTCCCCCTCCCCTCTTGATCTATCTTCCTTTTCTCCTCTCCTCTCATCCACCAAAAATTCCACACATAAATCATTTTCACAATGGGTTTCACTGACTTTGTTTCTGAGGCTGGCCTTACCCGTAAGTCTATTTTTCTTCCATTCCCCCCCCCCCCTTTGTCTCCTATCCCCCCTCTCAGTCACTAATTTTACCCCTCAGTTGCCGACAAGTGGTTTGCCTCCCGAAGCTATGTTATTGGGTAAGACACACACACCTTCTGTCGAGGATCTGCTTTTCCCTCAACCCTTGCCATGTTAAAGATATCTCTTGTCTGTATGATGAAATTAAATTGGTCCGTGTTAATGAGGCGGCTTAAGACCCCGCTGCAAGATTACACACAATTGCGATAAATCGCGTTTCTGATTTAACGGGAAATTTCTTCTCTACCGTTCTCTTTTCTTGCCATTTTGAACTGCTTTGTTTCGAATCGAGTATTGTTGGTTGAGCATGAGACTAACCTAATTACAGCCACGCTCCTTCTCAGGCCGATGTCGTGACATTCAAGGCTTTCTCCAGCGCCCCTGATGCCGCCAAGTTCCCCAACGCTGCTCGTTGGTACAAACACATCGCCTCTTACGAGGCAGAGTTCTCTTCTCTTCCCGGTGATGCCTCGAAGGCCTACACCACCTACGGTCCCGAGTCTACTGAGCTGCCTGTCAACCCCAAGGACAAGCCTGAGGATGATGATGACATGGACCTCTTCGGCAGTGATGATGATGAGGAGGAAGATCCTGAGGTTGTCAAGGAGCGTGAGGCTCGTCTCGCTGAGTACAAGAAGAAGAAGGAGGCCAAGCCCAAGGCTGCTGCCAAGTCCATCGTCACTCTTGAGGTGAAGCCGTGGGGTACGTTCCCGAATGATACCAAATTTAGAGTAACACCTTACTAAACGCTATTCATAGATGACGAAACCAACCTTCAGGAGTTAGAGGCCAATGTTCGTGCTATTGAGATGGAAGGCCTTGTGTGGGGTGCCTCTAAGTTTGTCGCCGTTGGCTTCGGTATTAAGAAACTCCAAATCAACTTTGTCATTGAGGACGAGAAGGTCTCCGTTGATGAGCTCCAGCAACAAATTGAGGAAGATGAGGACCATGTCCAGTCCACTGATGTTGTAAGTAACAAGCCCTGGATTTCAACATGGCTTTCAATCTTTGCTAACACCATTTCAGGCCGCCATGCAGAAGCTGTGATTGAAAATTTTAATTATGAAGATCGATGGTGTGATGGATTATTTGATGTTATCCCATGGAAACGTAGTGTCATGAACTTGAATAAATACCTAGATTCCGACTAGAGAAAAATCTAGTCGTCTTGATGAATTCCAAAATCAAGAACCAAACCACAATACCCAATTTTATATAACCTTCGACAGTGACGTCGTATCTGATGCCCAAAGTATTTTCGGTTGGGCCGCTGCATATATATCTCTGTTTGGCCGATGAAAATAAACTCTAGCCTATACTGTGCACCTAATTTTTACCCACTATCGTGCTAGGAGATCTCGCATGCTTGGAATAATAAAGGGCAGTCCATACATCTTGTCTACCAACCGCCAGCATCTGGTTATAGCAGGAAAGTATAAATACCCTCTGTCTTGACTTATTGTTCTTCTTCTGCTAGTTATCTACCTGCTTTGGCCATAACACGTTCAGGTTGCCTCCAAATTCTTCCTATGGTCGATGTCATTGTAATTATGACACGTGACATTTACAAAACAAGTTAGGCGATTCCCAGGCGATGATTTGGAACTTCAATGGGAATGATGCACTCACTCATCTTCACCATAGACCTGCTTCACAGAAAAACAAACTCAAACAGCTCGATTATTCGAGCCTCTCGAATATACAATACCTACCATGGGGCTTGGATCTGGTCTAATCACATTCCTTGGCGTTGTCCTGCTCGCCCATGCGTACGCTAAGTCTTCTCCCTGGTCTCTCAAACACGATAGACAATCCTGTACTTCTTACCATGGAGCCAAAGCTTACAATATTTTACAAATTAGGGGTTACTCTGCACACGAACATACTGTCCTCCATAGCAACGCGCATATCTCCTCTTCCTCTATCGCTCTACCCCAAGATATCGCCATCGAAGCACTCGTGTCTCTTGTGATTGTGTCTCTAGGACTTGTTCTGGGAGCCGACAAACTAAAGCCTATCAGCTGGAGTGAATGGGCTGCAGAGATTGAGAGAGAGGGGGGTAGAAGGAACCCTTACCGTCAGTTGGAGGAGCGATATAGCTTTTGGGATGTTAGGGTCAGTTAAAAAGCACACTTGATATGCTGCTCCCCCTCTATACCAACCAGCTAACACGTTCATCTAGGCCAAGCGGAAAGAGTTTGCGGACTGGCTTAGAAGCGATACCCAATTGAAGAAATAAAGTTCTAGATGACAAGAACTCTTGGAGCGTTGACATTTTTTTCCCGAAGTAATTTCAATTATTACAAGATTGTGTTCCCATCTATCCTATCGGCGGAATTCCGCCCCTTTGTCAGCCTCGTTTTGCTCACTAATGTCCTCAATATCTTTTTTCCGGCGATGAGCACAAAGCCACGGATCTATTAGAGGAGTTTATCCTCTGCATCCCTCAATAAGAAGGGAAAATTCAGGGTGCACCATTAGTAGAGGTTCTAGTGATAAAGGATGGCGAAAGAGAAGGGAAAGGTGAACGATAGGAATATCCCAACACATTTACCAACTACGAAACTCGGCCTTTGTTTATTACCTCATAATACAAGACTAGATGAAAGGGAGACAGCAACCCGTGAGAGGAATGGATGGGAAAAATTCCATTTCCTAAAGAGTACAAAGTGCTTGATCAGCCTCAAACGCTTTTACGCAGTTGCGCTCGGAGTTATTTTAGGCTGCCCAATCTCCCTAATAACCTTCAATGGCTGAAGGAGAGACTCGTATTATAAGTATCCAAATCCAAAAATTGAAAGAGGACAGCAATCTGTTTGACTGAGTTCCAACCCCCGGTGGGGTTGAGCGTCTTTAGCGGCAATCCGTAACAAAATTGACAGCGCTCCACTGCAGTCCTGCGGGAACAGGTAATGAATAATGTCATTATTGAAACTCACCTGAGGTGGCCTTGGCGGGGGGAGTGGGGGACCAAAAAGCAAAAACAAACAAACTGAGGCTTCGCAATAATCGAATTCGACCATAATAAATAATTGGCATTGTTTTCATCATTTATGAGGAAGCAGCTACCTCCCTTTCGGCAACAGGTACGGAGTACCCCTGGATCAAATGAATCATCCGAAAACCTACAGTGTAATCCAGTACTGACGAATCACTTAGGTTGATCACGATCTCGAGACTTCAAAGAACTATACCTAGGTACCTTGTGGGCCGTTCTGGCTCTCAACGATGTTTACGAGGGTGTGGTACGTAAACTCATCACGAATAATTCGAGTTCGATTTGACCCCCGGTTTCTCGCAAATACTGAGACGGACTAGACTGGCCCATGCAAGGGTAAATTCAAGGTACGAGGTACTGAGTACTACTGTACTAACATCTTGATTCCAAGTCCCCGTCGCTTTTGTATCGCACCTCCATTCCTGTGGATGTTGGGGGTAATACTTCCTGGGATTTTGTCTCAGAGCTTATGTTGCCTCAATCCTACCATCAGCCCTTTGAACCCTATCATCAAAACAAATTTATAATGAATGCATTATTACAATGCCAACGCCCAAGTAGCTGAATCATATCTGAATTCAATAGGTATCCGCAGAGGCACTTTATGGAGCAGAGCTTTACGTCAACTCCTGGCAAACCCAACCCAACCAACCATAGAGGGTATTTACGGTTATACAGTGGGAAAATTGCCGAGGCTCAAGAGGGTAAACGGTGCACGTATGGAAGCTGAAGAAAAGTGTCTGGGCATAACAGTAGCTTGAGCCCTTCCTTTGGTACGAGAGGCACAGGGGAAATTTTACTTTGCGGTTCTCCCTTTGGAAGGGCTAAATAGAACCTAGAAGCTCAGAGAACGCTGTGCAGGGATCGAGAACTCGGGCCCAAAAAAAGTGAAGGGAAAAAAAGGAAACCAACAGCGACGGCAGCAACAAGTTTTGCCTTCCTCCAATAAAACAAGGACCAAGAGGAGGGCAGGTTTGGAAATTTTTCTTTTCTTTTCTTTTTTCTTTTTTCTTTTTCCGGCATGGAAAGGTGACCCCGAATAATAATGCGTGCTTGAGATCAGACACGGCGAGTCGTAGATCTATAGGGAAGGGCGTTTTCATTGGCTGCGGAAGAGGAAGTGAGTGGACACAACCTTGAACAGTAGGCGTGAAAATTACCCCAAAAATAGAAGAAGCATACGCAAACCTCAACCAAGCCTCGTCCTTGAGATAGGGCTTATGATGGCTCATGTCCTTGATCCTTTCTCGCCCTTTTACCACATTATTAGTATTGTACAGAGGGCGCTGCTGCATGGGTTTTGCTATACCAAACAATGCATCCTATGCCTGCTTCATTGACATACATAGCAGGTCCATTGGCTGATGAAATGGATCCTTAAATTCGGTATCTGCTGACCTTGAGTCTAGACTCAATCTTTCTGACTCCAGCCACTAGAGGCGACTCGCCATAAGTTGCCCAGAGCGGGTCAAAAATCATCATACTGTTGGTCAACTTTCTCCCCCTTTGCTTGGTGGATCCTGCCGATTGCTACCAGGAGAACAGGGCGATGGTGGTGAGAGTGTGTACAGAGGTGTGGTTCATATTTCGCATGCCCTGTGGGTGCCTTATTTAAAGGTGGTTGTGCATCTGACATTCGGGCTCACATTAATTCTCCTAATAGAAAGCAATATAAGAGTACATTACTGACCCGCACATCTTACTTTCCCATTCTCCCAACTTCTTGGTCCTGCTGGAAAATAAATATTCACCTACTGACTAGCCTTATCCGCCTTATACTGCAAACCACAAGTGTCAACATGCGGTCTTCCATCTTTCTCGTCGCTTTCTCAGCTCTTGCTGCTGCTCACTCTTCTGCACCTCTGGTGGGTCGATTCCTCCTTGTTCGGAATAAACCAATACTCTAACCGAGAGATCTCAAAGGGTGCTCCTGTCACATCCCAACCGCTTATTCCAACGGGGTCCGTCCCTACCGGAGCATCTAGCGGTATTATAGGTAGCTCTTTTGCCGTGTCTAGCGGAGGCACCATAACTACTAAAACACACTCTACGACCTCTGCCTCCTCTTCCACCGGTGACTCCGACAACGCAAGTACCACTAGTACAACGAGCTCTACCCCTAACGCTGCCCTTCCGCTGGCTACTGCCGGCCCAATTGAGTGGTCAGCTGGTATAGCTGGCGCCGCCCTCGTCGCATTATTGTGAGCAGGTAGTTAGCTTAGACACAATTGTTGATCTTCGATGGCACCGATTTGCCAATTGCGAAACGCTAGAATTGGGAGCTCCGTGACTTGCGTTCACTGTATTTCTTTTTTCTCGGTGTGCCGTGCATTTTTTGTTGTTGACGTATATTAATCTCATTAATCTTCAGTCAAAGGGAAAGGGAATTTATGTAATGAGAGAATAGGGATGTATTTTAGATCTCTTAAAGATTGTACTTTAATTTAGGGACTGCCTCTTGTTGCTCAGGAGAGCCAATGCAAAGAACAATTGGTCCTACCTCGACAAATATCACTTGATACTTCAACTATACCTCTGAACCAAAAAAAATCATTACCTATATTGCATACATCCCTTCTTCTTGGTGATTTTTGGGTTGTTTCTTCACTTTAAATATAGGTCGTGCTTCCTAGTTTGATCCCTTTTGTTTCTCTAGAAACCTCCCTAGCTGAAATCGATCTAATCCGCCCGGTGAATGGAAATGATTAATATAGGATTCAAGGGACTCAACTTCCAACAGTCTTTGAGTGCTAGGCACAACAGTATTAGTAGCTTGCCTCAACAAACATGATACCACAAAACATTCGTCCTACAGTGTCTTCTTCCGCCAGGATTGTATCTCGCTTTTTTTTAACCTATCTCGAAACCCCCCATCCAGTTGTACCACCTTTTATGAGTATTTAGATTAACCTCGAATAACTAGTAGAGTACCTTGGACAACGATATATTTCGGTCGAACACCCCAACACATCCACTATGACACTATATTTCCCCGCATTTCTTTCTCGTATCTTAGCCATATTTTTGACCCTTTAGCCAAAAGAGAGCCGAAAAACCTCTCATGCCATTGAATTCGCATTTTTGCTGTTGTACCAGGCGTTCGATATATACACGTGACCTTTGAAAACACGCTTGAATTTCCTTAAACGCGTCAAGGTCGCGTATGTCACATGACATACACGTCAAGGCTGCGGTGATCATCATCGGATTGGAGCTGGGACTAGTAGTAGTGTTGCGAAGATAGCCTCATTTCAGAAAAGCAAACCGCCCCAGGCATTGGATTGGCACCAGATTTCTTGTTTCATGTTACTTAGAGCATTGATATTTCGTACTGCCCCCGAGTATTTGCTACCCAGTAATTGGAGGTGACCTCATTGATATCGTTGCCAACCATATCTTGCTCCCACCCATCTCCGCCTCCAAGAAAACCGCCCGCTAAACGCAAGATGGTAAGTTTGTTATCACTCGAGTACGATATGCAATACTTGAAGTTGCTAATTACAATTGTCTTCTCTGATTATTAGGTCTCCAAACTCCGGCGTCTAGCAGCTGACCATGCCGTACTCCACGATGACCCGCCTCCGAACTTCCTGTTTCCCCAAGACGATCTAGGCTCCGATGACTTGACTCAACTTACGACATTATTAGCTGGGCCGCAGGGTACACCATATTCACAGGGGTTATGGAGACTAAACCTGAAAATGCCGGAAGATTACCCAAAAAGTCCACCAAAGGCGACTTTTAAAACCCGTATCTGGCATCCGAATGTGGAAGAATCAACAGGCGCTGTGTGTGTGGATACTCTCAAACGGGACTGGAAGTCAAGCTTAACTTTGAAGGATGTTTTGGTTGTGAGTGCACACTGGCGGATCACGTCCTGCCACCTTCCACAAAATCATTACAAGGGTTGACAAAGTTCCTGTGTTGAAGACAATATCTTGTTTGCTCGTTTACCCAAATCCGGACTCCGCACTCAACTCGACAGCTGGAGCGCTACTTCAGGAAAACTATGATGCCTTTGCCCGCCAAGCCAAATTAATGACATCCATCCATGCACCCGTTCCGACGGACTTGAAAAAGGCGGTGATAGACGCGAAAACGAGAGGAGAGGAATTCAACACGAAAGCCTCCGAACAAAAAGGCACCCGCCCTTTGCGGTCACGGAAGGGCACAAGAATCCAGTCTTTCATAATGAAGAAGAAAAACTCTCAGAAAGATGATAGTAGTGGAGCTGGGTGGTCACTACCTCAGCCAAGTGAAGATGATGGCTTAAGGAGCCCGGGCTCAGAACAATTAGACAACGATGAAAATTTAGATCTATCAGGTCCGAATGACGAGAACGAGAACCTAGCGAGCGCTTCAAAGGAAAATGACCCATCACTGTCTCCTTTACCCCTCAAACTAGCCCCTCCAAGTCCCAGGAAAAACGCGCACGGTAAACGGCCATTATCCGTTCTGACATCGGCAATGGAGCCGGATTCATTTGTCATGGAGACAGATGATATTGATTCAGATGGTATGACAGCTTCAGAAAGGAATATTGCAGCAAATTGTTCCTATGATCACCCAGAATGTGTTCCTTCTCCACAAAGAAAATCCCCAAAACTATCCATTATAAACAGCGACATCAACGCTTCTGGACGTATACGAGATGACATGAGGATATACGAGGATATGCCCGAGGACACCGTCTTACGCCGCTGTCCTCGAGACAACGGAAATGAGCACCACGGGACCTTGAATGATCTCAAGGGACCCTGTTTAGATGTGGGGGAATCATATGATCATGTCTCGCTCTCATCTGATGACCCCTCACTTTCTCTATTGATTTCTTCGGGCTCGAAAATGCTAAGGCCTGCAGTTGGCGTACGGAAGGTTTCATCATCAAGCACCAAAAAACCAAAACCCCGGACAGGAATTCGCAGGTTATAGCATGTATAGGGAAATGAAATGACTTTGCTAAGCTCGAGTAAAAATGCTCTTTGTTCAAGAATTCATTCATTGGCTTTACTTTTTTGGCATTTTGTGAAAAACTGGAATGTTTCTGGATTAGCCCCCCTTCGCCTCTAGCGTTCGCTTTATTATTCTAAATTCCTTTAAAGTGGCATTTTACATATATTCTATTTCTTATGGTTTTATTATTTCTCCCCCTCTCCCCCCCTCCAAAACCCTTTTCCGTGAATAAGTGTCGCAGCATATATGAGTAGATAAATAGATGAATGGTGGATTAGAGACAACTTGTTATCAATCAATATGGAGTTTTTTTAGTACAATATTTATGGGTGGCATATTTCCAATGGGCCTTCCCATGTTCGCTATGGCCCGAAGGTGTAACAGGATCTTCTAAAATCATTTCGAGGTAATTTATGCATATCTAAGACGAGTAAACAATTTTTTCCCTAGGTCTCGCACCCGAGTTGTCTTCAATACAACTTGTAAAACTACCATCGTCTCCTATAACCTTGTTCCCGACTCGTCAACTTTCCTATATAGGAACCTTCTGAATCAAGGATTAAAGACCCTTCCGAGGTATGAATATACTTCAAACTCTTGCTCAGTGGTTGTCGCCATAGCACCCTGAGACCAATATTCAAACAAACTCACAGTCCACCGGCTTGATCTGGGCGGGCTCCAACTATTATAAGACGAAAACATGGAAGATAAATAAACAAATAAACAAATAAACAGGACGCTAGGCTGATTAAAGCAATATTACCCCGAGAAAGAGGGGTTCGAGGGCCACTTGTGTTCTGGCGATAACTCATACGACCACACTGCGTGGTAGCCATATATATTGTCGGACCCCTGAGTCCGCCAACGAGGCTTAGATCTGTACTATAAACATGTAGAGCATTGGGGAAATCGAGAAGGAGCCACGGTCTTTAGTAGCCCTTCACAACGCATAAGGGTTCACTGAGCGAATAGTGAGGCATCTATAACTTCAAGGTTAGTAAAGACATGCATTTGCTGAAAAAAAAAATAGAGACGGGGGCCATACGGAGGACTCTTGGTTAAATCGGTCTTGAGAATGATAGGAACTCGGGTCATCTCGGTGACATCTTGAATATACTCCCCACCCTCCTCTCTGAGCTTGAACAGCCGGAAGTATTTTTCTTTATTGGTCAGCTTGGCTTCGGGGATATCGGCGGTACTTGTTGCAATCTTCGGATCGGAGCGTGTTCGGTGTGGCGTTTGTTGAAGATGCTCATTGCGAGTGGGCGATGGGGGCATACTTTGAGTCGAGCGGTCGGCTGACGAGTTCAACGATACGCCGGCCGCCATCTCAGTTACTTCGGAGACATCGTCGTCGTCGTCGAAAAGAGCGTCCACATCGTCAGCGGACATAGTTCCAGTTTCGGTTTGCCTTCGCATGGCTTCCTCCTTTTCCCGGGCACGCTCTCTGGCAACTTCTGCTTCGCGGGCGGCGGCAGCAGCCTGGGCAGCACGGGAGTTTGCGGGTTTGGGACGCTCATCTTCAGGAATATAGGCAGATGAAGGGACACCCTTCTCCCAGTAAAGCTCTAGAACCCTTGTCTCTTTGCGGTACTCAGCCTTCTTCAACGGCAGCTGGTCACAGTGTACACGCTTTTCAAAACCGTACTCTGGAATAAGGACGTCAAACGCGGACTCGTATACACAGATAACGATACCCTCGCTGATTAGATCGCCTCCAATTTCTTGACGCTTCTTATCCATATTGCGGCATGCTTCTATATGCACACTCTGCTCTTGAGCGTTGTGCGCGGAATCCTTCTTATTATTACAGAGATCCGCGGTCTTAGTAAGTGACTCCATGTCGTCAGAGAATTCGGCCACCCCATCGGATAAAATAGCTTCTAGCTGACGATGGGCAACGATATCGGAATACCTGCGACAAGGATTGGTGAAATGGGTATAAACGGGTAGGTTGAGGGTATAGTGGTGGCGTTGGTCCTCCTGGACACTGCCGGAAACGTAGTATTTTGCACGTTGCATGGCTTTGACGAGAATTGTTTCCATTCCCTGTATATGCAGATCAATAGGGTTGAACCACGGAATACATCCCGCCTGTGTGGGGTGGCTTGCGGAGAAGTCGAAAACTAACCTTACGTAAATCACTATCCTGAACTTGGCAGAGCGTGCTTTGCAGGCTTCCACTGCTTGTTGCATCCAAGCTAAAGCCAAGCTTGTTCATCCGATCAACAAATAATTGAAGACGCCTAGGGTTAGGCGAAGGCTGACGGCGGAGGAAAGCCTTCTCAGGGAATGCAGCAACCAGCTTGCGGGCAACCAAGGAGTTTGCCTTATTGCTTAACTCCTCAACAAGCTCCCGCACAGCAGTGGAATCAAAGATGTTATCCTCCACTGGGACGTTTTCATCATCTAGCTGATAGAGCAGGCGGAGAGGGGGTATATGCGAAACTCGGTTTCCCAATCTCGCTTCACGGAATTTTGAAGTGATTTTCTAAAAAGGCAATTCGCCCAACTATTAGTCTTGGGTTCATCTAAATTCTGTGCTGGGTGGTGGGAGTTGCTCACCTGTAATCCACGGATATTGTCATTCGCGATACCAGGAAGGGTGAGATCTGACGTCCCCTTGATCACCGACTCCACCTCTTCATAGTTTAGCTGAGCTGAGCTCTTGATGATACCCTTACCGATCCACACATCATCGTCGACGATACCCGTCTCTGGGTTGGCCGTGAATACTACACTGACGGTGAGCCTATCCTGCCCAGGGAGCAGAGCGCACAACTCTGTCGATATGCGTGGGGGTAACATTTTCACTAGGCGATCAACAAGGTAGACGGCGGTGCCGCGTTTCTTAGCTTCCCTATCAACCAGCGAGTTCGCCTTCACAAAGTGAGCGATGTCGCTGACGTGAATGCCAATTTCTACTTTCCCGTCCGTGGTGGGCTTGAAATGATAGGCATTATCAAGTTCCTTTGTACCAGCTGGATGGATGGTAAATGTAACTTCCTGTCGGAAATCTCGACGAGAGGAAATATCGTTCTCGTGGGAAATTGACCACTTGTCCGAGCCAATGCTTTTAAGAACAGCATCAGAAAATTCGTCGGAACCGAAGTTGTTATCCCGAAGCAGAGCCTCAGTTTCTACTTTCAGATCACCCATTTCTCCGAGCTGTTCAACAAGCGTTCCGAATGGGTGCAAGGAGGTAATCGGCCATCGTTTGATACAAGCGACGAAGATACGATTGGCGTACTCTTGATGTTTTTCAACAAAATCACGCGGGGCTTGTTCGGTGGGGATTGCAATCAGGGGGACACGCTTATCGGTGGGCTTGAACCAGACGATCTTAGGTTTCTCCTGGTGGCGGTCATGTTGTTGACGGCCGTGAGCACCGTCCCTGGCGAGCCGTTCGGCTTCTTGCTTCTCCTTCGTGGCCTGGCTGCTAGGGCGTAGAAGGCCAAGGGTACCAGAAAACATTTGACCAGCAATTCGCTCGATAACGGCTACTATGTGTCCCGCATACAGAGGCTTTTGGTCATCGCTGATTTCGTCTTCCTCAACCAAAAGAAGACTTTGGCCTTCCACCTCAACGTCATCGTTCTTCTTCTGAGTTGGACGTTGACGAAGGCTGCCACGTCGACGAATGCTGCCGTCAGGTCCAATCTCCTGGCGGTCGCCGTTGGGCCCGGAGTCCGATCGGGACAATTTGTCTGCTCCAGCAGTACTTCCAGAGCGAGAATCTGTGATATCTTTGCGTTTCTTCTTTTCCTCTTTTTCTCTCTTTTGAGACCAGACCTCATCTACATCCAAAAGCTCCACAGCAACATAATCACCCTCAAGAGCGCGATTGCGGTCTTTACTACCGCATATAAATATATCTGCGTCCAAATCCGGGGTTGTCACATATGCATCTGAGCGGTTCTTTTTGTTTACTCGCAGGATACCAGCGACGAGTTGGCCGTTGCTCAAAAGTGCAGGAAGGTTTGCCTGGGGCAGATAAGGAGTGAAAAGGGTCTTCCGTTGCTGTTGCTGCTGCTGAGCAGATAGCTGCGGGGGGGCATGCTGGCTAGCCTGAAGACCAAGATTCTGTCCATTTAATTGACCATTTTGTTGTAGAGCTTGAAGCTGTGCGAGCTGCAGCGGGTTAAGCTGTTGTCCACCGCCAAACATCTGCGGTGGGGCCATGACTACTTGGCCTTGAGGCAATTGGATTAATTGAGGCTGACTGGGATACTGGAACGAACCAATAGAGCCGATTGATTGATTTATTGAGCCCCGTGCCCGGTGGCCGGGCTGGAACCCGCCACCTTGTTGACCAAAGCTTTTTTGCTGATCCTGGCCTTGGCTCTGGTTATTTGGTTGACGCCAATTGCTGTCAAAGTTCCTCGATCCGGTACGAGCATGCGCTGGCTGGCTGCCTCGTCTTTGGTTCTCGGGACCAGTAGATCCATCACTAGAAGGAAATTGAAAGCCGCCAGCACCACGTCCAGACAGAGAACCTCGATTCCCACCAACGGCCATGGATTGGCTACGGCCATGACCACCGGCCCGAATGTTGCCAGCCCGATGAAGACCCAAGCCCTGTGGTCCTTGTGTTGTATTTGGTGTCGATCTGTCGTCCGATGTGGGTGCATTATCGGATGATTCCAGAGCAGCACCTGGGATAGGGAACTGGAAACCGGACGCAGTCCTCTTCTGTTGGGCAAGCTCGGCTGCCTTTTTAGCTTCGGGAAGCGCAAGGGAATGGCGGCGTTGGTGGCCACCACCCCCAGGAGGTCCACCACGAGTACGGCTATGGCCTCCATTCTCGTTCTTTTGTTGGTTACCTTGCTGCTGTTGACTATAATCGGCGTAACCCGAGGCCCCCGAAGATGGAGCCGGGGGAGGACCACCCATACCAAGGCCAGGAAGCGCGGACTGGTTGCGACGGTGGGAATGTTGAGGGACGTTGAGCTGCTGTTGGCCAACTTGTGGGAACTGGAAGGCATTAAGCTGAGGGGAAACACCGCTCATAGATGCGCCACCTCCTTGGAGCGACGGAGAGAAGGCAGAGACTTGGCCAAGTTGCTGTGGCTGTAGGAGTCCCATATTAACGTACTGTTGATGTGTCGCTGCGATCTGTTGCTGTTGTTGCTGGAGGAGCTCGATTTGCTGCTGGATTGCAAGTTGTTCCACTACCATCCCGTTAGCGAAAGTGGTCAAGATTTCTCTTCGATCCAGACCTACTCATGAGAGGAGTCAGTTCAGAAGGGCTTCTCCGATGGGCTATGTGAAGCTTTCTCCCCGCAGGTCCGGGAACCCCGGATTGACCCTGCTGATCCATCCTTTTAGGGGAAATTCAGAACGATTATCTTAGGGTGTAACGAGAAGTCTCGAGTGAGCGATCTACCCTGACAGCGAAAGAGCGTTCGAGGCGGCAGGTGGTAAATATCGAAAATTTCCTTGCAAGATAGGCCGACCGTAAGAAGTTAGGAGGAATGAAAGGCGATTCCGTAGGATACTAGATAAGAGGAGTGACAGGTCAGTGACTGTGAGAAGGGGCAAGAAATAGGAGGCGAGAGAATCCATGGCCCAACACAAATCCTCCTAACGGTGTGAGAAAACAGATGGGAGGTGGCATGATCAACAAACGTAAGCTGCGACTACCCCATTGAAGTAAAATCGGTGTAAAAGATGGTCATGATGGGAAGGAACAAAAGGCGGTTGGAAACCCGGCAAGAAGGAAATCCGTGGATATTATAAGTGCCCAAGTTTGAGAGGTGGTAATGGAAGGCATATGAATATATAAGGCAAGCACTTACCTTTGCAATGGTTGCGTAGTTTGCTTGGAGGAAAATTTGCTGTATGACGTCTTGATGCTATATCCCCTGGTGGACAATCCTTCACTTTTGCACAGATTAGATCTGGGTGTCGGAGGGAATGAGGGCCCGCAATGATTGGTTTGGCGAATCAAAAGCGAGTAAAATAAACGAGTAAGAGGAAAAAATTATTCACATGAATAAGATTGCAACGGAAGGGCACTAGGGCTTGGGTTAAGACAGCCTCTACAAGACGGAGAGCAAAAACTGAAAGAGAGGATGAAGCTCGACGAGATGGGGGGTTGAGGAAGAGGGGGGAAACACCGAGTAAGCGGGTGGAAGCTGTCGGTTGACCCCAAATGCCATACAAGCAACCACCACAAAATCCTTGAGACTTTAGCAAAGTAAGGGCTTCCCCTATAATTTCAGTTATAATTTGCAACTCTTTGTAGTTTTTTCTTTTCTGCTCCTTTTTTTTTTTTTTTTTTTAATTTTCCCCCTTCTTTTTGAAGAAGTTTTATTGATTGATGTGGGTTTTGAACCGGAAGATTCGAATTCCCACAAGTGATAAATCAGAGAGAGGAAAAGGGGGGCAACCCAGCCTGAGGAATCGAAAGCTGTTGAGTTGGCGTCCTTTGTAGGGAACAGACTTCTCTCGCAATGGGTTTTATTACTGCTTCCCACTTATCTTTCAGTGAATCAAAATTATGAGGCAAATGCGACAAGATATCTGACCACAAGGAAAGAGAACGACAAAACAAGTGACGAAAATCACTTGTAGTTGATAAGCCTGAAGGAATGATCAGGGGGAGGGGTTGGGATAGAGGAAAGAAGGAGGGGTAGTTTAAAGGAGAGAGGGAAATGAAGAAGAAAGAAGATAAGAAGAGAGGAGGGGTGGAAGGAGGAAAAGAGGACGAAAGCAAAGGAGATAGAGAGAGAGAGAAAGATAATGAGTGAGTGAGAAAGTGAGTTGGTTTATTAGTAGTTCTCCCAGGTGGATTACTATTCAGTCGTCGTTGTCGCCGGGGTAAGTAATAATAATAACACTAATAAGGATAATAGTAATAATAGTAGTAGTGAAAAGAAGAATAATTACACCTAGAATACTCCGTACCTAATAATAAAATCAAAGATGTGGGGGAACAAGATAGTAGAGGCGACCCAAAGGGTAAAAAAAAGGACTTAAAACACACTGATGGAGAAAGCTTCAATCTACTCGAACCTTGGATTTGTGTCCTTTCAAGGGAATAATAGAAAATATTATCCTTCTTTAACTCCACAGGATAACGACAAGACTCTCTTTGAGGGAAGCTTGCAATAACTGGGTAGGGATTTAACTTGTCGCTCCGCTAAAGTTACCAGACTTTGCCCACAACAGCTTCTGGCTCAAGTTCATTGTGTCATTTGTCCTGCTCTCCAATTGAGACAACTATCAGTGGATATTTACTTCATTTCTTTGACAGGGGCAAATTTCATATTTCACTATCAAACAAGGATCATTACCCTTGTCTTTGGATCTTCGAGATGATGAACTGTATGGTTGGCGGCAAACACTGGAGGTCTCTCATAGGTATCACTATTTAGCTGCTTGAACTAGTTAGTTAGTTAACTATTAACTAGTTAACTAGTTAACTAACAGCAGTAAGTAGCTTACTAAGTGATGTCGACCTGAAGTGCTCTCTATTTCACCTTTGTTGTCTTCTGTCTCTCTCATATTATTATTATTATTATGAGTCTTTCTTTTCCTTTCTTTTGACCTGTCGAGTAGGTGCCCTCCAAGGGCTTGCCACAACCAGCCATGGTTGGAGGCCCTCTTTGATACGCATGGATATCAGAGACAAAAAAAATACTGCTATATCTCTTCTTCAGGAATATCAGCCGCTTCGCGTTTACCTACTCATAACTCCAGTCTGTCAAGGATGAAAGAGGTACTTGGCAAATTCTTGTTGTTATTATTATTTTCAGTACGATACGTTTACCGAAGAAGAGGATCACTGTACCAATACCCATCCTGAAGAAGCGATAGTGGCTCTGGTGGACCCACTGCAGCTGTTGTCAGGTCTCCTGAGTCTCATCCCTAAATGCTCCTTTGGAACAGGAGCATGTCATGAGATGGGGATATTGGGGATGAATAGTTAAAAAGAAGAATGCAATGGAGTTCTTGAACTCTAATACCGACAAGTTTAATAGCTGGAGATATATGTAAAGAAATGAGCAACTATGTACACCGTAACTATGCTGTTCATGATGATGTAAAAGAGCTCTGTCACGACCCAGGGAACCGCTGGCTCCTTCGGGGTCCTTGGAACTTGGGAGTTGGGAAGTCTTGGGCCACATCCATGGTACCATTCGGTAATGCTGCGTTCATTAAAGCATCCGAGCCCCAACCTTATTATTTGCTACGGTGGGCGGAAGGGACCAAGTCCGTCACCTTACAAAGCATCAGAGTTTGGTGACTCGAGAGCAAAGCACGCGCTTTACCCAACGGCCTTGATTATTCTGGGCACAGCAGCTCCACGCTTTCTTTTGTTGTTTATACTCACTTTATTTTTTCTTTCTTCGACACCTTTTTTTCTTTCCCATCCCCTTCGGAAAATACTAGACTAAAGAGTAAATCTTTTGCGACAGCCCGGCCATCAGTTATTATTTACGTTGACCCTTGTCTCATGAGTTGAGGAATACTAGTATTCTGGGCGTCTGAAGTTACCTCACTCACTTGCAGCTATTGATGATTTAATTCTCGCATATTTTCACTTTTTTTCCGCATTTATCATTTCTTAAGATAATTGATACCTACGACATTTCGATTACAGACCAATTGGTACCAACGCTCAATTATACCTTGTATGTAGGCAATATTCTCATCACCGGCTCTCCTTGCAACCTTGTTCGCTACGCGCTCCAAGAAAACGGCGCGTCCGGGTTACAATTGCTGTAACTAGGTGTCCTACATACGACATGGGTCGCTTAAGTTACCCTCCTCAGCTAGA
Organism: Aspergillus biplanus; assembly: GCA_027569045.1. NCBI lineage: Eukaryota > Fungi > Ascomycota > Eurotiomycetes > Eurotiales > Aspergillaceae > Aspergillus > Aspergillus biplanus. Next base: position 241,180 of record JAPDEJ010000009.1, on the reverse strand, counting down.
CAGTCCGTCAAGACAGCTTATGCTGGATTTGACGCGGGACCTGGAGCAACTTCGAATACATAATTCCGAGTTAAAGAAGGTCAAGGCTTACGAACGTCGGTCCTTTTACGAAAAACTCGATCGAGTGGACAGTGACCTTGAAGCGCAGCATAACGCCGCCCTTGACAAAGTTGCTGCTCTCCATGAACAAGTGCTGGAAGAGGCGGAAGAGACCCTGCGAGCCCACCAGCGAGCGGTAGACGAAGAAAACCGACGAAAAGAGGAAGAAGCTCGCAAGGAGGCCGAGCGGAGAGAGCGCGAGAGAGTAGAAAAGTTACGTCGGGAACAGGAAGAACTTGCGAGGCAAGTCGCCGAGCGTAAAGCCGCGGAACAAGCAAGAAGGCAAGCCGCAGAAGAAGCAGAACAACGACGGCGTGCGGATCAGGAAGAAAAGGCGCAGAAGGAACGGGAACGTTTGGAAGAGGAGAATAGAAAACGCGAAGCAGAGGCCCAGAAGGCCGAGCAGGAGGCTGCAAGACTTAGGGCAGAGGCTGCTCAAAAGGAACAAGCCGCTCGACAAAAGCAAATTAGCGGCGGCCGGTTGACAGAAGAGGAGATCAAAGTCCAAGCACGTTATGTGGAGCTACATCAGCACTTGAAGAAGTTCAGGCAAAACCTCAGAAATGAGGGTAAAACCAATCCTGTCGTCAAGCAAAACATGGGAGATATGAGGAGAACTATCAAAAAGTGTGTTGGTCAGTTGCGTGAAGGAAAGGGCGCAAATCAGAAGCAGGTAAGTGCTATACATCCCTTACCCAGGCAAAAGACGTCGTAGTTGACCCAATATTCTCATTTCCAGGTACAGGAAATACGTGCCACCCTTGAAAAAGCAGCCTTAATTTCGGAGCCGTCTGTCGACATCCGCCAGTTCCTTGCCTTTCCACCAGAGGATATCGCCAACTCCGAAGATAGCAAAGTGCCAGCTCTCCTAATTTACGCTTTAAATATTTTTTCCAAGTGCTTGGTTTCATCGCTCATCACGGAAGCATCAATCAATCTGGGGCATGCGGAGCCAGTTGGCATCGTGGCCGCTCAGATATTTTCCTTGGATGCGTTTGTTTACAAAGGCTACCATATGGTTGATATTTTGTGGGCAAAATACCGTGTCGTCTGCCCAGCGCTTTGGGGATTCTACGGTAACGAGAATACAGAAGGTGGAAAACGTGCAATTGGCTGGTGGCGTGAGGCACCAGATGGCCCCTTTGTGAGCGAGCAGGGCCATGCAGACAGAATGACCGCGTTAGGTGCTGGTTTTGCGGCACTGACTCTGCGCAACTTTGGCAAAACTGCACGTAAAAACCCGTTTCCCAACACCCTTTTCTGGTTTTCGATGCAGAAGATACTGAACATTCCTCCTCAAGAGATCCAAGAGACCCACATCACCTTGCTTTCCGCGATGCTCAAGTCCTCCGCAGAGAGAATCGTGGGCTTTTTCGGGCATTTCGGTCTCGCCCTTATGAGAAAGGCTATCGTGGAGCTGCCTAATAGCTATACCAGGCAGAGCATGGCTGTTAGCCAGCTGAAACTACTCAAAGATCTTTATAAACGAGAGAAAAACATCATCATCTGAGGTTCCACCCAAGCTCGAAGCAAGGGAGTCCGACAAGTTTCCCCCAGAAGCGAGTTGAAAACTGCGAGGGTTCCTCCCTGTTTGGGTTATGTAACCCAAAAGTTGGGCCGCCCACCAGGCAATCCCACAGCTATAATTGGCTGGGTATCAAGTCAACGCATTATCAAGGTCACCAATGTTAGCCATCGGTGAGCCCCAAATAAACGAACTCCACATCTGTGGTGTTGAACTGGGGCGTGTGATATGCATTATTACTCCTTGATCGGGCATTTGGCTTGTCTTCAGGCTACACGAGACGCATGGTCAATCTGAAGCCAGCATACTTTTTTGTCCATAAAATCCTCGGGAAGCTACGATGAATGGAAACCCTTTTTGTGAACCCCGGGGATGATGATTAAATTTCCTTTTTCTGTCCAGTATCTGATCGCCCAAAGACACCCCCTACGGCGCCTGAAGGCGATTTCGAGTTAGACGGCAACGATGCACGTGTGCTTTCCTATAGAAATCATCCAGGCAATTCTGCTATACCTCGATATAGAAACGTACGCTGCTGCCCGCTTGACATGTCGTTATTGGGACTATGCCGCCTCATTTCCGTTCATGGTTTGGAGAATGCTTCAGCAAACTCCGGTTGAGTTACCCCCAATAACAGGTATCTTAACGATGAAAGAATGGAATACGTACTTTGCTCAGTTTTCGAGGTTGAATTTGCTCGGTTACCGAACTCGAACTGAGAAAACACATTTTCAGCGCCAATTACCAAGGGAATGTACCACTTCTGCCGTCCTTGGGGCTTCCCATGATCACCGAATATTGGTCGCTCTGCAGGGCCCTCGGGTTATGGTATATGACCACGCTCATATGAATATTTGCTACGAATTTTCCTTGGCCTTGTCTCTATATCCCTTCTGGACTTCCGTCTGCCGCGCCTTGATGGAGAGCACAAGTGCGGGCTATATTTCGGTCAATCAACGATATGCTAAACACTGCATATCGGTCTCCACGTGCGGAAATCTCGTGGCTGTAGGACTGGGAAAGACAATACAAATCTATGGACTTTCGGAGAATCTAGATAGTCTAAAGCGACCTGTTGAATACAAACTCGGGCAGCCCGACACAGCATTCGCTTTCACTCCTGATCCAACATACGAGGAAACGGATGGGATTGTCGAATTATTAGAATTTGTTGATGATGACACTCTACTCCGTGTTGCTATTGGTAAGGAAACAACCAGGTACCGACCGACCCGGGTTCGATACTTGGGCTGCCCGAAACACGGCCAGATCAAGGTCGACCTGGCATATTGGCGCGCAAACATCAACCAAATTTACTTAGACTCCGTAGCATTGGGAGCCATATTGGGCACGGAGGCACAGACCCTTTCGATCTTCAGGGGTCTCCAGCTCTTGCCCCCGTCATATTCTACCACGCCACGGCAACGGGAATCACATCTTGGAGCGGCCTCTCGAGATACCGGTCGGTTCTTTGTCGCGGCCCTTCAAGCTGGCGACACCAACGCATACTGTGTCGGCCACGTTTCACACCCCGGTTCATGCTCTCTTGAATACCTCCAAGAGCAAATCGTCAGTCTCTGTCGTCTTTTTCCGTCTCGTTACAACCAATCCGGTAATTCATTACCTGTTAAACCTCTCGCAGAAAGTACACCATTAAACTCGAACCTCCATAATCATGACCATCATGCCAGTAGCACGAAGGACCAGATCGTCTTCCTTTCCGGCCTTTGTAAAACTTTGGACCGTTGGAGCCTGATCAATCTCCCATCCGCTACATTCTCAGCGCCCCTTTTAGCAGTGTCAGACGACGGTCGTATTCTTACAATTTTCGAGCCAGGGACCGGAAGTTACTCGTCTTGCTTCACCGAAGGTGGTTCGCTGTATGTGTGCAGCATAGAGAATTGCAACCCCATTTACCAACCCGGGTCTTCATCATACTATTCGCACCTGGGGGATGAAGGATTTACGCTCCCTTCCCCCGATATAATACCATCATGGCCATTCCTACTAGACACAACTTCCGTTACCATCGAGAGTCTTCGCGTCGTTAGGTGTTGGGATTCGAAGGCCCAAAATGTTTGTGGCCCAGATAGGGTGAACTCTCCCTCATACAAAGTGACAGCAAGTAGCGGCGCCCAGGTACTTGAATGGATATTAAGCGATAATCAGACGAAAGGCTAGCCACAATCCGGTTAAATCGAATATTGAGAGTTGGATAAACGGCGTGTTCCGATGTTTGAAGTCTTTTCCTTTTCGTTTCTTTTTTTTTTCTAAACTCGTAGCGCAAATTTTAAGACAGATTCATCATATTAGTAGAAGCAGGAAGATAAAAAGGGTATGAGTGTATCTAGTATCTATATGATAATGCGCTAACAGCCCAGGTCGGATAATGAAAAAGTTTTTTTTCGAGTAAGGAGAGATAGGGAAGGGTGAATGGGAAGGATAAGTGTTCCCTAATTAGAAAATAATAATATATTGGGATCCATTCTGTAGAATGAGAAAAGGGAATAGTTGAGCACTAGCAAGAAGAACAAAGGGAAAGGCAAAAAAAAGATACACAAAGAGAGACATCAGAAGAAATCAAGTATTAGACAGGAGAAGGGAGAATTGTACAAAGACTGTGAGGCAACTATCAAGTGGTATCTGGTGGGCAAGAATAAAAAGCACAGATAAATAGTGGTACGAATATATCCACTAATATTAAATACAAGAAGGGAGAAAAATGCAGCAAATCAATTCGAGCTAATCGGGAAGACCAAGGGAATCCAAACTGAATGCACCATAATGACACAAATTTAAGACGGCCCCCTTTCATCTCTCAACATGAGATACAGGGGACAGGAAAATTAGGGTAAAAGCAAAAATTAAATGCTCAAATATTGAGCACGAGAGAGCGGAAATATGGACAAGACTGTCTCTCAAGCTATTCGGGGCCCGAAGGGGCCATCGCCTGTTTCCCTCGGTGATGCTGAGACTAGACCGTCGACTGTGCTTTCGTCTTCTCCGAGTGAGTTCTGTTCATAATCTGTTGGTTCCGCATCATGATCATAGCTCGATCTTCGGAGCAAGGGTGGAGTAGTTGGTGGTTCACCCATTTTCCCAGCTCGCGAAGACAGTGGCCTTGGAGTGGTATGAAAACTCTTCATCGACCGGCTCTCAGAGGGCCTTCTCCATGAGGATGGTGGGGGAACACTGCCGTTGAGGTTGGCCTGCCGGGCATTAGAGCCAGGGGGTGTGAGAAGTCCAGAGAGAAAAGAATTGGTATTGCTTGACTTAGACGGGGTCTGCTCAGAAGGATTGGAATTCGTATTCTCCCGGCCCTTGCGCCAGTTCCCCCATGCCGCGGCAGCAGCAAGAGGTAGAGATCGCGGAGATGCGGTTAGTTCGGTTAGAGATGGCAAACTGGGAAAGCCTTGCCCACTCAGAGCCCTCTCTTTCTCCTGTTGCTGCATCTGCAAATTTGCCTTCAGGCGGATGGCGGCATCGCGAACAGCATTGTGGTTGAAGGAAGGTTGTGATACGGTGTGAATAATATCTTGAAGGTCATCAAGGCGAACCCCAAGAAGCTCTCGCAACCAAGTGATTTCAGTATCCTTTTCTTTTAGCTTATTGGGTGCATCTTTATCGACCGCAGAGAGTTCCGTCTCAAGCTCTTCAATCCGTGTTTCACGCTGTTGTAGCTGGTCTTGGAGGACAAAAATCGACTCCCTCAAGGCCTGCGGTGAGATCTTCTCAGGTACGGATGATCCTTTGCTGAACGACATAGAAGGGGAGACTAATGGTGCAGGTGGAGATGACGTGCTATTTGCAGCCTTGGCGGTCTGGGCAGCCTCTGCAGCAGCGCGAGCAGCCGATTGAGCAATCTCAAGCTTTTCTTCAAGATGGTTGATGCGTTCTTCGAGGTACTTGCCCTTGTCATCTGACAATGCTAACCGCTCCATGAGGTGAGACTCTCCTCGCTGTCTATCCTCCGAGGAATTATGTAGCGCACGCGCGTGTCGCTCTCGTAGATCATTAAGGACACGTTCATGCAGCTTCCGTTGCTCTTCTATAGCAAGCTCCTTGGAATCCAGAGCAGCGGCCAATGCATTGGCCTTGCTCTCATGCGCTTCCTCGAGTAGCATCTCGTATCGTTCACGTGCTGTGTCACCGTCAAGCCTGACATTATCAAGCTGACTTTGAAGGCGCAAAATTTGCGCTTCCAACTCAGCACGAACGATATTCACTTGGCTATTGGAGGCCTCAAGATCTGCCTCCAAGGAGGTTCTTGTGCGTTCTATCTCAACCCTGCTGCTCTCGCGGGCTTCGTTGAATTCTCGCTCAAAGCGACCAGCCTTCAGCCCCAGCTCATGGTTTTTATGTCTCAAATCAACGACAAGTTCCTCCTGCCTTGCATTTTCCTGCTGGGATTGGCCAAATATGAACTTCAACTTCGCTGCTTCCCGTTCCTGCTCTTCCAGTTTATTGATATCCTTCTCAAGCTGCTCACGCAACTTCGTCTCTCTGCTGTGTGATGCGCGCAATTCATTAAATTTCGCGTTATGCTCCTCCTCTCGTCTTCTCCAAGCCGCCTGATCACGGGTCACATCTCGAGTCACAGTAGCCATTTCATCCTGGAGGCGATCTAATTTCTCACCAAGATTCTGTCGGATATTGAGGCCATCCTCGATTCGCGTTTTCAAGCTATCAATAGTCCTGCCCAACAGCTGGTTCTCAGACTTGACGTCGTGGAGCTCGCTCCTGGCTTGTTCACTTTCCCGCTTCCAATTATCACTTGAAACTCGGTACTCATCTAAAGTGCCCTGCAAAGTAATGTTTTTCGAAGAAAGCTCATCAAGCGTCATCCTCAGCGTCTCGCGCTCTTTCTCGAGTATATTAGCTTTCACCTGGATGCCTTCGAAATAAGGCATCTTCTCCTCCTGTAACTGGAGAAGACGAGCCTCTGCAGATTCGGCTGCTGCACTATGGCGAGCAGCATCATCTTCAACAACCCTAAGTAGTCGCTGGAGTTCTGCAACCGAGTCCTGTGCCTCTTTCCATTTCTTGTAATCATTTTCAGCTCGTTCATCACTGACTCTCAGCATGCGCTTCAGGCCGTCGACCTGAAGCATGAGGCTGTCCGCGCCTATTTCTTCGGCTTCAGAGGGACGCGAGTTCCGCTGATTTAATTGGGCAGTCATGGTCTCTTTGATAATATCTCTCATATTTTCTGCATTGTCCTGTGACATTTTTTGGAAGGTTAGGGCTTGCAGTTCGGTAATAGTCTCCCGAAGCTGTACTAATTCGGAAACTGTGGCTTGATCGGCCACTGTTACGTTGTCACGAGACCCAATTGCTTCCAAGATAGTGTTCTTCAATCTCTCAAGTCTTCGATCTTTTGAACGGAGAGGTGACCTTGCTCTATATGAAGCGTCTTCCCCTTGGTCTTCATCCTCGTCGTCAGCATCACTATCTATTACCTCAGCAGATACACTTCCCCATGCCATTTTAGTTCGGGGTCTGGAATTGAGCGTCATAAGGGACTGCTGGATAGCTACCAGTGAACGCTCCAGAGGAGACAAGCGCTCCTCAATAGCGGACCCGACTAGATCATTAATTCGAAGATCGAAGAACCTGCTTCGGTTCTCCAACTTCAGGTCCTCTCCAGAAGAGATCATATCATCCCAATCGCTGATATGCTCATTCCGATTAACCAGCTGCCTGATGGGAGATTCGATTGCGGGGGTAACATTCTTGGAGGGGGTGGCTGAAAACTCAGACTGTGCCTTGAAATCAAGTTTGGGGACATGGAGGGCGTGTGAAATTGGGCCGCGACCTGGGCTTGGACTGGGAGGCTCGCTCCTAACATCCGCGTGAACATGTCGTTTCTCTTTCGAGGGCCCTAGGACTGACTCCGGCATATTGCTCGCTGGCCGAGGTGTGCTCAGTCGTTCGACCCCGACATCTGAGTCACCATTTAGCGCCTCCATGATTGCGTTGAGTTCTTCTTCATTGGGCGAATCAGAGTCCTCCAGGTGCTCTATACTGTCCCCCAGGGTCTCATCCGGCTGGTGCACGACACCCTCAAGCGTATCATCCTCTAAGTTAGGCCGATCGGCACGAATCTGCTGACCTTGATCGAACTTTGGTGAGCTTGGTGCGCTTGGTGCGCTAGCAACAGCGTAACGCGATGCCATCAGACCATTGGTTTGCTTGGGTGAATCCTTGGGGAAGGGCTCCGGCTTCTCGGTGATGACAGGCACAAATTCAGCGACGGATGGCTTGAAATGGAATGGTTTAGTGTTGGGTGAAAGATCTGAGCGTTTCAAGTCGCTATCCGTTAGTTCCTCGGGTGTCCCCTCCTGCTTGTTTTCATCCGGGGATGGTCCATCCTTGGTTGTCGAAGGCTGTATCTGAATTTCATCGTCTAGCGCTAGCCCTAGGGTGTGAGGGCGTATTTGGTTATGAATTGCTGGATCTGAAATTTCTTCGGAGTCTTTCGTATCGGAGGGCGTCCACGTTGAAGCTTCGCTGACGGGGGTGCTTTTCCTCTCCACTTGCTTCTCCACTTCGATCGGGACACTCTGCATATCGGCGAAGATATTCCCGTCCTGGGTAGGAACCGCGTTCTCTTTACCTTCAGCGGGAGCATGAGAAGTATTTAGCATTGACGGTGTTTGGAGATTGCTCGTTTCGCTCAGAGGATTTGAAATGCTGAACCTTGCTTCTCTATCGAAGTCTTCATCCTCGCGGCGGGCACGCTTATTACGATCCATAGGGATTGGCCGACCATTACCATTGTCTGCCTCTTCGTCCCCATCATTAATATTTTCCTCAGTGTCGTCTGGGTGCACAATGGGGATAGCCTTGGATTTCTTCGAGGGTACTGATATTTTCGAGAAATCAATATCGTCGAAGATTTTAGTCTTAACACTGCTAGATCGCGCGGCCCCTTCGGTAAACCCACTGGTCCCCGGATTGAAGGGAGCAGCAGCCACGTTGAAGGAAGCAGACGAAAACTTGAATTCACGGGATTCAGAATCCTGCTTGAAATCAAGACTTTGATTTGCACCAGGCGTAAAGGAAGGAGCAGAAACATTGAATGTGCCCGAAGAAGGCTTGTGATCTGGACCAGATCCAAAGGTGAACATGGAATGTTCCAGGGTTGGGAACTGGAGAGAAGGATCCTGGAAGGTTGCTGCTGGCGAGAATGTGGAACTCCTCGGATCAAATTCCTTCGCATCAACGTTAAGGGTCGAAGTTGAGAGCTTGGAGCGATGCCCGCCCCCATAAGATCCGGAACTCGGTTTCGATTCGTGCCAAGGGATATGATTTGCAATTGAACCGTGCCTCCGAGGGGTACCAGATAGGCTAGGGTTTGTGTCAATATCGGAACCCTCTAGATGAGCATCGCCCGAATAGCTTGTGCCATAGAACTGATGCATGTTCTGTTGTAAGTGCTGGATACTGTTGCTGGCATTATCAGGTACAGCCCAGCGTGACTGTAGAAGCTCGGAGCCATCAAAATTGTTGTGAGTAGGGTCAACATCACCCTCCTCAAGCTGCCTTTGGATAGATTCCTCTAGGTGATAATCAGGAGTTATCTGATCAATCCCCTTCTGAAGAGTTTCACTTAGGTTGTGACCACGGCTGTGCCCACGGGGAGTTGGCTGAGCAATCTCAACAGTAGAAGCGTGAAAGTTATCCAAATTTTCGGGTGTATGAGGACGCAGCATTTGGTCCTCCCCGAAGCCATTATGGATGTCATGGCTAAACTGGCCTTCGAAAATCTCCTTGGGTTCCCCCGATTGATCATCCAACCCAGAATAGAAAGAGTTCTGTTCATTCAATGGAGACACAGGTGACATCATGGACGTCAAATTGGGAATGGTTGCAGGGATATTCGATGCATGGTTGGCTTGGCGCAGATTAAAGAAGCTCTGAGGAGTAAGAGATCCCTGGGCAGGAGGTGTAGGTTGGAAGGGGATCTGATAGCCGTGTAGGATGTTTTGATCAACGCCCATAAATGGCGTTTGTACACTGAATTGGGACGCAGGGGATGCCATAGAACTCATTCCATTGCTCATGTTTGTCGACTGGTTCAAATGTGGCGAGAAATGATGAGGTATAGACAACGGATTGCTAGTAGCTGACGCTGTCGGAATTGGCGGAGACGAGACAAGGCCGGGGAACGGAGCCATGTTGTTCATAGCAGACGCTGGTGAAGGCGACGATGGCGCAACGTCATCGCCCAAAAAAACACCCAGCGCTCGTAATTTCTCCTCCTGAAGAGCATTAACATATTCATCCCAGAGGGCTTTATTTGGAATGCTGACACCGTAGCTCCCAGTATTCCATTCCACTAAGGTATCAGTAGGGTCAGGATGTTGTGGACGACTTAGGCCCCCGAGTTCGGTATTCGAGGGATCATCTGATGCACATACACTGAAGCCCCGGATATCGTACCCTAGGGTTTCCCAGTCTCTCAACCGTTGGTTGACATCCTCGGCTGTTAAGAGGCGATAGCCCGATTCCTTGGTTCCCCTCTGATCGTCGACTGGAAGGTAGACGAAGCAGCTTTTGCCACGCCAAGGCACCTTCTTTCGCTGCTTTTGTGGCACCTGAGAGTTTTTATCCGATTTTTCCTTTCTGACAGCCTTAGACTCGGTTACCTTTTCCGGGCTACCGACGGCAAGGGATAGCTGGTTCGAAGCTTCCACAGGGGGCGGCGGTAACGGCTTTTCTATTGGGGACATCTTGCTTGGCTCCAGCTCGGTTGCCGGCTGTGTTTCTTTCACTTCAGTCATCGTGATCGGCCGAGGATCTCTATCGTATGCAAACCCCCAAAAGTCCTCTTGGCGCAAGGTGTCGGCTCTCTTGTGAATATGCTCCTTTATTCTCTGGCGGCCTGGGCCCCCTTCTCTGCGACTAGAGACCCCTCTCCGATCCGTAAAGTCGGCTAGCGTCGGAGTTTTCAATAGATCCTCCTCGCGACTTTCTTGTTCGAGGCCCAGCCAATCGTCAGATCCGTCCTCTGTAAAATGATTCTGAGCTGTAAAGAAGGACGGGGCTTCACTGCCGGAGTCGTCGCTCAACCAATTAGATCGCTCAGTCCTTGGCTGGCCTGAGAGGTATTGGTTGATCCAATCCTGCGTGAAGTCCTTGATCGACTTGCCTCCTTTTCGCTCCAAGCGACTGCGCTTGGGAGAAAAACTTAACGTTGCGTTGCTAAGCTCTTTGGTGGGACTGTCTGACAAGGTCGGGGGGATCAAAATATCGGGATTAGTCGGTTCGAGTCCGTGGTATATACCACTACGAACCGAGGCTGGGGAGCTAACCTGAGACTCACAATCGACGCCGGCGTGCTGGCTTAACGACCACGAGAGCCTCCTAGGGCTGGGTGCAGCATATGGGGAGCCCCAGGCAGTTGTGTAATATACACTGCTCTCCGCCTTCTTATCTTCTGGAGATGAGGTGGTGGTTGAGTCCCAGGCGCCACGATATTTCGGCAGGACAGGAAGTGAGGATGGCGGATTCGAGATGCCGCTGCGGTCTCGGGGTGACTTTGGCCGGCCGGGGGATCCAGCAGCCGAGAAACTCGACGCACCTGGTGATGCTAAAAACGTCTTCAACGGAGCCGAATGCAAATCGTCACGGATACTGGACGGATTTGTGGAATGTGGCGGTGGGGGAGAAGGCGCCGAATTGGCGGAAGATGCGGGCTGCTCTATATCTAGATGAATCGATCGCTTATTAGTCTCGGAAGCGTTGAGCCAGCAATAATGAAAGGGTGAGAAGTACAAGTTGAATTATCATCTGGATATGAGAACCAGACACATTCAACCGATGAAACACACTGACGTACCTTCCGTGTCGACTCTTGCAGCAAGCACTTGCTTGCTGCTCTCCTTATTGTCCGGAATGTTGAAGCATGGAACTCAATCCACCAAAATGACAATCCACCCTGCAAGTCCGCCGTTACTGGTACACGCGCACGTTTCGCAAGAAGACGAAAAGTTGTTTGAGCGGGACGGTTTTGAAGCAATTATGGTGAGGGGATATCCTCAGGGGGAGGGGGTCAAGAGGAATTCAAAATCGACAAAACAAAAGCAACAAAAATTTAGGAAAACAATGAACAACAAATCTCAGAAACCTAGGGTATGCGAGGAAACTTGGACATGGCGCACACGCGGAGGAGAGCTGGATCGAGGTTGAACGAGAGAAAAAAAAAGAATCGGAACTAAGGGGACTACGGTTTTTTCTTTCCTTTTTTTTAATCAGGTTTGGGCCATGTCACGATCAGCCAGCAACACTCTGAGTCCGGGCAAACACCAAAGCGCTCCGACTAAAGGGAGATGAAGAATATCATAGGCGGGAGAACCTCGAGGCCGGCCGTTGGGGAAAAACGTATTTTACGGTATGTTACTCCGTACTTCAGGGACTTGAAGGCACTTGAAAGGACTCTTGGCTCTGAGCATGGGCAGATGTCGAAGCTCATTGGTACTCAGCGACACAATTACCACACCATCTGAATGATGGTACAAGCCTTACCTGAGGTGGGAGACAAGAGTGGTGTCCTCCTGCTCTGTTCTCCATAAGTCTTACTCCCTCCATTGATTATTATTGACCCTTGCCTGGGGCGGCCAACTCACCAATTTTTCTCGGGTTGACCGCCATCAACGTATTGGACCATGATACCGGGAAAGCATGTTATTCCTTTTTCCTTTCTTTTGGGGGACATGAATAAGATCCATCTGATTTACACTGCCGCTACAGACGACAATAAACGCAGCCCCCGTGCCATGTGAACTTACATTATCATGAAAATGTTTTTCCAACTTGTTGAGTGGAATCAAAAACCCCCTGAGCGAGACTCAAATAGACCAAACCCCATACTCCTGAATAATAATGATCGGAGTGACGCGCTTGTCCTTGGTTCGCGTCTTCCGTTCAGGGGTAAAAGTACGCTACGAACCACGGTTCTCGGTCGGCTCTTCGAACTTACCGTGCATTCGTTTCATAACCATAATCTTACTAATGCATTAACTGCCCGAGGGTACTTGACTTGGGTTGAGCTTCCTCGGAGACTACTATTTTCCCATGCTCAGGGATGAAATAGGCTCTGGGGAATCCTTACCAAGCAGAAAGAAATTACACGAATATCGCAATCTTTAGAAAATGGGGGGAAAGGAAAGAACCGATTAGTAAAAAAAGGAAATCCACAAGAGTTGTATCTATCGCTTCTTATGTGAAATTTATGATACAACAGATCTTATTAAAAATCGAGCCCTCTTCATCCAACGGCGAATGCGATTCGCCAGAGTAGTGAAGCTTTAGTATTCAGGGCATGAGATATCGAACTTGGGCTTGCGCTGAGCAGTGAAGAGACCCCAGTGTTTCTCGTCCATAGGCTGACCACTATCACCGATGCTGTCAGGCTTCCAGGCCTCATCAAAAGCCTCGAAGAAGAAAACGTCGATACCCCATGTGAGCATACCGCAAACAGCATCCTTGTAGTACGTCTTGGCGGATTTAGTGCTAGCCTTAGCAGCACCATAGTCAGAGCCACCGTCTAGAATTCAAGTTAGAACAAAACGTCCGCCAAAATCACCACAAGGAAATTCTTACCGGTAGGCCAACCAGTCTCTCCGTTACCAAAACGAATGTTCTTCGCGTTATCACCAGCAATCATTTCAATACGGGCTTTGGCCTGTGCCATATCATCAAAGTAGGTGGCGGTCGCGTTATCCATTGCTTGGCCCTGCCAATAGGCAAAACCGTTGGCCAAACTAACCACGAAGGCGTCAACAAATATATTCCAATAGGAAGATCACATTAGCAGAATAAGCCACTTACAGGTAGGTCACACCCCCTTGAATAATTGGGTCGGCAGTACCATCAGCATATTTGTTCCAACTGTCCACAGTACCAACGGTAATGCTGGGAAACTGTTTTTTGACCTGGTTGATTCTAGTCAATAGTTTGTCGACGGTGATATCCCCTCGGTACAGGCACTCGGAGCCGACAGTGATGGCATGGATCACATCTTCGTTTCCGGGGACTGCCTTTTTCAAAGCTTCGAAGTCTGAGTTGAAAGACTCGTCATAATCGGGCCTAAACAAATCCGGAAAATGTTAGAATTATACATACAACACAAGCTTGCAGCCGTGACTCGGAGAGAAGGGGGAAATACCAGACGCCCAATACGACCTTGAAGCCTTTCGCTTTAGCGGCGGGAATAATGTACTTCGCTGTATCGCAATTGCTGGCGGAGTATGTACGGACGAGGGTCGTCAAGTGCTTGATCGCATCGAAGTCCGCTTTGTAGTCGTCGACAGATTTGCAGCTCATATCGAGGTTCTGGTTGCCCAGGGCGAATCCGAAAGTCCCCCGCTCAGCAACAGCGGGCACGGCCGCCATTAAAAGGGGAAGCAACGCGGCGACACGCATTTTGAGTCAGAGTTAAGCGTGTTGGAGTATGTGAGGAGGAAATAGAGGAAGCCGTAGATGTAAGACGTCGAGAGTGAGGAAGTTTTCAAGAACCGGCTTTCCTTGCCCTGATTATGGAGCGCGAGGCAAGATGAGGGGAAAGGAGACGTCCTTAAAACGAATGTGAGGAAAGAAAGATATCAACAATAATCAAAGAGTGTAAAGAGAAAGGAGTGGTGATAAGAATAAACAGGAAGCAATAATGGAAAAGAAAGGCTGTACGTCAGAAAAAAAAGAGCGTGGTGTGGAGTGAATGGAACCAAGAATGGCATCGCAGGTTTGAACGTTGGCTCAAGCGGAAGTTGGACGGACCTTGCCTCCTGAAACGCTGCCGCTCTCCACCCAACCAGCGGGACGACGTGGGTTTGGGGCTACTGGGAAGTTGGGAAGGGGCAAACAGGCAACCAGTAATGATTCGGGAGACGTCCTTCCAGACTCTTTCTTGACCCCACCCTCTGTGCCTGGCTGAGCGACCTTACTTGAAGACGAAGGGACTCTGGCGATCCCTCTTAACATTAATTATTACTATTCTTGGAATGCTAGACTCATCTTGTCTGAGACCTGCGGCAGAGCATGGCCTAGAATAATATTGCTTATACTCTCTGATACACATGGATAATTAAGAGTAATAACTGGCTTTAACATCCTTTTGACTTATGAAGTGACATTCTAACACCTCTATAATAGTGCTCTGTACTTAACCGTGCTCGTGCTCTCATGGGTGACTTTTCTTATCCTTCTTAACATCATGAATTAAGAGTACGCCCTGTGGTTTAGGTTTTACATTTTGTTTATTTATATTATTTCAAACTCAAGCAGTTGAGCTTCACCAGAAAACTAAAAAATGCTGTAATATGCGGATTAAACTCTTTATTGGATCTTTACGACTTTGTTTCAGATGCCCTATACCATTTAAAATCACTAAGTGAATAGTGCCGCATTGCAATTCATACACACGTCCTCCCATATGAATGCAGGGAATATCGTTAACCGTACGGTATCTGAACCGATTAATAGTCTTTAATCAGGACCGTTGATCCGCCCATGTCAATCTAAACCCTTCGATGACCGAACCTTGTATTTTGTCTCAAACTGCTCCCCGACCGATGTCAGGAACTTTCAAGCTTCTCTTGGAAATATTTGAACCCTTCCATCCGATTATGTACCGTTTAGCTATCAATGGCTGACCTCGCTTGCTCTGGGGTAACGTTTCGTCCGGTAATCCTACTATATCGAGTACTAACCGCTACCCACCGCTCTCTTTCCCACTGCAGAGCGATCTGGTGGAGAAGCAGCACATCTTCCCGGCTGAAAATATCATCAACATAAAGTACTTTCTCGGGCCCTGTGCGGTAGAAACCGGAGTCCTCGTCGTCGTCTCTCTGGTTACATGTTAGCTAGTCTCAAGGATCTGAAGAAGTCGATGAGATCCCGACTGCGTTCACCTCTAATCCGGTTACCCATTTTTCGGATAATGAGCCACCCTGTTTTGTATTCAACTGTGCCACCCCCGGAGAACCCGTATTCTCATCTGTATAATGATCATCGAATTCTTCCATCAATTCACCCACCGCATGGCGTTTTGATTTGCCGAAATGAGTATTATCCGAAAGTCTGTTAAGCTGGTGGGTTGGCTGAGGGTCTACCATTATTGAGGAGATATGCCGCGAGGTTTTGTAAAAGTTCGGTGGCCGAAGTAGCTGATCATACTCGGCTGGCCGCAAGACCGTTTTTACGAAAAAGTTGGCGTGGTATCCCAGGTTTACCATGCCGCTCTATCCCGTTATTACACCAAAACAACTCATTGGATGGCCACTTACCCTGTCTCTGTTCCATGCCAGCGACTCCTTATAGGCCTTGCCCTTGAAGAACGACCCGAGGGAAACCCGGTAACGCCTGTTGTCAGCGACGAGGAAAGGCATAGCGACAATCACCACTCGAAAAGCTTGCCACCAACAATCATGAATGGGTTTCGGGAAAAGGATCATAGATGTTGAATATCTAAGAATTCAACTAGAGAGCTATCATTCGGCTTGTAGGGAAAACAGGAAGGTTTGCTATTGCCACAATTAACTTCTGTCACTACCCACCGCGACTTCCTTAACTAGATAAGTATCACTAGTAGTACGAGTTGTACTTGACTACCAGGTACTAAGTACTAGTAGGTACTGAGTATCTCTACCCATTATTTGCACCGCACATCCTCGACTGGCCCAAAACTAGGGTTTTCAAGGTAGAGAGATCGGACACGGCGGTGACACGCAAAGGGGGGTTGGGTACCAGGGGGTAGAAAAGCCTGAAAGTTCCAGAGCAATACCAGTACGCCTATACAAAAAGAAAAAAATATCAACTTTTTCTAGGATTACGGTACTAATTTTTTACTAAATTCACTCTACTATGCTAAAAGTCCTCGGATGCGAGGTTGGCCCCTCGCAGGAAATAGTGCGCGAATCTCCTTTTTATTCTCTGTAGGGGTTTAGCTAGCGTTTAGTATAGTCCCTAAGTTAGGGTAAAGATCAAGAAATCAACTTGAAGTCCACTAAAGGAAAGGGACGCTTTAGTATAAAATCTTACCAATCTAACCATATAAGTGTATACTACTCTTCCCAATGGCCATGTGCAGATGCGGAATCACAGGATGATCATGGCGTCTTTGAAATGTGGACTTGAATGAGTTTCAGGAAGATATATATAGTTAGGTAGAACGAAGCCTGTGAGAGGGTTGACTCAATTTCTCAAAAGTCAGCCAACTATCTCTACTAAACTCACCGAAGAGATTTATAATATTATCATTGTACCTAGGGCTAGGTAGTAGATATTCATATAATACTCTATCATGAGTGTGGTTGTTGTGTTCTGCTCAAAGAAGGTGGTTTGTTTGGGGTGGTCCGTGCGCGCCGAAAATGCCTGAAGCGGAAGCGACGAGAGACCACCTTGCGCAGAGTTGGGATGGAGGTTTACACTTCAAGTGCACTTTTGGTCTGTAACCCTCCACCAAAATCAGCGCCAACTCCAGAGGATATCATCTGTTTCTTTTCTTCATTCTCCCCTTCCCATAGCGGGAACCTTCTATTATTTTCTCAAGGATACGACTGGGACAACTCTAAAGCAAGAAGGGCACACTCACCATGCGATTCTCCACAGCCACCTTTCTCGTTACAGCATTAAGCTGGATCACCATTGCGACGGCACATAACATCCAGCTTCGTGCCCATTCGCGAGAATGTTTCCACGAGTCGCTGCACAAAGATGACAAGATGACCGTATCCTTTCAGGTTGGCGACCGGGAATTCGGCGGCAGCGGAAACCTTGAGATTGATTTTTGGGTACCTCCTCCCAATTTACGCTCGCAGCATTGAGAACTTTGTTTTTCCTGCATACGAACCCCCGATATATCCAATGATTATAACACATTGAGTGAGAAGCTAATGCAAAGTTCATTGTTTTTCAGGTCGAAGATCCCATGAAGAACCGCCAGTACTTTCGGCAAGCCATCTCCTCCGAGGATTACTCGTTCACCGCCTCCAGCGATGGAAAATACGTTTACTGCTTCAGTAACGAGGGTTGGACCTCAAATTCCAAGGAGGTATCTTTTAATGTGCATGGAATCGTGTATGTTCCGGAATCGGAATTGCAACAGGACCCGCTGGAGGCTGAAGGTATGGACAGACCATGGGAGGGGGATACCACAATTTGCGTCAACTAATGATGTTTCTTAATCAGTCCGTCGGCTTCTCGAGGCATTGGCTCAAGTTAAAGATGAGCAATCGTACATTGTGGTGAGAGAGCGAGTCCACCGGAACACAGCCGAGAGCACAAATGCTCGGGTCAAGTGGTGGAGCATCTTCCAACTGGCTGTGCTTATTGGAGAGGGTATTTTCCAGGTGTGGTGGCTAAAGCGATTCTTCGAGGTTCGTTACAATAGGCACTTACTTGCCCATCCACCCGACTGATCATTTTGGCTAATAACCGACCCCATTGCAGGTCAAACGCGTCGTCTGATGTATATTCGCGGAGGAGGTTTCAGAAGGATATATTTTACTTTTGGCTCACCTGTTTATTCATTTACAATAGAAGTGTGAAGCTTCTTGAACGACCCCATTGCTCGAAAATTTGTAATACTTTTGGGAAAAATAAACGATTTATGGACACAAGCACGAAAATATGAAATCCAGCAAGTTTTCGATGTCTATGGATCATCTAAGTTTCTCGCGGGGCCCTTCCAGATGTAGTTTCGTAAAGTTGACATATGGTTGCCTGATCTGGAGGCCGGTCGGGGTTTTGACCTGCCACCCTCAAACCCCGCAAACTCGGAACATCATTCTTTCCCTGCATCCCAACAAATTTACAAGTAGCTTGGACAACCTAAAGCAACTGAAGATACACTAAGATAACCAGACAAGATCTCGAGGTTGATTCCTGTTCTTGATTTCTGGAAGCCGTTCGCAAGTGCTCTCGGTAAATTCCGTATATTGGAGGTCAAGGATGGACTACGACACCGTATCTTGGCCTGATCTCAATGACCCGTTATTTTATTCATGCTGGCGAAGGCAGTCATGCCAGGGATGTTTACAAGGGGACATTCCCTGCAGCTGGTGTGCGGTGGTGCGTTTCGTTCTCTTTTACTTGATAGTTCTATTTTCCAATATTGCAATCGTGATTGTTATCGTGAAATAGCCGTGAGCCGTGGAACATTATGCTAACCAGGTGAACTATGTCCAAAACAAAAGTCCTCGATGTGTGTCCCTAATCAAAGCTCCTTCCCTATCCTCGCGCCCCTTAACTCCTCTGATATTTGCCCACTTGGATCCGATGAGCGCTGGGAACTCCGTGCAGTTCCCTTCGGATGTCAAGTGAGCACCATCACTTTTCTCACGGCTGTGGTTGTAGTCGTTGGGACGGTGGTTTGTATGCTATTGGGGATGCTGATGGTGAGTATTTTGAGAAGGCTAGCGCGTTGGCTGAAAGGACGCAAACGCAGGACGATTAGGGTTGGGCAATATGTAGATTGGGATATTTTCCCTGTCTTTGTGGGACGAAGAGTTTCCAGCCATCGCGAAACCCTGAGAGACTTGGAAAGTGAACATGGACTATATAGTAATGATGCTGAGAGACGACCGTTGTTAAATCAAGGTGGTTAGCATCATATGCTCTATAAGCCTAGGGTGCTCCTAGAACCCTGCCTACTGTTTCATGCTTTATCATGTCACCCCCCTAGTGGCTTATTATCGCTATTACTTTTGTTATAATTTTCCCAATATTTTCAAGTACGAGAATTCTGTATCCTGGCAGAGTGATGTCTGTGCGTATTCTTATTCTCAGCCGTGAACCACCTGTCCGATCCTATATTCGACAACCACCGGCTTTCCGCTCTCGACGTTGAAGCGTCCCTGGCCAACAAAAACACGGTTTTCGAGGTCTTTATATCGGGGGTCGCCAGTCTACCGTATATGTTAGAACAAGCCCGACACGCGTCACAGGTCAATGCGGGTTTGTCTTACCTCAAAAGTAAAGTGGGTGACTGCCGGATTATTAGCTACATTTTTTTCGACGTTGAGAAACTAATCTGGGACAAAACTCACAGGAATTGCCGAATGCTGTAGGACCTTCCTCAGCCGCTCCACCTAAGACAGCGCGTTCTGCGGCGGTCACGGTAATAACACCAGTATAGTTCACGTAAATGAGCTGCAGGGGGAATTTGGTTTAGTTAACGCTTCTGGTAGGGTGAGGAGTGAACGACATACAGCATCATCCTTGGTTCTGGAATCAGGTTTCGGTTAGAATATTTGGGTTAACTGAGAAGTAACCCCAAAAACAGCTCGACATACCGAAGAACGCCGTGGGCATTTAACCGGAGGTGGGATCCATCGGGATCGGCATGGATATAGTCATTCCCTGTGCCAACGAACTCGGCATCAATAGCTGGAGAGAAACTTGGATCGGATATGACTGTGCCTCCGGTCATAGGCTGTATCCGACCACATTATCGTTAGATACGGTAGAGTGAGCGGGATAGACTGTACGTACCACAACCTGCAAGCTGGTGGTTCGGGATGCGCTTCCTGCGGCAGTGTTAGCAATGATCCTTCTCATCCCACACACCCTATGAAATGATGGTCTAAGTTGATAGAGCCTACCAACAGCCAAAGGAGCATCGATTGAAACCTAAATGATCGCATATGGTGTCAGTTTGGGAAGCTCTAGGCTCATAGCGTTTCTGATTTTTGCTCCCTACCTTAACCGTGAAGGCAGGCTGGAGAGTTGGGAATCCGGACATAGCGAGTTAAATTTGAGAAAAAAATCTGTTTTAATTCAGATTGAATAGTCGAGAAGTAACCTGGAGCTAGGCTGATCGTAAGATAGCAAAGTAGTAGTAGGACGCCACAAATAGAGGGTTCTCAGTATTTATCGTTGCCGCTGGGTAAGCTAACTCCAACCAACCCCGCATTTTGAAGAGGGGCAATAATGAGCGAGGTAGCGGCTTGTGACGTATCTCGTCTTGTAGTTACTTCGGAATCTATCACCAACCTCATAAATAATTCTCTCTTGATGAAGGAGGGGCCGATGGCCCAGGGGCGACTTTTATTATAACTTGTTTCTATCGTAATTGAGTAAGCAACAGGTAGGTTACTATCGCCTCCGAGCAGCGGACTACCCCCTAGGAAATTGGATGCAGGATGGCGATAGGAGAACACAGCCTTTTTAATATAACTATATGTAGGTAAATAAGAGGATCTATTAATAAGTTTATCCTCGAAATTCTATGGGTTGGAAGTCTCGACCTTATAATATATAGATCTTCTCTGGCCTATTTAGGCGGAAGCTCTCTTATGCTCGAACTGTAGGTGTCGATATAGTTTAATATGAGAAGGATTAACCATGATTGCCCGAAGGAAGGCTCGAGGACCAAAATTATGATGGTGTGAGCCTCATTATTTTTGTATCTTACTTTGGTTTCGCATGTGACGCCTGGGGGCAACACGGCCCTTTGACCAAGTACATCCAACCAAATAGCCGTTTTCAAGAAGGGCCACTTGAATTCTAACCTAACCATCTAACGACCTAAGATCGCCGGGGTCAGTTGGGCACCTTGGGGGGGGGGATAACGATTTCCACAGAGGACGGAGGAGTGAGGGGAGAGGAAAAGGGCATGAAGTGAAGCATAAATTCTTTCTCCGTTTTTTTGGGTTTGACTTCAGAATGTTGAGGTCATACGAGATGAGGACCCTGGACGATTTTGCACTAAACCTGAAGTGGAGAACCATTCCATTTTCGTCAGTTTACTACGATCAACGGGCCCAGCCTCAAGGTGAGCTAGGATCCTTGTCCAGCTGAGTCATTATGTGATCTTGCAGGAGGCTGGGACGAGGAGCACTAAC
Organism: Aspergillus biplanus; assembly: GCA_027569045.1. Lineage (NCBI taxonomy): Eukaryota > Fungi > Ascomycota > Eurotiomycetes > Eurotiales > Aspergillaceae > Aspergillus > Aspergillus biplanus. Next base: position 219,709 of record JAPDEJ010000009.1, on the reverse strand, counting down.
TAGCAAATGGTGAACAAAGATGATACATCAAGTAAATTTATAGATCAAAGAAGCCATTCAGTTGACTCGTGACAAATTTATCGCTTGACGCGTGCTCCTCTATGAGGTAAACCCATGGATCGAAAAGGCTTCGATTGAGGATCCATGATTAGCCTTTCACCTGCTGACCAACGACGACGATCAGCAGGCCATCCAATGTAACAAACCACTTCGTAGAGTCACGCACGTGGGTGGATTAAACAATTCGAGAGGCTGGAAGTGCCCTACATGAGGATAGATGGCTGTGGGTTTCCTATGGCGTGAAGCCCAACCTTTTTGGGCTTTATTGGCTGTCACCTCACTGAGTGATGAATGTGGTATTCCAACGCCTGATCGAGGGGGTAATGCGATATTTCAAAAAGATCAGAAGGAGGAGAAACCGCTGAGGATGATATCAAGGTATATAACAGATGTGAAGCTGCCTCTGTTGTGGTGGCATTATTAAGAATCAAACGGCCCTCCATCAATCCCCGATTGTCGGACGCTATTCCTAATCGGGTGAAAATCCCCCTCTACCCTAGTACTTCCCTTGGTGGCCCGGAGTAGTGACGTTTCGTGGCTGGAATAATTTTGTCGGCTTCAATCCTTCAACACGTTCGCGTGCACATAATTGCCCCCGAATGGTTTATGTTCGACATACTTGACCTGGTTACTTCATTGCCCGCACTGATGGGGCTTCTCTTGCCTTAGAGGAAGTACCAATGATTCCAAAATATTTACTCTCGTGTGTCTGCTGTCTTGCTGCCTGCGCGTCTGCCGCACCAGTCTTTGAACAACAAGTACTGGGCACCGAGCTATCTACCAAGGATGCAAAACCCGTGAGGCACCTGTCAGGGCGTTTCCTGCATATCACAGGTACTTTCCAGGCTTTCGAGCTCCCTCATTTCCTTACCCCCACAACAAACCCTCTTGCTGACTATGCCCAAGATTTTCACCTAGATCCACATTATAAACCCGGATCTTCGGACGATGATGAATGCCACCGTGGAAAAGGCTCAGCGGGCCCCCTAGGGGCAGAGGGGAGTGATTGCGATTCCCCACGGCACCTTATTGACGAGACTTTCCGCTGGATAGAGACGAACCTCAAAGACAAGATAGATTTTGTTGTTTGGACTGGGGATTCCGCCCGCCATGATAGCGACGAGAAAATTCCACGAACAATAGATGAGATAGCCCAACTAAACGACGTTCTTGCTGGCAAGTTCATCGAAATATTCGAAGATGATCGTGCAGACCGTGGTCTTTCCATCCCCGTTGTCCCTACGATAGGCAATAATGACATAATGCCACACAACATCTTCAAAGACGGTCCGAATCGATGGACGAAGAAATTTGCGGATATTTGGGAGAAGTTTATTCCCGAGCACGAGCGACATACATTTGTGGAAGGTGGTTGGTTTACGGCCGATGTGATACCCAACAAACTTGCCGTCATCAGTCTGAACACGATGTATTTCTATGAATCGAATTCCGCGGTAGACGGGTGTGCAGAGAAGTCGGAACCCGGATTTGAACACATGGAGTGGCTGCGTGTGCAGCTTGAATTATTGCGGGGACGGCAGATGAAGGCGATATTGATCGGCCATGTCCCACCTGCGAGAGCAGGCTCAAAACGAAATTGGGACGAAACATGTTGGCAAAAATACACGTTATGGCTTCATCGTTTCCGAGATGTTGTCGTCGGGAGTATATATGGGCATATGAATATTGACCATTTCATGCTGCAGGACAGCCATAAAGTCAAAATTCTCGAAAGCAGCGGATTTGGAGCGTTCGCCGAAACCGATGATTCCTCAGAACACTTCATTGTGCAGTCACGCTCAAGCTATTTGTCGAGTCTGAGGAATAATTGGTCCAAGATGCCGACTCCGCCAGACGATATGTTGTCTAGCCAGCTTTCGTTCGATGACTGGTTCTCGGAAGATGAACTTACAAGTGAAGATTTTGGTGGCGATTTCGACCAAGCATCAGGGAAAAAGAGGCGGCGATTCTTGAAGAAGATCGGTGGCCCTTATGCGGAACGCTACAGCGTATCAATTGTATCTCCTAGTATAGTGCCGAATTATTTCCCAACTCTCCGCGTCATTGAGTACAACATCACCGGCTTGGAAGATGCGACTACGTGGGCAGATACTTCATATGAAACAGTGTCTCCATCTTATGATCGGTCTGAAGTTAGCCTGTCGGATGGAACCGAAAAGCCAAACAAGAATAAGAAGAAGAAAAAGAAACAGCCACATTTCACGGTGCCTGACCACCCATCGCCTGCCTCTCCTCCTGGCCCAGCGTACTCAAATCAGCCACTGACCTGGCTGAGCTACGCCCAATACTATGCCAATCTGACACAAATTTATGATGAGATGAATAAATTAGGGGACTTCGTTCTCCGTCGGGAGAGTGAAGTTAACCGGGGTGATTTTACAGAGCTTTTCCAACTAGAATATGACACGGCAGAGGATAAGATATACAAAATGAAGGATCTCACTGTGCGCAGTTATTTCAAGCTTGCCACGCGAATTGCAGACAAAGATCCACACAAGAACGACATATCAGTCTCTGACAACGAGGAGGAAGAGGACGTTGGTGTTGATGGTAGGGAATTTGCTTCGCGAGATGGTGGGATTCCCGGGATTGAGAAGAAAAAGAGACACAAGAACCACATATGGAGAACTTTTTTGGAACGGGCTTTTGTTGGGTCCTTGACAGATGACGAACTTGACGACATTCAGGGATGATATTTTTTATTTTCCTTCACTTGTCTCTTCTTTCATATGCATATACATGTATATTTAATTTATATGTACTCTTCTTTAGATACACAAGATTTATTATTTGGTTTTGCTTGTCTTCTGCGCCTTTTGAACTTGATGACTTCTGTTGCGGCCAAATGTTTTGGAACCTGACGAGACGTCCAGTTCAGAGTCTTTCGTGATTCTCTGCCGTCGAGTTCCAAATCTGACGGACTTTATCAGCTTATCCCAGAAGTGTGACATTATTGGAGCTCTTGCGATTTGAACAAAGGCACGAATTTATTGGTCCGATGCTAGGTTTAAATACTTAGATCTGAATCGGAGGTACCTACCTACCTGGCACTTCTGCATCTCCATCGAGTCTCTTAGGCGTGGATGCAGCGTTATCACAGTGTTTCTAGCCGTCAAATGGTAGCGACAACTCGTATTATTATAATCTTTTATTATTATTCTTCTTGTTATTTTCGTTGTTTATGGTTGGAGCCTCATTCAGTGGGCGGTTGAGAGGGAGGACTTCGTGGGAATGCACTCCGCATTGGCGGTCAAGAAACATGCGGAATCCAGTCCTTCTCAACTCGGGCCCCAACTCCTTAAGCGCATAATTAGCACGGCAATTATCTTCCTTCCATCTTGGGTTAATATTACTGCGATCTGATTTGTTCCATATCCTCGGGGGCCCTCCGCTGCCACGCTGGCAAGACCCAGAAGAAGTCTGCCAGACTGCCAGCTGTCAATCTTGCGTCCGGTAGAGTTAATTCCTGCCGCTTTCGTCAGGCCAAGGAGCACGCAGGCATGAAATTCCAACACACTTGTCAGTTAGTCGAACGAGCTGTCGTAGCAGTGCCCAGGTTTGCGCAGTCAGGCACAGAGAATTTCGCCCCGGAATATTTTCCAGCGATGCGGTCTGGTTACTGGGACCCAAGGTTTTACTTGCGGAGTTATTACTCGTGCCAAAAGTGAGGTGATCCACCGGCCTGGTCCTATCGCATGTTCCGGCTGGTTCAGAAGCTGCAAGGTCTAATGAAAATCTGCAGTTGGGCCTTGACACGTATTAAGCTACTGGATTGATGCGCTGTCCGTGACTGTCTCCTGTCTCATCGTATGGATGAAGGGGCTTGCCACTTTTCTCTCGACTCTCAAAAACCGTGGAATTTCAGGATGCGTAAGTTTTCTTGATTGATTGAGTCCGAGAGTTTTGGGATGATGATCCTGGAACTGTGCTCGTTCCCTCGCTTGATCTACCTCTCATCTCCAACGCGACGGGAGGGTTGAGGTAATGGCATGGGTGAAAATCTGGAAAAATCTGGGAAAAAAGTAAAAGAAAAAGTAAAAGAAAAAGAAAAAAAAAGAAGAAGGATTAGAAGTCCGATGAATCTTCCAAACGCAGCGAGGGGATCCTGTTCGTTGTTAATAATGTGTACAACGTCATTGTGATGGGCGTTGATTCGCCTCACACTCCTAGGAAATTCTACTCCTGGAATAGATCGTTGTAGTTTCGCTCTTATTCTCTTTTTCCATTGCTCTTTTTTATGATTTTAATATCGAGCAACAAATCTTTAACTTCGCGAATGGGCAACATTGGACTCCGTAATGACCGAAGAATCCACTTTTCGTCGCCTGTGGCTGATATCTGTGATATTTCGGGGCTAATGCACTACTTTGGCGTTTACCGACCAACCCTCCGGCTGTTTGACATTTGAACCGCCTTCTGTTGGAAAAGGAAGGCAGCGCCCCAGATAGGGTACGAATAATCATCATAATTATACTCGGTGCCCTTATTTCCTGATTACTATTATTACTACTAGTACTATTACCACCTGCTAGGTACTTGGTACTACTCAATTGCACCCTCACCCTCTTTGCCAGGTTACTGTTGGCGAAAAAGCACAGACTCTCTACTGACGCCTTGCCTTTCTCTCGTTGCACACACAATGAAGCAAAGTTGTCTCATGCTTTCCAACCTCAACCTGTCTTCCCTGGCCGACTCCTCACTTTTCTGTTCCTTGCGTTGCTAGTTTCTCCGTTGATGTGCTTTCGTTTATCATCCATTTCTGGGTTTGCAGTCTGGTCGATTTGGTCAACAACCCCAATTCTGACTGAGTTGTCCCATTGAAATCAGACTTGTTGGTTGAAAGAGCATTTACTTTTCGATTTCGGGTATTTAAATAATTTTTACCATTATCATTTGTTGATTGAGATATTATCATTGGCATTGGTCTTACTTTTTGAGGATCCCCTTTTCTTTTTTCTCCCTCCAAGCCACACTGTACACATACTACTAACCCATCAATAGCTGGCGGGACGCTTCATTGTTGGCCCAATTTTCTATACATGTAACATACCCTGTGCGTCCGTTGAAATTGGTTAGTTTTCCTAAATACATCCCTCGTGCCGCCCATTGCTCGCCTGTCGAATATACGGTCCAGTTCAAGGCGAAATCCGAGGACGAAGGAAAGAAAAAAAAAAATAGGTCGCAAACAAAAATCGCTTGAAGCCGCAGCATGCAAAAGTGACTCCTTTTTCGGAGTAGTGACTCTATCTTGAGCATCCACGGATCAAAAGAGACAGCATTCGCTTTGACGCGCCGGACACGAGCATGGGAAGCGACGCCATTTGAATCGAAGCAGAGCTGATCAAGCTCAATTTACTGTTTGCGCGCTTCCGAGGTAAGATCATCGGTTTTTTTGGCGCTCACATTTGTTTCATCTTTATGCCGCTCTACCTTTAATAAATATACGTGCTCCAAACAGCATCCTAGCGCTCTCTTTCTCTCTCTCTCTCTCTCTCTCTCTCTTTTACTCTTTCCCTCATAGCAAATCCGGACCTTTGTGGTTCCAATTCATCAACCTCGTTCTTATTATTAGCTAGCTGCTGGATCGCGCCCGAACACCACTCATTTCCCCTCTGTCTCCAACAATTTTGCATATTTATCCCTTTGTCACGGTTCGCAATGGAAATGGCTAACGCTGATGGCGATTATCTTGCTATCATAGACTCTAATTTTCTAGAGGCGTGGATGGCTTCCGCCGAGGTAGACCAGAAGGCCTTGGGCAACTTTGCGGCTATAACGAGCCTCGAAAACCCATTTTTGTCAGCAATGTTATACAAAATTTTGGGCTTATCGGTTATACTTTCGAAAAAACTTCTTCGCGCTCGACGACTGCGGCGGCTAGACCCCACCCGAGAAACAAAGTCCCTTCAGTTGTACCATCACATTATCTGGCTCTCACGAGAAGGGCTACTAATTCTTGAGGAATTCGTTCTACCTATGGTAGACGCTTTCGTGGAGCTGAAAATTTTAGCGTATAAGCTCCGGGCGTCGTTTTATCATATATTCGTTCTATTTCATAACCAACCCGCAATCCATTCACCAGGAATACTCAGTCTTTCGAGCAATGCAACGGCTTCCAATAGTGTGTCTGATCCGGAATCGCCGTCCAAGGAGCAGAACTCAAGGTTTTCGTACAAGGAAAGGTCCGACGTCATATCGGTCACCAAGCGACCACCTGGGATTTCGGGAAATGGGTTAAGAGCAAAGGTTACGCCGGCTCCTCCTCCCGGCCTAGCACCCGTGCAACCTCCAAGACCAACATCGTCATTTCTTTTACCGGTTCTTGACTACACCCCGACTGCTACTGCATGTTTCAACCACGCTTCTCTTCTAGCTGAACGATTTTTACCGGGATCGCATCCCCTCCGACTATCTATAAAACTTGAATACGCCGCGTACCTCTATGATTGTCTTCAAGATGCCAATAGTTGTCGCAAAATGGCCAAACAGGCTATCGCTGATGTCTATAATGCGCAAGAGGGCATGGATGACGAAAGTTTCGAGGACGCCGCAGAAATTGTCGGAATTCTAGGAAAGATGGTCAAACGCGGCAATAAACAACAGAGCGCATCAAGTTCGGCCGCACCGAGTGGGACACCAAAAAGTCCGCTGACCGAAAGCAATCGGACACCACCAGCAAAAATTTCCAAGGTCCCACGAGCAGCGCCGATAGAAACTTCAATACCAACAACACTCAAGACACATAAAGCCGCGAGGAACGGTCTACTACCCGCGGCTGTACCCGACCCAGCCATGATGAACCCTATTTGATACCCGATGCCGATCTCGGTTCTCCGAATCTTAAATAATGTATATATGCTCTAACTTAAAGGGGGTCGTTTGTTTCCGGTGAACTTTCACTTCTGCGCGTGTATATTCCTCCTAATACTCTTGTTTGTATATTTTCTGTTTTGATTTGCCTCCAAAAGGAGTATATCTGCTGGTGGCTGATTGCAAGCTCATGCCCCTTTAAGGGTTGGTTAATTATTTTTATTGTGATAATGTACTATACTTATGTCCATATTAGATGATATGTGATCTTTCGGAATTGAACTCCGGGCAAAATAAAAGTACGGATAAAGCTCATGTCTGGCAATTGAAGCGTGAATTGTGGCCTTCGGTAGTTCCCGAGCAAGGCGGGGGAGGAGGCCGCCCGAATGAAAGCATAAAAAACAACACGAAAACGAAAGGAAGGAAGGAAGATTACCGAGAGAAGAGCCTGGAGGTTACCATAAGCTGCTGTACAACGAACTCTCTACATACCTTAGCTCCTGCATCCCTCAAATATATATGCATGGAAACGTTAGGGTGCTCCCTCTGTCGCATTGATTGGCGAATTAGCACCAACGTTCCAATTTTGACTTAGGGTTCTCATCCAGACTTCCGAGTGCTTGGCACTGGGAGCGTCCGCTTGCAAGCTGTAGGAAAGTTACGTTACGACGACTCATCTTTTACGTCATCCACAGCTTCCCACCCGAGAATTGTCCCTCCACCAACCTGATGTACAAAGCAGAGAAATCACAGGTATCGGTTAAACCACCGCTCGTCCACCGACGTCTTCCTATCGCACGTCGCACCACATCAATTTTTGGACAAAAAAACATCCACGACACCCATTATCTGACCTACCGATCTCTTGCTTCTTTAGTTTATCTGCATACGGACTATTGCCAATAACCCGAGAATAGCCCCAGCGGAGAAAGGAAGCAAACGCAACAATAGGAGGGAAAAAAAAAGGACCCAAAGACCTCCCTCAAGCAACCCAAAGGAAGTACCTACGTCAAGCAACAGCTATCTACAAGCCCCACGGTGCCCGAGTTTGCGTGCAACGTTCCTTCCTGATCGACTCCTCCCCGTGCCTGCGACTCTTACAGCAATGAACTTGCGTGTTCTGGAGGTATCTAAAGATAGCAGGAAGTGCTTTAACAGCTTTAATTTTGTTTGAACAGACTAGCGCTTTTTTCTTTTTCTTTCTGTTTTCTTTTTTTTCCCAACAGCCGCTTGGGCGTGGATCATGAGGTCGGGGCTCCAGAGATCTGGTGCGGTCCCGTTTCTCGTTCTCGTCGTTTTCTCACTGTTTAGCTTCTTCCCATATTTAATGAAGGAGTGGGAATCTGATGATCTCTATTTTGGTTATATCAGGTACCATCATACTGGTAGTCGGCGTATGTCTCTCCCCACCTTCATTTTTCGCAGTTCATGCAATTGGGCTCACTAACGTGTCTTTATAGAACTATTCCGAGGAATAAATGACACATTCGATAATATATCGGGCTTGCAGAGTAGTGGTAGTAACTGCTGGTCGTTGATATCTGGGGGATCTTCTCGCTCTTGTCGCGATAAGGAAGCCCATCGAGCCCAGTGGGCATTAAGAAGCCTATTTCAGGGGACTTCTGCAACCGAAATCGACATAGTGGAATATCCTGCCACAGAAGCCCCCCCCGCCACGAGGGGAATCAACACGGCCAAATCATTCACCTTAAAAAAACTGAACGATCATCAAGTTTCCGAATTCACGCCTGGAAAGGCTTTGGTTATGGACGCGATCTCTACTCGTCCTACACCAACCCCAATCAACTCAATAGATACATTGGCACCTCTTGGTGATGAAAGGTCGCTTGACAGTCCCAATATCAAAACCGGGGTAACAGCATTCGGGAATACTTCCAGCGAATATTTTTTAGTCCTTCGTTTGATCTTTTTTTTCAGTGCATCGTGGCAGCGGGTCTGCCATTCTGGAGGCGTCTATCTCCAGGATCTTGGTGCTCGCCATGTTAGGTTTCTACTATACTCGCAGCTTTCTGCGTCCCTTCCAAGCTACGAGCGAGAATTGCACGAAGAAAAACGTGGAACCAAGATACTTCCATGCAATAAAAACAATGCTTTTCAATCTGATATACCTTCAGACTTAATGAATTTGCTCCCTACACCGACGCAGTCACCACCCCAACCGGCAATAACTGCTGGACAGTCCAAAGTTGCCGAGTTTGGGCGGAACTCGGAGCATATGCGCGGCAGCTCTATGGCCATCGTCATTGGCCTAATTGCGGGAGTCATGTGGTTTTGAGTGAAAAATGGTTCGTAAATTGCCAGTTGCAGCATGATTACCACTTATGTTGGTCACGAATCCGGCAATCGAAAACTTGCAGGCTCCTTGCACAGCATCTGATGGAGTGATCCCTATCGCTGGCTCGGTGCTAAGGGAGTTTATATTGTGCTTTTCTTTGTCGGGAGTGCTATGCGAATATAAAACCTCGACTAATGTGTAATCATTGGGCGTGTCATTGCCTGGAATCCCCTGTCTATTGTTCATTTACGTTCTCACTTTGTTGATACTCGACGACACTGACTTATGATTCCCCGATCGATGTTGATTGTTAGCTGATTTGCATTGCTAGATGGAGATTTTAATTCTTGTACTTGGCAGGAACTGGAAAGGCCATTATTAATGTTCACGAAGCTCGCATGTATGGATATATGATGTGGAGTTCTATACACTCCTTAATGTTGTCGGTTCATCTTTACTCGGATTGTTTGGGTAGCTGCATGTATTTAAAAGCCTATTGTAATAATTAAGACTATCCCCTTCTTAAACAAATTTTGCCTACAGTTGCAACTACAAGCTTTCCCAAGTTCTTGCCTGTGCCGCTTTCCCCGGAACCCACGACTGTGCTGCCCCTCTGTGCCCTCTCTTTGACGGGTGTCGCCAATTTGCAGGGCCTGAGGACTCGTCTTTTTGAAGGTCTTTAAAGCCTAATAAGATTACGGTAACAATGACCGCAGTGAAAAAAAAACAATTTTTATTATAATATCACAGACTTTCGTAAAGAAAAACCGGAAACCAAGCCATAGGGTTTGGCGCTAAAACCATCCTCCGTATGTAGCAGCTTTAAGGAGGAATGCTGCCAAGACTTTTTGATCTGATAAGATTTTACCAATCCCGTGACCTGCCTCGACTGTTCTCAAAACTGACACCCAAAAGCCAGCTTGAACTTTTTCGAAACAAAACCCTCCCCTGAACTTCTAACCAGAATCCCTAGGAGACCTGTCAAGTGATCCAAATACCACAATGGAGGACAGTCATTTCCGTCACAGCCCCTCCCACCACCCCCTGCAATCTAGCCATCACTTCCGCGAGCACTCCTTAACTGAGGGTACCACAACTGCTCTTGAACCCCAGACTACCCACCATCGCCCCAACACTTCCCTGGATGAGGAAAGCCAGCCCCCGCCCCGTTATACCGAAGAAAATGATCCTTTTCAGCTCGCATCTAAGCTGAAGACGCCCGAAGAGATTCGAGACATCCACCCGCAAGCCAACACGTCGCGGAAACGTAATGCGGGGGGAATCTCTCGGCTGATGACCTCGCCTGGTACCCTTTCCAGCCCGAACAAAAAAACAGTGGGAAACCCAACGACGCGCAAAGAACTCCAGGGCTTTTATCATACTCAGAATGAGAACATCGAACGCATGTTGAAACCCGTTGAGGAGCATGTCCGTGATGCTCGTGAACTGAACGCCAACAACCAGCTCAAATACAAAATTGCTATCTATGGTAGTTTCGCTGCAAATATCTGCCTCTCTATCTTACAACTCTACGGTGCCATTGCATCTGGATCGCTTTCCCTATTTACCACCATGGCTGACTCTGTTTTTGATCCTTTGTCCAATCTTACCCTTCTTCTTTGTAATAAGACGGTCAACCGAGTTGATCCTCGCAAGTTTCCTGCGGGAAAAGCCCGGATTGAAACTGCTGGAAATATATGCTTTTGTTTCCTCATGACGGCTGTATCCGTTCTTCTCATTGCATTCTCCATTCGGGACCTTGTGGGTGGCTCTGAGACTGAGACCGGCGACTTTCATTTACCATCTGTTATTGCTGTTGTTGTCGCCTTCTGCACTAAATTTGCTCTTTTCCTTTACTGCTTTGCTCTCCGGCACCAAGTTTCTCAAATCCGGATCCTTTGGGAAGATCACAGAAACGATCTTTTTATTAACGGTTTTGGCATTCTCACCTCTGTTGGCGGAAGTAAACTACGTTGGTGGATCGATCCCATGGGTGCCATAATCCTTTCCACTCTCATTAGTTGCCTTTGGCTCCATACTGCTTACCATGAATTCCAACTCCTGGTTGGGGTTACAGCTGATACCAAAATGCAACAGCTGATCACTTATATCTGTATTTCTCCCTATCCCCTTTTAATGGAGGTATCGGAGCTAACGCTGTCTTAAACAGCCATGACCCATTCTCCTCTCATCACCGCTATTGACACCGTCCGTGCTTATACGTCCGGTCCTCGCCTCCTCGTTGAAGTTGACATTGTCATGGATCCATCTGAGTCCCTGCGTGCTACTCACGATGTTGCCGAGGAGCTTCAGATCAAGCTCGAGTCCCTACCCGATGTCGAGCGTGCATATGTTCATGTTGATTATGAGACCACCCACAAGCCTGAGCATTTCCTCAAGAAAGAACTCTAAATTTGTTTAACCCGAGCGGCCCGTTCGCTTTTGAGAACTAAGGGCTTTCCTTCCAATGATCACACCATCCGCAGCTGCAAATATTCGAACACTTGACTTGTTTCTTCAAGGTTTGCGCTTCCAATTTATTTACGTTCGCTCGTGTAGGTACATAGCCACGGCTGTGATTCGTCTAGAGTGGCTTCATTGTCTTTGATAAACATAATATAGATTATAAGTATGACTTCTTACTAAAAACGAAGCTGCTCTCTATGATCGAGCGATTCGCGCCTCCGTATAGTTAGTAGTTAAAACATGTGCTGCTGAGTCACATGGTTGGGAGACAGGGTGCGTTTGTTTTGTTTGCATATCATCCTATCATCATTTTGGGCTGGATCCTTCGTCTATCCGAAGGATTAAATGCATGACGCTTTATTGTATATAGAGTATCGTTTGATGGCATAGATAGGGTTATTTCAGAGGGCTTATGAGTTCAAGAGGAAGGCAATAATACGCATTCGTCTCGCCCAACCCTTTTTCGGGAGGTGTTGAGGCGGGCGCGAAATGTAGCCAAGTTTCTGGTTAATAGATCAAATATTGCACTCAACCGGGGCCCCTGCTGCGCCGTCTGAAAAAAAAATAGTAGACGGTATCTCAGCTATACTTTGGTGGTTTGCCAAGGCGAAGAACTCTCATAGAAAAGAAGAGGCCAACCACAGCAAATGGAATACAGTTATAGGCAGATATGATCACCTGACAATGCCAGGTGTTCACGAGGCATTCCTTCGGTCGTCAGTGATCCCTCCGTAAGCTGATGACTGAACCACAACATTCTGGTACTGTCGGACTATCCCCTCCCCCCATCAACTTAGTTCCGGAAATATTTGATGCCTTCCGTCGACGATATGTAGTGGGAACCAACCCCCCTCATCAACGCAACAATGGTGCTCTCGCTATCTGTTCCTGGCTTCTCAAGATCCAACACCACATCACCCCCACTTCGTTCAAGAGACGGAAACAACTCCGCAACCCTGGCAGAGGCCCTTCGCGGCAACCCATTCGGGACGTTGCAATCTCGTTCTAGATCCCCGCTGATCACCCCCCTTGAAGAGCAGAGTCAAGAGCAGGAGGAATTGAACCAGGCACTTGAAGCCTTGGTTCAAATCTTTCCTGACGTCAAGATTGAAGTATTCCGTGAATTACTCGTCCGGTTCGATGGAAATAGCCGACTCCACGTCTGCGTCGAGCAACTTCTTCGCCACAAGGATAAATGGGTAGCAGGGCGATGGAATGTACCGGCCGGGGGTGGGGTTAATGAAGGAGGGGATGCTGCCATCTCTTCTGGTCATGCCAGAGCCGGTGAAGGCTCCACAGTGCCCACGAATGAATTATTCCGAACAGATCAATACAAAGCTGCCGTGAAAGCAGTTCTGACGAAAGAGTTCAGCGCCTTGAGTCGGAGCGCGGTGGACGCGGTCCTGGCGGAAGTAAATTTCTGTTACCTACGTGCACGTCCGATCCTGCAAGACCTTTCTCGAAAGACTTGGAGGGCTACATTCAACAACATTCTTTTCAAGCGTAGAAAAGACAAGGATGACCATCCCCTTATTGCGTGGGATCGCCACACTGATGGTAGTTTGACCCCCTGTTTAAAGGAGACTGGATGTGAGGAGTTGGATAGAGAGCTGCATGAGGCTTTACTAGCACCTTCGCTTCGGGGGCTTCGAAAGGAGCGAGAAGAACGAGATCTAAAATTGGCTGAAGAGCTGAATGAAAGGGAAGCCGAGGAGGCCGGCGCGATGTATGAATGCCAATGTTGCTTCACAGACGTCACGTTTGAGCAGATATCCATTTGTTCTGACCATATGCACGTTATTTGCTATAGCTGCATTCGACACACCATTCATCAAGCTTTATTCGGCCAGGGCTGGAATACGTCGGTTGATATTGAGAGATCGACGTTGAAGTGCCTAGCACCATCCACCCATGAAAGTTGCCGAGGGAGCTTGGATGCACAAATCGTTCGGCGTGCGATTCTCTTCGATAAAGCAGGCACTGAAACGTATTCCAAATTCGAAGCTAGGGTAGCCTCCGATGCCCTTTTAAAATCACAATTCAAACTTATTCGCTGTCCGTTCTGCTCCTACGCCGAGGTTGACCCTGTCTACCATCCTTCCGGAAAAGGAATTACTTGGCGGTTTCGCCGCGACGGCCTCATTTCCACTCTTTTAATGACTATAATTTTCCTCGACTTTATACCATTCCTTATGCTTATAATGGCAATTTTCTATTTTCTAGATCCCACCACTCTCCCATCCATCTTGAACCATTCTTTGCAGAACATGTGTCTCAAAGTTCGCATGAAGAGATTCACTTGTGCGAACTTGAGCTGCCAGCAAGTCAGTTGCATAACTTGTCAGAAACTGTGGCGCGATCCACACGTTTGCCATGAGCCCTTACTTCTTGACCTGCGGGCTACAGTTGAGGCTGCCCGCACGGCGGCAGTCAAGCGCACTTGTCCCCGTTGCGGGCTCTCATTTGTTAAGTCTTCGGGCTGTAACAAATTGACCTGCACTTGTGGATACTCTATGTGTTACCTATGTCGTAAAGCTCTTGGCCCTCCGTTGAAGGGTCCAGGCGATCGTGGTCGTCCCCGCCGTCAGGCAGATGGACCCAATCTGGAAAACATTAACCCCATCGGTAGACTGGGCTTCGGTTTAGGGATGGGAGAATATGAGGACGAGGAGGACGAGGAAGAAGAGCATGAGGGGTATCGACACTTCTGTGAGCATTTTCGCGTGAACCCGGGGTCCCGATGCACAGCTTGTAATAAATGTGAGCTATACCAAGACGAGGACGAAGAAGCTGTCGCACGTCGGGCCGGCGAGAAGGCAGAATGTGAGTGGCGTATGCGACACCAGATGACCGCGACAGGAATTGGAGGAGCCATGAGCGTCAATCATGATCTCTCACGGACGAGAGGGAGGCGGCAAAGTGGAAGACTATCCTTTCATACTCAAGGCAAAAGCTGGTCCTACTGGTTCGATGAGATGTGGCAATCCGGACAATGGAGGATGGAAGGACAGGTGCTAGTCGACTGGGTAGTAGAGCGTGTTATTGTTATTGAAGATATTTGACCTCCATGTTTTCTCAAGCCTTTGGATTTTCGGGATAGCGAATGGTCGGACGGACATATGGAGCACACAAAAGGGCGTATGGGGTCATGGCTTGGGGTGACGAAGGCCGGCTTTTTTTCATGACATGACGAAGATATGACATTTCTACCCTGCATAGAATAATTAGGATTCTCTAATGAATCTATGCCTCTAATACTTTTGTTTCTACCATCATCCTGGCTGACTTCTGTAACTGGTCACAAGGCGTCAAGAGAACGGGCGTTTACAATGCACCATAAATTCGAATGAGCCCATACGAAAATACATGAGTGGGACTAGACCCGTAACGTTCTACCCCTGGCTGCTAATCATGTTGGTCACAACTATGAAGTAAAAATATTTCGCGAACCTACCAAGGGTTTCATGTGCGTGAAATGGGGCCGACTTCCCACTAAGCATTCTCCCGCCCGTTTTTTTTTTTTTTAGAAAAGAACTAGAGAGCAAAATATGTCCAGTTCCGGAATTTTCTGAAGCGGTAGTTAGCCAAGCCAAAAATTGGGAGGGAGGATTGGGGAACTTATAAGAAAAAAAAGGGCCGCTCCCTCGTTGAGGGAACGGCTGTCCACGAACCCCAGCCGACTTGCCATTCAGCTTCCATATGTTCGAATCCGTAGGTAAACTCCATTGCACGAGTATCTATTCCAAGTCCGTAGGCGGGCATGCGAACAACGAAGCAGACAAGCCTAGACTTTGATCCCCACAAATAGTGAAGCCCTGCTGGGAGTCGCCGGCAAAGCCCCAGAGCTTGAAAGATCGTGGAGGGACGTTCATCAGGAACCGCGAACAATCGAAGTCGAACAAGCTAGGATAAACGACCCAAGTTCAATGAACGCAGCGCTTCGTATCTCCCCTACTCACAACCTCCATGGAGAGAAATCCGCCACCCAGTCATCGCAGTTCTTAGCTGAATGTCTTGAATCGGCCACCACATTACCAGATTGTCCCAGCGTTCAGGCTAGACAGTGTCTCACTACCCTCATAGAGGGCTGCGAGCATCCTCTTGTGTGTGATACAGTACCCCCAAGGACAAGTTTTTGTTTCCTCTCCCTATAAACGAGGAGGGCGTGAAAAGAAACGGACAAAGAACATCCAGAAAAAACCGCTTCGGAAATAGGCTCGGAGTCCATCAATCAATCTACAATATTCATTGCAGAGAGATGGTTAACGCAGTCGATCAAGACCTTCGATTGAAGCGCAAATCGGCGGCTGGTGCCATGATTTGGGGATTGCGTGTCTTAAAACAGAATCCTAAGAGACTAGGTGGGCGAAATCAGGTCAAGGACCGGAACGTGACAACAGGCCAAGATAGCTTGGTGGCGTTTGCCTCCCAAGAACTATATTGTCGACTATGCAGTGAAAAGAAATATATTTTTCTTGCTACAATTCAATCAGTCGGGTAATGTGTAGCCTGCTGATCAAATCGATTACTGCAATGGGAAATATTTTTTTTTCGTTGAAGCATAGCGAGGTTATAGTTGTGTGTAGGCAAAGTCAATGAGACATCTGTTATGCTCTTGATCGCTTGACGGGATCAATGATTCCTTATAAAAGGCTTACATTGATGGATATCAAGTGCTGATTGCTCCTTTAACAGAGACCTTGACCATTTCACGTATTCCCAGAGTCTTCATTCTCCAGACATATGCAAACCATCTGATGTGATCCGCGTGGCGCGCCCAGCATTGGTGAACTGACGCGTGTTCACACAGGAACTGAACGCATGGTAAACCTTCTTTTACTGCTTTCCAGCTCTGGACAACTACCTTTCGTCGTAAGGGTTCCGAACGGGCCCAAATAACTAGTAAGTAGCTACCACGCTTAACTGCGAGACCTTTAAACCGACAAGATTACATTAGGGTTAGAGTTCCTATTTCAATCTTTGCCGCCTAACCAAGGTGGAAAAGATGGAAATGAGGATACTATCCAGAGGGTAGGATCTGTATAATCGTTGCCGCTACCGGCAAAGAGGCGAGAGCTCGCGATTGTGGTGTCCAGGGACGAGAACGTGGGTTTGGACTTCGAGGTGGGAATTCGATAACAGACATTGAAAACAGCCAGTTTTTGCGAACATGACGTAAAATTGCTCGCCATGGAATTGTTTGAGCGGGATGAAGCGAAGGCTGACGTGGTTGGAGAAGAAGCAGGAGAGGATGAAGGAGTCGTATCACGAAGGACAAACAAGAGGTGACGCGCTGTCACGTGATCGATCCTCGGCTTTGGTATTTGGAGACAATCTGAAGTAAACCCGGTTAGTAAGCAGCTTTGAACTTGTCTACTTGTCTATTCTTATTTAGTATTTCATGCTAAGCACCAAGAGCACTCAGTTCTAGAATTCAAACCCGTCGCTGACTTCCACTAAAGCGAAGGCTGACAGTAAAAGGAGAAGCTGTATCTAGATTTGGACCTCGGAATTCAATTAGAATTGAATGATGCCCCGGTGCGATATTAATTATAAGAGGGCGAAACACGTATTTACCGAGTCAACTATCAACATCCCTAAGGAATATATCGACTGTTTGATACGAAGCAGAGATTGGGCGGATCAGGCGAATGTGGAGTGAGCTATGTATATGATGACGAAGTTGAGCCTGAGGTTAGTTATACAGTTATTCTCTCTCCCTTCTATCTGAATTACCCGGAAAATGGTAAGGGCTCCAAATCCCCGGTCCTTTCCAATAACATCTGTCTTAAACCGCCCAATAATGTATATATATATATGATCATCTTTGCTGTGCATGTATCAATTGACGAAGTATGAAAGCGCGGGGGGCGTGATGGCGCAGCCTGCGCGCAGCCCCGGGTAGTGAGTTCTACTGTATGAAATATGATCACGACGCGGTGCGCTCCATGTCGTCGACTAGTGTCTCAACCTCCTGTTCTGAGAACCGATGGAATAATTTCTCGGGGTCGGATAGTTCGGAAGTTGCACCCTTGATAGATTGAACGTGTAGGACAGGGACGTCAAATTCATAGACATCTTTCCATGCTTTATTACCGGGGGTCATGATGTCTATTTCGGAGTAGTCAAAGGGTCGTCTCTTCTGTACCTGGATAAGGGTGTATTTGGCAGTGTCGCAGAGCCCGCAACCTGCACGGGTAAAAAGGGTGACGCGGGCAGCCTGAAGGAGAGGAGCGGTCGGAAACATCTCAGCAGCGGAAAAAGGCTTCAAAAACGGATGGAAAGCTTTTGGTTCTCTCGAGTGTTGGCGGACTTGGACCTCGAAAGGTTGGTTGGTTGGACTGAGACCGAAGTGAGGAACCCAGGAAGATGGAACCTTCGAGCTTCCCCAGACTAAACCTGTTCGGGGCACCATCTTTTTCGACCTGAGGTTTCTACCTTCTCGCACCTGACACTCTCTTCCACCCTTGCCCCCTTCCCCATCCCCAAAGACGAAATTTATTCGTAGTAAATTGTTAACTACCCCCAGTACTCGACCGCCCACGATGCCCTCCAAGTGTGTCCACAAGGGTTGTGGGAAGGAATTTACCGACCCAGAGGAGCCCTGTGTCTACCACCCTGGACCTCCAGTGTTCCATGAGGGGCAGAAAGGTAAGTAATATATATGCTTGTACTCGAGCTTGTCCTCTAGTCTTCTTTGCGTTTGGCTTGCTATTCTATTTCTTCCCCTTGGGTTTTACATCACAGTAGCCTATAGCAAGTATCCTCCAAGGTTCTCATGGTCTACAACCTCGCCCCACTAACCTTCCTCTTCCCGTGAAATCTAGGCTGGAAATGCTGCAAACCCCGCGTCCTCACTTTCGAGGAGTTTATGGATATCCCCCCCTGCACAACTGGGAAACACTCTACAGTAGATGATACGCCCGTTCAAAAGGAAGAAAAGCCAGACACAGCGGCGGTCATATCTGCTCCTGTGCCACAAGTTCCTGCCCCAGAAGCTACGGTACCGCGGGGACCAGTTTCCTCACCTGCTATCCCACCTCCATCGAATGCTCCTTCACCTGTCCCCGAAGAACCTGAGTCAGATGACCCGTCACTTTCGATCCCCCCCAATGCTACCTGTCGCCGAAAAGGGTGTGGTGCTAGCTACAATCTGGATATATCCCGAGAGGAGGAGCAATGTGTTCATCACCCTGGCCAGCCGGTCTTCCACGAGGGTAGCAAAGGATGGTCGTGCTGCAAGAAGCGGGTTCTTGAATTCGACGAATTCTTGAAGATTCAGGGATGCACGGAGAAAAAGAAGCACCTCTTCATTGGAAAGGGCAAGCCGGCAGGCGAAGAGAAGGTCGATACTGTTAGGTGGGTTTAAGCAGTTTCTCTTGTGTTTATCTGAGCCCGAGAACAATATTCTGGGATCTAGAAACTAACTGAAGAACTTCCTGATAGAAACGACTTCTACCAAACATCACACTCAGTCAATGTTTCACTTTACCTGAAGAAGATTGATAAGGCTAATGCTAAGGTCAACTTTACCCCTACATCTATCGATTTGGATCTTCCAACCACCGATAACAAGCGTTATAAGGATGCATACCCGCTATTTGCGAGTATCGACCCCGAAAAGAGCCAATTCCGGGTTCTGGGTACGAAGCTTGAACTGACACTCGTGAAAGCGGACGGGACGAGCTGGCCGGTACTTCGGAGTGACGATCCTTGCAGTGGAGAGAGGATCCAAATCGGTAATGCAGGCAGGGTCTAGGCATAATAAATGCTGAGAATATAGATACAACTTCTCTTACAGGATAATGAGATATCCGAGATAACCGGGAACGGGGTAAATGAAAAAAAGGCAGTCACCGGTTTCACAATCGTATTTACTTGAAAATAAGCGATGTATGAAGGGAAAGTAGCCGTTGGTCTGGAAGGTTGAATCAAAAGTATCGCCATTATTGGAATGGGGTGACGATTCGGCCTCTTTTTTCAGGGTCGATACCATGACCACCCTCCGACCCTTTGGTGGAAAGATAATTCAGATGATAAAACCTTTGCCCCTCAGAGTACGAGCCTTGAATCGAATGTCCAATCAACATCTAAGCAATAAGAGCCTGAAGTTTTCTGAGACCATCCATCTACGTAGAAAGTCCGGGGAAGCCATAGGAAACGCAACCCCCTCCTTTCGAGAGAGAAAACTACATGGTTGTCCTAAAATAGGAGCATGTAGAAAAGATTGTCACGTCTCCTCCACAGCTATAGCGCCTGGGGATCTTATCTTGCGAAGAGAAACCTAGAATAGCCATAAAGTGTAAGGGAAAAAGGAGGACGTCGTTACTATCCAGAGCCGGGAACGGAAGGAAACCCATAGTGAAAAATCCCACAAGAATAACCCTCAGCAAGCCGCTGTGCGGAGCTCCGGTTTGTATAGTTTACATGTATAGTAAACCACTACTGATGATAGATGAAGAAGAAAAGAAAAGAAGAGGAAAATTTGGGGATCGACCCGGCTTTTTGTAGGATGGGATTGGTGTTAACGCTAGTACCAGTCTGGACTAGTGCAATACTCAATATGGAAGTGCGAAGGGCTAGGTCACAAAAACATCAGGTGATCAGGACACAGAAAAGTCACATGGTTGAGAATCACATGCAAATGGTTGAGCGCCACTCACCAAAGAGGCTTAGGTCATTGATACCGGTAAGATTTGTTTGAGATCTGGTAACGATGCTTGGTTCTGACGAGGACCGGCTGAGGATTCCAAGCAGGCAGCCTTGGATTCCTTTTCCACCAAAGCTGGACGCACGAGCTCTGAACCTCTTTTGACAAGATGCCACATCATGCACGTAGTTCCCTTTGCGCCGCTTCATTGCTCTTCTCGGCACACGTAATGCTGGGAGGGGAAACTAAGTTCTGACCACCAGATTTGTCGACCCCCTGGAGCGGGGGATATTGGCTTGTAAGCTGTAACACGTGTACAAAGTTCGCGGCAAAATGAATAAAAAAAGAGGGGCGTGAGGATCAGCGCCACCTTCTCCAATCACAGTAAGGGAGGCACGAGACCATGGTTGTCGACATCCAGCGACATCGTCTCTTCTCACACTCCCATTCCCTCTGTCCTATTTTTCTCTGCCTTCTCTCCATCGTTATCATCCTCACAGTGCCTGGATTCTGAGTGAGTATTAATTGCCGGACAATTTGTACTCGTAATATTCTCCAGAGAAACTAGACCATACACGACTTAGGTTTGGTCCTGAGTTTTTGCGCTCTTGACCGCCACAACCTACGGGAGTTGTGTTTCATACAGTAGGTACTTAAACTCTGTACCTGTACCTCATCCCTCGCATCGGACTGTTATCTTTTGTCATTCAATGTACTGTGGCTGATTTGTGATTTTTTTTTCTTTTCTCTTTTCCCAGGACTTTCCTTGACTATCTTGATATACGCGCGAAGCTCCCCCCCCTATTCTTCCTCGAAGTCTTGGGAAAGGATGGGTTCAACCAGCAACTCAGATGTGCCCGCGGTCTTTACTCCTCGTTATATATCCCAGTCATATAATCATGCGGACTCGGTAGCTTCTGCGCTGAGACTGGTGCTCACGCTGAACCCTCACTGGGAGGGGCCTGACAACAAGATCGAGTTCGTGCGGTTCACGGACGGAATCACCAATACTGTGTGTTTAAACTTAATACTGACCCCGCGTAAGCAACTAACCAAGAAAAGCTACGGTAGACTAACGTTGGCTCGGTAGCTTTTCAAAGCCATTAATCGCAAGCCCGGTTTGACCGAGGAACGGATAGACAATGAAGCTGTACTGATGAGGGCGTACGGTAACCATACAGAGATTCTCATAGATCGTGAAAGTATGCAACTGTCCAGGGCTTCTCTCTCTCTCTCTCTCTCTTTTGCCAGCCTTTATCAATTTCTTGCCCAAGCGCGACATTTTGCTAAAGTAAATGCGGTCTACCTATAGGGGAAACGAACTCGCACGCTCTTCTCGCTGGATTTGGCCTTGCCCCTCCTCTCCTCGCTCGTTTCAAGAATGGTCTTCTTTACCGGTTTATTCGTGGTCGCCCTGCTACCCATGAGGACTTAGTCACGGAGCGTATTTGGCGTGGTGTTGCCCGACGACTTGGGCAATGGCATGCTGTTCTCCCAATTGGCGCAGCCGCTGCGTCTTCCACATCCGCACATGAGATGTCAATTCTAGACTCTGTAGAAGTGACGGTGGATGGCCAGCCGCTTAAACCCGAAGAAGAAGACTTGTCTGTTATCCAGCCTCGTCGCCCCGGCCCCAGTATGTGGGCGGTACTCCAGAAGTGGATCCTTGCACTTCCCACGAGCACAGAGGTACAGCGAGAGAGAAGACGCAGCCTACAGAAAGAACTCGAGCGGGTCGTCAGTGAGTTCGACGATGGGACTGGTCTTGGCGAAGACGGAGTAAGTTTTTGAATTAGCAGCTAGCCTGGGCTTTTGTACCTAGGCTACCGGGAATAACGAACCTCTTAAATCGCTAACCATGCATTACTCTAGTTGGTGTTTGCACACTGCGACCTTCTCTGTGCGAACGTCATCATCCTCCCGCCGGGTGAAGAATGTGCGCCCGCCGAGGACGGGTCTGAGACGGTAAGCTTTATCGACTACGAATATGCCACCCCGTCTCCGGCGGCCTTCGATATCGCCAACCACTTCGCCGAATGGGGTGGTTATGATTGCGATTATAACATGATGCCGACCAAGGCAGTCCGACGGCATTTCTTGACTGAGTATGTGCGAAGTTACGGTGAGCACAATGGAATCCCTGCATCAGAGCAGCCGCAGATTGTGTCACGGTTGTACGATGACGTAGATCGATTCCGAGGATTACCAGGACTCTATTGGTAGGTGGCACCCCCCCCCTCCTGTTAGCATGATGAAAAACAAAAAGGGAAGCCTGAGGTTGTTCGTTTCAATAAAAATATACTGACGATGGCACTTATAGGGGAGTCTGGGGTCTGATCCAAGCACAGATCTCTCAGATTGATTTTGATTACGCATCGTACGCGGAGATGCGTTTGGGAGAGTACTATGCATGGAGGGAAGAAACTGACGGAACACGAGCAGCCGGGGTGGAAATGCCGCTGCGGGAGCGACGATGGGCTCAAGAAGCATAGGGAAAGAAATATATAAATGAGAAGGATAAACATATAGGGACAAAGAAAGAAAAAGCGGGAGAGGAAAGGGGGAGGATGAGACAGGATTTATAATTCAAATGATTTGTTCAACAAAACCCGGGATATAAAACTGGATGTCTTCAACGACTGCTTGCATGGATATAGCGTTACATCTTCTACATTGTATTCTATGTGGGACGTACAATACCTTTTTTAACTATCGAATATATTATGTATTAATTCAGCCCCTTCCCTTCTACTTCAACTTTCTATATATAGACATAAGGGTATCGCCTATTCAAATGCATATATATATATGTATGTTTATTTATATATTGAACTATAACCGATGTTGCAGAGGGATCTCCTCCTCAACAACGACAGAAGGAAGGCCGGGCTCAGAGGGTACCTCAACACCCAAGTCCAGAGCCTTGACGACCTTCCTCCACGAGTCCATGCCACGCTTCGCATGCTGACGCGGAGTACTTGGGTCCGGATCCGCCAGGGTCCTCGAGAACAGCTCCAGAGACACCCAGCCATCGAAGCCTAATTCGAAGAACGCCTTAGCGATATCTAGGATGGGCAGGTAACCACCCCTCTCCTCCTCAAAGGGGAAGAGCCGTGCGTTTCGCGACCAGCTCATGCGCGGCGGCTGGCCCGCGACATGGAACGGATGATTAGCATCCAGAGGGGCATCGAGCCTCTCCGCATCCACAAGCTGGATGTAGAAGACCTTCTGGAGGTCGAGGTCGCCATTGAGGAGACGGTCGAGGGAGGCGGCCATGTCAGCCTCCGCGTTGGGCGTCTTGCCGGAGGGGGCGGCGGGATCGGCATAGACGCGGCCGGCGATGTTGAAAGAGTCCAGACACAGGCCGAAGTTGGGACGGTCGACGGCCTTGACCACTTCCCAGGAGGCGTCCCAGGTGTCGACGTGGTTGGACCAGCAGAGGGCCTCGTAGACGAAGCGGAAGGGTGGGTTCTGGGCGGCTCCGATGTCTGCGAGCATCTGCAGATCGGAGACGATGAGGGAGCGGTCACCGGAGGTCTGCGGCTGGCCGGTCTCGAGGTCTGGGAGGAGGAAGTTGGCGGGGACCTGGATGAGGTCTGTGTCCAGGATGCGGGAGAGCTCGAACCAGAGAGGGAGCTTTTCGGTGAGGAGGCGGTGGGTTTGGGTGCGGTCGATGAGGCCCTCATAGAAGCTGAAGGGTTGGAGGCAGATGACGGTCAGGTTGAGAGAGAGGCAGACTTGGCGGGTGTGTTGGGCAGCACGGATGAGGTCGCCGTCGAAGCGGACCTGGGCCAGATGTTGCAGGTCATCGATGAAGAGTTCGAAGCCCTCGAACCCGTATAGGGCGGCTTCATATAACTTGTCGTCCAGGAGATGGAGGCCTGGACGACCTAGGGACATTGTCGGGATGGAGATCTTCATATTGGTGTAGTTTTCTTTTCTTTTTCCTGCTGCCCTTCTCTGTGGATGTTAGGCTGGGGTGCTCTGAAGGATGATGAATATTCAGGCAGAGGAGGATAAACAAAGGGTGTGATAAAAAAGGACTAGCTGGGGTGAGACTGGGAATCAAAAGAAAGTGAGAGAGAGAGAGGGAGCGTGGAAGAAGAGGCCTGTTTCTATTTTGCGCAACAAGTACAGAGAGATGAAGGAGGAAAAAGTGATGTCGGGGTGAGGACTGGAAGAAGCAAAAAAAAAGACGATAGGTGAGACGAAGGAAATAATAGGATGAGAGGCGTCTCCCTAAATTCGAAACTGGGCACTGTGAATCCCGATGCTATCCTTTATTCTCCGAACAGCCATTATCTCACTCTGGAGTCTCAATTGTGTAGTATAGCGAAATGTGCGAGAAATGATGTGTACTGGCACCGGCTAAACGCTTGTGCGGCTCAGCGTTTACCCCTGGAATGTTCTCCCCGTTCGAGTCGTGGAAAAGCAGATCCACGGCAGTGACAGACGACAGAGGCCCTTTTTGCGCTTTTTAAATATCCTCAACTCCACGCTCTCTCCACACTTTCTGGGGCAGCTCAAGTCATTCAGAACTCTATCTCTATCTCTCGTCTCTTTTTTTTTTTGTTTTTTTTATCTCCGAGCCGAAATCCTTAGCGCACCACTAGCGAAAGAAAGCTCCTAAAAAAGCAGTCATGATTCGCATTGCTGTTATCGGCGCCGGCCTCATTGGCCCCCGCCACGCCCAATCCGTGCAATCCAATCCCGACACCGAGCTAATCGGCTTCATTGATCCCTCCCCTAACGCCGTCGCTATCGCCAAAAATATGCAGACGGCGCATTTCCCCTCCATCGCGGCCATGGTCGAGACCCTCCCGAAGGACCAGCGTCCCGACGCCGCGATCGTCTGCACCCCCAACCACACCCACGTCCCCATCACCCAGGAGCTCCTGAGTCATGGCATCCACGTCCTCCTCGAGAAGCCCGTGAGCGACACCATCGAGTCCGGGCACGCCCTCGTCTCCACCGTGCGCGATCCCAAAAACAGCCACCTGAAGGTCCTGGTCGGCCACCACCGGCGCTTCAACCCGTACGCACGTAAAACCAAGCAACTCCTCGAGGCAAACGCGCTCGGACGTCCCATCGCCGTCAACGGGCTCTGGACGCTGATCAAACCAGACGACTACTTTGCTCCCCCCGTGGGCCACTGGCGGCGCGACCGGAAGACGGGCGGCGGCGTCTTCGGCATCAACCTCGTCCACGATGTTGACCTCCTGCAGTACTTCCTTGGTCCGATTGTGCGCGTACACGCGGAGGGGATTGCACCGCAGCGCCCGGAGCCCCATAACGCGGAGGAAGGGGCGGCGCTGACGCTGCGTTTTGCGTCCGGGGTTGTGGGGACCTTCTTGGTGTGTGATGCGACGCCGTCGCCGCTGAATTTCGAGACGGGTACGGGGGAGAACCCGCTCATTCCCCAGGTGAAGAAGGAAGAGAGTGCGTCAGATTGCTACAGGATCTTTGGATCGGAGGCCTCGCTAAGTGTGCCCGATCTTACCCGGTGGAGCTACGATGGCCAGGCTGGGAAGAGCTGGAATCTGCCGCTGACGGTGGAGAAGATTGAGGTTGATCCGACGGAGAAGCCGTTTGATCTGCAGCTCAGGCACTTTGTTGATGTCCTGAGGGGAGATGCAGAAGTCAGCTGTAGCGTTGAGGATGGGTTGCGGGCGCTGAGGGTCTGTCAGGCTGCGAGGGAGTCGCTGGAGAGTGGCCAGCCGGTGGATTTGGACTGAGCGCGTCGTTACTTTTATTTCTGTTTTGTATATAATGGGTGATTCGATGTATATATTTGATCGATATAGACGTGCGATCAGGGGCAGTCTATTGCGGGATGAAACTATGTATTATAGACCATCTAGATAGCAACCAACTACATACAGCCTTAACGGTAGATACCCGTGTCAGAGTCTATGCATCTAGTAAAGGAAAATTTGCACTTGAATGGTTCATCCATAACAAAGGAGTGGAGTGGTTTTCTTAAGAATTTAATACTAGCTAACTGAACAGGAACGAGAACGGATCCACATTAAGATCCAGAGATAGGCAGAGAGCTAATAATGAACTGGTAAAGGAGGGGGATCAAAAGCATTAAGACCGAGGGAAAAGCAATTCAAACACGCCTTGAATAATCATCCAATCACCCAGGCAGAGAGGAGATCCATTGCTTTTCCGGCGATGCACCGCTGGTCTTATTTGCAACCTTATTCTGACGAAACCGCCAACTTTACCCCGAACCCGTCTCTCACCGGAGTTTTGCGTTGCCCTCACCGAGCGGAAAAGAAAAAGAAAAGAGAAACCCCGGTTTTGGGTGGCGATTTGCTTGGCAAACAAAAATTTGGAAATGGCGATTCTGGGAAAAAAAAAGTTTCTCTCCACGAGGGGCGAATTTCTATTAACCTTATTCTGTGATAGATGATGTACGCTGGAATGGAAGCTCAGTGGGAAGTACGAAACCCAACCGAGAAAAAACAATTACAAGGAAAAGGGGGCAAAAGAAGAGAAACGAGGAGGAAAAAAAAATTGGACAGGGAGAGTTGGTCTTTGGGGTATGGAAATAAATCTGATTATAACATTGACAGATATAGATAGGTACGAATGTTGCGTATGTATAGATATAGATAGAGATAAAGATAAAGATTTATAAACTATGCGGTTTCCTCAATGTGCTCTCCCTTCAGGCCATCGTGCTTCAGCTGGGTCTCCTCGACATCGTGGCGGAAGCGATCCTCGTCCTCGCGAAGCTCCTTCAGCAGCTCCGAGTGTGCGCGCCAAACGGGCTTCTTGTCGAACAGAGTTTCCATGCTCTCCAGCGGGATACCCTTGGTCTCGGGGATGAGGAAGTAGACGAAGATGATGGACAGGATCATCAGCGACGCAAAGAAGAAGTACACGCCCCAGTTCATGGCAGCGAACATCTGAGGGGTGAAGCGCGAGATGAGGAAGTTCCACAGCCAGTTGGAAGCTGCAGCACAGGCCTGGGCCAAAGAACGGACGGTGGGGTCGAACATTTCCTGTTATGTTCAGTTAGCATTGAAAGGGCGATAGAAATGAAAATAAAGGTAGACATACCGAGTTGATGACCCAGGGAGTACCGTTCCAGGATGGGGTGTAGAACACGGTCCAAAGGTAGAAGAAGAACATGGCAGCAATACCACCGCCTCCGAGCTCAGTGCCTTCGGGGTTGTTCTCGGGCTGAGCAATCTTGATATAGGCACCGACGATCCACAGACAGATGGAACCACCAGCAGCACCGACCAGCAGCAAGAGACGACGGCCAACGTGGTCGATCAGGTACAGGAGCCAGACGAAAGTGACGACGGCCTTGACAACACCGAAGATACCAGTGGTGAAAAGGCTGGTGTTGCCACCAGTCACACCGATACTCTTGAACACAGTAGGACTGTAGTAGTTGATGGCGTTGATACCGGAG
Source organism: Aspergillus biplanus (assembly GCA_027569045.1). NCBI lineage: Eukaryota > Fungi > Ascomycota > Eurotiomycetes > Eurotiales > Aspergillaceae > Aspergillus > Aspergillus biplanus. The sequence continues at coordinate 191,974 of JAPDEJ010000009.1, read as the reverse complement.
CCGTTCTGCCAGAGGAACAGCATGCTGCCCAGGAAGAGTCGGTACAGGATGCGCTTGTTGGTCCAGGCGTGCTTGAAGGGCTTCCAGAAGCCCAGTCCGATGGTTGAGCGCTGTTGTTCGAGCGACTGGTCGATCATGCTCACTTCCTCCATCATGTAGATGTGGTCTGCAGGGAGGTTACGGATCCAGGCCAAGGTCTCGATACCCTTCTCGCGCTGACCACGGAGGAACATCCAACGGGGGGACTCGCGAATGAAGAGCACACCGATGATGAGCAATCCGGCGGGAATGAGTTGCACGGCGAAGGGGATCAACCATTGCTTGTGGCTGGGAGCGAGAGTCGAGTCGACACCATACTAGTCCCCTCGAGTTAGCCCCTGTGAGCACTTCACAAATTTGAGAATTAGGGAGGGAAGAAGGAAGTTACATACGTTAATCCAGAAACCCACAACACCTCCAATCTGCCATCCCAGCTCGTACACACCGACGAGACGGCCACGGATCGCAGGAGGCGCCATTTCAGAGATATAGATGGGAGTGATGTTGGAGCCAGCACCAACACCTAGACCAGCAAGCACGCGTCCACCATAAATGAGGCCCAGTCCACGGTCACCATTGGCGCCCAGCATCATACCGGCACCGAGGAAGAAGACCAAGGCAGCAGACATCAGACCCCATCGACGACCCCAGAAGTGACCGATCGGGTAGGCGAAAAACGCACCGAAAAAGGCACCAGCTTGGTAGAGAGACACGATGTTGGCGCTGACTAGTCTCTGTTTGTCGGGGTTCATATCCTCCCAATGGAACTCGTCCTTGAAGGATTGCAGACTGAGAGTAGTGCCAATAAAGGCACTATCATACCCGATCATGCATGAGGTGAAGGAGGCAACGGCGGCCAGAAGGTAGACGCGCCAGTTGTAGACCTCCCTAGGAGTTGGTCGATCCTCGACCAGAGAGAGGATGGACATGGTAGGAAAAGGGAAAAAAAAACCTAACTTGTGACCAGCAAGAAGAGAAGAGAAACAAAGACAAGGAGAAAAAGGGGAAGAATAGGAAGCTAGAGAGAACTAAATAGCGGAGGCGCGGCAGGTCGGGGCGGCTGGAGAGAAAGCGAGAAGGAGAAGGGAGAAGGGGACGATCGCACGCTATATAGGATTTTATATCCTCTCGCCCCTAGCGGTCGCACGATTTGTGGGGAAAAGCGTTCGTTCGTCCCTGAAATGCGATTCAGACTTTTAGCTTGCGTGAAGACTCTGCGTTTTCCCCACGGGGTTTGCGAATAAGCGGAGGCAAATTCGCTGAGGGCATTCGGGGGCAGAGCGTTCTCCCGCGGCTAAATGTTCCCCACGCGCTCTGTGCACTATTTGATCTCTTCCTTTTCTCCGTTTCTGCATCTTCAAAAACAACTTGATCCGTCGTCGTTGCCTTCTTGAACCTTCGTCTCCTCCTTGAACCTTCATCCCCTCATCACCCCTCTCTCTCTGTCTTAGCCCCCCGAAATGGAACCCATCACCACCCCCGCTGAGCGCGACGGCGTTGCCTACCTGTACGGCCACCCTCTGCGCAACTCGCTCTCCCCTCCTCTGCACCAGACCGTCTACAACATCCTCGGCCTCAACTGGACGCAAATTCCCCTGTCCAGCGCCAATGGCGTCTCCTTCACCCAGTCCCCCGACATCGACACCTTCCTGGGCTCCATCCGGTCCAACCCCAAGTTCGTGGGTTCCTCCGTGACTATGCCGTGGAAGGTCTCCATCATGTCCCACCTCGACGACCTTACCGAAGATGCCCGACAGGCCGGTGCCTGCAACACCATCTTCCTCCGCCCGGGAGAGAGCGACTCCGACTCTAAGCCCTCCTACGTGGGCACCAACACCGACTGCATCGGCATCCGGGAGGCTCTCCTCCAGAACGCCCCAACAGGTGCCGACCACTTCCGCGGCAAGCCCGCCCTCATCGTCGGCGGTGGTGGTACCGCCCGCACGGCTCTCTACGTCCTGCGTCGCTGGCTCGGCGCAAGCAAAGTCTACATCGTCAACCGGGACGCCGCAGAGGTCGAGGCCATCGTGGCTGAAGATCAGCAGCGCAACCCCCCTTCCTCCGCAGTCGCACCTTTGATCCCCGTTTCCAGTCCCGAGGTGGCTCAAACCCTCGAGGCCCCCGTGGGCATCGTCTCGGGAATCCCCAACTACCCCCCAAAGACGGAGGAGGAGATTACCGCCCGGAACACGCTCCAGGCATTCCTGGACCGTCAGACACATGAGCAGAGCCAGGGTGTCATCCTGGAGATGTGCTACCACCCCTTGCCCTGGACGGAGATTGCGCAGCTCGCGTCGACCGCGGGCTGGAAGGTGATTCTGGGGTCTGAGGCGCTCATCTGGCAGGGCCTTGAGCAGGCTAGGCTCTGGACCGGCACGGATGTCGTTGCCGTGCCTGGGTTGGTGGATCAGGTGAAGGCTATGGTGGCACAGACGATTGCGGAACGATCAAAATCAAACTTGTAAATAGGATTTATGTATGTCAATAGAATAGAATAGACTTTGTATTTACTACGTTTACTGAATTTGCATTGCAAACCGACTTAGAAGAAAGAGGTTTCATGATCTACAGATGTATACCGATATAGAGGATATGTGGACATATATATGGCATTAAATCAACGGTTGTAATCTAGCTGGCGCACCCGGCGCCAGACCTCCCGCACCGTCCGCTCCTGTGTCTCTCGTCCGGTTTCTGTGTCTGACGGTCCAGCTGGCCTGGGATACGAAGTTAGCAACAGGGTAAAAAAGGAAAAATAGACAGAGCAATGGAATGAAACCTACCGAATGGCCAAATACAACCGACTGCCCAACTTAACCGGTTCAATCGGCCCATTTATATCCTCCGGTGGGTTAGCTGTTGTAACCAATCCTCCAGCTTCGAGCAGAATCGCAACCCCTGCTGCGACGTCCCTACACACGACCAGTTAGTAAGCAACGAGAGACAGTAAAGAACACGGAGACAGAAACTCTTACCACTCCCAACATCCGCCTTCCCACCAGATATCCACCGCTCCCATGGCCGTATAGGCCAGGTCCATCGTCGCGCTCCCCAAGCTCCGAACTCCATGCACCATGCCCCCTTTACCGCCCCGTCCAGTCCGTTCCGAGGCCAGATTAACAAAACTTTCGATCTTGCGCTGTAGGTTTCCGTCGGGGATATCGCGACGGTCTTTGCCCCATTCGCAGGCGAAAACGCATTTCGAGGGAGCGCTGGCGGGCATTGGGGGGATGGCGGGCTGACGGATCAGTGGGAGCTGGCGTTTCTCGTTTAGCCATGCGCCGCGGTTTAGGCAGGATGAGAATAGTTGGTCGAGTAGAGGGGCGTATATCACGCCGATTACGGGTTGGTGGTTGATGATGAAGCCGAGGGAGACGCAGAACATGGGGAAGGTGTGGGTGAAGTTGACGGTTCCTGTGTCATGAGTGTTAAAGTCTGTTCCCACGATAGAAGATGAGAGGGAGGGAGGGGAGGAAAGGGTAGGTTTTACCGTCTAGTGGATCAACGCACCATGTTGGCCGTTCGTCGATCAGATACTCGCGAGATTGCCCCTTTGCGTAGCTTTCTTCACCGAGGAATTGGTGGGAAGGATATCGCTTCTGAATTGCCGTTCTGATCAAGGTTTCCGCATCTATGGGTGTGAGATATTAGTTTTTTTCTGGCGTATGATAGGTGTTTGACGGTGGGAACATACCTTCGTCTGTCTGTGTCACGATGTCTACCGCATTCTCCTTCTCCGCGTACGTCTGTTCGGTGTTGCGTTCCTCAATGCGCTCCAGTAAGAGCTCTCCGGCTTTGCGGGCGAGATCGATGGCGAAGGTGTAGATTTCGTCGAGCTGTTCCTGGGGGATAGGACAGTCCATGTTGGATGAGGTAGTGAGGACCAATTATTGTCTATCTATCTATTCGATTCAAGTCCTGAAGACAGAGAGGTTGGAGAGGGGAAGCAGAGGAGGAGAGGGGAAGCGAATAATTCGGTGTGCTACGGTGCTGGAGTGGAGACTGGTGATGAATCAGGCCGCCAGTAACCGAACAGATTTGATAAGAAAAAAAAAGAGACCAACTCGAATGAGTCGCCACGAGATGGACAGCATTCCTCGTCATCGCCTCCACGATGGATCAACAAGATCAGCCACCCAGACTAACGAGTTACACAGCGCCGGCTAGTTACCCCTCTTCAGTCTCTAAGTTCCTTACCCCATACCGCCGCCTTCCAGCCCACCTTGTGTCTACAACATCCGGGATGGTCGGGAATGCGTGGCCGGCAGAGCGCTTCTCCCGCCGGTTATGCATTTTCCCTCCCATCCCCGCCATCCACCCCAACTACGTATGGATATTTAGGAGCTTCTCGCCGCGATTGATAATGTGAGTATTTAAATTATACATACCCCATATTTTGCTTGCTTTCTCCATACGTCATAAAATATTTCTCACTCTCTCCTCTCCATCCAGCCCTCCAATCTCCAGAGTTTTATTTTCTCCTCCACCACCATGGCCAAGTCAATCCTCCTCATCAACGGTCCCAACCTTAACCTTCTGGGTACCCGTGAACCACACATCTACGGCTCTACCACCCTAGCCGACGTGGAAGCCTCATCCAAGGCTCACGCTACAACCTTCGGTGCCTCTCTTGATACCTTCCAGTCCAACCACGAGGGCGCCATTGTCGATCGCATCCAAGCTGCTCGTGGCAACGTTGACGCTATCATTATCAACCCCGGTGCTTATACTCATACCTCCGTTGCCATTCGCGATGCTCTGCTGGGTGTTGGGATCCCATTTATCGAGCTCCATGTGAGCAACGTCCACGCCCGGGAGCCGTGGAGGCATCACAGTTACTTCAGTGATAAGGCCTCTGGCATTATCGTGGGCTTGGGCGTGTATGGATATAAGGTTGCGGTGGAGCACGTTGCTCTGAACTTCAAGCCTCTGGAAAAGAAAGCGGCTCTATGAAGAAAGAATAAATAAAAAAAAAAAAAGGGAAAAAAAAAAATTCATGTACTTTATCAGTTCATTTTGTTGAGAAGGGTGCTCTCTTTATATATCCACTCTAAGCGTTGCGCCGAGTAGTATTTATATTTATATGTACAATAAGAGAAAGTTCCCGCCTTTCATATACACACATCATCGATACCTCAAGTATGTGGGAGGAGAAGGAGGCACTATCGCTTCGGATCTAGGACGTGTTCGCCGGTTGGCTGTGATTCTCGCCGAACTAATGTTGCTTCTGGGGACGTTAATGACGGTTGGGATGGAGCTAGCAGATAAGAATCTGTCTGGCTTGTATATGGATAAAGCTCCGGAATTCCAGCCTCTGGAACAAATCCTAAATTTTGCATGAACTCTGGTTGATTATCCATTCTAAATTCGAGTCTGCTGTTAGTATTTTTGAAAGGAGAGAGGGAAAAAAGCGGGAGAAAGGGGCGTAGTAGGGAAGGTGGCTCTTACCTATCAGTGCCATCCAGAGATGCCAGTTCATCGAATAGGGCGTCAAGGTCCGGAGCAATCCTTGGTCGGTGTAGAGAGCCGTACCCGTCGATGTCGACCAAGGAATTCAGATGCATATTTGGGTCGTGGTATGGTCGCTGATATTGGGACCCGGGGGCAGGCAGTGGAGTCGTCAAATCCGACATCAGCCCCGCTCCATTTGGTGGCCTTCCAGAGACCGCGGGGCGATGATGATGATGATGATACGAGGGTTCTTTGGGTTGGGAGATAGAATGTGGAGGTTCTGATGCAGGATTGATATTTAACGATGGTGCGGGTGTTGGTAAGGATAAAGGAACACTGTCTTCAACAGTGGGGGGTACTCTAATCCACGGAGCTGAGAGATATGGATCCGGAACAGAGAGGGTGGTTGGGCGAGTTTCGTCAACGTATCCCATGCCCATTGTACGGCTACTCGAGCTATTGACGGGGATAGGGGTAGCGGAACTGCGACCGTAAGAATTTCTCTGCGGAGTTGTCACCGATAACGTCATGGTAACAGGCTCAAGTCTTGATTCGGGAATACTGTGATCCGTCGTTGACCACACTGTTGCAAGGTGGGATGAAAATGACTGGAGTTTACTTTTGAGGCCGGGGTCGACTTCGAGGGACCAAGCTGCATTCCTCTTTGAGTTCGACGAGGGAAATCCAAATGTCAGGATCAGCCCAAAGGTTGGGCATGTTGCTGACAGACTGTAGGTTTCCATATACATCTGAAGCAATGAGATGAGCCTTTTCGAGCTATCTGATGTGCGTGTTTGGGTACCTCTATCGCCACGCTGTATTGAAAGTGGTAGACTTATAGCCGTAGAGACTCCCTCATACATCATGTCCAAGGCGAATACATGGGGTGGTGCTGGCCGAGAGGCGTTGGTCTGTAAGTCAACCCGGTAGCTCCGAGGTAGTGCTGAGACCCAGAGCTGTAATTGGCGCTCAAGTGCTTCCAGGTGTGAGATGGAATTCGTACCGTTATGCGACCAGCAAGATAAGTCGTTTAAGATGCACATTAACGTGAGAAGTCGATTGAATGTACTCAATGCATGGAGGGGTCCGCGGTGGAATGTGCCTCGGGCGGATTCGATAGGGCGGAGACTCGTCTGATCTTCCCAAGGATGCCATTCTTCCAAGCCATCCTCATCAACAGGGCCGATATTCGTCAAATCAGCCTTGCGTAGTGATGGTACCTGGTCGGTCTGCACAGCGACCAGAGTTTCGAGTATAAAGCAGCCGAGAAATACATGCTTAGTCCGTCCGGCGGTCTTGCCCCGCTCTGCGGGAGTTGCTGGTGTGCTGGAGGAGTGGTTTAGCCCCAGGCTTTGGGCAATCCTAACAGCTTGTCCTACGAGTATCCACGCGGCTTCCCGGTCTTGCTGACCAATCTTGACCAGGGATAGGATCAGAAGCGCCTGCACATGACCAATTTCATGAGCCCCATGCTCTCCCGGGATTAAGCTTCTTGCTCTAGCATATAGCTGCGTAGGGTCTGGCTGGTCGCCGGGAAACTCCCTTTGTTGACGTGTTGTCGAAATTGAAGCTTGCTGGATGGATGCTAATGTTAGGACGGCCCATAATGCGGCATGATCCCCGGAACCTGGAGATGAAGCGGAAATATGTGCGTCATCTTGGGCATGACGGAACGCTGTCCTAAGAATATCGTGCTTCTCGATAATTGGAAACCAGCATTGAGTGTAAGAGAAGTATATGTCGAGAAGGGGCCAGGGATTGGAGGGAACCTGGGGGTGATAGCTTTGGGTAATTGCGGAGGTAGAGAGATCGGTTTGGTGTTGGGATGATGTTTGGTCGTTTAGTAAATTGGCCCTCAATGGAGCGGTTTGGGTGCCAGAGTCTCGAGTAATACGATTCGGAGTTTGCCTGATCGTGGTGACAGTTGTAGGTGTTTTGACCGGGGACAGCCCGATGGCCAATGATCCTTCCCGCCCTTCCCCTAAAGCATCTGGTAGGTGCCATTCCAGAGTGTCTGTTGAAAGGACGCTACTTCCTTCAGCATCTAGCGGAGATTCAATCTCCCCGAGAGATCGCCCCCCTCTTTCCTGTTGCTCATCCTCAGGCTGCTCCAGGAATGTTAATAGCCGCTCAATATCCTTCAGGACAAAGCTGTTCTTCCACGACGAAAGAAGGGTGTCGGATCCCTCAGCTTCCTTGCCCATAGTAGCCAGATGGCTTGGGATATTGGCCGTTCTCAACAGGGTCCGGACGACATCCTCACTTCCTTGTATTTTCGTAAACACGAGCGCCCATAGCAATTCCAGTGTCCGAATGTAGCCGGTGGGAAGGCCGCGTTTCTTCGGGTTAGCCTTGTAGGTACAGGGTCGGGAGAGGGAGGCGCAGGTCGAGCAGACTGGGCGAACTCCGTCGCACTTGTCTTTCTTGGATCTGCAGCTGTCGCAAGCGCGCGACACGCGCTGCCGCTTCGGGTTCGAGGTCGACTCGTCCGCTACAGGGGTCGGCCGGCTCTCCTCGTCAATATCAGTCAATCGCCGTTTGGACCTGACGCCGCCCCCAGACGCTAGGCGCGCGTCGTTGCTCATGATCGTCTATACAACGGTCTGCTAGGCTCGTCTGGATCCTTTTTCATCTTCAACAGGGCGCCGACGAGGTGAACGCTTTGCCGGCGGTTGGTTTCCCACAATGGACTGGTTGAAACCCCACTTGGCGAAGGGAAGGGTGAACAGGTTAAACTAGCGTATCGTGGGAAAATCGCATGGCCACTCAATCCAATTAGGATAGAAGGGGCCTAAAACGTAACCAATCCGAATTTGGTGGTGCGGTAGAGAATCATGGATGATGGAAGGTGTGGAAGGATCGAAAGCGGAGAAAGGAAAATTGGACGGAGGGAAAGTTGGGGAAAAGCTGGTGGGATCGCTTACCCGGCGCAAACGGTACCAGTGCGTAACCATGGGTTGTTCAGGCTGCGCGAATGACAGCTGCTCTCGAGGGCTAGGGAAATATTATTCGAATGGCTAGTATTATTTACTACGATATTATTACAGTGCGGAAGACAAACTTTTTTTTCATTTGCCCCTCTCATTTTCTCGAGTCTTCGGAATTTTTGTCTTGTGAGGCCGGAATTTTGTTAACCGTTTGCTTTTCGCTGGGGGATGATTCAGGCCTGCACATCGGATAACCCCCGCGGGGTAAACTAAATGGAGGATTTTTTTTTTTTTTTGTGGCCTCGTGCCCTTCGCGGGCTGTGCCAATGGCCTCTGCTGCATTATCGTGATGATCAGTAAATTTGCTTTTCCAGCCAGTCGAGTGCCAGCCAACGGAACCAAAGGACGGGAGTCGCGGAACCATGGTTTTTCCCCAGCTTCCCAATCCGGAGAGTGACCGAGGGCGGTGGCGCTAAAACCACACTTCTGGGAGAATGCTTATCCGTCGCGTTCCGAGCCAGGCCCCAAGGCATCTAGCGAGGTACGCATTTCCCCGCGAGCCATGAGTGTGATGGATGACTCGAAAGTCGAAACCAGTCTTGCTTCTGGGAGGGGAAAAGGTCTCGCACAAGGGAAGGTGTGGCTGACCAAGGTTAACCCCACTTTAACGGGCGATATGCGTCCGAGATATTGATGCTAAATTTCTAAAATAGAGTTTGACATCATTACGGGACCACGATAAGTGATAACCCGAAATCATATTAAATGACTTCGTACATAACGGTATAACCCTCTACCAACGATATCCAGAAAGTTTACATCATTCTGGCCAATACATTGACCCAGGTGCTATAGGTATTATACACTCAAGAACAACTATCTTTGTTTTATATACTTAAGCAAAGAGAAACGGCTCGAAGTTACCACAAGTCAGTCTCGATTTATCAGGCGCATGAACCACAACGGAAAGGTCCCCAAAGTAAGCCGGCTCGCCCTCATCCAGTGACAGGAAGAAATCCTTGTAGGAGACTCTGAATGCGCTGCCCTTAGGGGCGTACGCAGGCCCATGTTTCCCACTCAGATCACCCACTTCGCAGGTATAAGGGGCGGTGATGTTACAAGGGGGGTCATCTCCGCGGTTGTAGGGATCAAGGTGGGTGCTAGTCAGGTAGCAGTTGCCGTCTTCGGGGACAGGCTGTTTGTGAATATGGTAGCCTAGTTGTGGAAAATGGGGTTAGAGACCGTGAATATGACATAATAACTGATATCCCTCAATTTGATTAAGAGGTTACGTACTCAGAGACTCGCCCTGGGGGATTCCCTCGATATAGACGTCGATGAAAACTCCGACTGAGTCGACGTAGTTCGGGCTTATGGTGACAGACCCAGTCACAGTGGTGTTGTCCTTCTCGAGGAGCTCTGCCCGATACCAACCACGGGCTTGGTTTGTCACAGCGGGGGCATCCCCAGCGGCGACTGACAGAGCGAGGCCGAGGACGGCTACCGCGGAAAAAAGCTTGGAGACCATGGCTGGTTTTGGGAGGGGTTTCTTTTGTTAAGATGGTGATGATAAAGGTAAAGTTTGAGTTATAAGATCAGATCAGCAAGGGATAGATAGAATTAAAATGTGTATTCCACGGGATTATCGGGTGGATCATAGGAAAGACAACAACAGGCGGTCTATTCTCTGAAACACTTTTCCACTCTGCTTGAGACAAAGATGAATGAAGGTGGAGCGTCATGGCCAAAGTAAGCAGAAGACTGGTTTTATATTTCTGGGAACTCCTGCTTGGCTCAGCTGTGTGGTACGGCGATCATCCTTGTTCGTCCATCGTCAAACAACAACAATGAAATCCAAGAAGGGGAGTGGTCTTGGAGCTTGTCCTATTGGCTGAAATGGGAACGATCAGCGTGCTCCGGCGGTTGGCAGGGGGGATAATTGGGTCTTGGCCTGGGCACGTTCATGGATCGAAGGCTATTCGACGAGCTGGAGTCTGGAGAGGGAGGTGCTCGGTATTTGCTTTTGTCCTGCGCCTTCCTTTGTGAGAGTTACTCCGGACTCCGGCTGACGCGATGGTGCCCAGCGGCTTCAAATGTTTAAAAATAGGGGAGGAACAATAATGTCTGTGCCAACTGCCAATTATTAATGTGGGGGCTCAAGTGCAAAGAACGAAGATAATTTTTGAGGTCTCTTCGATGGTTCTTGGACACTACGTGGTTCGTCCAAGAGCTGTGCGGTCTTGCAAGACGAAATAATAATATCGGCAAGGCTGGCGCTAAACATTGAAGCTGTGACTGGTCGCAAAAAGGAGGAGCTGATGACAACCGGAAACCAACTGTCGACTCGAACTTACTGATGCATGTTCGGTACTTGGCAAGCCTAAAAATAATATTCGACAAATAATACCTGCAATTTTCACAGAAAAGGGGATGGCGTTGAGATGCTGTTGGGCCAGAGTACGCGATTCATTAATATGGTTGTGCGTCTGTATTACCTAATAATGCAGTTTGTGCGCTGATATAATCATGATGTCGGTGAAAAACCTCGTCGATCGGCGAATCAACCAATCGTAGCTAATTTCCCCAACACCGAGGTCAAGTCTCACCCTTGGGGTTCTCGCACGCTCCCTAGCGTAGGACTGTGAGCTTGAATAGATCCTCAAGACTTGCTGGCGGTAGGTATTTTGGGTAATTGGGAACCCCTCGAGGCTGATTCATTTCTCTGCTGGCACTAACTCCGAGTTCCTCCCTGAGGTGGCATTACCCTGGGCAAGACAGGCATCAAAAGTAGCACGAAGTAGTATCCGTCGCAGGAAGAATTGGTTCCGGAAAGCTCCAAATGCAAAGGGAGCACACCCTCAGAAAGTTATCTCTAGACTCCGTATCGTGCGTGTCCGTGTCTTATTGTTCTACCGCGAAGGAGAGGAAGGACTCGGTCGCAAGATGACGGAAAGACGGGGAACAATGGGCTCACAGGGTCGTAATTCGACCGATGAAAGCTCCCCGGCGCTCTCTACGCCCCTGAGCTCTTCTTCGGAACCCTTACTGACCGAGAATACTTCATCGTCTTCGGCTGGTTCGAGCGTGGGACTGGAAAACCGGCAGATATCCCGAGTACAATCGCTATTAGCCCCTCGTAACCGTCCGCGTACGTCCCGTGCCTGTGTGTCGTGTCAGAAAAGGAAAACCAAGTGTGATGGTGGAAGACCACGGTGCAAGCCATGTAGCCGTTCGAATGCTGATTGCGTTTACACGACGTCGAAGAAGGAGAACCAGCGGACACAGTTCCACTCCCTGGAAACGAAGATTCACGCTTATGAATCGTTGCTGCGGGATATTCTTTCCCAGTCTACCCATGAGAACCGCGACTCGCTGAACGAGGCAATATTGGTGTGTTCTGGATCCACGGCCTCTACGTTCGACCTGGTGGCTGATACGTTATAGAAACACCTAAAAGTACCACCGGAATTGTTTTCTGCATTCCTAGCCTCGAAGTCGCTCTCCGATCCCCCGCTCTCCACGCCTAGGCCGGGTCTATCGTTGGGTCGGATGCATCTCACAGATATATCGGACAAAGATAGCCTATCTCTGAAACTCCTCCAGAAACCAACAGTTCGGGTGACATCTGTGCATGTCTGGACGTCACTGGTCGATAATGACATAGCAAGCCATCTGCTTTCCCTCTACTTCACATGGGAGAACCCGACATGGCACCTTATCGACCAGGATATGTTTGTCCACGACCTGGAGCGTGGCTCCCGCAGATTTTGCTCCTCCTTGTTGGTCCACACACTTCTTTTCTTCGGCTGTGTACTGTCCAATGTCGACACCGTGTTTCGTGAAGTTTTGATCCGCTAACGTTCCCTAGAGTTTCTCGTTCAACCTGAATCGAATTACGGACCGACGAGAAGAGAAAGTGCTTGGAGAAAAGTTGTATACTGTTATCCAGCAGTTGTGGCATGAAGAACAGCATAATACCGATCTTCCAACAGCACAGTCAAGCATATTGATTGGCCTTCTTTGCTGCACCTTTGGTATTGATAGACTGGGCACGAAGTATATTATGCAAGGGGCAGAGATCAGCAACCGGCTGAACCTTCAGAAAGAAAACCCTACGTATTTTTACTGTGACATCGATGACGACCCTTCTTCAGTGGCGAGATGCCAAAAATTGGTCTCATGGGCTGTTTTTGACATCCAAGCGTTAGTTCCTCTTGCATCATCCCATAGTCGGGTTCTAATTTGAGCACAGGCTGGCCTCGCAGGTCTACAGAAAGAAACCGGTGTGGAAAGGGCCACCGTCTATGAGCTTGTCTCAGGAGGAAGCGGCGGTGATGGATGAGGGTGTCGAATGGACCCCGTATCCTTTCCAAGGCCCTGTCTCTCAGCCTTTCTTCTATACTGGTGCCTGGATTCGAAGTGAGCTTGTGGAGATAGTGTTCGAAATCTCACAATTTGCACTCAAGTTCCCTGGTGCAGCTCTGACCGACGGCGACTGGGACTATGGTTATATGTTATACCAGAAGCTACTTGCTTGGAAGGCCAAATTACCGTGGAGCGTCTTACCCAGACACAACACGACTCCTCACATTCTTTGTTTGCAGTTAGCCGCCTCCTTCATTTCACTAGACACTCTGCTAATGCTCATTGCCAGCTTCTACTACTACGCCACCCTTGTCTTTCTCTGCGAAATGCTCATTTTGAACTCTACGGGAGTCCCCTCACATCTTCAGACGACTAAGAAATTCGATCCTCCCACTGTCAAATCGCAGGCCCTGGATACAATTGGATCTCTTGTGTTGCTTTTTAAGCATGCTCATGGCTGGAAGTCACTTCCAATCGTGATGTTGCACTATTTCTGTGTGGCGGGGGTCCACTCCATATCCAAATTACATCCCCACGAGCCGAAGTGGAGTCTAGTTCTCGAGAGCTGCGTGGTTGGCCTGTGGCATATGAGTCTAGGCTGGGGCCGACTGTGCAAAGCCTTCCTTCGGACCATTGATTTGGTCCTGAGGGCCCAGAAACCGAGCTCTTCCCTCGTTCCACCCAAAGTGACTGCCATATTGCAGCAGCTGGGTGGCAGTCTCTGGACTGGTGCCGATACGTCGTCCCTTGCTGCGGATTACATGGTCCATCATGTCCCGGCGGACTGGGGACAAAATGCGGGCGAAGGGTCCCAGTTTAAGGCTCATACGCTGCAGAGCCTTCTTATGGCTATAGAGGATTTAACGATGGGGTGATAACTATATATGGGTTATTATCGCGTTTATTTTAAGATTTAGAACGCTCTCGGTCCCTATTTTAGGGTGGAGGAATGATGTATCAAGCACACATATGATTAAGTACACGAAATGTTAAGCACACGAATTCCTTTATAAAAGTTTCCTGAGAATATACATCGGTTTAGAAACTGAAATTTTCCAATATCCATCACTTTCTTGTTTTATGTCTGTTTTTTTTTTTAAAAAAAAAATCATGCATGTGCCCCCGATACCTATATTGATGTTCGTCGCTGATTAACTATGACCGCCTCGCAACAACACAACAGGTGCACTCGGCTTTGAAATAATGTTTTGTTTTCCTAACCCACGCGCTTTTTATTCCCTTCGGACGACTCAGCTGTTATGCGCACTTTGGTCAAGTTAATTGACATTTGATATATGGGAATGTTGATTATATATTTCCCCGCCACTGGGATTGTACAATAGGGGAGGCGAACGGAGCTCGGAATTGTCACATATTTTTTTCTTTATGGGTTTGGATTTGGGAATTGATTTACCTCTGAAAATCCCCTGGACCTTAGAAAGCCTACAGTTTATCGCCAGTCGGAAATGGCATCACAGCCCAAGCCAAGCACGTCAAGCGCGCCGCGGAATGGCGGGGGCGGGGTATGTGGATTGTGCTGATACAGCCGAGATTAGGAGCCGGCCGATGTCATCAATTCCATCGGAGCTTTCGCGATGGCCCGATTAGAAATCCACTTTGGCCCGTCCTTTCTTCGGATATATAATCAGGATAACCCCGTCTTCCCTGCCATGGACGACCAACCCCCCGGATGACACCTTCAACCATCATGGCCGCCCCCAAGATCATCCTCTACACCAACCACCTCTGCCCCTGGGCCCACCGCGCCCACATCGCCCTCAGGGCACTCAAGCTCGACTACGAGGAGGTTATTATCGATCTCGATACACCGCGTGAGCCATGGTATCTTGAAGTCAACCCGGTACGCCATCTCAATCCCCCCCTAGCTTTGCCACTCCCAGCTAATAAACAATGTTCTCTAGCGCGGCCTCGTCCCCACAATCTCCTACGACGGAACCGTCATCGCCGAATCCGCGATCGTCACCCAACTCCTCGCAGACGCCCACCCCTCCGGCCTCGCCCCGCCATCCAACACCCCCGAGGGCGCGATCCAGCGCGCCCACATCTCCTTCTTCGTCGACACCTTCATCAGCAAGATCTGGTCGCAGGCGTTCGTTGCCCAGCGCGCCGCAACCGAGGAGGAGCGTAGCACCGCTACCGAGGCCCTGGTCGCCGCTATCGAGAAGAATAACCTGGAGGGGCTTTTGTACCCCGCGGGCTCTGGCTCGGGTCCTTTCTTCCGCGGAAGTGAGACGCTTACCCTCGCGGAGGCGCTGACGGGGTCGTTCCTCTTGCGGCTGTTGAGCTTGCATAAGCCGGAGTATGGATTGTTGTCGGCGGAGCTCCCATCGTTGTTGGAGAAGCGCACGCCGAAGTTCCTGAAGTGGGCGCAGACGGTCGTCGCGCAGGAGAGTGTGAATTATATCTGGGATGAGAAGAAGGTTGGGGCGAAGTCTGTGGCGAAGTGGAAGGTTGCTGCTAAGCATTAGTATGCTCAATGAGTTAATGAATGATAGGCCTGCAGTAAAGCTCTGAGTTTATGAATGATAATATCTGCACATGCACACATCCCGAGCTCGTACATCTAATGAAGGAGGTTTCCGATTACAATATCCCTCTCTTTTGTGACCTCGGTCCTGATCAGCTGGGATTACAATATCACGGCCCCATATATAGAAGAGACAACCTACTACCATCCCACTTCCACTCAACACTATCACCGCAACTACCGCCATAATGGAATTCATACCAACCAACCCGATCCACCTCGCTCTAACAGCAGGCGTAATCTTTTATATCTTCCTCGTCCGCCACCACCGCTTCCACCGCCGCAACAGCATAACCTCCCGCTTCACCAACCGCCCCCTATCCAGCATGACGGTCTCAGAAGCACACTCCATTGTGCGCGAACTCCGCGAGCTCGAATTCCCGTACTCCATGCACAACGCCACGAAGCTCTCTCTCCTCAAGGTCCCCCCCCTCTTGTCTTCTTCTCTCTATATCCATCCTTCCACTAATAATGAAAAAATATGAAACAGACCGGCGCAATCTCAAGCATGACAAAACTCTTCACCGCAACCCGCCAACTCAACCACAGCAACATGACCAAACGCGCCGCAGACACAGAGGTCCTGCTGAGCGAAGTGCATGACCGACTCCCTGGGTCCGAGATGCATCTGCGCAGCATCGCACGAATGAATTACCTGCATGCGCGCTACCGAGCGGCGGGGAAGATTCTAGACACGGATATGCTGCACACGCTTGGCTCAGCGGTGGTGGATATCTTCGGGACGATCGAGGCGGGGGAATGGCGTGGGCTGACGGAGGTGGAGAGGTGTGCGGTGGGGGTGTTTCATAGGGCGTTGGGGGATGCGATGGAGATTCCGTGGGGGGAGTTGAAGGGAAATGTAGAGGGGTGGGAGGATGGGGGGGGTTTTGCGGAGGAGCTGGTGCAGTGGACACGAGAGTATGAGTTGGAGAAGGCGAGGCCGGCGGAGTCGAATCGGGTGATTGGGAGGAGTTTGATGGAGTTGGGGAGTTGGGGTGTGCCGCGGGGGTTGAAGGGGGTGGTGGAGAGGGTGATTGCGAGTAAATTGGAGAGGCATATGAGGGTTAGCATGGGGTTGGTGTTCATTCTATCTCTACGGTGGTTTCTTTAGAAGATGCTGACAGATGAGATGCAGTTTTCCCGAGCCTGGACTGGTTATAGAAGTGTTGGTGAAGGTGGTTGTGGCCCTGCGCAGGTTCGTGTTACGATACTTGTGCCTGCCGCGGTCTGAGTCTCGGGCTGTGCGCGTGTTGGAGGAGCATCCGGACCCGGTCTCGGGATTGTACACGATCAATCTCTGGATCGCGGAGCCGTGGTACGTCAAGCCTACGTTCAAGAATAGGTGGGGGGCCAAGGCGCTTTTTGCTCGATGGTTTGGGAGTGGTGCGGTGCCAATGGTGAACGGGTCTTACCGGGAGGACGGATATGATCTTCGAACGATCGGGCCGGCTGCACAGGAGAAGCGGGGATTGGAGCAATCGGAGGAGATATACCAAGGATTGAAGGCGAGGGAGTACGCCGGGGTGTGTCCGTTTCATCGTTGAAGTTGTACAAACCGAGGGATATTGTAATCATCGGTGAACTCAACATGGAACCACGTAAGATGAATTCAACAAATTAATGAGTAGATAAATCCTGCCTATAAAAAGGGCAGCCTTTCTATGCATATTGTCTACTCCTCGAGCATTCAATAGACAGAGAAAAGAGAAAAAACTGCACAATGGAGATCTCAGCTAGCAACGCGCTCATCGGCGTCCTATTCCTCCTCGCGACATACAAAACCCTGCCCTTTGTCTGGTTTGTACGTTCCCCCATTACGCTTGTCCCCAAAGAGATAATAAATCTAGTACCTATAGTAGTTAACTTGAATACAACAGTTCCGCTTCCTGAGAACCCTCATCACCCGGCTATACATCGCCCCCGTGCACAAACACCTCACCCCAGCCTGCCTCTTCCTCCCAGCGATCCACCGCACCCGGTCACCGCTGACAGAATGCGACTACAACATCCACAAGTCGAATTCCACCTACTTCACGGATCTGGATATCTCGCGCGGAAATCTCAGTCTCTTATTCTTCACGCAGCGTCTTGCTGTCCGACCAACCCCAAACACCGCGGTGATGATTCTGGGGGGTGAGCAGATTGTGTTTCGGAGGGAGATTCGCCCGTATCAGGGGTACGAGGTGTGGTCGCGCATGTTGAGCTGGGATGAGAAGTGGGTGTATATTGTCTCGCATTTTGTGCGGAGGGGGGATGTAAAGCATAGGAGGTATTTGCTACAGGGGGATCAACCAGGTATTGTTGTTCCTCCAAATGGGGTGGGTGAGGAGAAGATGGGGAAAGGGAAGAAGGCTACGGTTTTTGCGTCGGCGGTTTCGAGATATGTGTTTAAGCAGGGAGGGAAGACGGTGTTGCCGGAGCAGATGCTGCTCGATTGTGGACTATTACCCAAGAAGAAAGGGGAGGAGTGGGAGGCGATTGAGGCGAGGAGGAAGAGGGATTTGGATGCAGCGCAGTTAAAAGGCGGGTGGGATGCGGTGCATGCGTGTTTTGATCCGGATGAGGGGGCAGCGTTGGGGAGGTATACAGATCTGCTGTGGCGGTGATCAATTGCTGGATAACAATTTTTGTGATTAATTGCTGGGATCATTCGCTGTGATGAAGTGTTGTTGAGTGGTTGAGATAGATCGGCCGAGGTCAACGAAGCGATTACAATATCCGCAGATTGCATGATCGGGCACAATTCAACTTCACCTCATCACTGCACCACCTTCGGCTGGTGCTTATAAAATTAGATTATTATATACAGAAGAGAATAGAGATGGACAATCGATCAAGTTTACACATTCTCTCCACCCGGTCCTTTCTCAGAGAAGCCGACGAGCCTAGTACTGCGGCGGTCGCCACGGTCGCCGCGGCCAAAAAGCGCCAAGAGCAACAGCTCGATGAAAACACCCCCGACTACGATAAAGAGGTGGTTACTCCTTCGCAGGAACAGTCAAACCCACCAAAAATGATGAACACACGTCTTCGCTCGAGAACAAAGAGTGCAGGCCGACCGCGCATTGACGCCGGGAGCCCGGCAGTGCTTTCGGAAGACCGACGCACGCAGGTCCGGCGGGCGCAGAAGACATACCGGATCAAAAAAGAGGCAGTCTTTCGGGACACGCTCGCTCGAGTAACGGATCTGGAGGAGAAGCTCCGTCGATTGTCGGAGGAGGCTGTTGGTGCCTACCAGGTCGCGACTGAGGCACGCTTGCAGCTTTCCCATCCTGATGTGTATGCCCGTTTGAAGCGAATACACGGGCTGATCGAGACGGATGGATCTCGAGGGTCCTCCCCTCAGCCCGTTTCCTCCTCCCCTATGGATGTCGCGCCCGATGCTGCTGCCTCTTCTGTAGCGCCACCCCAGACATTTGGTCACCGACTCGATGAAAGGGAAAGTAGCAGTGCTGAGATTGAGATGTGGAACCCGCTGCCCATGTCCCCGCCCATATCAACCAAAAGCCACACATACGCCTTCCAGGAAGTGCGCTTCTCCCGTCGCCTGCAGCGATACTGTCTCGAGCACGCATTCAACCTCTTCACGGACCCCAGGTCAAACCCCGCTCAGATTTACCGCATGTTCCGCCTCGTCCCGTGCGTCCAAGATAAAGACAAGACGCAGCCGCGGTTTGAGAAGCTCCTACGTGGGGACCATCAATCCCCGCTGGAAATTCCTAGTCTTCCCTTCTACGGTGTAGGTGGCGCAGGTACGCACTATCCCGATGAGGACGAGATGGGGAACACGATCTACCCCGGGAATATGAGGATGCCGCGTCGGGTGCTAGGGATTCTACCCCGTGCTGAACTTGGAGGTGGGAATGGGGACCGATTGCTGGAGATCTGTGGACTAGGAGGGGAGTGGTTTGATAGTCGGGATGTCGAAGGATATCTTCGAGTGCAGGGGTTGGATGTGCAAGAGTCGGGTTTGTTTCCCACCATCAGGATATCGAGGAGATTAGCGGCGGAGATG
Organism: Aspergillus biplanus; assembly: GCA_027569045.1. Lineage (NCBI taxonomy): Eukaryota > Fungi > Ascomycota > Eurotiomycetes > Eurotiales > Aspergillaceae > Aspergillus > Aspergillus biplanus. Next base: position 172,629 of record JAPDEJ010000009.1, on the reverse strand, counting down.
CATTCCAGGGATAGATCTTATGTGTTGGATGTGGAGAGTTTCTTCTGGCGTACGTTTGATCCTGGATTGGTGTTTTATTTTCTCTGGCTAATATATCTAGGTCTTTTTCATGGACTTGTTATCTTGGGGCGTGCTCCGGGGTTCAGGATGAAGGACGTTACGGCTGCTTTTCATGCTTCGTTACGACCGTCAGGTAAGGCATAAGGGGGTTAATATTTTTCCATATATAAATGGATTTGCAACGAAATAGAGGGTTCCGATGAGCGTCACGGTGGGAAGAGTAGGTGGGAATTCCGAGGAAGATGGGATATTGTAATCGAATTGATTACAATATCATACATATCCTGACATGAGGCATGGTGCCATCCGCAGTTCATAAGAACTATATAAGGGCCGTACGCCCTTGATTTGAAGCTTCCCGTCATAGACAACATGGCCACACTCCAAGACCAAATAGCAGTCGAACCAATCGGCCACGACCGATTCATCTCGGCCGTCCTGCCAACACGCATGGGTGATCTAGCGAACTGGGTCTACGGCGGGAATATCCTCGCCATCGCCGTCAGCGCAGCTTATGCCACTATCAACCCTAGCCATCATCTATACTCCATCAGCGGACACTTCATCCGACCAGCGAGCTCATCCCTCAAGCTCAGCTGCCACGTCGAACGGATCCGGGACACACGAACCTTTCAAACCAGACATCTTCGCATAACCCAAGAAGGACCAGGAGGGCAACATCATCTCTGTCTCATCGCAACAGCCGACTTCCACGTCGAAGAAAAGACCGAGATGGTAAACTACTCAGTCCACCCACAAATTTCCCACACCACCACCACCACAGCACCGACAAGAAGCACTCGCCCAGAACCCGGTTTATATAAATACATCGACCCGTTCATGGAAGTCCAACCCCTCCCCACCAAACGTATCCCTAAAGGTGAAGGTGATATTGTTAATGTTATTTCCACCGAACGCTTCCGCCTCCAAAGCCCCCTCACTAGCGAATCCGCCCAAATCGCCGCTTTGGCATTCTACATGGACCGCGGACTGGCATATATCCCTGCGAACCACGCGGGCCGTAGTCTGCTCGATGCGAGTGCCTGCGCGACCCTGGATTTTGCGCTGCGGCTCTCGACGCACCGGGTTGATGTGGGGGAGTGGCATGTTAGTGAGCAGCAGACGTGTGTGGCGGGGGGTGCACGGGCAGTGAGTGAGGGGAGGGTTTTTGATGAGGCGGGGAGGGTCATTGCTGTGATGTCGCAGACGACGATTTTGAGGCCGAGGAGCTCCAAGATTTGATTTATTTCGATACATGTATTTTACTTATATATGCGCCCCGTTTTCACGAGCAAGGACAGGGCGAAGAATCTTGATTGGACTCCTCGTGTCTGGCAGCCTATGGTAGCCTGGTGGGCCATCGTGGGATCATTGCTTCTTCCTCTCTCTCCTTCATCACTCTCTCGCGCATCTTCGATACACTTATCTACAGAGGCACTCTATCAAATGGTCTACACAATAACTAGGATGTTTGGCTTCGTGCGATATCTCTACCTGAAAGCCCTCGTCTCCTTCTCCCGCCTGGTTGCGAGACTCGTTTCCCCCGCACCAAACCCCCAACCGTCCTCGGTGTTACGCGTCCCCTCCCGCGACAAGCATCGCGCTATCAAGATCCACGTCTACAAACCAAACCTCGAAAACAAAAATCCAACCCCAGTCCTAATCAACTTCTACGGCTCGGGGTTCATTCTCCCCTTCCACGGCAGCGACGACTATTTCTGCCGCCACGTAGCCAACACCACCAGCCACACCGTTCTCGACGTCGAGTACCGCCTCTCCCCCGAGCACCCATTCCCCGCAGCAATCCACGACGTCGAGGACACGATCCGCTATATCCTCGACCGTCCAGACGAGTATGGCCCCTCCCAAATTTCCCTCTCCGGGTTTTCGTCCGGCGGGACCCTCGCGCTCGCTGCGTGCACGGTGTTTCCCCGCGATACGTTCCGCTCTCTAATCGCTTTTTATCCGGCGACGGATCTCGCCACGGATCCGGGGTTGAGGAGGGCCCCTGCGCCCGGGGGGAAGAGGCATGCGCCGTTTTGGACGAGGGTTTTTCGGGAGTCGTATATAGGGGATATGGACGCGAGGGATCCGAGGATTTCTCCGGCGTTTGCGGATGCGGGGGATTTCCCGGAGAGGATGCTGATTGTGACGGGGGAGTTGGATACGTCGGCGCTTGAGGCGGAGGAGTTGGCGAGGAAGGCGATGGGGGAGGGTCGTGCTGTTCCTAGTGGTTCTGGGGTTGTGTTGCGGAGGATGAAGGGGTGTGGGCATGCGTTTGATAAGAAAATGAGTGAGATTGCGGTTAAGGCGAGGGATGAGGTGTATGGGCTTGCGGTGGATATGTTAAGGAGCATTTAATGGCAGCTACGATTTGAATATGAAGCGTATAATGTCTTTTAATCAGTGATGACCATTGTACCAACTGGAAATCATCTTCTGTCCAATAAACGAGGGCAGTGCTGAATGCGGGGTGGACTTGGCTTTTAACTAACAGAGAACAAGCCTTTTAGGCCGATGTCTGATTGCAGCAAAGGATCCAACTCCAAAGTTAGGGTATAGCCTCCGTCGATGACAATATTCGCCCCGGCCGTACAGCAGCAGGAGTCACTCGCCAAAAAGACATACGCCAAGATCCAAATTAACAAGGCCACCGCCCTTTATTTGCAAGGAAAAAAGTACATACACCTTTTAGGTCGGTAGGGTTGTAGATCCGTTGTCCAGGTACCATAGTCATCCATTTTTCGAACCCAGAACTGGCCTTCGAATTAGATGTTTTCAAGGTCATGATTTCTGGGGTGCAGTAGAAGATCAGTAGAATCTATCAATCCATGTTCGCGCACGTGTCCCATTTTGGTCCAAGTAGTCGTCTAAACGCACCAGGCCTTGCCGGCGTATCAGCCTTAAAAATAACTACATTCCGCGCACCCTCTGTGATTTATATCTAGCGAGTTCCATAACGTTCATAGCTGCTATTTCTCTATTCATCACGCAAACCTATCACATTCCCACTCCCGACCCAGGGACATATACGGTTCAATAACCGCAGCCAGACTCCAAGCTCCATTCTCGAGACCGAACTCGCTTATCACGATATCCCAATCCTGGGGCGCCATGACATCCCCATAGCTCGACACCTCAATTGCCCCCTCCGCCAACGACTTGCACGGCAGCTCGAGCACGGACATTCACGGTCACATTTAGTCTGTCCACTGCGGTTATCTAGCTGTGGAATTTGACTGGATTGTTTTGTCGCACTGTACGGGGACGATTAGCTCCCGTATTCATCGGGCGGGTATAGAAGATGGGGAGGGCGCGTACGGCGGGCTTTTTGACGGTGGTTTCCATAACTGCGGCTTTAGGATACCCTGAGCTTAGGGATATGTTTAAGCAATCGATACCTAACGTAAGAATGAAATGTGTTCATTCATCGCTTGTTCTGGATTCACTGCAGCTCAGCCGCAGCGCTGGGATGTGATGTACCTAATTATGGGGCCGATTTGGCGGGATCTGCGCTTTGCTCTTCTCCTCCACTAGCTCCTCGCACTACAAGAGGTAAATGCCAAAAATAAGAGCCACAGCCATGCCCATGCTCAAGCTCGATCCCAGCCCGGGTATCACTTTGGATCCTGCATTCCCACCCCCGTCACCTCCTCCGTTGTCTGAACTATCTTGAGAATCATCTTGAGAATCATCATCATCATCATCATCCGACCCGCTAGGCGAAATATCGATCGCCTGATAAGCCAAGGTCACCATCGGCACAACAGAATAGCCTTCCAACGAAGTGGCCATCTCCGCATCGAAGGTCGTAGTAGAGGAGTCCAGAGTCACCGACGGCGACATGGACGGGTAGGTAATCGTGTATGTGGAGCCACCAACCGTGACGGAGGTAACAGCACGATCGTAACTCGCCTCGGGGACAGGCATCTCGCAGGCTGTGCTCACTGGATAATCCGGGATTCTGGAGTAGCACAGCCCCGAATCCAGGGGTGTGAAGGCACTTGAACCCGGATATCTTAGCGAAGGAAACAAACCAACTGATACGAGATGAACTCACCTAGGACAACACAGAACAGCAGTCTCGCCCGGTTGTAAGATCTGCTCAAACGCAATCGGCCCCCAATTGGCAATGAACCCCTCCTCCAAGAGCTCCGTGTCGGGTTCGAAAGCGCCGGACTCACTGATCGGCCCTTGATCGCCCTGGACTGCAACGCCGACCTTTTCCACCCGTCAAAGCAGTGGAGACCGGGCGAATAATAAGGCCAGACACCGGAGACGGGATCATCGACGGTCGAGGGCTGGTTGGGATAGCACTCAAGATTGTGTCTGATGTTCGCGTCTGGCACGCATTTTTCCGCTCGTACCAGGCCTTCCGTGAAGGTCGATTCGGCGATTTGAACGAAGCTTGAGCCTGTCACGCACGCAGCGGGCTGGGTGAAGGTGGTGGTTAGGGGGCCATAGTTTGGGAAAACGTACGCCCCGTAAGTCGTTGCTGTGCGCGAAGTCATGTTTATATTCGGGGAACTCGGTCGTTTTTTACTTTATTTTATTTATTCAGTTTGGCAAAGGCGAGGTGAACGTGCCAGGCAAGAAGGGAGAGGGAACGGCGGGGATCAACTAAGAGTTGATTTGCTCATCTTACCCCAGGTCTCTGAGGAGCTTCTGAGTTGGGCGGAGCCTCCTTGGTTTTACCTCATATTGAGGGTGTGCTCAGGTCTTTTGTCCGAGATTCTTCATTGGAGCAAGCATAAGTACCCGAGCCACTGGTAATTGGCTAGGTAATGCGAATGCGTTGTTGAATACGAGGATTTGGCGAGGACACAGACATCAGGACGACTTGGCAAGCCTGGCATATGAAACTGAGTGTGTTGGAGCCCGAGAGATGCTATCCCGCCGTCCATGATCGATGGGATTCCGCATTAACAGACTATATATATTCGCTTTTTCTGCGTTTCGCGTCAGGAGCCCTCATCCTTTGCTTCAAAGGTCAGGGAGCTTTCTAAGTTATGGAGGATCCGGCTGCCTAAATCCGAGAATAATTATGGCTGCGCATGCAGGTGAGGCTTGAAACATTCATGTCTTGTATGCGATGACTGTACATAATTATGCGATTCATTCATTTCCCCAAGGAACCCGACGAGAAAGAGGCCGTCAACAGTCATTTCCCACACCGGAATCATGCAACTGAGAAAAGAGCGCATGGTATCATTTATTGTTATCAACGAGAGGAAAAATTAGGCGGAGATCGCCTTGATTTGCTCCTCCAGTTCCCTCACATTTCCACCCACAATCCGCTTCTCCCACTCCTTGCCGTCCTTAAACAAGACGAAGGTCGGCATGGCCCGAACCTGCATCTGCTGCGACACGGAACGGACCTTATCAACATCGACCTGGATGAAGCGCACATTGGGGTAGGTTTCGCTGAGCTTTCCGATGGTCGGGGCGATGGCTTTGCAGGGGCCGCACCAGGTGGCGAAGAAATCGACGACGACGGGACCAGAAGATGTCAGGGCCTTGAAAACGACCTCACTGTTGGGGAAAGGAATAAATTAGCTAGATGTCCTTTTCAATGTGTCCTTGTTTGTTTTTGCTTTTCCTTGAATCGGTGGAAACGTACTTGTCTACTTCGACAACTTTTCCATGAGCCATTGTGCTGGAGGAGCCGCCGGACATGCGACCACGAATAAAATAACGGAAGACTAGGCGTTGTTAGGTGAGTGAATGGGAGTTGAGAGGTGGTGAGAGAGGGTGTTACCTAGCCAGATGGCAACGACAACGGCAAGGCGGGCGAGCTCCATCTTGTGTTTCTGTGGTTGTTGCTTCAAGGTTGAGCGAAGCAAATGGAAGCGTATGGAGTGGCGGATGGATAAAGTCTCTTAATAATAATGAAGCCGCTAATGCCGGACATAAGCTCTCGTCTGGATGGGAAATAGCCTGGAGTGCACAAATCGAGGGATAGTTATGTAACGCATAACTGTGCATTTTATGTCCGGTGTTGCTTCCGTGTTCTGTCTCCAGGTAGATACACAGCAACTCAACGACCCCCATTCACTTCAAGTATTGAGCAATTTCCACGATATTTATCATATTTATGCCAAGGTTATTATAATCGCACCCCAGGTACCACCTGATATAAAAATCCAGCCCTCATTCCCAGTCACGCTTCACATAGGAGTGAGGAAGTAAATCCGCGACCGGGACGGCTCTGGCACTCCCATCTCCGATCTTACCCACAATGGCCTTGATTCCCGGGTGAAGATCTAGAAGGACTTGACGACATCGACCGCACGGACTGAGAATCCCCCGGTTATTGTTCCCAACTGCCACAATGCACGTTAATTGTGGGGTTCCCGCAGCTGCCGCAGCTCCAAGAACCACGAGTTCGGCGCAGGGACCTCCCGTGAAATGATACACGTTGACGCCGGTGAATACGCGTCCATCTGCTGCTAGTGCGGCGCTGGCAACGCTGTAGTCTTCGGAAAGGGGGATGTTGTTGATTGTGGTTGTTGCCGTGTCGACGAGGCTGGTTTCTTGGGGCGTGAGGGTGAGGGGCATTACGGCGGCGGTATTGTTGGGAATGGTTGGATGCGGGAATTGAGTAATGTGAAGGGAAGGATATGATTGAAACTGATTGTTTTGATCGCTTTTTCTTTTCTGACTGTTTCAAAGAGGGAGAAAATGCGCCAGTTCAATTTTTTTGCTGGGACATTTGGAACTCAGCGAACTGTTGATCTTCCCTTTTCGGATGTCGGGGACTGGCCAATCCCGGAGCCTTCCTGTTTCGTTTTCACGATACAAGGAAAAACAGCAGATCGGATATCGGGAAATTGGAATAGATGAGTATGATACCTCCCTTCTGTTGTTCAGGTTCTCTTTAAAAGAGGAGCAAAACTTTAATTCATGCCTTCGGTTGGCCGTACATGATTTCTTTTCGATAGTGGGATTGCAGCCAGCAACCATGAATGTTTCTGCTGAGCTTTCTCAGTCACAAAGCAGTGTTGGAGATATTCCCCACGCTTCTCTGTCACCATGGGGCGATGGGCAATGCCTAGGTGAGCTACCGCGTTGTTTTACTATGTATTCGAGGGAAATGAGAGCCGTAATTTCCCGCCTGATACGATCAGACTGATCGACCCATGGTTGAGGGGCAGATTCAAAACTTTCTCTCATCTGAGCTGCAGATCTATGTGACCAAGTCTGGATGCTGTGTCAAATGAGCTGCTGAGAGAGAGTTTGAATTATCAATAGTTCCATGCATTATAATGGTGAATGCTTCACTGGTTCACACAGCCCACATATCAATAGTAACGAGAAAAGCATATCATACGTAAGCACTAATGTGAGATTCTAATTCTCTAGTTAGTTGGTGAATTTCCCCTTTGTTGCGCCATAGTCTGTTGATCGTACTCGATAGAGCCGGCGGCGGCTCTGGAGAAACAAATTATAAGAACCACCTCCCTGGCTCGCGTGTCCGAAGTGCTCGGGACTACCACATCTCATTCATTTGGCCTTTCAGCATCTGGCTCTTTTCCATTTTTGCACAATTATGACAGCTGCGCCACCCCCAGGAGTTGACGTGGGTGCGTTCCCCAACACACCGTCATTTCATAAGCTGGTTGGGATGGCAAATAGCCATCTCCAGACACCTGAGATACTCATAGACGATGAAAGGTTGAACATTCGCGCAAGCGCTGCTGATCTCATGGCCACTGTATTGGAGCTTAGGTCAAAGCTGCTCGATGCTCTCCCGCAGAGTGTGAAGACGACGCTCGATGAAGGCAGGGAGGATGTTTTCGTCTCCCTGGCGGCCGTGCCTGGCTATGATTGGTGCGCCGGTTACCTGGCTATAGCCTCTGTCGGAGCTGCTGCGGTGCTGGACTGTAAGTTCGAGCTCGCTCAGCGGACCTTCTCACTGAACTGACAAGGGAAAAATAGCTCCCTATGCCCTACCAGGCGAGATGTCGGAATTGGTCAAGCGCGCTGGCTCCAAAGCGATCTTATTTAGCCCCGCGGTGGCCGATTCGGTTGAAATCCTTTTCGAAGGCGTAGACGAATTCTCCCATTCTGCCCTTCAAGGCTGTGTGCCGATTCCCATCTCCTACTCCACTACGTTTTCACCGGTACAGCAAACTGGAGTGGAGGCTATATGGCCCAAGTATTCCCCATTCTCACCTCTAGTAGAGTTGAATATCCAGTCCGATACAGCGCTTCATGGATGTGGGAGCGTATCAAATCCGGCGAGATCAGTGCCTTCGCCGCTTTAGTCGGGCCATATGCGGATTTGGTCGACTACTATCAGAGTCATATATCGGGCCTACCGGATGACCAAAAGGAAGCTTATCACCAGGGTCTCTCTTCCTTGGTGGCGCCGTCAAGTGGCGGGGCACCCTTATTGGAGTCGGTGCGGAAGGCTTGGGATGCCATCCCGGGGACCAGGCCGATTTATAACGGCTATAATTCTACGGAGTGCCTATTGGTGACGCGTACCGCCAGTGATGATGCGAGCTATCCACAGGTAAGTCATGGACTCCTGATATCTACTTCTACCAAGTACGTTATGGGGGTTCTCACCTGTATTATTAATTAGCATTGCATAGGCCAACCATGGCCCGGTATCGAGGTCAGACTCAGCGGAGGTGACGAAGGGGAGATCTTGATCCGGTCACCGATGACATTTTCGCGGTATCTCCATGATCCCGAGCGTACGACGGAGGCATTCGACAAGGATGGGTTCTACAAAAGCGGGGATTTCGGCCGGCGTGAAGGCAATCAGTATTTCTGCGACGGCCGTATTTCGCTCGATAGTGAGCCCCCCCCTTCCCCAGCTCTGTTGGCAATCTGCTGCTAATAGCACCGGCTGGTTACAGCTTTCCAGATTTCAGCGACATTATGGACCAATGGATGTGAGGTGGAAGACGCGATGCGGGGGATTTCCTCCGTTGGCGCGGTTGTAGTTGCCCCAGTTCCGGACCGTCGGTTCAGCGACAGAGTTGGTGCTATTGTTCGACCAAGAAAGGATACGCCACCAGGTACCCGCCTCTCACTTGATTCGATTCGCCAGGAGCTTGATGGAAACGGGCTTCAACTTTACCAGCTGCTCACGGTTTTGTGTACCATCGGTCCCGACGAGGAATTTCCTCTGACGGGGTCGGGGAAGGTCTCTAAGAAAAAAGCCATCCAGACCTACTTTCCCGACGGCTGGTGGGCAAATAGCTCAGGAAACATTGAGATACTGACGCCAGAACTGCTTGAAAAAAATCTTAAGAAGTGGAAAAGTGCAGGCGGGGGTGATAGGATGTGGGATTGGGGACGATATGGTGCTCGGGCGTGATCGCGACAAGCCCCGGGGGTACATAATCCGTTCATTACTAAATGGAGCATCTGTTTAATTACGGAACTGACTGGAAAGCTGATTAATCTTACTCTGAGCTTTGACTGCTTACTTCGGCTCACTATACACATGGGCCCAATCTACCGGAGCTCCAAAGTTGGGGGAGCCGTTGCTATGCGTTCCCAGCAGCTGGACCATCGTATAGCGACTATCATCACATGCTCCACTTGGATTCGTGGTAGCATGATACACAAGCCAGGTCTGTGTTCCGTCGGGACTCATGAAAAAACCATTGTGACCAGCCCCGTAGTTCCCATTTGCGGATTCAAAGACACAATCATTTGACTTGCCCCAGGCTGCGGCCTGACGAGGGTCCGTTGATCCATCCCAGGTAAGCAGTCCAATACAGTAGTACTGCGTCCAACAATCTGAGGCGGAGTAGGCAATATACGTGACGCCGTTGAAGTAGAGCGCCGCAGGGCCTTCATTTGTCGGGTGGCTCTGCGTCTCAAAGGCCTTTGTTGGCTGCGAGATAACATATATATCCCCCGTTAAGGAGACATAATCAGACCCCAACTGCTGCAGGCAAATAGACTGATAGGTCACGCCGTGATAGCACGAAAACATGAGGAAATTGCCCCAGTCACTGAAGCGGAGGATGGAGGCATCGATCGCCCATTCGCTGGTCAGTTGGCCGGCGTAGCTATAATCGTCCCATGGGGTAACGCCACCTGGGATCCGTAATAGCAACATCAGCATCGACTAGCCCAGTTTCGTTTCGTTCATTCATTTATTTGAGGGGAGGCTCACCAGCTAAGACGTGCAATCTCTGCCCGACGAGATCCTCCGTGTGGCCTGCGGTGAAATAAACGTACCACCGGCCGCCCAGGTAATGGACCTCGGGCGCCCAGACGTTGCAGCACCGGGATGCCTCGCTGGAGGAATAGATGACTTTCTTCGTGGCAGTCTTGAGACCTTCGATGGTGGTGGATCGGGCGATCTCGACGTCTGTCCAGGAGGTCGACATGAGGTAGTAGTACCCGGCAGTGTATGCGATGAATGGATCGCTACCTCCGGGGTTGCGGATTGGGTTCGTCCATGCTGAAGTGAGGGCTTCTAACAGGCCGAGGAGTAGGAAGAGAGTCTGGAATATTGATCTCATGGGGTATACTGGGAGTCGTGTGATGACTTGATTGTCCGGATTTCATGAGGCGTGTTCTCTACTTGTACCCAGCGAATATACTAGATTGATCAATCGACCCTGGGGGAGAATATGACCCATGCCATCTATTGGGGGACTGAGGTTTTTCCATCCCAGTCCCTGAAGCAATTGTGGTGGCCTTCCCCCCACCGGAGTGGCGCTGGACCCTGGTCTAGTGAGTGAGTGGTGTTGCTTTTCGACAGAAATACGGTAGACGGGCAAGCAGATCCGCGAATCATGGCCATATGGGATATTCTGGACCCTTGAGTCTATTGCAACCGACTGTCGTTAACCTGGATATCTGGATGGGAGGGTCTAGACCTGAAAATATACAATTAAGCTATGAAGAAGAGGCAGATCGCTGAGGGTCGACCATGTTAGCCCTAGTCTAGGTACCCCGCAGCTCCGCTTATTATCTGCTGCTTGACAGTGGCACCACGGTTATTATAGGAATAATATGCGCACACCTGAGCTATGAGTACCTGACAGTGAATTGAATGGATTGCACCGCGTGTCAACTCAGCGATAACAATCCCAGTTGTCATTCTAAGGAAATGTCGCCTTCTTTGGTCGCGGCATGTGATACTTGGAGCTATGCAAATTTCACCACAGCATAGGAGAAAAAGAACCACAAATATCCAGTATAGGGGCCTTTGGCTATGCATTCAATACTCTTCTTACTTGTTCTGATATAACAGGTTCAATTGGCTCGCTTTGGACTCCTCGATTGAGCAAGGGGAGGTCGTGATTGACAGCCTCGGCAGTTCGGCCATCCAACACTTGGCGCTAGGGACCCCCTTAGACAACCTGAGGTTCTCGAATCAACGCATCCCTGTTGAGGATTTAGAGTTAATTCGATGTTAATGAAGGATACAAACTGGGTGACTAGTTTTAAGCCCAAGAGAGAACCATGTTCAATGTCATTGAGCATATCATCCCGTGCTCATTCGTACGCGAATACCCGAGAGCCACGGCCAATGGCGAGAATTCAGGGCTCTCATTAGCAGTCAAGCAGTACATTCCCTCTCAGCCCTGCGATCCGTCCTTTCAGAAGGTTACCGTCATTGGGGCGCATGGCAATGGCTGTCCCAAGGTAAATTACTTGACGTTGTTAGCAAACCTTCTCTCCTGGACAAGATTGCTGATATTTTACTCACAGGAGCTGTATGAGCCGCTGTGGGAAGACTTGCATGGCTTCCTCCTACAACATAATATTGGCATCCAAAGTATCTGGATGGCTGATTCCGCTCACCAAGGCGTGAGTAGCCTTCTGAACGAGGAGAAACTGGGCGACGATCGTACGATCCTTTCCTTCCCTCTACCAGAGCAGCAAACTAACAAAGCTAGCATCGCTCCTGGACCATCCTCGCGACTTGCTCCATCTCATCAACCATTTCCAGGACCAGATGACCCTGCCTATAATTGGCATCGGCCACAGTATGGGCGGAACCCACCTTCTCCAGACATCTCTAATGCACGGCCGGCTCTTCCACGGCCTCGTCCTCATCGAACCCGTCCTCTACGATGCCCCAGCCGCACACGTCAAATTCGGCCCAGCCTATCTAGCCGCCTCCCGACGCGACCGCTGGGAATCCAAGGAGCAGCTCATCACCCACACCACCCAAAGCAAAGCCTACCGGGCCTGGGACGCCCGGGTTTTGCAGCGCTGGTTTGACTACGGGGTGTGCGTGCGTCGCACGGCCACGGGTGCGCAGGAGTTGACCCTGAAAACGACAAAACACCAGGAAGCCTTTGCATTGGCTCGACCTAATTGGGTTTCTCCGTTCTCGAAACAGATGGCGGGTCTATCAGAGGCTCAGAAGGAAAAGCTGACGGAAATGGATCGCCGACTGATCGAACATGCGAACGACCCGTTCCTGCAGCCAGAGCCGATGATTGTTTTTGAGAATCTCCCATTTTTGAAGCCGTCGACGCTGTATATGTATGGGGCGTTGTCGGACTTTTTGAAGATTGGGGGATTGCGGAAACGGGCGGTTGAACGGACGGGGAGCAGCGTGCTTGGGAGCGGTGGGGTGGAGAGGGGGAAGGTGAAGCAGATGGAGATTGATAAGGGGGGCCACATGGCGCCGATGGAGCAGCCGACGAGTATTGCACGGGATATTGCGGCGTGGGTGGCGCATGAGGTGAGGGTGTGGAAGGAGGCAGTGGACCAGGCGGCGATGGAGTGGAGGGGAAAGGAGGGAGGGCAGAAGAGGATGCTAGACGAGGCCTTTTTGTCTCATCTTGGGCTGAAAAAGTCGGGGTCAAAGGGGAAACTATAGAGATGCTCTGCTTTGCTACTTCATATCCAGGCGCAATTTCAATAAGCTATTATGCTGAGAGTCCGTATAGCTCGGAAATCACCTTGCAGAGAGGGGAAGGGAGATAATCAACCAGCACGTTGAAGAATAAACATGATAGGCGAACCCAGTGGGCCAATTAGCCTCGAGGACGGTGCCAATCTTGAATTCCCCTCGGGACTCAGTTCCTTTTCCTTTCGTTGTCCCCAAGGTACGTCCTGTCCCCTCTTTGAGTCCGATATCCAAGGTCAAGGTCCATCCAGTCCCTTGGTGTACGATATCGGCTCCCAACCTTGAAGCGGGCAAAAGACGCCCCGAATCCTTTATGCCGCTCTCTCGTTGGCTGATCGATTCGTTATCCTGAGCTCGTCTCATGTCATCCTGTCATCCTGTCCGACCCAAAATTTGGACCTGTCGCTTTTCCCGCGGTGAGTGGGGGGATGGACTGATATTCGAGCAGAACAAAGAAAGGATCAACACGAACAGCACCAAAATCACCCAATTTGCAAATTCGGTCATCTTTCCCAATGTCCAGCGGTGAGGAGATAGCGTTTATTCCCAATTTCTCTCCTCTTTGTCTTTGAGCCGTGTTACCGATGCTTGGGAGTTCAACTTCCTTTATTCTCATTCCTAATTGCATTTCCATCGCTGATCCTACCGTGGTCTGTTGAGGGGATACTTGGGATACTTGGGATACAGATACAACCCCTTAAGGTGCTCACAAGATGGTCCATGAATCTCGCACAGTTTGGGCCGAGGAGGAGGAAAGCAGGTTCAAGTCTCTTATCAATCGGGGAAACAGCAAGAAGCAAGCACGTCTTCCAGGATCGCCGATCGGCTACTGCGATCAATATAAGCGCTAGAGACGCTCGACTGCGAACACTCCAGTTTCCAGGGTACCAGACCCACGATTACTCTCGAGACATTCACCGGATTGGAACACGTAGCTACAATGAAAGAATAGTCAGAGCTTCAAGAGTTGTGATACCTTGGAAGCTGCATATCCGATCACCGTGCGCGGTACGGAATGCGCCCGTCTTTGTCCGCAGACACCCTTCCCCCACCCGCGGAATAGTACGTGCAGCTTTCCGGTTGAGATCCTTTGGTTCGAGAACATGGAAGGGGGGAAACTCTCACGCAGTTCAAAGAGTGAGGTTGTTTATTGGGAGCTCGCATTCTGATATTGCACGGTAAACCCTACGTCCTTGCTTCTAATGTATTCCGGGCAACTAGGTTTCATTTCAGGGGGTTCTCCCTAGGGTGAAGGGTCGTTATTATTACTCAGATAGTTGGGAGTGCAACTGTCGATCCGGTCTATCGGCATGCCTTGAGGGTTGAGCTAACTGTTGAACGACGCCGCTGGCCTACTGCAGCCGCAAACCTTGGACCGTGCCCATCCATGCCTGCAGCTCAACAGGGTCCATCCCTGCTGGTGCATAGCATCTGACTATTGGATCATGCTTTCGACGATGCAGGGTTCGGTCGGGATCATGGATGATGGATGCGATTCCCTGATAAGTTAGGGAGGTACCCCTCCAAGAAACACTTCTATACACATCTTCCTGCTATTAACCCAAGACTCGTTTATTGCTTTTCAATTGGCAAAAGGCCACGTACAAACCATCAAGTCCACCCATTCCAGGCTATACACACCGCACAATGATACCCCGAAGAGATCCCATCCCCGTCCTTGAGCCCGCCGTGGACGAGCTAATACCCTTGATTGAGTCTCTCACGGAGGCCCACTACAAACTGGCTGGAAACCCCGACCGAAGGACGCAGTACATGGAGCTGATTCGGAGTGCCGCACAAAAGATAGTTCACCAAACCACACGCCCCGAGGACGCCCTCAAGCAGTTCCTGTTCCAACCGCATCAGAACGCCACCGTCCGCCTCGCCATCTCCATGGGCATCTTCCACGCCATCCCCCCGACGGAGCCAATCTCCCTCACCCAACTAGCCAGGGACATGGTCGCCGAGTCCGAGTTCGTCCAACGCATCACGCGGGTCCTCGTAGCCATGGGAATCCTCCTCGAGCCCCAACCATCCACCTATGCGCACACGGGGCTCTCCCTCCTCTGGCGCAACGACTCTATCCAAGCCTACACGATCCATCAATGGGACGACCTCAACGCCTCCATGGCGCACTTCCCAACCTACTTTGGCCAGTCCGGCTTCCGCAGCCCCGAGGACCCCAACAATGCCCCGTTCACGTTCGCAATGGGCGCCCAAGATGCCAGCTTCTTCGACATTATCGCCCAGGACCCCGATCGACAGAGCAATTTCAGCCAGGCGATGGCCTTCATCCCGGCTGGAGTGACGGATCTCTTTCCGTTTCAGGATATCCGGTATCGGTCGGACCGCGTGGCTGTGGTGGACGTCGGAGGGGGGAAGGGGGACGCCATTCTCGAGATCCAAACCGCTCTGCCTAGTCTTAAGGGTCGCTGTGTCTTGCAAGACCAACCTGCCGTTCTGGAGTTGGGTAGTGTAGTTCCCGAGGAGGATGTGGAGCTGCAAGCGTACGATTTCTTTTCCGAGATTCAGCCCGTCAAAGGTAGGCTTCCCTTCTTCCACCCCCATCAATGCAAAAGGAAAATCAGAAAAGATACTCACAATAGGGCAGGCGCCGCGGTCTATTTGTATAAATGGATCTTCCACGACTGGCCCGACTCCAAGTGTCGAGATATACTGCGGAACTTGGCACCAGCCATGACGCCGGGGTACTCGCGTCTTCTCATCTCGGATCTGGTGATATCGGACGAGAAGCCGGAGTTGGCCAAGGTGTTGTTTGATGTCAATATGATTAATATTGCGGGTAAGGAACGGAGTCGGAGGGAATGGGAGGCGCTGCTGGGGTCTGCCGGTTTCCGGATTGTGAACGTTTACTCGAGGGGGACTGATGGGAATAGCATCATCGAGGGTGTGTTGAAGGGTAAGTCTTCCTATCATCTATGCTTTCAATTGCTCACTCCAAATAGCAAAAGCAACCGATTTGCCGCGGTGTCGTCTCTAGGTTGGGGTTGGATGGATGGATACAGCGGTGGGAGGCAAATTGTCCATGTTTAGCTCCATATCTTTATGTTTAATGATATTCCTCTACTCCTTCTCAACCTCTATATCACAGACGACCACTACTAGATCCCTCCCGTGCCACCACAGCCTCTCTCATCTCCCGTTTCGGTGGCTCCAGCCCCGTCCACAGCCTGAACTGATCATATCCCTGAGCCAGCAGCACCTCCACCCCCGTAACAGTCTTCCATTCCTGCCCCTTCGCAACCTTTAATAGTGGTGTCTCCCTCGGCTTATACGACATCTCAATACAGAGCCCTTTCCCCGAGAACAGACCGCCAAACATCTTTTCTGTCGTTGTCTCCGCCGGCACCGTCCCAATCACCACCTCGGGGCTCTTTGGCAGTTCATCCAAACTCCCCACCACCACCTGGATCCTGAATAGCCCCGCAAAGTCATCTCGTACCTTCTCGGCCGTAGATAAAGTCCTGTTAAAGAGGTATATCTCCCTTACTCCAGCCTTGTACAGCGCATACAACGCCGCTCTAGACGCCCCACCCGCCCCAATCACCAGCCCAACATTTAACACTTCTGATTGTGCTGATTCCATATACTCGGTGATAAGAGTATACAGCCCCGTCCAATCCGTATTATCCCCCCTGATGATACGCCCTGATTCGGTTTGCACAGGGATCAGCGTGTTAATGGCCCCGATTAACTGCGCTGTTTCGGATTGGGCGTCACAGAACTTGTCGGCGTCGAGCTTGTGTGGCATTGTGACGCTGGCGCCCCCGAATGAGGGCGAGGAGATGAGGTGGGATACTTCATCGATGCGGTTGGATTCGCGGATGGAGTAGGTGTAGGGGAGGTTGTAGTGGGTGAAGCCGGTGGAGTGGATGGTGGGGGAGATGCTGAAGGAGATGCCGCGGCCGAAGATGTAGAATTCTTTCCTTTCCATTTTGGGGTCCATTTTGGGGGGTGGAGGGGATGAGTATAGATCAGAGGAGTGGTGTATGAGAGAGAGTATGAGGGGGCAGTTAGGGCTGGATAAATGATCCACGATCGGGGATGGATTTAGCCTGCGTTTACTGTGTTGTAGTAGTTGCTTGGATGCGGATTGAATATAGCCGATGACCCCCCCCACTACATCAACCCCCTCCCTTCTTTAACTTTGCGACTGAGATCAACGAGATCCTATTCCTAACGTCTCTACAAGATCGAGAAAGTGAAAACAAAGGGACGATGACCGAAAACAAAACCCTCCACCTGGTCGGCGTCGGAGTCAGCCACTCCATCGCCCCTCAGATGCACAACCACATTGCGCAATCTCTCAATCTCCCCTGGACATTCCACGCAACCGAGTGTCCTTCCCTGGAAGACCTGCTCAGTCTTGCCCAGAACCCGAGCACCGCCGGCCTAGTCGTGACAATGCCGTACAAGAACGCCATCATTCCCCATCTCGACGAACAAGACGAGCTTGTACGCACTATCGGCGCCTGCAACAATGTCTACTACAAGCCTGGTTCTCCGTCCCGACTTCTCTGCGGGACTAATACCGACTGGCGCGGTATCCGGGGTTGTTTGCTGGAAAAGGGTGATGGACAGCGCCCCTCGTCTACGAAGCCCGGAAAGAAGGCTTTGATTGTAGGCGCGGGAGGGGCGAGTCGTGCGGCTGTCTACGCCCTGAGTGTGCATCTGCACTGTCCGACTATCTACGTGTTGAACCGGGATGAGCGCGAAGTGGCTGAGTTAATCCGGGATGCAGGGAAATTAGCCACCATCCCGGAGATTATCCACGTTACGACGGTTGAACAGGCGAATGGGCTAGAGAGTCCGTATTACGTTGTTGGGACGGTTCCGGACCTGGAGCCGGTGACGGAGAAGGAAAAGACCGTGGTGGCGATGCTGAGGTCGTTTCTGTCCAGAAACGAGAAGGGGGTGCTGCTGGATATGTGCTTTAAGCCCCGGAGAACGCGGATGATCAAGTTGGCGGAAGGTCTGGGGTGGGAGTGTGTCGAGGGGACGCATGTTATCGGCTATCAGATCGAGGAGCAGTGGCGGCTGTGGGCGAGGGAGGAGACGGTGCAACCGTTGGATCGGAAGGGGGCGTGGGAGGTGCTCATGGCGGCGGCGGAGGAGAGCACGGGCATTAATTTTTAATTCTATCATATCCGTCACATACCGAAAAGATTAATGTCGACATCTTTGATTCTATCCGATCGGCATTGACCTTAGCCGTGATCCCCCCCGCATATCGGATATCCCGAACCAAAGTTGAAGAACGACACCATTTAAAAGGCTCTCACATTCTGCATATGGGATTCTAAATATCACTCAGGAGTAATACTTGATAGAGCAAAATGCCTGACCTCCATTCCCTCCCCACAGGCACCCGCCCTGACCATGCCATCCGCAACAACGGCCCCGACAACCTCCTCCTCGAGCGCCTCAAACTGCGCGAACTCGCCGAAGGCTGGCCCTGCTACCGGCAAGTCCACCTCCCTCACCTCCTACAGATTCACTTTTTTTATTAATTCCTGGACAGAGACGCCTGCGAATGGGAAAACTTCGCCTCCATTTTCCACCCCACTGCACACGTCTACACCACCTGGTCCGGCCGCGTGCACCACCAGGACTTCATCGCGGCCTCCAAAGCAGGCATGGACAAGGGCGCCTTCATCATGCACCGCTGCCACGGCGTGACGACCGACATGACTCCGGATGCCACCCGGGCCGTGACCAAGATGAAAGCGACCATCACGCAGCGCTTCACGATTGACGGGGCGGAGGTCGATGCAGAGGCCGACTGCCGGTTCTGTTTCTTTTTCGAGAAGATCGACGGCCGCTGGGGCGCGCAGTTTGTGCGGCATTGGTATGAGAAGGACAAGCTGATCCCCGTGGTTCCCGGGAGGTTTCCGAAGTTGGATGAGGAGAAGCTGAATGCGTATCCGGAGGGGTATAAGTGTTTGGCGTACTGTCAGGAGGCGACGATGGGGGTGGAGGTGTTACGGGATATGCCGGGGCATCGGCGCCATGCTGGGACGGAGTGTGGCGAGAAACATGATTTGCTGTATCGGCTGGCGAAGCAGTGGTTGGATGGGGAGGATGTAGATATTTAACTTCCATGTTCACTTTTCGTTGATATGTATATGACACGAAGAATAAAGAAACGGATTTAATCCAGGTTTAGCCGTTCCTGTAGTTTCTTCCACGCCGTGATTCCCCTCCTCGCATGCTCCAGGGGCACCTCCGCCCCGTCCTCGCTCATCGTCCTCGAGAACAGCTCCATCGACACCCACCCCTGATACCCCAATCCATCAATCAGCGCTCGGGCAACATCCTCCACCGGCAAATACGCCCCCCTCTCCTCCTCATACATAAACGTCCTCGCATTCCTCGACCAACTCATTCTCGCCGGCTGCCCATCCACATGAAACGGATGCCCCTCAACCAACGGCCGCTCCATCCTCTCCGCATCCACAACCTGGATATAAAACACCTTGTTCACATCCACCTCCTTCACAATACACGCAATCGTCTTCTTTAAGTCTGCATCCGCATCCGGCGTCTTCCCGCTCTCCGCCGCCGGATCCGCCCACACCCGTCCCGCAATATTAAACGTATCCAAACAAACACCGAAATTAGCCCGATCAACGCGCTTCACAACCTCCCATGCTTTCTCAACCGTGTCGACATGCGTACTCCAGCAGAGATTCTCGTATGCGAAGCTCACAACGGGATTCTCTGCGGCGCCCAGATCAGCTACCTTCTGTAGATCAGACACAACCACATCCAGATCATCCGTGAGCTGATCGGCCGGGAGAAAGTTAGCTGGGATTTGGATAATAGTTGTGCCTAGTCGATGCGCGAGTTGCAGCCATAGTTTCATTTTCTCGATTAGTTTCTCGTGTTGGGATCGATCTTTGAGGCCCTCGTAGAAGAGGAAGGGCTGGAGGCCGATGATGGTGAGGTTGTGAGTCTCGCACATCTTGCGGATGTCGTCTGCGGCTTGCAGGATGGATGAGGATGTAGGAGTTGAAGAATTGGTGTTTTGGCGAGCGAGGTATTCGAGGTCCTCGTAGAAGATTTCGATGCCATTGAAGCCGGCGGACGAGGCCTGGGCGATTTTGTTGGGGAGGTCGTGTACCCAGGCGCGGCCGAGGGAGGCGCTCATGATGGCAGGTTTATACGCCATGGTGTACTATAATATTCTTGCAGCGAATAGAGAAAAATATGATGGATGAGGAATTAGGGAATTGGGAAATGGGACATGTTTGTTCGATTATCTGTAATGCGAAAGCTGGGGAATATTGGGGAATATATCTGGGGTCAGATGTGCGTGAGCGGATAAAAGTTCAAGGTCCTCCCCGCTTCGGGGTTATTCTTTGCCGGTGGAGTACTTCAGAAATTGCAGGGAGATTATCATTACTTTAAAAATTCATAATTTATGCTCTATACTAGCGTGCCTGCCAGTTCATCTGGTATGGCTATCTCGAGATCTTGGTATTCGCCAGGCTGTGTTGATTGAGGTCCAGATCAGAGCTTAAACCACCAACCAATGAGAGACGTTGAATGGCCTGAATGTCAAAAGAATCGCGAAAATCCACTTTCAAAAGGAGACCAAGAGGGGCGTGTATTGTGAGACGCGTTGAAATGATGTGAGTAAATGGTTTGGAGATAGTTGGGATACAACCTGCAAGAGTGCTTCGAGAAGGGCTCTGAATGGCTTCGGGATCCAACCATAAAACACCAGCCAATCAGAGAGGCCAAAGGCCCTGGATGTCCAGGAATCGCGAAAATCCACACTGACCACAGAGGCCAATGGCGATGTCTTGCTGAGACGTGTTGACGTGGCGACGGTGAATGTGTTACTCCAGAAATATACTCAGAAGGATTCCAGAACACCACAAGAACACAATACCTTACATTATTGAGGCATAAATTTTAAGTATGAGCATACCCAAGTCTCGCAGACTGCTCCTGAATCACCCGTCGCATGACATGGACTGGCGCTGGCCGTTTCGTAAACAATTCATACTGCGCAATGCCCTGTTCCACCAGCAGCGTTAAACCATCCACCATCACCCATCCCTTCAGTCCCAATTGGACAATCTGCTCCGTTAGAGGGGTCCGAGAAGGCCCGTACGCAACTTCTACAAACACTCCTCCGGTTTTACTTTGCAACCACTGCTCTGAAATCCGTACATCAACCGGCGATGCGCTCCCAATTTGCTGACCGGGAAGACAAGACACGACAACCGTGGGTGGGCGAAGATGCACAGGCCATGGATCCTTGCATGAATCAAGAACGTGAAGATCAAAGCTAATGCCAAATTCAGAATGAGCCCATTGTTGGTAGTAATCAGCCAAATACTGGGCGTTTTCTGCTGTCCGGTTGTAGATGCAAATATTTCGGATCCCGAGGTCGTAACATGCATAGATGGCGGCGTGGGCCATGCCTCCTGCTCCGATAATCAGGGCCGTTGTTCCGTCTCGAATCGCATTAGCGGGTGAAAGGTGTTTGTGGATGCAGCTTTTGATCCCGATGTAATCCGTGTTGTAGCCTTTTCGGGTGATGACTGCGCTTCCGTCTGCTTGCGTATGTTGCTCGAGGACTATAGTATTAACTGCATTGATATTCTTTGCGTCGGGGCTGATTTCGTCGAGAAATGGGAGAATGCTGGTCTTATATGGTAGTGAGACGGCGACACCGCCGTGGCATTCGTCCGTGAGAAGTTGGTGGATCTGAGAGAGGGATTCGGCGTGGAAGATGTCGTATTTGTGTGGAAGCCCGCAGGTGGTATATGCTGCGTTGTGCATGGCTGGGGACAAGCTGTGGGCCAATGTCCGACCAAATATCGTGAATGTCTTTGGAGGGGTGAGGAATAAAGAGGCAAGGGCCTTCTGTGCTTCTTGCACTGTGATCCCGCTGGATTTCAGGCCAGGAAGTGTCACGGGGGACAATGTCGGGTTCAAGCAAACGGATGCTCGCCCAAAGGGACCGCTATTATATGCAATGACCGGTAAGGTGGTGCTGCGTATTAACTTTTGTTGAAAGGCAACGCTCGCCAGGTTGTCGTCAACCGACTTCGATTCCCCAGTTATGCGAAGAGAGTCAAAGCCCGGACTCTGGACCTGCTCAAGGAGTGTAGAAGCTTTGGGAGACATATCCCGATATCCCAACGGTGCTGGCTGGTGGTGCGTAGCGATGATCTTGGTGTGGCCCTTACTGGCGTTCAGCCGGCGTATAAATTCAGCACCAGAGGCAAGTGAGCAAGTGAGGGCATCGGGAGCCAATCGAAGAAGCTTTTCCAGCACTTCTTGATAGATCGATATGTCCGTTTGTGAGTAAGCATTTACATCTAAAATGATGGGAACTCGAGAATATTCTCTGAGGGTTGTCATATGTCGTGCCATCCGGTCCATTGGGCTGTTCACATCATGAGCGTCTAGATCGATGATCACAGCGATTGCATCGGCTCCAGCTTCTAAGACTTCAAAGTCTTCACAGGCATCCAGTAATGGTAGTGATACCTGCAAGGATAGTGTGTGCAACGACGAGAACGCCTCCGCTGAGTAGAGCAGATGATGCCCAATCCCCAAGACGTGATGAAGAAACCGCATAAAGACACGTTCAGCCTCTTTGAGCCTAAGACTCGAAGGGACGGAACCACCAGACTGAGTCTCTCCATAGGTTCGATTGAAGAAGTCGAAATTGGAACAGGCTTCAAAAAAGGCATTTCCCGCTTGATAGAAACGTTCAAACTTTTCTCGACTGACCGTGACAAACTGCCTCAGGTCTGCTTCGTCTCTTCGCACGTACAGAACGGGATGGGAATGTGCAAACTCGGTCAAGAGAACCTGCTGCCGTTGATTGGCGACTCCCCCCAGACCAACAATCACACATCCTTTGGCGCATTTACTGAGAAGATCCCGCGATAGCTCTTCTTCGACTTTGCGATACTGCGCGAAACCATGCGCCGCGATGTACTCCTGCGGTGAGGAATGGACCTCTTCCCGGAAGAACGCGTCAAAGTCAACGAAGCGTCGTCGCAAAGCGACCGAGGCGATGATACCCAGGGTCTTCTTTCCGGCTCCAGCAAAGCCTATTAAAAGTATCGTGTCATCCGGGCTGTATCGTCGATGGTACCCAACACCCTGCAGTTGGACATCTAGGGGCATCTTTGTCGCACACGCATCGCCCATGTCATTGAATAAATTATCCAACTTCCGAAGGCTCAATATAACGGTAAGATTGATGTTTTACTCCATTCTCGCCGTCCGATCCCACGAAAACCACTGAGGGAGGACGTCGGCTAAGTTCTCTGCCTATCACATGACCCCATCGCCACTCTGGATAACTTCACGTTACATTCCTCACTCCCATTCTCGGCGCACAGTATGAGACAAAACATGTCAAGCTCACGGCCCTCCAAGCGGCAGCGAATATGTCGGGCTTGTGATCAATGCCGCCGGCGAAAATCGAAATGCGATGGTCGCCAACCGGAGTGTCTGCTCTGCCGCTCCGCCGGGCGAACCTGCACATATGTAAACGGCGGAGGGCGGCGGGGACTGCCATCTGGCTATGTGAGGAGCCTTGAAACGGCTCTGGGGCTTATTTTCCAGCATGTGCCTAGTAGTGAGGGTACGTTGCTGGGTGTTTTGCGGGAATTGAAAAATCGGGGCGGTGTTTCTGCGAATCGGGCGGCGGATGTCTGGCAGAAGTCGAAAGCGGCGCGGGGGTTGTCGGAATTGTTGAAAGGTGGTTCTAGGGAGCATGCTGGTGATGAGGGTATGGAGGAGGAGCAGGAGTGGGATTATGAAATGCCTGACGTGTCGACGTTGTTGGAAGGTGCTCCTGAAGCCTTGGATTCTGCGCCGAGGGAGGCAACACTTTCTCTTCCCTCTCCGGCTCCTCCTTCTCTGCCACCACCGCAGATTGCACCGCCTGAACCAATTAAGGAGGTCATCGATTTGCAAATTCCCGAAAATACGGCTGATTTACTGGATTCTTATTTTCATCTCACCCACTGCTGGTTTCCGATAGTTGAGCGCCGGGAGTTGCTTCGGGCGATGCATACCACTCCTGGCCAATCCACTAAAGATGCAGGGAGCCATCTGGTTCTGTGGGCATCTATTGCCTACGTATCTGGCATGAATCAGGGGCCAAGTAGTTTGGAAACGCCAGACGCGATCCAAATCCAGATCGCAATTCAACAGCGGGTGATCGCAAGTTGGGGCACCCTACAACTCAGCCACATTCAAGCCCTCACAATTCTGGTCCTACTACACCTTGGACTGGGAAATATCCAGCAGGCCTGGGTACTTCTCGGGCTGACGACTAGAATGCTAGAAATGCTTCCCATGTCAGCACGAACATCCCGTTACAGGAATACCTTCCATGGGTGTGTTCTCTTGGACAACATTACATCCGCTCTCTTGAGCAAAGCCCCCTGTCTATCCAAGGAAGAACAATCACAGCATGGGCCGGTCGATACAGACGACGTGGAGGAGTGGGATATTTGGTCTATAGCACGACTTGGGTCACATATCAACCGACGCACCGCGCCGAATGGACCACTACGGGCTTTGAGCACGTTCAACCTGATTCAACAGCACATGCAACTCCTTTCTCGAATACTCTACTCCCCAATTGATACCACTCGACCGCACGAGCTCTTGGTTGAGATGCAGGAGAAGCAGGCCTTACTCCTCGCACATCACCCTTATCCCAGCACAAACTCGATCAGCCCTACGTTTCTTACAATGCACTTAACAGCGGCCTTCACCATTCTCTCACTCATTTACCGATTCAACCTCTTTACCTCGACCAGCACGCAAAGTGCAATTAGTACCTCACATCGTACGCTTGACCTGCTAGATAATTACTATGAGTTGACTCAAACAATAACACCATCTCCTTTACTTCGTTGCTACGCTTTACAATGTCGACAGTGCCTCGATAGCATGGCCCCTAGCGTAATTGCTCCTAAGTTGGACCAATTGAGGGTCCGACTTTCTGCTTATCTGCAAAAGTTTGGAATCAACGACGGCACGACAGCTATCTTCAACACTACACAAAGCCAGAGTCAGCCACGGAACACGAATATTCAAGACATATCGACTCCTTGCAGCCTCGATCCTCCAGCGCCCCAGGTGGTCGAACCGGCCACGGAGACGGAAAGGTTCGATACCTTGTTCGAGGAAATGGTGACCCTAATGCCCAATACCAGGTTTGCCAATTACCACCCCGTCCCTTGGTTTGTTCTTTGACTAATAGTTTACAGTGTTGAATCGGAATTCGCATATAATCTGGGATTCCATGGTGGAGATTTAGACACCGATTTCGTCGTTCATCTCCAACAACCGCCGCAGGGTTGAAGCTGCCTTTGGAATCTCTGGCCGAAATTATGATTATAATGTATATAATGGTAGAAATAATAATATTACCCACCGGTGATTGTCCAAGCGAGAGTCTAGTCTGGGGAACACCTCGCTCATTCGGAATTTCTACCGCTCACCAAATATCGGCTAAGTTCAAAGCCGACATAAACACAGAAATATAGAAGCAACCACAGGCGGTGTCAAACACCAATAAAACACACAACACCACCCCATTCCTATCAAACTCTTTTAAAACTGGCCACTCGAAAATATTGACGAGAAAATGCCCTCCATCCTCCTCATCAACGGCCCAGATCTCAACCTCCTGGGCACCCGAGAACCACATCATCAACCCGGGCGCATTAACCCATACAAGCGATGCGCTGCGGGATGCACTCACGGGCGTATCGATTCCGTTTCTGGAGGTCCATATTACGAATGTGCATGCGAGAGAGCCGCTTCGGCATCATAGTTATCTCTCGCATAAGGCGGCGGGGTGTATCATTGGATTAGGGGGTTTTGGGTATGAGGTTGCTATTGACCATGCGGTGAGGAATATGATGACTATTTAAATAGCTTGGGTTCTTTGAAGAACAATGGTGGGTCTGAGGATTACCTATACTCTCGAGGCTTCAGGATCGCCGAATACGCCCACCAAATACGCCTTTTGCCGATCAGAACAAGATTAGATGGTATTCCCAACAAATGATTTCAAATAGGTTTATATCAGAAGTAAATTACAACACTTGTTCTTCTTGGCCCAGTAATTAATTATGGTGAGGATTTGATCTTTGTGGTATCAGCGCACAACGCCATAGGACTCCAGCATTATTCAAAGCGGCCTTCAGAAAGTAATTGCCCCAGCTCCTCGTCAGTGAGAAAGTCCCCGATAAATTGGTCGCCGTTAGTAGTACGCCTTCGCTTATGGGATGCCCTTGAGGACGAGGGCTCTCCTGTCTGCTCGCCAACATCGCGACTACGGCCATGCCGACCGTCAACAGAAACCCGCTCCCGGGCTCTCTTCGATGGCCCAGGAGTCGGTGGGATTCTTTTATCTCTCCCTGGCTCTTGCGCAAGCCATTCGCCCACATTGTGATTCCCGTCCCTGCCACGCGCTGAGTTGGACGGTCCCGGCTCGCCATCCGGTATGAGATTTTCTGCACGCCTCTGGGGCGCCAATGTTCCTGATCCTGCAGCGCGCTTTGGGGCCATTATCGAAGTTACCTGTTGGCCATTGGATCGAAGCGTATTTCCAAAGTCCATGATATTCCCGAAAACGGGGTTGTCGTACGGAAATATATGGCGCTCACCATCGCCCTTTTTAGGTTTCCACAGTGCCTCAGCATCCGGGCCGTCTTCCGTTTCGCTGCTAGACGGGTCACAGAAGTCTGTAAGATTTTTCAGATGGTCTAGCAGGCCTTTGAGAGTTTGACGCCGGCTTTTGTCACGGCTTCTCACGTCCGTTCTGTTCCAGCGGCGTCCCCATCCAGATCCAGGTTTCGGATCCAGCCTTCGGGTTTGCAACATTGATGTGCCTACGGAGTCTGGATTTAGGCTCAAATGCGCCAGACCCTCCAATTCCGACCGATCAATGACAAAAAGACAGAATTCTATATATCCTGATACACTGCTGGGGTTTTTGGAAGTGACAGCAATGGCCTTCTGTCTCATTATATCGTCACAAGGTGTCGTGGGCCACCTGGTAGGAATTGTTTCCTTCTCCAGGCTCTGTTCTTCGACGCGAGTAGACGATCGAATAATTGACAGCGAAGGCTCCTTTCTTCCGATTTTGTGGGTGTTGTAAATTGTCGAGATAAAGTCGTGGGCAGTTGGCTGTGAATCGGGAACGAATGCAGGATCGAACCGGTAAAGGGTCCCCGCATCTACTTCCTCTATTGAAAGAGCTGGCACTACCGACGACCCCGAATACTCCGGACCTTTCTTCCTCTTTGTTTCGGGGGGAACGATTTTCGTGGTGAGGCATGCCCGTGAAACCGCTGCCAGCAAGTTTTCTTGGACACAAATTTGTCGATAATCCTGGAAGAATCCCACAAATGCTTCGGCACCGAAGAAAGGAAATTGAGAGGGACTCCAATCGTCATCCGCCTTCTGGTTTGCATAGGACAGGAGCGTGTCAATGGCATCTGCTGAGACTGCCAAACAGCTCATGTGTCGCGTCTGCTCCCACGATGGCGATATATAAGCTGTTAAGTTGACACAAACCAAGAAGGGTTTTGCTGGACTGAACAAGCTTGGGTTCTCTCTATCGACCCCCGTCCACATGAGTTCAAGTCGATCGATTCCCTCCGCCGTGACGCGCCAGCCATCGGTAAGGCATTGGAGAATACTTCGAGCGGCGGATTGCGCTTTTTTGGTTGTGCTCATTGACTGGAAGAGTTCGGATATGTTTTCTTCTGTGATGTAGAGCGATATGAAACGCGACCGTAGGTATCTCGCATCCCGAATCGCACCATACGGTGAATCGAAGTAGCGAAAAATATCTTCCACGATGGGCTGAGCTTCGCCTTCGCGCTCCTTACCTTTCCCATGGGTGTTGAGTTCTGTGTCGGGGGCCCAGAACATACTTTGAGTAGAAGCGTCGTTTTTGGATAGTATGTCAGTGTCATTGGCTAAGCTGTGTGCATCGATCGGTCTCAGAGATCGCAGATGGGAAATAATAGTCTCTCGATATACGTCACGGGCCCAATCGAAGATATAGTCCACTATAAGCAGGAGTTGGAGGGCGCCTTCCTTCGATACGATGCGACCATCCCAGAGATCCACAACATGCTTCGTCTTGTTAGCCTACCCCCCTAGTTGTGAAGATACAGGGCATACCAACATAACTCTGCACTCCCCTCCCATGTTTAATAAAAGCGGCAGAGACCCGCCACTGCTCTCCTTTACAGGAAAAGAACCACACAAGGGGATTCAGTTGGGATTCGCAACTCTCGCCTGCAGCATCACCCAAGCCTCGTTGAAGGTTGAGCAAAGTACGGATAGTAAAGGCCGTCTGAACCTCAATGTCAGAAAAGCTGTCTCTTCCCTTCTCAGACTTTGCCTCAAGGGCTAGGAAAGGGAATATGACTGGCTTTCCATCGATACCAAAGGGACTCGACTTGACACTTTGCCCGATCGCCTTGCCATCGGGAGAGGGTCGCTTATCCTCTAGCCGGGCTAAAAGTCGCTCGAATCTCCTCGTCCTCCGGAGCCCGTATATACGGTCGGGGATTTCTTTCTTGGGAAGGTCAGTGTTAGCGTCTTCATCGTGGACGATGGCTTCCTCGACACGAGTGGCGAATAAAAAGCCTTCTTCCTGCTCGTGGCTGCAGTGTGTCAACTCAGAAGCGTATACGAAAGGGAAAAGAAAAAGGAGAAATAAGGCATACGGATCGTCACTTCTCTGCATTGTGTTGCAAGAGCACGGCGCCCGTCGTTTCCTGCGCTCCTTCAGGGACTCCGCAAACTGGCTGCTGTTATCCAACGAAGCTTCCAGCTCCGACCTCCAGAGTCTTGCCCGGCACATTCGACTGTTACAGTCAGTACACGATCCCTTTTTGTATGGGTCATGCTTTCTTGCCATTGCTTACCAGGCTATCTCGATTGTAAAACGGACAAGTATTTCAGACTCGAGCAAATGCCTCCACCCGGCTTCATTCATCCTTTCTTCCCGACACAGGGTTGCTAGGCCCTTGATCCGCTCTGCACGGCGTTTGGTTTGCTCCCTCCATGGATGAATGTCGGAGTCAGCTCGGATACTCTCCTGATATTTCTTGAACTCCATTCGTCCGAGCCGTCGCAAGTCATTAAAGGTTTTTCTGTGGTCCGCTGGCCATGCATCTTGCTCGACAGGGCCGTCAAAATTGATGTTGTATTTTTTGATCAGTGCGCGATACTGTTCCTTTTGATCAAGTGCCATTGTTATGCTCGTGGGATAATTCTGGAGTTCTTCTCCGGGGGGTTGGCCAAACCCGTTTTTTATGAGGCTATAAGCGCCAGCCTGATTTTGGTCGTCTTCCGTTGGCAGCTGTCAACGAACTCGGCGCTTCGTAGTTTCAAGCATCGGGAGCCAATGAATACTTATTTTTTTGGATGTCTTGTAACATTATGTACGTCAGGCTACTTTTCTTGGGAGCGTCCCTTGATACGGACCATAATCCTTTACCTCAAGCGATCGAGAGCTAACAATAGCCTTCTATTTTTGGGGGGCGTTCTTTTTCTCCGTCCAATAATTATCCTGCTAGCCTTGGAGGGATCAAGAGTGATTGGTTGTAAGCCAGCGATATTCATGAGAATCCCGCTGGTTCAAAGCCAACATAAGTTGTTCGCGGTCCGAGTCTTCACTGGCCATCTCCAAGCCGGTTTCAATAGATATTATGATTGTACCTGATTCCGAGATCATGGATATTATTGAAAATCTATCTATCTCGAACGAGAGGAGTACGCCCCTTCCACTGAAGGAAACGCTTGGCGGATCGCATATAAGAATAAGAACAGTACAAAAGTCCATCCTCCAAACATGCCGCAACCAACGAAAATGGCCAACCCCACGCCATCAGCAATCATGGATTTGGTAGCCGGCGGGTGCTCGTTGTATCCACTCTATGCATAATGGGAGAAAAGCCACAATCGGGATGACGGCAACTGTCTCCAGACGGACAACGATGTCCAGCGATACATGTGGCATCTCTACAAGACAGTCCAGTCTTACAAGCGACTTCTCTCGCTATATACCGCAAATCCTCTATTTCCTGAGAACTGAGTGGTGGACCGTGCTTGTATCTGCAGGGGTGGTACACACATGACCCCGAGATATGAAAGCCGTGACAAAATTTCTGGCTTTTCATATCGTTGACCTTTCCCTTTGAAGAATGCGTCAAACGAGAATCAACCCGCTGGTCCCTATTATTTATAATCACGCTATACTTTCGTTTATCTAGAGCCTGGTGCGGGTTGCCTCTGGCTGGTGTCGAAGGGTTGCTTGTGGCCGGTGTCGGTAGCGGTAGCGGTGGTGGTGGAAGGGCTGGGGTCGTCAGCTTGTCCGACATGAACACCTCATCAAAGGAGGTGATCTCAAATCCTTCTGCCCGTTCTCTCATTTCGTTCGAAAAAGGAGGCCCTTCCACGAGGGAGATGTGTTTAGTTCCCCGGGCCGGACCTAGAAAGCGAGCGTACCTGTTGTCTGGCGGCGCACAGAATATGATATGGCGGCAGTGGACGTTAAGGATATCCTGTTGGACGAGGGCTAAATGGATGGGGATGTATTAGATGGATGCCCTCTATTCTCGCATGTCGTGTACTGACCTCGTAACTTGATAGCCGGGCATTCCCCTCCAGGGCCAACATCCACGAAATCACACAAGTTACTATCTTCGTTACTGAAATTTTGCAGGAAAGAAGCCAAATCTTGCCGCTCTGAAAGGGTGCCGGCATCTCGATAAGCCTTTGTCAGATCGTCCACGTTTGCGTACACGCGAATGTTATAACGGGTAGTCAGGGCTGTCTGAGGGTCAACTTTCGCCATATGGTGTTTGGCAGCATTGATCAAGCGCTGCGCTGCGTCCTGGCCGCCAGACAACCCCTTCGCAATAACATCCTGACGGAACTGGGCACGGTTAGAAGGACTTAAGGACAAGCACCCGGAAACGTAGCAACTTACATGCATAGAATAACCATCAACCAACACGGAAACAAAATTTAATTTATCCTTCACAATGGCGTCAATGGCTAGGCAGTACGTATTGGCAAAGGGACAAACTTACCTTAGCATGGCGCATCTTGTCAAGCTCAATTTCGTATCGCGCGCTATCCGCTTGAAATGTGGTAGCGAGCTTCTCGTTCTTAACAACATCCTCGTTTGCTTTTTGCAGCATCTTTTCATAGTCACCCAGTTTTTCACGCATTTGGTCGAACTGATCCTGACCAAGGCGCATCCTCTCAATCTGACTTTTGTGTCCCCAGATATCGTCCAGGAGTGCGTCAGCGACCTGGTTGTTGCTATCGCGTTCATCCTCTGCTTTTTGCAGCCTCTTTTCAAGGTCACGCATTTGGTTCGGCTGGTCCATTAGGAGATAGCGGGGATGCTGTTCATGGATATGGGCAAGCAGCTCCTGTACGAGCGGGTGGCGAGTTAGCGAGGTGGTATCGTTATAGGGATAGCCAACGAACCGTGATGATTTTGTCCTTGCTGTCCTCGGTGGCACATAGCTCCTCATGGCGTTTCTTTATTGCTGCAGCGTCAAACTCTGTGGTATCCATATCAACAACTATCGTAAGATCGAGACCAGATGAGTAGCGTATGGCTATTGTGTTAAAAATGGATTGAAATGAATGGATTGAAAGAGAACGACAGAAGGTGGGAGATACCTGGAATAACGAGTGAGAGTGATGTTTTTTGGGAAGTCCAACGAGACGACGCATCGAGCTGTGGATGGGGGTAAAATGCTCTTTCCCCCGTTGCGTTCGTTCCTAGCTTGATAGTATGCTCACCACGCTGGAGCATGCATTGTGATGCCGTCATCTCATAATCACCTCTAGAAGGTGCAGTCTTTGGCGCGGAGCGGGTCACTGATAGCATTGCTGGTCTAGAAAGGGTCAAGCAATAGAGGCAAGTAGTACGTTGTTAGGGACCAGTGAGCCCACAAATAATACTAACTAACCACGACTCTTCATGAAAAGCCGCATAGAGAACAGAAGGGATAATGTCAGCCGATATCCATCAAGTACCGAAACGTACCAAGAGTGCGTAAGGAGACCCGAGAGATCTCACCAGGGGAAGCCGACTTCTACGATTATCCTGAAGCTGAATGGCCATAGCCTTTCCCACTTTAACCAGACCCTTCTGATTCGGAAAAAACGTGGGACTTTACTCCATCTCGATTAAGTCTGCATCGCATTGGTTCTGGATCCAACGCACGGAAGACACACAGGTTGTAACTACCAGCATTCTTATATCTCTATTCGGTATAAACCTATTGCACCTACGTAAGTTTTATTATCCAACGATGAGCGATTGTCGAGATATCGATTTTTTAGGGCTCAAAGATGTGGATTTACCGCAACGAAACTGATCTTTGTGATGGCTTAACCTTCACCCCATTACAAGGTAGTAAGCACCTTCCTTTTTCTACCAACTGACTTCGTCACAGTGACGGATATCCAGGAGGGACTAGTAGCGCCTACTTTCAGTCGCAGCCCTTCTCCCGATCCGCTGGACTGGATTTGCCATTGTGGTGGCCGTCATTGCCACCCATTCCCTTTTGCTGGGGATCATCACCCTGCTATTTTCTCGATACACCAGTATTTCCCTCATCGGAAATGTACTGGCCGGTTGTTTCCCAGGTTTTCCCGAAGGGCACAATTCCCATCCCGGAGCAGGCAGACAGGATGACTGACGAAGAGGTTAAAGGTTGGGAGAAAAATAAATCACCTCCCCACCTAGTTATGAGCCGGGGACAAGAGGAAGGATTTTCCAGCACCTGAAATTTATATCTTAGAGGTGTTTAGCCGGGAAGAGTGGCACTTGGACCTTACCCTGGCCCCCCTTTACATGTCAGCCACATCTAAAATGGACGGGGAAAGATGGCGTCTGTCGACCCATCATATTTAGCCGAAAGTAACAAGGTCAGCGTAGGGATGGGCCGTATCTACTCACCATGCCGAAGATCCCCCCGCTTACTTTAAAAATGGTGAAGGCCTGGGGAACTTTGGTGGCTTGTGATTAGTTGCAAATCCCCGTCTATTCCGTCAATCAAGCAGGGATCGGCAATTGTCCCTGATCTTCGGTTAAATCGTGCGGGGATTTCCTTTCTCAAACAGTTGAAATGCAAAAGAAAAGCCAAAGATGAAGGCAAAGAAATTGTCCCATTCTGTTCACCTATCATGCATTCAAGTTGTCCCCCATTGTTGAACCCGAAGAGCCGAAAGTAGGGCTGAGACAACAGGTTTGCGCTCAATGTATACCCGAAATCTCAAAGGGATCAAATTTCCCAGTTGATCCCTTCATTTTACCCCTCACGACAACCCTGATCCACTTTCTCCAGCTTCATGGGGTTCGTGTCCGACGGATTGGTGGATTAATTTGTTTTATCCAGAATAGCCAAATTCAAAGGAATCTCGGCAACTGATCCCACTCTCCCTTCATGATGGCTTCAGTTCATGCCACAATTAACAATTCCGCGTGCGATCGTATATATATGCGGGGGTCCGAGGAAAGTGGAATGAGTGCAGCAACCATCCACGATGCGGATCCAGCAACGCGCCGTGTACGGCATCCTCCAATTCCTCGCCCAGTCATGGCTACTGGGCACCGAGATTACCGTGGAAGCCTCCCCGGTAGATAACCAAAATGGCGAACATTCCTCGAACGATCGTATCCGACTCCACGATGGCTGGCGATTCCAGCGCTTCGAAACAATCCCCGATCAAGTGGTGTATGATCGACGCGGAGACGCGAACGGCACCGATTTACACGTCCTCAAGCCTTGGATTCTCCCAACTGCCAACGATTTCATCGCGGACCCTACTCAGCGTCACGAAGCCCCCTCGGAACAGCCCCAGGTTGACATTGAGTATGTTAAAGCCTCCTTCGATGATAGTGAATGGGCGGACGTGACAGTGCCCCACGATTGGGCGATTGCGCTGGACTTTCTGGAGAATGACGATATTATCCCTCTCTCTATGGGACAGCTCCCTGTGTACGGAGTCGGGTGGTACCGTCGGACACTGGAAATTAGCTTAGAGGATCTAGATAAGATGGTCTTCCTGGATATCGATGGTGCAATGTCGTATCCCATGGTATGGGTGAATGAGCAGTTAGTGGGCGGGTGGCCGTTCGGGTATGCTTCGTTCCGGCTCGATATCACCTCGTATCTTAAGGAAGGGGAGAACACGTTGGCTGTGCGGGTTGATAATCCTAGCGGATCGTTCTCGCGGTGGTATCCGGGTGCTGGCATATACCGCAATGTCTGGCTTACGAAGGTCAATCCCACACATATTGGGCACTGGGGGACGTTTATCACGTCTCGGGATGTATCTGCACACGAAGCGACACTGGATCTGGTGGTCAATCTAGAGAACCAGGGTAACCAGGCTCAAAACGTCACGATTATTACCCAGGTGTATGAGGTTGATGCACGAACCAATCGGCCTGGACGACGGGTGGCTGAATTTCCACGCTCCCATACAGCCCTCCCAGCGAATAACCAAAAGGAAGAAGTTACGGGCTCGGTAAAGATCCGGAATCCTCGTCTCTGGGGTCCGCCTCCAACGCAGTCTCCCCATATCTACGTTGCGGTGACGCAGCTTCGGAACGGGGATTCATTGCTCGATACGTACGAGACACGCTTCGGGATCCGATCTCTCACATTCGACCCCAACCGTGGAATTCTAGTCAACGGTGAACACCTCCGGATCCAAGGCGTGAACCAGCACCACGATCTAGGCGCCCTCGGGGCCGCATATAACGAACGAGCAGCGGAGAGACAGCTGGAACTGCTCCAAGAACTAGGCGTCAATGCCATCCGGATGGCACATAACCCCCCAGCGCCCGAACTATTGGACCTAACGGACCGAATGGGATTCTTAGTCTTCGACGAAAGTCTTGATTGCTGGGCAGAAGCAAAGACAGACTACGATTACCACCTCCTCTACCCGGACTGGCACGAAGCAGATATCCGGGCATTCATCCGACGGGATCGAAACCACCCGTCCGTCTTTCTGTGGAGTTATGGAAATGAGGTCCCTGAACAAAACGACGATGACGAGAAAGCAGCGCAGATGTCTCTGGCTCTAGCACAGATCGTTCACGAAGAAGATCCAACCCGTCTCAGGACCTTTTCACTGAACACAGCCTACCCGAATTCGTCCCTCGCCGCCACCGCGGACGTGATCAGTCTCAATTACCAAGGCGAAGGCATCCGTTACGGGCCGGCATACGCATATCTAACAGAAGGAAACCATCGACCTCCCATGTACGATTACTTCCACGAAGCGCTACCCGACAAGGTAATCATGGGCAGTGAAGTAGCCTGGTCACTCAGCCATCGCGGAAGTTTCGTCTTCCCCGTGACGCCCTACAACAGCGCCCCCGTCAACGAGACATCCGGCGGCGATCCAAGCACCTGGGCCATCAGCGCTTACGAACTGTATTCCTCTCAAGCGGGCTCCTCTGCCGACCGGGTATTCTGGACGCAGGACCAAGAGGGTCATGAATTTGTAGCTGGTGGATTCGTCTGGTCTGGCTGGGATTACATTGGCGAGCCGTACTGGTGCGAAACGTGTCGTAGTGCAGACGCGGGTATTATAGATCTTGCTGGATTCAAGAAGGAGCGGTTCTGGCTGTACCAGGCGCGTTGGAGACCTGATTACCCGATGGCTCATATCATCC
This sequence comes from Aspergillus biplanus, assembly GCA_027569045.1. Classification (NCBI taxonomy): domain Eukaryota; kingdom Fungi; phylum Ascomycota; class Eurotiomycetes; order Eurotiales; family Aspergillaceae; genus Aspergillus; species Aspergillus biplanus. Next base: position 136,954 of record JAPDEJ010000009.1, on the reverse strand, counting down.
CACATTGGAATTGGAAGGGGGAGCGGGAGGGCAAGGTGACTCCGGTTCATGTGTTTAGTTCGGGAGATGAGGCGGAACTCTTTATTAATGGTGTTTCACAAGGGAGATTGCAGAAGGGATTCCAGGAGTACCGCTTCCGATGGGATAACGTCACCTACGTGCCTGGTGAGGTCAAAGTGGTGACATATAAGAATGGCAAGAAATGGGCAACGGACCGCGTTCGGACCACGGGTGAGGCGAAAGCAGTGCGGGTAGTCGCGGACCGGTCACGGATCGCATCCGATGGCGAGGATCTGTCTTTTCTTACGGCGGAGATCGTGGATAAGAATGGACTGGTCGTGCCAGAGGCGGACAATACGGTCCGGTTTTCGGTTTCGGGTGCTGGCAGGCTTGTCGCTACTGATAATGGGTATCCGGCGGATTTCACGGCGTTTACATCGGACAAGCGAAAGGTCTTCAAGGGCCTTTGCTTGGGGATTGTCTCTGGTCAAGCTGGGCGTTCTGGTACTATTACGGTCACAGTAGAGAGTGAAGGTCTTGCCCCAGCGGAGATTGAGTTGGTGGCACATTGAGGATGGCACTCTGGATCATAGAAGGCATTCCAATCGAGTTACTGGACTTGGTCTCTCTCTTCATTATAGTGAATAGGTTATAAATAAGATAACTATGTGCTGCCACTGCGTGGACTTGCAAGAATACTCTACTTACTCAAAGAAGTTCTAGCAGTTCTGGGCTCTACATTTTGCTTGCTATAGTGGTTTGCTTATACCAGCGTTCCCCGCCCCCTGCCGTCCTTGTCGGGTACCCACTTTCAAATGAGAGTGATCACCGGAACCATCCTTTTTACCACCTCCGTCGATCTCCCGCTTCAGTGGCTGACGGTTATCGTTCTGTGGAAGACGGATATAAATAGTCTTTCCCCTCCAAGGCACTCGGACCACATTCCCAAATCGTACTGCCCATTCGGCGTTATATTGGGCAGGCTTAGAGCGTTTTCGCTGCCTTATTACCGCAGACGATGGTCGTGGTGCAGGGCCTTTATCTTGCTGCTTTGAAGGTTGGTTAAAATCAAACGATAGCTTACCGACAGAAAACATGTTGAAAGCAGATGTTGCTGCAGGAGGGTTCAACAGCCGTGAACGAGCATCAGTTATCCAGCCGGAGATTTGTGGCCGCAGCACATGCAAAGCCCACGTCAACATGTTGTTTACGATGCGGCGAGTCGCCAGGACGCCCCATTTCGAGGCCAGTGTGCCCATCCAGATGCACTCGATGGCCTATACGTAAATAAAGCGCAGCATCCCATCCCGTCAGCGACCGAACAAAGCAATAGATAGACTTGTGCACGAACAGAGAAAGCACGTAACATACATATCGGTCCTTCCCGGGTTGCTTGTAGCAAAGACAAACGCGCATCATCGATTTTGAGAGGATACAGAGAACGAATGCGGGAAGAGTGTCTCGACTACTAGTGCCGGAGCCACCGAACCGTTGGCTGTGGCTGTACGCGGCTAAATCCTGCACAGTCCGCAGGGCATTGGCCCCGGTACAAGCACCGGAAATGACAGCCGTGCTTTCCACCGGCCGCGGGTCGTCATCGTCCTCGATGTGAACCGTGGCGTATGGGAAGCAAAGACGGTGGGCCCGGCTTAAAGAGGTGTTTTTCTGCGGCGTCCATTTGTGCAGGCCGTCCGTCGGGGTGGATCGAAGACCGGCTTGTCGGAGGTCTCCCAGCGAGTCGGCTGAGAAGTTCACTTCGTTCCCTGCGCCCTGGAGGATAACAGGGAGATCATCTAACGATTCGCGAATAGGGAACCCGTACGTAAATTGGGGAGTGGGTTCGCCGTCGGGCCCCGGCAAGCGTCGGAAGATGTCTGGGTCTTTCTGGATATCATTCCACTTGAGGTTCATTTCTCTTTCGGATAATAATGATTAGCATAGCCTACTGGGCCCCTTCAGTTTTGATTACATACAGTGCCCATTGGCTCGAAACGCTGGCTGATATTTAGTAATGCCTCGCCGCCGATTGTGTCGCGTTGTGGCCTGCACTCACCTTGCATTCGTTTCAGAAGCGCCCTCCTCGAAGGGCTGGCAAATATGCAACCGAAGAAGAAATTGCCACTCGGATGGGGAGGTAGGATGCTTCAATAGCCGTTGCACTTTCTGTGAGACTATCTCGCTCTCGCGGTAGTCCTTTTCGAAGTCATCGAGCTTCTGGGCGCTTAGCCTTCTGGGCGCTTGCGCCAGGGTGAAGTATGCATTATCCGGTGCAGCAACGGCACCAGAAGCCCCAGTCAGTTCAAGAGAAGCCGTGTTCTCCTCCTCGATCTCATCTCGATAAGAGTCCGGGATCAAGCCCTGAAAGTCTAGGATGCCTTTTCTCAGTGCTTCAACGTGTGGCGGTAGTCGGTCCAAGGGCGAGTGCTTTGGGTCAAGGAGGTCTTCCGAGTATTCAACCTCAGTCCAACCAAAAAGGAAGCGGGAGACACCGTCACAGGGCATTTCTAATCTTCATGAGGTGGAAATGGATCCAGATGAAGGGAGTTCGAGGATGAAGAGCTTCCCCGCCCGCCGTGGGCGCTTAGGTGAAGTTGAGCTACGCCACATGGTAGAACTTTCGTCATTGGCTCCTCTTGACAAGGGTGAGTCTAACTAGCTACCGATTGGTTTATTGCGACCTGAAGTCGTTGGTTCGAAGAGGATACCTGACTCGAACCACTCGATCGCCGATCGCCGATCGTCACGCCTCATATAAGCGAAGGGGGGACACCTGCCATTTGTTTGGGCGCTCCCCACCCAGGCCAACCCTCTTTCTTCTGGAGGAACTCGCCCCGTCGAACCGCCCTCTGGATCGAGCTGGGATTAACCGAACTGGGTATCAGGAGCCGACGCCCCGGACGAACTGATGATCTCTCATGCATCTCAATCCACTGGATCAGACCAGCGGGATCTCGTATCACACAACTTCCCTGCTTTTCCGGCTCCGGGGTGTGCTCGTGCTAGGCTGCGTTAGTGTGCCCTAATTTTCAGGACTGAAGGAAGCCATCCATCCAATAACATCTTACAATCGGCCATGCCTCTCCATTTTCAGGGTTGGCCCCCGGGGATGGTTTCTCATCCCAATCATCTGGACAATCAGCCTTGTCGCCACAGGTTCCCACTTGCCAGTTCCCCGTTCATGTCCAGTGACGGCCCGCCTTAACCGAAGGGAGCCACTTCCAAGGTGAAGATCATTCGATCTGGCCCCCACTTGGGATCCATAGCTTATCCTTTCGTGAAGATGCAGATATTCCTGCCCACAGCTTGAGGGCATCTGTAAGCTGATGGCAAAAGGGAGCGGAAGAAAAGCTATATAAATGGGTGATTCACCCGGTGAGGGTTTGTGGGATTAAGAGTGATGATTCCCCTGCGCTGCCTGGATGCAGCAGTTAACATCGTAATCGGGGTTGAGATGGTTTTTCCTGGTTGAGTAATGGAAGACTAGCTTCCGCTACCGTGGAGAATTGCGGAAGTGCGGAAGACTATTTCTATGAGACTTCCGCTGGTTTGGTGGAAGTCCAGCGGAAGCTTGGTGGAACTGAACGGACAAGATGATGTATTTAAGCCCCGGTCACTGTCTACGTTTGCCTTTACTCTCAACATTCATCATCCTCTTCAACCGCTATTTACAAGCCACGAAGGAGCTTTTCAAACTCAACCGCACCGCACCCCGCACCCCGCACCATGGCCCAACCAGAGCATCAACCCACTCCTCTCGGAAACTGGCTCGAAGACCTCTTCAAGCGGTTGTTTTACCAGCCTGACGATGAGATTTACAAAAAGGCCATGGAGGAAGAAATGAGTCCCGAGTTGAAAGTTAGGTAATTTTCCACCTCTAGTTATCCCTTTCTCGTTATTCCTTAGCTAAGCTAATATCGATACGATGCAGTATCAACGGCACGCATCTGTCGAGAGAGGCCTACGATCAGGCAATGGCAGACGCACGCAGTAAATACAACATCATTTTGCAATCCAGCCGTGAGATCCTGGCCTCATCCGACGCGACCGAAAAGGGGGTTGGCTCCGTCGCGCACATCCAGACGTTTGTCCTGGAGGATAAGAAAGACGGCACCCAACGCAAGCAGACAAGCCTGACCATTTCTGTGATCGCGGCCAGTGATGGAGGGAAGCAGTTGGTGGAACTGACGGAAATTATGGTGGACAATTGACATTTCTTAGCCTCACGTTACTCAGCTCAGATTATTTGTGGATGTTATGAGCCAAGCTCCTGTAAATCGAGATTAAATTGACCGAGTAACTCTTTCCCCAGCCAGTGCCGGCAATAATCCACCCCCTTTATAAAAGTCATCATTATCATTCCCAGTTCCTCCATATCCGACGGTTGTGCCTGGGCCATATCACTCTCCCAGGTCCGAAACCACACCGGAAGCGAGCGGTGGTCCTGCAACGCCGTCTGCCAGAAATATTCCGATGGTGCAGTCCAGAGCGCCCGCTGTGCGTAGAGACCCATTTCCGCGAAATCATGGTGTGACGCATCCCACCCGTTCTTGAGAAAGGAGTACAGTCCTTCTATGGAGAATCCGACAATGAGGGTTCGACGCACACATTCGTCGAACACCCATGTGCGCCATGCATCCTGTGCCGTCCCGGTATGAGTCGTGGCATTTTTCAACTCATCGCTGACGGGCTTCGCGTGGCATTTTAGCTGTCGAAGCCATCGATCCAGAACGGGACCCGCCGCTTCGGCTTGCGCCCGTAACGCAATATCCCCGTCGAATAGTTGGATGATATGGTAGAGGCACAATGCCTGAACTGACGCTAATTGCTCGATCGGTGACATACTCTCTGATTCGCAGTAGTCCTTTATTAGCCGTCGTGCCGCTTGGCTGATGCACCGATTGGCTAAGTATTCGTTGTGCCTATTTCTCAAGGAATACAAGGAGCACATTCCTAGCGCTTCTTGCATGGCCGATGGTAGGTCCCGCGTATATAGCCGGGCATGTATGAAGGGGACATGGCCACGATTCGCATACGTACCCGGCCACGCCTTGAATTGTTTCACGGCCGCAATGATTCGTTCTTGATATATCTCACCGGCCAGGACACTTCGGGCGGGCGTCGTATTATCTGCCCCCACGAGATCCGGGACCGCAAAACTGTCGATATCTCCCATGATATCGGGCCAGTCCAGTTCGTAGTCGGGGAAAAAGGGCAGTGTCGACCCGGTCAAGGTTAAACCTGGGACGGCATTGTTATATACGTCCAAGGGTCCGATGGCCATATTGACATCTGGCGTCGCGGCCGTGTTAATCCCAGTGACACTTGGCGGGGAGAGTGTCGACGGGACATCTTGATTCTCAGCAACTCCGACTACCAATACGGGTCTCGTGCTTCGTGGATTATCATAGGTACACTGCAGGGACCGGACCCGGCACCGATAGCAGGGGGTGTTCAGGTCGCAGCGTCGTTTGGCTTTCGCGCAGTCCCGGCACGATCTCCGATACGGTGCGGGCATTGTAATCGGCACCGACAGCTAACAGAATAGGAAAGCGAGGTCTCGTCGTAGAATAACCATGCCCATCACGCCCCTAAGAGCGATCACACGTTGCAACGACCCATTTGATTGGATGGGGATGATCTTTCTCGATGCAAAGTGCGTTGGGGACAAGGCTGCATCGTGAGACGAGAGCGAAAAAGGGGCCGCACTGACAATGACGTCATCTTCCGCATTTCTTCCACTTCGACTTCCGCCGAAGGGCGGAAGTCTAAAACTCCTGGCACTAGAGCGCGGCTAGTCTAGTAACGGTTAGCGCAGAGATCTGCCCGAGAAGGGAGGAGCGAGGAAAGGTGCGGTTTAGACCCCGCAATAGTTTGGCAGAGTTCTTCCCAGCCACTTCAAATGGCATGAATTGATAGATGGTGGATAATATATCATGCACAAGTTCCTGTGTACAATAGCTACGGACCTGTTCACTATCTCTTCGAATGCTAGAACGTTGTGACGTATATATTGTGGCTCTGACGACGCCAACAACCTCATCGCCACGAAGTGGAAGACTTTCAGATGCGTAGAAGTACGAGACTATACAAAGTCACTTGATTGGACAATCAATACATTTGTTCGTAAAAATTATTAAATATTAAAGTATGATGGGCGCCACTCCGCTGAAGTTGCGGTCATTTAGAGTGTGACTTTATATCTAGATTCTAGGTTCAGTATGGTTGCATTTTTTTCTTAGTCGAAACCGGCCGCGTACGCGCGAATTCGGTAATGGGATAAATAGCTTTTGTAGCCAGCGTTTGCCAATCTCATCGGTAGTCCAGCGGTTGTTCGAGACCTCAAATCGCCAATCTTTTGGTAGATTATCAAACCAACCACTGAGCGCCCCTGTACGCCTTACTGCGAAGCCTGGACCATGGGGACCACGATATGTGTACCTTTTATTATGGTCACAGATTCGACCGAGATATACCCAACAGGATCTTGGCAATGAAGCTTTCAAGCACACTCCCTGCTCTTAGGGTCAGTACTGACACTGAGGGACATGAAAATAAAACGTACCAAGTGCACCAGGGTGCGTCATTGGCAACTGTTATCATGGAAACAATCAGCAGAATCCCTTGCAAAAACAGGGCACAATATTCAGCGTTCCTCTTACCAGGTGTCCCCCGTCTTGCAGCACAACCATGTCGCCGTGAATACGGGATAAAGTGTGGATGACAGTCCGACAATCCTCATTTAATACCAAGCTTTTCTCACCCATGACATAGTAGTGGGGTTCACGCGACTTGGATAGTAAGTCAACAATTTGGGGATGTGGCCCTGCGAGGTAGGTAGCCTGTGTGTTTCGCTAGTTAGACATGGGGGGGTGACCATTGTAGGAACGAAGGGAGGATATGAAATCGCACCGATTCCTGCTCTTTGGTTGTTTTTAATGTTGTCGTGGCCTAGGAGTTGATGGCGATGTCATGTGTAGCGAACATCTACAAGATATCGTCAACGACGAGTCGAAAGTTTACTTGATGAAGAACTCACAGCATAACGCTTTCTTTGGTCCAAGGTCCAATCCGCAAATCCTTTGCTATTTGAAATCATGGTACAAGCATCCTCTCTGTATAAAACCGTTAGCACTGATAGAGACGAGTGTGACGCTTTCAGCGATGGCTGTCTTACAGGTTCTTCCATGTATCCCGTCGTTTCAATACGAGCTTGGCTATCGCTGCGGTCTGTTCTTTCATCTGGAAAAGGATCGGCTCCACCAGTATCGTGGCATCGAATGTCTCTGGTGAAAGGATGGAGGCATGTGCCCTGAGGATCGTCAGTCAATTAGCCATTATCTATGGATGCAGTGGCGTGGATAATTTACAATGTTCCTCCTCCGAATGAATGGCCGATGCCAATCAACGGGCCAGTTATTCCAAGATGCTTTACAACGCCGAGGATGTCTTTTGAGTGGTCTGGCCAATATGCTATATCACACAAGAAGCAAGTAATGAGTATCAATTGACACGGGGTATTGATGATCTGATGGAAAATTATCGGAAGCAAGGTAAACTCACTTGATGTACCCAATAAACCTCGGTTTAGTACTGCACTGTCCCCGTGGTTTACCGCATCGATGGCAAAGACCGCCTGAAGCTCGATAGGGCTATCGTCCCGGAACCAAAATTCAATCAGCGGCTCCCACAGCTCTTTGCAGAATGAGGTGCCATGTGTGAGAAGCAGAGTAGCCCCTGAGGCCCCTTTGCTCGGTCGGTATTCATTGACGGCAAGGAAGAGTTGCGCCTCAGGCGACTGGACCGTCCACAGAGCACGAGGATAGGTAGCCGGCACCACCAACGACCTCCTAAGGAAAGAACTTGGCAGGAGAGCTTTATCCATTGCAGCTTGCGAAGATTGGGAGGCGATATGTCAAAGTGCTGTGACGAAAGAAGAAGGTTGACTGACTTGATATCTCGTCGGCGGAATCGCGAAAGCCGCTGGCATTCCGCCGCCGGAAAATATCGGCCGCGGCTCGGTAGACTCTCTGCCCATATTAGCCCTACTCAGCCACGATGACGCCAATTAGTAGGGAAGCACCATGGCAGAATCTGCAGTGAAAAATCGCTCTGTCCAGCAGAGACGGGAGCGTTATTGTCGACCGTGTAAACGGACCTTCTCCAAGGTCGAACACTTGACGCGCCATCTCCGAACACACACAAAGGAGAAGCCCTTCGTATGTACAGTCTGTGGTAGTTCCTATACACGAAGGTTGTGCTCCGCTGCGTGGGAAAAGACCTGGTTGCAGCTGACGGATTTAGTGATTCGCTTCGTCGTCATGCCAAACACCATACAGACCTGTGCAGCCCGAGACATCTCAATCAGGAATCGTCAATACGGACGCCCCAATCCACTCAGAGTCCTAAAGGCCGTGATGGAGACTCTGGCACGGTTACTATGGCTGAATTGGAACTTCTTCCATCGCCAAGTGGCTTTGATGTGCTCCCCATCCTCTCGCCAGATAGCCATGGTAACGGTTCAACACTGGAAATCGGCGATACCACCTTAGCTTGGAGTGAGATGTTCGAACCAGATCAGGTTGACAGTGGCAAGCCTCTTCACTTTGGACATTCAGCATTTCCACAATCAGAATTGTCAACTGGGGGGATCGAATTCCCTACCCAGACAGAGAGCGAGATTTCCAACCTGATAAGAGACAGTGACGTCTCAAAACCAGTGCAGGATACAGAAGGGCATAAAAAGTCCCACTTTCTACCCTTACTGCCTCTTCAAAAATTCGCGACAGAGAGCTTTCGCCCTGAAATCTTCCTGCGCACCGCAGGCCCATCGCCGCGGCACACCTGGCCGGAACCCGACCACCTAAATATGTTTGCAAATCTCTACTTTACTCGATTCCACCCTACTATACCCTTTATTCATCAGGCCTCCTTTCAAGCAACACCCCAAAATGCGCTTCTGTTTCTCGCTCTGTGCTCTATCGGGAGCCAGTTCGCTGGCTCCCACCGGGATATTCACATTGGAACTGAAATCTTTAACTGGGTGAAGGGTGTGACTCTGGAATCTTGGTACAAAAGGTTTACGTCTGCTGACGAGAATCCCTTTTCAATTATCTATGCGGGCATACTATGTGTGCAGCGTGCAATTCACTCGGCCACGCCTGCAGGTCTATTTCTGGCCGACTGTTTACAGGGCCTGATAACGGCTGGAATAAGAACAGTGGCTCGTAGGCAACCAGTAGTGATCGACAGGACTGACATCCAATACGCACTAAATGGGGGAGGGAACTTAAATGAGATTTGGCGTCTTTGGGCAGCTACAGAGCAACAGGCACGGGTTTACCATGTCATCAGAATTAATGACGTGGAATTGGCATCTTTGCTTCATCGCGAACCGCTGGCTCGGCACCGGCCACTTGATATGCCTGCCACAGCATCGGACGAGCTTTTCATGGCTCCCACGGCGGAAAGCTGGGCTGCGGTATACACACAGAGCCATTTACACTTGAACGAGAGGCTAGTCACCATAGACTCATCCATCTCAGCATACGGCAGCCTGCAAAGTATGCAAGGCCAGCTCATTGACGCGCGACAGTTCCGCGGCCTTGACCACGACTGTATCCGCGACTTTTCCCATCGGCTGAAGGAATGGCGGCATGCGTACCGTCAACGCAAGCTGGCAAAAGGCTCGGACTTACTCTCGCTCGATATTCTGTGGCACAGCATGTACCTCTCCCTCTATGCCGACTGTGACCTTCTTGACCAAGTTTTGTGCGATGAAAACGCCGACGCCCAGGCTGGAGCTCATGCAGTGGTCAGAGCAAGATCGTGGGCAATGTCGGCAGATGCACGGAACTGCTTGCTGCACGCGGTTGTCCTTCAAAGAGATGTCGAGAATATTCCTCGGGTCGCCGAGCCCGCCATGCATGTTCCGCGTGCATTGTTTCAAGCAGGCTTGATCTGGCTTTCCCGTTGGCGTCTCACGGATGACAATCCTGACCCGCCAACTACGGGAGATTTGGGAATTGAGGTTGACAAGGTATGGGCAGCGGGCTTTAAAGAAGATGCAAAATCCCAAGCGCATTTCATCGTTGATCAACTAGAACGACTGGGTAGGTTTGGATTGTGCAGGGTATTTGCGCGTCGTTTGAGGGGAGCGATTGAAAGGGAGTGGGCAACAACTGTGTCTTAATCACCACCTGCTTGTATCTCATTACGAAACGCTAAAAGGTCTTGAATCGGGGACCCTCAGGAAACCTTTAGCATCCAGCTCCCACCGTGTGGTGTGAGGTAAAGTGCTTGAAAGTAGACATCTGAATCGAACGAGTTGACTTGAAGACATCTCGTGGGCTAAGGCTATAATAGCATTCGTCTTCGTTGTAGTAACCTAACAGCTACCTAGGCTAAGGCGGTTCAAAGGGCAGGGCCTTGATATTGCCACAGTCGGCTTAAGCCGGCCAGCACGGAATACCTGGCAGCCTGAATGATACAATACTCATCAGGGTCAGCCGTGGCCAAATCTCTTCAGTTAAATGCGGAGAACCGAGGGTGTATTTCTTGCTAAACGAGGTCGCATGGCCTTCCGTCCATTCCGCATACTACCCGAGATCGAGCGACATGCCTTGCTGTAGTCTATATTAGACGTGCAGAAAACAGACTTGAGGATTCAGGTCGTACCCGAATTGGTTCTGCCTGAAATTCGAACGGTTTCAAAGATGCTGCAGCTACTATACAATTCCTCGATAGCACCGGTCCCAGTTGCCCTGGTGGTTGCTGCCGTCATTGGTGTTTACGCATTTATTACAATTCTAGCGCCCAAACCTATCGTGCCAGTAGGGCATAAGCCTGTTCCATCGCCACCTGGTGCCGTTCCTATATACGGACACAGTGCTATTTGGAATGGAGAGCTGACTACCCGCCCACACCAGTCGAGATTGGTGAGATGGAGCCGCGAGCTGGGTGAGATCTTTTATCTTCGGATGGGCAAGGAAAACTGGTTCGTTTTCAGTTCTCCACTGGCAATCAAGGTACAGTCACGGAGACGGCTTCACCCTTGGATCAATCATAACTGTGAGTAGGAGGTGTTTGATAGGCACGGAGCCGCCACCGGAACGAGACCACATCTCCGGGTTGCGAACGATATTCTCTCTGGTGGCAACCGGCTTATCTTTATGGTAAGTTCAACTGAATAAATCCTATATTGCTGCAGGATTTAGGCTGACGAGAATGATGTCCATGTTCGCAGCCATATGGACCGAAATGGCGCTCCATTCGAGCCGTGGTCCATCAGTGTCTCAGCGTCACCTCGGTCGACGTCCTGAAACCCTCACAAGATCTGGAATCTCGACAGTACCTCTTTGATATCCTCGAAGATGGGAGTAACTTCTTGGACCATGTGAAACGCTACACTGCGAGTGTGATTATATATGCTACGTATGGATTTCGCGTGACCTCCCTGGACGATGAAATCCTCAATGCAATTTACCGAGGCACCGCGGTCTTTGGCGAGGCCTTTGCAACGAGATATCTTGTGGATCAGTTCCCCATTCTCGAGTGGTTGCCTCAGAAGCTACAGTGGTGGCGGTGGAAGATGGAACCATCCCGGAGGCAAGGTGATGAGCTCATGTTGCGACTCTGGAATAACCTGAAAAAGCAGCGAGAGATGGGCATCCACACGGGGTGCTTTGTGGAGCGTTTCATGGAAACGAATTATCTGAAACTAGGTATTTCGGACCTGCAAGCGGCGTGGGTTGCTGGCAGCATGATAGAGGCAGGGAGTGGTGAGAGCGGACCCAGGATTCTCGGCTTCTTTCGGTGCATATATTCTAACGTTGTTTAGACACCACCCAGCTTCTCCTGAACAGCATCATTCTCGGACTGGTTACATCCCCCGAGGTCGTCAAGAAGGCCCACGCGGAATTAGACCGTGTGGTTGGAGACCGCATCCCTGAGTTCTCGGACGCGCCAGCTCTCCCTTATATCCGGGCCATTGTCAAGGAGGGCCTTCGGTGGAGAAGTCCCAGTAATGACCATATTCGACATAATACCACGGTGAGTGATCTCGTCATCCTGTTCCAGCCATTTCTTGCTTACTTCGTGTTTTCTCCCCCAGGCCGATGTTATCTACAAGGACTACTTCATTCCCGCGGGATCAGTAGTCGTTCTGAACCATTGGTGAGAACTAGCCAAACCCCGAAGAAAGCTCTTCTTCTTACCCAGAGACATAAAGGGCAATCCATTACGATCCCTCCATCTACCCGGACCCGGAAAGATTCCATCCTGACCGGTTTGTCGGCAAAAAGGCGCTGGACTTCAGCGCCGGAGAGTGCATCAATGCGGCGGATGTAGCTGATCGAGACCACTTCTCCTTCGGTGCGGGTCGCCGAGTCTGCCCCGGCTATAACCTAGGGGAGAACTCGCTCTTCATTCTTACCGCTCGGTTGCTGTGGGCCTTTGATGTTCGAGCCCCTTTTGATCCGAATACCGGCAGGAGAGTCGAATATGCTTTATGGGCTTATACGAAGACACGCCTTTTCGGGCCGCGGCCATTCCCGGTTGAATTTGAAATTCGAACCCCCGCAAAGGAGCATATCGTACGAGAAGGGAGACGGGGCTAGATGGTGGCGCTGCATACGTCCTGATCTGTACGGACATTCTTACCGTAGAATGGTGGGGTGTTTGAGACAGGGTTCATTATCCATCATACGAAGTCTCTGCCTTCTTTTTGCCACGGAGGAAGTAGCTGTTATATTGCAATTTTATATGTGGACCACCAGTTCTAGTCAAGTTAGCTGAAAAGCCGTTCCGCAGGCGCTAGTGGAACATGCGTCCCTCGCCTCGCTGTGAGAGTGTACGGTTTGTCAGGACGGGTCAAGCCGCCGTGACCCTATAGTTATCTTCACGGCCGTGGCCGAACCGCTCTTTAGAGTAGGGATCATCCGGAAATTGGGACAGGCACTCGGCATGGCTGCGGCATAGTATAAATTCTTAGAGAGGTGGTGGAACACATTTTGAGATCATTTCCGAGCGGTTCATCGGGTATTTATATAAGACCCATCGGTGTTTCGCCATGCATCCACCTTGACCCAAGCCATTTTCTGCAGTGGTCACTCCTGATAGAAGATGAGCACCACCGCCACCACCACCGTTCTCTTGGGGGCACAGCCCCGGTTTCCCTCACAACTGCCCTCGTCCATGACCGACAAGTTTGATAAGCTTACTCGCGAACAGGCAGGCCACCTTCGCCATTTCCACAATCTCGCCACCAGCAAGCCTGGTGAATGGACCCATATGGGTGGGCAGGAGCCTGGCCAAGAATGGCTTGATGCATTCCGCTATCAGTTGGCCACGATGGCCTACGCGGCAGGGGCTGCTCACTATCATCGACTGCCTCAACTCCGATCGGTCTTCAAGTCCCTGCTAGCGGCTCTCATCGAGAAGATGCTCCATCGGGATGTTTGGGGGTACTAGTTCTTGACAAGCCAAAGTGGAAAGTTTGTTGACCCAGACATCCGTGAGCTACGGAAGCCGTGGGCAGATCCTATCGTGAGGGAGAATATCATGGTGCGTCTCTGACCCAACACGTCGTGGTATTGACACTAACCGTATGGCGTCCGTTTGGCAACATAGTACTCGGGCCATCTTCTACTTATGGTTTCCTTGTATACCATGCTTTTTGACGACGACAGGTACAACGAGCCGGGTGCACTTACCTTCAACTGGAACCCTATCTTCTGGGGAATGGGCGCTGAGAGCTTCTCATACACTCGACAGTCCTTACAACAGGCGATCTTTGTGGAAATGGAGCGTGAAAAATGGCTGGGGGTTTGCTGTGAACCCAATAGCATCTTTGTTGTGTGTAACCAATTTCCGGTATGGAGGAATTGAATACCCTACCCCCGAGTGGCCCCTCTGACCGTGGTTGAACTAGATTGTCGCTATTCGGTACAATGATGTTCGTGATGGCACGGAGGTGGTCACCGACGTGCTTAAAAAATATAGCGCCGCGTGGGAATCCAAGGGAATAAAGCAGGAGGATGGTCTTTTTGTTAATTTCTACTCGCCTAATCAGGGCAGGCTGCAGAAAACTCGAGATATTGGGTCTACCGCATGGTAATTCTCCAGTCTCAGAGAGAGATAGCACAGAGACAGGCAGAAGCTTGACACTAACCCTGATCCGCAGGACATCCGCTTTCATGAATTCTTGGAACTCAGAACTGGCAGGACAGACGTTCCCATCGCAAGCCGCCGGCTTCCTGTCCAGGGTTGAACCGGATCGCGTTAACCTGAACGCCAGCCCAGTGGCACACCGAATAAGGGATCTTTCCTCCGGGGAGGGAGCGGACCCGTTTAGTCGGGAGATCTTCCAGGAAGCCTTCGAATATGTCCAGGGACCGGGGGCACAGGAATACCCGAATGAGGATCTTCCTTTCTCCCGTCCCACCTTTGGCTATGTTGTGAAGTGGGTTTCTGAAGTGGGGGATGAAGCTACCTTAAGCGGCCTTTTGAACCATGCAGATCGCTATATGCAACCGACTTGGTCCAATGGAGGGCTGCACTATGCCACCAACTCCACCAAGTGTGACACGGACGGTAATTGGGTGGAGGTGGACCCATTCACTGGGAATGGAGCAATCGGCTACGCTCGTCTGAATGTCTTCAATGGCCAGAAGAAAATGTGGGCAGACCCCTGGACGCCTCAGAAGGTGCAAACGTCGCCCTTCCTTGATGGCATTGACCTGTCCTCGGGGATTGACTTCCTCCGCGGTAATTGGGATGAGGCGTTGAAGATGATGGCCGTCACCATGCGCACTTGGGATGGAAGTTCAAAGCGGTAAGCACCCTGCCAGTCCACGAGATGGTTTCTGCATGTCTAACCTGTGGTGTGTTAGGGCAAATATCCAGGTCCGTGGTCTGCCGATTGGCCGGTACGGGATCTATTATAACGGGGCTCTCATGCAGACTGGGGCGATGGCGGAGTCGACAAGCTTGATCGAGCTGGGGGTGGAGGTGGCGGGGCAGGCTTTGGATGTTGTGATTGTGCATGAGGAGGCTTTCTACTGACTATGTTCATTGGTATACTGCTATTTGTAATTGGAGGTGGTATTCCCAAGGATATCACCAACCATGAAATTATGGGAGGAAGCGTGTCGTTCCGTGCAGTTCCGCCGCGAGTTCCGTCCAATTCCGCTGCCGATCATCGGTGGGATTCGTCCAATGAAAGCCAGCTAAAAAATTACTAAGCGGAACCCGGCTTCGTGAGATGCCGGGCAATGAGTTCCCCTCCCTCGACTCTCAGAAGTATGCACATTGTATTTTCCAAGGTTCTACCTAGCACTCCACTATATCCCCCGGTTTACCGGGATGATTGCGGGGCAAATGCTAGGGAGCCAAGCCATGACCCCAGTCGATTCCCCGCGCCCCCGGGTCAGCCGTGCTTTATATATCTGCCCTTGCTTACCCCGGATTTTTCGATTCCTTCTCTAGTCATCCCTGCTGACCTTGCCAACGGCTCATAGAATGCACGTCGACGCAACTGAAACCTCTAATGGAATGGCTGATGGTTCCAATCCTCGTAGTAAGCGGGCCAAGTATGCGGCTAAAGCCTGGTGTGTTCGAACGTTACGCTTTTCCTTCACATCAAACACAAGTGCTGATTCTTGATCATAGCGAATACTGCCACCGCCGAAAGATTAAAGTGAGAAACCAACAAGCTATGGCAGCAAAGCTAGCGAGCCGAAGACTGACCGACCCTGTTCTGTTCTTAGTGTGATGGAGAATCCCCGTGCGCCGCATGTCGCTCCAAAGACCGGGAATGCGTCAAGGACTACGTGCCCACTAACCGTGGTTCGCTGGCAAAGAAACGAAAACGTCTGCAGGAAGAAGAGCTATCAAACACAGAGGACGAAGATGAATCATCAAGGTATTGAACGTTTCCTCGCCAGGTTTTGTGTTCTGTTACTGAACATTCGAGTGTCAAGTCCTGTCGACTGCACAACTACTCTGCTCGTGGAACGAGTTTCTGGGATTGAGAGACAGCTACAGCAGCTAATTTCCAGTCTGGGTAACCGCACTGATCCGAGGACAAGTGTAGAATGTGCAGAACGCCGGCGAAGCGAAGAACCACCCCACCAGGAAGACATGACCACTCCTCCTCACCCCTCTGCAGCAGCGGCGGCGGATCCTGAATTTGGACCGGCGGAAGAGGCGAGCTATGTTGGTGAAACATCGATTAGTCGCACTCTGCAACAGGTCGAAGACAGCCTCTATGAATTGGGCTTGCCGGCCAAAAATACCCCCGCAGCTATCAGCCCATCCTCTGCGCTCCTAAACGAAGTGGGCGCGACTAGCTCGACAAGCTCGTTGCGCGCGTGGATCTTGCAGACTCTCGCCAAACATCAGCTGCAGCCGGACAAGGCTGAGTGGGACGTTTGGTTAGACCTGTACTGTGAGGATGTTTACCCGTTATATCCATTTTTGCATCTCCCCTCTCTACGCAGGTCTTACGCACAACTGCTGGGCTACAATGAGCTCGGCACGGCAGGAAAGGACTCACTCGCCCAGGTTCTCATATGTCTGGCTCTTGGCCGCTGCACAACCTCAGTCCGCGCCGAGACAAGTGAAGGGACACAATCTTCAGGCTGGGCCTTCTACACTGCCGCACTTGACTGTGTGGGGGGTATCCTGGACCCCTTAAGGGAGACTTCGTTGGGCCTCCAGCGGTTGCAAGTGTTGGCCCTCATGGTATAGTACCCTCCCACCTGGCGCCGCCAGATTCAAGAAAGCAAAGCTGATATCATGGGGACCGTAGATAGTTTATCTTATAAGAATTGATGCAAACGAGCGTGCGCAAAAGGTCTTGTCACTGACTATCGTCCAGGCACAACACCTGGGATTACACAGGGAGGTGGTTGTCAAAGCGGCACCTACATTTACTGCTGAATGCTCCCGACGTCTTTGGTGGTGCCTGTACAATCTTGATCGGCGAGTTGCACTGGACATTGGGCAGCCATTTCTGATCCAGGACATCAACACGGACACTAGCCTGCCTCTTCCCCTATCGGAGGAAGTACTGGAGGGTTTATATCACAGATCATCCACCTCTCCCGGAGATGAGACGTCCCCAATGAACAAAAACGCGGATGATGATCGTCAGTCTCCGATCTCCTATGTAATCTCAATGATGGGTTACTCGAAAATAGTGGGCAAGGCGTGGAACGAACTCTACCAAGCGCAGTGCATGGACCGTGCCTCGGAGCCTGCACTGGCGGTATCATTTGAAGATCTTCTGTCAATGTGGAGGCAGTCTCTACCCCCCAGCCTGCGTTGCGATGAGATGCACCCTCATGAGCACCACCCTCCAGATACGCCCATTCGCCCGTGGCAGCTGAAAAATAAGTTCCTGATTCACATTGTACGGTGGTCCCAGTCCGCTATACACAATTGTTAACCAACTAACATTTACTTTTCCTCCGTCCTGTCCAACAGCGCATGCTCTGGTTACGCATCCTCATCCGCAAGCCAATGCGGAGCCGTTCCTCACCAACGGCATGGATCCAAAACTTCGACAACGAAGCTGTCTGCATCTCACTAGCTGACCGAATCGTCGCATTCTATTCGCGGACCTTCGAGCCGTACCGTCTATATACCTTCCCCTTCCTCCAGTACCTCCTCGGCGCCTCATCTACCATCCTAGGCCTCATAATCAAGGTTCCCGTCTTCCGGTCCAGACATACACCCTCCGTCATCCAGGCCGCACGGATGATGAACACATTTTGCCAGAAGACATGGGTATCGGGAAAGACGCTACGGTCCGTGAAGCGTTTCACGGACATGATGACAGCGGTTGTCAACCAAAATACTCTCCGGTCCTTATACCCATGCAATTCCAGTACTCGTGAAAGTAACACTGTTGTCAATGGTGGCTTGAATATAACCTCTGGGAAGTCTCCCTGGGGAGGGGATAGACAAAATGCCCCTGCGCTCCCACAAGAGAGGACGAGATCTATGCCTACTACCAATCATCATGGCCAGGTACCTAGGACCAGCGCAGATAACGCAGACCAATTGTCTGAGGGTGATGCATTGTATTTCAATACGCTCATATCCCCGCCATGTGATCTTTTCGACGGTCCCAGCTTCGGGTCGGGGCTCCAGTCACTTACCTCTTTCGCGCCGGATTTGGAAAATTTGGTGATGGCGGATTATCCGTTCGAAAGGTCTGTGTCTGACAAGAATTGGTTGCAGGTGTCTGGTGGCATATATGACGATATTGCAGCGGCTATGAATAGCTGACTATGAATAGCTGATTATGAATAGCTGATTATCAGCACCGTGGGAAGTAGCATTATTGGCTCTGTTAGCTACGGACAGCTCACAGGACCACTAAAATGTATAAGCCATTGTCGATCTATCTTGTGTCCCTTTTCTGCATTCCTTTGCTGTGGCTATTTCCCATCCCGAACCGTTCTCTGGAAGTATATTCCTTTTTTCTAGAAACACAAGATGGTTACCCTAGCGAACCTAATTCTTTTTGAGAACTGTCTGTCAGTATGCAAACTGTGTAGCCACACCCTCGAGCACCCCATCACATCTTCGCGTTCTTACGAGGCTCCGATGCGGCAGTAAGCCCACGAACGGCCCGGCGAATGGACAAATCAAGGAGGATATCCTCACTTCCCCCAGGAATTGTAATCGCTTTGACATCCCTCCAGATTCGCTCCAGCCGCTCGCCTCGTCCACCCCGGGTGAGTCCCAGCCCTCCCATGAGCTGAATTCCCTGGCTAACAACCCGCTCTAGGACAATTCCCGAGTGAGCTTTGAGCTGGGCCGTCTGTCCAGCCAGCTTGGCAGTGGATTCCCTCTCATCAAGATTTCCGAGCTGATAAACGAGGGTCTATCATTAACACGGAGGTTAGCAGCTGCTTTTACCAGTTGGATAAGACAAGTGGTGCTACCTCAACCCAGCTATGCAGAGCCTCCACTTCACGCGCCATGTGGGCGAGCCTATGGCGGACGACCGCTGGGATAGAGTCAGTGTATGCGAGGGATAGATGGGGCGATATCTCTTCAAGGGGTTGTTATCACTTCAAGGGGTTGTTATCATCGCACCGTGTGAAACCAGTTCCTGCCCGAATGTCTCGCGAGTTATCGCATGGCTGGGTTTTGATGGTCAGCCGTCTCATTATGAGGCTTTCCGGGGAAGTAAACTTGGTACTTACGACAATGCGTCCTCCAGACACATCCGTGCGCAGCGCATCGCCTGGAATGAGATAAACAACCGCTGTGGTTTTATTAGTTAGTTTTAGTGCACACAATACGATGGAACGTCCGAGGCGTAGGAACGGACCTCATGATTGAAATTCGACATCACACATGCGAGGCCTCCCCCCTGCTCGCCAATACGGTTCGCCACGGGCACAACGGTGTCATCAAACTCGACAAATGCAGTGCCCGCGCAAGCAGATCCACACATTTCCATTGGGCGTACAGCGACGGTTGAATCTTTGGGGATAACCAGTAGAGTGAATCCTTGGTCGACAGTTCGAGTCAGGGTGAGGAAGTACTTTGCGTACATCCCTCCCGTTATCCACTGAAGATATTGTTTAGCTTCAAAGTGTTCCAAGGCAGGACAAGTCCTCGACTACATTCAAGGATCATTGGAGAGGGGTACCTTTTTCTGTCCGTTAACGGTATATGTAGTTCCGTCCGCGCTGAGAACCGCGGTGGTTGTGACGCCCTGGACATCAGACCCAGCCTCGGGCTCTGTGACGGCCAGTGAGAATTGGCTTTGACCGGAAAGCGCTTCGTCGATAATTCTGTCTATGGTTAGTCGAGTTCCCGCTCACATTGATGATGGATGAAGGAAGTCGGGCCGTACCTGTCAATGGCAGGACCCTTGCCATGTTTCTTGAGTGCCGGGATGCAGAGGGTCTATGACCGACTTGTCAGTTTGCCATGATCTCACTACTGTCATCCATAAAATCTTATACGTACCAGTCCACCAATGAGGCCATTCGGAATACTAGCAACAGACATAAGTAAGTATAGGCCAAGCCACATCGACACGAGGAGAGGAGGTCAGCGCCTACTTACCCAATCCCTCCGACCCTCGTCATCTCATCATGAATGATAAAGTCATGGAATCCGTCCCATTCACTGGCTTCGATCCCCCCGATGATTGGATACGAGCTACGCCATTCGTGTGGGATTGTCTTGCCGGCTGCCATAGGCATCAGGATGCCAGCTTCAGCGCAGGCTTGGTACAGATCTGGTGAGAATCTGCCGCGTATTTCCCATTCTGAAGCGTTCGGGATGAGGTTCTAACATTCCAGGGGGTAAGAGACCGAGTCATCGATGCTGGCGGGGAGGTAATACCATACTTACTTTATCAACCCACTCACGCATTGCCCTTTGTAGCTGGCGATGCGAATCCCGGATATAGGGCGATGGAAGACCGGATAGCCATGGTGGCTCCGCATAGGGGATTTGCGAGCCACGGTCCTTAATTCCTACCGTGGTTGCTGCCATACCGTTGATTGCACAGGATAGCGCTGCTGGCGAAGAAAGCCCGACGCAGATGTTCGGGCTATGAGCGAATCAAATGGGATTGGAGAATTCTGAACGAAGTGTGTGTTTCCCAAGGGGCACGTAAAAAATAGGTCGGTGAAGAGAACTGATGCAGATATGTCCTACCCATTTTCAAGATATGTTTGTTGGCCGAATCTGACAACCTGGCCAGGGGTGGTTCCGTGGCGGAATAGTAACCTTCGGGGAAGTATAGCCGGCGCTTACTTGATCACAGTTAGGAAAGTGAAAACTGGGCTTCCTGCTGAATTTGGGGTCCGTTCATTCTGTTTCGGCCTGCAGTTCCGCGACGGAATACAATCACGGAGCAACATCGCAAGCGTGCCAGGTCACGGTGTTCATTCCGCCCAGCGCCGGGGCAGTCATGCCACGCTCAATAGTCGACCAGAAGAGACGATAAATGCTACACAGAGCGTACTGGTAGGTCGCACCGGCGCAATATATCATTTTAGAAAACGGCCCCTCGGCCGAGACATTACCAAACCTGCTACGAAACGTAGATCCGTTTGCTTCATACGAGAAGGACGAAATGGCCACCAACCAAAACGGCGTCAACGGAGTGAATGGCACCAGCCAAGGTCCATCGAACTGGATTCCAGCTCCTGATGAGCCGCTCTTCAAGCCGAAAGGAATTCGCATTATCTGCGTGGGGGCCGGGTTCTCCGGGCTAATGCTTGCCTACAAGCTCAAGTACGAGTTCAAACTTCAAGAAGCTGTCAATCTGGTGATCTACGAGAAGAATCACGACATTGGTGGAACCTGGCTGGAGAATACATACCCCGGAGTTGCTTGTGATATTCCAGCCCATGTCTACACTTTTCCCTTCGAACCGAACCCCAATTGGTCGTCCTTTTACGCTGAAGGTGCAGAGATCTGGCAGTATATCAAACAGACATCTATTAAGTATGGTCTTGAGGAGCGGGTACAGCTGAATTCCAAAGTCGTCGAGTCTGTTTGGGATGAAGACGTCTCGCGATGGAAGGTAAAGATCGAAAAGGGCCAAGAGGTTTTCTTGGATGAAGCGGAGATTCTGATCAACGGCTCTGGGATTCTGAAGTGAGTTTCTTAATCTTCACAATCGCTGGCTTTCAGATGCTGATCTTTGTCGATAGCAAATGGCGCTGGCCGGATATCCAAGGCCTGCACAACTTCAGTGGGGAAGTTGCTCACAGCGCATCCTGGTACGCATGGTGCACGCACAGACTACCCCATCGTTCTAACGTGAAAGACAGGAACGACTCCCTCGACTGGGCGGGAAAGAGGGTAGCCCTCATTGGGAACGGGTCTTCCGCCATCCAGATTCTTCCCAAGCTCCAGCCTACAGCTAAATCCGTGACGAATTACATCCGATCCCCAACCTGGGTAGCAGCCAACTTTGCTGCCGACTTTACACCAGAGGGAAAGAACTTCAGATACTCTGAAGAGCAGCAAGCTCAATTTCGAGACCATCCCGAGGAGCTACTGAAGCTTCGAAAGGATATTGAGCATGGGTAAGGATTTCCATATCACTGCCCGAAGGATCATACAGGCATTGTGACTGATTCTGAAATTCATATATGCAGCATCAACCATCTTTTCATGGGCCTCATCAAAGGGACCGAACGTCAGCTCGAGGCCAATAATATGTCGAAGCGTATCATGAAGGACCGCCTCAATCACGATCCAGAATTGTGTGCTAAACTCATCCCTACATTCGAGTTTGGATGTCGTCGGATCTCACCGGGAGAGGGCTATCTTGAGGCGCTGCAGCAGAAAAACGTGGACTGCTGTTTTGACCCAATCCAGAGAATCACTAAGAATGGAATTCAGAACGCTGATGGCAAGATCTTCGAATACGATATCATTATCTGTGCCACGGGCTTCGACGTCAGTTTCTCCCCCTTTTGGAAACTAGTCGGACGCCATGGCAGCAACCTAGCAGAGCTGTGGGAGAAGCAGCCAAACGCCTATTTTGGAATGTGCGCACCAGAGCAACCCAACTACTTTATTTTCAATGGGCCAAATTGTCCCAGTATGTATTCGGTCCCCAACCACTGCGCCCGATGCATCTGCTAACTATTATAGTCGCACACGGATCCTTGCTCGCTGCGATGGATTCCACGGCAGACTGGATCTTGAGGTGGTGTGAGAAAATCATCTCGGAGGGTATCAAGTATGCCGTTCCCCTTTGTCAGTGTTCGATATCGCGCTCTAACCGGACTGACTAGGAGCGTTTGTGTCAAACCGGATGCCTTGGATGATTACAACGTGTATACACAAGAGACATTGAAACGCACCGTCTGGACTGGAGGCTGCCGGAGCTGGTTCAAAGGCGGGAAGAAAGATGGCCCTGTTACTGCCATGTACGGGGGTAGCATCATCCACTATAAAGGTGACTACGCCAATAAGCCCATACTCGTTATGCAGATTGCTAACCTCAAGCCAGAAATTCTTGAGAGCTTCCGGGTTGAGGATTTCGATATTGAATATGATTCCCCCAACCGCTTCCGATTCATGGGCAATGGTACCACTCAACGTGAGGTACGGATGGAAGATTTGGCCTATTATGTGAAATAGTCGTAGAATCTTGCATTGTGAAAGGAACGTTGGCTTCAGATTGACAACCCGCAAAGCTTGACGTCGGCTTCCTTCCTTTTGTTGTTTACGTTTCGAAATATAGAACGATTTTGTGAAATCTCCGCTGAAATACTTGTACACACTGCCTATGCCTTAATGTTCTCGACTTAGGTAAGATATTAGAATCCTTCGTCTCCAATCAATAGTCGCTCGCAACCGTGGATCACTCAATGGGGCCGTCTGGGGAATATCCTGCGGAACCCACAGGCGGAACGAAAAAGCCGAGCCATTGCCGAGACGGCCGGAGAATGATCGCCTACACGGGAGTATAAACTCCAACCCAGCTCCTAAACGGGCTCGCTGCGACTCAGCGTTTAGCTAATGGTTCTTTCGGATCAACTGTTTCACGCAGCATGGTGTACACCGCCGAACCCCTCCAGTACCCGAAAGGGGCAACCTTACCGGACCTGTTGCTCGAGCGCAACGTGAACAATGTCCCGCCCGAGATGCCTGCCGTAATTGACGGAGTTTCGGGGGCAACTGTATACAGCTTCAGGAGTTTCCGAGCTTCTGTGAGACGAGTGGCGGGATACCTCCGCAAAGATATCAATCTTCCTCGCGCTGCAGTCGTCGGAATTCTCACGGGGAATAGTGTGAGAGCAACCACCTTGCTTGGATTGAACATGAACCGAATAATTGATATACTAACATATCTTGACAATTTTTAGCCTACCTACCCAGTCATTGTGCACGGGATCCTCGCGGCAGGAGGAGTTGTCTCGGCATTCAATCCCTTATATCAGGCGCAGGTTCGTTTTGGAATCGAGAACGAATTTTAGTTTGCTCATGCAGGATCGTTAGGAAATTTCCCATTATCTGCGCATCGCACGGCCTAAAGCTGTCCTAGTAGATCAGGATCTAACCAAGACGCTTACAGACGGGCTCTCTCTGGCAAAGCTGGACTACTCGCCAGACCTTTACGTCCTATCGCCCGATCGCGCTCATCCTGCTCCCTGGATCCCTTTTGATCTGGGACATATCGTGGCCACCGGCGCAGGAGATCCTGACACTACGGAGCTACCATCTTGTACAACGAGCAGTGATCTAGCCTTCATATGCTTCAGCTCCGGCACCACGGGGCCGATGAAAGGGGTCTATCTCACGCATGACAACATCGTCACAAACATTTTTCAACACCGACAGCGACTGCCGGAGATGTTCCAAAGCCGTCAAACGGTCGCAGCCCTCATCACGCCATTTTTCCACATTCTCGGCTTGGGTGTGTTTGTTTGTCAATATATTTGTCAAGTGAGCTGCCCTTGCATTCCTTGTATCCCGATATCAAACCGACGGATCCGGGTAACAATTTCCTGCTAGGGCATCCCTATTGTGGTATTCCCCAACTTTGAAGTATCATTGCTGCTGGACGCCATCCCGCGAGACCACAGTAAGTCATGATCCAATTTTTGTTTGCTGCAAGGGAGAGAGGCTTGACCGAGACATGCTATGTAGTTACCCATATCAACATTGTACCACCTATTGCTCTGCGACTTCTTCAGGCAACCACTACAGCCACCACCGATATCTCGTCTCTGCGCTGCCTGATCAATGCTGCTGCGCCGTTGAAGGAGATAGTGTCGAGCGAATTGTCGCGACGCATGGGATGTACTATCACTCAGTGGTACGGAATGACCGAGGCCAGCCCAAGCGTTATTTCCCAGAGGGAGGATGAGGTAGGGATAGCCGGTACAGTTGGACGACTTCTCCCAGGAATGTCGATGAGAATCGTGGATTCGAAAGGGAAAGGTATGACCTTTTGATTGCGTTCGGGAATGTATTCTGACGAGAAGATAGAGTGTGGGCCGAATGAGCCTGGAGAGCTTCTGATCCAGGGTTCGAATCTAACGCCCGGCTATGTTGGCAACGCGGAGTCAAAGGACGCGTTCATCAACGGCTACTTCAAGACTGGCGATATTGGTTATGTTAATGAACAGGGTCATGTATTCCTTGTTGGTCGTTCGAAAGAGCTTATCAAGGTGAAAGGGTATGTTGCTGCGAGCTATATATTCGGGTACGTGGGAAGTATACTAACGATAGGTTCCGAGAGCCCTAGACACCAGGTGGCTCCAGCCGAGTTAGAGTCCATCCTCCTCAGCCATCCCCAAGTGCGCGATGCCGCTGTCAAAGGAGTCTACTTCCCGGAACGAGAAACGGAGTATCCGGCTGCATACATCACTGTTGATACCGCACAACCAGCGCCTGCGCAGCTAGAAGCCGAGATCGAGGCCTTCGTCAATAAACAAGTAGCCAAGTACAAGTGGCTACGAAGCGGTGTGCATATTATTTCCGCCATCCCTCGCAAGTATGCTACCAAACCCTTTCCCTCTCCTGAGCACAGTTATCTAACATGGTGCTGTATGATAGTGCATCGGGTAAAATTCTGCGACATCAGCTCCCTGAGCTGACTATTAGCCAACGGCAAACCAAAATATAGTTACACGCGTAGTTCACGCCTTCTAGACTTGCTGTCAAGATAGGGGAAAGGGGATCGGGGGCATTAAAAGTACATAAAACGATAAATTGCATAGTCCAGTTGTTTCCATTTAGTTTTCATATTAGGTTTCTAAATCCACACGTTTTACTCACGATAATTCATGTCACCTACCTTTGCCGTCTATGAAAACTCCAATATAGATTCACACATCGGCATGTCCAGTCGCCAACGATGTCAGTTTTCCACGTATCTACCTCGGAATCACACGCTACAGGCGCCGATGCAGCGGAATCAAGCCCCATTATGCAACAGGTAGTCCACCCCAGCTCCCCACAGGACCCGCGGGCATCTCGGACCAGTTCCTACCTAGGTCGATATTTCCGTCGTTCCGCAGAGACGGCATCGACCCAAGCCGCCGATTCGCACCTGGATGTTGTTCCACAGAGAGGCTGCGGAATCGCTCAACATAAAACATATCGTTTTGCGAGTCCCCATATCCCATAGTACACCACACAGAGCAACCTTAGTCTTTGAGTCTTACGCACTCTCAAACGAAAATGAATGGTCCCAGATTCGGAAAGACTGCCCTCGTCACCGGTGCCAATGGCATTACGGGTTACGCCATTATCGACCATCTGGTCCGCCTGCCCAAGGATGAATGGTAGGGTGGCTTCTTCCAACAGACAGCACCGATATCTCTGTTAACATAGTGCACAGGAGCAAAATCATCATCACGTCCCGACGCCCCATAAAAACTGCGATCATCGATCCTCGCGTGCAGTTCATTGCCTTGGACTTTCTCGATTCCGTGGATGAGATCGTGGCGAAGATGAAGCCACGCTGTGGCGATGTGACGCATGCCTTCTTTGCGTCATATATCCACAGTGATGACTTCAAGTTGCTTCGCGAGAAGAATGTTCCTTTGTTTAATAACTTCCTCGACGCAGTGGATGCGGCATGTCCCATGCTGGAGCGCGTCTGTCTACAGACAGGCGGTAAGGTACATCTACGCCTTTACATAAGTATGATCATTTGAAATGGTACTTGAAACTCACGTGGAAGCATAGTATTACGGTGTCCATTTGGGGCCCGTCAAAGTGCCATTAGAGGAGTGGTTCCCCCGATATGAAGACGGAGGACATAACTTCTACTTCCCACAAGAGGATCGATTGAAAGAGATGCAGGCCCGTCGACAGACATGGTCGTACAATGTCATCCGCCCTAATGCCATTGTTGGGTATTCACCACAGGGTATGTAATGTGCACTCCATTTGCATTCATCAGCCAACCATCGCTGACGTCCACCCACAGCAAATGGAATGTCCGAAGTGGTAACAGTAGCCATCTACATGCTGATCTGTCGCGAATTAAACCAACCCGCAATCTTCCCCGGGAACGAATACTTCTGGAATGCCATCGACGACAACTCCTACGCACCCAGTCTCGCAGACCTCACCGTCTGGGCCATGTCCGAGGACCGCTGCAAGAACGAGATCTTCAACCACACCAACGGCGATGTCTTCGTTTGGAGGCATATCTGGAGTGATTTTGCAGCCTATCTCGGATTGGAGGTACGTCCCCCCCCCCTTCCTGGACCCTTACCCACTTCACATCCTCCCATGTACGCGCTACTGATTATGTGGAGTATCAGGCCCCTGAGCCCGAATTCGAAAAGGCCCGAGGTCAAGCCACTGAACTGGCCAATGAAGTCGACCTGGTGGAATGGGTCAAAGACAAGCGCAAAGTGTGGGAGCGAGTCGTGCAGAAGTATGGCGGGAGTATCGGAGCCTTCGACTATGGTACCTGGGGCTTTTTCAGCTGGGCAACGGGGAAGTCCTGGTTGACCATTTCGTCGGTTAACAAGGCGCGCAAATTTGGCTGGAAGAGACATGACAGCACGATGGAGACCTGGTTTGAGACTTATCAGGCTTTTGAAAACGCAGGGGTCCTCCCGCCACGAGCTGCGCTGTTTGCTTCTTAGTAGGACGAACTCCTTGGTGATCTTATAGATGGATTTCGTGTTGAGCTTCGAGTGTGCCACCGAGAGAGCGAAGGACTAGCCTTGGGCGTATCGACTTTTTAACCGTTGATATATGGGTCTGAGCATACGCATTAGCTTGCTATTCTTCTATCCGAAAGCTTTTCTTTCCAAGTATTCTAGTTGTAGTGCGGTCTACAGTGTTTAAACTTGCCAACCTCCTGGTAGATGAACAGCTTCATACCCTCCGATAGGACTACCTACATTTTTGGCGACGTTCACCACCACCAAGAATAGCATAATACCGGGAAACTTCACACCTGGCCGTTTTCAAAAAGAACCAAGTAAAATACCCCCAATGATCTTACCTCCCAGAAATAGACCTCTCAAAATCCACGGAACAAATAAAATACCCTCAGCAACTCATCCAGCGAGGCCTCCCGGCAAGCCTCCCACAGCGCACTCCTCCGATCTGCCTCCTCTCCAAAAGGACACCCTACATCCTGCACCTCCCCACCGCACTCATCCCTTGATCCAAACACACGAGCACAAAACCCCTCCTCCAAACGCCCCGACTGAACCGGCCTCCAAGGAGCCTGTCCATGGCAAAACCTCAGAAAGTCGACCGCCATCTGCCGACTCAGATCCTGTTGATCAGTTGTCAAAAACTCGGTAAAGTTCTGAAACAGGTACACGACGTCGAGGAGATGGCCAGCCCGACCTTTACTGGGTCCATCCCATGGATTGCCCTGATTAAAATAGTAAACAAAGGCTCTCCCAGCCCAGCCTTGAGCGGTCGCCAGAGTCGGCATGAAAAAGGCAATGTCGTTAAAGAAGTCGAGGATGTGGGAGAAAGCTTCCGGGTCGGAAATGTCGCGCGAGATGCGGTATTGTTGTAGGATCATGTGCGCTAGGTCTGGATATGGCTGTAGAGTGACGTTGAGGATGTCGATGAACCTTTCTGCGCAGGATATGTCGGCGTCCGGCATGAGGACACGGATGATGTTTCCCTTTATATCGCAATGGTTAGTTTGTGGGTTGTGAGTCGGGCATTGGGTAGTGAAGGAAAGGAGGGAGGGACTTACATCCATCTGGGCATCCCCAATGAGAAGTTCCTGACACCATGATTTTCCCCTGGGGGAGTTGTTGTTAGGGTCGGCGAGATCGTGAAATGTGGGGGTCTCTACAACGATATCGCCGTCGATTGCAGGCGCCACAAGAACCGATGGCGGTAGCAGAGACATGAGCTGGTGAGCTGGGGTCTCCATGAGGGTTCGAATCCTCTCATCGGCAGGGACGTCCGCTAGTCCCAATGCCACGATCGCTCGGTTGTAGTTCTCTTCATGGGTTGATAGTGACAATGGAGGGAGAAGGAAGTAGTTGCCACTCATCACGATGGCTCGTTTGAACAACGGCTGGGTTGAAGTCAGATGGTACATGACCGATGCTGTCTAGATGTCAGTCTCTTCGATGCACCGAGAATAAGAATCTTACCGCCTCCGGCACTCATTCCTGAGACTGTGATGTTCTCTGTATTTCCACCAAAGTCTGCAATATGCCGTGCAATCCACTGCAGAGCAGCACGTTGATCTCGGAGTCCATTGTTGGCTTTGTAGCCTCTTTGCCGAAGTTCTTGGGAGGTGAGGAATCCGAATGCTCCCAGTCGATAGCTGGATGTCGTACCGTCAGTTTTGTATGAAAGACACGGACGCGTGGGGCATGAGGGGTTATACTTTATAGTCACTCCTATGACTGGCGTGCCTGTCTCTATGGATAACTGCACAAACCGACGCAGACTGAACTGAGGCCAGGAGTTGGCCCCAATCTGAAACCCGCCGCCGTGAATAAACACAAAAACTGGCAGCGCCGTTGAAGTGCTCGCGCCATGTGGTGTAGTGATATTCAGGTTCAAGCATTCTGTATCTGACTGGGATAAATGGCCCTTGGGGAGACTGTGTTGCATGACGCTGAATTCTAGGTCACATCCAGTTGGAGAGGAGATGGCTGTCGGCCTGCAAGACTTAGCACCTATGCACTGATCACTGTGCATTCATCCCTCGTGGTCGGGCTCACCCTTCCTTAGTTGCGTCGAGCACGGTGCCATTTCGACTGCTCACGAGCACCGCATCGGCCCATGCGTTTGCGAGGGTGGCGTAGGGGACTCCCAGAAACTCGTCCACATAGCCGTCGCTTCTTCCCTCGATTACTCCCAGGGATCGAGTCGTTAAAAGGACCATGGTCGTCTTGTTTTACTTGACTAGACACGTGCTGTACGTAAAGGTAGGGTCTTGCAGCTACTTCTACTTATATACATCGCCTCAAATGCCGCCACGGCCTCCTCGCAGTTCCGCATGCCGATGTTGAGACAACCTCCTCTACTACGGCGTGATAGAGCGACAAAATATCTACAACACCGGCCAGTCATCCTCAATCTCCGGAAGGTTCTCCCCGGCACCCTCGAGAATCTCATCGATCACCCCCGACTTCGGAACCATATACCGATCCGTCTGAATCCCGATCTTGGCCAGCTCCCGCCACTTCTCCAGGTGGGTAGTCTTGTGGCCTTTGCAGATCTCGCGGTTTTCCTACTTCTAGTTAATCTCCGGGCTGCAATAAAAGGGTCAGGGAGCGCAATTACATGGTGTCCCTTGGTGAAGGCGGCAAAAGTCCAAATCCGCTTCTCGACGACATCAATCGTCTGCGTGACGATCGTGCCGGTTTCTGGATCGACCATGTAAGTCCACCCTCTTGTCACAGCTCCCAGCGTAATTTGCGTCTTACCTTCCATCCAGGAGACTTTGTACATCTTGTTCGGGTAGATTTCCTGATACCAGGCCTGGACGTAGTTGGTCCTGCCGGCCAGCGGACCCGAGACGGCGCGGTAAACGAGACGGTTCTGGCAGGGTCCATCCATCAACACTGGGAGTCTTGCCAGTGTTGGCTGGCAAAATGGAGACGGGAGGAACTCACCGGAGACCGATACCACATTTCGTAGGCCCAGTCCACACCCTCGGTGTAGTGGTACAGGACCCGTTTGTCCTAAATTTCCACGGCGCCGTGAGAACGCATGTTGCAGACGAGTGGGGAAAGGGGAGAAGCGCACCATAAGGTCTTCAATGCCCATTTTGTTCACGCTCAATGCTCGTTTGGCTAGCTACTTGTTGTTGGTGTCTGGTTGTCGGTCTCGACTAACCTTATTCCCGGTCTAGAACGATTTTATACAACAAAGACACCCCAAGCGGCACCGTATCGGAACTGGGCGGAATCGTCCACGGCCGAGCGGCTTTCACTACCCAATCCAACCGAGTCTGATCACGACCAAGACACCTTGCAAGGCATCCAGTGCCCCAGAAATCAGTGTAGTATATGACAAAAGCGGCACATTCATTCCGCCGAGAAGCCGCACACTTGAGACCAATGATCTCCGAGTGATAAAATATCCATACATAGACCCAAGTCACTCACCCCCATACACAATCCTATCAGATACACCACCTCGCCATTACAAACTCCTCCATCGACTACTACCTACATACCTCTCAACATGGCCCTGCCCCCAATCCCACCCGCCTACACCCCCCGACCCACCCCCACCCTCCAAATCCCCGCCGAACCAAACCGCCTCGACTTCAAAACCGAGTACCTCTTCACCTACACCATGCAACTCCCCGCCAACGACCCCCCCTTCATCATCGGCACGGGGACCGACGGTATCTCCATGATCATCACGGAACGGGGAACGCGCGTCTCGGGCCCGCGCATCAACGGTTCCTTCATTCGCGACGGGAACGACTACGTCACGCTCCGTCCCGACGGCAGCTCGATCCACGAAGTCCGCTGCGTGATTCTCACCGATGATGGCGCGCGCATCAAGTTCACGTACAAGGGGAAGGGGGATTTTGGGCCCACGGGGTATCAGGATGTGTTGGCGGGCAAGATGCCCGAGAAGGTGCGGATTCGGTGTGGGCCGCATATGGAGACGGCGCATCCGGATTATCAGTGGGTGAATGGGGTGCAGTGTGTGGAGGTGGGGGAAGTGAATGTTGCGGAGAAGTATGGGACGTTTGATTGCTACGCTGTTGTCTAAATGGTTACGTTGTTGTCTACTTTGCACGGAGGTGGGAGCTCTGATTTATGTAGATAAGAGGTTATATTCATCTGCAGTGGATATATATATATATATATATATATAGTGTGAAGTGGGATGGTCGGATACTGGTAGGAGGTAGGTAGCCTATGAATCAGTTTATTCCAATCAAGGATATCTATAAATAGGTACTAGCTAGAACTATCAAGAAACAAATAGCAGGCGTCAGGGAGTCAGGCGTCAGGCTCCTGATTGCGGCTCAATAACCACCTTCACGGCCGTCCCGCCAGCCACCGTCTCCAGAGCGTCCGCCACACGCGCAAGAGGAAACCGATGCGTGACACAGTCCGCAAACGGAAAGTCGCGAAAGTGCGCCTCGACCAGTCGCGCCGCCTGGTAATAGTTTTCCGGCGAGGCGTAGGTCGTTCCGATAATCTTCAACGCCTTGTGCACCACCTCAAACGGCGACAGGGGCACGGTGCCGGCGCCCGCCCACGTCCCGACGAGGAGGTATCGCGCGTTCCGGCCAAGCAGCGACAGTCCCTCTGTCACGGCGGCGGCATGTCCGCTGCACTCGATGGCCAGCTCCAGGCCGACGGCGGGTCCGACGACCTCGCGGATGCGACGGGCCCGCGCATCGGCGGAGGAGTATTCCCCGCGACTCATGTCCAGCACCACCGTGGCGCCGAACCGGGCGGCCATCGTGCATCGCTCCGGGTTCCCCTCGATGCAGATGATGGCGCGGGCCCCGGCGATTTTGGCCAGAAAGATAGCGGCCAACCCGACGGCACCACAGCCTTGCACCAGCACCGCCGACCCGCGCGTAATCGGGCCCATGTTCTCGAGCCCCTTGAGCATGGTGGGCAGGGCGCAGCCCAGCGCGATAAACGCGTCCAGGGGCACGGTCGGATCCACGCGGTAGAAGCTGTTGTTCGGTTGGAGGGTGGCAACTTGAGTATAGCTGGCCCAGGTGATCGGATTGCGCGCGGGGGAAACGAACGTGCCCTTGCGGCAGCCGGTGAGGTCGCGTTCGATTGTGCACTCGTAGCAGGCGTGGCAGGGCCGGATGGGATTCCAGTAGACGACATCGCCCACTGCGACGGGGGTTCCGCTATGATCTGTCGTCACGCCCTCTCCGAGGGCAATGATCCGGCCGAGTCCCTCATGCCCAAGGATAAAGGGCTCGTCGTCTTCGCTGTCGCCCTGCCAGAGATGAAGGTCGGTTCCGCATACACCAGCACGAACCACGGCGATATTGATGCATCCCGCACCCGGGGCGATATAGTCGTACTCCCAGAGTTCGATCGGCTTGCGGGCAGCGGTGATCACTGCCGCTTTGTATTTCTCCGCGTGGGCCATGGATTCGATAAAGAGCGGAAGGAACTTATTTCCTGCAGATTTTGGGGGTGGATGTTCGAGAGGAATCCACACCCAACGGCGCTTAGATTTAAGACATGCGTAATCAAATACAGCCATTCCGCAGCGGCAGGCAGCATGTGGTGTTGCTGAGTTTGACGGCATCATCGTCCTCCTTCCCCTGCGGCTCTGGATTCTCACCCCATTCCGCACCTGTTCCGTCGGCATTCAGAGTTTCCGTCCCGCATCGATAGAAACCATCAGCGCCCGATGCCCACTGCGAAGTAGACACTCACCTCTCGGCTCACTCCGTCCAGTCGTGTGGCGGGCAAAAGTGAACTATGCGTGGAGAGACAGTCATGAAGCCCCCGTTAGTAGGGGTGCGTTTTATTGAGGCTGGCTTACTCAGGGCGCTCAACTCCCCGCTCACCCCATGCTCAGTGATCGCCTTCGGCCGCTCAGGGCGGGCTCAGGTCTACTCAGTGAGCAAAACGCGGCGAGGGAAAGATTTGGAGCTGGCGAGAAAATCAGGTACGTGTGGTCGGACTTGGGTACGTCGTGTCAGCCCAAACGGCCGCTGAATCTCAGAGTAATATCCTTGAGTAGCCGTTTCTTACAGGTAGGTAGTTTGGAAACTCTGACATTTATATATTGCTTATAACCTCGCAGAGGCATGTCTTCAATAAAAAGACTCATCCGATTGCATCCAATGGTATCTCGAGGAAGATGAATGCGCGAAATTAGCGTCGTCCAGGCAGCAAGGCGGCAAGGCTAACAAACAACCAACATCACCATCGCCATCAGCACCGTCCAACTCCATCGCACCTCGATGGCAACAACATGGCACCCCTGGTCTTTCCGTTCGAAATTCTCCTCGAAATCGTATCCTACCTCGACCAGGCGACGCTAAATTCCCTGATCCGCTCGCACAAGGGCGCAGCGGTCGCGTTAACGCGCCGCCTCTACGACTGGGGTCTTCGTTTGGAGCAGGGTCCTGAATGGCTCGCGGAGGATCTTTCCTTCCGGGACCGTTCCTCCCACCCCGAAGCAGTGTTCACCGATCGGGTCTGGCAGTGTGCAGCCAGCTGGAAATCCGACTTGGTGACGCGCTATCTTCTTAACAGGTTCTCATGGGACTCAACCATTCTCCGACTAGAAAAAGATCCTTACTGGGACAGCGAGGATGATCAGATCACTAGCTTTCCCCCACTACTGCATCTCATGACTGCCGCTGGTAATCTGGGGATGGTGCGTGCGTTGATTGAAGCAGGCGGCGATCCGGATGGACTGGACGAGGACCTCTGTACGCCGTTGCACCACGCCTGCCGGGGCGGACACGAGGCGATCGCGCGTTATCTTGTGGATGAGGCTGGCGCGGATATCCTAGCCCGCGATTCCTCTGAGAGGTCGGTGATTCATTGTCTGCCGGGATTTTCGGACGGGCCAACGCCCTCCTTTATCTCTTGGATGGTCGAGGCTACACGAACGGCTGGTGCGGATCCCTTCGCGCCTGATCCGAATGGGGATACACCACTGCATGTGGCGGCCCGGGTCGGCCATAAGACTGCCACCCGAGTCTTCCTGGAATCCGGTGCCGACCCCATGATTGGGAATGGCTACAGAAGTGGTGGTACTGCGTTCGAGATGTCAATGAAGCACGGAGAAACCGGTCGGGTCGTGGTTCAACACATCCTGGAGACCAGAGGGGATCTTTCGTACCGCATGCCCGATGGTAGTACGCTCCTGCACCTGGGTATTAGCGCAAAAAGCGATAATACCATTCGATACATGATTGAGTGTGGTGCTGATGTTACAGCGGTCGATAATGACGGCGAGACGCCCCTGCACAGGGCGGTGGATGCCGGCGGGAATCTAGCCGCTGTCGACTTCTTGATCAGCGCCGGCGCCGACCCCAGCGCAAAAGATAACTATGGCGTCTGCCCCCTCGAGCGCGCCTATATGCGGGATGTATACGTTCTGCCCCTACTCCAGGGTACTCCACGCGCCTGGCCCGAGGACCACCTCAACACGCGGTTGTGGAAGGCCGTTGCGAAATGCGAACGTGTCAGGACGGACGAAATCAAGATACTGCTTCAGCTTCTGAACCATTCCCCTTCTCAAGAATCCGAGCCGTTGGGTAATAGGCCCTTACATGTCCTCTGCACAATCCCACCCCACAAGCCTAGCTCCGCTGCTGTGGCCATGATTCGCGTGCTCCTCGAGGCTGGCGTGAACCCGAGCGTTCGGAATCGCAAGGGGATCACCGCGTTCCATTTCGCTGTTTGGATCGCCACCAATTATTCCAAAACGGACACCGTCCGCCTCATGTTGGAGTCCACGAGTATTCATGGACCAGACGGAGACATGGATCCACCTGTTGGCAGTGCGGACTATGACGATGCTATCGAGGTCTTGCAGCAGGGTGCGCTGCGTGCCGGTAGCCGTGGGTTTATCCACGAAAGACACAGGAAAACGCCGATTGACAAGGCCGTGGACTCAATAAAGCACAAAGGACTCGCTGGTCGAGCCCGAAGACTTTTAGGGATAGATCAACTTTCTGGAACCGTCCCTCCCTGACTCTTTCCGCGCAGCCAGTAGAATGGGGGGACACCTGATGTGGGGTATTAGCGATAATTAACAATATTCAAGATACCATTTTCGCCTGGACCAGCGGCCCGTATGATTCCTCGATACCTCGCACGAGCCCAGTGACGTCTTTCGCCAGCTTCCTTCGCCTCGGAGTATGACTTTCAGGAATCCGGAGGGCCGAACGGGCAGCTTAGAGCGGTAATCCGCTCGCCGGACTTGGGACAGAAAATCCGACGGGATCCCAGCTTTGCGGTCCGATAGTACCACTAAACAAGCTTGATCACCGAATGTCATGATGATATAGCCAGGGCAACCTTGCTGGGCGGAACGCAGATCGCTTGCTCATCTTTTTCTTTTTTTTTCCCTTCGCGTTTCCGCTGCTCCCGGTTGTTCGAGTGCAATCCGCAAAAATCAACACAAGAACTCTTCAAACTAAGAGAAGCTAAGCGGGGAGTTTTGAAATCTGGGAATCTTTTTGTTTTTTTTTTACCCCAGTCAAATATGCGCATGGGTATCAACCAGATCCTCTCATTCAAATGCCCGTGAATATTAGGGGATGTGTGACCCTAAAGTCGTGCCCTGCCCTAGTTACGACACTCGGGGTCTACAGCTGCACAATTCCAACATGAATCACCCCCAGCTATCCGTATTCCTAACCCTTCCACATGCCCACCTGTTCAAGTGGCCTCCAAGCCCATAGCCATTGCCTCCAATTACAACACCAGACGCGGAATGGTCATGGTTTCGACCGTTCAATATTCCACCACAGGTCTATAGCTTCACTGCCGATGTCAGATTTCCTTTCGTTTTTGCGGCTATTTATATCGTGGTTGTTTCTATGAGAGGTGGGAAGAGAAAGACTCAGTAGGGTGGTTGACTTTCTCTCGGTTAGTCAACGGGAGGTTTACAATTTCATCCGGCGATAGATCGTCAGAGAACCCAGTATACTTTGGTTTCAGCAAGGGGGTTTAGCTGTTTAGTAACAGCAGACATCCGTCATTTCCAATATCATTCCTTGCGTCATAGGTGAAATGGGACTGGGCCCAAATTCTACCAGCGATAAAATCATTCAACCTTCACTGTTTTCTTCCGATGAATCTCGTCAATAAAGTCTAGTATTCCCTGATCCCAGTTCTGACAACCCGGCTGGTTTGTAGGCACGGAAGCAAGATACCCACACCCAATCTTCTTACCCAGATCCTCCCCCTCTGTCGACACCAACACCCGTTAGTTCCCATCCCATAAACAACATCCATAATAAAAAACCAGGGAGAGGAACACATACCCTCCTGAGTAACAGCCATCTTCCCTGAATCCTCACAACTCCCCCCAACCGTGCTCATCAACTGCACCCCCATCACCTCCCTCCTACTCAGCCTCCGCACCGCCTCTAATGACTCCTCAGCCCTCTGCACCAATGTGTCATACGACTCTCTACACCCAACACAGAAGAAGAATATGACGCCGTCTACATCCCGGAACCTCCACGTGGTAAACGTATCACTCTCGTTGATGGGCTGGTTCTCCCAGTAGATCTCAATGCCGGCTTCCTCCCCGTCGATGGTGTGCATCTTCCCCCAATCATCTTTTTAGATCCTCCGTCAGTGCCCAATTTCCAAGACGCCATAACGAATAGATGGATATTTCCATCATTCAAGTTGCGTACCTTGCATGGTTTTGTCGTAGGAGCAGATGCAATTTCCTAGGATCATTCGCCGGGCTTCACATTGGGAAGTTTTGAAGCCGATGAGGGCTACTCTGTATTCTTTGTAGCGGGGTTTGTATGGGGTGGGTGGTGGCTTGGATATTTTAGGGATGAATTTTCTGGTCAGTTTGGAAATATGGCGTTTCAACGGCATTTTCTCCTGTTTTCTGGTGGGTTTTTGATAGCTTCATGCTCTCTTTGGTTGTGACTGGGGGGTGAATTGGAGGTGAGGTTTGAGGTGCGGGGGTGAGCTTACCAACATCTGGGCTCGTATTCGGTGTTGAATCCTTCCACGGATTCTTCTCCTCTTCGCGAGCATTTGAGGTCAATTGGTTAAATATGATGAGGGCTCTTTCTCACTGTGATCTCGTAAACAAATAAAATTATCACTGACAATGCTTGCTAATTTTCCTTCGGGTATGTCATCTCCAAAAGTTGATTAGGGCTTTTTTGTACTCCCACCCAACCCACTGCCATATCGGATAGATACATAACGCACAAACGAACCAGATATGAACAGCACCTATATAGCTGCCTCCCAATGCTCGACCTCCTTCTTTTCCAACACCTGATCTCCATCCTTATTCTCCAGCTGCCGGATCTGCGCCCCCAACCCAGTACAAACATAACTCTTGAACTTCCTCGTTGGGACCCGATTCTGGAACATCTCATCCAGCTCCTCCAGCGACCGATCCTTCGTCTCGGGCAGATAAAAGTACACAAACACCATCGCAGCCACAGAGAAACTCCCATAGATCAGGGTAACCCTCCCCCCAATCGCCGCCTGGACATACGGGTTCACAAAATTAATCGGAACCGAAGTCGCAAAACTACCCAGCGACGAGAGAAGAAGCGTACGCTCACGGAGCTGCCCGGTTCCAATCTCACCACCGAGAATCCACACACCGGGCCCCCAGGATAGGCCAAAGAAGCTGAACCAGAGGATCAGCATCGCGACGCACCCATTCTTCATCGCGTCGGAGAGATGGTCTGTGCCGTATGCCGTTGCACCACCAACCCCCATCATCATCGCGGCCATTAGCAAGGCACCTGTGAACATCAGAAATCGTCTCCCGATTTTATCAAACGTGAACAACGAGATAATATTCGCGACGAGACCACACGTTTGCACAATCACATTCGACTGCAACGGGTCCTGGAACCCGAGCTG
This sequence comes from Aspergillus biplanus, assembly GCA_027569045.1. Classification (NCBI taxonomy): domain Eukaryota; kingdom Fungi; phylum Ascomycota; class Eurotiomycetes; order Eurotiales; family Aspergillaceae; genus Aspergillus; species Aspergillus biplanus. Next base: position 98,435 of record JAPDEJ010000009.1, on the reverse strand, counting down.
CTTCATAAACGTCACAATAAAATTGTTAATAAACGAAACACCCTGCGCCTGCTGCAGGATCTGTACACCGGCAGCGATGATCGTGCGTCGCAGATTCGTGCCGCGGAAACAGTCAAGCAAGCTAGTTGCTTTGTGGAGTTCCCGTTGTTCTTCGACCTGCAGGCGGAGGAGTTGGACTTCCTCGTGCGCGTTGTAGTGGTTTCCGTATAGATCGCTGATGACGGCTTCGGCTTCCTCGAAGCGGCCGCGGTAGACGAGCCAGCGGGGGGACTCGGGGAGGAAGGCGTAGGAGAGGATGATTCCAACGGGGACGATGAGTTGGCAGAGGATGACGGTTCTAGGAGTTTATTAGTCTAAGGTGGAATCAATATCAGGGTGGGTGATACTCACAGATAGGCCCATTCGTTCTTTAGGTGTTGGGATAGGTAGACGACGAGAGTAGCGAGGAAGGAGCCGAATGTGTTCCATAGGGAATAGGCGGTTAAGAAGGCACCTTCGTCCATTTTATTAGTATTTCCGTCCTTCTGGGATAGGATTATCTGAGTATATACCTCTGATTCGCGCAGGGGCGCATTCGGACTGATACATCGGAACGACATTAGAGGCCAGTCCAATCCCCGAGTAGACGACAATACGTCCGACAACCAGCTGCCAGAACGACGTAACGGCTGCAGCTTCTAGAACGCAGCCAATTGTAAGCAAAGCGGCCATGACGAGCAGCGTGGGCTTGCGTCCTAGATGTTCACACAACCAGGGGGCAACAAGACAGCCGATAATGATACCCGCTGATCCTGTTCCTGTGCCAGCCGACTGCTTTTCCGAGGGGATGCTGTAATCATCGATGGACGGATCGTAGGTGCCATACTTCTGGCCAAATGGCGATAGACCAAGCGCACCTCCCCACCAGGAGTTATCGAACCCAAAGCCCATAGAACCAAGGGAGACGAAGCATCCTATAAAGACCAGACGCACGTTCAGCTCTTGGTAGAGCGCCGTCTGCTTGAGGGAGTCGAACATCTTGGTAGCACTTGGCAATAGAGTAATCAAGAACACAATATCGGCCTGCTCCTATCGCTGCCTTCGGGTTGAGTCCGGGGGAGGCGCCCCCAGGTTATATAAGTTATCCCCCAGCCTCTATGAATTGTAGAAGTTCATTATTTACACGGAACCGGCCCGAATCCCCATGGGGCAATGCTCAGGGCTTCGAATTGCCTGTTTTGTGGGCTTTCCTCGGGGAAAACCTTGTATATCCACTCGGGTAACTAGTGTTGGCGAGCGAAGGACGCCCCCACCATCGGTTAAGCATTTTAGACTCGGAATGCCGAACGGCCGATTCCTTGCGATTCGAGATCGGAACTCGGTGGCTCGAACTGCTGTTTAGAGGGTGAAGCGTTAATTTCGCCATTGTGGGTGCCGACCATATCCTGGTATATTAATTGCCGCACTCCAACAATATCACCCCCTTCACTTCTAAATAATAATACCTAACTTCTCCGAGAGCATGAAAATGGCATCATACGAGCGTGATCAGCTGCTGGCCTTCCCCTCCAAGCCTAGGGTGTTCATCCTGAGCGATATTTCCAATGAACCCGACGATGCCGAGTCGCTGGTCCGTTACCTCCTCTACGCTAATCAATTCCAGACAGAAGGGCTCGTTGCTTGTACCTCGACATGGATGAAGAACAGGGTCTGTCCACAGGATATGCACAAGATCGTGGACGGATATGAAGACGTTGTGGACAATCTGAATGCCCACGCGCACCCCAGTGACCCCTATCCCACGGCGGACTCCCTGCGATCATTGATCAAGAAAGGCGCTGAGGTACGTTCCCTCTCACTCCACAAAACAATTTAGCATTCACCTAACCCATATCCCTTTCTAGTCCTATGGCATGTCCGCCGTCGGCGACGACATCCCCCTCAGCGAAGGAGGCCACCTACTCCTCGACCGCATCACAACCGCCTCCAACCAACCCCTCTGGATCCTCTGCTGGGGTGGCACAAACGTCCTCGCATCCGTCCTCCTCAAGATCCAAAACACGCACTCCCCCGAAGCCGCCGCGACACTCCGCTCAAACCTCCGCATCTACACCATCTCCGACCAAGACGACACCGGCGTGTGGATCCGCAACCGCTACCCCGATCTCTTCTACATCTGCTCCGTCCACGGGTGGAACCAATACGGCCTCGCCGCCTGGTCCGGTATCTCCGGGGAAAGCTGGTACAAGTTCGACAACGGAGGCCCCGATCCCAGTAAAGTGACCAAGGCGTGGATACGCGAAAACATTCAGATCGGCCCACTGGGGAGCAAGTACCCAGATCCCATGTTCATTCCCGAGGGAGATACGCCTACTTTCCTCTATCTTATCCAGAACGGCTTGGGGATCCCCGAACACCCGGAGTACGGGTCGTGGGGCGGACGGTATATCCGCACTGATTTCAGCGGCAACGGCACACCAAACGGTCATTACAGCGATACAGTCGACGAGGTAGTCGGTCTTGATGGAAGGAAACATAAGTCAAACCATGCGACGATCTGGCGGTGGCGGAATGCCTTCCAGAATGACTTTGCTGCGCGTATGCAGTGGACGCTCTCCCCTAGCCTCAAAACAAACCACCACCCCGTCATCAGCATCAATGGTAGCACGGGAACGACACCACTACACTTCGAGCTAGAGGCAGGGGAAAAGCTCCACCTCGATGCGTCGGCCACATACGACCCAGACCCATCCGACTCACTCACCTTCAAATGGTACCAGTATATGGACCCCAGCGCGACGCAGTGGTCAGCGCACCATGAGGTTGGGGAGTTGGAGATCAAGAAGCTCAATGAAGCCGGTAGTGTGGTGGAGGTGACGCTCCCGCCTCCGGAGAAGTGTTGTGTGGAGCTTATTAGCCGTGAGGCGGTACGTTTGGGTCAGATCCTGCATTTGGTTCTTGAGGTTCATGATAATGGGTCGCTGCCACTGGTGAGCTATCGTCGCGTGGTTATTCAGGCGACTAATGAGAAGCTGGTTGGGGGTGGGGGCGGCGCGGAGGCCATTGGGGACACTATGAAGAATATTCTCTAGTTTCACGTCTTGCATAGAAATGATACAGTAAATGTTGAAAGAACAACTTCTTTCGGATAGATGGAAGAGAGAGATGACAGAAAAAGGTACCTAGTACGGAGACATTTGCTCCAGTTTAAGGATAGCGAATAGCAACGCCATCTCCTCGCATCAAACCCGACAGCTGAATGACTCGCGTGTATGGTGTTATTATTGGACACCTGCATGACATCCATATCCCCTCCTCCTGAGGATATGTCAACAAATAGATGACGAAGATAAACCCAGCCTTTCCCCTAAGCGGTGTTAAGGGCTCCGAATTCGCCGGATGCCTGCTCCTAGTAGCAGAGTAACGGCCGTCAATCTTGACGCTGTGTTTGGCCTGGAGCCGGGGGCCAGGCGGGCGCACCCCATTCAAGTGGAGTCCAACCAGGCTGTGTCCAGTGTCTATCAGGCACTAAGATTGCTTAGCCCACGATACCATGGCCGGAAAAAGCATTTAAGCTCGCCAAGCCTTGCAGCACTCGTGGCTCTGTGCTCTTACGGCCGTAAGCCCCGGCCGCAGTCCGCTTCTATTGGTGCGCCAGGCAGACGACGATCAACATCTTCAGCTGGCTCTCAAGAAATGTAGCTGGGTGCCTGGGAATACGGCCGAAGGCAAGTATCCTGGTCTTTTTATAGTTCTGACAGAATTATTATTTATAGCAGGAGGAATCCTCGTTGTGCCAGTGAAATCCATCAACTCCATCTCGCTACCAAACATCCTCTTCATCTTTCTCTACTCCGATTTTTCATCTGCTTTTTATAGATTTAACCATCCACCTACACAAACAAAGTCTCGCCATGTCGAATCGCGAATACTACGGTGACAGCGTTCCTCAGAACACTGCTGCCTTCAACGGAGCGCAGCAGCAGGCAGATCCCGCGATGTGGCGTCCAAACGGGGAGACTCCGGTAAATATCTATCCCCTTTATCCACCTCAGCACCTGAAGGTAGTCTAATGAGTTTGGTGCTTTGTAGTACGGCGCACAGCAATGGTCCGACCCAAACACGGGTGCCCCAGGGTACCAAAACATGAGCAATCAACAGGGAGGGCCCGGCTTCGACCAAGGTAAATTCGGCGGTCCCGACGGTGAAGGTGAGAAGGGTTTGGGATCCACAATAGTGGGAGGCACAGTGGTATGCAATAACGCTCTCCATCTTCGATAGTGTTGATGATTTTAACCGATGATGACATAGGGTGGAATCGCTGGTCACCAAGTTGGAAAGAAGTCCGACCATGGGACACTTGGAACAATTGGGGGAGCATTAGCTGGAGCAGTTATCGCAAACGTAGCCTCACATGCGATCAAGGGCAATCATTCCAATCAATCCAATCATTCCACGCATTCAGGCTCGGGTTCTTCGATTTGTTCTTCGATGCGTGATCGTCGTCGGGAGCGCTTGGAGAGGAAGCTTGATCGTCTGTCCTGATGAGTTGCGGCGGCTGCAGTATATGTACGAGGAAGTTTGTGATCGGTGGAGCGTTTCCCAATTATTGATAGTTTATCTGTAATGCCTGTATATGTCTCTGTCTATATTTGTCTGTCTAATATTCATCCGTTATATCCAAATTACCGTCATTTACTTGAGGTGGGAATATCGTATCCCACAGTGTCTGGAAGATGTTAGCCCAGATATGCCATAAAGCAACCACAAGTATGACGAAGGAGTGCTAGTTTATGACTTACCCAATCAATTTCCAGAATTTGGGGATCAACTTGGGCGAACTGCTGAGGTGGTTGTAAAGCTTGGGCGACGGGGAATCCACCCTCCGCCGCCGCTGCAAAGCTCGGGGGATGAACTGCAGAAACATAATTTGGTTGAATTCCCGGATAGGCACCACCTTCCAGTGACACATCGTCATACTCAGCCCACGAGGAGAATTCGTCAGATGCTGAACCCCAGGTGCTGGGCATATTTCCCACGTCGACGGGATATCCGTCGATCATACTTTGTACCAGAGGGCCGTGTTGAGCGGAGGTTGGCATAGTCATTTCAGGTACCATGCCGCTACTAACGGGCAGTAAGTGCTGTGGGATCGCTGCAGAGACCTTGCTGTCCGTCTCCGGCTCTCCGTGGGCGTAATTCAGCGGCATCTTGGGGTCCGAATCGTCGCCGACCTTCTGAGGAGTATTGATAATCTTCGAATCGTCGAACTCCGTCGGTATTTTCAACCCCTTGGCTTTCTGGTAATCGAGCATCCGCATGCAAATCAAAGTTAGCAGGTACCTAGCCTTTTTATCCCGATGATCGATTATTTCCCGGAGTGTAGGAGTAGGTCCCGCCGCCTGTAATGGAGCGACGTCCGCCAATGGCTCGGCAAAAATGAAATCCAGACATCTCCAGATGCGACTAGCCTCCTTGCGCATCGGGTAAGTATACACCTCGACCATTAGGAGGAATGCCGTATGATAATTCTGGTACGAGGCACTGTACCATGCCCACATTTGGAGGTCTTCCGCGGATTCCAGTTCCACCGCAGCTTCGAGCGCTTCAGTGCCTTTAAGAAGGAGGATCTGGCGTAATCGATCGGGAAACCGGTACGTGACGCTGTTGATGTAACGGTGCATAATGGACACATAGTTCAGGCTTACAGTCATCTTCATCACTAGGCCGGCCATCCGCTGCATCGGGGACGGGGAGGCGACATTAAATAGCGGTCCATATTTGGAGTCTATCGCGATGCGAAGCGCCTCGAGCTTGGAAATCGCCTTGGTAAGACCGATTTTCTTCCTGTCGACGCGGTTTCGTAGTAGCATGGTTTGCCGCCGCATTTCGTAGCACTCAAACACGATCACGGAGAACATCAGGTCGTTCCAAGGGATAGAAACCATGGATGGAGAGGAATGCGGAGAAACAACATCCAAGGGAAGTCGTGTGGTATACCCGTCCCGATGAATAAAGGGTCGGGGGCCCTGGATCTCACTAGTCGCTAGATCTAGGTAGCAAAGTTGATACCAAATGAGCCGTCGGCCATGACATTCGGATGGTGGAAAACCGTATTCTGTTGGATCGCGATGGAGCCCCATACACTCCGCAAGCCGGATCACCATACCGGTTAGAACAGAATGAGCCCTAGAAATTTCCCCAACACACATCGGAAGCTAGAAGGCGACGCCAATTGATTAGAACTCGTTCTTGGGTCTAATAACGAGTGCGACAACGTAAGCGCATATGGCAGAAGGGTATCTACGTACCAAATATGCAACAGAAGCTTGCAAGGTCTCAGTCTTAGTTGCCTTCAGCAGCTGAGCTCTACTCAGGGCAACCTCCGTACCCTTTTGAAGGCGACTCTTTAGTTCCTCTCGTGACGTGTGGCAACTCTTCAACACATCCTCTTCCGACATGCTAACCACAGCAGAGAAGAGAATAGCGCAGACTATCGCCGCTAGAGGAGGTGCGACAGCTTGCCCACTCTCAATGAACTCCCAAAGCGTCTCGTACCTGTGCGCGAACGTTGGACGGTGCACGATGCGCGCCACAGGGTGCACCGCCTTCCAATATCGCTCCAGCAGTTTATCAGCGATCTCGCGATGGGGTATGTAGCTAGTCAAGGGCTCTTGTGAAGGAATTGGATTAAATATTAGGTCCATCGACGGTGCCGGAAATGACTGCCCGGGTTTCGAGTTCCGGTCAGATGAGGAAGGTGCTGGCTCTGGCGACGGCGGCACCTCAGGTAGTGGTTCATTCCTAATGTAGAGAGATGAAAGCACCTTCCATTATTGGCAGGTTAGATCGATCATCAATAAAATGACAGCTCTTGGCTCACCTCGTCTGCTATGCGAGGGCGATAAAACCCCCCAATCCTTTCACTCAATCGCATTCGTCCGATTAGAAAACCCAGGTCATCAACATCGTCGCGCGCGTCGTCCGCATACGCAGCATCTGGGATCGCAAGGGGCGTGGGCTCCATATACCCGTCGGCTTCTGCATCACCTTCCGAATCATCTTCCGATCCCCCTATCTCCGCGGGTGCTCTGGAGCGCTTGCGAGGTTGTCCATCGTTGGCAGGGCGAAGAGACCGATCAACCCTAGTCTCTACAAGGGAACCATCGAGCGCATCCTTCGCCTCTTTCATTTGCGCGAGCTTGCGACGAAATTGAGCATCGTTCGTCGCGGGTGCAACGTAAACACATTGCTGGCCTCCCGTGCGGCAGTTTTCGCATGGGTTGCCCCTGTCGCATTTCATCTTCCGTCGACGACATTCCATACATGAATTAATGGTTCGATTTCGGCGTCGAGGCGCCTCTCGGGGTCTTGCCGCGCTGGCATCCTGTGCGCCGTGTTCGCTGTCGGGGGACACTCTTGCGGTGAACTGAGGATGCGACATGCCAGTAGTCCACGACACCCCTATTAACGGGCTTTTATCAATAAATCAGGTCTGGATGCAAGAGAAAGTCAAGATAAAGAAGCAAAAATCGATGAGCGGGGAAAAGGGGAGATAAAAAGGCGGGAAACGAAGATGATGGTCTCAGCTCAACCCCGCGGAAGACCCCCGAAAGAAACAGCCCCAACTCACCATCTCCAAAAAGAAAAAAAAAAAAAATTATTCAGGAACATCAACCAGATCGTAATCCGTTAGTTAGACTGCTTCCGGTTAGCTTCTTGATGGATAAGCTCAGAGCTGAAGTGGGGGCGATTTTAAAGGGCAGTGATAGGCCCAGAGGAAAAATTCCGTTCGCTCCCACGGTTGAGCGTGAGATTCAGCTGAGATGTTTTTCAGCTTCACTATTTATACTGAGGTATCATTGTCTTTTATATAGAATAAATGTCTAACGTAAGATGATGTCAATACAAAATTAGCCTTGGTATTTAGGAGTCGACTTTTCTAGCTTGCCGCTGTTTTTAATATTTATCCCTCTAAGCGTTATATATTCTAACCTTCTTGATGAACCTGATCTTGGTACACAGAACCAAAACACACCCACTATTGAACCGGAACCCTTGGAACCCGCAATCTTGGTAGAAACACGAGCGGATCCATGCAGAACCAGAGCATTTGATTCCCCAGCCGTTAAACAGCTTTGGATGGCAAGTTTCCTCGGTACAATCACGGGGCCATATATTATTAATATAGTTTGGAAATCCGGGGGAACCATTTTATCAATGTCCATTAGGAAGAAGCTTTCAAGGTATTGCAAAATTAGACTCCAAATACCATGCGAAGCTAAGATTTAAATCAAGAGGAGGCGGCGAGTGTTGATGTCATTGTATTCACAACCTCAAAACAACCTCATTTCTCTCCAATGCGAAGACCAGCACATGGTCTCTTACCAAGTATTGAGACAAATATTAAAAATAAAATACCTGGAAATCCTCATGGCCGCTCTTCGACCATTTTTGCCCTGCCTACGAAGGGTATAGACTCTCACCTGCGCAAAGATCATGCAAAGAGAGAGACTGATCGCTCTATAGCGCTACGGTCCGTCCCAACAAGTGCGATGGCTGAACCTCCTGGAATACCATTCACATAACCTGCTGAAAAATGCAAGATATCTTTCCTGTGAATAGCCTGACTCTCTAGGCTTACTATGGTCAGTACCATATTCCGGTTCCCAACGGGGTTGTAGTTACGAGTCCCGAAGAGGCCAGGGAGGTTGTATCTACCATCCGTAAGTTTTCCCTCATATGATCCAGAAATAACTGCAGATTTGTCGTTGATAACAAACGAATAGATGCTCCATCCGTCCTAAAGGCACAGATTCTCGCCGGTGGTCGTGGCAAGGGCAAGTACAGCAGCGACGGCAAAGGTGGAGTTCGCATCGTCAATTCGTAAGCTACGAATAACCTTCCCTTTGCTACCTAAGCAATTACTCTTATGTGTAGTATCATCTGCTGACTTCCCACAGAGGCACCGAAGCATTCGAAAACGCCTCCCAAATGATCGGCCATCATCTCACCACAAAACAAACACCCCCCCACGGCCTTCCCGTGAAAAAACTCTACATCTACAAATCCGTCGACATCGCCCAGGAATTCTACCTCGCAATAACATTCGACCGCCAGCGATACGCCCCCGTTCTCCTCATGTCCGATGACGGGGGCGTAAACATCGAATCCAACGTAGACAAGCTACAACATTTCTGGTTCCACCTGCCTGCCGGCATTACCTCCGAAATCGCAGCCTACATCCAAGCGCAATTCGGGTTCTCGGACGTCGAAATGGCCACAGTAAAACATATAATCGATCAAATGGTGAAACTGTTTGTAGAGAAAGATGCTACTCTTCTTGAGTTGAACCCGCTCGTGCGGACGTCGGATGGCCAGTTTGTCTGCGTTGATGTGAAACTGAATATTGATAATTGTGCGAGGTTTCGGCAGGCTGAGGTCTTTAGTCTTGAGGAGCGGTCGCCGGAGGAAGAAGATGAATACGAGGCGGCTAAATTGGGTCTTTCTTATGTTCGTCTCGAGGGGAATATTGGGAATATTGTTAATGGGGCTGGTCTGGCTATGGCGACGAATGATTTGGTTACCTCATATGGCGGGAAGTGTGCTAATTTCTTGGATGTGGGCGGAGGGGCCACCCCGGAGAGTCTGGAGAAGGCCTTTTCGATTCTGAGCCGTGATGAGAGAATCAAGGGGATTCTGATAAATATATATGGCGGTAGGTCCAGGATTCATCCATTGGTGAAGTCTGCTGATATGGTATAGGTATTGTGCGATGTGATATGATTGCAGAGGCTATACTTGCTGCGGACGCGCAACAAGGGGGGTTTCGGGTTCCGGTTGTGGTTCGTCTACAGGGGACGAACAGCGAGAAAGGACTAGAATTGGTAAGATTATATTGGTTTTGGCATTGAATATAATCAGTAACTAATATCTGAGTAGCTGAGAACATCGGGTTCAGCCAGTTTGACGGTGGAGCCAGAGCTTGATCTGGCTGCTGAGAAAATTGTCGAGCTTACAAGGGGCTCTGAATGAGTCTTCAGTAATCAATTACAAAGATTATTATTTTTGTGGAGTATTTTTACCTACATGGCCTTCTACTTCACTATACTTTACAGTTAACAACTCTGATTAATAATCTCAATATATACGCTTTGATACTCTTGTCCTAGTTAGTAGGATACTATATGGTATGCAAGGAAGTATTAGTCGTTGGGACCTTCCAAGATCATGATGATACGTCCTCTATTCTATAAAATGTTTCCCTATTTCCCCTCTAGTTATTATACAGTTATCGTTCATTCATGCTTGCGAGGCTGTCTAAATCTCATCTTCCCAGGGAATGCTGTCCATCGCTCCCTGTCGCTCAACTCCTCGTGCTGAAGCTCTGGTGGCGATCCCCATAGCCTCGTCCATGACCGTCTTATACCGCACCGCCTTCTCCTCACTCGTCAAGTCCTGTCCAGCCTTGCCATCCACCCGACGTTGTTCCCGCCATCGCGCTACCTTGACCGCATATGCACCGACGAAAGTATCACCCGCAGCAGTCGTGTCAAGCACCTTCGTCACCTTAGCAGCCGGGATCTGATTCGTGAAGCCATTGGCCCCATCCTTATCCGTAGCGCTATACCAAACCCCCTTCGACCCCAGCGTAATCAGAACATACGTCACCCCCAACCGGTGGAAATACCGCGCCACCTTGTCAAGCTCCCCCAGACTCTCCGCCTCCGGAACAACCTGCAGCAACCTCTTAGTACCCGGAGTCATCAACTCCGCCTCCGTCTCATTCATAATCAAATGATCCACCGCCGCATAAACATCCCCCGGCAGGCCCCCCGGTGGCGCAGGCGCAGGGTTAAACATCACATCCGGCCCAACCTCAATTCCCTTCTTCCCCTCTGCCCGCTGTTTCGCCTTCCACGCCGCAATCTCCCTCAATGTACCCACCACCGTCTCAACCGGAATTTCCCCCTGCATGACAATAACATCCGGAACGGGCGCCGCAAGCGCTAACCCCAGCACCTCCTTTGTCGGCTGCATGCCCTTGTAATTCGCACCCGGCGAGAACACAATCCTATTTTCCCCTCCCGCGGACGAATCGACGATAATCACCGCTACGCCCGTGTATGCGTCACCGATGACCTGGACGCGCGATGTATCCACGCCGGATTTCTCGAGTGTGGGTTTGAGGAGGGAGGTGAAGTGGCCGTCTAATGCGCCGACTGCGCCGACCATCTCCACGTTGACGGGGTTCCGGGAGGAGGATGCGGAGGAGGAGGAGGGCTGGGGTCGGGAGAGTCGTCCGCAGGCGACAGCCTGATTTGCGCCTTTCCCGCCGGCGCTGATGAAGTAGGAGGAGGAAGTGATGGTTTCGCCTGGGTCTGGGAAGCGGGGGGTCACGGAGACCATGTCGGCGTTGAGGGAGCCGATGACGCGGATGGTTGGTGCCATTGGGGTGGTTGTCTAGTATGCGGGGCGGGAGGTTTAGGAGGGGGGTCGGAGTCAATCGGGGTGAACAATTATCGGGGGGTGAATGAATTTGGAGGGAGAAGTAATTGGAAAGAGAAAAAAAGGAGAAAACAGAGGGGAGTTTAATGTTTCTGGACCTGGATAGAGTTGCAACAGCTGATGGCCTGAGGAGGAGGATTATTGTTGTTCCTGGGGGATCCCCTTCCCGAAGCTGCACATGTTGCCCCACGCCGGATGCCCTCTTTGGGAAAAAGTACTCCGCGGACAACGCTAACCGGTAATGGACTAGGTTCAATCAGCTCATCTGCCACCAGAACTATGCTGGTCTGACAAGCAGGTCAAGCCGCACATGTAAAGTTTAGGAAGTCGTTGAAGGTCTTATTGGCATCTGGAGCTTGTATGATTTTATGATATTTAGAATGACTATTGGCTGAAAATATAAATCACCGCTTCGCCGAAGTCAAAAATACCCATAGTTCCCTCTGTCAACATAGTAGGTTGCCCTTCCATTCTCAGGCAACAAAAATGGCGAGTCAACACTTCCATACCAGATGGTACCCATCACGATTTTAGTTCTCGGTCTAGGCATACTGATTGAAGTATTCGTAGATTTCTAGTCCTAATTACAGTTAGAATAGCTCCTGATCTGCCACCCATAAACCCCCTTGTCCTTTGGCTTAGCCATCTTCTCTGCTCTATCCAACCTTACTGTCCGTTTTGGATCTGCAATGAGACTCATCTAATAAGATGATTCTATTCTAAAGCCCGGAGTTACCCACAGAGCTCAAGAATAGTAGTAAAAAAAACTGTGCGAAATGCAGTCTTCACCCAGCCTCGGAGAGGTCTGATCAACAAGTCGGGCTGGTGTAACCTATTGGTAACACGGCGTGTCCAGGTTCGAGTCCCAGGCCCGTCAATCTTTTTTGTGAACGCTGTGGGCTTCCAAAATGTGCCATAAGTATGACGAGTATAGATAGTGTTGGCGGAAGTCAAATCCGAAGGAAGATCAGAAATGGAGCCTGAGGAAAATGGCAATCAGGAGCCGACGAATGAGGAGGGCCAGGCCAGAATTAGGCCTCCGATGTCGCTCCACTTATCCTGGATACCTACCTTTTTCCGCCCCGGAGCTAGCCATGTTCGGAATAGCGCATTTGGTTCAGCTTCGGCAAAGAAGGGAATGCCAGCTGCGAAGACGACCACGTCCACTCCGTAACTATCTATGATCATTGGCCCAATTTAAGAATCACAGTAAGATGGAGAGAGATTCATCCGCGTGACGCAAAAAGGTGGATGGCATTCCACTAGGCAGCTATGAATACATACAAGATAGGCCATGTTAATTGTCAATAATATATTTTGAGGGGCAGCACCTAATATCATGGGTCACAGGGAAACTGGACAGCAATTTGGCTCATTCAATTATTGAAAAGAAGAAGAACAGGGAAGAAGGTATGCTCTTCAGCCCTTTGATATCTTTTTCAAATATTTATTGGTTCAGCTGCCACGATGTCCTTAAAACGGCATCATTCGTCCCCTCCTTTGACCCACTCTCACTGGTGGAACTCCGGAGGACGGGGGTTATTTTTGTGGGGAACGGTCACCGATTTGATAGAAGATTCCCTTTCTGTTGCGATGAACTCAGGGTCTGTGGTACCATTACCATCCTCCATTTTCTTGCAGGGATATAAAATTAAATCCACTGGGTGCTGCTGATCGTTACCAGGATTCGCCCTGAGCGATCCTTCTTGGCTTTAAGCTGTTGTGTTGTTGCTGGAGGATAAGAAAAATCGCCTTGATACGGGGCGGCCGAGGCAGAGACTCTGGTGACTGTCTCTGTGAACGGATCTGCGGTACCTGGCCTTGAATCGAGGAAACCTGGAGATGTGACTACAAGTCACCTCTCTTTCGTCTGGATTGTCCCATACTGGACTCGGAATTATTTCCCACTCGCTAACCGGATTTTGCGAATTTGTATGGTCGGACCATGGGCGCAATGGGCCAATGAAACCCGGGGAGGCTCCAGATGAAGCGATGAGTAAATGCGGAATACAATCACTAACGACTGGTATGGCCGATGTTTCTTCAAATATTTGCATCAGATCATCTCTTCCGAAAATACCACCTACGATTGGTCGAACAACCGTGCCAAATAAATCCTGTGCGGGGTGGCGGTTTCCTGATTTGTTCATGGAATGCTGGTGATTGTATCCGTGATCAAGCCGCAGGATTCGTATTTCTCCAAATCCAGCGATTGCTTGTCGGATTTTTCCGTGAGCTGGAAAAGATGAGAGAGAGCCGTTTCGCGCTATTTTAGTGTCAACCGTCAGCTCCTTTGCCCGCAGACTGCAACTCCGCAGAACCCGCACCCCCGAGCAAGAGGTCTTCCAAAGACGTGGCTCCTGGGTCAACGGCAACCTGTCCAGTCCCAAAGCCAGTCGAGCTTTTTGAAGGGATTGCTCTAGGGCTTGGCACATCCCCTCACGTTTGGAAAACCAAGTGGGCCTTGAGGTCACGTCAGTTGAGGGTCCATAGTAAGCTAATTTGGACACTAGGCTCACCAACGGTTTTTCTTGCTGTGGCGGCTTGGTCGAAGTTTGCCTCTCTGATCACATGCAGCGGGGAAGAAGAAGAGAGGGCGAGTCAAAAACCCTGCTTGCCAAAAGACAGACGAGATTTTCGTATCAAGGGTCATATCGGAGATCCTCAGTCAGGTTGGGCAAATTAATTAATCGAGGTCTTTATGAGCCTCGTGGAACTACGTGAAACTCCAGCTGACGCGCGACGTTTCCGAATCCTTGTTGTGCTGCGGTGCGATCACGAACGAACTCGGAATGGTTTTTTGCGGGCGACCAAGCAAAGGCTGTGCTCAATGCCGGTCCCGGAAAATCCGATGCGACCAGGCCCAGCCGGGTTGCTCGAACTGTGTTAGAGGGAAACTGGCTTGTTCTGGATATCGTGATGAACTGTCACTGTTGTTCCGAGATGAGAGCCAGAAGGTGATTGAGAAGGCATCGGGGGAAGTTTCGGGCAGGCCGACAAAGAAACAGAAGAGGTTTGTCGTAGATGCACCTCGGGAGGATGACATTACGCTTACTCTTTTACAGGCCAAACTCCGCAATCAAACGCAATGATAGGCATGACCTGCAGCTCACTCGGAAGGAAAGCGACCGGGCCCCGTTTCAGCTACCCCGGTTGTCCCCGTCCTACCAGCCCACCCGGGATGAAGCGATTAGCTGGTTTCTCCAGCATAACGGCTGGTCAGGTGCGCTCTTCATGATAGACTTCGATCCGAGCTTACTTGCCCGGACGAATGTGTCACTGAGCGAAAGGGCGAGGTTTGCCAGTTTGGCCTCAGTGGGGATGGCAATGCTCTCCCGCGCCCGGCAGTCGAGTGAACTAAAAGAAAATGCGGAGGAGGAATATGGTCAGGCATTGGTTCACTTGACCCGGGCAGTCTCAAATGAAAAGGATTCTAGGGCGAATGCAACTCTGGCAGCGGTTTTACTGTTGGCAATATTTGAGGTGGATATCCCTTTACCATGATACATCACTGACAGGCCCTAACGGAAGCCCAGGTCATCACGAGTCGAACTCTGGCTTCTATTGAAAAATGGACCAGTCATATTTATGGCGCATCCGCGTTATTGGATCTACGAGGCCAGGAGGAACTCCAGAGCGCTGAAGGGCGAGGGCTCTTTATTCAGCTACGGTTCCAGGTTGTATGTTCCCACCTCCTGAAGCTGCTGATCTCGAGCCAAGCTGACAAGACAGATCATGAGTTGTCTCCAACGAGGGTTGCGGGTACCCATCTCCCTTCTAGAGTGCAATAAGATCTCCATGTATCTGCGGCCAACGGAAGCCTATTGTGATCGCATTATCCAGATTGCGGGACACTTAGCTAACCTTCGTGCCGATATCAACAATGGCCGCTTGACCGATATCGATACGATCCTTTCTGTGGCACATGGTGTGGAAACAGATTTAATAGAATGGGCGGCTGGGGTCCCCCCGGGGCTCCAGTACTCCACAGCAAAATGCTCAGAATCGGGCCGCGGGGTTGAGATTTCTGGTGGTAATATCCCACCGTACGATCAGCAATACCACCTCTACCATGGCCTGTGGATAGGCCATACGTGGAATCAATATCGTTGCTCCAGGATCATCATCTGCGAGATCATTCTCGCTTGTCTCCGGCGGCGTTCCTTGGATAGCCCCGGGGACTTTTTCTCTGAGGAGGTACAGACACGCTGGTCCCAGCTCCGTCATACGAGCAGGGACCTCGCTCAGGATATCTGTGCTAGTGTTCCGTATCATTTTGGTGCCAAAGATCGCGGCGATGATGGCCATAGAGTACCCGCTACACAGACTTATATTGGAGGAATGCTTCTTCTCTGGCCATTAGTCCTTGCTGGGGCCACAGAAAATAAGGGTCACAGGATGCGAAAATGGGCCGCGGAATGCCTTCGTGCTATTGGATATGGTATGGGCATCGACCAGGCTTTTGCGATTCTCGAAATATTAGAGACTGAAGCGGGGATTTTTGAAGACCTTGATGAGACCGAGAGGGGCATGGGTTTTGAACAGACCGCTCACGGGAGGAATAATGTATTTGTTGTAGGGGCATGGATTTCTATGTTGAAAAGAAACCTTTAATATAATACGAATGAATGTTCTACATGTTACCAAGGGGTATAAGCCCATTGCCTGACCGATATATCTCTTATTTCTACCGATATGTAGGACAGCTTGGGCGTTCTCTAGAAAAAAATGAGAATCCCTGCCACGAGTTATCTATGATAGTGAAATAGTTCAAAACCCTTAATGTAGCTCGAAGTGTGTAATGTTATTGCGCTCGGGATAGAGATCGTGGAGCTGTAAATAAATTATGGCATGAAACAACACCCCAGTGGCAAAGTGGCAGATATAGCTGTACACGCCCAATAATTTGAAGCGGAAGCACATGCCAACCAGGAGACAATCAATGACCGAGAAACCCCGTTGCACTCAAGGAATTACTGGTAGCCTGCCCTCCGCAGTAGGGGCGAGTCCAGTGTTGAGGATCGCGTTCATCTCGTCACTAAGAAGAGCCAGTTTTGGTATCCTTGGGATACGTATAGTTTCTGGACCTCCGGACGACCGTTGCTGAATGTTGGGAGAATACATTGTTTGTTCTTGCTCAGGGGTCGGAAAAGGCCTCATGAGAGGAGGGTTTTGAGGCTGGCGTCGTCTGTGGCTTTTGATGGTACTATTGTGCTGCCTCCAGCTTCTAAACCCCTGGATGCCAGTAATTCTTTCGCTGTTGCTGACGGAGTACTTCATGCTGACGGAGTATTTCATGCTGCCCTTGAGAGGTTAGGAGAGGGTTTATGTCAGAAGGACTGAACCTGCTAAGGCTGGCGGCCCGTGGTCGTGGTGCTGGTGGTACTGGCTCTAGTTTCTAGACCATCGGATAGTTGTCGGAGGTTTTCGTAGTTCCACTGGTGTTCAGAGGTCCTGTAGTACAGCAACCCTCGAGGTTTTTCATTGTTATCCCTGGCATCCTCCGATGTTAATTGCACGGGAGAGCCATTAGAAGAAAGCTCTGACGGAGCCTGAACGGACGAATTGACAGCCCGCCTATCCGAGTTAGTGGTTAGAGATGCTGCTGTTGCGAGGTCCAATGAGGTTGGCAGGTCGAATCTAAGTTCACCCCTGTTCCCACCACGAATTGAGCTCGGCAAACCCTTCGTTCCGGCTCCCTCGTGATATTTCCGCGTGTGCGCTTTTAGCCCTTTGGCTGAAGTGAACCCAATATCGTTGTGCCAACAGGGTGTTACTGGACACTTTAAGTTATTCGTATGGCGCGCCTCATGGTCATCCCGAAGCTCTATAGAGTTATACCCTATCATAGCCCGTTCGCATCCATGAATACGGCAAACAAACGCCGAAGGTCCGTAATCTTCTTTGAACGCAATGAGTTCCTCTGCTGCTAGTCCGGGATATGACTTGACGGTAAGACGGTAAGGAGGCGCTGAGCTGAGCTGTGATATATGTTTTCGATTGTGCTAAAAAGGGTTATATCTGGGACATGTAAGGGGCCGACTGAGAATGATATTAGCGTGCTGTAGAAGACTTGTCGTGGCATAACGTACAGTATTCTTCTTCTTTTTGGCTGGCCTCTAATATTTTGCGGTATCTGAGGATGTCAGATACCAGCTGCCGGATTTCTGGTAATTGGTCGAGCCATCGTACACGCGAATCCAAAATATGACTCTGTACACGCGAATCCAAAATATCACTCCGTACACCAGGATAGCCAGATAAAAGTTCCGCATGCTTTTCGGCCAACCGAAAGGCTTGCCTTTGCACCAGGTCCTCAGTATGGCGTGTAAGACCTCCAATTTGCGCGGCGTAGTCCAGGAGATGATCAATCCAGTATTCGTTTGCATAAACATGGAGGCCAAAAATACCGTGGCCCACACGAATGACCGTATCATTCGGTGTTAATCGATCTACAAAGTCCATAATACCAATGAGATGCGAGAGGCAGGCAAATGAAATATCAAAATGAGCTGCCCTGGGAGATAGGAAAGGACCGCTAGTCTTATCCAAAAGGTATCTAGCGGGTTATATTAGAGGGCACTTTTGAAACAACGGACGCTACTTACTTCGACACAGTCGAATGTATGAACGCTATCGTACCATTTGGTCCATCCTCAATCAGTGGTTTGCATATATCTAGTGAACAGGAGAATAGCTTCGTTCTAACATCCAGAGTCTCTGTTCCAGGGCACAAGGCCGCTCCGAGCTGCACCTCGAATTTCCTAGGTTGGCGATTACCTTTGAAAAATACCATCCACCCAAAGACTCGACGAAGCTTTTCAGTCCCCTGCTGCGAACATTTGCTGAGAATCGTTTTGAGAATTTTATCATGCCTGTTGGTTGAGATCAGCGCCGATGCCCAGTGGCGCGTGACATACACTCACATCTCCGCTAAGCCTTGTGGAAGACAGTCAATTAAGTCATCAAGCTCTTGTATACTCGATGACCCTTCAATAAGGGCAAGGACAAGTCTGACCCATATGAACATGCCTTTTTTATCCAAGAAAAGCAATTGTTAGCTTTCAATGCCTACCACCATACGCAATATGGCTTACCTTCTGGCTTTAACGCAATCTTTTCGACATATCTAAGCATTGCGGCGTTCCGGATGACGCCTCCATGTATTTGATTAATACCCTGCAGCTTATTCCTCACCACAACTTTGATATCCTCTACCACCATTTGCGAATTCTCCCAGATGGAGAGTTTCGATGTTTCCGGTAGCAGCGACCGTATTGTTGGAAGATCCTGGCTTGAGATCAACAATTTGCAATTCTCACCTGATTTTGTGAGTAACAAAAGCGTTTTTATAACTCTGTCATGCTCAGAGCTAGGAACCTCATCCAAGCCGTCCACCACAATTCGGATTCCGGGAGTATTCTTTAATAATCCGGTAAGCAAATTTTTCAGGTGAGGAGAAACAGATGATGCCTGTTTATTAGTGGCAAACTCTTCGTACACATAGGGCAGCGCATTTTGGTTCATCTGCAGTAGCTGCAGGCAAAATACCTTCAAAATATTGGCTGAAACATCATAGGCTTCGGTGTGATATTGGCGACACGCTCCAAAATTATGAATACTATCTCCAGGATCCCATCCACTCAGCACAAGACGTCCTGTACTACAACCCCCAGAGATTCTCGAACCTCCCGGGAATGAAAACTTCAGACATCCGCAAACAGAAGGACCATAGGGAAAGAAACGAAATAATTCACCCACAGGACTTCCTTGCAGGGTTTGAGTCCGAGGATTCCTTAAGAGAAACAGAAGGCTCCGTCTTTTTGCAGGTCGAGCTGAAAAGGTCTCCCAAAGCCCTCTGATGTGATAGGAATAAGAGGCTAACTTACCCCTTCAGTCACCAGAAACGCGGCCTGACATTCATGCTGAAAAGAGAACTGGGTTGGCAACTGTCACCTGTAGGAAGAGACGTATGGTCTCAGCAAATGCTTGGGTCCAGCCAGCTTTCGTATGTCACATTACTATGAGTATTGTGTCCGGCTGGCTACTCACTAACCAATCCCATAGCTACGTGAACAATATAACCTCATCTAGATGCCATGAGCCGCCACCTGACTTTAAAGGTGGTATTCTAGCTGATCAAATGGGTCTTGGGAAATCGCTGAGTATCATTTCACTTATTGCGCATGACAGGCAAATCGACCCTTCAGGACACCCACTACCAGAAGCCAACAGATCAGATCCCCCCATTGTTGCCTCGACGCTTTTGGTTGTACCGCCGTCATGTTTGTCTTCTCTATCCTATAAATCATGAAAGCCAGGGCGCTGATATTTTCTCCTAGTATTACAATCATGGGAGGGCGAATTGTCAAGGTATATCATCCCATACACAAGTAATCAAGCACTAAAAAAGCTGATAGAATAGGTACCTTTGCAAAACCGCGTTCTCGTGGCGGAGACACCACGGTCCATCCAAGCTACGAAATGCAGATGAGATTTCTCGTTACGATATAGTTCTCACTAGTTATTCCACCCTTGCTTCGGAGTATCGCAACCGCGTCAAGACCGGTGGAATGCCGTTAAACGTGCACTGGCGCCGTATTGTCCTCGATGAAGGTATGAGGTCGCCCCCTTCCGCCCCGAGTATCTGATCCTGAAGTCGTCTCCTAGCGCACTATATTCGCGATGCATCGAAAATCACCGCCACGGCTACTCTGTCATTAAACGCAGAACGCCGCTGGGCAGTAACCGGGACACCCATCCAGAACCGGCTATCCGACTTGGGAAGCTTACTGTCTTTCCTACGTGTACAACCATACTCTGACCGCAAGATATTCGAAGATCATATTACCTGTCTCTGGATGTCTGGGTGCGATGAAGAGGCTGTTAATAGGCTTAAGAAACTCCTAGGGTTCATTATGCTACGGAGATCCAATACTGTTCTCGAACTTCCTCCACGGGTCGATCATCGAATGCCTTTGGAGCTGGATCCCACTGAACGACGAATATACGATGCGACAAAGGAGCGAACAATTAAAAGTCTCAGCGACGCCTTAGTTTCGAATCGGCAGCGTAGCTCCTACATGAATGCACTCCAAAAAATAAACTCACTTCGGCTCATTTGCAATATCGGTGATTCCTCTCTTCGACAATCCCTAGAGAGACGGTCGAGTCTGGCTTTTTTGGATGAAACCTCTTGGGACCCTATCACTGCCGGCAAAATATTAAGCGATTTCCCATCCCTTGGTCTAGCAGCTAGATGCTGCAATTGCTTCTGTGATGTTGATAGTCCTGGGGAGGACGAAATAGATGGTCTTGGTGGAAATAAAATATTTCTCCTCACGAAATGCCTTCGTCTTTGGTGCTCCACCTGTGTGGCTACCCAAGGCTCAGACGGTGAATTCAATGATTATTGTGACTGTGATCCGAAATGTCCTACAGCTACAGTTCCACTTGCATCGGCTCCAAGCACCGCTGCGACTGTCGACTACCCCGATCGCTCGTGGCGGGAGTTCCCTACCAAAATCAAAGCCCTCGTTCAAGACCTGATGGCCACTGAAGTGGGTACAAAAAGGTATTTTCATCGCATGCATGTCGTTATATTGTGACTCAGACTTCCAGTATTGTCTTTTCCTTCTGGAAGACTACCCTCGACCTGGCAAACTCTGCTCTCAAGGACGCAGGTATACCCTGCCTTCAGATCGACGGCAAAGTTAATCACCAGAAGAGAGCAATGATACTTGATAATTTCTCCAAGAACAGCAATATCAAGGTTCTTCTTCTCTCACTTACCTGCGGCGCAGTTGGGTTAGCACTCTCCAACCCCCCCTCGTTCTTGGGCTAATCGTTCCTAGCTTAACTCTTACCACTGCATCTCGCGCATACCTATTGGAGCCCCAGTGGAACCCTTCCCTTGAGGAACAGGCACTGGCGCGTATACATCGTTTGGGTCAGACCAAGGAAGTCACAACCGTGCGCTTTTATATTGAGAATTCGATTGAACAGGTACAAATCGCCTCCACACAACGTTCCCTCATTATGGACCTGACAGGGGTATAGCTTGTTCTTGATATCCAAGATCGCAAGAAAAACCTTTCTAGTCTTCTTTTGTCTCAGAAGGACCCTTGTGCTGCTGTAAAGCTAAATAATTCTGATCTCAGAGTACAACCTCCCCTTCAGCGTTGAGAACTTGGACAGACAGCTGACATTAAGTTTGCAGAAGCTACGAACTCTTCTCCGATACGTCCCCCTCTATACTAGTTATATTATTTCGCGAGTTGCGTACTTTTGAGGCTGGTTTCTTTTTGTTGGTTAAATCTTTTTTCTTCCCACCGCAGTAATTTCCCACAAGGCATGAACTACGTATTATATTTCGGCCAAACGAACAGAATTTGCCAGTACATAAGCCATTTTAGATTTCATTGTCTTCCATCTGTATCAAACTGCTGATCTTGGTCTCCGCCTGAGCTTCATCCCTTCTATAAAGGGCATTTTTCGATTTAAAAAAGCTCAGATAGAGAAGAGACATGGTGTCTAGTTTCGTCTAGGCGGATTTTACCCCTCCAGATTTGGCTGTGAGGAGGGGAATAACCTAGAATCAAAATGACTCACAGCCTCTGGCTTCAATGGACGATATATTAATCGGCTTATGATTGGACTCGTCTGGGACGCGAAAGGCTGTTGACACGAGTTGGGCGCCTCGCCGGGCGGGGTTCTCCCCAGGCGGCGCAAGACAGCGTCTTGATTGCCCCAGTGGCCGCATCCTTGAATGTATTTTCTCCATTCACCGGAGGTGCCATCCGAAAATGCTAATTCTTTTCTAGCTTATGTCTTTAAAGCGAAGCGCGGGAGAAAAGGAGAAGTTGTTTTTCGTTTCACACCCCTCCCCAAAACCCAGCAAGACGGAGGCGGCCTCCACCTCGGGAACCATTCTGAAACTATTAGGTCTTATTCCACCTGGAAGGCTGACGGGAAATGTCATACTCAGGAAATCAACAAAATACCGGTCGCAAACGACCCGTTATCACTGAGCAGTCGTGTCCTACGAGATCCCAGGACGGGACGGGAAGTCCGCTCGCAAGCGCCGTCTCCGGGCTCGGAGGATCGACCATGGAAACGGAGTCACCTGCAAGTTCGGGCGCAAGATCGTATACGCACAATGATTATACGATCGGATGGATATGCGCCCTCCCTCTCGAGCTAGCAGCATCGGCCGCGATGTTAGATGAGATACACCCTGACCTCGTACAAGCGGGGAATGATTCCAACACCTATACTCTGGGCCGTATTGGTGGACATAACGTTGCCATAGCTTGCCTTCCAGATGGTACAACGGGAACTAACCCTGCAGCTACCGCCGCAGCAAATACGATACGCACTTTTCCCAAGGTACGGTTTGGATTGATGGTGGGGATTGGAGGGGGAGCGCCCAATTTTGACGACGATGATGAAGTGGCGAAAGACATCCGACTTGGAGATGTAGTAGTTTGCCAGCCCATGGGAGACCGTGGTTAGTTCTACTCGCATCATCGGTATATTACTTGAACTAACAACAGGACGAAAGCGGGTGTTGTGCAATATGACTTCGGTCGGACGGTCGCGGGCGGGAAGTTCGTCCAAACTGGGGTGTTGAATAGGCCTCCCACGGCATTAATGACGACAGTATCAAAAATGCAGGCCGATCATCGGAGAAAGGGGAGTAAAGTTGGTGACTATATTAAGAAAATGCTCCTGCAAAATTCAGCAATGGACCCCGACTATGCATACCCCGGGGCTAGGGATGATATCCTGTTTCATGCGCGGCATACTCATGTCGGAAGAGAGAAGAACTGCCGGGGATGTGACGTGAACTTGAAAGTACCACGACCCAACCGAGGGGATGCTCCAGTCATTCATTATGGGCTTATAGGGTCTGCAAACCAGGTGGGCATTCGAGATGGGAGATATTTCGGGTGAGTATATTTATTGACAGCATCATAGCTTATGCGTGACGCGATTACACGGAAAAGGCTCCAACGAGAACATGGAATTATATGCTTCGAAATGGAGGCAGCAGGCTTGATGAACGATTTTCCTTGTCTTGTAATCAGGGGAATTTCCGATTATGCGGACACACACAAGAACGACCGTTGGCAATGCTATGCAGCCGCTACAGCCGCTGCTTATGCGAAAGAGTTTCTCGAGACCCTTCCGAGGGCACAGGTGCTTTCGACAGCGGAGATGTCTCAAGTGAGGGATTCTTGTAGGTAATTCATGTGAACACTAGGGCAATGGTAGTGAAGTGTTGACGATATAGTACACTTATAGTGCGCGATGAGCTTCGTCCCATTCGTCAAAATCTTACCTACTTGAAAGAGAGTATGATTTCTAGTGGGCCTGAAAAAGGTTAAGCAAATGCTAACAATTCCAGCGTAGGAAACCTGCATTCAGAGCACATTAAGATCCTGGATTTGCTTGCGCCTCCAGCCCATGAAGAGAAACTCTCTGAAATCTTGGATAATTGGCAAGAAGGTACAGGCCAGTGGTTCCTGGAAACGCCGCGATTTGAGGCTTGGGCAACTGGGCGAACTCGGACCTTTCTTGCCCATGGCATTCCTGGTGCGGGCAAAACTATGATGGCGTCTCTTGCCATTAAACACCTACGAAGTGATAAACTTGAACGAGTACCACTAGTAGCCTTCTTCTACTGCGAGTACGCAAAACAAAAAGATCACAGTCTCCAGCGGATCTATGGTAGCCTCCTCCGACAACTGGCTGAGCAATCCACCCAGTTTCCCCGATGTGTTCAAATGCTTTATACTCGCAACGGATTTCAGACGGGGCCTCCGCTGCTAGAAGACAATCGGAATTGCCTATATAGGGTGATGAGTGAACACGACCGTGTCTTCCTCGTGATTGACGCCTTGGACGAATGCTCCGACGAAACTCGCAGCATTCTGCTCAAAGATATCGACGATATGGAACGGTTCGCGAATATCAGTGTGATGGCGACGTCGCGGAGTATCGGCGTTATGGAAGAGAGGCTCCGGTGTGGCAAACGTCTCGAGATTGCAGCCCAACCCGGGGATATTGCGCGGTATGTGGAAGGCGAGATGAACCGGTTGCCTGATAATTACCCGGACAGTGCTGCGAGACGGGACGCGGTGAAGAAGTCAGTTGTGGAGGCAGCCAACGGCGTGTGAGCTATCCCCCATATTTCAGGCAATTGACCCCAGGCCTCCTAGCTCTGACCAAATTCTAGTTTTCTTCTGGCCAAACTCCACCTCAAATCCTTACAAGACATGCTGCTTGCTGGAATCACCACAGAGGCACTGCAGAACTTACAGCCCTCCTCAGTAGGGCTAAAGGGTGTGTATGACTTGGAAATACAGCGGATTGATAGTCAACCCCAGACCCGGCGCGATTTAGCTCGCTGTATCATCGCCTTTGTTTCCCATGCCAAACGACCTCTTACGGCCAAAGAGCTGCAGCACGCGATGGCCATGAGGATGGGGTCATCCGTAATCGAAGAAAGCTTCCCCTCGATCAAAACCGTTCTTTCCTTCTGTGCGGGACTCATACGACTGAATCCCAGTAGTAGTGAAATCGAATTTATACATCTCACTACGCGACAGTATTTTATGGACCCCGAGCATAATTGCGATTGGGTCCGTGATGGTGCTCTCGGAATGGCACAGTCATGTTTAGCATATCTCATGTCCGACTCGTGTCCCCGTGGATACACACCGGACGATACCTCATTCGAAGCGAGGATGCAAGAACACCCATTCCTGGCTTATTCGGCACGGTATTGGGGGGAACATGTTTATGGACTACAAGAATCTACTCGAGATATCTGCAGGAACTTTCTACAGAATCCGGAGTTGATTGCGTGTGCAAGCCAAGTGATATTCGCTGGTGACCGACCGCGATATCCGGGCTATAGTCAAGATACACCTCGGATCACAGGAGTGCATTTCGCGGCTTTGTTCGGTCTCCATGTTGCTCTGGGGGATATATTAGACCAGGCGGTTGAAGAGGATATCGATGTCGTTGGGGAACGGGACTCGCAGGGTCAAACCCCGCTCTATTTCGCTTCTCGCTATGGCCACAAGGAGGTAGTAAAGCTGCTCCTTCAGCACCGGGTAGACGTTAACCATAAATATGGACATGGCTGGACGGCTTTACATACTGCTGCATCGGAGGGATATAAGGGGGTGGTTCAAGTACTGTTGAGAAATCGGGCGGACGCTAATGTACGGGACGGGTCTGGGGCTACGCCTCTTCATAAGGCTGCCCAACGGGGTCTGAAGAAAGTGGTTTTGATGCTACTGAAATACAAGGCAAATCCTATTGTGAAGGATAAGAGTGGAAAGACCCCACTGCATAGCGCAGCCTGGGCTGGTTATGCCGCAGTTTTGCTAACTTTGCTCGATATTCTGCCAGACGTCGATATGAAAGATAACGAGGGAAATACGGCGCTACATATCGCGGTTCAGAACAACCACGAGGAGGCGGTCTCTGTGTTGCTGAGAAAGGGTGCAGATCCAAGTATGAGGGATGGGAGTGGACGAACGGTGCTTCATCAGGCCGCTGAAGAAGGGAACACTGGTATAGCTCTCACCATCCGCGATTATGTACCCGACGTTCACCGACCCGATAGACATGGGCGAACCGCACTCCATCGGGCGGCAGAGTGCGGGAAGGAGCAGATTATATCGATATTACTGCACTCCTACGACGACGAGAGAGTTGATGTTGATGTGACCGATGGAGAAGGCTGGACAGCGCTCCATTATGCCGCAAAGAGTGGGCATTACGGAGTAGCCCAGCGGCTCCTGATGTATGGATCAATGGTCAACAAACGCGATAGAGCTGGATGGACTCCACTTCATGAAGCGGCAAAAAGAGGACATGAAGATGTGCTACGGTTACTTCTTCAAAAGCAGGGAGATGTTCACGCGAGGGACGACGACGGGTGGACGCCATTACATCAAGCAGCTCTGAATGGGCATGAGATGGCTGTAGCCTTGTTGATTGCGGATTCTGATATCAATGCAGTTGATAATTTTGGACGTACGGCGCGTGATATTGCGGAAGAAAGGGGGTATGAGAAAGTGACTTGGCTTTTAGAGTAACTAAGAAAAAAGAAGAAGAAGAAGCAGAACAAAGAGATAAAGAAGGAGCCCTCCTACTTATAAAGTTATTGTGACCACACCGTTCTCGGGTTTTGGTACCCCGTAACGGGGAGCTACGAGTCTATGCCTATTATTAGCTTGAAACGGGCAAGGAAAGAGGGTGACCACTTACGACCACTTCAAGTTGCCCCGGATCCAACTCTTGCAGCCATGGATAAGAGTTATGACTTGTTCCCGCAACTCCCAATCCAATTCTTTGTAGTCTGAGCTCGCAAGAAGCTGGGTTTCGGCGGCCTCAAACACTTTCCTCGACTCCTTAAGGTCATTGATCAAGGATTCCATGGCGTCTTACATATTGCCGTTATTCTTCGCCTGCATCTTGAAAAGCATCGCGTTGTCAATCTGGCCAGCAGCCTGCGAAGGCTATCAGTTGGTAAACGGGCGATCATTGTCATAGTTGACCCGGAATCGTTACCTACAACTTCCTTCTTGAAGGATAAAAGATCGTTCTGGCTATAACGCCAATCAGCCCTGTCAATCGTGTTAGGCTCACTCGCCATAGGAGAACGCACAGCACGATCGAAACGCAGGTTTCTTTGAACATGGCCTTCACTTCCTGGGCCTCATATATCCACGTGGGTATGGTTAGGTCATACGCGTACCTAAGAAATGGTACTTAGCAACCCAGACTCCATAGGTAGGGAGGGAACGATGCTCAATGGCCAATAGGCATGGCTCTATGCCAATTGTTTGGACTCTGTTGTCGATATATTCCGACCATTCAGGGATTCCTGTCGCCCGTTGTTGCTGCGCTGCACACACAGAACGGATGTACACGTCTAATGAGTCGGCAAAGCCCCCGAGGGTTCCTATTGCATCATGTTAGTCTCGGTCCCATGTTGTGGCTGAGTGAGGGATGACCTACCTGCGGACTGCCCGGCTTGAAATGCCGCTCCAATCTCCTCGAAGCAGTCGAGAGTGTGTTTCGGATACACACGAGGCCGCAGAGCATGGGATCGGGAGTTCCCCCGGGGCATACACCACCTAAGGAATTCGAGTGACTGCGCCTCGTATTCCATGGTACCTGTGCTGTCGTACCGCAACTTTCCGCAGTCGACTTCTACCTCCTTCAGCACGACTACAGGAGGATTGCGCGGTGGAGCTTCATCCCTACCATCATCCCAGGGAAAGAACTAGGCCTGTGAGCTAAACCCCGATCATCTATGCAGTAGGGAAGAAGTTACCCAAATACAAAATTTCACTATGGTCCGAAATCGATCAAGTGGGCAGCCTTCGCAGACATAGGAGGGGAGCAGTACCGGGTCGAGGTCTTTGATTGACTTTTGTACCTCTGGATCTGGATAATATCTACAGTTGTGTATATGAGCCCGCAACCCGAATCATCTTTTACGGGGATAGCGGAACAAAACGACTGTATTTCTTGACTCACCGTGGTATAAAGTCCGTCAACATCTCCTTACACACCAAGTCTCCCTGTTCGTGTCTTTTCACTCTCCAGTCTGAGTATAGCATGGCGTCTATATCGGGTATCTGAAACACTTTCCCGCGCAGAGCCTTTAGGATGGATTCGTATCGAGCGGGGGTGTTATAGTCCATAGCCGTGATGATGTGTTGATTAAATTGCAATACAGTCCAATATCGACAATAAGGGGGGCGGGGCCAGAAAGGTGGAGGGGCTGCGGCTTCGAGATCCTTGTCGCTCACTTTTATCGAGCCAGCCCACTCCTCATCCCTAGCATAACTCCTGCCCCGGCTATCTGTTGATCCCGCACCGTTCGTCTACCATTCACTGGAATATGATAAAACTAGGCAGTAGTGAAACAGAACAGATGGCACACCTTGCATAACACCGTCGTCACGTCTACGGAGCGTGAGAACTATTGGATTTCAGTTCCCTTAGCGGCGAGTAAAGAGTCGAGTAGTATTCCACAACATATTCTGATTCCGCAAGTGGCAGCTTAGAGCTGCTCAGAGGTACGAGGCTAATCTATGGTTATTTGCCTCATAGAACTAACTATACGAGAGAAAATCCTCCTCGAGGTTCTATTGCAACCAGTCGAACCACATCCCTTACCTTCGACACTGGTTTGCCCGAGCTGACGAGTCAAGCGCATAGTGTTTATCTCAATTTCTTCGTTTATTTTGTTGGTCATTAAGATCGATGTATACTCGATTGTCTTTTGCAGTTCAGTTACCTAATTTATATACATTTAATATAATTTATCCCGATCCCCGACTTTTGGATTACTCCCACTCCACTCGAATCAACGGCGTCGTATACAAAGCCACATCGTCTCCAACCTCATCAGCCTTGGTATACGTCAAGTAGATCTCATTCACATCCGGAGACGACAACGCCGGATTCGCCTGCAGGGTATACGCCCCCAGCGATGAATTGCCATTAACCCCCGAATAGAACTGCACCGGCTTCGCCCAAGGCCCCTCCGGCTTAGGCGCAGTCGTGATAAAGAAGTCCGCCGACACCGACTCCGCCGCCTGCCCAATCCAGACATACTCCTGCCAATGTTCCGAATAATAATACGTCCCCTGCCCTCCAGCGCTCACATTCGGAATCACCACATCCGGATTATTCGGTTCGACCTTCTTCGTCGTAAATCCAAGATCATAAATATAAAACTCATACTTCCCCCAATCCTCCAGATCCGCAACCGGGACCCGAGCCAGCGCAACATCCCCATTCTTCAGCTGCGCGTACAGATACGCCTTCCCCTCACTAACAAGGCTCCCATAAACGCCATACGGGATCTCCCACTCCCCCCAGAACTGCCGATTCACGATCTCCACATCCGGGAGCGCATCCGCCTCCCCACCCGAAGATGAATACGCATACGTGAGCTTGTACAGCGTCGTCGAGGGACCGGGTATATAATCCTCCAAGGGCGCACCGAGATGAATATTCGGAACAAAGGCGTACGCTACTACATTCTCGCCGTCATCGGAGACGACCAGCGGCGGCGCATTGGCCCAGGCCGGCCATCGGGTTCCGTCGGTGCATGTCCCGGCTTCATTGTCGGGGTCACAGTGCTCGACTAAGGGGTAGAAGGATTTGGCTGCGTTGTCGCCGTACATGGTTAGATTTGGTTCGTTGCTGTTGGTGAGGTCGGTCCAGCTGGCGGAGCTGGAGAAGACGGGGAGGGTGGGGATGCCGTTGGCGTCGTAGGGTTGGGAGTCGCGGCAGACCCAGAGGGCGCGAGAGGCGAATTTGACGGAACCGCATGAGTCGCGGTTTAGGGAGGGGTCGGCGAGATTGCCGATTACCGTGGGTTTGCCTTTGACGATTGGGGTGGTGGTGTTTCGTTTGTGATGGGGGGAGGCGGCTGCGAGGGCCGCTAGGAGGGTGAGCGCTGTGAGCTGCATATTGGCAATTGGGGGGGGGGGGGGGGGGTATATTGCTCAACATTGTAAGGAGAGGGGATATCTTCCTGGATTTTATAATGGAAAAGGAAATGAAGACCCAAGGGGCTGTGGATGATCAGCCCGTGAATACGATCGTTATCAAACTTAGCGCTGATGCTCAACCAGGCACTCTCTATCCTCATTGGAGGCCAAGATTCGATGCCGGATAAAATGCAGATCTTTGATTACCCAAGCAGGATGAGACACCTTTCCTCAAGATGTTTCGCTTAAGGGGAAATATCAATTGGGCGCATTGCATGCTCTCGAGAAGGTTATTACGTGATAAGAATTCATTACGGGGGGAAACTTGGGAATTGTTTTCCTCGAAGTACAGTAAAAGCCATGCTTGCCCCGAAACAAGATTCTATGGTTTGGGTTCTCGGGTTGGATCCGACGAAGGAGCCGATGGACTTCGCCGAATGAAGCAGGACGGGGGATACGAGGATGTCTGAGTACGGGGTTGCATCACGGAGCCATAAATAGACACGGAAGAACCAGGGGAAATATCCTCCTTCGACTCATTTGAGGATAAAATCAAGGGAGTTAACCAATATGGACAAATAGGGCAAGGTATTGGAGGAAAAGAAGCGATCACTGAAGAACTAAAAAAACACTCTACTTCTAGTGGGCTGTGTTGTTTTTATGCCTCGCATTATTTATGGTTTCGCTATAATTCTGACTAACATGATTCATTATTATCAGACCAGAAGCTCAATCAGGAGATTGCTTTTTCTTCACTCATGTGAGCATCACCTGAGCTTCGACAGCTAACATTCAACGGCAGGAAACCTCCAACGTACCATTAAAAAGGTACGCTCCGGGAAAGGCAAGCGATCTGCCCATCTCAATTCTTCCTCAATGTTGGTAAAGTCACACGATCCTTTTCCCATCAGAATGGCAGGGGCTCGCTATCCTCCAATCCGCGGGGTTTCGTTACACAGTGAACTCAATTCTGACACGTCTCTCCCTCCACTTCAATCACCATCCAACCTTCTGATCATCGGACCTCTTCTCCACAGCCTGCGCAACCACTCAAAAATGGTGCTGCAACCGGGGGTGTCGTGGTTGCCACCAAAGAGAGCAGTTCCCCGCACTCCCGTCGACTGATCGCCCATGGTCGCGGCAGGCGGGACCCAAGTTCCCCAGCCTATGATCGTCGCATACCACCACAAGATGGCCAGATTAACATTCTTAATGACCTCACCACCATTCCTAACTTTCCAAACAGCCCATTCACCACTCATCCCACTGAAAAACCGCCAATCATGACATCACTAAACCGCTGCCATACTTATAGGGGCTGTTTTACCCCATGTTTCCCATGTTTCCCCCCGCAAGCCCAACTCCCCCACGAAGGTCCAGAGCAAGCAGACAGACCATAAAATCTCTCATACATCTCTCGCGTGCTTCCCTTGCGTTTTGTTTCCTACTACTCTTCTTCTCCCTCAGACTGCTTTCCCGCAGATTATGCAACCAGTGAACACATTGCCTACCCATAACTACATATTACTATTTCGTATTCAAGATGGACAACTCCCAGTGGGTCTCGATTCATATCAGAGACCGTCTTGAAAATGGACAGCTGAACATTCGAGACTCTTTCATCTACGAGTACGTCCCCTCCCCCCCCCCTTTTTTTTTTCTCTCTTCAATGTTTAATCACGGTGGTAGGGGTGGTTTCCACGACCCCGAAAACCAAACCAAGGCCATGACCGAAGACGAGGTCGACAAGGTCATCATCCCCTCCCAGGGCATCGGCGAGGTGTGCGCCCGTGGCAGACGAGGCAGCGAGGGTTTGATGGATCTGTATGATGGCGAGACCAAGATCTGCGAGCTCCATTGGGATAATCAGACCGAAAGACCATTCAACGATTTTGAGGTGTTGGATGGCAATAAGCAGTACAAGATCGAGTATGGCGGTTGGAGTCCCCAGGCAGGCCCCATGGGACACGTTTTTATTGACATCTCCGCTGCGGAGCAGAAGAAGAAGAAGGAACAAGAGAAGAAATAGATAGGCATGCATAATATATTTTCATTTTCAGAGACTATTATTTTTTGGCATTTCTAGGACGAGAACTTTTTTCTCGAAGGCAGGAAAATAAATACATGGGTGCGGATCACAGGAATGTTGGCACGCATTTAGCATACATCATAGCAATAGTGGTCAGCAGTATCAATATTTAGCCGCAATTGATCGGATCCCTAAGCGACCAGATTGCCATCTGTAAAGTTCAGAATCCGGACCCTTCTAGATGCACATCCTATAGCGACCGTGGACCCGGCCACCGCGGAAACTGTAGGCCGGAACTGAGAGGGAAGCGACAGCAAGTTATCCAAGTCCCGCATAACACATGAACCATCGCCGCTGAGACCAAAGCCCCGGCGAAGCAACCCACTACCACCAACCACCGCCGCTGAGTCCAGGTCGATGTAAAGCGCGCCAATGTTGGTGACGATATGCTCATTTCCAGGATCAAATGAAATTCCAGGTATATTCCCGCCCAATCCTGATCGATACAAACAATCACCGGTGACGACATCCCACATCCTGATGATAGAACCAGGGTTTGCTGGACCTGTTGATGCGGCTACCCATTTGGAATCTGAAGAGAACGCAACGGATCGAACAACATCGGGATAACTTAAACCCTTCCGAGGAACACCTTCAGCGGTCACGCCCAATAGATAGATGCACGAAAAGGATGTATTCAAGACTGCTGCTGCCCATTTTAAGTCAGGTGAAACGGCCATCAAGTGATAATCATCATCGACTCGAAGTGCCTTCACAAGATCGCCAATAACACCATCTAAGATCCTGAACTCACCACCCGATATGACCACAATGTGTGCCGAACGAGGGGCTAACATCGGGACATTGTTGCTCTCAATCTCAACCCTCCCCTGCCAGTGGCCGGAATACGCGTTCCAAAACACCACAACACCTGAACTCGGTGTGATGGAAGATGATAGAAACGTTGCAACGTGCTCCGAGTCGTGTGTGAATCCCATGAGTTTGCCAACATCATGATAACCACCCACCAGGCGGACCAGAACGTTCATCATTGCAATGCAATCGGTGGCCTTCCGAATGAGACTGAAGGTTTCGAGCCAATGGAGTAATTTGTGCTTCAAAAAAATGGTCGACCTGTTTTTCTTTCACGGCCACCTGTCCACTTTGTTGCAAATGATACACCCAATATTGGCAGGCATATTTCACG
Organism: Aspergillus biplanus; assembly: GCA_027569045.1. NCBI lineage: Eukaryota > Fungi > Ascomycota > Eurotiomycetes > Eurotiales > Aspergillaceae > Aspergillus > Aspergillus biplanus. The sequence goes on along the minus strand of JAPDEJ010000009.1, from coordinate 65,176 downwards.
TGTGCCGGAAGAGCCGCAGCGATCATTGCCGCATCGATGGCTCCACGAGTTGTCCCAGGTTCTCGCAGCTGGCAGATATCCTTCCGGAGGGATGTATTCAAGAGTTCTAAACAGTAGCCGGCGAATCTCCCATGGTATTCTGGTTGCTGCACACGGAAATCGTTGGGGTTCCATCGTTCCACACGGATCAGAAAATCGCGGAATGATGAATGAAGCCTTCTTGGGGGGGCTTGAGCCTCAATTCCTTCAGGTAAACGGACAAGGGGACGCACACGGTTCGGAGAAGCATCCATTTTGCTCAATTTGATATCCAGGGATTCCGTTGGAGATAGCAGTGAGAGAGGTTGGGCAAGTAGTAGAACTGGACCAAGTTCATCCCGGATGTCCTTCAAGGCGACCGCGTCACCAGATCCGGCAGCTTCCAGACAAGGAAAGAACAAGGCAGCACAACAGGAACCTGCGATAGCAGGAGCCGACAGTTCGTGAAATTTCCCAAATCAATATTTGATATTTGTGCTCGCGGCTCCTCGTCATAACCAAAGTCTCTACAAAGAGTATCTTCTGCTCCCGTGCACACTTCTGCGCTGCCACAGTGCTGACAACCAGAGGTCTGGGGCTGGTGATGTTGATGGGAAGACGGGAACAAGCAATCCTTCTCTGCGCCTGGATAACCGTAGTTTCGAAGGAATTTCTTCTTGAGCAATTACTTGGCGGTCTCTGGGACTAAATCTTGCAGATCTTCCATTTCATAGTCCGACGAGTATAGTCGCAAAAGAATACCGGCTTGCTTGCTTGCTTGCTTGCTCGACCGACTGTATCCTCAACCTCCTCATATGCCTCCATTCCAGTTTCCCGGTATCGGGCATGGTCAAGCTGGAAGAAGTGCGTGCCGATTAAGACATCACCAAGTATGATCTCCTGACCTTCTGCATCCTTTGGTGCTCCACCGCAAACACCAAGCACCAAAGCTAGTTCGATGTTCGGAAAGCTTAGTTTTATCGAGGACGCTGCACTGGCGGCTGGCTCTTTTCCCGTGCGAGGCAACTGAACGATCACAACATGGTGATGGCGAATCCTACCGGGTTTGTAGGTGTTCACATCTCCTGGAGCCCTGCCGTAATCTTTGCCGTGGGCTCTGTGGAAGTCGACATCCAGAGCACCAGCGATGGCGCTGTATTTTATCGGTAATGCACAGGCAATCGCGATGTGAAAGGCCTCGCGACTCGTAGGTAGTTGGGACAGGTAGGGCACGCTCGCCGCGGGCAAGGAGGCTGAAGGAGAACTTTTCGTCCAGGTAGAACCCCGAAATTTCATAAGATCACACATAACCTTCCCAGCGAGAGGAAATGGCGAGTTGGAAGATGAGAAAGATGGAGTGACTCAAAAGCGGGGTACCAGACGGCACATACGACGCCAAAGGCTGAATTTTTCATTACCCTCTCACTCACTCTCAGCTTTGGCTGACACAATCCTGTTGAGGGAGCAAATGGTGCCCATCTCTATCAGAGTGGCTCTTCGTTCCACCCAAATCCAGTGCAGGCCTGAATAGGAACAGCCAAGGAACCAGAAGGAATCGGCAGCGAGGTATAAACCTTGCCGATCTGAAGCTGGCCATCGGGGCTCAAATGGATGCCGCCTACCCCTTGAAGCTGCATCCTCCCACCACTGAAGTGAGGGATAGTGTCCTAAGTCTACCTTTTCACTATCTCTTCGAGAGACACAATCAGCTCCACTTGACCGTCCAAACAAATCAATGATTGGGCGATCAACTTGGCGTTGAATGACGGCGTTGAACAAATCATTCATAAGGTGGATGCCTGAACTCCAAACGCAGGTTGGCCGGCACACCCCGTACGCATGCTCTAATAAGGCAGAACCAGCGTAGTATGTACTCATGGAAAGCAGCTAGTCATCCGATGAAACCGACAGGGATCAAGCATCAAAAACAACTTACATGATGGTTTATTACTTCCACCTCTTTGTTTCTTGGCTGCTACTAGATACTTTGAGGTCTTTCGAGAACAACCGATCCCTTTTCTATTCTAAAATCAAACCCATTGTCGTCAGAGCAGAACTCCGTTTATTCGCAACTACAGATGTCTCCCTACAAATTATATGACCTGGATTGGCGGTCCTGGTTAAAGATATTTTCCTATTGAAATGTAACAATCAAAGAAGCGACGAGTAAGAAGAAGAAAGCAAAGACGACAACGAGCGAAGGAATGGCAGAGTCCGAAGGAATAACTGGCAAATAATGGAGTCGAGGGGGAAGTTCGCCAGCAAAAACATTCGAAAATATAGAAGAAAGTAAAGGAGAAAGTCTTGTAAAAGGGTAAAATAATGATAAAGTTTAAAAAAAAACTACATTTTACGAGTTTGGCTTGGAGAAGTTCAGTTTGTGTGGTGGAAATGATCCATCCAGGCTCATGCACAGCATCTTAAAAAATACAAAAGATGAAATAATGATACCCGAGTTTCAAGGAATAACTAGCAAATATTGGTGCCAAAGGGAAAAGTTCGCCATTATAAAACTATAAAAGAAAGTAAATAATGAAATCGTGAAAAAAACAGAAGGTAAAATAATAATAAAGGTTCATAAAATACACTTTGCAGGCTGAAGAAATTAATTTTGGGTGTTGGAAACGACTCATGCACAGCCCAGTGTCATACATCGATCCTCCAAGGCTCAATTGAACCTCGTTGAAGGATATATTGCTCCTCGACCCTTTAAAACCACAATCCGTTCCCTTCAGAAGTGTTGATAGTATCTTGGTGATTAAGCCAAATTGACCCTTTCCCTCCCGGCGCTTAGTCCTTCTTTGTCTATTTCTTTTCATTCTTGTTTCCCAATGACACTCTCATCAGAGGCCATCGTCGGCTTAATGGCATTGTTCGTTGCATGTGTCCCGGGTATATGGTTTGTCATTAAACATAATACTCAGATCCGTCAATGGTGGAATGGAAACCAAGGTACAAAACCGCCGCCTTTAGTACTCCTCCTAGTAGTGGTAGTAGTACTGTTCCTACCAGGTACCTAATAATATGTCCCCGACTCCATAGATTGTCACACCCGGCCCGCCAGACTGCCCCACAATAACATGATGATGCCTCATCGGAGTCCATACGAGCTCAGCACGCTCCCCGCTATTGGGCTCTTTGCCAGCCGCCCACCATCTCAACGGCCAAACAATGATTATCGGTCGCATTTCTTGAATCCCTTCTATAGCTTTCTGCAAACATACAATCCGATGAGGCCAACACCTTCACAATTAGAATCTGGATTCTTTTTCTACACAGGGGTAAGCCTCCGTGTGTTGTCACAAAATGGACACTAGTCTAATCGAACGCTAATCTCTCTGCCAATTAGCAGACGTTCAACACGGTCGCTGCCGAAGAGAATGAGCTGCTAATGGGTGCTGGCGACAATATCGATTCCCAAGAGGAAGCACGCCCACGGGTCTAGATATCTATGTACTTTAGGCTTCCTTCTCGAGCCCAAAGGAACATTCTTTAGCTCGGAGTACTTAGTTGATTCGAACGTTACACTAGATGAGTTTGAACTTCACGTTCATCTTTAGTGTTTTTATTCTTCCGACACATGTACCTAATTACCTACAAATGTACACTTCTCCAATATGAAAACATTGCGGGTCGGAGTCGAGACGGGCTGGTTTGGGTTCAACCGGTCTGGTTCCTGGTGGGGAATTGACAGGACCCACCAATCAAGCCTAGGCCCCACTACCCAGACCTTTGGACAAATCACCTATCAACTAGAGTTGTCGCCTGATTTCCAAGGCCGCAATTCCGTCACTCGCAAAGCGAAGAAAGAAGGAAAAAAGCAAAAACGCACACGTCACAGGTATCCTACGTTTAGGTTTATAGAATAATAACAAAACTACCTCACTACTTCGGTATGTACATGTTGGACTGGTACCTCTAAACCCCGCCGGGGGAGATTCATGGAGACCAGAAGGCGAATTATGTTTGGGCAGCCACATCTACCGGGCTGCGATATCTATAGATAGGGGACCATTTTTTTTTACTTCTACGTTAGCAAAATTGCCGCTGGTCCGGATATGCTCGTAAACCATCTCAAGTGTATTTGTGTAAATATGCTTATACTAACATGGCCTAATCCCTATATTCAACACCCCAGAGGGGTCCGGACCCCGTGGGTGATAATCAAGTGCACTTCAGGTCACCATTTCGCAAAGGAGAACACGAAGGAAGAGAGGTTCTCTACAGCATACTAGCTAGGGCGTGGAGTATCAATCAAGCAAACCCGGTGCTGACCGTCCAGCTCACATCAGCATTAAACGAGGTCGTAGCGTCGAACGTATGAACACCGCCATTGGTCCCAATATAACCCACATTCGCATAATGACGGAAATAGCGCGTTGGAAAGTTCCATGATCGAATCGACCTGCCTGAGCTGAGGCCAGTCTGCGGACAGAATGTCGCGTCCTCATAAAACTGCTTCGAGCCATCGTTGGCATTGAGCAAGAGCACAAAGTTGTTGTGTCGGATGAAGCTACCAGGTGTATCGACAGACTCGAACGAGACACAACCACTAGCGGTACTCGCGAGACCGGTGCGAACAGTCCAGCTAGCCTGCTGCTTCAGGGCTGTGGTGCTCGACGATGAGACGACCTGCGTGTTGACGGTGGAGCCGGTGTGTGCAAGGTAGCGATCCGTATAGCCAGACGTCGTGACCTGGAGCGAGACCGAGGAACCGACGGTGAGCGCAGTTCCACTAGTTAGCGAACCGGTGGCATATTTAGCAGCGACGATATTCGCCTGCACCGAATTCTCAGTGGCATCAGACGGATAGCCGGTGGTCATGACGCCCTCATAGAACGTCCCCTGGGCGCCATTGCTATTATCACCACCGATACCGAGGATAATAGCACCCTCCTTGCTCATGGGGTTGTAGCCAGACACACTGGGCCGTGCACCGCTGTAGTACGTGGACATGGAGCCGGAGGCAGCGTTACCCCCGCGGATAGCCCACTGGTTCGGCTGCCCTTTGACAGCGGCCGTGAGGAAACGGTAGGAGATAGACGGGTCCGCGGCGTTATTGCCCGTGCCGGCGCCGGAGAACAACCCATTCTCCAGATCAGCCATAACCCAGGGCCCACTGCCAGCGCCAGAACCCCAGACATTACAGGTACCGAAGTAAATAGCCTCCATGTGGCCGTTTCCAGTATCCCTACTGCTGACTTCAGCGTTGCCGTAGTCGAAGCAACAAGCGCCATTGTAATGCGTCCCATCAAGAACGGCGTACATGCCCTCCGCTGCGTCGCCTGTCGCTGTCCCACTAGCAGCGTTGTTGCTGTACCCGCTCCCAGGCGACATGAAGACACCGTACGCCTTCTGCCCGTTTAGGGTTACAGGTGCGCCGACCGCGCTGGCAAGGTTATCGTGGCCATCGGATTCAGGGCCACTGAAGCCACCCGGTGGAGCTTGCTTGAGATGGTTCCCTTTACCGGACTGGTCGTAGATGATGGTGATGAGGCAGGTCGTGCCAGCGCAGAAGGTATCTTGGGCAGCGGCGTTTGCGACACCACCGGCGGACAGGGGTGCGATGTTGGTTGTGGTATTGTCGGAGCCGCGTTTCACCTGGTAGAGGGAGCCGGAGTAGGCGCTGTACAGGGCACGAGTGGTGCTGTGTGCGGCGATACAGGGTGTGCCGCCGGAGGAGTAGATATCGCAGGGGCCGGCGGAGACAACAGAGCCTGTGGCTACGAGCCCGAGGGCAAGTATACCACGACCAAGGCTTGACCGTGAGGACATTTTAGCAGCTTAATGTGAGTGTTTTAAAACGGTGTTGGATGCGCTGAAGAAAGAAGGTCTATCGTAGGGTTCTATCACGTCTTTTATAGGTTTTCTTTAATCTACTAAAATGTTTGTCCTCTAGATGGAAAGCTGCAGGAGTACAGAAGTGGCGTCGATTTTCCTCCAATAATTCTAAATAGAGTATAACCCAGGTTTCGTCTTGAGGAGCTCGGTTAATACAGGAGAAGTTACACCATTAAATTTAAGCGATCGGAGTTCGTAAACGACGATGGGTTACGGGTGTTATTAAGGAAGCTGAGGAATCTCTACACCCAGATAGTATCTCGGAAGGTGTCCAAAAATTAGCCCATGGTAGCATATAAGAAGGAAGATCTTGACAAGGGAAACAACAGCTTCAACATATAAAGATCAACAATTTCAAAAGATAGGGAACCCTCCATGTCAGGATCTTGCGGGGATCCCGGAACTGCAGAAAATCAAGAGAAAACGAAGCATCGTACTAACTACTAGCAGACTTACTCCAGGTCTTGCCGAAACCCCTGACGATTGACTGCGGGGGAGGCGGGTAATTTGGATGGATATGAGGTGAAGTTACCAGGAACAGGAAATGTTCCACCTCTAATGCCAATAAGAAACCGCCTTCATGTCTCACGGCCCGTGTCAGCCTATCACATGGCCGCGACTGTGCAGAGAAAGCTTCATCTTGACAGGGTTCTCTTGGCCGTTTCACATCTCCCCCGCATTATGGTGGTATTGCTATAATATCCATGGCCTAAGGCGGGTGAACAAAGCTTGTGCCGCCGGGGTTTTTCCCAATTTCCTCGACAGGAAAGGATTTACCAAAGCAGCCGGTAGTTAACCCGACATTTAACCCGAAGGTGGCATATTCGCCAGGATAAACCGGAGGTGCCTCATAACTATTTAGAGAGGTGATGATTATGAATGAAGTACATGGGTCTAGTTCTTTGCAAGGGCGCAAATGGCGATACTCTTGAATTGTTTCTCAAACCCGAATTTTAAACGCGTATTTAACATGAGTGACGTTAGGAGATGCCTGCGCTCTGGGAGTTGGCTAGCCACCATCCCAGGTGCGGCCGGAATAGAATCAGTTGCCAAAGTAAGGGTGCATGATGGCCTGCTTTGCAGACAGCCTCTGCGCTGGGTCGAATTCAAGCAAAAGCTCCAAAAGCTCACAGCCATCATTATCTAATCCCGGGACCAGCGGTTCAAGGGAGCGCTTCCACTTTGGGAAACTGGACTTGTAGTCGGGAAATGAGGTCACACCGGGCCAAATCTCTTCATCGGGGGTTCCAAGGAGACTATAGAACCGTTAACCTTTATCGGACCAAATCAGGGTAGCAAAAAGATACGCACCGGAAGATCTTGAAAATCTCATCGATCTCCGAGTCACCAGGGAACAGCGGCTTGCGTGTGCACATCTCCGCAAAGATAACCCCAACAGACCACATGTCAACCCCGGTGGAGTACTGGCGCCCGCCCAGCAGAATCTCCGGAGACCGATACCAAAGCGTAACCACCTTAGACGAACCATATTTAGCCGATAGACTTCAACAACACGTCCCATTCTCGAGGAGTAATTACCTCATGAGTATAGGTCCGCAACGGGACACCAAAGGCGCGTGCCAGTCCAAAATCCGCCAACTTCAAGTTCCCCTCTTTATCAATAAGCAAGTTCTGCGGCTTCAAGTCACGGTGCAAGATCCGGTGACTATGGCAGTAACGGATCCCATCGACCAATTGTCCCATGAACTTCTTCACCATATTTTTGTCTAGACCATTGCCGCTCATCATCGACCCATCGGGCAGCGCTCTCCCACGACCGCCCTCATGAACAGGCAAAGCATCCATGTATCTCTTCAGATCCAAGTCCAGCAGCTCCATGACCAGATAAAGCTTGTGCCCGTCCACATGAACAATATTGAACAACCGCACAACATTGGGATGCTTCATTTCCTTGAGAAGGGAGATTTCGCGAATCGCGGTGCTGGGGACGCCCTCATCTTCAGCCTCGAGTCGGATCTTCTTCAGTGCAACGACGCGATTGGGGTGGTTTAGCTCGCGAGCCTTGTAGACGACACCGTACGTTCCTGGGGAGCATTGATGCGTGAGCTATAGTATACTATACTGGAACCGGGTGCGAATAAAGTGTAGCAACACGTCACCTTCGCCGATTTTCTCGATTTTTTGGTAGTTGTCCATTGTGGAGGTGGGCTTTCTGTCGGTGTCTGTGTCGTTCCCGACCGGAGAAGGATGGGGAATGGGATGATGGAGGGAGGGAACGAAGGGAGGAACGGGGAAGGAAAATGTGACGGTGAGTGTTGCCAGAGAGACAAGCGCGTCCACCGCCAGAGCTAATTCGAGTTTCTTTGTTGTTGCGAAACCTGGACGGGCATGCGGGGGTTTGACTGGTTTGCATCACTGCCTCTAGCCGTTTTAGGTAATTGTATAGAGTGTAGTGCTGTACAACATGATTTGTGTAACCACCCCTAATTCAGTGAATTAAATAATTAAATACTGAATCCCCATGCCATCGCGATAATTAATCCGAGTTTTCCCACATCAATCCTCCCCGCAGCCCCAGTCGGAGTCGGAGTCGAACTAGAATCCAGGCCGCCCACCACTTTCGTCGGAGTCGCAGCAGACGCAGCAGACGTAGAAGTCCCCGTCGCATCCTCAAGAGAAACAGCATCTACGCCCTCAATTCCAATATCAAACGGAGCGGTCCCATTCTTAAAATCCAGCCCACACTTGACAATATTCTTCCATCCCTCCTCATCCTCATCGAACCAGTCCTCGACCATGATGTTATTATAGGGATTCACCGGCCCATTCTTAAGCCAGGATGGCTCCCCCTCGCCAAAATACCAGTTGTAATAGGGGTATGTGTGCCTGTTCCAGTACCACGCCGTCGCGCAATGCCCACCACAGGCGTACTCGGGGATATAAACTCCGCTCTGGCCGGCGTAGCAATTTTCTCCATCTCTGTAGGGATACAATTAGATTTTAGAGTAATATTGGGGGTAAGAAAAGGAAGAGGGACGTACACTTTCGCACAAGAACGCATCAAGGTATAAAGGAACAGGTTTGCGATCGTCTCCACGGGGACAGTGGTGAAATCTGGGTCCTGCAGGGTACTCGAACGAGACAGTGAAACTTTAAGGGCTGCGTCGTCGGGGTAGGAGCATGATTCTTTGACGTTGCTGATATACTTTTCCACAGACGCATGGCAGGTAGCGGTACACATGTGGAAAAACGTATCCATGTCGTACTCGGGGAGTAGGGCGCGATCCTCACCGGCCGCGACTAGGTCGGCAAGGAGAGAATCACACTCGATCTCAGCGCTGTATGCCGTTTTGCATTTTTGGGAGGTGGTATCCGCCAGGGAAGTGGTGGTGTAGTTCCAGTAGTCGGTTGCAGTGTCGAGGCTGAATGAATGGCAGAGTGGCGTAAGGGCCAGCAGGTAAGGTATGAAAGACTTCATTGTAATTATAATAAATTTTATGAAAAATGTTGAAGAAATTGAGATAGTGATCGACTTGGGTGAGACAGAAATTTATTTGGTATATTAACGAGTGTCATACATGGTTCGCAACAGATCAACTCAAGAACAGAGCTGAAGGGATAGGGTCCATTTAATATATAAAGCCTGAGACCACTCCCTCCAGGCAAACATAGTCATGGCAGGCAGTAGTTCGTCGTTAGCCCTGGGGATTTAATTTAATTTGGCCTATACCTGTGGAAGAAGTAAAACTAGCGATCCCTACGGAAGTGGTGGATGAGGCTCGGTACCTGGGCTCTGGAGGAATGGCCACAGGGGAAATTCCCGGAATTACACTATGGGAATAGTGTATAAACATAGAGAAGATCAATCACAGTTCGCGGAGCCGAGTTTGTAGAAATATAGCCAGTAACTAAAATTGATCATCCTTGGGGCTCTTGTTGATCACTGTTCGTGCCCCTGAATTGTGCCAATTTGCCCAGACTGTGAGCCAAGGAACCGTTGTTGGTTCGTCGCTTCGAGCCGCCCCGTCGGACCAATAAATCATTGAAGATGGAGTCCTCTTGTTGGGGGTCATTAAACTGGTGGACAGCATTGGTTCTTCTTCCTGTTTTGCGTTTTTGCTTGCAATCTGGGTCTCGATGATGAATCCTCCCATCGCCCATCTCCCATCTCCCAGTTGAAGTGTACAAGAAAACAATCAGTTTTCATATCATATAATTGATAATAGAATCCCGATCGATAGGCCTTGATTGATGCCGGCATTTGATGGATTGCGGTACAGTATACACGCGTTGTGTATATGTTACCGACCGCGAGTATATAATACAGGGATTGTGTATTTGATACTTAGTTAGGCGTTTAATACCGACTCTCCACATGCTCATACTCGGTATATGATACCAATCTCGCGTATATATTACCGACTCGTGTATGGTATTGAATTAAATTACTGAGTCCCTGTATATGATACTCACTCCAGACACAGAAGAGACAACCACCATAGATAACACAGCCTCCTAGTTTCCACCGAGCAGCGAGAACTCCCTCAGATCAATCCTCACCCCCCTCCCTCCTTTCAAGCTCCCTGAGGCTCTCCCTCTCCTCATCCGGCCATGTAAGCGACAGCATCCCAATCCTCCACAGAGCCGGCCGAGCAGCTACCAAGTCTCCAATTTGTTCCAGACACTGGGCCGCACTCCAGCATGCCATTTGGGGATGCGATCCCGCTGTACGATTAGGCCAAATCTGAAACTCCTCTAACCGGTCCGGGAGGAGGTCCTTTAGGGGCGGTGGGTGGCTATCCGGGTGGCCCAGCAACAGTTCGAGCCGTGTGTTGAGCTTTCGGATGGATTTAAATTATAGCAATTTTAGAAGCCATTCAATCCGTGGGGGGGGAGAGCTGAGGGGTTATTCCCTAGACGGGAATGTAAAGATAAAAGCTTTCGAGTTTCATGGTGAGGTTGGCTGAGAGGGCTGTTTTGAGCTGGCTGATGTTGCTGAATACCTGCTGGGCGTCGCTGTACCCGGTGAAACTCAGGGAGCTGATGTTGGGCGAGAGGGCTAGAAGGCGTTCTAAGAATAGTTGGCCGATAGAGGCTTTGGGCCAATCTGTGCTCTGGGAGCGAATATCATCATAACAGCTTATACCGAGGGTTTGCAAGGAAGATAGATTAATCAAGCGTGTCATTTGTAAGCTTCCTAGGGTATCTAAGGAAAAGCTCAGATCAGTCAGATTTGTGACTTGTGATATGAGCACCGTCGCCAGGACGGCGGTCGACCCCATGTCAAGTTCCTCCATCCACTCAGTTTTTAAGCGCATTACATCCGCTGAGCCAGACCTGTTGATTAAATCACTCAGCAGCTCGCGAACCCTTCCCATTTCAAGTGAGGTTAGCGATTCAGATGGCCCCTCCCATATTCGTCTAGGGTCGCGTTTCGGGGGTATATATTCTTCAAACCCTCCAGGAACATAAACTTTACACACGTAGGAGCCTAGCTCTGGGTTATTTAGGACGCTTTTCAAGAGAATATCTAGGCAAGGCGGCCGCTGGCCGGTATTGTATTTGGTTTCGTCCCTCCAGTCGCGCCAATAAATGCTGTGGAAGAGGAGCGGTTGGAATATTTGGCAGAAATACCTGCATGTGGTTGATAGAGATAACAGGTCTGCCCGTTAAATGATCTGTGTGCCGGGGCGGCTGAGCATTAGTTAGGTGTTGCTATCCTCAAATATCTGCTTCGCGGCTTGGCCCTCGTACTCTGCCTGCTTCTTCGAGTATTCTCCCAGATCCACAACCCGTCGGGCAGTTATCAGATGGTATATTTTGAAGGTCTTTCCATTATACTAGTAATAAACACAAATAGAACCAAACTATTACAAGTACAATAATCCTCCCAAGCCAATTCTAATGCACCAACGAATCCCTCCGCCCCGTTCACATAAATATATATACAACCATCATCCAGCCCCCTAAAGGCGATCCGATTTTTTCAAATCACGTAAATGTCTCGTCTTAATACCGACCGTCATGATCGTTATGGCAGCAAGGACCTCAGGAAGGAACATGAGGACAACACGGATAACGGTTTTCCCATACACCGGACTCAGGTCTCTTCGTTCAGTTGCCACTGCGACCAGCGAGTAAATAACCCGGATCCCGATAAATACAAGCGCGACCAAAGCACCCTGCAGGAGCTGTACGATAATAGTATGTTAGCCAACAGATCCACAACATTGCTATAGAATAACGCAGTGGAGGATATACTAACCGCCGTGCTTCCCTGGTATCCAGCACCAATCGCTTTACCCTCACGAGGCATGATAGAGTAGGCAGCCCAACACACCTGGAACGCCCACACGACAACCGTCAAGGCCGATCCAGCCTTCCACAGCGCAAGGTCCGTTGAGGTCCCCTTGTTTTGGTAGATGTTGATGACACCGACGATTGAGAGGGCGACGGCAATACCCATTGTCATTGATGTGCCGGCCACCACGGTCCAGTTGAGTTTAGTGCTGTCGGATGGGTAGCGATACCTCCGTCTGGATTTTGTTAGAGCTGGAAAAGTCAAGAGGAAGGATGGTAGAAGCTTACGCTTCATGGGTGAGTCCGTCCACCCCGAGAATCAAGGGCGTGATCCCGACACTTTGGATGATGTTGGCGGCATTGTTTGAGCTGTCGTGGATCCCTAGTCCACCACCGGCGACTCTGGCCACGCAGAAGATGATCATGTAGTACCAGGGGAGGAAGCCGGTCCATCTGTGCTTGATGAAGATGTAATTGGCTACCGGGAGGAGCAGGAGATAGACGACGAGGTCTGCTGGGAAAATGCCGTTCATCGTGAGAGTACGAGTAAAAGAATTGAGCAATGCCAATGAATGTAGTGGAAGGAGTAATTGAGACGTTGATATTGAATTGATCCATTGAATGAGCCTTTCATCGATCATTTATATGGTTTGTTTTGCGTGATATTCTACATCACCCATACAAAAAAATAGGCACGCGCTAACCAAATTCAGCATCCAGCTCGGAGAGGGCCAAAATGACGCTTCAAGCTTTTGACGGCTGAGCCCAAGGATGACGCCCTCTGCGTCAGCAAATTGCTTAGCCTTGAAGCCAAGTGGTGATTGGCTTGGGGGCCCGAAATACAACCCACTGACTGGACGAGAGGCCGATCAGCGGTGGGTCAGCCACCACAGCCCCCAACTCTTGCAAGTCTCGATCGATGCATCATCCCCACGCGAATAAAACCAGGCAAGCTCCCATCCCTTGGCAGCCCCCAGAAATTCTTCATCCGAACTTGTTACCTTTTCGGGAACCCCCTGCCACTCATCATGGTCTATCGAGGAAAGCCCAGTCCAGGCTGTGCGTTGTGCCGCACGCGACGACTCAAAGTAGGTCGAGGATCCACCCGACAAAACGATCAGTGACTAACGGAATAGTGCGACCGGCGTCGGCCTTCCTGTTCACAATGCTTGAGGATAAAGAAAGAATGTTCGGGTTATCAGGACGTCAACGCCCTTCGATTCTTCGATCAGACCAAGGTCGTAACGACCAAAGCAAAGGCCTGTGCGACGGTCGGGCCAAAAGCAGCTTCGTCGGCCATCGTCGTCGCGGAACGGGCACTAACACGCCCGATAACCTCCTTAGTCTTACCCACTTCTATCCAAGAACAGGCTCTGTCGTATTCCCTCAAGTACTATGTGGGCACGAGCCAGAGCCGGGGTGCTCTCGAGTGTTTACCCCAGCTCCTAAGAACTGACCCCTCTGATGCCCTTCAATCGGCACTGAAGGCCGTAGGGCTGGCGTCCATGTCAAGGACGCACGATTTCCCGGGCCTGAAGCGATCGGCGGGCGAACATTACAGCCTGGCCTTGCGAGCAACCAACCAGAACCTCCGGGACACGGTCTCAGCCACGTCCGACTCCACCTTGGCGGCTGTGATTCTGCTGGGGCTGTGCGAGGTATTTTTTTTTTTTGTACACTCAGTTGAGGTCTTCATTGATGGGAAACTAGATTATCGCGTGTCATGAATCGGATATGTTGGGCGGGTGGGTGAACCACGTCCAGGGGGCGACCAAGCTGCTCGAGTTACGGGGGTTGGAACAGCTCAAATCACCTGCTGGGGTGGAGCTGTTTACCATTGTGCGAATGCAGATTGTTCGTCACTCCTGGTCTTGTTATCTATTTCCGAGTGTTAACGTGGACTTCTAGGCGATGAGTAACATGTTCTTCCGAACGAAGTGGCACACCTCGCCGGCGATAGCTACACTATCAAGACACGCACTGACCCTCGAGAAGAACCATTCGGAGGGGATAGAGGCGTTCTATCACATCATCATTCCGCTCAATGACCTCTCCATTGAGATACAAGACGCGTACGACCGCGATGGCTTTCGTGACGACACAGCACCGCTGATAGCGAAAGTCCTCCGTCTCGACGCCGATCTAGCATCGTGGGCCATTTCACTCGGACCTTCCTGGCATTATACAATCGCCCATAAGTCTTCCCCCTTTCCGAATGGTAAACTACCGTTCGCCCCTCACAGTGACGAGTATCATGTCTACCCAAGCATTAGCGCCGCGACGCTATGGAACCACTATCGCCATGCCCGGATTGTGCTCCATGAGATGCTCCGACCCATGTGCTCGAGTATGCTCGAAAGAGAGAAAATGCCCGAAGCACATCACCTAATACGCCGGTCAATGGCCGTCAACACGCAAATGGTGGGGGACATCTGCGCGAGTGTTCCGTTCTTCTTTGCATCGGATGAAGGGAGGTTTGCGGGCGCCTCTCGACTACCCTGGCCTTTGTTCGTTGCTGCGGACTGTACGGATGCATGGCCGTATACGAAGAACTGGATCTGTCAGGTTCTCAATACTCTGGCGAGTTCGACGGGGATACAGCAGGCGCGGATCATGGCGTCTCTTATCAAGGGCGGGCACCATGGGCTCACTTTGATCCCGGGTAAATCTCAAAATGTTTGAATAAATTTATGCAGGATAGAAAGGATTGAGTATTTTATTCCCCGAACTATTTTCCCCCCGATATATCTTCTGATAAGGAAATATGCATTGGGGCAGCCCGAAGCGGGGTTGGAGATCTCCAACTTCTCCATTGACGATCCGCCGGTTATCGTGACCAGTTTACCGCAGATAGGGCTTCATAATCTCTCCGATAACTCAGGTTGACCCCAATCTCCAACTTGGGCGCAACCCCAATAACTACCTCTTCTCAAATATAATCTACTATCGTCCAGTGCTGCACCTCCGTTCCTCACCCACCAAACCTCATCCAACATGTCAACTCTTGCCCTTGCCACCGATTTCAAGTAAGCTCAACTACCTCGGATAGATACCAAAGTGCAATCCAAGCCCTAACAAGCCAGATCCAACATCTCCCTCGAGGATCTCCGCACCATCGCGGCCAAATTCAACATCACCATCCCCCCTGGTCCCGATGAAGAAGCCTACCTGCTACTCCTCCAATCCGCAGAAGCCCTACACAATGCCATCGAGGAATCTCCCGATTACATCCACCCATCTCTCTTCCCTGTCCCCACCACCGAACCCCGAACCTTCTGGAAGCCGTCTACCGCCGCCAACCCGCTCAATGCCTGGAGCCACGCCTGCGAACTAACCGCCCTCAATCCCACCAGCAGCCTCCTACAAGGCCGCACCGTCGTCCTCAAAGACAACATCTCTGTCGCCGGCCTTCCCACCACCCTAGGCATCCCTCCATTTCTTCACTCCCAGACAGACACCCACCAACCCTCCCCCATTGACGCCACCATCGTCTCCCGCCTCCTCAACGCCGGCGCAACCATCAAAGGTACCGCCGTCTGCGAATCCTACTCCGCCGCCCCGGTATCTTTCACCTCCGCCTCCGGGCCCGTCCACAACCCCTGGGCCCCCAGCTTCACCGCCGGCGGAAGCAGCAGCGGGTGCGCCGCACTAATCGGCCAAAAGGCTCGCACTGAGCATATTGCAGCCAATCCTGATGGCAAGAACGGTGTTTACCCCGATATCCGGACCGTCGAACTCGCCGTTGGTGGGGATCAGGGCGGCTCTATCCGTCTCCCGGCCTCGTACACTGGTATTTACGGGCTCAAGGCCACACACGGACTAATCCCTTACACCGGCGCCGCAACCATCTCCCCCATGATCGACCACCTCGGACCCATGGCCAGTACCTTAGACGATATCGCGATCATGCTCCAAATAATGGCCGGATACGACGGGATCGACGCTCGAATGACCCCCGAGTCACCCCTCCCGAACCAAGTAAAAGATTACCCTGCCTTGTTACGAGGCTATCGCTCCTCCCTCCCCCTCCCAGCCAATACGGAAGGAAAAAAGCTGCGAATCGGCCTATTAAAAGAATCATTCTCCTTCCCGAACACCACCCCCCTGGTGCGAGAAACCGTCTACAACACCGCCAAAGCCGCATTCATCGCCGCCGGGGCTACCGTAACCGAAATCTCTATACCGATGCACACCCTCGCCCCTCAGATCTGGACCGCCGCAACACGCAACACCCTTTCCACCTGGGCCATAGAGGGCCATCCACCCGGTTATCTAACTTATAACCCGCCCCATATCAATCTCCGCTGGCCACCAGATCAAGCCATGTTCGACGAAATGACGCGTCTCAATCCCACGATTATGAATCTGGTGTTTGGGACGGAGTACTTTAGGGATATGGGGAATGGTGTGGAGTTCAAGGGGCAGAGGAAGGTGTTTGAGCTGAGGGGGGCGTATGATGCAGCCTTTGAGGAGGTGGATGTGTTGGTTACGCCGACGGTGCCCGGGGTGGCGTTTCCTTTTCCGGATTTGGAGGGAGGGGTTATGGAGAGGGCCAGGGTGGCGGTGGGGTTGTCGGTTAATACGTGTGGGTTTAATGTGACGGGGCATCCGGCCATGAATGTGCCGTGTGGGTTTGGAGAATATGAAAAGGATGGTGGGGAGAAGGTGAGGTTGCCGGTTGGGATGCAGGTGGTGGGGAGGAGGTGGGAGGATGAGATGCTGCTTAGGGCTGCGGCGGCGTTTGAGTGGGGGTCTATGAATAAACCTGAATGAGTAGAGCATTAGAGAGTAGATAGTGATTTGCATAGTAGATTTAATTGATATTCACTCCTATCCTATCCTTTAAAGACTTCAACTCCGGCTCTAAAGCATCCTCGCATTATAGAAAGTTCATGGTACTAACCCTAAACTCGTCAACCCCCAACTCCGTAGCCAGGACCGTAAAGAAGAGATTGATATAAAAAGACATCCGCAAGCCTGGACGAAGCCGTGACACACATACCCTATGTTGAATCCCTAAGGAATTGGCTTGAGAGGGGAAGAGACGGCAGTATCGTTAACAATGTTCTATATAGGCGGAAGTGTTGCGTTTCGATGATTCATCTCTATTCTACTCGCTGTTCGAGAGGCAAGCCTTCAGAATAGTAAATAACTTGACGTTCAGACAATCTCTTTAGCTTTGTTTTATGTGTGGTTGTGGTCTTGGTTCTACGTAGATGTCAGCCACGAGGGCGGCGACTTCATCACGGATTTATGCAGCCACAACTTAATGCCACCTGGGTGATAAAAATAAATGTATTAATTTAATTTTTCATGCCCAAGTTCCAACACAAGTCAGCAATCCCCAGGGCGGGTCTTGGCAAGACGGAACTACGTAGTTCCGCCACCGGAGGCGGGCAAAGGCGGCACATGCCATGGTTCAAGACAATAGGGCAGGCGGTGAAACAATGGCCCCGGGCGGGTGATCTGACAACCAGACTGAACTTCCTCTGGAGTTGTTTATCTGCATGAGTGTTGCGGGTCGGTTGAGACTCTCCTGCTTGATGTGCACGCCGCCATCATGAGCCAGATCTTAACCCCCAGCCAAGCAGAGGAGCTGTAGGTGTTTATTGACATCTTCACCTGCAAATGGAGTGCCCACTGATGCGCAAACAGGCACAAGTCAATGATCGCTTATCTTTCATCAGTCATTCCCCCTCAAAGTACGGCAACTTTACGCCAGGACCTTCATATTGGAGACAGTTTTGATGATGCCATGTGCAAGAAATATGCAGGGCTATTGGAGAAGAAGTGGACGGGAATCGCTCGCCTACAAAAAAAGGTAAGATGCCGTCTTTGGTCTGGGGGACTGGGCAACAATGGCTCACCAACTGTTAGATCTTAAACCTAGAATCCACAATCCTTAGCCTCCGAGCCGAACTCGATTCAGCGCCCGCATCCCGTTCAAAACAGGTCCAAAACGTCGAGAATTGGCTCCCGGGGCCGTCCTCAACATATACATTTGAGTCGCACAGAGACGCCATTACATGCATCGCATTCCACCCGGTATTTACGTCACTCGCCTCCGGCTCGGAGGACTGCACAATCAAGATCTGGGATTGGGAACTTGGGGAGTTGGAACGGACCTTCAAGGGACATGTGAGGCCGGTCTCGGGACTTGATTTTGGCGGTCAAAAGGGCTCTACACTTCTCGCATCGTGCTCGGGCGACCTTACAATCAAGATTTGGGATCCAAGCAAGGATTATGCAAATATTCGCACTCTTCATGGCCATGATCATTCCGTCTCAGCGGTGCGGTTTCTGGGAGGTACATCTGCAAATAATCTTCTTGTCTCCGCTAGTCGGGACGCATCGCTTCGAATCTGGGACGTTTCAACGGGATATTGTATAAAAGTGATCAAATCAACCAACGATTCGTGGATTCGAGATGTGTCGCCTTCCTTCGATGGCAAATGGCTGGTCTCAGGCGGTCGGGACCATATGGTAACAGTATGGGACGCCTCAACGGCCGACCCCAAAGCTACATTAATAGGCCATGAAAACGAGATTCAATGCTGTGCGTTTGCACCACCGGCAAGCTATAAATATCTGGCGACCCTGGCCGGACAAAAGGCACCACCTCCTGCTGATAGCGCATGCGAATTCATCGCCACGGGGTCTAGGGATAAAACCATCAAGCTGTGGGAATCCCGCGGGACACTCATCAAAACTCTGATTGGCCACGACAATTGGGTTCGAGGTCTGGTATTTCACCCTGGCGGGAAATATCTAATCAGTGTTGCGGATGATAAAACCATCCGTTGCTGGGATCTCTCCCAGGAAGCAAGATTGGTAAAGACAATTGATAGCGCTCATGGGCATTTTATTACTTGCATCAGGTGGGCCCCCCTTGCTAATAGTGATGCTGCCAGGCCTTCTGAAGCGTCGAACGGGGGCCCCGAGAAGCACCCTGTCAAGCCCAGCTTCCACTGTGCCATCGCAACCGGGAGCGCAGATACATGTGTAAGGGTCTTTAAATAAGTAGAAGGGCTTGAACCCGGCTGGAAAGATTGAGTGCCCTGGTGGCGAGATTTTTTTTTAATGGATCACCCTATTCTATTCATCTCTAGCAAATCGCCTTCCGTCATTTAACTTCGGGTCTTTTCTCGGCACCTTCGTATGTACATTATTGCCTCTGAATCTGTAATATTGAGTGTCACTCTAGCTCACTATACCCTAGCCAAGCATGTCTCTCCAAGGGAACCCTCGATGGACCAATAATAATGGTTGTCTGTGCTTTGTGCCTCCTATGGGCCATGAAAAATCTATCCATGATATATATATATATATATATAGTTATCAAACACACACCCAAGGCCGATGCATCGGAGCAAAATCAAAATCAAAATCAAAATACAAAAACACAAAAATACAAAACACTGGAGACCAGCACCAAAAATCGGTTCAACTCTTCCACAACGCAATCACAACACAATCTTGAACCTTGAAAAGCCGTCTGTTTACCTCACATGGCTAGCCCCTCCATGATGGAAATCATCTTTGCAGACAGCTTCGGTAACGCCCGCACAACACCAAGCGCATTTCACGCATTTGTGACCAATACCATGGCAACTAGTACAGCCTCTGGCTCCACAAGAAGCACAGTTCCTCCGGGAGTACGATATAACCTTTTGGCCATTGCAATCATGGCAATTTGGTTCTGACCTTGCGGGGAAAGGGTGCTGGGCGGTCACATTCGGGGCAGTTCATGGTTGAAAGGGGGGTCTAAACCCTGATTAGGACATGACGCAGTAGCGGCGCTCGACCTCGCGGACCCTTTTCTTTTCTCGCTTAGATGCGCCAATTAGAAGCGGACATGGTGTCCTAACCTGCAAATCCTCGACTTCTATCATCTAAAAATGCCTTCGCAACGAATAATGGTCTGTCCAACTATCACTCCTTCTCCTCATTTGATAGTCTTTTCCGCAATGATTGGTTGGTTCCTTTGTCTTGGCACTTGATCTCCAGTTCGGTACCGTGCCAGTTTAGACAAGTTTCGAAAGCTGTCGAGTAATCAAGTTTGGTATAGTAAGAGATATCGATAGATTCTGCTCCAGTCGCCTCGCCGCTTGCATCTGGGGGCTAATAAATCAAGGCAATCTGTTGCTGATCTTTTTTGCCCGGGTGATGGGGAGGTCTAGGCAGAGGGTGAGAGCCTTCATTTGGGTGGGAGGATGACCAAGGCGGGTTTGCTGCTAAATCAGCCCTAAGCACCAGGAGCAACCCGAACAGTGCTCGGCACAAGGAAGAATTAGAGTAAGCAAATAAAAAAGATGATCTAGTAATATTTTGATTTAAACCTACAGTGAATGTCAATCAATATCCCCACTCTCGACAGAGACAGGCCTCATCTCAAACCGTCGGGCCTGATTGATATCAAGTGTCTCCGACAACCCACTCCTCACTCCCTCAATCCGTCTATACAGCTCTTCATCCCTAATCCCGTCGCTCCCTTGCCACTCAAAGGCGCGATTGCGGAGATTCCAGACAAACGCCTTCCCCCGGGCACTCGTAACCTCCCACCGTCGCATTCCTCCCCGCTGGCTCTCGGCTCCAAAGTCCGGCTGCGTGCGAGTCACGATAAGGATAACATCTACTTGCCCATACCATAGGAACACGTCATCGAGCGCACTATCATCCTGACCCGCCAATAAGGACTCGGGGATGGCGATATGTTTCAGATGCGCTACTACGCCGACGTTCTGGTTCAGAAGGTCGGGTTGGAATTGTCGGTCGTACGCCTCGTAGCAGAAGTCCCTAAACTGATGGTGGGTGATATAGAGGGTGTCTTGCGTTGGGTCGAATGGACGTGTGACGGCAGGGTACTTTCCATCTGGGCCGCTCTGGTGGATCTGGTAGCCCAGTGCGCAAGCCCAAGAGATGAATACAGCGCGAGCCTCTTGATTGGCGAGTGCTAAGCGGCTACTAACCGGGATAGAGTCCAGAAGATCGTGGCGGAACTCAAAGTCGATGAAACATCTCTCGTCGTAACCCTCGTCGGATGGTGAGAGGTATCGGGGCTCCCATAACCCTTTCTTGTAGGGGGTTAGAGCCGGGGGGTCCTTGTCGGGTAGGGCAAGACGCCAAATCTGGATGCGTAGCTCTGGGGGGAGACTTGAAAAGCAACGAAAAGTGGTATGGGGTGATGGTGCCATGGTTGAGGTTCTTGGGATGCTTCATGTAAGCAGCAGGTCTGCGATAAGTAAGACGACGTGGGGGCGGTTGAAGTGCGGCTGAGGCACAGCAGGGAGTTTCTATTGGAGCATAGAGGAGGCCAATCATCTTGTATGATCGCTGATTGTGGCTTGGGGGTTCAAAAGCCGGTCAGCTCACACAATAATCTTCTCCAGCTCGAACAATATCTGTTGGTTGGCAATTAATGATACGAAGGATCATTTGATGGGTTAACCAGCGTACCTTTTCAATATAGCGGACTCCAACGAGTATCCCATCGTCATCTTCAAATTCCCCTTCGTCTCCGAATCTCTGGTTGTTTTTATCCAGACAGGTCAAACACGAGACAACAACGTCGCTGTATATCTGGCCCGTTATCGACGGCAACAGTGCTAGGGCCTGTATGACAAGGATATCCTTGATCGACGTAGCTGCCCTCCGTTGGTCCCTCGCTCCAATATGCCCCATTATCGGTAGGTCCGGGCTGAGGGTAATTGACTTTGTATCTTCGGAGTAGCAGACGAAAGAAGTCCAGAGACCAATCTCCAGCAAGCAGACACCCACACTGTAGATGTCATGCTGCATTATGTATTCTTCTTCTGGATGGAGGCCCTGGCGTTTGGGATGTCGGTACAAGTTCTTTTCCCATGAATTGTCGCCGGACATGTATGTTCTGCCTTCTGCAAGACGGAAGCGCTCGAAACCGACGAGGAACGGCGTTCCGAGGGTATCGGTGGGCTGTTGGAAGACGATGATAGTTTCGGGAGAAATGTTCTTGTGCACGAGGCAGGACGAGTGGAGGAATACGATTGATCGGGCAAGTGAGACGGCCAGTTTGACGCGCTCATTCAGGGGATAGCCCGCCGGGGAGGTTGAGAGGAGAGATCGAAGGCTTTGAGGCCGGGCGTGGGTGAGGCCCTCTGGGATAGAGAATATCATATCAAACCCTGTGACCTGTTCAGTCGTTGGGTCCTGACATTTGACAACACCATGACAAGGAAGAAGACCGAATAGCTCAGGATCGACGTTGGAGAGAACGCGACCCAAGTTTCGGACATCCTTTGTCGTCAGATCGATGTGACCCTGTTCTCTCGCTGGAATATGCTCGATGATGAGCGCTTGACCCGAGTTGCTGCCGGTGGATGCAGAAGAGAGCGGAATCGATTCCCGGTCGATTATCTCATAACCTGCCCCTAGAAAGATCTTTCTTGATGTCGCCGTGCCATTCTCATTAAGGCTGTGAGCCTGGCGTAGCTGCACCACACCCAACACGGCCCGATTCTCGCCAGCGTCCTCCCCAGCAAGCTGCTGGTCAATCTTTGGAACAGCGATGCGAGCTAGGAGAAACCAGGAGGGATCAAACGTCCTTTGCCACTTCTCCAGGTCCGTGATGATCTCGTCCAGAGATGATTTGGCATAGGCGGCGTATTTGAGTCGTTTGGAATCACTCATCTTGGCCACACCCTTGGACTTCTCCCGCTCTTCATCGAGCAGGAGGCCATCCACCTTGTTAACCGCATTTTGCAATTTCCCCCGGAGCACCTGCAATACCAGATTCTGATGGATCTGGAGGTCGCCCCCGAGTGATTGCCATACGCGTCGCAGGACGGAGATTTGGTGCTCGAGCTTGATCCAATGGCCTTGGATGCAGAGGCTGGCTTCTCGCAACTCGTGTTCGGCTCGATGGTAGTCTTTGCAGCGTTTGTAGAGGTCTCTTCCGCATCTATGTATCCATGACAGAAAAAATCAGCATTCCTTCTGGATAATAGCTCCGGCTCGTTGTGAGTTTGAAAGGGGGCGAGCTGGAGCGCTTACCGTAAGCATAGTTCCGCCATCGATGCGGACGCAAATGCCAGCCCCGCGCTTTCCATTTTGCCTGTTATTCGCCCAGGCCGGGACTTGCACCGATTATCAGTTGGAAAGGTACACTCTTCCTTCCGTGTCGAGGGGGTCGAGGCTGTTTTATCATGTTGGGGTCTGGTGGGATGAACCCCGCACCATGGGGCGCTAGACGGCTCATTTTCATTGGATCTTCGTCGTCCCGCTCAGCCTCATCTTCAGCTACCTCAGCCTCGTCTTCGGATGAAAGCTTTGAGCCTGCTGAGCTGATCTCCCTTTCAATGACCAAGTCCCCGGGCCAGTGATCCCTGATCTATCCGCGGGGCCTTTGTGCGCTCCGTCATGGATTTGTCCCAGCTGGCTGTGCTCCTCCAGGACCTCGGGGATAACGCGGAGCTGGCAGGCCGGGTAAAGGACATTATCACTCATTTCGAGGCCACAGATTTGCTCCAGCACTTCTACCTGGATGCCGTGGTTACAGATGAATGTACCACACATGTCGAATACAAGGTGGAACAGGGCCTGGTTCCACGCAAATATGAGAAAAGATGGTTCCGAAAGAAGGAATCCATTGGACGGGGTGCTTACGGCAGGATCTGGCTGGAGCGAGAGGAGAAAGCAGTGAATCACCGGGCAGTGAAGATCATGGCCAAGGATTTGATGACGCGCGACGGGATCGATTACAAGAAAGAAATCCTCGCGTTGGCCAAATTCTCCAAGCCCAAGTATCAGCAGCAGGAGGTGTTGGTTAAGTTCTTGGGATGGTTTGAAGAGCCCTCGGATCTGTTTCTTTATATGGAATACTTCGAGCTGGGGGATCTCGAGCATCATATCACCGAGTCCATCACGGAGGACGATGTCAAGGATATAAGCACCAACCTGCTCAATGGTCTGCGCATTATGCACCACGAGGGCTTTGCTCACCGCGACCTCAAGCCGGGTAATATCTTCGTGGTCCAAAAACCGCCATCCGCGAATTGGTGGGTCAAAATCGGGGATTTCGGCATCTCCAAGCGAGTGAACCCCGAGTTAACGGCCCTTTATACGGAGATTGGCACTCGTGTTTACATGGCCCCGGAGGTCACCGGTGACCTGGATACGGACGAACCGACATCCCGCTATGACAACGCGGTGGATATATGGTCATTGGGGTGTGTCGTATACAAGGTCGCCACGCAAGGAGTCCCGTTCCAAACTCCCAGGGAGCTGAGGAAATTCTGTGCCGGGGGACCCTTTCCCGAGCAGCCTCTATCTGCAAAGATCGCCGTAGAAGGAGTGGAGTTTGTCAAAGGTTTACTCGTCCCAGACCCCCAGGCCCGTCTGACTGCAAACGGCGCACTGAAGGTGTCCTGGCTGTCGCTCAGGGAACGCGACGCGACGCGGAGAGCCAGACCACTATCCGAAAATCCTATTCGGACGCAAGCTCAGGCATCTACGGACCTGGGGAAACCGAAAACTGGGCCTGTGATAGATATCGATGCCGTCCCTGAAGAGCCTACCGTTAGGTTATCTCCTCCCGCGCCACAGAGGTCAGTCGGGTCTCCGACAACCACAACCACAACCCCCATTTCCAAAAAGTCACCACCTTTACGCAGTTCTCGACCTCGGCGACCCATGCCACAGACGACCTCCCAGCCCCAATCATCGTACCCATCACCACCAACCGAGGACTCGATTGAGAGGCAAGCACAGGCATCCGCCGATTCGGCAAAACCGGGAACCGGGCCCTTTCCAGGGACGGCGGAGCTGGAACGCCGTCCAGCTCGAAGGCTTTCGATGTACCAGATACAAAAGCAGCTAGAAGCGTCAGCCAATGGGCCGCCCGTCCAGGATTCCCGAAGACAGATCGATGGACAGAAGGATCACGATCCAGACCTTGCAGAACCCACCGCTCGGATCTCTACGCCGAAGTCAGATGGACCGGTTGATTCTTCCCAGCCCCAGTCACCACAGCCTAGTAACAAAGAGGTGGCTCGAGTCCAGAGGGCAATAACTCAGACCCTAGCCACGACCAAAGTGCTCATGGAAAAGCTAACGGAGTGGTCGCAGAAGAAGGCCTCCGACACAGATATCTCCGACGCTTACCAGAGCTTCGGGTATGAGTTCAATATGACTTGTCGGGCCTTTAACAATGTCGGAATTGATGCCGCGGACAATGGAGATGTCGTCGGCCGCCTTCGTGCTGTTCTCGAAGAGGGTCTGGCTGAGGAGGCTTCAACAGAAGCCCTTAACAAATTTTTACCGCGTGTTCGAGATATTGTCGTTAACATGCTTCACTGGATGAAGAAGAAGCAAGCACTCCTGCCCAAGGACGCGCAGAAGGAGACACCGGGGGACGGTCCCTCCAAGCAAAGCGGAGGGAAGAGGAAGGATCTTGCACCGATGGAAAGAGCGACAGCGTCATCGCCAAACCACAAAGGTTTTACTCGCACCGATGTGACCCCTAAACGAACCCCGGCCGCAACAGCACCCACCTCGGATACGCGTGGGGATACTTTCGAGAGACCAAGCGACGATGTGGTTGATCAGCTGTTTCTGGAGCTGATGAACAAGAGAGGGTGGACCAACCTTCCCGAGCAGGCGAAGCGGCAGATGCTTGCTTACCCTGCCTCCAAGAAATGGACTCTCGTCGGCCAGGATCGATTGACGGAGCTACAAGGCAAAAGGGTGAGGGCGCAGGCAGATGATCAAAGCCCCGCGTGGTACATTAAGAAGCTTACGGACAATACCATTACAGTAAACGAATTGGAAAGCCTAGATTTCCGTCTACGGACGAAGAGTTTTAGGTAAGTCAATCTATCTCCCTTCCTGTGTAACTTGGCATCGATAGGGCTAATAAGTGATGCAGCTGGTTCCAAGCGTTTGTGAACGAGCAGGGACAGATTACCTTGGGAAATGCTTTGGGGAAGTTCAATTGCAGGAGGGACTCACAGGCCCACCGCACACCAAGGGAACAGGCCAGGATGGAGCGGGGACGTGAGTATTGGACATTGAAGTGCATCCAGGCCGTGCTGAACGCCCAATACCACGAGGATGAAACTGTGGCTCATCCGCAGGTTGTCATCTCCATTATAGGTTCACTGCTTGCCCCGGGATTGAACACCAGGGAGCTTGCGACCGATATGCTGGCCGCTCAATGTGGCAGGGGCGATGGCCAGGGCTATCAGGGTGTTCTCGAGGCAATGGCACATGTCAAAAACCAGCATGGCGAGGCCGGTGGTTTCGATTCTTGGATGCGTGTTTTTGAGGCCACGATTGATGACCACCAAGACTACAGGAGGGAAGGCTTTGGCATGTGGAATTATGCCCTGGGATACTATACTTCCACTACGATTTTCATTAACACCCTAGTGGATGCGGCTGGTAGCCCAATGGCTCGATGGGACATTCGCGCTCAGTTCATCGCCTGTGGAATTGACCGTATCCTATCGAAAATTGAAGCGTTCCGGGAGGGGCGGACTGATACGCAAATCCAGCATTTTCGGGCTAGTGACGCCGCGGACCATGAAAATAGCCCGCATTCGGAGATTTTTGGTATCAGCAGGGACCTCCAAAATTTGGTCAATTGAAGGAGAAACGTGTAGAAGTAAGGGGTTGCTGCTTGTTTCATGGATTTGTATCGTTACTACTCTGAAGACTTAATCACCAAGCCATATACATAGTCAATACGAAATGTTCAGACGAGACGAATAGGCCTCAATTACCAGCGAGTTATACCGCTAAGCATCAAACAGCCGACTCTGCCTTGGCCCGAGCTTTCTCCTGCGCGCCCTTGATAACAGTCGAAAGGTCCCCAAGCGGCAAGGCGAACGGGAAATCCACCGAAGCGAGTATGAGCGAGGTCTCCACATAGAACCCGATAAGACTAAGCGTGAACAATAAACCCGCGCCGACATGTTGCAGCTTCATGGCATACTCCGTTTCACCCTGAGCGAGGGCGAAGAACGACGCCGACAAGCAGGACACTATACGGGGGTTAGCGTAGGAAGAAGAGTGGGATTTTTGGGGAAGGATCGAACATACGGCATGGGATGATGATCAGGAATATCACGAAAAAGCAGATATTCGTTCGGAGGCAGGCAATCAGGAAGATGGTCGACACGATCGTCATTGCAACGAGAAAGAATGAGAATGTAGCATAGAATTCACTATTCAGGCCCTCCATTGGATGCGAAGGATCGGGCGAGTAAAATCCATATGCATTATAGGCCGGGACGAGGGTTGCGCCGAAGGTGAGGAAGAATCCGCCTGGTCCACATTATGAAGTATTAGTGTTTGAGGAAACCATTGGTGAAAAGGGAAATCACGCACCATAGATGGTAAACAGGGTAGCGGGAAAGGTATTGCCTAGCCATATTCATTAGCATCTTGGAGGAAAAGAAGGAGAACTGGTCTCTTTACCTAATATCCATTCCCCAATGCCCCCGAGGACCAAAGCCAGGCCACCAATCCAGAAGTATGTACCACTATGGTAATCAACAACTGTAACTATATGGAAGGATGGTTAACTTACACATTCGCGGCTCCAAGGCCGCCAGCACCTCGCCAGCCAAGAAGGGTGATGGAAAGCGGCGTAGAGCAGAGCAGGAATCCACACAAAGCTAGTGAAGCATTAGAAAATAACCAGACAGAGCCTTAGGTGTTTCATAACATCTTACCGATAGGAGTCGGGTTTCCAAATGTCTGTCGCAGGTTCCCCTTGACCTGGGTTTGAGGAGCGAGGTACAGCTGCTCGAAGATCTCGGGAGACATGGTAATGCTCTGGGCAGTTTTCATGCGTTGCAGCAGGTCTTGGCGACTATCTACCGCAGGCTTCAACTCATCCTGAGTATCGTATTCAGGGGAACCAGAAGACATCTTGGGCTGAGATGGGTGGGTGTATTGAAGAGGCGGGATGATGTGAAATTCAATTGACACTGAGGCTATGAGAAGGCCATCCATATGCCGGAAATGGTTGGCATCTTAAATACTTGAGCCTTTAGAGAACGCTGAGCTACGAAACCTAATCTCGAACCTCAGGTCTTACGTTTTTGCAGCGTTGCTTCGCATGTAGTCTACCACCCACAAACCGCTATTCCTAGCAGCTTCCCCGAGGTCCAGCTTTAAGGTTTCCCCGCGATTCACGTAGACTGGGGATAGGGGCTGTAGATCCGCTAGGGGGTTCTTGAAGTGGAAACCGAATTACGGCAATAGGATCAAGGAGGCCCCCTTCCTCCGGCTCTACCAAGGAACTCTAAACTAATATAGGGTAGAATCCGTACTTGGATAACCTTTGTAGCCGGGGAAGCTTAAATATGAGCATTTACCCCACACGAGAATGTCAACCCAATGAACAATCCAATATCTGCTGTGATATTCTAGCCGAATCAGAGAAGGAAGATGAAGAGGATGAGCATACATGGAGGTTGAACAGCTTGCAACGCTAACCCTCATTCCGGATTATCAAGTGGTTCGCGAATCTAAACTGAGCTCAAGGTTTTCGTTTGCCGAGTGATGTCCCCAGGGGCTGCAGTCAAGACGCAGTGAATGTAGCATAGAGGAAAGCTGAGATGGATTGCAAGAGAGCAGCAAATATTATCTTTAATGAAACCACTGGACGTGCGCGCACTTTATTCAAGGATGGAGGGCATCGTATCCAGGCAAAGGGCTCTGGAAGCCGTTCGTTTACAGGTCCTGGGAGAAAGGTAGCAGAGAAATAAACAGACCGACTACGGACGCCTCGAAATATCAGAGAGTCAAATATTTTGTATATTTTAATTTGACCAAATTCCGATGCACGCCCATTTTCCCGATCCGTAGGTTTGCCCTAATCGGTATATTTCACAAGTGTCAAAGCCGACCATGCCTGTCGATCCCCCGCATGGATAGGGCTTCAGCTACCAGGGGATTTACCGTGGATCATGTTCTTATGGTGGCGAAATAGATACAGGAAACAAAGTCGAAGATATCTCCCACTGTAAAACCTTATTTATGGTAGTCCTGCCCCAACATTGAGCTCCGCCCCAAACACCAGGTGAGAGTCTTCACTCAGGAGCCACACGATCGAACGGGCTACATCTTCCGCCGAAATCAAATCGAATCCCCAGTCTTTCCAGGCTTGCTTGAGCTCTTCGTCGTTTTTGGTATGCGTAATAAATTGCTTTAGCATGGGGGTCGTTGTTACTCCTATTCACTGATGTTAGCAACCTAAACTTGTATATGATCGCCAAGAGGATATATACCCGGGAGCACAGCGTTGACCCGGATACCGAACGGGTTCGTCTCCTTCGCCACACTCGCACTAAAATGCGAACAGGCCACCTTGGAAATGCCATCGCCATAGACGTCGCTTATATGTTGCGGAGCCGTGTAGATCACCGAATTTGTTGACGGTATGCTCCGCCGGTGACGGTGAATACCTTGGCCATAACGTTTGCCATGGTGATTAAAGTTTCGATGAAAGCGACTTTTGTTCCTGGAATGTAAATAGATTGATGGTGGGACTGAGAAAGATCAGAGTTCAATAGTCGAGAAAGGTTATTATCTCACTATATATGGTGGCGTGTCCTCTGCGGGGTATAAACTGTTACAATGCCGGGGTACCTGGGGTAAGCCGGAGAAGGAACTCTCTTGAGTCGGTATTTCTTCTAAATGCGTTCATGAACACGGGCAATGGGGAAAGCGTACGACTCTTTCACGGAATCCTGGATGTTCTCATATCTGCCATACTAAGGGAAAGTTTCGGGTTCAACCATCTCGGGAATCCGGCTAATCGAAATTACTTATTGCCGGTCCGTTGTTGCTAGATACCTCTCCTGCTTGCTGATTTTATAATTCGGGGAAGTATTGAGGAATGCTGGTGCCTCTCCTTAGAACTTCTTTTAATCTATGTACTACGCCAGTCTAACATTACGGACATGCACCTCCTACCTGCGGGAATACGCCCTGGGAGTCCACCTATCCACTAACGAGCAGCAGAGTTAATGAAGTAGCACCAAGGTGGTTCACGAACTGATCCCTAGGATCTGTATCTGTAACTAAACCACCTCATCTCGTATCCGCGCATGAGAAGCTCTTCCCACCAGGTGATTCATGAATTGCTTTCCCAGACGTATACAACCCCAGCCCACACTGTAATCCCATTAGCCTACGTCCATATAACCAGCCCTTACAAAGCCAAAAGAAGATGAACTCACCAAGATACCCCCAATCAGAATCGCCACCCCGTTCACCACCCAGAGAAACACCCTCCGGTACGAGCAGAACCACATCCCCCGGTTCATATACAACCAGAAGATCCCCGGTAAACCGAACGTGAACCAGCTCCCAAACAGCGCAGTCTGCAGTATCATCCCTGGTTAGCTTTGACTCCACATTCATTCCAACAGATATTTAAGGCAGGGGGAAAAGGGAAAATACAATCAAACTCAACAAATTCCCAAATACCGGAATCGCACTCGAGATTACCCAGGCCAACATCCACAGCACGAAGGCGATCCCCACCCACGACCCGACGGCTACCCAGTCTCGTTTGTGCATGCGGTTTGTGCCCTCGAATAAGCGGAGGTAGATGGATTTGCAGGCGACGTGGCCGTTGATGACCCCTGCGATGATGATCTGTTCTTGTTAGTTCTCTTCTTTGATCTATTACATGGGAGGGCGTACTGTGGGCAAGGCAACACCGTAGGCAACTTTAGACAGTACCTGGCCCGCTGAACCCAGGGCTGGTGAGGCGACCTCTGTGCCGGTGAACCGGTAGATTACGACGGCGGCGATGATATACAGGGAGATATCGATGCATTGGAGGAGGGCGAGTGCCTTAGGAAAGTCTTGGGGGTTCCTAAGTTCGGAGATCATGTTGAAGAATGTGTTATGGCTTGCTGTATTTTGTCATTGCACAGTTCACAAGAGAATTGCCGATATGACATGGATGCTCTCACCGTACGAAAAGACAATATTGGCCGCCGAAATAAACCCCGTAACCAGATTCGTGGCAACAATCGCCTGGGGAGGGGCTCCATCCTTTCGAATCCCGACCGCGATCATCGTAATCGTCACCGCAGACGTTATACTCACAAACGCTATCCTCTCGTTAGCCCCCCATATTCAACAAGAGAAGTGCAAGGAAGAAAAGAGGGTATACAAGCAAGCGAAAGCCAGGACATCTTCTCCAGCGTCCTCCCCAACGACAGCGCACACGATATCACCAACCCCACAACCCCAAAAACAATCGAACACGTCCCATGCTCACTGAGTGTATTCATCGCCATCGTGAACGTAAGCAGGTGGCTCGCCATAATGAAAACAAGAAACAACAGCTGAGCGATTCCCAGCAGTTCGCGCCCAAATCGACCCATTAGCACTTCTCCGGCATCAGCCATGCTGCATACATGCGGGTACTGCCATTTGAACTGCCCCATCACGTATCCGGTGTACGTAGCTAGGATCCCAAGACCGACGAGAATGAAAAGGGCGGGAAGGAGGCCGAGGCCGGCGACAGCGGCGGGGAGGGAGAGGATTCCAAGCGAGATGGTTTCGGCGACCATGAGGAGGCCGCATTGCCTTTTTCGGGTTAATTTTTCTCGAGATCCTTGTTGTTGTTAAAGTGTAGGGTAGAGACGTACCACCATTTGAGGACTTTGTATTTGACCTCGGCAAACTCCTCGTCACCAAAGGCATCTTCTCGGGGAGGGTCTGGTTTCTTCGTCTCTGTATCGAGACCTAGGTTCACATTGTACAATGACATTATGTCTCTTTGATTTCCCTTTTTTCTGTGAGCACCAGAAAGAAAGAAAGGAAATCCTGAGAACAGAGGCAAGACCGAAGAAAGCTATTTATCAAGACGGTCGGTCAATGCAGCGCAAGGGACTGACACAGGTAGGATCCGACATGATGAAGCTAATGCTGAAGATATTCACTATCGGTTCATGCATCTGGGTGGTCAGATGTCTCATTTGCCGCAGTGTAGACCGATTTTCTTATATCACACAACATTGCATAATCGCTCCTCCCCGGCCACATCCCACATGCAGATTGGATATCATAGCGTTCCGGCACCCAACGAGCTGATCCGTCTGGCCGGGTCGTGTGTGGCAAATATGGGACCATATCTCTCCGATTTCTACCTGACCGGGGACGGAATGAATACGTCACTGGGTTTCACGAAATGGGATGTATGTCTTGTTCGCTCAACATGTACAGCCCCTCATTTTGATTCATATTCGCAAACTTAATTCCGCGGGAGATCGTCGTTGGCCCTTAGCCTTTCCTCGAACCCTGCAAAATGAGCAGAGTCGGTGTGCTCGGCAGGGACGAGAGTGGCGGCGCATGCAGCCCGACACGGCGGTGGGAGAGCTGCAGCGTGCTCTTGCCTGGCTATGCAGGTCTCTGCCTGGTCTGTTGATCAGCAAACACTCAGATCGCTTGAGCCCGCTACCTAGGTATGTTTGAGGGCAAATAGAGATTGGAATAAAATAACCCTAATTCGTAGCGCTCTCCCTCCGAACAACGGCGAGGATGGTCCAAACACTTTGCCCATAACACTGGGGAATTTAATATACCACAAATCGATTTTTTTCTACTTCCTATAGTGCTTGTCTATCGTCGATAGGGAACTAGAGACATGTGATCGCTACATTAATATGGATGAAGACGGAGGAGTTTCCAATCCCTGTCACTCTCCGCAGCCAAGATTTATCACCCTCTGTTATATCTGGGGAAGGGAGCTAATATAAACCAATATCAATCAGAGACGATCTGTGCCTCAGACTCCGTAGGGAATGTGCCTCTTTCAGCCTAGCGACGTTTGAAACATGACGATCCCCGTGTTCGGGGGGAGCGGATGAAGGACATCTCCATCCTCACCACAGCACTAATGGACCATAACCATATCTATTTAGGCTTATTAACCCTAGAAACCATTCAAAACTATTTATTGATACTCCTCTCCCCCCATCCTCTCCTACCCTCTAACATACCCCTCACCACCCTCTCTTAACCGCTTCCCCGTTGACCAAAAAAATGAAGCTATCCACCCTCTCCCTCTCCCTTTCCCTTTCCCTCTTCACTTCCCCCTCCCACGCCGCCACCTGGTACTTCCTCACCTTCTGGTCCCCCTCCGGCCAATCCTTCACCGAACTCTCCGGCGACCTAATCGCCCCCTCCCTCCCAACCGCCGGAGTCTACTATCTCTGGCCCGGCCTCCAACCCACCGACAATTCAGGCGTCTACCAAAACGTCCTTGACGGTCGCTCGGGCACCTGGTGGCTCGGTTCGGGATGGTGCTGTTCAAGCCCTTCTCTTCCTTGGGGTGGGGGGTTTAATGTGCCCAATGGGGGTAGGGCGTCTTTCAGTAATGTGCGCCAGAGTGATGGAAGTTGGACTTCGACTACGAGTGGGGATGGGAGTGCGACGGATAATTTTGCCCTGGGTCAGTAGTAATCCACACACTCTGAAACGAAACTAGGGGATATCGAGGAGCTTAGTGGGTGGGTGGTTGGGCTGATGTTGATGCTGTAGGGGAGAAGAGCTTCAACCAGGCGCTGTTTGCGATTGAGTTGACGGATGTGAGTTGGGATTTCGGGCCGTTGGCGTTTGAGAATGTTGTTATTGTACGCTCCCTTCCTTTTATTCGATTATTGGGATGTACTGACGAGATAGAAATCAACTGGGAGTGATGCGTCGTGGTGTAATGAGAGTCCGGCGAATTATAACTCTGCGACGGTCTACAGTATCTCTGGGCTGCAGGCGAGTGTGGATGGGGATACGGTGACTTGCACGATCGCCAGTCTGGTCTTGGAGAGACCGGCATAGCTGTCATTGATATTTATATCATTCGTTGGCGTGGGCAGGTGTGGAGTGTAAATATTTGAATTGCTATAACCATGGCTTAAATACAACCACATATACGTCCCCAATATGACCAAAACAGAATGTTAAAGTCAGCACAGAAATACAGCCCAGATAAATAGTCAACAAACAACAATTGCCAAAATAATATAGAGAAAGTTATAGTTGAATCTCCGCCTCCCTCCTCCGAATCTCCACGCCCGCCATCGGATCCGAACTCACCGACGCCCCCATAACCCGATGCGTCGGCGTCACCCCCTCCACCAAGCGTACATCATACTTCAACAAAATATGACACAGCGCAATCTTGATCTCATTCGACGCAAAGAACCTCCCAGGGCACGCATGCTTTCCAAGCCCGAACCCAAAATGCTCCGTAGAGGGCGAAACAAACTGCGCTGCCGTCTCGTTCCCCGGCATCTGGCGCTGTTTCAGGAATCGATACGCGTCGAACGTCTCTGGATCCGGATAGATGGTTTCATCCCACATCCTCTCGCTGGATATCATAGTTATTGTGCCTTGGGGGATGAATGTGCCGTCGGAGAGGGTGATGGGTTTTGCGGCGCCGCGGCGCATCGACACTACATTCCTTATCAGTTCACCTCACACAAGTTCGTTGGGTTTTGGGGGAGGTACCAATACTAGTCGGCTTGAGCCGCTGACTTTCCTTCATCGCACTATCCATAAGCTTGAGCTTATACAACGCCGTCTTTTGCCACCCCTCCTGCTTAATAACAGTAACAATCTCCTCCCGGAGCGCATCAATCAACCCCTCCTGCCCACAGACATCAAAGAGCAACTGCGTCATCATATCCGACGTCGTATGGATAGCAGCCAATGAAAAAGACAATTGCGCACTAGCAGCATCGTACGGCCGTCCCTTGGCCCGCTGCTCCATCCACTCCATCGCGTCGTTATACTGTTTCGGTGCCTCGCCTCGTTCAATCGCAGCTTGCTTTTCGGCCCTCCGCTTCTCTAACAGGGGGATGATGAGGTCTCGGGATTCCTGGAGGTCGCGCCGGACTTTCTTGCATGTGGTTAGGAATGGGGCGACGAGGGGGCGGAGAGGCTTGGGGTAGAGACGGAGGGCTTCGGCGGCGAAGAAGCTGTCGACGGTGTAGGTGACGGTGATGCGGAGCCAGTCGGGGTTGCGGCACATTTCGTCGCCCAGGAAGACCTTTGAGGACAGTTGGGCTACTATTTTGAGCAGGCTGGGTTTGAGGGGGATGGTGTGCCAGTCTAGCCGGTTAGACAGTCTTGGTGTATAGTGTGGAGGGTACTTACCTGGGTTATCGGTCCAGTGGGCGCGGAGTACCATATCTGTCTCGTCGGAGAGCGGTTGAGTGATGCTTCCTAGAATAGACGATTAGAGCAGGTTATATTTTGCACTTCTACATAGACGTACCAAGTTTCTGAGTGAGGTTCATTCGGATCGCGTCCTGGAGAATCTCATCGGCCCGGGTTCCCTGCTTGAAGGGTTCGAAGCCGTGGACGTTCGCGTGGAACTCGCGTTCGATGGCCAATCCAAAGCTCAGATCCGGATGGCTGCGTATCTCTTCTGCGTATTTCGGGGATAGGACCATTTTGCGGCCATTTTCCGTGACGATATTGAACACGGGCCACTGTCACATAATCAGCAAGTTGACACCCTATATAGAAGTTAAGGCTATGGAGATAGGGTACCTGCTTAAGACCCGATGCAATCAGACTGCGAGCGCCGACAAGATAGCGCTGCTTGGCCTTGTCGTCGCGCCATCCCGATCCATTCACAAGGGGATAGCGATTATCGAGACGAAGACCATACAGAAGCACAAAAACACCACTCAGCACCACCAGCCCGACCGTCCAGATGGAATCCGGGATCGACACGTTGAGTGGCGTCTGAACAAGCATTTTTCACGTCACACAAAAGCGTGGGAGTGTTTGCTTCTCCAGTTGGGGGGATTGAAAGGGTGGAATACGAGGGCTACCCGCGGGGAATGCCCCAGTTTAAATGCATTGCTGCTGCCCCTCCTTGCACTCCTCAATCAGGTTTTTTGATCCCCCATTGCGCATTGTTCAGTGATAAAATGAGGCGGACTCGGAGATGCGGTGCTCTATCGGTGCAAAGATGCACTATCCGCGCATTAGGTTGTCATAAGGATCGGGCATAAGGTGTGCATGACGAGAGACCAGTTAAAAAAAGAAGAGCTTCCCCATGAATAGCTGAGTAATGGCCTTCATAGGAGTGAAAGACGGCCGGGTTTCGTCTGGGCAGTGTCGCTCCTTGCCTCCTGAGGCATATTCTCGTGTGTGGAGCGGGGTATGCAACGGCTAGGGCAGACTATCGTCCAGGGATCGACGCAGTCCACTCGGAGAGGCCAATGAGACGCTCTCGGGAGTCGGAAGCCGGCTAATTTCTCGCGAGGTGAATGGGGCATCAAATGATGAAATGCATGGCAATGATTCAGCGCCTATCCCTTACCTGAAACAAACCCTGGTCCCACCATTCTCCCTCAGCGATGTCATATCCAAATACGAGAACGGAGGCTATGACCTTTCAACCACTCGTATTAAAACCTTCTCAACCTTCCCTGCTCGTTGGATACTGCCTAACCTCGCCTAATCTAATAATCATAATCATCCTCATCCTCCCCCCCTTGCACCTCCACCTGCCCAGTACTGCGACGCAACTCCCTCAACGCCTCCTGATCTTCCTCCGACGCCCTCAGCCTCTCCCCGTCCTCATACTCCCTCTCCTCCCCGTTCTGAATCGTATAAATCATCCGCTCCATATACTGAGACGGCCCAAACCCATCACAATACACCATGTAACTCTCCCGTCCAAACCGCGACCGAATCCCCGTCTCCGCCTCAAATGGCGTACTGTCCTTCTCCCACCACTGCTCGGCGTGCCCGTACCGAAACTGGCGGAGGTGCGGCAATCCGTCCTGGAAGGCGCGGAAGTAGTCTTTCCAGCGCTTGGAGTAGGAGAGCCATTTCTTGTTAGAGGGGAGTTTTGGGTGGGTTGAGAAGGAGGAGGCGGGGAGGAGGGTGCGTTCGGGGCTGTAGACGGCAACTTCGACGAGGATGGGGCAGTCGTCGAGGTAGAGGGAGGTTAGGGTCGAGGCGTGCGAGAGGATCCAGTC
Organism: Aspergillus biplanus; assembly: GCA_027569045.1. Classification (NCBI taxonomy): domain Eukaryota; kingdom Fungi; phylum Ascomycota; class Eurotiomycetes; order Eurotiales; family Aspergillaceae; genus Aspergillus; species Aspergillus biplanus. Next base: position 28,049 of record JAPDEJ010000009.1, on the reverse strand, counting down.
GAGTTGGGAGTCGTGGATGAAGGTGAAGTTGCCCAAAGCGAGGGATTTGAGATGGGGGAAGTGGGTGGAGGAGAGGTCGAGGGCGGGGTAGAAGCCAAAGTACATGCTGGAGTAGAGGGTGAGATGTTGCAGGTTGGATATGGTGGGTTTGAGCCAGAAGGACGGCAGCTCGGAGAGGAAGGTGTGTGGTTCGGTGTTCTACTCATATTAGCTTTCTTTGCTCCTATCCTCAAGTAAGGCTGAAGGATACCTCGATATCGGTCTCGCCGTTGCCCTCGGAATGCTCATGGACGATATTCAGCCGCAGCGACTGCAGCGACTGCAGCACCTTGGTAATGTTGGCCACCACAGCCGGCTCGGTCGTGTTGATGTTCTGCAGGTTGAGAATGCCCAGTTCACGCGGCAAGCGAGGCAGCTGCACCAGACGCGACATCAATCGCTCTATCATGGATGCCCGGAACTCGGTGTCCTGGGGCGGTTCGGCCCAATCGTTCTCGACTGCGCATTCGTGGTGAAAGCAGAGAGCCACACCTTGGAGCCGCGGGAACTCGCGCAGGCGATCCATCAGGTTGCGGAATGGTTTCGGGAGAACGGTGATGTCCTCGCCCATGTCCTCGCGGCTCTCTTCTTCATCTTCATCTTCATCTTCAGAGTGATCGCCCCAGTCCTGGTCGACGCATTAACAACCTATTCTGGTAGTACGGGAAAGGAATGACCTACCCCCAGCCACTCCATGATGTCGAAATACACTTTGGTCACGCATTGGGCGAGATCCGGGTCGTTGAGGATCTTGCCCACGTTCTCGCAGTTCGTCTTCTTGATATTGACGGTGATGTTGCGGAAAACCCAGTGTCGGCCGATGTCGCGCAGGAGCGGGCAGGTGAGGCGGAGGTTCTTGCAGGAGGCCACGTCGGCATACAAGCAGATGCGGTGCAGGAGCTCCCGCGGGAGTGCAACCAAACTGGCCATCTTACTTCAATTGAGTCGATTGAGTATTCTCCTCCAAGTACAGAAACCCCAGTCAGAGATCGGCGATTTAAATGCGGCAAGATCGTCAGGCAGCTGCTGAAGAAAAGGGGATTCTGCCTGGACGCGCTACACGACCCACCGGTTAGCGGCTGCTTGGCACGGTCTGGGCTGATCTTTGCCGAATTATCTTTCTGCAGAAAATAAATAAAAATGGAATTATTGAAACGGTGGTGAAGAAGCGGGAATATACTGGATAATAAGCGGTTGGTTGTGAAGAACTATGCATCCCAGAGTCCCTGCATACGAGCCCAGCCCTAGGTACTACTAAATAGCCATCACCACACAGTAAATCAAACCACAGCTAACTATTCAAGAAGAACTACCATCTTTCCATTGGCCTCATTGGCCTCCATCACCTGGTGCGCCTCCCGAATCTCCTCGAACTTGAACACCCGCGACGGACGTGCCTCAAACTTCCCCTCCGCCACCATCGCCACGATATCCTGCAGCGGCACATCCGACAGCGGAAACTCCTCCTCCCCAAAGACAAAACTGCCAAAGAAGCTGAAATGCACTCCACTGGCCATCTCCAGCAGCGGATTAAACTCCTTGATCGGATCCAACCCCCCCAACCACCCAGCCAAACACACCCTCCCATCCCTGCGCACCATCCTCAGCGAGTCCACCACCGTACTGTTCCCCACCAAGTCCAACACGGCATCAAATCTCTCCGTCACCCGCTTCGACATCTCCGCCCCCTCAGTCTCCACCCTCTCCGCGCCCCTATCCATCAACATCCCCTCCTTCTCCTTATTCCTCGTCGTCGCAACAACCCTCACCCCCTTCTGAACCGCCAAATTCAACGCCGCAAGCCCAAACGCCGACGTCGCCCCCCTTAGCAACAACCTCTGCCCCTCCTTCAAGTCCAGGTTCCGGAATAGACAGGTCCACGCCGTCGCATAACTCTCCGGAATCACAGCCAACACATCCCAGCCCAGGTCCACCGCTTTGGGGCCCAAGGGAACAACATTACTGACTCTCGCACAGGTGTACTCCGCATAACTCCCGTTGATCGTTCGCCCAAGTCCACCCATTAGACTCGCAACGGGGGTGCCAATAGAGAATTCCCCGCCGGGGCAGGAAGATACGATCCCCACACACTCGATACCGGACACGGGCATCCATTCCGCCCATTCCCCGCGCCGCATGTGCATCTCGGCGTGGTTGATTCCGAATGCCTTAATTTTGATCTGCACTTGGCCCGGGGTGGGTTGGGGGGTGGGGATGTCTTTGATGACGAGGGAGGAGGGGGGGCCGAATTGTTCGATGAGGATGGCTTTCATGTTGCCTTTTTTAAATATATTTAATGATGGGGCTTTTGGTTTTGTGTAGAGTGAGAACAAGAGATAGTTGAGATAGTTGACTCCGGTTGAGGGGTAAGCTTCTTTGATCCATGGTTTGGGGGAGATGCTGGGCTCTATTTATACTTCAGTGTCGCACGTGCATTCCGGGGTCGAGCCACCACGGATGATTTCATTGCGGTTGCCTCATGCATCATTCCTGGTTCTGGTTGAGATACTTTTTTTTCTTTTTTATTTCTCTTCTGCTTTACGCTGGGTTATCTTTTGCAGTGTGGTGCGTGATATATAATATATGACTAAAAGCTTGGTAAAAACCGTCATTGCTTGGTTATACATATAGAGGTGCTCTCTCCAATAAAATGAAGCCTCAAATGCATCTTTTTGAATCGGGAATGTCTTGATAACGCGATCAGATTATTGCCTGAGGCGGCACGGCTGCACTAGTCCAAATCGAGTATGGATTCTTAGTCAGTGTTGCTTGTATGCCTGAGGCCAGGATTGCTGCCTTGCCTCCTTTCGTTCATCCTTCTTCAGGTAGATGGTCCTCTCTTCTAATAGTCAGACAATAGCCTTAAGTTCCTTTGATAACATCCTCTGGCTCCAGGATGTCAAGACTAGAAAATAAGTTTATCTGCTGTAGGGCGATTTAAATTTAATTATAGTATTCGTGGTCTTCTCTCCTGATAATTAGATAATACTCGTCGCTTCCAGCCGCCCCACTACAGCCCAGAATCCTTTGCTGGCAAGGGGATTAAACCCGGAATTGCGCGAACATTTGTGGAGAATATATATGACTGGGTTGGGAATGTTAAGAAAACTGCACCCGTTGGTGAAGTGATGCCATGCTTATTCGACGGTAACCGGCTTGGTCAGATTACGCGGGAGATCCACGTTGAGGCCCTCACCGACCGCTAGCCAGTACGAAATCAGCTGCAAGGGAATGACGTTCAACAGTCCCTGGAGGCAGTCAACAGTCTTGGGGACGACGATCTTCTCGGTCTGTGCGGCCGAAAACTCGCGGTCATCGGGGTTGCAGATGACAATCGGACGGCCACTACGAGCAATGACTATATGACACGTTAGCAGTGAGATAATTGGCACCAAGGCCCCCCTTTCTAGAATGGATCAGTCACATACCCTGTTGGTATGCGCTCAGAGACTTGGTGAACAGGTTATCGCGGGTGAGAATCATGATGATGGGCAAGTTCTCGTCAACGAGGGCCAGGACACCATGCTTCAGTTCACCAGACATCACCGCCTCACAGTGGAGGTACGAGATCCCCTTGATCTTGAGGGCACCTGAATTCAGAACTGGTTAGTGACAGCGCTAGGAAAAATGACTGGAATATCAGACGTACCCTCCAAAGCAGTGGGGAGCTGAGCACCCCGGCCCAGCAGCAGCAGGCTCTTCTGATCCTTAAATAACTTGGCGCACATGCCCTTGATGGACTGATCTAGTTTGAGGATCTCCCGGGATTGCTCTGAAAGCATACCAAGTCCCTCAATAATTTCCTCGCGTCTATTCTGCTTCGAAGCTCGGCCTTCACCAAGAGACAGAGCAAACATAATCATGGCCACAAATTGCGAGGTATACGCCTTGGTGGAGGCAACACCAATCTCAGGGCTAGCATTAGTATGCACACCACAGTGAGTCAGAAGAGAGATAGATGACCCAACAACATTAACCAAACCAACAGTAAGAGCACCGCGCTCTAAACAGTATCTAGACGACCACGCATAGTATTAATAATAGACTCCGGCCGCTCAAAAATCTCCTTCTGCATGAAATGATCGAAATTGCCCTTCATGATCTCCTGCAGCTCCAGCTCAATAGTCTGAATAGTACGAATATTGGAGATGCCGTCATTCCTAGTAAGACGGTGGATGTTGATCTGACCATCGTGGATATGTGCAATACCATCATCCTCCAGGTAGAGAACCTTCTTAGTATGCTCCACGACGGCCGAGGGGTCAGGAGAGAGAAAGAATTCAGCCAACGCCGTCCTCGGAGAGAAATGCCATGAATGAAGTTGAGAGAATCGCCACCCAAGAGCCTCTATGCGCTAAGACTTTGATGCTGGACACCGTCGAGGGAGGAGATCAACTGAGAGGGCAGTTTGCTATTGCGACCTATGGACGGGTTCCGAAGGTAAACTTGACCATTTGCAGCCAGCTTGCTACTGACTTCGCTAACGAATCTGCAGGTTTCTAACCAGGAGTGGTATGGTCGAATGGGCTATAGATCTCTTAAGCTTGTGCAGAACTACTATGATGTCAAAGATAATAATGGGAAAAAGTGGGATACGAAGACCATATTCATGCGGAAGGACCTCCTATGATGAGCTGCACCCTGTCAAACAGGGTGAAGAATAACTACATACCTGAGTATCGACAGAATGTGGAAGATTCCTGCTGCGGATTGATTCTCAAGTCTCTGTTGCTAGATCACCAACACATCCCCGCATCTACAAACTCTAATTTATCATCAAATGCATAGTTCATTCGTCATAATTTGTATAATGGTCCTATCTTCTACTTAACAAGACAATCTAGCCCACCATGAAACCTCGTTACATCGAGGATCTCGGTACAGCGAGGTTACATATATTTATCCTTATTTCTTAACTAAAACATGTAAAAATGTATTTTTAAATTAAATAAATATAATCTACCATTAATATAAAGGTATTTATGAATTCTTGTTATTGTAATTAAAACTCTACAATCAAGACCCTGAGTAAAAATATATATATAAACACTCATACCCTTGGAAAGACTACACGTGATATAATATCCTAATCTCGCTAGTTTATTTCCAAATTAGGCATAATACATCCCTCGTTATAATGAATTTTATATGGGGAGGGGTGAAAATTTAATGAAATTCACTATAACAGGGAATAACAAGATTTATATAGTAAAATATATGGGACATGGGGGTCTCCCCGTTACAACAGGATTTGTGCTCTAGCAGGGCTTGTGATACTGGGGTTTTCCAGGAGGGCAAAACTAGCTACGAGAAGTCACATGGATGGGGAAGATGAGCAAAAGTCGAACACAAAGTTGCTTGTCTGCTGGCTTTCATCCTTCTTTAGCATCATGTCTGCCTGTTCGAGTCTTTCGTCAGCATAGGTCATTGGTAGACTTTTCGTACTTAAGAAAGTGCAAGGAATGTTCTCGAAATGAAGCATCCCAAGGTGCAAGGGTGAACCCCGCAGGCATCCTCGTATCGGCAGGATTGGACCCGCACAATAGGCATCTGCTTGAGCTCTCCTCAAAAGTCGGCACTTCTGCAGTTCTTGACAATTCTTATCTCACTGAGATCCACCGATCGGCCTTGAGTACGGAGTAATTACATCTTCCATCAGGATCTACCCTTGCCGATCTGGTGTTCGAAGCTCCAAGCAAGATGAAACGACTCCTCCAGAAAGCCAAACAGGGGATTACGCCTCACAGACTCCCCGACGTGATTCCCCCAGCTAGGCGCATCCCCAAGTCAAAATTACTCGAGATACCTGCAGAACTCCTGCTCCTCATCGCTACGTTCCTCACAACCGAGCGAGATCTCAACGCACTTGCCCAAACCAACCACCACCTTTACTCGATGTTCAACAACACTCTCTACCAAACCCACATCCAGCACCACGGGGGCATCGCCCTAGTTTCCGCCGCCGAAAACGGCCAAGCGGAATGCATGCAAGCGCTCCTCGCGCACGGGGCAGATATCACCGCTTTCAACAGTGAGGAAAACCCCCCCTGGCTCCTGGCGACAAAGAACGGGCACGCGTCCGTCTTACAAGTACTACTCAACCACAACTTGTTCAACGCCCAGTACACCGACGCAAAAGAGTGGAGCGCGCTTTTCATTGCGGTCAAACACGGCCGTGTAGATGTGGTCCGCCTACTGCTTCCCCTCCCCGAGGCCAACGTGGGGGAAACACAGCAATACGAAGGCACCCTCCTCGAAGCGGCCACCCGAGCTCGACATTGGGGTGTTGTGAGAGTCCTACTCGCGTCCGACCGATTTGACCCTAGCGGGTGGTATATCTGCGACGCGGCACGGAGCGGGAGCATCGAGACGGTGAAGACCTTTCTGGACAAAGGGGTTGATCCGAATACCCTGGGCAGATGGGGAGGGTATACGCCGCTGATCTGTGCGGCTTGGGGTGGGCATACGGATCTTGTTTTGTATTTGCTTGGGCTGGAGGGGGTGGATGCTGATCAGCTGGATAATGATGGCAATAGTGCTTTCCATCGGGCGATGATTAATCGCCATGGAGAGACGGCGGGGGTTCTTCTTGCGAGGACGAGTGTGAGTCGCGACGCGGTGCGCGGCCAGCGCGGGCATCTGATCACGGCGGCGTTCTACGGCTATACGGATCTCGTGGCACGGATGTTGCAAAGATGTCCGGGGAATCTGAATCATAAGGGCTTGAACCTGGAGACTCCGCTGTGGAATGCGGTGAAGGGGGGGAGTATCGGAGTGGTCGAGTTGCTTCTCAATCAGCCGGGGATTGAACCTGATATTCCTGACTATGCGCTTCGCACGCCTCTCATTGTCGCAGCATACTATGGACGCACGGAGTTAGTTAAACGACTTCTGACAGTGGATGGGGTTGATATCAATGCGCGCAGCAGGAAGGGGGAAACAGCGCTCCTCACGGCGATCGAGGGGCGTCGTGATGAGGTGGTAACGGCATTGCTGCAGGATGAGCGCACGCAGCTGGACTGTGCAGATGAGTATGGCCGGACGCCGCAGCAGTGGGCCAAATGGAACGAAAATGTCGAGTTAGAAAAGTTGCTGGTCAAGGGCGCTGCTGAGCGAGGGTGCCGTTTGTCCCTGAGCGTTCTGGAGCGGGCGGCGTTGCTGGAGAAGGAGATGCAGTCGCATCCGCCGCTGTCTGGGTAAATCACCAAAAGATAAACCACCCTTCAGTCCAGATGCTTTCCTCCAGCTCAATGCCCAAGTTCTCCAGTTAATTTGCCTCCCTTCCTCGATCGAGGCATGTCCATTTGTGTGCTCGTCGGGAAAACGGGTCTATCCTTTGGGTGGTGGAGCCGTACCCGATTGGCCTCGTTAAATTAATCCCTCGCGCTAACATCGTTATATAAGCCTTAGAGACCGGCTTGGCCACGGTTCCGACTGGCCCTGACCCTCGGGGTTTTATTCCAGGTTTTATTCTTCAGGGGCTTCTCGGAGGTTTTCTGTCACTTTCCCCACACGTGGCTGTGATTTGGCTGAACCGATCCTGACAAACTCTTCACGGGAGATGAGACTGGAGATGAAACTGGGTCCAGGAGCTCACCCCGCGGTGTCAAAAGCCTGAGTAAGACGTTTGTCACGGCAAGTCAGACTTACTTAGTGCGATCGGAGATATTTGGTTCTGCAGCCAAGGACCAAGACGGTGGATCTAGATGGTGGCGAAGGGACCGAGAGCGTGCCAGCACCGTTTAGCTCCATCTAGGTTCCATCTAGGTCCCGTCCAGCTCTATCGCCACCCGCTGCAAGGTTGATTGCACCCTGGAAGCCGTCACTTAGCAAAGCATTTGATAATGACAGGAGATTTGATGATGCTTACAGAGGCAGTGTGCTTGAGACAGTGTGTTTGGGGATAGCTTTGGAGAAATGCTTCACGATTGCTGTATAAAAGGGGGCTCGAAGTCCCCTCAACATCGAATTTCTCATCAGCACAACAAAGCATCCAATCCAGCCTTCCAAAGCCTCAACCATCCAAACCTTCTTCTTCTATCTTCCTTAGAAAGAAACACTCCAGCAAGATGCATTTCATCAAGGCCCTCCAAACCGCCGCTCTGCTTCTCGCAGCTACTGCCGTTGCTAAGCCCACCCCTGCTAAGGCTGGCTGGCGCCTCGACAAGGAGAATGCTGTACGTCCTCCATTCTCTTCCTCTCATCTTCAGATAAACTAACGGAACAGGCCCTCCTCGTCATCGACCACCAGGTCGGCCTCGCCCAGCTGGTGCGCGACTACTCCACCAACGACTTCCGCAACAACATGCTGGCCCACGCCTCCATCGGCAAGATGTTCGACATCCCCACCGTGCTGACCACCTCCTCCGACACGGGCCCCAACGGCCTCATGCTCAAGGAGATCCTCGACATGCACCCCAACGCCACCTTCGTCCAGCGCCAGGGCGAGGTCAACGCCTGGGACAACGCCGAGTTCCGCGCCGCCGTCCGTGCCACCGGCAAGAAGCAGCTCATCATCGGCGGTATCGTCACCGAGGTCTGCACTGCCTTCCTCGCTCTCTCTCTCATCGAGGAGGGATACGAGGTCTTCCACAACACCGAGGCCTCTGGTACCTTCAACCCTCTGCTCGCTGCCGATGCCAACAACCGCATGGAGAAGGCCGGTGTCACTCAGATGGGCTTCTTCGCTATTGTCTGTGACCTCATGCGTGACTGGCGCGCTAAGCCCGGTCTCACTGAGATCCTTCCTTACCTTGACCAGTACGTATCTCATTTTCACTTTCCTTCAGACGATGTACTAACTATTGTAAAGGTACCAGTTCGCCTACGGTCTCGTTGCCCGCCACCACGCCGGTGCCATTGTCAAGGGTAAGCTCGCTGATGTTGAGAACACTCTCATCTAAGCGACTCGACAGGAGCCAATATTCCGCATCTTGGATTTTTGAGATATTCAAACATGCGATGAAATAGAAAGGGGATGGGACTGCAAAGTTAAAAAGGATAGAACAGTGGAGGCGCACAGGGATCCTACCAATAGAGGACACGGTTTTGTATTCCGGACTCTGGCTAGATAGACTAATAGGAATTGTTTTTGATTTCTTTCTTACTTTCTCTTGTTCCTCTCTTCCTTTTATCTCCTTCATTTTCTTCCTTCCTCTTCCTTCTTACTCTCTTCCATCCTCCGTTCCTTCATTCCTTCCTTCCCTTTCTTCCTTCCTTTCGAAGGAAAGATACTAAATAGTGTATCCCCCATCCACAATCAACGAAGCACCAACCATATAACTCGCCATCGGCGAACTCAAAAACAGCACCGCATTGGCAATCTCCTCCGGCTGTGCAGCCCGTTTCAGCTCTTTCCGGTCAATCTCAACCTGTAGCGTGCCCGTTGCGAGCGCGTCCCCGAGGAGGGGGGTGTCGACGTATCTACCAAATCGTCTTAGTATGTCTTCACCTAATGTAGGAGCTGGGGATGTACCCGGGGCAAATGGCGTTGATCCGAATATCGTGCGGGGCGTATGTTTTTGCGTCCTATTCTTATTAATATTTACCAGTGATCATGATCTGGGACAGAGGTTTACCGTTTTGGTTAATCCGATTACAGCTACAATATTTTCATCATCAGCTTATGTCAAGAGGAGAGGATAGGTGTATATTGGGATAATGCTTACCATGCTTAGAGGCTGTATACGTCGCCGCACCCAACCTTCCATCCGGAGCTGAAACCCCAAGAATAGACGAGATATTGACGATAATCCCTCTGCCCCCATTCCCTCCTTTCGATCTGTCCAGTCCGAATTAGCCCCCCTTCAAAACCGAACCCGCCCCTGAAGAAAAGCTGTAGGTAAAAGAAAAGGGGGAATACTCCTGCTTCAACATCTGCCCAATAACCCACTTCTCGCACAACATCAACCCCGTCGTATTAATATCAATCACGCGCTGCCACTCCTCCACCTCTATCTCATGCGTCTGGCATATCTTACCCACAACCCCAGCACCATGGATCGAGATATCGATGCGTCCGAACGCTTCGACGGTGGACTGAACGGCTGCAGCGACGGATTCCTCTTTCCGTACGTCAGCAATAAAAGTCTCGACCCGGACGGAGGGGTAGCTGGCGTTTAAGGCGGCTTTGGCTTTTTCGAGGGAGTCGGGGTTGATGTCCACGAGGGCGAGATTTTCGATCCCGTTTTGGGCGTAGACGTTTGCGATGCTGGCGCCGATTCCTGCCTTTTATTAACCTCTTTTTTCTTTGGGAGGTTTAGTTGGATCTTTGGGGAGGAGTACCGGATGCGCCGCCGGTGATAAAGGCGGTTCCGGAGATTTGGCAGGGGGGGGTCATTTTGATTGTTGGATTGGGAGTGCTACTAGATATTTCTATTGGGATCTGGATGATAATTGAAGAACTAGAGAGAGAACAAGGAGGATTGAAAAGAAGAGGCTCCTCGGCTTTATACAGGGTCTCCCCCTCCTGTTTAGTGTTTAGCTTCCCCTCATCGGCTGGTGGAAGAGGGGGGCCTGATATACGCTAGTGCTTATCCCGCCCCGCTTAGCAGACTGGACCGAGGATCTGACAGGCCAAAAGTCTCAAATGACGTTGCTGAGAGAAACAGAGTGACGCAAATATGCCAAATGTACGACCTTTATACATCCAATCACACCGTCATATTGAGTCCTTCCCCTCGAGACCGAGTATGGGCGGGGCCTTACTTTAGGCACTTGGTATCCTTCACGGCTGGCTCGCATCTGTGTAACCACGAGCAGCACATGGGCCCGCCAATCAGTACCCAGGGGTATGTCGGCTGGACAATGGGAAGGTTGAAAAGTAGATTGGAAAAAGGGTGCTGCCAAAACTCCTAAACCTAAGGTCTCCGTTTATGGAGAAGCTTCTTGAGTTAACACCAACAGGGCATTGATTTCTGGCGGTATAAGCTGTGTGTAATAGCTGAACTAGATACAATGTTACCGGAGACTGCTTCCCCAGTTCCAGGCACTGTATGGATCGTTCGGGACCAGGTTAAAGAGCACTGCACTGTTAACACCAATTCATAAGGAGACAATAGATTGCAGTACTCACTTTCTCCAAAATGCCCCAAAACCTCGTCCATCTGGTGGTTAATCGGAAACTCCGTATCAAACGGTTCATCTCCATATTCCACCCCCACCTCTGCTGTCGGAGCACGATACTCCCCCGTAGGCCTCTCCTCCTCCACTCGTTGAGCCGGAGTGATCTTTTGACCAGCCACCATCCTCTCCACCCTCTCCCTCACCGTCGCCAAATCCCCCTCCTTCCCCCCATCCTTCAACCCATTCTCAACCTCCTGCTCCAAACTCAACTTCAGCAATTTCGTCAATAGTTCCTCCGTATGCCTCCCAATCTGGCTTCTGGACGCTAGCCGCCTCGACGCCCGAATAATCCGCATCGTGCCCGCCTTGGCTTCGTTCGCGCGCACACTCATCGGCCAGATCGTCGGCGGTAAACATAAGATAACCCCGGCCGTGAAGAAATTCATCAGCACGAACGAGATACAGAAGTGGGTTTCGAAGAGGGAGACGGGGACGTTGGAGAGGCGGAGGGCCGCGTCGAGGGAGAGGTCCATGGCTGTGCGGACGGTGGGGAGGAGGTTGCCGATCAGGGGGCGGGAGGTGGGGGGGACGTGGTATTCGAGTAAGGGGCGGTTGATGAAGATGACGGCGCTTTCGTAGGTTACTTGGAGCATGTAGGTTTGGAGGAGGAGGGTATCGGTTTTCTGGGATGAGGAGGGTGGATGGGCGAAGAGAGGGGGAAGCTCGGATTTGAGGGTATCGAGGGAGACGCGCATCTGGGTGATGGTTTCGACGAGCTGGGTAAATTCAGGGACGGAGATGGGGTTTGCCAGATTGAGGCCGCGGAATCGGTTGAGGCTGGTGCGGATGATTTCGTACAGGCGGTATTTGAGATGGAGGAAGGTGAGGCCTGTTACTCTGTTGTCATTTAGAGAGGTTGATATCGATAAGGGCAGATGGGAGTCGTCGAGCTCGGAGAGGTGGTGCAGGCTACTGAAGCTCGGGTCGAGAGAGGAGGGACGGCCGTAGATCATGGCCGAGAAGGTATCTGCGATGGTGACGTGGTTCCAGACACGGCGACGGACCTGGTCTGTCACTGCGTCCCATTGATGCGAGTTGTCCTCGCAGTGGAGGGACAAGGCGTATGCGGTTCGCACGGAAAGACCTAGCACATTCCAGGCCAGACTGGGGGATCCGTGGTAGATGTAGTAGGTCCCGAGCATCACGCATATTTGGACGGTTTCGATAGTGCATTCATCGAGAAGGTCGACCAGGTGGAGCCTCACCTCTGCGATGAGGCTATCGCGGAGAGACGACGCTTGCAGTGAGGACGACGCAAGGGCGCGATGGCCATCCCAGGTCGGGTCGTGGATGACACACTGAAGACCAATCGCAGCGATCGTCAAGGCTGCTATCACGCGGCCGCGATCCGCCTCTCTCCAGGCTGTTCGAGATAGCAGCGGCCGGACGGATTGTCCAAATTGTGGCTCGTGAAAGACGCAGATGAACCAATTCGAGCGGTCAAAGTACGCGTCCAGAAGTGCCTCCATTACAGGCACTGGGGGCATGGAGACCGTCTGCAGTGACCACTCTGACCCGTCTATCGAGCCAGAAGGATGATGGCCGGGGATGCTCGAGATATCGCCCGGATGAGGGGCAGCATGTTCCCCAAATATATTCACAGCAAATCCAACCGCAGAGCTGCTTGCGCCAATCCGATGTGGCGGGCCGTGAGCCGTGACCGTACCTATATCTTTCTGCTCCTTGACCACTCCATCTCCGGGCTCGCGAGCACCTGCCAGTTCGCTAGGACGACGCGAGTCTTTCTTCGTCCTACCCCGTGGTCGTCGCGCAGCCGGCACATACGGCGCACAACGCATCCCCGAGCGAGCACACAGCATACATGGTCGACTTTCATCACACTGGGGTTATTCAATATTTGAATCCGGATTGTAATCAGAGTGAAGATAACGTACCTTGAGTTTCTGGCGGCGACACCTCTCACAGGCGCGGACGACGCGGTTAACAGGGGGAGGGTGAACTTCTCCGCCTCCGCGCGTCATCATTTCGGACTTTACGAAAGGGACAATAGATGATGCATCCGCAGCATCCTTGTCAAACCTGACCAGGGAGAGTTGATCTCCGCAGTTGGAGATGCGGGGATCTCCAAGATCGAGCCGAGGATCGGAGCCGCACTTTGCGGCTCCGATCCCAGTATATTACGTCAGCGAACCATCGACACCTAAGGCTCGGTCTCTGCTTTTCCCCATTCTTCCATCCTGAGAGTCAAGAGAATCCGACGAAAATAAAAATGTCTGATTTACCGACCCTGGTTTTCATACCTGGTTCCTGGCACAGACCTACGTGCTATGACAAGGTCATTCACCTCCTTCATGACCAGTACGGGTTGAAATGCACCGCTATCACCCTCCCCTCGACGACGGGGAACCCTTCTGCCACCTTCAAAGATGACCTGGATGCCGCCCGCACGGCCATTTCCCATGAAACGACCCAGGGACGTAACGTGGTTGTCGTTGCGCATTCCTATGGTGGGATGGTTGGGAATAGCGCAATCAAGGGTTTCGCTTCCGACTCCCAGTCCCCGACCCGAACCGAAACCCAGACGCAAACAACAAAAACAGGATGCGTGATCGGCCTAATTCTAATCGCCTCGGGCTTTACTTTCACCGGCCTCGCATTCATGGACCCCTTCTTCGGGCACCCGCCTCCGGCCTGGAAAGTGAATAATGAAACCGGGTACGCGGACATTGTCATCCCGCCGCGTGAATTCTTCTATCATGATTTAAGCGACGAGGAGGCAGAATTCTGGGTATCGCAGCTCACGACCCAGAGCTTGAAAGCATTGTTTGAAGGGGGTGAGTATACGTATGCCGGGTGGAGGGATGTGCCGTCGTGGTATATCGGCACGGTGGAGGATCGGGGGTTGCCGGTGCTGGCGCAACGGATGCAGATTGGGATGGCAAGGGAAATGGGGGCCAGCGTGGAGCATCGCGAGCTGCAGACGAGCCATTCGCCGTTTTTGAGTCAACCGGAGGCGACGGTGGGGATCATAGTGGAGGCTGTTGAGGCGTTCGCAAAGGTTCCGATCAAGCAAGTTGGCATCAATGGGGGGGGAGAGAAGAAGACTGCCTTAATAGGCCTGCCGAGGGCGAGGCTGTGGCAGCCGTTGACGTGGTTCAAATTTGGACTGCCGGTGGTGGTTGGGCATTTGATCGGACGGGGGGTTCTGCTCTTCAGCTGGGGGAGGGTCTGGAGGGGCCTACGTAAATAGAGATGGAGGTGCTCTCTGCTGTATTTTAATTGACCTTTTTAATTGACCTTTTCTGCTCATGATTCATGGACCAGCTGGTGTCAACGGAGCCTCTTTACTTCGCCGCTGTCTGTTTCCTAAAATAAGTCAATCAGACCAGTCTCTTCGGACAATCAAATCCGATGCGGCGGAACAATGCAGTAGAGCGCAGACGATCATCGGCTGCTCAAGGGGGGGTCCAGTTTGCTCTGGCCTTCATCTGCAGATCCAAACTCGACCAATCATTTTCCCTTTCCCCCAGAAATGTTCGATATGTGCCAAGTGGCAACGCTGTGACGCTGCCGAGTCGGCGACCTGAGGGAGGTTTGATTGACAATTCGGCAGTGTGATCGATTGAGCTCCGAGTGATGTGCTTCTAAGGGGCGTATTCGGTAATCAGGGGAAAGAAAGCGAAATAAATAAAGAAACGCCACAAGAAGGCATTATTAGAATGATTTATTTCTCGCTTTTCATCGATATATTGTATTCCTTTTCTTTTCTTTTCCTTTTCCTTTAGCGTAACAGGAAGATGGCTGACGGCATGATTCCAATAGTGTCATGTCAAAAATAGCGCGGCCAGAACAAGAAAAAAATTTCCTGGCGTATTATTTATAGTAGCCAAGCTCAATTATCGCGTTCAAAAGAGAGAAATAAGGTCCGGATGCTTAATTCCGCCTGTCATTGAGTCGATCCTTTGATCGACGGTCTGCCGCTATATAAGTCAACCCGATGATCTACCCTCCCCTTCTCTTTCTCCCAACCCATTGCACAGAATATATTTAAAATTAAAAGGAAAAGGAAAGCAAAATGTACAGTCTCCTAATCATCGGAGGCTCCTACGCCGGCATCTCAACCGCCCACTACCTCCTCAAACACGTCATCCCCAAACTCCCCAACCCAGCCTCCTACCAGGTCATCCTCCTCAGCGCCTCCACCCAAGTAATGAACCGCCCCGGCACCGTCCGCGCCCTGATCTCCGACGACATCTTCCCCCAGGACAAATTCTTCGTCCCCATCCCGCCCCTCTTCGAAGAGTACCCGCCCGAACACTTCCGCTTCATCCACGCCACGGCCACAAAGCTCGACCACGCAAACCGCACCGTCTCCTTCCTCTCCCAGACTACCTCAGCCCAGGCCGATTCCGACGAAACAATCCCCTTCCACGCCCTCATCATCGCCACGGGAGCCTCAACCCCCTCCCCGCTCTTCAGCATGAACGCCGGCGATACCACTACTGTGCGCGAGAGCTGGGCTGCGTTCCGCGCTGCGTTGCCAAAGGCCAAATCAATCGTTATATCCGGTGGTGGGCCGACTAGTGTTGAAACGGCCGGTGAACTAGGCGAATACCTGAATGGGTCTCCGGGTTGGTTTGCGGGGAAGTTAACCAACCCCAAGGTACCGATTACACTTGTTACCTCTCGGTCAGATATCCTGCCTCTCCTCCGTCCGGCGCTGGGGAAGCGCGCAGAGGGCTTCCTAGCCCGTGTAGGCGTGACGGTGATCAAGAATACGAGGGTGACGGACGCAAAACCTTCCTCTGAAACACCTACCTCGGAGACAGATGGGATCGGGGCGCGGACTACCGTAACCCTGAGTGATGGGCAGACACTCGAGGCGGACATCTATATCCCCGCTACCGGGTACAGTCCGAACACGGGGTTCGTGCCGGAGTCACTCCTGGCGGAGGATAAGAGGGTGGAGATCAACCCGGCTACGTTCCGGGTGGACAAGGCGGGCGTGGAGCGGGTATATGCGGTGGGCGATGTGGCTGCTCCGCTACGGCCGTCGATTCCGAATGTGCGGTATGGGGTTCCGGTGGTGTGTGCGAATATCAAGAAGGATTTGATGTTGGAGGCGGGGGAGACGGGGACGAGTGCCGGTGCGGATAGGGTGTATAAGGAGGATCGGAGCGAGACGAGCATTGTGCCGGTTGGGAGGAGTGCGGGTGTGGGAGCGATTATGGGATGGCAGGTTCCGGGCTGCTTGGTGCGCTGGATCAAGGGGAGGGATTACTGGTTGGGTATGTCGGGGGATGTTTGGAGTGGGAAGCAGTGGGCTAAGGAGGCTTGATATTTCTCTCTCTGTCTTCCTTTGTATGGCTGACCGGCTTGGTGTTGTATTTTGTTTAATGTCATGATGAGTGAACACTTAGCTATGCTATGCTGGTATCACTCCCCATTCTCCCCGACCAATCCGGGCCCCGTAATACTTGACCAACAGACCAACGGCGACAGGCCCGATGATGGTATTCAGCAGAATGGCCCAGACGCCCGTGATGAAGCCGTCTTCGCTCACATACGAGGTCTCGTTGTACCCGATTTCGATGATGAGGAGGCCGATCTCGCCGCGGGCAACCATCGCTGCCCCGAGGAGAAGCGCAGATAGCATTGTGGTACCTCCTTCATCCTCCCTTTCCCCGTCTATTTCTCTATTGCCGCTATTCTCGTTCTGAGACTTGGTGTTATTCCCCCGTTTCCGCGCCCCCAAAATCTTAAAGATGGGTATCCAAATCCCCACAACAAACTACACATCCTTAGCCCTAACCATTCTCCAACAAATAAAAGTATATAAAATAGCAAAGAAGGGGAATGGGTTAGGTTACCTTAGCAAAAACCATCAACAACGTAAAAACCACCCCCCTCCAAACCCTCTCCCCCGTCCACAACTCCACAAACGGAATCGCAAACCCAATACTCGCAAAAAACAACGGCGCCATCAGATACTCCTGCACACCTAGTAGATACGCCTCGAAAGTATGCACGAATGTCGGACTCTTATCGATCTCCCGCTCGCCCTGTTCCCGACTCACCACCACGAAGGGACTCTCGGGGCGCTTGCTGGGGAGGTAAGTGAGGAATGTGCCCGCGAGAAAGGCCCCGAAGAGGATGGATGTACCCGTGTAGGCGGCGATGGTGATGAAGGCACATAGGACGAGGGTCATTAGGACGATGTTGGAGATGTGGTCGAAGAGGGCGAAGTGGTATTCGATGTAGGTGCGGAAGAGGGGGGCGAAGATATATTTGGTCAACAGGGGGGTGAGGATGGCCATGGCGATGGAGGCGACGACGGGGCGGCAGATGATCCAGGCGAGGTTGGGGTTGCTATCACTCGATAGTTTGCCGAGGTCGGAGATGATGCTGTCTTTTTTTTAGTTCTTGTGTTTATGTTTTGGGGTCAGAGGGTATAAAGAAAGAAGAACCTTGACAAGACGAGCCCGACGACGTCGTCGATGACGGCTGCGCTGACGAGGATGGATCCCACCCGGGTCTGTGAGAGATCGACCAGCTTGGCGGCCGAGCGGATGACGGCGAATGTGGTTCCTATCTTATCTTAGCTATGTTCTTCTTATCCTTGAGGATGTATGTGGCTTCTACCGAGCGACGTTGCTGAGAGCGCAGACCCAATAATGAACGTCTCAACCGCCCCTGAAGCCGTTAGCATAACCGTCTCCCTATCCCTAGGGAAACAAACCATATCCAAACCCAAGATAGAGCAGCAAATACGACAAGCCAATGGGAAAGCAAACCCCCGTAGCCGCACCAAGCATACTCGGGAGGAAGTTTTGTTTGAGCAGGTCCAGTCGAGCGCCCAACCCGCCTAACAGCCAGCTTTAGGTTAGTTAAAAACCCCAGAAACTCGAATTGAAATGGAATGAGGAAAAAGACCTTCGAAAATAATCAGAATTAACCCGATATACCCCAAGGCGAGAAACGTCTCCTGCCACTCCAAGTGGAGGATATTAGCCAAGGGCACGCCGTAGATAATCCCGACTGCAATCTGGCCGATGATTCCAGCACGAATGACCTTGGCTGAGACCCATTCTGCTAGCGAGAGGAAGAAGAAGAATGATATGATGACGAGAATGTCCACGACTGCAGCGGTTAGCAGGGGTCTAGAAGGGCTATACTGGGAGGGTGTACTGGGGGGATACACTACTTACTACCAGGCTCGTGATAGGGGAGAAAGCCACCCGCCATATTTACACTAGCGTGGCTACGAAATATACAGTAAAACAGGAGTGTGAGTGAGGGTTTGAAGTTGAGGTTTATTGGGAATAAGGTGGTGATGTCACTGGGGTTGAGCCATGGATCGCCTAGCGACTATAATATTGCGCATGTTATCAAACAATCAGTACAGTTCCAGGATTGTCTATGATATCTAGCTTGCAGATCGTTAATCTACTATAAAAAAAGGATTATTATTGTACAGGTGGTTGAACCAAGTTCTTAAGTACCGAAGTGGTGTGTCTGTGTGTGTTCGTTGAATTGGGCAAAAAAAGTGACCGACGCAGGGATCGAACCTGCGACCTTCTGTGTTCAGTACATATTGTAATGTAAGACAGACGCCATAACCACTAGGCCAGTCGGTCAGGAACTAATGACGTAAGTTCATTACCGGCCTCTATCAATCTCGATGCTAGGTGTCACTCGAGATCGTTGTCTCCCGCTGTAGGTGAGGGTTGAAGTTGGTAATGGGGGGGCCGCGGTGGAAGTTCCCCACGGGGATATCGGCGGTTACGGCGAGTCTGTGGTTTTGTGGTCCCCATGTACTAGTGCAAGAGGATGATCTTCGCTTTGATGTAGTACTCGACCGAGGCCTGGCAGGTATCACCAGTCATGGAAATCCCGCCATCGAGGCTCAATGTTGCTAGAGGGATGTATCTATCGCTGCTATTCCCACCGCCGAGGCCAGGAGGGAGAAACCTGCCTCAAATTTACTTCACTCTGATTTAACTATAGCAGATCTGGACAAAGTATGAGGTTTTAGCCAGTTGGTCCGTGTATCGGGTGTTGAAGATGAGATCAGCACGGTGAATAGCCATGAGGCGCCCTCGGTCCCGTCGGGGATATGGAGGGGCCCATCGGTATGGACGGCTTGGGTGCTGTGTGGGGTGCCGAATAGGTTCAATGAGCTGTTTTGTCTTTTTTATTTTTGCACTTTAGTCGGATCACGCAAGCTGAGCGTTGTGATGCTGGTGCTGGATGTGCCGTACAGGGTTAGGGTTTGGCATCGGTGTGACACCAGGGGTGGTGCGGCAGCCCGGGCCGATTATTGTGGAGTACCACCACTCGTTCGGGGGGTGTTTTAGTTCGTCCTTCATCTCCTGTTTATTCAAACCGTAGTATATTGAGAAATGTCTAAGCGAGGGGGTTACCGTTTAAATATGTTGTAAAGAAGGGGACAGCCCTGCACTGCGCCGCTCCCCCTACCTTGAGCCAACTGTTGGTCCTACCTCCAGGAACGGGCGGTTCGAGATAAACAATCAATAAAAGAGCTTCCAGATATCGGTCAACTTAAGATATTCGCCCAAGTCAGTCATTCCCTCATAACCCCTAAGACTTGGCACAATGCATCTATGACTCACGCCGATCCCAACCAACATACATAACCAACGCACCCTCCACCAACCCAGCCTAACATGAATGCTATCCCATAGTATTCCATAAGATAAAAACCATGGATCCCAAACCCAGACCATCCGCCTATTCCACCCTCCAAATAACCGCCTGGCTCCACCACATCCGCCTCCCAACCGCCTACACCCCCTACATCGCCAACCCCACCACCATCCCCCGAACCTACGAAACGCTACGCACGTTAATGCGATGCCAAATCACCCGATTCTACTACGAGAACCTCTCCATCCACTACTCACCCACCCACGATGTCGATATCTCTCCGCAGGCCATCTACACCAAACTCATGGGCCCGAGCCACGACGGCGCAAACGGCCGAGGCGGGTACTGCATGGAACTCAGCATTTTGTTCCACCACATGCTGCGCGGGTTAGGGTTTGCTGTATATCTAACGGGTGTACGGAATCGGGCTCGTGTTAACGGTGTCCCGCAGGGTGAATATCAGGGATTGTACATTCCCCCTTCCCCCAAACCAAGAAGCAAAAGGAAGCTAATAATTGAGGGAAATAAGTACACATATAAACAACATAATCCACCTCCCCAACAACCAAAAATACTCAATTGACGTGGCCTTCGGCGGCGACGGACCCACCACCCCCCTCCCCATGCATAAGGGGGAAGCAGGCAAAATCTTCACGAACCTAGGCACGCAACAAATCCGTTTAATACATGATACCATCCCCAAACAGGAATTTTCTACCCCCAAACTCTGGATCTACCAGTATCGGAACGGGCCAGAGAGGGAATGGAACTCGTTCTATAGTTTTGCGGAGATGGAGTTCTTCCAGGAGGATTTTGAGATTATGAATCTGTGGGCTTGGTCGAGGCCGCCTTCCACCAAAACTGTGCTGGTGGTGAGGTTTGTAAGGGAGGGGGAAACAGTGGTGTTTGAAAAGGAACCGGAATTACCGTTGGAGAAGGAGGTGGAGATTGTGGGGAAGGTTATGCTGGTTGATGATGTAGTTAAGATGAACATGGGGGGGAGGACAAGGGTGGTTCATGAGTTTGGGACGGAGGAGGGGAGGTTACAGGCTCTCAGGGAGTATATGGGTATTTCGTTGAGTGGGGAGGAGGCGGCCAGTATTCGAGGGTCTGAGGTGGCGCTTTCTTGATATCTGAGCCAAAGCATGTATCTAGCTCCAGCATAAGCAACATCTTGAACGAGTTCTTTATAAGTGGGTCTTAGTGGATTAGGCGCCTTTCCGCCCTTACGCTGTAGATCGTTCGACATCCTGTCCACAAGGCGGCCGCTAGCCCGCCATACCATACCTAATGCTTCTCGATCTCAGCTGCACGTAGATCAAGACGATTTCCAATGCCCTCCGATCCCAGAATGAGAGTTATAAAAGCCCACAGAGATCCACGGGTTTTCCGTCTTAGATACCCCAGCCCTCTTCCCTTTAATATCTACCCTGTCTATAGGATGAGGTACCTCTTTTTATCCGCCCTGGCCCTCGCCACCCAAACAACCGCCTGGCCCGGTCAAATGGCCGCCTCGGACCCATTCGACCCCGACGGCAACGGCCTCATCCAGATCATCTACCTCACCGATTCCAACACCGGGTCGACCTACCAGGGGAACCTGTACGGGGGGTTTAAGGCCTGCACCACGGCGGAGTGTGTCATGAAGTATGACTCATCCAAGGCCCAAGGAACCAAGGGTCGGTAGATACTGATTATTTGTGTGTATAGGTTTGAGGAAACGAGTCCGGGGGGGTATAATTTTGGGGCGCTAGTGTGGAGGACGGAGGATGGGTGTCATAATATTGATTTTGAGGGGGCGTTTGGGGCGCATCATGGGTATTGTTGTGGGTCGTTGCCGTGTCATCTTACGGCTTAGCAGTGTATGAGGTGATATGGATTTGAGGAGGCTTTTATGAGGTTGGGTGGTGGTTGATTTGTTGTTGGTCGATGGATGCCTGGAAGCTATGTTAAGAAGATACTCCATCTGGTATCGATCAAATCGAAGTATTTCCGTATGTTTATATTCGAAATATAGATTAAGTGGAGGAACGTATAGATTGACCTATCCGGAGAAGAACAAAGCAAGTTCCACGCATATTAAGGCATTATTCCTGCTCCAAAGCCCCCCCGATGCCCAACCCATCCGACTCCGGCGGACCCTTGTACACTACAAATCATTAGCCACTCCCGGAAAGTCGCGAAAGAGAATAGAGTAAATACCTTTCCGGGCATGCACCGCATACCAAAACGCACTAATCGCCAACAACCCCACCAGCACCACACTGGCATAGTTCATACTTACCGCATCAACCGGCAACACAGTCGGCATCGTAAACAGCACCACCTCAAACGAAATCCATGCCAGCGCCAACAGATTCACAACCCACCCAACCGTCTCGGGCATCTTGAACCGGGCCCCCGCCACCTCTCGTCGGGCATAGTACACCGAGATCGCAATCGGGATACCGTACGAGGCAGCCAACGCCATCACACCCACGGACACGAATGCGATGAACGCGGACGACGAACCCAGGTTGATGAGGCCGAGGAGCATCTGGATGATGGTGGTGAGGGCAAGGGCCCAGATGGGGACGCCGTGGCGGGCATCGACGCGCGACCAGAGGCGGGACAGGGGGATGGCCCGGTCGCGGGCGAAGGCCCACGTGCAGCGGGAGGAGGCGACGGTGATGGAGATGGAGCAGAAGACGGTAATAATAATAATCAGGAAGGTGAGGGCGAATCCGGCGCCGGGGGAGCCCATGACGCGGCCGTAGATGTACGGCAGGGCTTGGGCGGCGGGGGAGTTGTCAGCGATGTCCTTGAGGTCGGGGAGGGTCGCGCAGATTGGGATTATCTAGTTTAACACTTAATAAGAGGGGGTTTAGGGGAGGAATTGAGAGGAAAGGGGGAGTACGAAGAAGAGTCCGGCTATTCCCCCGACGGGGACGCAGAGGGAGAGCGCTCTTGGGAGTTTGAGGGTTGCATCGCCGCATTCTTCTGCCATGGAGGTGATCATCCCGATGGCGGAGAAACTGGATGATGTTAATTAGCTTGTTAAGACAGGATTCTTATCGAGGGAAGATACGTACGTGTATGCACCAGGGAGGATTCCGATAAAAAAGGAAAAGGTCCCCCATCCAGACAAGGATTTGTCGTAGCCACCCTAGAATTGACCATCAGTACAGGCTCAACCCCATTCATCCAGTGCTGGGAGCATACAAGAGTAGTGCTCGCCGAGTGTCGGCCCAGATCAGCCTTCACCGAGAGACTGATCATCGTAGCCACGATAGCAAGGAGCGTGAATGCAGCGCAGATCGTGTCGACGACCGGCAGCACTTTGTTTCCAAATGCGACGATGAAAAACGTCAACACGCACATGGCGTAGAAAACCAGAAGCAGCTGCCAGTCGGTCATTACGAACTCGGGATGGTAGAGAGCCACGGTCGCAGCAATGAGGGAGGCCATTCCGAAGTTGACGGAGAGGGTGATCGTCCAGTTCCCGATGAGCCACACCCAGCCGGTGAGGAAGGAGAAGGCGGTTCTCGTGCCAGGACTGGCGAGCTGGTACGCCCAGTAGTAAGGACCGGCGGAGGTAGGGTATTTGGAGGCCAGTTCGGCCAGCGACAGAGCGACACATTCGGCCAGAACGCAGACGAAAATCCATCCGACGAACATTGGGAGTTGCCCTAGACAGTCTAAGTATGTGGGATTGGAAGGGCTACTGGGTACAAACCTCCTCCATAGATGGCTGTGATTAAGGGCGACCCGAAGCCATAGGGAATCTAATTTATCTTTTAGCTAGAAAGCTTCGAAATCCTACAAATGGGAAGCATACCGCAGCGATAGCAAGCGACTGAAAAAGGAGGGTGAACATCGTCCGATTCCGCCGCATTTCGGGCTTGTACCCCAGCACCTCGAGGTCATGGACATCGCGCGACGCACCGACCGCTACGTCAGAGGAGCCTTCCGCTAGGCTCTTCTTCTCCGTCATGCTCGATGGCAGTAGGATTTCCAGAGTATATTGATTTAATATTGAGGACCCAACAGAAGAGGGGAGATCAAACTGGATGGGAAGAGGGCGACCGCAGGGAGGGGGGGGGGGGGGGGGTGCCATATATACCCCCCCCTTACATTGCCCCTTGATCCGGGAGGGATCCCCTGCATGAACAATCGACATGGCTTATCTTTTGGAGGAAAGCTGCTGCATGTGCTTGAAGCTGTGTTTCTTATCTTTGAGAGCAGAGCTCCCGCATGCAGGCTGATGGCGGTTCTCTAGGGTGAAAAGTGGTCAGAAAAGTTGCCCTATCCAGTTAGCAGGAGATAGCATCAGGTTAGCGAGACTATCGGATCCCAGTCGTTGCCCGGTCTTCGCCCAGTGTCTGCAGCCATTCAGCTCCGGCTCCAAGTCGAGAGCTCTTGCGGGGAAGCTCAGTAGCGGCAACTTTAACCCTATCCAAGAAACACCAAGACCCCTAGCAAAAGGTTGGCGCTCCTGGTCAAACAGTGTTTCTACCCTTTGATACCATCGTCACCATCATCATCTGAGGGGTAACTGGCAGACTCGGGAGGAGAATCTCAAAATCCTCTCGCAGAGACTTTACTCCGTCGCGCCACCGGGGCATTTTCCCCCAATCCGGAGTAGCCGAAACCGATAGTCAGCCAATCTTCGTCCGACGATCCATCCAGTATCGGGAAGGAGAAAAGGCAATTCACGAAGTCCCTTGTCGGACATGCGTCACTAGATCTGACAGGTTTACTCTTACGGGAAGCTCGAGGGACACCACCTGCACTGCAAATCACCCCGGACCCGGTGAGGTTCCATCGCATCAAAGGGTCAAATAGTGGATTTTAGTGACTTTACCAAGGTTGGCATCCCGGAGCGGTGTCAGACGCTGTTTCGTGAAACCCCCACCCTTTTCCTGCTTTTGGCTTCCCAGGTACTCCTTTTCGACAGGACGGGTATCCCTACTCCGACCGGGCAGATAGAAAACCAGGTCGAGGAAGTCATACCCCTTCCACAGGCAGACAAGATCTGATAAAGCACACTATGGGCCGGTACGTGCAGAACGAGGGTACATACCCGCGAAGATCCCGACTGGGAGAGGCATACCGGGTGCTCTTCAGGATATAGGTCGAAGAAAAATCGATCCCTTGGGTCGGCAGATCCGGCTTTTGAGTGTACCTCACTCTCTTGAATCGAGTCATTATAGATGGCACACCCCCCCGGGATACACAAGTCTCCAACATTAATAAAGTCCGCTCAGTAAGCGGGCAGTTCGATCGCGTAAAGCAGCTCGTGCATAGCGACATTCTTCGCTCAAATACCTGAATTACAGGTGATCCGATCCTGAATCACATAATCTCCTTGCACGGTCAACCATCCTTCTCCCCACGACAGCTGGGTGAGTACTCCTATTCCCACCAGGAAGAGTCGGGGTTTAGGCTAGCGACGAGATGATCGGATGGTTACTAGCTTCGCTCGACACCATTAGATTATCGTAAGCAATCAGGGATTCATCTCCGTACCGGTCATACCACATTGGCTGTGCTCAACTAGGACTCCATCCGGGGTGCACAATTGGGTGACCTGATTGCATACCTTAGTCCGTTGGCTCATGCTGGCATTAGATCCTGGGCAGGGGAGGAAGGAGCGAACTTGGTGGTTCCCTTCCCTCATCCCGGACGCAGCTATAGTTGCGTGTAAAAATCACGTCCCGTTATAACGACATGGTCGCTGTTACAAGCAATCACCTGCCTCCCTCCCTGCCTATACAGAGAGGTCAAGCAGGTCATGGTGCAGAGTCTGAAAGTGATCATCCAATGTAATTGCCGTTAGACCAGCACTGCGCTGGACAGTTTCATGGACAGGCGCCCTTCGTTTGCCTTCAGTTTAGTGTGTGTTATTGAGTCCACGTATAGGGATGGATGTCACGACGAGGGAGGAATGGAATGTCCGAGGAGCTGAACTCCGGACGGCAGAACAAGGCCCAAAAGTCGCAGGAACGAGCCAGAGAGTGTCTGTGAGCCAGTCCTTGGCATCGCAGCGGGGGGCGATGTTGCCAAGAGCGGGAAGCGGGCACCTAGCAGCGGGGGGAATACAATAATGGCGGTCTCTTCACTTTGCTACTCTCGATACTACGACGCGAAGAGTGAACCCTCTCATCGGGCCCCACGATAGAGCCCGCACGAATGATAGAACCTAGTAGAAATACACCTAACGCACAGGAACCATCTGGTCGGATGGACGCCGCCTCCCTGGCACTTGCTGCTGCAGCCAAGGAGGGAATCACGCTGAAAGTGCTCTCCCTCCTCCAACAATACAGCGACGGAACACACTCCGAGCTCACGCCCGAAAGCCTCAGGGCCCTCGCGGTCGGCCATGCCGCGGAATGCGGCCACGCAGACCTCGTTGCTGATCTGCTCAGACTCGGGGTCGGCCCCGAAATCCGCGAAACTGTTCTGCGGCTAGCCGCAAACAAGGGGCATGACGGGGTTACGAAGGCCTTACTCGGGTATCATCGTCTCCTCCCAGTCTGGCCGTATCTCTACCGAAAGGGAAGATGGATGACAGGTTTTCTCGACGCCGTGGCCCTGGGCCACCTCGCGACGGTGAGGGTCATGCTAGATAAGGGGATTAGCGCAAATCTGAGGTATCAATGTGCGGATTGTTTATCCGGCAGGCAGGGTAGATGTGGGATATGCAGAAGTGAGACGCCGATCTGGTTGGCAGCGCATAATGGTCGCGGCGATATTGTTCAGCTTCTAATCGCCCGCGGGGCGAAGGCGAGGGCTGAGCCAAAGAAAGGCGAGACAGCGCTGCATCGCGCCGCGGAGCGAGGAGATGAGCAGATGGTCCGCCAACTCCTGCGTGCCGGCTGGGATCCAAATCGTCCAGACGCGAGGAAATGGACGCCAATCTTCCAGGCGGCTCGTCGGGGCCACAGGGCGATCTTCGACATCCTTCTCCAGAACGGAGGTAAGGTGGGCAATCATGAGGCCGACTGCCTCGCAATCTTGATTGATACGAAGAACAGTGCCGGCCTGGGCATGGTTCTCCCCCATCTCCCTCCGGCGACCTTTGCCCGATTCACCTGCAACCAGTGGGACAAGGTTTACCACGCGATCCAGCCGCTAAAACGAGCAGTAGAGACGGGCGATGTAGCGGTGACGCGATGCATTCTGGACTACAACCGCAAACACAACGTCCTCCCGGCATTCGAGTATGGACAGGGATTCCGCTCGGCCAGTGAAAGCCGCCACGAGGCGCTCATGGGGCTGCTTGTCGAATATTGCCCGTGGACGGACAGACGCACGCGCGAGGAGCATATCTTCCACGCTGTCAAACAAAAGTCGGCGCGTGGACACCTCGGCGCTCTCCTCATGTTGCTCGAGTGGCATGACGAGTTCGGTCGGTGTCCGCCGCTCCTCGCGGCGGCGTTCGTAACCGCTGTACACTTTGGACAGATTGCCACCGCACAGGCTTTAATCACGAACGCGGGTGCGGACGTGCACAGCCGCATCCCAGACCGTGCTATTTGGGCAAACGGCAAGATCGCCCATGGATGGACCGGCGACTCCCCGCTCCACATTGCCGCGCGCAATGGCTCGGTCGGGATGTGCAACCTTCTTCTTGAGCACGGGGCGTGTGTGGGCCGCGGGGGCTACGAGGGCAATTCCGTCCTGCATGTTGCTGCTGCCCGGGCCTCCTCTGTCACCGTCCTGGAGCTCCTTCTCGACCACGGTGCGGACATCGAGGAAAGATGTCGGTCCGGGAAGACGCCAATTCATACCGCGAAAGGAGCAGATAACATAGCATGTCTTCACAAGGCTGGTGCTAATCTAAATCACCAGGACTTTCTTGGTCGAACGGCCTTATATTGGGCAGCATACGAGGGCGACATCGAGAAGTACGAGCGGCTGATAGAGCTGGGGGCAGATGACCGTATTCGCGATTGGAATGGCAAATCTGCCAGAGAGTGCCATGAAGCGAAGCTCGAAGAAATTGAGAGAAAAAAGAATTGTAGATGTTTCGGGGGTTGGATCAGGACCGGCGCGTGCTGGTGTCCGCGTTAGGTACCGTGCTTATCATAAGGATTGGGTTATAGGATAGGTTCATCAATAGTAAAACACATTGATTGTTAGAGAACTCCCCCGGGGGGGGGGGGGGGGGGGGGGGGGGGGGGGGGGGGGGGGGGGGGGGGGGGGGGGGGGGGGGGGGGGGGGGGGGGGGGGGGGGGGGGGGGGGGGGGGGGGGGGGGGGGGGGGGGGGGGGGGGG